>OZ010737.1:192389100-193766600 GCA_963932295.1 Tipula lateralis
CAGATTCAGAAAGCCAATGTGGCTCTATTGTAGCTCTTGGTGATATGTTGGTTCCTAGTCAGTTCTTATACATTGTGGTCATAAACTTGATCGCTTGAAACGCTGGAATAACCACGAACATTCGTTTAAAACATCATCAGTAAGAAAACTAGGCGCGGTTGCCGGCTAGAACTCAATGCCTTCGTATGGTCTAAAATTATGGGCAACCTATATACTGTTACAAGTGGAAATAACCTTGGAGTATTTTTAAAGTTAGATTTTTCAGTTGGTCTCAAGTAAACCAGGCTGTGTTAGACTGCCAGACATAACGATGAGTTTATAGCCAACCTATCAATTGTATGTTTATATGTGCATTCACTGATGTAAGCTGACTATCATATAACGATAAAAACTCATATGGCAACAATTTGAATGATCTGACTAGCTGGAACTAAACTTTATAATCATACTCGTATTGTCCCAATCACACTGAAAGTATTTCCAGCATATTATAAAGATGCCAATAGACAAAGAATTTCAAACGCACGTGAAAGCACTGAATTGGCGCAATGTACACTGCTCTGAAGGCCGAATTGCATCTGTTCCCGATGATTGTTCTGTTTACCTATAAGGGATTTCTTCGTGGTAAAGACTGGAAAATCCAACTCACGGATTGCCTTAAAATATTGTTGAATTTCACCAGACGTCCCGCTCAATAAATCAGACATGCGATAAGGCCAAAACAATTCTACCCAAATGTTTAGGCCGATTGATAGCCAGATACTTTTCAAATCCCTTTAGAAGATGACTTAAGGCCATGATACAGTGACCACGCTGTTGTGGTGTCTAACTAACTTGTTCAACTGTATGAAAACGGCTGCATTCTCTTGTTCTTCTGATTGTCTAAATAGGCTGCCTTGATTTCGATCACGGTTCCTAATTAGGGACGTACTAATGACCTTGAAAATAAAGGTAATTTCGCGACTGAGAGTATTCGTTTGGATTAGGGGTTGGGACAGTGGCTCAATTGAACTCTGTGGAACGGGAAGAAATAGCTACAGCCGCTATACATTCCTACTTACTAGTCAGTCTGTAAATATGCAAAAAAATATTCTTTAAACAAAATTATGAGATGCAAGAACAAAATCTCAATTAACAATTTTTTAATTACGTAGTTTATGCTATATGCTCTTCCTTCGACGCTGAACGCCGACATAAAAAAAATAATATTTTCAAGAGTTTTCGCTTATAATGAAAATTTATTTTCTTTTTTGCACATAACACGCCGACATTTTCTATTAATCTGTACGCGATGCGGAAGGGAATCGCGATTAGAAATTTGTTTTGCAAAAATTAATGCAAATACATGCTCCTTTGAACTTTCGAACACTAATTGAAGGACCATACACTATTTATGTATAGTTTAGGCGCTAGTCCCATTTTCATATATAATGTCGGTTTAAATCCACTTTGTTGATAATTATAATTACGATTAAGTGCTGAGCAAAAAAAAGTTCAGCATTTTTTTTGTGCTTGAAGGATTCTTTTTTTGTCGCAAGGCACACACAAAACATTCCATCTATATATGTGCGATACGGCATACCAACAACTACAATGGGAAAAAGGATTTATATTATTTTGAAAGAGCATTCGTTGTTGGAATATCCTTTTGTGTTCATAGAGAGAGACTCCTCCTCATATATGTACGGTTTGGATTAATTAAATTTAATTATTTAATAATTATATATATATATATATATATATATATATATATATATATATATATATATATATATATATATATATATATATATATATATATATATATATATACGGGTTAACCAACTGACTGCGCCCCAAGTTTGATTCTCGTCTCATCTCATAGTTTAGACACAGTTATAAGGACGTATATTTGTGGTCACTTTCGAGGTTAATAAAACTATTGCCAAAGCCAGGAAAAATTGTCATTGGATGCGATATCGGTAAAACGATGGTGTCGACTAGAAGGCGTGGAGATATGCAGCAATACAATGTGAGAGAACAATGGAGCTATTGATACAGCTGTATCGTTTTCAGAGACGACCAGAAGCAAAAATTGTTCTAATGCGGACTACTTTACGAAGTGGCGGATTACCTACACTCGTATGCATGGATCAAAGAACAATTTTGGAGTAGCAACTAATCGCTGAACTGTGCACGACAATCAACATTTGGAAAACGGGGACGATAAACCCACAGTCGGATGCCGTGGTCAAGAGGTTTAACCGAACCATGGAGGAACACTTGGCGAAAGTGGTTCCACTTTTCTTGATGGTGTAGAGATAGATCTACCAAGCGATTAAGAGGTTGGAGTTTTTACTTAAGATAATAATGAGCTAGATCCACAACTAAGTCTGGAGTCTCAAAACAGATTGCCAGCGACTAAATGAAAGTGCGCCACATCAATGCTAGTGCTTCAAAGCTTTCATTAATTTATCGTAGCTCCAATCGAGTGTAGATAGGATCTATAAAATTATGGTGGACCTCACAATGCTAATATTAGCGTTGACTATCAACTCCTCCCAATGTGATTTCGAACAGCGTTCTGAATGTTTCGTACAATGAATTCCGTCGAATGTTGGTGCTTTGAACTTAGCTGCTCATATGGATGTCTGCGATTTGATAGATTCTAGGTTGTTGCTGCTTAAATGATGTCAACCAGCTGCTTCTGTTCTTGCTATACTGCTATTGTATACGATAAGTTTTCTTTCTAGTAGGTGGGTAGGCTAAAGTTTCACCATCACCATTTCATTTGCACTTCCATATTCTCATATCAAGAAACAACCAAGAATTTATAGAGAGAAGGTACCAAGAAACTTAGAACACAATTTCAAAAAATTGTACCCTCATTAACCCGAGTTTGGTTGGATCGCTGACAGCAACTTCAATGTACAAGTCTAATTTTCAAATGGCTGGTGATATCTTTGTCCATTGCAGTACTTTTCAAGATTTCTTCTTATAAAGGGTTATCCAAATGAGACGCGGGATATAATTGAAGACCGTGGTTAAGTTATTCAAGTGCCCTACAAAAATTTTATATTTTAGTTGCCATAACCGTTCAAATGAAACAACTATGACTCGTTTGGTGTGTAAATTCAACGGGTTCCATGATGGATGAAATGACGCCTAGCAAGCCAAAAACTGTTCCGAGCACTTTAATATCACTGTTGTGAAGTAAAGGTGAGAGATAATCCGAAACAACCAACAACGCATTCGATCATTTGAATTGGGCATTTCAACGACCAGTCCTTCAAGGACAGAAGTACATACATGGTGAAATTTAAACCTGTCATTCAGTAGTGTAAAAGAAATGGTTGGCAATGGTAAAATTTATATCTTCATATCAAACGAAGTCATAGTGACACAGATAACTCAGGTCAAATCTTATCATTCAAGATAAGACAAATCAAGATATTAATAATGATAAGACAACTCTTAACGTCTTATCATTACGAATATCTTGATTTGTAATGACATCACAAACTTGGTTGTTTGGTATCTGGCTATAATGTATTCCTGCAGGCTATCGGTCAATTTTCAAACTCGGGTTTCAGTCCGTTATTAGTTTTCTGTAAGAATTTACTATTTTCTGGATGGTTGCGGTGGTATATGGAATGATGCTTATCGAAGTCAAATTTTCCCTTCTAAACATACTTTCTCCGTTTCGACTTGATCCTGTTTTCGGATTGAACTATAATGCCATCGACGACACTAGCAAATATACGGAGAGAACCTTACCTATGACAATTAAATATTTACGTTAGTTGCTTCTTTTTCTACTCCAAACCACACAATCAGCATCAGGATATCACTATAATTCTTTGGGTGGTTATTTTGGGCGACAGGACTTGTCCTTCTCACCAAGAAATTCTTCGTGATGAACTGTCCTTGGTACATATTCGGTTATGTAAATGTCAACTAAATTCATTCAATGATGCTTCGACCCATTGTTATAGTGCAAGTACTGTGATGTTGACGGTGTCTCTGTATAGCCATCGAATTTTTCTGTTAACCATGTACAGGTTGAAAATATAAGATCACAATTTTTTTTGAAAAATCAGATTATAATTACAGCAAACTATAAAAAGCTTATAAGTTAGAAAGTAATGCTTTCTGCTTAGACACCCCATCTGCGGTTTAACGAACCATTTCTAGATTGTTAAAATGAAAGGTTGCATTATAAAACCTGAAATTGACATGATACCAAAGGAACGCTAAATTTTTCTTGCGAGGGAGACTATATGGAAAGCACAACCATATATGTCGGGATATATGTCAACAGAGTGGCATAAACTTAAGGACAATTTACTACAGTTGGAACATTACAGATGAGTCACACTGTCATGGTATTTTTATTCAGTATTATTTGCCATTGAAAAACCGAATTTGGTCCAACGAGCACATATATTGTTCAGACTTATTACGAGCATTCTGTGATGAATGTTTCGTGGATTAGGTGACATCTGTGTCGAGACCGGTCGATTAGGTCGACCACAACGGCACTGTTCTTAACATAGTTTTGTTTTACTTATCTTGGTGTATTATATAGTCTACCAACCTTCTTATATGCGTCACTATTTCAGTGTTTGGGCTCTCTATCAATTTTTGTCCAGCAATGAAGCTCATTTTTGGGGTGACGAGCGACCCGAACAGTTACAAGAGTTGCCATTTCATCCTATGAAAACAATAGTTTGATCAGGTTCATGACCTGGTGGAATCATCAATTCATATTTCTTAAATAATGTGGCCAACATTTGAAAGAAGCAAATTTTAAAAAATAAATGTCAAGTAATGTTAATGCAGGTCAGACCCACCTTATGCTCATTCCTCGTCACAGAGGGTAAAGACATAACACCATATGATATATGTTAGAACAAACGTTTACTGGCTTAAATTCTGAACATTCAACAATGTTGAACATTCAGAGGAGCAAGTATAAAACTTCATGAGTATCAACTTAGAGCACCTTGGCCAACTTTCGAGTTGTTTCTGATGCTTCAAAGAAACCATTCACCTGTAGCACTTCAACACAAATATTAGCGAGACACTATAGGATTTAAAAGTCCAAGCCCATAGGATGTCAACAATCAACCAAATCCCCAATATATATATATACTTATTTAACCAACTGTATACTATTTAATCCATTATATTTTAATTAATTTGATTTATTTCAACGAAAAAATAAAATACAAAAAACGAACACAACAAAAACTTCCAATTTTACTTCAAATTTATTATTCGACTATATATTTTCAGTAGTTTTCCCAACAACACATAATACACCATATAGAGCTACCTATGTAACACAACAATCTAAAAAATCATAACAATTGGGAAAAATTAAATTTGGTTTACGTGTGGGTGCACCCCACCACTCTCTCGTTTACATACCTAAAGGCTTACACACACACTTTAAATTTTCCTCGAGAACTGGAAAAACAAAAAAAAACTATACACATATAGTTAACTGTTTAATTCTTGTGCACATATATATGTATAAAGAGAAAATATATACTTTTCTCGAAAATGTCAGGCCAATCGATAAATGAAAATTACTAATTATCACTTTACACAAAAAAATTCTTCTAATTAACATTTTCGTATTTTTCACAAAAACGAGAGATGTAGAAAATTATTTTGATAATTATATCTTAATTTTCCTCCCATTTATTTTTCTCCGACCTTTCTCTTTCTTTCTATCTATCTCGCATCCTTCGACACACAAGACACAACGTACAGACGACCAAAGTTAATTATGTGCCTCTCTTTCTTAATTTAATTACACTTCAAAAATTATATCAATGATATCTCGGTGATATTTATTTATTTACAATATATATATTGTATATCGATCTCTTTTTATCGAACGGTTCGGTCGTCGATATCTGACCCGCTCTAATAAGTTAAACAGTAAATTAAAAATATTAAAAATAAAAAAGGCGTACAATTTTTTTTATTGTATATCCAAATCCAATTATCCCCACTCCGGTCGGTTGGTTTGATATCATGATCTAGTAGTAGAGAGTAGTCAAGAAATAAAACGAAAAAAAAAATAAACAATTGAGTGGATAAAATAAAATGTCAACGCCTTATTTTGATTAGAATCCAATTAAGTTTTTATTTTTTTTTTACTTGTTTTATCTTAAAATCGGGAGGTGGAGTTTTAGAATGAGATGTGTATATAGTTGTACTCGATTAGGCGAAGCAGGACAACCATACAAATGATCGGCATGCGCACAACATAGTGTCCAAAAGCGAGAATAAATTATCCAAACATACTGCTATTTCGTTCTCAACCGTTTTGGACCGATTAAGTTTTGTAAATATTTTTTATCACACATTATACCATTGTGAATGGTATAAGTAAGATGTACGTTTAGAGCGAGCGAACGAGTTATTTATTTATTTTGGGTTTTAGTGTGTTGGGATTTAACTTTTGGGAAAATTTAGAAAATTTTCGTGATTTTTTTCTGTTCGTTCAGTATGATTTAGATAACGGTCAACAGTGGTTTAGTATTTTAAAAAAGTCGTTACAAAATAGTATTTATATATAGATTGAGTGGAAAACTAATATTAATGTCGTGTGTGTCAACGAATAAATATATATATTATATTTCCCGCCGGGTTTTCAATGTGTTAGTGGTGGAAATTTTTAAGTGATTGAATATTAGTTGTGTTTAGTGATTTTACTTGTAAATCGAGTGTGTACACAGTGTAGTTTATATAACGCAATTGGAAATGAATTTGGAATCGATTGCACGGCCGGAAACAATACACGTTACCGCACCGGGCGCCCTGACACGGCCAAGTGGTTTGGGGTCGCAAACAATGCCCCAACGATCACCGTTTGCAATACAAGAACTTTTAGGTCTTGGTGGCAATAATCACAATAATAATAATAACAGTAGTAGTAATAGTAATAATAATAATAACAACAGTAGTAGTGGTAATAATAGTAATGTGAATACAAGTAGTGGCAATAATAGCAATGCAAATTCACCAAACGATAGCCCATCGATAAACAATCACCATCGTTCGAATGGCGCTGTATCACTCTACTCGTCCGTCGGCCAGCCACATTTTTCCGATCATCATCATATGACAATGGCTGCATCGCGGATGGCATATTTTAACGCTCATGCCGCCGTTGCTGCCGCATTTTTGCCACAACATCTATCATCGGCCGGTGGTGGTGGTGGTCCATTAGGATTACATCCACAATCAGCTGCTAACGAATTTAGTAAGTGTTCCATACCTATAATATTTACATATTATTATACTAATAAAATTGTTGTTGTTTAACACATAACATAGTCGTATGTGTCCCACGGACTACATTTAATTAATTCGTGCGCATTGTTAAGTTTTAATATATATAAACTTTGAAGCAAAAGGATCATGTTACGCCATATATACAATAATGAATCGTAATGGAATTTGTGAAAAAATCAAAAACACATTCTTTCGTGTATATATACAAATTCAGTCTCTTTTGTCTGACTGTCTTAAGACAATTGGACCGATTCGCTTATAACGCGATATAATTTTAAGATCAGTGGTGTAACCGATCACCTGAAACTAACTGGACAATCATTTGCGACTGTTCGAAATTGATTATTATTTGTATTGTAAAGAAAACCTCACTAGGGTTGGGGTCGTCCCCAATTTCTTTTATTTATTTGTTTGATGTTTACATATCTTTTAACGATCAAAAACCCCTCCTGATTTTGCATATGGCCTCATTTAACTCAAATATGTTTGATTATTAACTGAAAACCTGAAGGTATATCTAGTAATTCTATTTACTTGTTCTACTGTTAAGCATTCAGATCTAAATGTAAACTGAAGATTAAATAATACTTAAGACATGATTGGTAATAAACTTATGTAATATATAAGCTGCAACTAGTTCTGATGGCTTGCCTGGCATTGTTTAGTTTTTTTGTTGCTGATGGTTGTGATAAGTATTCTTATTTTGATTGATTTTGCAACACAAATACTTACACATTTTTTAACTTCTACTATTTTGTGTATCTTGGAAGTTTAAATACTAATTAAATACAATCATTGAGATGTTCAGCTGCTCAGTCATCTGTTTTATTGTTATTTCAAACCACTTTTTGATTTATACCATTTGCCATATGTATATGGTATAAAATCTATAAATTGGCTTATAACAATTCATTCATTTCTTGCCTGAGTAAATCATTTCAGTGGTATAAAATATTGGAAATGTTTTATACTTTAACAAATTAAAAGTAAATTATACCATTTATTGGTATAATGTATTAAAAGTCAAATCAAAATGTTTATTGTGGAATTTTTGTTTGAATCGATTGGTCTTATCGAAACGGTTCATCTTAATTTGGTTTTTAATACTCATTTTGATCTACAGAACAGAAAACGAATAGTTTTCGTAAAAAGTAAACTTGTCTATGGTCAGTTAAAAATTTAGGTTGAAAATCGTAAATGGCAGTGAAAATGAGATAGCACATGCTTCTTTAAAAAATAAAGACACTTAAATTAAAAAACACTTTACAAAATGAAGTATATCCCATTTCTTGGTTTTGGTGGGCCTATAGATTTGTCACCCAGACTTTTACCATTATAGATTTTATATATTGCCTAATCAGATCAAAATCAGTCGCCGGTTTTAGTTAAGTGGTTGAGTGAGTTTCTCATTTCATCTCTAAAGGCCGAGGTCTCGCCTTGATCAAAACTTAACATGCACTGGGCGGCATGAAACGTTTTTGTGTGTAAAATCAGTCATTGAGTTTGACCATCTACATAATAGTGGTTCATAATGTCTCAGTAAACGCGATTAGAGTAGTTTTCAGCCTTTCAGCTATTGAAAAAACATCAAATCAAAAATGCTGTGCTCCCAATCTCAAATCGTTTTATTAAATTATTTCTTTGAAATCTTGGGAAGTTATTATCCTGGAAGATTTGTAAATAGTTGCTATCGCCACACCCCAGTGGTTAAGATGAATGTTGAAACAATTTGTACTTTCAAGATACTCTTGTATGGTCATGCTTATATTGAAGTGCTTGCATTTACCAACAACGGTTTATGATAACCAAACTCCTTAAATATATATTCACAGGAATATCGATTGAATGTAATTTTGTTTGTTTGTTTGTTTCTATATCTTTGCTATCTTTTTTGGGTCTCAAGGCGCTCCTAACTCTTTTGTGGTTCGTTTATTTACGCCCAATTATGCAATTACAGTGAAATCAAGGGCCTACGGACGTAGGGCCGATTTACGTAGCGCCATCTGAAGAGACCTATGAATTCGATCGTATTCAAATTGTGAAATATTGTCTTTTGCATCCTGCCCTTAGCGGACTAATCCGTCTATTTTAATCGGCTGTTTTCATGTTTTATGAATAAATTGACAGACGAAAATGACTCTTTATATGTTAATTGTAGTAGATGTTGCTTTTCCTAAACTACTTAGAATGAAATTTGACATCATCTGAATCTAGTCTCCTTATAATCGATTGACTCTCATCTTTTATTTTTGGAGCTCCCCTATATAGATAATCTCGTCGTTCTAGATCAATTGTGTTACTATTCGTCAGCCCTAGATTCCAATTAAAAAGCATATACGACACAATGCATTCGATATATAGACAATAAATGTATTGATACTGCGAATAAAATAATATCAAATCGAATACACCAATGAAACATTATTGTAACGCTGAAACAGAAAATAATTGTGCACAAATTTAATTACCAATTAAAAAAAATTATTTGCAAGCTCACCGAGAAATATTGAATCATTTTTAATTATTCCGCACCGCCACTGCCGTAACAATGCTATGCATATGTATATAGGTAAAACAATCATCTCACATTGCAATTTGTTTTCTATTAAATTTCATTAAACAAAACAACAACAAAAATCCTTTTCAAATTAAATTTGGAAAAGTATTTGTATAACTGATGTATGGATATGTACCGATATATGTAGTGTCGCATGCATACATACCGCGCACTATTATAAAACAGCGAGCATCGAATGAAGTTTTTATATATACATAAAAATTACACACACACACACATACTACATTCATTATTATATACGTACACGAGATGTAAATACAACAACACTAAAATATAAATACAAAAGCAACGCAATCGGGACAAAAAAAATTGGAAGAAGACGAGAGAAAAAAACATTCCAGAACACCTTTTGAATTGTTTTTCAATTAATTAGTTATGAAATTGAACAAAACAACTACAACAACAAAAAATCATCATCGGTAATAACGGAATTTATATCAGCAGAGCCGCAGTTTGAATTATAATATATTTATGCTGGCAATACTAAAAAACAAATATTTTCCCGCATACTACTATATATGTAGTTAGTTTGTTTCATTTTTTGTCCGATACACAATTATACATGCATGTGTGTGTATATTGTTATTTTGTTACTACAAATTAAAAATGACAGTAAAGCAATTTTGTTTTTTAATTGAATTTCAAAAAGTGTAAAAAATGTGTTAAAAAAGAAACAAAAATTGTCACAGTTCTTTAGTTTTTTGTTTCAAAGAGATGGACAATATACGAGAATTGTACTGCTGAAATAATTTCCCTTGTTTGAAAAGGAACGTGTTCGAGTATATAGAGAGACATCTAACGGATTTTGTGAATAATATATAAAACACCAATCGTATCGTGGTTGGTAATCGTTTAATTTTAATGTTTGTGTTAAAATGGTAAAATAACCGTAATTTGAATAAAAGAAATCATCCAGAACAAGATATGGATCATAATTGAAATGAGCAAGGATCCGCACTAACAGCCAATGGCGACTGTTATCGTGCGATTGAAGAGGAGAAACCTGGAGCTACAATTGAAAATGTTCTGAAAAATTGGGTCGAAAGTGGTCATTTGAATGAAATAGGATTCCATTATTAATCGAAAGGTACTCTCGATATCATTTGACATTATTTGTATATATGAGTTACGTATAGGATTTCAGAGTTTCATTATATTGCTTGGGAAATTATCGCTGAACTTGAACCTTAACTCTTTATATCAAATTGGATCTGTGCTGCATCTAGGATATATGTATATACATATTTTCTAGAGTTCTTATTTTATAATATCTGATAATATGAAAACCAAACTGGTGGCCACGAAGTCTCCGTTCAATGCAGTATGGATTAAGTCCGAAGTACTTATCATCTTTATATTGTTTGTTTGGTTTATAAATCATGCTGTATTCAGTATCTGTTTTGTTAGTAAACGAAGATGTCGAAAAATTCGTGTATCTTGTTCTATAACAAAAATTGGTTGCGCAGCCAAAATGAGCTCGTACGATCAAAATATCCAAAGCAACACTTTAAACTTAAACGAAAATCTATATATTAAGTCAGAACTACAGAGTTTTTTTTGGCCCATTTCTCAATATATATCAATCAAAGAATGCCTTGTTGAGGTTTGCAGGATGAATATGCTGAAGATATCGGACATCTTCAAGGTCGTTAGTTGGTCCTTAAATAGGAATCGCAATCGAATATGCAGTCTCTGGAGAGCAGAGTCGAAGCACACCAAGGCTCAACAGTTTCATTACTTGTCGACGGACATCGCTCAGTTTACTACTACGTGATCGTACGTCTTTAAAACTAAAATTTTTAACTAGCGGCATGAGATTGTCCGGTCTCTCCTATTGCACACCGTTGAGCCGATATCTCTTTATAGATATAAACGGCTGTCTTAGGTCTTCCCAAATCCAAGTTAAGTTATCAGGCAACACGTTTTCTTTGATACTCATGTGACTGAAGTCTGGAATCATTTAAACTGCCAAGTCGACTCAAGGTAAATTTTCGCTCTTAAACTTGTTTCGAGGAGAAAGAATTGGAGTCAATTACAGTTAAAGCAGCTTGTCGTTCTATCTCCATCACATCGAGTACTGCTCTCAAAATTGTAGCAATTTCCGTCTCAAACACAGTGGCGTACCAACAGGTAATTATACTTTTAGATAATTATCTATGGTGGTATACGCCACTATGTTTAGAGTCGGTAGATTAAGGAGGCATATAATTTCACTTCGAGAGTGGCACTGGCCTATTGGTAAACAATACTATAATTTTGATAGAGATTATGACCTAATTCAATTAGCCAAAATTAATTATCCGAGAATATATGGGTACTCGATGGGAGCGAACACCACTTCATATCTTTGCTGGGGAGATTTTTCCGTTTGCATCGCATTGGGTAATGACTGGAATATCGAATTGTGGTTTGCGAAATATCATTGTGCTCTCCGAATCATATGAGAAGAAGGCAAAGTAAGTATCGCCAACCAGTATAGATTCTGAGGTCCCAGATTGAGTCTTCTAATTTAAATTGTTACCAAACATTTCAACTAAGGTGGTTTCACAGTAAAAAGTGATAAGCAAACATTCGAGCTGAGTTCTAAAACAGCGTTCCTTTACATATGTACTGATCTAGATAATAATGGCTTAGAGTCTGTAAACGACCCCTATCGCGTCTTAACAGAAACTTTACAAACCATTTTAACGTATTGGTGCACATTTTAGGTGGTCAGCCCAACGAAGGTTCGCTTTTTATGTCATCCGGTTCATGTTAATTTTTGGCCAACGGCGAGAAACGGACTCGAGACCGCGGCGTGATAAGAAACTCTCTTAATCATTAAGCTACAACCAGCGACAACTGATATAGTTACACTACCTATATTTTGGGTCCAGTTTTTAATAATGGTTGCATCGACTTAAAAAATAAATTTACTCCAAATCTAACTTGTGGAATTTAAATAATTTTTAAAATATTTTAACTCAATCTCATCCCCGTTTTCAATACCACCGATATATATATACCCGCATCCGCGACAAACATAAATATAATTGAAATAAAATTAAGAAAATAAATCACCACACCAATATCCGAGAAATAACTCAACCCGTTTTTCCCAAATCTTTATAGTTGGGGCACCCCTTCTACATTATAACAATTATTGTCTTCAATAAAAACGAAAGAATTTTTGATTCCACGACTGGATAGAAATATTTTTATGTCTTAATTAAATAAAACATTTCACGACGAATTAAATTAAGTCGAAAATTCTAATAGCAAAAATTGTAATTAAAAGTAAATTTTCTTATCTCCGCATCTAACATAGCACAAGGTGTGTGTAGACAAGGGGAGGTTAATAAATCGCGAGATGCATAGAAATCGCAGAACTCGAGTTTTTTTTATTTCCAGAATATAGAATTCCATTTTAATGAAAAGCAATAAACATTCACAAAATTAGACATAATTTTAAATTAAATTAAATTCTTATAATTTTTTTTTGTTATCATCTATGTAACAATATAACACATTTTATCTATCCATTGAAGCGCGAATAAAAAACACGAGACGTGCCTAAAAATTAGATTTCTTGCTGGCTGTTATATTCAATTTGACTTAGTTACAATTATTTTTTGTATTTAATTTTATTTTAAAATAATTAAAACACCTTATCTGCCACCCACCCCGTAACTCGTTCCGAAGTCATGTATTATTGGTGTTAAGACTGCCAACGACGTTTCAGTTGGGTTGCATTGTCTTTGACAGTGACATCTAGGTTTTCTAGACCAAGGGCGCGTTTCTAAAAATTAGGCCACACCGATCGAGACTGATCCGCCATAGCAAGATGCTGTTAGAAATTTGTATATCACTCATATTTCCCCATCCTAGGTCCATAAATGTTTCTTTAGTCTCCGCATGACTTTTCCAAAGTCCAAAAATGCAGTTTCGCCCGAATGGTGACAACACATATACTAAATGAATTAATGACTAAGTTATTAGCCGAACTCTGGCCGTTCACTCTTACCGGGTTTTAAAGAGTTGATGTCATTGTTTGTTGATCCTTGCAGTTGCTGTCAATATTTGCAATTGCTGTCAAAATCTAACTTTCAGTAATAAAATTGTTCCACCTTGATCTGCACTTTGATATTAAACTAAGGTTGCAATAATGGCTATATTTGAATGATCTTTTTATTCACGCTAATATGGATTTCAGTACGATACAAAGTACACGTTTCGCCACCAAATGGACTACAGATCAGATTTTACCTTACTGTGTGTAATGGTACCTGAGAAATGGACAGAGAAAGCTAAATTTCTTTCTCTGTCCATATAGCTTCATTTGTAGTTCTGAATCAGTTAGAATGCTTATAAAAACGTCTTCGACACTCGAACTAGTACCAATTCTATTTTTAGGAAGGCCATATTGTGTCGATATGAAATTCTCTTAATGGTCATAGATGTACTGTGAGATTATTTTAATGTACAGTTAAGGTGAAATCGTAGATTGTCACAACTATGTATAGCTTTTCAATAGGGTTCGCCCTGTCTATAGACATTTGAACATTCCAGTACCCAAGTGACTCATTCAGTTTTAAGTTTAAACGTTCTTAAGAGATTGCCTTCAGTTTAACATTGTTGAAGGATCCAATATCACAACAAGTAACCCAAGATATATATTTTGAGAGGCAAGAATATAATGTAATAGGTTTTGTAATGCCAATGATCCCGAATGTGACTTAGACTAAACTTTGAGGTTGTTTTTGAAAATCATCTCCAATCATAGAACAATTAGGTGTGGCATGTGTTCGATATCCTTAGGTGTACCATCTGGGCCTGAAAACATAAATTATGCTTGGAGCTGTTATGCTTTCGCCAAATCGGTGGGGATATGGTATAATCCCTGAAATGAGCTTATAGTACTTCAGAATCTTTCAGTACTCCTAATGGTTTATATCGCAGGTTTATGTCGCAAAACTGCAAAGTCGAGGATTCATTTAATAGGAAAATGATATTAATATTCTCCAGTAATTTACTATTTACTCGTTGTATTGAGCTTCCTCAAATTTTTTGGTAGAAGAAAAACTGTGAGCAATTCATCATCTGATAGGATTTCGAGCGAGGGTATAAGCTATAAGCTCGATTTGTGAGACCTGTCTGCACATGGCATTGCTATATTACAGCCTATAGTATACAGACAAGGACGATGTGTCAGTTCATGAGTTCAACACTCTAACATATAGCAGATAATTGTTGTTCTCTAGAATTGGACGGTGTCAATTGAAGCCAATTTCTATCTGTCATGAATTCTGCACTCTAACAGTGCATCCTGTCCCTCTCGAGATTCGATCCCGGTACCATGGACATTAGGTCTCTATTCTGATAGCAGACGTCAGCACAGTAATAAAGACTCCCATATAACATATATTGTTGATCGTGTTGCGATCTATGAACCTCGATCATTTGTCCTCATCCTTTCGTATACTACAACTTATTATTTCATAAAACTGTTCGAATGTACACATGTCCGAATCTTAAGTATATATAACATAAACAATACCTTATTCCTTAATCATCCCAATTTCACACTTTCAGAACAAAAAACCATTCAATTAGCAAAAAAAAGTGTTCCATTGTCAGTTTCGCTCTGTGTGCCGATGCGCTCTGCCTAAACGCCAAAAACAAAAATATAGAATTTCTCTTGTTTTGTGTGCCATGTATATATGTACATACAATGTCTTACATTGTTGTGTGTGCTATTTAGCACCGTGTTCCTTATGTACATACATATATGTGTTCATCTACAAAATCCTTTTGTTTTCATTCTTAATAATAATAAAATCTTCGTTGTTGTTGTAATTTTCACACTTAGTTTTTTGTGTCTCATCAAGAATATTTTGTTGTTTTTTATCACTTCGCTCGTGAAAACATTGGCGGGAAAAAGAGAAATCTATGTACTGTATATATATACTCGTACACACATACACATTATGTTTCCGTGTATTTTCCGCGGAATGATGGAAATGATCGAATCACCCTGTATAATGTATTCGGTATAGAAAATATTGTGTGTATGTGTATGTGTAAAGGAGCTACTGTGGAAAATTTTACAAGTTCTAGGTGCGAGCATAACAACAACACTTCACACGAAATTAACACCCTTCTGGAATCATAAGCACAACTTTAACAAGAAAATTGTATGAAGAGGGCTTTTGTATTAGGCAAAGAACGTGTACATATATAGATGTACATATGTACCAATATAAAGTAGATCGACGACATATGATAGTGTTGATGATGACTAGTTTTTGTTGTATAAGATAGTGTTGATGTTTTAGTGCATTCTTAAATTTGTGTGTATTTTCCCATTTTCACATCATCCTCGAAGAATGTGGAAAATCAGACTATATACTCTATATATATGTATGTATGTATGTGTGCACATAGAGTGAACACATATACATATATGCATGTATTAATTGTTCTATATATGTAAAATTATATTGTTTGTCTATATATGTGTATGTATATAGGGTTGAAAAACTGTGTGATGATGTTATCGCACATATGGGAAATGGGGAAAATCGGTTAAATATATTCACACAGCGCGAGAGGAAATTTATTTCAATTGCTTTTGCAAAACCGTTATTTCGTTCGATTGACTGGTTGGGTTATGTGTATATATAGGGGCGAATGACCTAGCTAAGAAGAATCACCTGCGCTTACACTAAACACCCATAATGTATATATCTAACTTCTAAGCAAGTCAACAAGATTAACCAGAATAGAAAACCCTTTTTTATATTCATTCCTCAAATACATAATCTGACTTTTGATAAAAGCAAATAATCGCAGCACAATGTACAACAAACACAAAAAAATCCTCGCCAATCTCATTACAATACGGGTTTATCGATAAATCCGAGATTTACAAAAATTTTCTTCCAGGTAATAAAAATTTATTCAAGAAAATATCAAATTTTTGAAAAGGGATTTCGTTTCTTTATTGCCTGGATAATTTGATAACAATAGAGGCCTCCATATACATATAATAGATTACAAGGCGTTCTATTTTGGTTCGATTAAGGACATCCGTCCGGTTAAAATTACATGCAGTTTATGGTCGTGTAATCCGATTTTCTTTATTGTATACATATATTTGAGAAATTAAGGACGGCATAAGGATTTATTTATTGAATGTCCTTTTCGTTGATCCTATTGTCCTCGCTTGCCTATATAGGTATGTGTACATAATTTTGTTTTGGGTATTAAGAAGAAATGCGGTTAAACATAAGATTATATTACTTATAAATATATAACAGCACTATTCTTAATAGTTTAAGAAGCACCTGAAATAGGGAAGGAGATCTAGAAGTTAACCATACACTATGTGACAGTAAATACTATCCAGACGTCTCTTTCAATGCCACAGATAGTCTACCGACTATGATATCCCGTTCTGATATTCTTATACTGAGAATGAAAAATTCAGGCCAGACCTCATCGAACACAAATTCAGTCGATGGAATGGTGATATACTTCAGTAAAAAAATGCATATGGAGGCACTCAAACAACCATCTGGAGGTTCCTTAGAACTTATTCTTACACTCGTTGTCTTGGAAAGGCAAAACAGAAAGTCTGCTGATTTCTGTGAAAAAACTAGTCTTATTCTCAAAAATCTAAAGAAGGTCAGTTCTATAAAATGTACATCAGTCCTAGGTTTGTTCTTAAGATGCTGCAATAGTATTAATACGTTTTTTGAAGACTATTTTTGCTCGACGGTTTTTGCTCAACCACTATTATGGTAGGTCTTTACTGAATGTACTACCAGTTTAAAAATTCTGTCAAAGGAAACATGGTAAGGTTGGATGTCCCGAGTACTGACATGCAACGGTCGAATGCCCTAAGATATGAAAATTCTGTTCTTTAGGTGAAGTGTTAAATATTTGGGAAATACTATATTCACTGACATCTGTCAGGGGAGTCGCTGCAAAATATTTCAGTCTGTTTTGTTCTAGATGAAAACATAGATGGACAGCAAATAGACCGTCTCGGATGTTCGTTTCTTTCTCCACCTAGTCTTTGTTACTACGACAGCAATCACTTTTGATCGTATCATTATTCTAATTGCAGGTTGAATATGAGACTGTGTTTCGTCACAATTTCTAAAACCGTAGGCATCGAGTTAGTGCCTGGTGGTAACAATTGGTAACAATTTTACGGGTGTTGACCATCTGCCATTTACCAAACTTTTAATTTTTCCTGCAGTAGTCAAAAATTCGAAAAGGGAACCTCTCAACCGATCTTCCCAACTTTTTTTTGGACAATCTGGCAAAGAAAGTCAGGATTCATTCAATCAGTTTCCTTTGGTGGTATTGTAGTTTCCTAAATGACTTAGTTGCACAGAGTGAAAGAGCACCATATAACTAGTTATTTCTGCTCCACAGAGAAATGAGGTTGAGGTTAGCTGCCATTTGTTTGCTGCCTAAAATATGTAAGATAAGAAACCTCCAGAACTTGATGAAACTTCCACTAATATTCAAGGAAGCTGTTCGACGAACTTTCATCAAAGGTTTCCGGTTGCCTATGATGTTTAATATAATATTATATAGGTCTCATGACTGAAGTGAGTTTCTGTACTTTTTCTTGTAGATATATATTAAGTTTCCAACTTAGTTTTTTTACCTTTGATAAGATCAAAATACTTTATTTTGTCCCTTTATTTATGTCAAAGCAGTGTCCTTCAAAATACGTGAGTTCAAACGAGAAAGTTTTTGCTTCTCTTAAGGTGCAGGGATATTTACCGAAGCAACATCATCCGTGTAAGCAATCTCTCAGATGCCTTGCCTCTTCAAATTTAGTGACATGTCATTCACGACCAAGTTCTATTAAAGTGGGGAATATGTACGAGTATGTGTACCTCTACTTAGCAATTTTCTAGCAGAGGACCTTTATAGGTAAGCTGTCACGATCCTGTATTTTAGCAGAGTATCTATCAAGCAGAGACTCCTATAAGTAAGAGATCGTGTTAGCTTATGGGTTTATGATTCTTACGATTGTCGTGATGGTTTTTTATATGTCTTGGGAATAAATGATACGTTTACTTTAGTTAAGATGGAAATATGGCAATTTGGTAATGGATAGAAGTTTTTGAAAGTTCTGAAATTTTCTTAAACTTGGATTTATCAATTTGTTTAACAAAATTGTACTATGTATATGCATGTCACTCTTCCTCTTGCAATGCTATTCATCGTTTGGTATGAGAAGAAATGAGGAATAGAATGTTGATGGTAAACCTTAAAAGACACTCTCACTCACTCAGGCAGAAGTATGATAAAAATATAGATCAAATTTCGAGTATATGTATACAGAAATTGTACCAACCAAGATTAATAATCCAGTCCAGCAAACGTTATATATATGAGTTCCAGAAATTTAAAATTTCTGAAGAGTTACAGGACTCGAAAAATTTTGACCCTGCCAAATTCCCAGGTTTAATCCTTTTTTCCTTTATATATTATAAAGTTCAAACATAGATGGTGCTATTGACACATATAGCTTACATTTATGTCAGAAATTGTGTTTTGTTCTTTTCGTGGACAGTTGTTAACGATAATCTTATGTGCTCGAAACATATCGGACTACAAAAATAATTTTTGTAAGGACGAAAATGTCATTTCTGCATCAACTTGAAAAACAATGCAACTGATGCACGTCATCACTTTGAAGATTGGTTTTACCGCTTCACAATTGATTTCGACATTGAGGATAAGAAACGGTTCGGAAGATCCTAAATTATATAAGACATCGAGTTACAAGCGTTATTGGACGAAGATGATACGCAAACTTAACATTAACCTGCGGAGGAGCATTAAACATGACACACCAAAGTATTTTCAAATGTTTACATGCTGGAAAATACAAAAGGAGGAGAAACGGATGCCGCATGATTTGACCGAGAAACAAAGGGAAAATCGAGGAACTACTTCCGGCATTTTGTGAAAATAAAAAGATGGAAAGATAAGAACTAGTGATATTGCCGAAATAAGGCTTTATGGTGTCTGCTCTGCACCTGCTTTATTCGCCAGACATGGCCCTCTCGAATTATCACGTGTTCCGTTCGATGGCGCATGGCTGATGTTTAGGATGTGATGAAGTCAACAAATCTGAGTCTCGTCAAGCCATTAGTTCTACACCACTGTCTCAATATAACGATCACGCCCTTCTCCAACCAAATATATTAATATCTTCCAATAATCAACATATCGATCGTACTCGCAACCAACCCTCCTCTGATGTATATAAAATCACCATCCAGCACCAGCATCAAACACCAATTAATACCCACAAAAACACGTCGAAAATACATCCCATTATTATGTACTCTACTATATATTGTTTTCCGATCGTTCACTATTTGTATATATGCATATACACTCATACATGGAAAACTCATTTCCATTTCCAATTTTAAAAGGTGTTAACACGTAAAAAACAAAACAAAAACAGGAAAAACAAACATTTCTCTAAACATTTTAATTGAAGTAAAACAAAAAAAAAATCTTTTATTTGGACGCGTTAAAGTATATTGCCATTGTTTCCTTGAAGAACTAATTCATTCATCTCATTCCTAGATGTATGTAGATATACGGTAGAAAATTGCGCGCGGAAAATATACTAGAAAATGGTATATACGAGTATCTCCATCATTTACCCCTCGAATATATTTTTCTTCGCTACCAATTCCAAACATTCAACATTCTATATAAATATACATTATATGGTGCGCCCCATACCACCCCCACCCCATCCTCATTCCAAATCATCATCATAATTTATTTTATTTTGCATATTTCCTCACCACTATCATTCGATAAGGTATATAATGATAGAGCATCACGATACACAGTAGTGAGGTGCAGTAGAGTTGTAATACACTCTAATCAAATATAGATGTCACTATGTGTTAAGTCATAATTGATAAATGCATAATATACACAAAAGTATATATATCGAATCTCGAATCAAAATATTTATTTAAGCAAAGGATTTTGTTATCCTTTTTTTGTTGTTGTGCTGATATGCATGCCAATTCCTTGAAATCGGATGACATGTAAATAATAACGTCGTTTACATTCAAAAATGACAAAGCGACAAAAAATGGTTGTCGGTTTTCGACTCGTATAAAGGAGGAAGGAAATATTTCTTTAACATGATTTCAATTCGATATCACGTACATATATATGTTTATGTGATATGTTGAATTGTGAGATGTACATCGATGTATTGCAAAAAATGTATTTTGGGATTCATCGATTGGAATTTAAAAGTTGTGATAACATAACGTGATGCCTTTGTTCACAATTTGCGATTCGATTTATAAATTATGTATGGTATATGAGGAAATCCAGGAACTATATAGATGACCATCACGGTAATAGTTGGCAGTATTTATTAGGAATAGGAGTAGGGCAAAAAATTAGAACATACGGAGAGACAAACCCGAACACCATCGATATAGTGTCCGCAAGTTGAGAGTTTTGCCGTCGACGGGGTAAGAGGCATTTTATTTCCGTAATATCTCAAAATAGCAACCCCATTATTACGGCAACGTCGAAAACTATAGATGACCTTCACGATAACAATTGACAGTATTTCTTAGGAACAGTCTTTCTAGGGTCAAAATCGAGGATATACGGAGAGACAAGCCCGAACATCAACGATAGTGGGCTTTAGTTGAGATTTTTGCCGTCCAACGTGTAAAAGGCATTCATAAATGTTCGGAGCTAACCAAGTGATTTGATGATGACTTCGTTAATTGCTTAAATTTGTAGATGTAACAACCGTGAACGCAGAAGACTGAACTTCTGAAGGTACATCCCCGTAATCCTTCTTCAGAGAAACTATCAGCAGCTTGCAAGAGTTCTTGATTTGGCTGGCGTACATATTATTTACGGAGCTAGTTAATGCTTAAAATATGTCACATAATTCTGTAATTGAATAACGTCAAATTGATGACCAATTGATTCAATATTCTTTTAGCAAGAATTACTCGTATGTCAAAAGTTTCTAAATCAGTCCATAACTGTTGAATTGTTTCTTTTGTGAATTATTCATGCCAAGTACTCTGAAATAGTTCAATGCTATTTCACATTTTAGCGACAAATCACAATGCTTTGCAGCACGTTTTGTGATGCGAGATTTCAACTATCGTGAATGTTTGATAATAATAATGCCCGTTGCCATTTGAAGTTGTTCGTGTGCTCATGGGTTATGACGCCTTTCTTCTGGACCTAAATATGATCGATACCAAAAAAAAATTAAGATTAGGTATAGTTTGATAAGCAACAATACACAAACTGTAGAGAACCACAACGGAAAATTTATGCTCTGACGACGTGTGTGTGATGCTGACCTGTAAATGACAGTGGTGGGAATTACGCGTGAACTTCAGGTGTATTTACAGCCAAGACGCTGAATCTTCCAGCCGTTAAAAACGTGTAGTCCATTCCAGTTGAGTTGCTTCTATGTATTTTGACGTCTTTGAATAATTGAATTCATTTGGCACATGTACATAAACATTATACTTGTTATGTATTGCTCCATTCTTGGCGAAGAACAAACTCTAAGACGTCGGCCGTCTCATATTTTTTATTTAAAACTGTGACCTGCAGAATAGACCATATTAAAAATCCACTTGATATAAGTCCGAGAATATGGTGGCCATTGTTGTAAAGAAATGAAACTGAGAAGTTTTTCACGGGCTTTATGAGATTGTGCAGAGCCTTTTCGAAACGTTCAATTGTTTCTACCGAGTTGTTTACATCCTATAGGTAGCAAAGTTTCATTTAAAAATGTTTTACGGTTGATTTGTTAATTCACCTTTACGCCTTCTCCGATGAAAACGAGTGGTGAGTGTTTTTCAAACCATCACTGTTAGAGGCATTTACTTTTGCAGACCAAATTGCAGTTCTAAATTGTCTTGATTTGCACTCCAACCAAACACGATCGTTTTGTTTGTTTATATATTGCTGAACCATAAAATGGTTATCATCAGATGCCAAATTATCAAGGTCGCCATCAATAGGCAATTGTTTTAATACTTTTGCTCTTGCTAAGCGAACTGATTTTTGTGTTAGTGTTAAATCTTGCAGTTTATGTATGCTGTACAGCTTCAACATTTTTCAATCTTAGAGTCCCATTCTACGAGCAAACAAATCGATATGTTTCGTCAGTTGAACTGCACTATTATATGGATTACGTTGAATTCTATCCTTCATCTTTCGAACTATTTTTGGCGGTGTTGCTGTGTCTGAATGTCAACCACCATAGCGTTTTTTGATACTACCAGTTCAGCAATAATACTATTGCTAGAGCAGCGTGAAATTGATAACACTTCGAATGCTGACTCCTGTGTGTTGAGTAGTGTTGTAACAGTTCTAGCGAATTACAGATATTTAATTCAAAATGTTTTCGATTTATTTATTTCTATTGCGGCCTAACCGATCATTGTTTTTATGAGAATGACAAATATTTTCTTGGTTATCTTTTATTGTGAACCGTGTTGAATAATGCCAAAACATTTCTGTTGGTAATAAATCATCAAGGAGGATTTCGTCCAAATCGGTCAGTCACTGATCAAGTTTTTTCGCTGCGGATGATTCTTTCTAAGTATACTACGAAACATCTTGCGATGTACACCAGGTATTCCTAGATTTCAAGCAAGCCTATGACTCGATCAACCGAGAGAAACTATGGTATATGCGCTTGAATATTTAGGAATACCGAAAAAATATGTATATCTCTGTAAAATGACAGTAACGCAGTCACAATGCTGTGTCAAAGTTGAGAACAGGCTATCGAGAACTTTTGAAATCAATTCCGGTGTTCGACAAGGAGATGCGCTGTCCCCGATACTTTTTAATCTCATGTTGGAATACATCCTTCGTAAAAGTGTAACACCTCAAGACAAGATCTTATTCCGACAATCCAATCAACTTCTTGCTTATGTAGATGATATATGTGTGATTGGATTAAATGGCAACGGAGTGAAAGAGATACTTGATCCACTGGAACAGTGTTTAACTTCCGTTGGTCTCAAAATCAACGAGTCTTAGAGACCAAGACGCAATTGATTTCAGTAGTAGTAACCACACGTTTGAAGGAGTGATGAGATTCAAGTATCTTTGATCTCATCACTCACGAGAATAGTGTGGGCGAGGATATTAAGGTCCGCCTTGCCGCTGGCAATTGGGCTTTGCATCTTCTACGTCTACTGCTGAAATCAAAATATCTTGCAAATGCGGATAAACTGAAACTGTACAGAGTGTTGATCAGACCCGTTGTCATGTATGGATGGCTCCACGGCGTAGAGAGCGAGCTAGCATCTCCAAATTGTCTACAACGGTTTGAAGAGCTGGCTCGTGATCGAAACCGATGGAGTCAGATTGTTGACACGGTACGGGCAAATAATGACCTGTACAAACCGGAAAAAAAATCTCTTAATATTTTTTTATCTCCCTCAACATCTTAATTATTATAAAATTACAAACCAAGCCGGAAACACGGACCATATAACCTCCGACGGAATATAAGATTAATATCATCCCAACACTTTGACCCATCTCCAAAAACCGATAAACTTTAATACAATATAATCAAGAACGCGTGTCGAAAATGTCCCCACAGCGAAATAACGTATTTTCAACATAACCTATAATTTAAAAAAAACAATCGCAAAAAATAATAATAACAATAATAAAATGATTATTAATAAACAATAAAACGACATTTGTCATCTTCGCATATACATATATAATCATATTTAAGACGTTATAATTGTCTGAAACACTTTTTTTTTTACAAAAAACAATCGATCGAAGCGAACCATAAAAAAAAGATCAACTGATCGATTGATTTGTAAAGAACCTAAAACATGTGTACGAACAATAGGCGATGAGATTAAGATCTTAAACATTTCAATTCTACAAATTGTGTTATTTTTGGAGCAAATTGTCAAAAGAAAGTGTAAATATAATGATCGTTTACAACAACAATATACACACGATGATCGAGTGTAGAAAAGGTGTCAAACGTTGAGGTTTTTTTTTGTACACGATTTTTTTTGTTTTGCAAAAGATCTTAAGATCTTTTTGTAAATTGAGATATAATATTTTTGACACTTCATATACGATTATTGTATATACTGGATTGTGTTTATTGTGACATATTTTGATCGTGCATAGGGTGCGGGTGATGAAATATCGTTGTTACTATATACATATATAGTGAACCTCGAAAGTGTATAAGGTAATCAACCAAACTATTAGAATAAAACGGCCAATTATATGTATATGTATATGTATAGATAGGCGGGAAAAATATCATGCATATGATGTAGCAGTATACACAAGGTTATTAGTTAATGTACATAATAATTTGATTAGATAATTGGATAATTATAGATTATACTCACTATATACATGATTAATAGTTGTTTTGTGTATAAATCACGCTTTCAAATACACATTTTAAGACAGTTTGTGAGAATTTATTTAAACAAATCAATTTCTCGTTACAGGATTTTCACAATTAAAATCAACATTTCCATCAGCAACAAGTCCATGTCTGCCAGGTGAGTCACATGTCTATATGCATATAATGGCGTTAAATCAAAACATAACCTCACAAATATATACATATATATAAATTTAACGGTACATTACATACACGCCATTTTACCCTCATCACACAAATAAATAGCGTAACGACGAGATTGGCAACATTGCACATTAGTTTACATTATATTATTTTAAATAGACGCAATAAACGAACCAAATTCTAATCCACTGAACTTAATATACATATATACAAATTTATATAATAAACAAAAGACGTTTTGTTTAACAGACAAAAGACAATCATTAAAAGGGGAATCATATTTTAGATATGTTCTTCCCCTCTACTATATATATATTTATTTAACAATAAGTAAAATTAATGACGTCATCACATTAGAACGGGACGAGTATATACTATATTATATATTTAAATTAGTATAAAAAGGGTATTTTAAACGTTGTAACAACGGGTGGTCCCATTTCATCTTATATATAGATGAGCGAGACAAAAAGCTATAAAAAGGGGAATATACATATGAAGGTATATAACTAGTAAACTGATTAACGTTGTTCAAAGTTAAAGAAAAACAAAAGAAAAAATAATTAAAATGGCGGATTTTTATCGTCTTTTGTTTTCTTAACATGTACTTTGTACGATATAATGTATGTATATAGATGAGACAAAAAAAGTAAATTAAATAACGGGTTTCTTGTTTTGTTCGGGTGCTGTTAATTAGATTAATTTTTGTTTTTGCTTCGACGATATTTCTGCCATTTTTTTGTTTTGTTTTTAAATGTAATTGTGTGTGGGAAATTTATGGTGTTGCCAGAGAAATTAGGATAATATGTTTATGTCAATGTTGTAAGCGTGTGTGTGTGTGTATATATATATAAAGGTAGGAATTGAATGTTAATTATCTAGTATGTATAAAATAACTGGTAAGGTATGTCTCGTGTCAACGAAATATTGTTGAGAACTAATCGAGATCTCAAAACAACACAGTTAAAAAGGTCAGCTAAGTATTTAAAGTATCAAATATTGCCAATAACTAAAAATAATTTATCTCACCGACAGTGACAACATATATTCCCATCACGACACTCACATATTGTTCTCGTCAGCTGTCACCTAAATTTATACATATTTTGTAATATAATCTTATGTGTTTCAAAGTCGTTGTCGCCTCGTCATCTGTTTAACAAAATAAAATAAATTAAGACATCGATTGTGTATATCTTATATATACTATACGATGAAGCGATGCATATTTGGAATACGGTTTTCTTAAAGAGGAAAAAATTATCAAATTTCCGTTAACAAACCACTTTACTCCTTATTATCCTTTTTCACGACAACTGTGTGTATATATAATATATATTATTAATAGACTTTCTAACCGAAATCATCGAAAGGGAAAAATAAAATTGGCGACGATAACGATGCGATGATGATGGTGATGAATTGATGATAATGATGGTGAAAATTAATTTTGTTTCTGTGAATGAGATGTTCAGATAATGGCAGAGGTTTAACGTGCGTAATTAAGTCAATTTCGGAATGCGCATTGTTATTCTCAAATATTATTAATGTTATTTGTTGGAATGGAAATTAATATTTAATGAGTCATCGGTGTGCTATGTAATCTCGTTTTTCCAATTGTAGCATCGATAATGGGAAAATATATAAATATTAACGTACAAGATTCTAACTATAAGCAATTATAAACTGGAGAAGGAAAGACATATTAACATCCAATTAATTATTTGGCGGTTTTGCTAGTGAAAGTTTCAAATTGTAGACATCATTTGAATATCGGAAACCTAAAAAAAAGAGCAACTAAAAAATTTATTGATGATGGTAGCCTTTACCAGAAATTTTACAGAGAGTTTAACTCCGGCTTACGAATTAGAAATGTTAGAGCCGATGTCTACAGTCACACATGTAGTAAAATACAAGAATTCTTTGAAGCTTCTAGGCTACCAAAATTCACCTGAGCTATCTGCAACATTTGGATGGTACTTGGACTTTAACAAGTGAGAAATCTCTAAAATTACTATTAAAGTTTTTAGTAGTAATAATTAAATCGGTGCAATTAAACCGGTGTAATCATTAAAAAATTAAAAAAGGCATAAAGTATTCCAGAACTCAATGGTACGAGGAGGCCTACGGTTTAACCGACATGCACACGCATATTTACACATTAAAAACATCCAATCGTGATTTGTTTGGTCACCACTTCATACTTCTTTACATCGGTTTGTCCCAGGACTCGCATATGTACTCAGTAATTCTCAATTTTTGAGAAGTAGAAATAAATCCATTTGATTTGCACGTGTTTCATCTGGTGCACAACTGACTGAAGTTTGTTGGTATGCCTCTCTTTAACGTCTTCACAATTTTCAGTAAAATGAATGTCAGAGATCGGCATGCACCTATGGTCAGAGTGAATTTCATTACTGATTTCAAAACTTAAAAAATATTTGCTTTTGGTGACCCCAATCCACCAAGGTCTTAAATAGGAAACTCTATATTAGTATTTCGTACTCGGTATATCCTAGATTATTGCATATTTCCTTTTTTTCCGCGAGAGTAGTTCTCGCGTAAGTACCCGACCTGGTTAAAACATACAGTCTCTGTTTAGCCCGATAGGCCTTTTCCCAGTAACATTCAGCTTCTATATTCTGTTGATCTTCGATTTCCATATCACTTATCGTTATTTGCCTTTACATTTTGAAGATATCATCAATACAAATCAAACAGCATATCAAACAATTGACGTCTTAATATTACCAGAAGATGGATTTTATTTGCCTTTTTTGGAATCAGAAGTTTTTTACTGATTCTGTACATTGTTTTAGTTTGTCCCTTTTCTCAATAGACTCATGGAAACACCACCTAATTCATTTATAAGAAAGATACTTTCTTATAAATGAATTAGGTTTTATAAATGAAGTAAGTTTTTGTAACCTTCCCAAAATCAAATCTTTAAGTCGTATTAATTTATAATCTGCACCATGTCCTAATGGTATTTATGTAAGGCCCTGATCCTAATTGTACATTGATGCAGTCAGTATTAACGATTTGGCAATAGTTAAATTAACTGTTCTAACAATATTGGCACTGCCATTCACTGAAATCGAAATTTCAAAATCGAAACTATATGTCGTTTCTATCTGTGACCTTTGCCACGTGCTTATGGTCCTGGTTCAAACTATATATTGATATACTGTCAGTTTTAACGATTTGACAATAGTTAAATTCTCTGTTCTAACCATATCGGCCATTTATCGTTATATTACATCACTGAAATCGAAACCATAAGTCGTATCGATTATAACCTGTCCTTATGGTTCTCACATAAGGTCATGGTCCAAATAGTGCATTGATATGGTCAGTATTACCGATTTGGCAAAAGTTTATTTCGCTGTTCTAACCATAACTGCCTATATATCTATTACGTCGAGTATTTTTGAGATACTCTGATTGATAAATAGATATTTAACTCTGAATTAATGCAATCAACTCCAGGTATTGACACAAAGACTTACTGATCCTAAATGAGAGGTTACCGACGTCTTAAGGTATATTATGTAATCGCGAATTGTACTCATTACTGAATTCTGAAGACCGTATAACTGTATATACCAATCACGGAAACATCTGACTAGGGAATAAAGCTTTTCTTGATTGGACTTGAACCAATCAAGAAAAGCTTTATTCCCTAGTCAGATGTTTCCGCGTTAGAAAGGCAATTAGTTCGTAAGGCGTGACAGTGGGCAAATGTTTAAATACATTTAATTGAGTGGCTAATCACAGCTGTGACTAAATCAGAAACCTGATTCGAAAATTTTCAAGGTCATCATCTATTAAGCAATCGAATTTTATTTTTGACATTTTTAACAGCTTAAGAGATATTAAGCCGTCCCATACACAAGCTCTATGGTAACTGTGGTGAAGTTGACTACTAATTGAGCCCTGTATATTGTATAGTGTTCCGCAGTGCATTACAACTTTTGACACAACACAAAATGATAAATTATACAAATTTTCACTCCCCAAACAAAAAAATAAAACGGAAAAACGATAAAGTTTTTATATAAGAAACCAAAAATGAATAAAAAACTTTTTTGTTGGTGTATGGGTGGTGTAGGGAAAAAGGAAAAATGGTGGCGAATTTAAATAAAAACCAAAAACTACTGTGCAAACTAACTAACTTAACTAATGTTATAATCACCCATTTAAATTTACCACCAGCCCCCGTTATATGTAGTACTCGTATCATACCCGCACAGTTTTCTTCGTCTGTGTGTAGTTGAGAGTGAAAATGTTATTTTTTTTTTTTGAGAAAATTTTCATTTCAAAATTAGTTTTTCCTCACTTCATTGTAAATATATATATACTGTATGTTGTTGGGGCTTTGTAGTTTGTTAGTTTTTCCAAAAAAAAGCAAAAAAATAGGAAAAACACAAAAGAATCCATTATTGAGTTGATTAGTTTCGATTTTAATAAGTTAATTTTCCACTTTTTCTTCGTTACTATTATTAGTACACTATATACTATTGTTGTTGGTACACTATATACACACACACACACACACACACACATATTTTTGGTGGGTTGGAAAAGTGTACGATTTTATAGGAAATAGGTGGGTTGGTGAAATCCTTTTTTTTTCTATATAGTTTGTATTTGATTGATTTATTAGTCGATAAACCAATTTTTGGCATTAATTATGTTAATTAATTAATTTATGGAAATGAATTTTAATTAAAAGTAAATTAGTTTGCCAATTTTATGCTGCATTGATTGTGTGTTCGTCTATGTGTCTCTCGGTCTACAAAACGAGTACATATATAAAGCAAACCACCCTGTATATATACACTAGAATATAATACATATTTGGTACACACACACATATATATGTATATATTTATGTGCGTATGCAAAGTGCTTGTATACTCAAAAATATATAAATTTGCTTTACAAGTCGCTTGTACACAGTAGAACGAGGAAAATCTATACAACACAAAAGGGAAAATTCATAGTACATATATACACAGTGTTGTTGTTAAATTTCAAATTATATACATTTGATTGGATGATTGAAAATTGGATAATTTTTCCACAAAAAATAAAAGAAAAACGACAACAACAACACAGTACTTGTATATGCGAGTAAGGATAAGAGGAATTCGTATACATAACGATCGATGAGATTTCTAATTTTTCAACATTCTTCTCGTTTTTCCATAGTGATGAAATTATTATTGTTGATTGTTGTTGTATATATATTTTTCCTATTGATGATTAAATTAGGAATATTTTGAATAAAATTCAAAAGAAATAAAATATAATACATAATCCGCCATTTTTTTATATACGTTTTCATTATTTCTCCATTAAGTGGAAAATTGAAAATGGAAAATTGGTTTTCAATTTATTTTTTTATTTTTATAATTAACAATTTAAATTAAAGTATTTTGATTTAATTGGGAAACAAACTTATTGATGTGTTTATGTATATATAGGGCGGGGGTGCGGGTATTAAGATTATATATGTTGTGATTTATGATCAAATATGGTAACACTAAATCAATTATAAATCGATTTGCCGGTAAATTTAAGTGGATGCCAATAATATGATTTTGTGGTTGTGACAGGCCTTAGTCTATACATACGTACGCAGGTACACAATGTTTTTAAAAAGGGGTAGTTCATACCCAAGAGCTAGAAATGGAAATTAGTTCCGCATTCCATCGGCTTACATATGCTATCGTTCACGATATATTATGTGTATGTTCATTGTAATTTATTGGTTTTTTATTACACACATGTAGATAAAGGGTTAAATAATGTACATGTGTGTAAAATTTAAGACACCCTAATCCTTTTCATTATTAAAGATTTTTGAAACTAGTTTTTTGGTATGTTATAGTGTTTATGGTTATTAATCAAATTGATGGAACACTATACCATATGTCGCCGGTCGTAGCTTAATGGTTAAGATAGTTTCTCATCACGCCGCGGTCTCGAGTTCGATTCTCGCCGCTGACCAAAAATTAACATGCCACCGGATGACATAAAATGCGTTTGTGTGTAAAAACATTCGTTGGGTTGACCACCTACAATGTGCACCAATCGTTAAAATTGGTTCGTAAGGTCTCAGTTGAGACGCAGTAAGGGCCGTTTACGGCCTCTAAGCCATAGATTATTTATACCATATAAACGATCTCTCTATATAGATAATGCTCTAGGGATGAAAACAACACAAGTCAGTGTTTCTTCTCGGTGATTGTTCGAATGTGGTTTGGCGAACTATCTTGTCAGAAGGAGCCCCAAATTCAATGCCTTGCGTTTGGCTTATGGTTTCACAATCTTAAAGTTTATATATTATACTCGCGATGGTGGCACACTATACCCTGTATTTGCCACGGCTGGCCCGTACAAGGTCTCAATCTCGAACACAAATTTTTATACAGTTCATATAGCATTTCTTTTGAGTGGCCAATTTGAATGAATCCAAAGAGTATCCAAATGGTTAAAAGGTGTATCTAAATCTGAACTAAATAGGTGTCTCCTATATGTTAGAGAATACAAGACAAGCATTATGGTGATATTGTGCTTGTATACCCTCCTCCTAGAATATGTTCAACAAAGTACCAAATAGATAACTGAAAACCTTTTATATTCAGAACTATGCAGGTACAGAGCCTTCCTGCATTGAAGATTATATAAAGAAAAGGAATGTTAGTCTTTCTGCATAATTGTGGTTAAATTTTGTTAATGCAGGGTTAAATTTCCTCTTGTACTTCACGGGTTGTCGCGATATAGAGCACTAGTAACAATGACTTCTTGGCCAGCGTCGTTTTAAAATACTATGGCCCAATGATGCCACCTGCTCAAAATTCACACCAATTAGTAACAGAACCTCCTCGGAATATCTTCTTTCAATCACGTTGTGGGTGGATTTGTTGATCGACAATCACTTGTGGGTTCCCTGAACATTTTAACCTCATTTTTAACCTTTTTCCAAGCAATTTCCTGGAAATTTTGACGATTGACAAAGCACTTGTTGATGTTCAATAATCCATTCCACGAACCTTCTTCGGTATTCATGGTTATTAGGTTTCAGTTGTTGTGTTAATGGAATAAACTGTAGAAATCTTCTTGAAATTTGGAATTCATGTTCACGACGCAAATGTTCATGGGGTTTCACCAACACTCTCAAGCAGTGCTTCGACATTGGGCGGCTTGTTTTTTGACGACCAGTGTGTTTAGCGTCTCCAACTGATCCAGTCTCTCTGAATTTTTTAATTAATCTTTTCAAAATTGACGTGTTTTTTGATATCCATCGCGGGAGGTATTAGAGGCATAGGTGGCGCAGAAAAAATTGTATGCACAAATAACATGATTGAGGCATTGCGGGATCAACATTTTAGATAGCCGATTAAAGTTGGCAATTATTCCAGAAAAGTTCGAAAATTGAACAAAATTATTTTGCAAGACTGTACAGTAAAATTGCGTGAGGATACTAGTGTTTACTATAGTGCTCACAGAACGCTGTTTAATCGTAATAAACATCATCTTTGCTTCAGTATGTAAAAATAGATGAAATATGAACCTACCATTGTACTTCGGGATAAAATCGCCACTCAACTGAGTAGATAGTCTTCGATGAAAACTAATCGAGCTGACCATAGTATTCATCTACTAAGACTGTGTCACAGCATACTTAGATGAACCTAAAGGGATAAATATGTAAAATCGCTTTCTGATATTGAGAAAGGACTCTGCCAGGATCAACGTTACTCTGAAAAACTAACATCCATTAGTATTTTCCCAATTCGAAAAAAAAACATAATTACAATAATATTTAGTCACGCCTATTCGTTATGCTATTATCCTGACGCAAAAAAAGGATATATGTGTACTACATATTGACGTAAAAAAAAATGTATACGTTTAGTGCATATGTGTAGCCTTGCGTTACATATATGTGTAAAAAATCGGTTTTATTTGTTTTTAAATTAAAAACAACGAAATCCAAACAAGGATATGTGTGTGCTGAAGACATTCCCCTCATTTTCATCTCGGTTTTGATTATATTATTATCGCATTTCCTTTCGAAATGAAAATGAATAAAATACAACAAAAATAAAATACGAAGCTGAATGGAAATTAAAAACGGGAAAACATTCTTCTGTCTAATTAGAAAATTGAAAATTGAAAAATTCCAAATATATGTATGTATATGATGTGTGTGTATATGGTATACAGGGCCATTAAAAAGGATGTGATGTGCTTGATAGTTTTCCCAATGAAACAATATTTATTAATAATTTTTGACCAACCCTGGTTTGTATATAACTCGCAAATACATCCTTTGGTTATGAAGGATTGTGGGTGAGGCATTTTGGCAAACGTCATATTTTTAACACACATAACAGTCAAAAATTACTTATATATGTATACATATGTACATATTAAGGGTGCGTTCGGTTTTTATATAGAAAAAAATAAAATTGACGGAAATTCCATCGGAACAACCCTTTTTTTTAAAAGGCTTGTAATGTAATGTATTATTATTATTATTATTATTATTGTAAATAAGGATATATATATGTACAAAAAATTAAACCCTTTTCCCTATATGGTATAATGCTTTCATATGTAGAATTACCATTCACAGAGTCTTTCTTATATCTCGAGTGAAATTATCATATTTCAATTACTATTATTATTGTCGTTTACAAAACTAAAAATTTAATTATGATTTTTGTTACAAAATAAAATATTTTGACAGTATGGAGCAACCCATAATTACGATGTCGATTGCATTAAACGATATATTTACATTATATGGTACAGCTTTTCATTAATTTATTTCCAAAATGAAGTGTTCTGAGCAAAATTTGGCTGAGAACATATAGGAAGTTTGTACTATCCCGACAGATGACTCACGATATTCGAATGCCACGACATCTATGAAGGCTATATAATACTAGATTCCTAGACCTTCTCGAAAGCTCTTCCTTCAATGTCCCGCAAGTGATTGATAAGTGTACATACATTATCTTGAGTGATTGAAACATAAGAGCGATTTCTTGGTGACATTTTTCTGGATATTGCAGGAGTTTATGATTATACTACATTGATCTCGATTACGAATTCATGTACTAACTTCGGTCTCGAACCCACCATAATCAGGTGGATTGAATGTGTTCTTGTATCTCTTGTATTGATGATACCTTTATTTTTGGTGTGCTTTTATCTCTATTGTGGCTTCTGGTAATTGACGAACTCCTTCACAGGTAAATTACATCAACACGTTCTTGTCATGTATTGCTTGTTTGGCTGGTCTTTTGCTTGAGGTTTTCGCTAAACTTGCATTTATCCGAATCGCTTGTATTATTTTCAGATGCGGTTTCTCTCTCTCTCTCTCTCTCTCTCTTTCTCTCTCTCTCTCTCTCTCTCTCTCTCTCTCTCTCTCTCTCTCTCTCTCTTTGAAAAGGATTTTGGTTTCGGTAACAGCTGGTTTCTTCTTGTGCAAATAAGACATGAACTAGCTGCTGATTTGCCTCTTCACATTGTAAAAAATCAATTAAAATTGTTACCCTGAATCTAAGGCTAACGTGGTCTACCTCCATTTGTTGTAAGGTGAAATACTTTGTCAGAGGGTTAAACTCGAAAGAACAATTATGCTCTTCCCATGCAAAAGGACAATTTAAAAATATTGGTTTCTTTATACTTCCTGGCCTTAGCGCCCAGATGTGCACCATTGGTCCTTTGTTTAGCATTGCACCTGGAAGTGTTCCAAGCAACTTTAATAATAAATAATACATCATCTTTACAGTTTTGGATAGTGATTGTGGATTTATTAAACCATTTCGATTTGTTTGTTTTCTTGTTGCCTTTACTATCAACTTCTGGGGCGTCATCTTATTCGCCACGTCTTGTGGTATAAATCTTCTGTAGCAATTCAGCATAAATTGGAAGCTTTTTTTACTGACTTACAAAGTTCTCAATGGCCTAGATACCAGATGCCTCAGGAGTTTATTGGTATAATCCATATTCCGATAATCATCGAAGCAGTTCCACAAATATGATATAATTAATGAATAATCTCGTGTTCAACTTCCTATTATTTTAGTGCCATGTGCAATGCAACAGGAAGTACCGAGTATAATTCCGATTAAAACAGGATGCATAAAAGATTGTTTCGTAGTTTAAATAACATTTCTAAACACTAAACCAAATTAACTCCGGTTCGACTGTATGATTAATAGTATCAATATATTGATGGAAGCCTACATTTAGGCGCATATATACATAATTTAAGATTTTGAAAGCATCCAACTTCGACAAACTTCGAAGAGCTTATAAATGCTATAGTTTAATTTATATCCAAATTCAAGAACCTCGGTAATTTTAGGGAGAACTTGGATTTCTCACAAGACCACTTGTTAAAAGGGGTTTACGATTACTAATGATCTAAAACTAACAAGCTCAGTAAGCTTTCGGTGTGGTGAAGAGCAAACCCATGAATGATTGGTGGTTGAGCAACGTTATATAAACTTTATTGAAGTGTTCAAGATCTGGACAGTTAAGATCGGTTCGACAACATTATAATTCCAGCAGCATTTCGGTCGATTTTTTACACTATAGATCGCATAGTATCGTAATATGGAAAATCCATACTTTTATTTTATTATGCCAATTTTCTCATTTCAAGCTAAATAGAGATACACAGACATACGGAAATACGTCTATTTCACTTTTCGCGATTTTTTATGATTATTTTTCCGCTCATGATGGAAATGATGATAATAAATATAAAATAAAAAATGTATATATATATATACATCCTCCGACTACATTTCACTTCCATATTAAATTGCCAATTTGAAATTATATATATATAATCCTCTTTTCATCCTCGTATTTACGGGTAAATAGAAAAAAACGTCGATTTTTATCTCCGTATACACACTCACTCGTTCGCATCTTGAGTCTAACGAAAAATATTTTTCCACCGCCATACCATACTCTCGGCACAACTTTTCATTCAACCCAATTTGTAAAATTGAATCATTTTCGTCAGTATATGATGATGGTTGTTGATTATGTGCGTCGTTGAAAATTTTCAATTCAATTATCTTCCATTTTTTTAGTGAGGTTATGTTATACTTTTTAAGTTTATATATTGTATATATAGTTGTTGGTTTTCTATTGGGAATATAATATGTTGTGTGGAGACATAACTACACCAAACCAACCAAACAATAATAGAAACATACACAAAACAATCAAGTTATGTATATAGCATAAAATATTCAATAAAATAACCTCAAAAAAACATGGTGAGGTGGTCCCAATCGTAATATAAGAAATCGAAACTAACCAGAACCAAAATACAAAACTATTTAGTAATAGAATAATCATATGGATATTAAAAATGGATGTGCCTTGACTGTCAGGATTTTATCAATTATATATAGGATGTGAAGCACGTAGCATGATGAATATTTTAAATATCACAGGAATTTTCAATTTTATGATCCTTGTGCCATGAGTTCGCTAAATGTTTATTTATTTAAACGACAATGTATACGAGTAGATGAGGATTTAGTTTTGTGACGATATCAGCAAGAGATTTATCCTAATATAATTATTTAGGAACGAGAGGACTATCAGCGCTATTCTTCGATCAAACAATAAATAATATATTCATCCAGCCATTCTAATTTAACAAATCCTGGTCACCAGAAAAAAAATATATTTTTAATTTTCATCATCATTCTTGTTCCTTGTTGCAGAAGACGAGAATTTTTTATATATACATATAATATAAAGACGACGAAAAAAATAAGAAAATTGAGAATCCAATTAAGGATTTTCACAAGGAAAATTGGATTTTCTTTTTTAAATTTTCTTTTGTTGTTCACAAAAATTGTTCACAATACAATTAAAAAAAAAAAATTGAGTCGAGTCGAGCTTGAACGAAGAAACGAGAAAGGACATTTTTATACAGTACAATTTTTATATAAACATCTTATCTTTCTTATTCTCTCTCACTCTTGCTTTGTTGTCGGTTTGTTGTTGTAAATCTAAAATTAAATAAATGGCTTTTCTTGTTTGTTAACAAAAAAAATTTCCTTCTTAATGTTCTTGTTAAAATATTTTCATAAACACACAAAAAAGGATATTTTTTGTACTGCTGCTGTTCACCATCTCCCTCTCTCTTTCTATCTTTCCTTTATTATATTCTCATAGTGAACGTTAGTAAAAATCCTTAATTTAATATATAGTTTTTTTTAAGATTTAAATTTTTGTTGGTTGTTTTTCCATAGTAGGATGTCATTGGGTGACCATACAGCACGTTAAATAAAATATAATATTTATAATAACGTAATATAAAAAGGGGATCTTTTGTATCGTATGTGTGTGTGCACTATAATTTGATTGGGTCATTTCGTTATGATTGTGTTGTGTAAAACTCCTTTAAGGCATTTTAAACTCATGTTTATTCATAAACCGACTCGTTTGGTATATACAAATGAGTTTTCATTATTTAAAAACAAAACATATAAATTTAATAAGAGGGTCAGGTGCGGTATGGATCTAGGAAATACGTCCTTTCTTTTTAAAGTTGGCGCCATATCGATGTAAATATTCGTTTGATGAGATGGAATGGAATACGATTTTCATTTGATACCAAATTTACCATTATCTGCAATGATGAACTGTTTTTGCTGTGTAGCATATCTTTCGGAGTTTAAGACAACGAAGCATTAGTTATGGTCTAAAGCAACGAAGGGCTCATGTAGTTCTTAACGCGAAATATCGTTAGGATTTCCAATTCTGTATCATGATCTCTGTATAGACATGATCAACTTCAAAGATTAAAGATTCAGTTTAATGTACTCCACGATGACTCTTCTGACCAGATCATGAATCATTGTATAGCATTATAAATTTAAAGGTTTGATGAGAGATACTATTTATTCCACCGTAGGTTTTTTCTACTTCATGGCACATATAGCAATAAGCACCATAATTATGTATAGTACACTCATAATAGTTTGATAATACGTCAAGACTCCATAAGTCAATGTTACAAGATGCAAGATTAAATTTTACTTTATTAATTATTTGTTGCCTTCATGGTAGATCGGCTTCTAAACACCATATTATTAGTGTTATAAAAACAAGGAATAGTGGGGATCGGAATCGGAGGAATAGTGAGACCTTGAGTACCTTCAACTTGAATTTATTGAGTACATTTGGGGCTCCTTGGTTTTATCGACCATCTCTTAGATTACTTACCTGAAACGTTACAACAATATATGATTTACTTTGACGCCATCTACATAAGGGTTATTTTTTTCATGATCAGCTACTTAATTGATTTAATGCAACTCTAAAGAGGCGTAGACCCCCAGATGATTGTCTAGTCTCTCTAAAGCTCGTTTGCTGAATATGAAATATACGGTAGCGATCATCACCTATCGTTGCCATTTGACTTTGAGCCGTTTTTGTACCTTACTTTTTCCATACCATTCCAATGAGGAGATCAATTCAGGAAACAGAATATCAATTCTTTCAATGCAATTCTTATTTCAATTTTTTAATTTTTTTTATATCAAATTTGCCACCGATATCGATATAGTTCTTTCACCCGTCACGATATGGTGCAAGAGACTTTTCTTAATGTGTCTTCGACATATCTCGGCTTCAAGTCGTGTGCTGTTCAATACCTCTTTCGGTTGGTTGTCTTGGCCTGTTAAAACACCAAAATTTAATTAAAACCTGATTTCGTTAAATAATATTTTCGGTTCTTTTCTACAGATGGCGTACCTATAATTTCTAGCAAAACTAATAGATAAACGATTTTTATGGTACCAATTATATAAGGAAAAAAGTCGTAAATAAAAATGTTCGTTAAATTTTTTTTAAATATATCGTTAAGTTGGTGGTGGTGCCATCTAACATTCTGAACCAGTACCACCGATATAAGATATTCAACTCATTGAGTTAAATTCAATTTATATAATTAAAACTCAAATTAAACATGCATTGCATCATTAATTTATCGGACTTGATTTCGAACACAAAAAAGGAAAACCCTTATGTCCACAACGAAAAATTGAGATCATAAATCACTTTATTCGGTTTTATTAGTGTATGTGTATGCGCCCCATTTAATTTATTTATCTATTTTCTTGATTTCTAATCAATTTTCGGTTAGTTTTGTGTCCTGGACCTAATACGTTGCTCCCTTCATTGTTATATATATTTGATAAAATTAAAATTTAATTAAGGCTGAAAAGGGCATTATATGATTATTGGACGAGGGAGGAGTGAGATGTTATATCTTCTGGAATTTCCATTGTTTCTTAAACAACCCGAAAACAATAAATGACAAAACTATTTTTTTTTTGTTTAAAAAGGGTATAACTACTACTTAGGGTTAATAACTATTAGACAATAAAACTGTAATGTGAGTGTGAGTATGAAAAAAACTAATTAAATTGTTTTTGGGTATTTTTCAGGTGTCGGATCATTAGTCGACTCAAGCAAAGAGTTTACAATAGACGGTGTGAACGGATTTGGTAATAAAAAGAAAAAGAAGAAACGCCGACACAGTCGAACAATATTCACTAGCTATCAATTAGACGAATTAGAAAAAGCGTTCAAAGAGGCCCACTATCCGGACGTATATGCTAGAGAGATGCTATCGTTAAAAACTGATTTACCCGAAGATCGAATACAGGTATGTGTCCCCATAAATATATGTATGTAATCCGATCCACACTTATTGTTGGTTTAAATTAATTATTATTAAATTAAAATTCTTAAAAAAAATTATTTTCTATTACACACACACACATACATATATGTCATATATGAACAATATGGCGTAGTCTTATTCACATTTTTGACACATTCAAGATTTAAGTATTTAACTCAATTAAAATATCGAGTTACCCGCACTTTGCGTTTATACATTTTTTTTCTCGTTTTATTGTTTTTGTTGTCTCGCTTTTGAAATGCATGCCAAAGAATTATACAACAAAAAATAAATCAGACATCAATGACAGCTAACTTCATCGTATTAATTTTTTTTTAATTATGAATATTATACAGTTTTTATGTACATACGTACAATACATAAAGGATTGGTCATTTTCGGCCATATTTTTGGTTTCCATTTTATTTGGTTTCCTTTTGTTTTAAAGTCGCGCGAATTCAATGTGTGTTCTACCGCTGCTGCTGCTGCTAAGAAACAAAAGATGCGAGATTGCAACCCCTTTTTCATTGTATGCTTTATTGTTAATCAACTTTACTCGTATATACACTTGTGTTTTAATAGTTTCTGCGATTTTTCGTCGTTTTGTTTATATTATAAATACACACACACACACACACACACACACACACACACACACTCAAATGGGGGGATTTCAATTTTTCGCATGCGCATTTTCTTGACAACAAGTCGAGTTATTTTCCCAAAAAAAATTTTTTTTATCTATTATATTGGAAAACAATATGAAGACAACTGTATGATTATTATGATCTCGTGTTTGTTGTTTGCTGGTGCGATAATGTTGTTCCACCACTGTGTATATAGTAGAATCCTTAAGGAGGGTTTACATTGGATGGATTATTTTTTTGTGAAGGAGTATCAGTATGGATGGAATGGATGAAAACCATGACAACAATAATGAATAAAAATGAAGTAATTTTCTAATTAGGATTTAGTAAAAAATTGTGGAAATATTATTCCGGATGGTAAATCGGATATACTCGTACATAAAAAAATTAATTAGTTGATTTGAAGATTTTCTGTCTGGAGATTTGGTTTGTTTGATTTATTTGTGTGCAGAGTTTCAAAATGGGGATTCGTTTTTAATAATACTCTTCCTAAAAATACAAATGAATGTACCTTCGAACAACTTACTAGCCACAACATAATACTCCAACTTAAGGCTTAAAAAGTACCTTTCTCTTGCTTCAGTTCTTGTCTTACTTCTAATCATTTTGAGACCACATGTTACTTTTATTCAATAGAGAGATATAACTGCCTGTCATAGTTTCAAGGCCACATTTTGCGACATATTTTCAAGGTCACATTATGCAACTTTATTTTTAATTACAAATCAAACAACTTTCGTCTGAAGTTTTTTACAAGACACTGCGCGTAAAAATCCAAAGTACAAACAAGAACATTCCGGCTTACTCCAGCCGGAAATGCTGTCCTGCAACAAGTGTTGAAACAAATGAGAGTTTTGCAAAGAAGCTCATATTGATTACTTTTCGCCCAGTGCTAACAAATTTCTGCAGTCTAGGTGAAGAAACAAATGTAAGTTTTTCAGAGTCCACACAACCAAGCTGATGAATTGAATATTTGTAGCCGACCTGTTACTAATTTACCGATCCTTTTTTAAAGAAAAGACAAACTTAATGGTTGAACTTTAGTCCTAACACAGCGTTTTGCTTTACAGTATATATGAGAATAAGATCACTTTTTTAAGGCGTTAAAACGAATGCTGTTAAAGTTAGCCGAAAGTTTCCAGCCGAAAAAATAAAAAAATCGATAATGCAGATTGTGTCTTTGCTATTCCAGCCGAAAGTAAAAAATTGTATATTTTTTTGATTGATTTCTAACCGAAAATTTTTCTCCGACATTTTCCAGCCAAAAAAATTTGATGCTACGGAAAATTATCAAACTACCGGAAAAACACTTATATTAAAACTAATTAAAATACTCATATGCAATAATGTTTAAATTCAGAAATCTCTATAAAATCAACCTTTAGAGTGTTATGGCTGGATATAAGTTTATTTTAAGCGGTTTGTCAATGGCTATCACTGGAAAAAAATTTGGGTCAAGTTTCATGTGAGGGGTCCGGAAAAATTCGATTCATTGAACCCGTAGTGCAAACTTCTAAAATCTCTATCAAATCAACCTCTAGAGTATTATGGCTGGATATAAGTTTATTTTAAGCGGTTTGCCAATGGCTATCAGTGGAAAAAAATTTGGGTCAAGTTTCATGTGGGGAGTCCGGAAAAATTCGATTCATTGAACCCGTAGTGCAAACTTCTAAAATCTCTATCAAATCAACCTCTAGAGTGTTATGGCTGGATATAAGTTTATTTTAAGCGGTTTGTCAATGGCTATCAGTGGAAAAAAATTTGGGTCAATTTTCATGTAGGGAGTCTGGGAAAATTCGATTCATTGAACCCGTAGTGCAAACTTCTAAATTCTCTATAAAATCAACCTGTAGAGTGTTATGGCTGGATATAAGTTTATTTTAAGCGGTTTGCCAATGGCTATCAGTGGAAAAAAATTTGGGTCAAGTTTCATGTGGAGAGTCCGGGAAAATTCGATTCATTGAACCCGTAATGCAAACTTCTAAAATATCTATAAAATCAACCTCTAGAGTGTAATGGCTGAATATACATTTATTTTAAGCGGTTTTCCAATGGCTATCAGTGGAAAAAAACTTGGGTCAAGTTTCATGTGGGGAGTCCGGGAAAATTTGATTCATTGAACCCGTAATGCAAACTTCTCAAATATCTATAAAATCAACCTTTAAAGTGTTATGGCTGGATATAAGTTTATTTTAAGCGGTTTGCCAATGGCTATCACTGGAAAAAAATTTGGGTCAAGTTTCATGTGGGGAGTCCGGGAAAATTCGATTCATTGAACCCGGTTGGTTGATTTTATAGAGATTTCTGAATTTAAACATTATTGCATATGAGTATTTTAATTTGTTTTAATATAAGTGTTTTTCCGTTAGTTTGATAATTTTTCGTAGCATCAAATTCTTTTTGGTTGAAAAATGTCGGAGAAAAATTTTCTGCTAGAAATCAATCAAAAAAATATACAATTTTTAACTTTCGGTTGGAATAGCAAAGACACAATCTGCATTTTCGATTATTTATTTTTTCGGCTGGAAACTTTCGGCTAACTTTAACAGCATTTAAAACGATGGTTCTTTCTTGAGTTTGTTAAACGTGAGAAGAAACATTGGTTCACAATCGATGATCTAGGTTTTATCAAAGAGTCAGTTATCTTTAAATAATGAACCCAGATTATCATGACTTCTTGTTACAACTAAGACTATTAATCTAGTATTTATTCATTTTTTAAGCACAGGGTGGCTATATGAGTTGTGTTTTCATTACGATAAAGCTTTCTGAACAAATTCAGTTGCAAAATGTTCAAGTATTTTCCAGAAACTGGTAAAACCTAATTGCAACCTCTTGCGATTTTAACTAAGACAGAAAAGTCATCTACCTCAAGTTCACCAATTTGAAATTTTTTCATGTCGTCTAGTTTCTGTTAACCTTCCAACTCTGTAACAATGCTGCATCTTACTAATTGGTGGCTGAGTAAAATATCATCTCTTATAAATCAGTCAATAATTATACTTTCAAGAGGTTTTAGGAAAGTTTTTGACTGCGACTAAAGGCCCTATTCCATGAGCAAAATTGTCTGTCAGTAAATATTAAAATGGGACAATAATATAGATGTTATATTAGTGTAAGCGAAACAGAAAGCTATCTCAGACAACTTGACTGGAAAAATATTTGTGTTTTTGGTAGTGTGACTGCCATAAAAAATATAAAATTGAATACTTTTTATTGCAGTCACACTCAGCCTTCTACATAAAATTTGTGTAAGACAAGAAATTATTTTCACACACAACCAATTTTATAGTCAAGGGCCAAAAAGTTCATTTATTATTTTGGTAAAATTGAAATAAAAACCATATTTGTTTAGCATTGTGATATTTAACACTAAATTTTAATTCACAATTACAAAAAACTCCAAGAATGAATAATTAATCATTTTTTTTGGTTATGGTTTCTTAAACAGCGGTCAAAATTCTGCTATAATTTGCTATAAATAAGTAAATAAACAATAACATCTTTGTCTTTCAGTTGAAATTTTATAATTATTATCTCCTTTCGTATTTTTGACTGTCAGTCAATTTTACCCATGGAATAGAGCCTTAATGCGTCGAAAAGCATTTGGGTTAGTATAATTGGGCCTACTAGCTTTCGGTGAAAATACTACTTTACTCATGCTCCAATAATTAAGAATAGCAATACATGCTTTGAAAAGAATGATTAAATAATCTTTAATACCATTTCTAAATTTCAGTTGAAAAAAATTTATCATAGGTTCACCAGATTTAAAGGACGCAGAAGAAAAATGCTTGTGTACACAATTAAATAGAGAACTAGCAGAGGAATTATGTTTTGAGACAGCCAGAATATTTATGTAGTCAGGAAAGTGGACGAAAAGTAATAATTCACTCATCCTCTTTTTATAAGGTTACTGCACCATTAGGCATATGTAGTTTCTTCACGGACCTTGAATGTAAGTGTTTCTTGTAAGCAGCAGTTATAGTTCTCGAAGGTACAACCGGTTACGAATCGATGTGTTTTAGTTCTTGCCCCAAGTAATCAAGCTGATATTTTTTTTTTTGACATTACTCAACGGAGTTATAACCCATATTGACTGAAGCTTTAAAGAATAATGAATGTCGCTACGAAATTCAACCAGTGATGTGTTTGAATGACTTTAGGCCAACCTTGAAAAAAACCGATTTAAATTCGTCCATCTTGTATCTGATACAACCTAGGTATCTGATAAAAAAATTTCGATTTTCGATTAGCTTTCTTTCATTCATTGTTTCGAAGATTAACCATACCAAAAGCCAATTGAATATATTCGATCGACTTACCCAAGTTCAGTATTGTTTTGGTGATTTGTGTAAATTTATACTGATTTCTAGGAATAGGTCCGACCACTCATAGTTGGAACATAAATCACAGCCCTCTCGTGTCGAAAATAGAACAAAGTCGAGGAAAGCATTTCTAATCTCGAATCGATCTAGCACAAAAATATAAAACTCATTACACTCGAGTCGTCCAGACACACGGTAGTATTATATCAACAGCTATATAAGTACATCTAATATACACGATATGTACAGAAAGATAAAAAAACTACTTAAAGAAAATTTTCAATTTTCTTGATTGAAAAAAAAAGAAGAAAAGTACAAAAAAAAACTGAAAGAAAATTTATTAAATTAAATTAAATTTTTTTATGGGTGGAGACTCCAACATCTTAAAGTCAATTTGTTATCCTCTTGCTACCCGTACCTCCGCTTCCCAAAAGTGTTGGTGAGTGAACAAAAAAAAACTGGGAAAGCTTTTTGTCTTGTTGTATTAATATGTGTATATACAACATTTTAATTCTTTCAATTTTCATAATTAAATAATTTTTAGATAAAAAAAAAATTAAGAAAAGTTAGGGAAAAGCAAAATGGAAAATAACTTAATTTTTATTATTTAATTGAAAAATAAACGTTTTTTTGTTGTTGTTGTTCGTGTACATCCATATACATAACAACAGCAGCTCCTCACCAGAATAGATATGTACAAGGTGAAAGCGATGAGGTGCTATTATGAGTTAGGGGTGCAGAAGATTGAAAATTATGTCATTATGAGTATGACAATCCAATTACTTAACAATCATTTTTTTTTGCTTCACTATATACGAGCATAAACTAGAGAAGAAAATATTCTTAAGACATGACATGGAAAATTATATGACAGTTACATTCAGTTGGGTGTATTGTATATAATCAGTCGTACGTGAATAATTTTATTATGTGTTTGCTTTTTATCGTGTAGGGTGATCAGTTTTATTGTGTTTAGATAGTTAGTTGTTTATACTTTATACGAATAAGATAGGGTCAAGTATGTTCGGTTTAAGACCCTGGGACGTAAATTTATCGGATTGGGTTTAATATTGTTAATATTCCAACTGATGCTCATTCCTACAACCTCGCTGAGTGTGGTGACAGCTTTGAACGATCGTTCAGTTTAACTTCACTCGGGCAACACCAAATACGAATCCATTTTGCATCATGATGTTGTTACTCAAAATAACTTACACTTTATGTCCCCAGAACTTCATGCTAAAATTTTTCATCGTTCCTGAATTGATTATTATTATACTGGATCTGTCTTCTATATATATCCTCTAACTGGCCACTTGTCTCACTTTTTAAATTGCAAACGGTGATTACTTTACGTATACCATGTAAATGTATCGATCTTGTTCGTTCCTTATATGCCTTTAAAAAAGGAAGTAATGTGTATCTTAAACGCTAGGTAGGTCAGAAGGACTCTCGGAGATAACTCTATTTCCTTTCAATGGAATTGTGAAACAGAATATAGTCATGAAACACTGGACAGTTGACAGATAACCTGCTTCGAAAAAAGTCTAGACTCTTTTATAACTTAAAAAAGTCGGATAATTTATTGATCGGTGCGATCCCGATATCAAGCTTATTAACAAAGGTAAAGTGATCAACCCCATAAAACGCGTTAAAGAAGTCTGTTGCAAGATCACTATACATGACAAATGTAAGCGGATAGCTGAGAGGATAGAATCCGTCTTACTCCATAGACATCAGATAAAGTACAGTAATTTGAGCGAAGGGTTTCATTAAAGATTGCAAAACGAGTAGCCATCGCTAAAATTAAGGATTCAGGTTAAGGTCAATTGTCCAAAGTCAAATACGAATCGATATCTCTTCCTTTTCCACTAGCAGAAGTTCATATTTAAATTTTTGTTCCTGAATTCAATTTTATTATACGGGGACTGTCTTCTTACTCTTCTTTAATCTTCAAGCTGTCTCCAACTCTTACGGATTTATTTGTTAAATTGTCATTGTTAAACCATGTCTCGATCTTGCTATTCTTTTTTTTCATTTTTTCCTTTTCGACTAACAAAAGGGCTTGTTCAGTAATAGTTTTTCCTAATCAACCATTCTAGTCCGGTGGTGATTTGATGTTTCTTCAGTTAAATTCACTAACAAATTTTACACTTAAATTATCATTTCTAATTATAACTGAACACTTTTAAATTCAAAACTTCTACGTACGACTAATCTGTGTAGTCATTTTGATTGACAGTTTATATTTGTCTACATTTCGCGAACATTTCATTTTTCTTGATCGATGCCCAATATGTAAATTTTTTTATTATTTAGTCTTCTTTTGTAACATTGAACTAATAATAGGGGTCACCGTGATTTGTCACACAACATTATATCTAAGTAGCATATGCCATCGAGTACGCAGGCGCAAATGGAATTTATTTTCTGCTAATGAATAGATCATGTCGAACTGTCAAAATTATTCAAAAATCATCATTAGCAATACAAATGTTACTTTCGAATCTATTGCGCCATAACACTTCATTAAATGTTTGCCATCTTTCGGGGAACAAATCTAGTGTTAAAAATCGTTATTATGAATACAACAAAAAATATATAAGTGGTGCTGTCTTACGGACGTTTTAGTAAAACTATATGAAGGAGTTGTAAGATAATAAAACTAATATAATCCAATTGGTACAGTTTAATTTGAATATAATATAAACCAAAAAAAAATATAAATTAAATAAAATTCCAACAACACACAATCAAAAAGGATAATTGCCAACAAAAACAAGACAACATCCTTTTGTTCTTGTATAATCTAATTGTAATTTTAATATTTGTCTTTTTATTTATAAATTAATTGCAAATTTTCACAAAAATATCCTCTACATCCTTGAGAGTACATATTGAGATACATATATCCTTTTTTGTCCTCTATAAGTGTTCAGTTTAGGTAAAATGTAAATAATCAACAAGAAAATTATATAATTACATTGTTCCATGATGATGATGATGATGATAATCATCATCATTTCAAAATAATTTATAATATCCTTACCCGTATATAAATACATATGTATACACAAGGATAAGTATCCTTATATGATATTAAAATAAAAATAAGATAAATTAATTTTAAAAGATAAGTGCTTGAAGATTAATTGATTATTTTATATTTTTTATCCTTATGTTTATATGTATATATGTGTAATTACAATTGTATACATATGTAAGAAGGTCCTTGTTGGAAAGGTACATGCAGGACTTTTTGTCAATGATATAATTTATATTTTAATGATAAAGAATTTACCCAGTTATATAGTAGCAAAAAAAAGGATAAATTATATATTTGACAAATAAAAAAGGATATTAAGGATATATATAATGTTTTAAGACAGGTTTATAATACTTATGGTGTATTAGTTTGGCCCTAATCTTCGGCCATAAATTTATATCATACTCAATAAATTATAACAATATGGCCGCCGCCGCCTCAAGACAACGAAATTAATATCGTCCTTTTTAATGTTTTGGCAAGCTGTGTACATATATAAGTTATCAAAATAACAAAAGAAAACAAAATGATGCCAAGTAAAATGTCTAACAATAATAAATTTTCATTTGTTCTTTTGTGTGTGCGTGTGTATTCCATCCATTTTGTTCAGTCGGGGAAATTTTTTTTCTCGTTGCACTAACAACGCCATTTTGTGTATATTTTGTTGTAATTTAATATATATAAGATAATTTTATTATGCAAATTTATTTTTATGCTGTTTGCTCTCTGTAAATTGTATTTTATAATTTTATGATAAAATAATTAAATTATATTAATATTTATGGAGATTCTGGGATGTGCAAGCTAGTTTTTGTATTTCTGAGTATAAGACAACAAACGATTTTATCGTTTGGAAAATTTAATTTTTTTTTCGGAATTGATGATAACTTCACATCAATTGATATTTTATAACAAAAAAAAATTCTAAACAAAATAAAAGCGAGAGGAAAATCAATTTAATTTTTGCACAATAGGAAAATTGAATTTGAAGGCGGATAGGAAAAAGATAGGAAAATGTGTCGGTCACAGATATAAAACTATCACAGTTGGATATCCTGAATTGATTTTCCTGTTTTTATTTATTTATTTGTTATATGTACTGAATATATATATATATATATGTATGTACATATATGTATAAGATATAGGTATATAAATATTTTTGGGGAGCACAAACTGATTTTTTATTGATCAACACTATATATATGTAGCACCTTTATCGCATCATTGTCATATAAATATTTCGATTAAATATTCATCGATTTTATTTTTTATCTCAAAGCGTGTGGCTATACCCCTTAACAACATGCAAGTGACTTTAATATCCTTGTAATACATGGGAATAAAAATTATCGGAAAAATTAATGAGAAAACAAGTGGCAAAGCGGGTATGTTGTAATGTGGTAATTTGGTTGAGTATATAAAAGGGATAAACGTTGTTATGATATTTGGAGGGGAGATCATAAACGAGATACATTTTTACAGAATTTTACAGCACTATACTGTAGTACGTATGGGAACTAAATACCGCAAGAGATGTGTTTTTATCTCATTAGAAAGTCTAAACCACGCGTGTCAAGTGAAATTGGATCTTTAATAAGTACAAAAATTCGAACCCATACTAGATCGTGTATATTAACCCTTTGCAGTGTTTGCTGATACACGTGGGTAGTCTAAAAAGTATCCAATCACTACAGTTAAGGAGTATCGGAAATCGAATAAGTGTTTGGATAAAACATCAATAAGGTCAAACAACTTGCCCATGCCTATCCAGTTAACAGAACGATAATTCAGCCATTTTGTTTGTCTCTGATGGCCTAGTATTTTTCATTCCTACCAACATCTAGTAAATTTGGATATCTCTGATTGAGACGACTTAATCGATCATTTATGAACATTGACTAATGAGGCCAATATTATTCCTCCTTTTCCCTCTCTCGAAAGTTGTATTTCCGTCCGATTGTAGTTATTGATGCATTCTGTAATTGATTGTGAGCCTGGTTTCCCTCACTTAGTTATTATAGGATTGTTACAGCGTAGAGTCGGACTACCTTATAATTTTCTACCTGGACTGCCACTTCATATGTATTGACCATAGAACAATACATAGAGAGAGGCCATGCCACATACTATACTTTAAATGGGGTCGTCAATGTTCACCAGGTGGAGAAGAAAGTACGTCCCAATATTAATATATCGGGTTTTTCAATAAGAGCACTTCAACTTTTTTTTTTGAATAAAACACTGTTCGACTTTTGAACTAACTTTTTTTTACTAACGAATTTGAACATAAACATTTAGGCGTGCACGTTTTACGAAGTTCAATCTTTGAACCCAATTTTCGACCACTCTTTCGCATAAATCGGCCGAAATTCCAGCAATTTCACGTTCAATATTGACTCTGAGCTCTTGCAACGTCGCCGGCTTATTGGCATAGACCACTGACTTCACATAACCCCAAAGAAAATAATCTAGAGGTGTCCAATCATTCGAGCGCGGCGGCCACTGGACGGGCCCATTACGCGGAATAAAACGCTCATCGAACTTAGTCTTCAATAACGCGATTGTATCGTGTGCTGTGTGGCATGTGGCCCCGTCCTATTGAAACCACATGCCGTCCAAGTCCATTCCATTGAATTGCGGCTAAAAAAAATCGTTTATCATATCGCGGTATCGATTTTCACTAACAGTAACGTGGCGATCATTTTCGATTTGCTCTTGAGCCCAATTCACAAATCGGCGTCGCTTCAAATGGTCAAACGGCTTTAGTTGTTGTGTCAGCTTGATCTTATACGGATGTAGACCAAGATCTTTACGTAAAATTCGCCACAATGATGTCACAGAAAGGCTCAATTGCTGCGAACGTCGTGTGAGCGACACATTCGCGTCTTCTTGAACTGAAGCCCTGGCGGCTGCGATGTTTTCAACACTTCGAGCACTTTTTGCTCTCGAGGGGACAGGAACATTATGTAGCGAAAACGTAGACTCAAATTGTGCCACTATACGGTCGATTGTCAAACGGGCTGGCTTGTTAAATGGGCCGTAAAATGGCCGTAATGCTCTTAAAGTAGCAGCAACAGAACGATTATTTTGATAAAAAATTTGCACGATTTGCAATCACTGTTCAAGTGTGTAGTATTCCATGATGAAATGTATACTTATGAAGTTTCCAAATGACAAAAGAACATTAAAAAATATGGCGTCGTTCTCCGTCCCTATCGGAAGAAAGTTGAAGCGCACCTGTTGAAACACCCGTTATATTCAGATGTTTAGTCATACAGTCAACAGGCTGACAAGATCGTGCCTACTATAAAACAAAGGTTGGACTAGTTCCAACTAATATTCTTTCATAGGTGTGATAATGCTAAAAATGCCGAATTAAATAATTCTCGATCCAATTTATTAGTCACATATTAGCATAAAATGGCGCCACCTGTATTTTATTCAAACCATATAATTTTTCTTATTTTATTTTCTTAAGAAATTTATATATTATACATACATAAATTAAGAATGATATTGCAAATAAATTTTTTTATATTGACTTTACAAATATATATTTTTTATTTATTGAGAGTCATCTACAGAACCACTTGAAAATTAAATATTATAAGAAATGAAAAAAAAATAATAATAAAAAACGTCTTAAGATGTTATTTTCATAAGTTAATCAATAGGTTGATTTGTGTATATGTACCTTCATATACACAGATATATGTGTGATATGACATGAAAATTATTATTTTAAAAAGAATATCGAGGGTCTCAAAAGGAAATGTATTATACAGATATTTTGGGAATTCCTTGGAAAACAGTCAACGTGTCTATCAAAAACAAGGTTTGGAATCCTTTATATATTATGTAAATATGTATATTATATACAGATGGTGTTACAAAAAAGAAGGGCATATGATGATTGGTTTACAAGGAAATCCACTTGAGCTTCGTTTTTTTGTTTATTCAAAAAGTGAGAATTGTATATTATATATATACACAGAAAGAACTGATTAATTATTTTTTATAGTTTTTTTGAAAAATCATCGTACAATTGACCCAATATATCTTATTGGATAATTTAAAAGAATGAGATTGCAAGCAACGATAATTTTGGCGCCCAACGTGGGGCCAATACTTAACATCAAGTATCTTATCAATATCAAAAAATACCACATGTATATAGCCTTTTCTTATATTCTTTCATCGAAAAACCTTATATTGTCCACTTAAGATACATAATTCAACCAAAGAACGAGAAAATCACTTACAAATCATCAATATTTACATCTTCACATCACACAGAGAGCGAGACCAACAACAACAAAAAACTAAATAAACCTCAAACAATCACTTTTCTTCGTTTATTTTTTCTATTCCATTTCCTTTTTATAATCAACCAAACAACTTACGATGTATATAGTAATAAAAAGAAAAGAGGAAAATCTACTCTTACGTATATATAAATAAAGAGTGGGTGGCAATCATATTATATAACCGCCTTTTAAATATTATTCCATGTCTCAATCTGGAAAAGTAACAACAGAAAGAAAATCTTTTATTAGATAAAATGGACATCCAATCCCAAAATATATTTATTATATATAGATATGTATAAGGAAAGTGATGGAAAATTCTGGAAAAACCACCCCAAGTATATTTTGTTGGTTTGTCATTGTAAAGCTTTATCCCCCGAAAAAAACTGTATTTCCGTTTTTTTCAAGGAAAATTCAATTTTCTATTTTTCAATCATATAATACACACACACAAACAGTAGTGGTGGTATCGTAGTCGAGTAACAATTTTGGGGAGACATATAACAACACAACTATATAAGCTAAAAAGGGTATATATACTCGTATTAATAAATGTATTCGACGATTAGATTTATTTAATGATCAAACGATGGAAAAACCGTTGCGGAAAAATTTCTAATTTATCATTTTTTGGTTTGTTTGGAAAATTGTTCTTATATAGGTATATGTGGTATGTGTGTATATACTAACCACATACATGTAGTATATATATACCTCAAACAACAAAAGGAGTATATACACACATAAATAATTGGCCAGCGGTTCGACACGTGCTATTTAATGTTATTTAAATATATCGAATTTAGTCTTATACCAATTCGGGAATGGGAATGGAATTGAACACCTTTTTGTTGTACATTTAATGGATGAATTAGTTTAGGTTTGGTAAATGTTTGGGAGGTTAGCAAGGTGATAGTTTATAAATAATTTTGTAAATTAATAAATTATTATCAGACGAAGGTAACGAACTGAGTGGATGTGGGAATTTCTTGAACTTTTGATAGCCTAATTACAAACATTAGGATGCTCCATGTTAGTCTTGACAAATATTCATTCTTAATAGATTGGAACTTAAAAATGTTTTTCAGTCATTCCTTATAACCACATCACTCAACGATGACACTTTGCTGGTGTCATCCTCCTTTTTTTAATATTCTGGTTGTAACTGCTTTCCAATTCCATTAGTGGTTTCGCATTATTTGTTGTTATTATCTCCACGTCTTGTTCATGTGTGTCGTCTGTATCAGAGAATATTATTTATAATTCCCAAATCCCATTGCTTGTATTAATTTCGCCACTGTTCACCCTTCCATCTGAGTTCACTGAGGTCTAGAATCTCGGTGTAGTAGCGTTTCATTTCCATCTCTACTTGTGCACTAATCTTCAAGTTTTCGTTAGAGTTGTGATGTTCTGGTTCCCGATTCATGTCCGGGTACGATTACCAAGGACCGATATTTAATTTTGCCGGTATTTGTTATTTTATTCTAGTATTCGTTTCTGTAATTAGTGAGTGTACTTGGATTTATGAATGATTGGTAAAATTCTAACGAGTTCCCAGGGTGTTGGCAGGGTAAGGCACACTGACATGAAGATCTCAAGCGAAACTTAACGTCTTGGTCATGTTACGGCCTCGAGATAATCCTTACTTCGTCGATATAAGTGATTTCTCGATGTGTGTTCAATCCAAACTATATTACTCTAAATATTTTTTGAGCTCTTCATCGATCAGTTTTGTTGAAATAAGTTCGAATTTTCAGGCTGACATAAATGAGCAGATCTTGCTTGTAAATTATATGTAGCGCCGTTTTGTTCGAAGGCAAAAACGGCGTTCTGTTATTCGAAGTTGTACATGTTTTATGTTGTAACTCATTAGGCCGGTTTTGATCTGATGGTGACGTCATTGAATGGATCGAAAAAAACAAATCCATCTCATCAGCCATATGCTATCGGACTTGATTTTCGTACTGTGAGATTCGTGTATATATGTAAGTGTTTTAATCGTGTCGCAACAATGCTAGTGAATTAATTATTTTGGGGTACTCTTACTTACTGAAGCCACATAACGCCCTCCCAAGTGAATTTTCTCTCCATTTTTGATTCAATTTGTATGTGTAATTCTATATTTTAATGCCGTAATTGGGGTTGGAGTGCCTGATTTCACCCGGCTTGGTGATATCAGACTTATTGCAGCATAAAACGAAACTGACTAACTGCATGCTCTTTTTGTGGATTGCCCGCAATCGCTCACCTTAGTTTTGTTTGACTGTGTTGCAGCATGTGACGAATTTCATGGACATTTATGTGTCTTGAGAAGACCATTGAAGAAGGCAGACATTGAGAAACTGCCAAGTTGCTTGTTAAACATAAGGTAGTAAAGAAATATTTTTATTTGTGAGTTTGTGTGTCAGAATGTTTTGACGTGAAGTGTAATGTATTGTTCCCCCTAAACAGAGACGTGAGGGTCAACACCATTGTAGTGCCATGTTGTTGAAAGATTTTGTTAATTGTTATTCGAAGTTTTGCACGTTTTATATTGTTGTAATTCACTAGGCCGGGTTAAATCCATCTCGCTCTCGTGGCAGAGAAGGTAGCGTACATGCTCTGTCATTCGGGGGTCTCGGGTTCGATTCCTGGGGTGGTGACGATTCATCAATCACGATTGGGTGTTTTTAATCTGTATGTGTATGTGGGTTGAACCGTAGGCCTCTAGTGGCATTGAGTTCTGGAATTATTTCCGCCTTCTTTAATTATATTATTATCAAATCCATGTCATCAGGCATATGCTACCGGACTTGGTGTTCGTACGAATTAATTATTTTGGTACCGACTACTGAAAGCCACTGAGAATAGAGATAAGATACAATTTCTAGAATCACTTACCAATTCTTTTGAGACGATTTTTCTTGTGACACTAGTTCAGCGAGGTTTGTATTAATCTACGTTGAATGCAGTCCTTAAGAAGATGTAGATTAGCGATGATCTTATACTTCTAACCCGTACAATTTTTGGAAGTTACTCAACAACAAATCAAGATTCACAGCATGATGCTATTCCACCTGTCTTTGTTAATGCCTGTGCCGAGCGGCTTTTTTAATATTTTGAAGAAGCAGTTGGGCACTACCTACGACACCAGCTTTCATAATCCACTTCATTGCGTTTCCTATATACACAAAATAACGAAATTTTAAAATAAATAGTCCCAAATGCCATTATATAATAACAAATGATCGTTATTAAATTAAATCAAAACTAAAAAAAAATATTATATTATTTATGAAATAAATATCAAATTAAATGTTAACAAAACCAAATAAATTAAATAAAAAATCGACCCCATCATCATCTTTTTCGTGATTTTCCGCCAGTGATGATGATGTAGCTATAATAGCAACCCCTTCAAAAATTGTATAAATCTACATCAACCACCCCTAAAAACGTATACATATATGTGTTTTATCTAGTCTAGTTTTTATTATCTATTAATTTAAATTATGATAATTTAATTTAATTTTATAGTTTTTCATGAGATATATAGTTTTCGAATTTATCGTCGCCAAGGGTACGCGAGGAATCGGTTTTGATTGTTTTGTTTCTAATCTTTGAAATCTTTGGTGGGCGCAATGCACTCCCAACTCTTTCTCGTACGGGTTTACGTCCAGATAGTAAAAAATTCCCTTCGAACTTGCGCATCTTTAACCACTGCGCGGTTACTGGTCGGTTACTGATTGTCTAAATACGTCTTTGAATGTCTATATACAACCGTATAAACAATTGTCTGATGTGCCGCACTTATTTATTTCAATGAACAACCCAACTAAATCATTATGGCAACACATATAAGTACACTTGTAAAATAAAAATTTAATTAAGAAAAACTATATATAATGTATATAACTCAAGAAGTGGATACAGTGTACCAATGTAATGTTATTTATATGAATGTACAGTGAGTGAACGGTTTGTGTAAGGTTGAGGAACGATGCAACCAATTTGAATATCTACCTACTCTATATTCACTATATTATGTGTAAGTTCTCTCTTAGTCCTCTAAACATCAATTTGCTTATATCAATATATATATATATATATATATATATATATATATATATATATATATATATATATATATATATATATATATATATATATATATATATATATATATATATATATATATATATATATTTATATTTATATTTATATATATATATATATATATATATATATATATATATATTTATATATATATATATATATATATATATATATATATATATATATATATATATATATATATATATATATATATATATATATATATATTTATATTATATATATATATATATATATATATATATATATATATATATATATATATATATATATGTATATGTATATATATATATATATATATATATATATATATATATAAATATATATATATATATATATATATATATGTATAAATATATATATATATATATATATATATATATATATATATATATATATATATATATATATATATATATATATATATATATATATTCTGTATTTTAACCGGGACAAACTTTCTACATTTCGACCAAAATGAATTTAGCAAAGTGTCTTCAGGAAATCACTGAAATCGAAATACCAAAATCGAAAGTATACGCTGTATTAACGATTTGGCTCATCACCAAAAACCATGGCGCTTATTTGACTGCTATAATCGTCTATTTCTAACTGTGCCTCTGATTTAGTGGAAATTGGATCCAGTTGGATTTGAACCTCTATGTGTAACTACACCTTATTGCAACCACAGAACCTATTGGCAATCAGTTGTTAACAAAACCAGTCCAAACAACCCTAATATCTTTAAAGAAAGAGCCCACGCATTTCGATGCAATACTGTACCTCATAATTACACATCCATATATTAAATAAATCAACTGCACTCGATGCAATATTGTGCATAATCACGGTTGTACAATAAATTGCATTGTTACAATAAAAATGAATCATATATCTAGAGGTGTGCAATTAAACAGAGACCACACTGGTCTACCTTAAAGAACCCTAACCTATATTTAAAATGTCTACACGATGCGGACATATTAAAATATCATCACTTAAGTTAACACGTTTATGACAGGTGGATCTCATTTTTCTTTAAACTTATTTTGTACAAAAGAATATTAATCGGGTAACACTTTATAAAGGTATATATTATTATTCTGTGTGTTTCAATAACATAATACAATAAAATCTGCACGATCATCTAATTTGAGGTTATGTTGTTATAAGACATCCTTATTTATTTTTATTTTTTGTTGTTGGATTAATAATTATTTTTCAGACCATAACATTTTAATTACGTTGTTAGCATTTACAAAATAGTTACAACTTCAAGATGGTGGATTTGATTACTGGTATAAATATTAATTAGGAGAAAGTTAGTTTTATATAATCAATTGTTTATATAATAATTATAATCGAATAAACTGTGTATATGTTGAATTCGATCCCATTCGAAAACCACAATTAATACTGTACATGTGCATCTCTATATCTATATTATGTATATAGTCGATATAACTATTTTATACATAATACAAAATTATAATTTAATTAATTTTAGATAAATATCAAAACTAAAAAAAATATTATTATTATTTTAGAGAGATGAAAATGAATATATAACAATTTAACAAGGATATCATTTAATTATAAAAATAATAATTTATTTATGATGAGTAAAATGCAATGACCCTCTAGGCAGAAAGTATTGTTCATTTTATTTTATATTTTAAAGTGAAATTACCATAATCGAATCATTTCCAAAACATTTAATGGGCGCCTTACAATACAGCAGAGCAGTTTGTTGTATATATGGATATGTACGTACACAAATAAATTATGTAGTAGCGAGAATGTTATAAATATTTAATTCGATTATAAAATTGCATTTTCACGCACATGATGAATATTTTTGGAGATTTCCCAGATGAATGGTATTATATAGTTTTATATGTTAGCTGGTGTATGTATATACATATATACATATGTGGCACATAAACAGGAAATTATGTAATCGGTTATGTATTAATGGTGTTATGAATTTGTTATGCGCGATGTTGGTTTTTGGTGGGAATTTATGTTCGTTGTTGGATTGTGATCAAATATTGGGTGGTTGCTAAATGGCTTTTAGATGGTATTCGAACTTTCATCATCTTGTCTTAATTTACTTGCGTTTTCTTGTTGATGTCAGTGATATTAATCACTTCTATGGTTATGTATCGTTGAATACCTACTTACCGCTTACATTGTTTATAGTAAATTTATTTTTATTTATCTTGTAATAACTATTACTAACCTGTCCACGCCAAGGATTAAACAAGACTGAACCAATATTCCAAAAAAACAAACGGTAAACGTTAAACGAAAATCATGTTGCGACATGAACAAATGAAATACCAAATACATATGAAGCCGATGGAATAATGCACTACTACTTAGATTTGATATTTTTTCGTATCGTTGTTTCATGTTTTGTTTCAAAATTCAAAAAAACTAGGTAAAAGATTTAAACAAAATATAGAAGCAAAATTTTGCCAATGACTGTAGTGGGTGGTTGAATCATCTCATAGCCAATATTCGTCGTGTCCAGCAGACGTATATGTGATCAATAGAATTTTATGGGCTTATATTCAGTTTCGATTATATGGGGTTTGAAAAGGTTTGGAAGTCTACTCACCAACTGTTAATAGTGACAATAATCGATGGTCTATCTTGTCTTTGGTGTGGGTGTAACATGAATGAACAAGATAGCTATACTCTAATTACATAATTAATTAACCAAAGCTATCGGGCAAGGATCATTTATATTTTCCCTCTCATTGTATGTTGTTGGGTTGGTAACCTAGGACTTTATAAAGGGTGAGTCATTTAAATTTAATGCATTTTTTAACAAAAACTGTTTGTAATTTTGCCAAATTTATTTTTTTGTTCGTAAAAACAATTATTCCGGTTAGAGATGGAATATTATTTCATCATATTGCTGGTCTTACAGTACCCAATTCAATCGCACCAATTTTCCAGCACTTTTTCGAGTGTATGGGGTCGTATCTCGGCGATGGCGTTACGAATGTTGGCCTTCAAATGCTCAATAGTATCTGGTTTAACGGCATAACATTTGTCTTTAACAGCGCCCGACAAAAAATAGTCCAATGGTGTCAAATCGCAGCTTCTTACCGGCTAATTACCATCACCATTTCGGCTAATTAAGCGGACATCAAACGTTTGACGCAATAAATCGATTGTGGCAAATTGCACCATCCTGTTGAAACCAAATAAAGTCTACATCAATACCATGAAACCGGTGTTTCATGGTATAGGTGTCTCCATTGACCGTAATGGTTGATGCCTTCGCTCCATAAGCCGCACCAAACTATCACTCATAATGGGTTCATTACGCGAATGGCCATCCACTATTCGGTGAGATAAGCTCTCATCGCCAACCGTCGATTATGACCTTGCTCCACACTTTTTTGACTACGCTTACCTGCAAGTATCCATTGATTTTTTATTTAAAATCCTTGAAAAACGGATGCAGGCTTACTTCTATCATATGTCATGTCATTACGTTAAAATCAGCTATTTTCGTGTAGATATAGTCTCATCGAGAAATTATCGTATGTTTCAGGGACTAAAACAGATGATAGTTGTTTCTTGTCTGATTCGAGTTTGACACGTGAATATCACGAGTCGGACTATACATCTTCGCATACTTAACGTAGAACAATCTTTCAAAAGGACATAGTTATTTGTTATGGATATGACCAATCTGGACTAGTTTTATCATTTAGATTAAAACTAACAAGATCAAGAAACTAAAACTGATTTATCAACCGAACTACTCTGGAACCTTTGCTTTCTAAACATATTTTCGTTTTGTTTTACATTGTGGATATCTAGAAGCATGCATTCAGGAGTTGAAACAATGATAATTGCTATCACGATAGTTAAATTGTTTATCCTCACTTTTCTCAAAGCCGGCTTCTTCCTCGTCATCGCACTTCTGAACATAATTTGTACTTGTGAACATAAGCCTATCGTAGCTATATTATAAAACAGTGCTCAGGCCAGGATATTGTAGAAATATTTTGTGTGTTGATTGAAATAAATCAGATTAGAAATTATTGTTAGTAGAGCGAACTAAGTTCTCTTATAAACTATCCTACCAATATTTTTAAAGGCTTTCAGTAGCCCTAGTGCAATCTTTATTCAGGCTTTCAGTGAGCTAACCCTTAAGGCGATAAAACTCGTGTGCAAGATAGAGTGAGTAGTTTCAACTCGGATTTCTATTGATCTATTCCAAGACGAAGGTCAATCTTTAAGAGTACACTTATAGATATAGATTGAGCTACTATAAGATTGACTGTTAGACTACCTTGGAAAATTGTATCATCATTCCATTTCTAAAAAAAAAATCTTAGTCGATGATTACTAGGCCTAAGTGATACTGATTCTGAACAATTTGTATTTCAGGGATTCTTAAAAATGAAATTGGTTAAAGTTTTTCCTCCATTTTTCATAGTCAGCCACAATGATCGTTGCTCGCCTCGGTCTTCAAGTCATCCATCCATCAATGTAATGTTTATTTATTTGCCTCTAATTTCGTGTCCTAGGTCCTTGATGTCCCATAATAATCAGTTATCTATATTTATTTCAATTCATGTATTTATTTGTTCGCCCGTCTTGTTCAAGAGTCCCCCAACATATAAACATCGAAGACAGAGAGACAGACAGACAGACATAGAATTTAATACCATAATTAAATTTCTAATTGATGTAAACATAAATATTGTAATAATGTAACGATATAATAGTTTTGTAAACAATCAAATATTCACTTGTCGTTTGTCGAAGGGGGAGGGGTGGTTAAATACTCTATGTATCGAAATATAATAAGGGAATAGATGTGTACATATACTCGTAAAACACAATATGTATTAGATAAAAATAGTTTTGCGGGATGTTGTGAATTTTTTTTGGAAGGGAATTCAATCCCATATACTGTACATTATGTACCGAACACACAAAACACTTAACATGGTAGTTTGTTTCGGTGAGAAGATGAAATGAATTTTTTTTTCGGTACATGACCCATGGGAATCGTATCTGGGTAAATTGAAAAGTTTACAAAATAAAAAGTTTAAATTGAAAAAAAAAATTTTTTTGAATGGCAAAAATATATATTTTTTGGTGGATTATTCGACGAGCTTAGCGTACATGTACTTAACACTATGTGATGTACTCGAGAGACATGGAATTATTCAAAATGTTTGCATAGAGCCGCATAAATGAAGAGGTCTTAAATATAATTAAATTGTATTCTTATATAATACACAAAAACAATCGATATGCAACCAACATTAATGTAGTTTTATGTATCGTATTATACACTGTGTATGTATATACATAATACATAGTTTATGAGAAGGAAGCATAAAATATACAAATTTTAAATCGGATATCCTTTTTTTTATTTATGCTATCACGAGTTAAATTATTCAATCATTTAATTTCCAGAGGTAATTTGCTTTTCGATTTGCTGAAAATCTATAAAATATTGACTTATAGCTTTGCGTGTGTACGATTATGCTTTGTAGAAGGATGTGCTCTATTCTTACCGGTTTGAGCAGCTATTTAGCGGATAGAATCTAATAGTCGTAGGCTTGACACTCGTAAACGTCTACCAAACTGGTTCAGTGATTATACATTGAACAACGGACTTTTATTGTAGTTTGCTGTATTAACCGGAACCATTGTGTGTCGCATGGCAACTGTGTATTTACAGTGTTGCCAAATTATTAGTAAATTTTGTATTTTGTATTTCTGCTCTTTGTATCATTTTTATTCCTTTTTTGAATTGACGACACCATTATCTGTCAAATAAGTGAGGTTATTTCACATAACCCTAAAATTGGTTCTTTTCGTATTCTCAGTTTATTTATTTTTTGAATCATTAGTAGTAAGTGTTAGTAGTTTTGCTCAATTAGGAGATACCTTTCAATTTGAGTAACAGTTTTCCATAATAACCTCAAATATATTGTTTATAGTATGGGCGTCTTCAGACATGTCTCCAAGGTGTAGTCAAGTAGCGTCCTTATTACTTCACTCCACACATTCCCAGGGAGAGATATAGCTTCGCTTACAAGTGTTTCGAACTGAAGAAGCATCATCACTCCTCTTTTCTTGGTAAAACCAAGATAATTTACCTCCAAAATTGTATAAAATGTTTAATAAAACGTCTCTATATCGTGGAAGAGACCATTAGGCAGGATTAGTACAAATGAGTACTAGATTGTTTATGCACAATTTGGCACCATGCCACAGCGTCTGGAGTGCTATTATGAAATAATCCGGTATCGGATTTTTTCGATATCGAAAAATCTGATCCGCCGCAAATTTATCAAATGTAAGCACGAAATTAGCAGTTATGATTTTTGTAATTCACTTGAATTGATAAGTTTCGATAACACAAAATGAAATTCGTCTACCAAATAGCAGATTTTATATCGGATTTTCATAATAGGTAAAATCCGCTTTTGAAACCGATGTCGAATTTTGCATAATAGACCTCCAGGACGGTTACTGGGTTCCTGGTTGATAAAAACGTGAACAGGTTTTTCCTGGTTGGAAATTCATCTGACATGTTCAACCTAATCGAAACGTAAAATAGCTACCATGTGCAGCCACATTTTTGTTAAAACTCAATCTGAAAAGCAAGGAGACGAATGGTTTCTGACAGATGCCTATTTCACTCATCTTTGTATCTATCAAGAAAATGGTAGACCTTAAAGTTGGTAGATCTATTAAGAAGTCCTTTATTAAAAATCGTTGGCGAGTCCGAACTTTTTAGCTTGTGGAGGTATTTTTGCTATCTGAGATGACTCTCAATGAGGTTGTCACCCAGCCTTAAAATGGTTGTGAATTTTATTATTATTCCAAAAAAGGACATAAATATCGATCCATAATAGGTGGTGATCAGAAGAATCAATAGTTTTGGAACATGACGGATATGGTAATACATCAAGTTGCGATGAAAAATCACCTTTCCGAGTCTACTATTTTCGGTTTAATTGCCTCCTTCTTCAGAGATATATCAGTAGCAGATCATACTCAGATACCCACCAAACACAAAACATGAGCTTAGAACCATGAATGTTGTTAAAGGAAAGCCGGAACTGCAAAGTGTCGCTCTTCTTATGTGCTTGATTCTGGGCTTGATCAAGGAAAGCATCCATTCCCCCATCTTGTGTGTAATTTCCAATGAAATCAGAATCTCGTTTTTTCACAGTTGATATATATTTAAAAAAATTAATAAACAAACGCCATCTCATAAAAAGTCATAAATAAGTGCTGCCATATGTTCGCGAAACAAAGTACAATTATTTTTACTGTAGATGGCATTATGATTCGCTTATATATGCTATTCGTGTGGTGGGTTGAGTATTGATGTCTGATATTCGACTGCCTTATAACATATAAAATATTGACTTATAATTTACAAATATACTCAAACGCTTTAAGGATATAATCAACCGTTAAGGACAATAACATTTCTATACAGTATTACACATACACAAAGAAAGGGGTGTGATAATTATTTTACTAATCAGACACACTAATCCAATACATACATGGTGCATCTGGTTCGATAACATCGATAATTCGGGAGACCTGGATAACAGTATATATCGAGGGGCGATGCCAATTTTTTTTTAAAGGATTTTTTAATTATCAATATTCTCATCATTTTACAATTATGTTGCGAGAATCCACCACATCAAACACACGTTTGTCGCACAGCAGGTTGCGTCGTTGTTAGCCAAAAAATATTTTGAAAATAAAAAAACAAAAGCTAAATGATACACGATGATGATGGTTTGGTTAAGAGGGTGCCAGGGACTATATATAGTCGAGTTGTTACAAATTAATAACATTTTTTGTTAACAAACAACACACTGAATAAAATATAACAGGACACGTGTCTTCGACGCCTTTTTATTTTACTAAGAAACAGTTTTGTTGTTGTTTGTATATGTTAAGGGTTAATGTTGTGATTTCGAACCCCCCGCTTATATACTATGTATATAGGGAAAGAGTAAAACAGATAAGAAAGGTACATTGTTGTTACTTGTCAGTTTTTAAATGGTTTGTATTGTTTCGTTAATTTAGTTTCTTGTAACCGACGATTTTCTTTTTCCACCCCCGGTGTCCAGATGATTTCGTGCTTTTGTTGGGAAATTATGAAATTTAAGAATATAATAAAGGCGAACACAGCATAATGAAAGGATAAAATTAATTAATTTGTTATGTTTTGTTTGTTGGGCACATGTATTTGAGTGTGCTAGGTATATAAAGGTGTTGATTGATGTGATAAGGAATGACGTGGGTTTGCTTATTGTTGGTGCGGTGTTTGATTGACCGAATTCGGAATGTGACATTTTTTAGATAATAATCGAATCAAATTTCGACTATACTGAATTATTGTAAGTCATAAATTGCTTAAAGCACGCGGTTTATGTGATGTTTGCCTGAATTATAGCCAAATTCGAGCTGATCACGAACGCACGAACAGCTTCGATTAATGTTCAATGTTAAATGCAATCACGTGCTCAGACTGTTTGGCCTTCCGAAGAATTCAATCTCTTCTGATGTAGTTTAATTTTATGCTTTTAACGAACGGTACCGATTTTAGTTTCGGTAGCTACTGAATAAAGGCATTTGCAATCTCTCAGCTTAATTCTGATCGTCTTGTTACTTAATGACTGGCAGATCTTGAGTACTCCTATCCTTTTGATTTTGGTTTCATTGCCAAAATCAAAAGGATAGGAGTACTCAAGAAAAGGGAAAAGGATCTAAGAAATAGGTTCGCTTTTCTGTTTTTTTATACAACTCTGGCAAAAGTATATATGTTGGTAATGATCTAGCCTCATTATTACATTGTAGTGAAGCAATATCAAAAGGGTATCGCGCGTAACATGAGTCGAACATTAATGTGCCTGATATATACAATCAGAAAATCAATCGTTTAAACATGCAACAATATATGCAGCAATTCATTGTGTCATGCAATATTGAATCATGAACAGGATCTCAAGAGATATACGATAGTGACTGTTGGTAGAAGTTACATCCTACAGTCCAACATGGTGACTCTGAAAAAATTAAAGGATTATTGTAATATTACGGTCGGTGCAGTTCCTGAACCGTTGCAGTATTTGTTTAATGTGAGTCTATTAACCAACGGGTTTCGTGATACTTGGAAGAACCCGTTTAGTGTTCTCATATTTAACTCTTGCAGAAGGAGTGGCTAAAATATGCTATAGAGGTCCACTTTTTTTCCAATTAAATGGGTAGCATCGTCCCTGACATCAAGGCAACATTGTATTATTATTTCCCAGGCTCATCTTGGACCTTTGTTTTTACTATCTCTAGTAATGATGTTCAGTGCTTCATGTCTTTTGTTCGCCGATTTTATTTAGTCCCCTTTAATTTTAATCTGCTAAACAGTTCACGACTGAGTCCCGAAACGTTGCATGAGTCCGTCAAAGGAAGTGTATGAGAGCTGGTATTTTACTTATTGTACATATGGCAAGGAGGAATTAATTTTTTTATACTTTTTGTCTCTACCATCTATTTTGAGAACGAAGCAGTCGCAATTATTTCACAATTCTTTTATAGCATTCTACGTTACGCCAAAGCCAAACCATCAACAAATTGCCTAATGCCTCCTGGCAACCTATAATACTGATACGGAAAAGGGGTCGCCTCAGGAGTTCTGCACTAATCTATGACCTGCAGTTAAAGTATTCATGAACCGACCCATCTTCCATGTCAGAACTATAGACTGACATGGAGCAGAACAATGTGCAAAATCACATCCACAGTTCACAGTGCGTCTTTTATTTGGCAATAATGGTATAAGCGCACGTAAATAAACGAACCGCGAAAGTTGGGAGTGCTTATAGAGGCTACTTCGTATCGAGTAAATAAGAGTTGTTATCTCACCTTTATAAGAACCATTAACGAGACCTAATAAGTTGGTTCGAGCTTGACAAACTGTATTTGGAAATGCTAGAGATTTAAAGTAAATGGGTGATCACTACATACTATATATATAGCTATCAGGAGTATAACTAACGATATTTCGTTATCACAAGCAAGAGGTGGTACCTCAACCTATATGTAATCAATCATCAAGTTTTGGCATCATTCAATTCAAATTTGAGGTCGAACAAATTTTTGTTTTCACCACATTTCGTTATGCTGATCTTCAAACACTATATAAGATCGTGATCAAGATGGCGTTAATTATATTAACCAAATTATGATCAAGCTTTAATCAACAAAAATCAGCCACTTGAGAAATGAATATGTTCCATTGTTTCCGACACAAGTGCGGTTATTAAATTCGAAGTAACAATATATGTGTACATAACAGAGTGGATACGTTTGGGTGGCTTATTACTATTTACTGTTATGGTAATTGACTTAAAAACACATTTAAATTAGCTTTAACCGCGTATGTGTGTGCTTGTCTAAGAAATACAAACAGTTTTTCTCACGTTAGTTCAAATAATGGCTAAATAATCGAGTGGATAAATATATTTAAGAAGATGATGATGATTATTGTAATGCACTGCTACTCAATGATTTGAATTGTAAGAAGGTATATAGACAGCGAGAAGAAATAGTTTTACTGATTGGTTATGATTGATTGAAGATATTACCACTTGGAACGTACATAAACATAGTTTTCGGTAATTTACCGGAAGTTAATTGAATTATTATTATTTTTCTGTAACAAAGACTATGTATTTTGATGACTCACTGTATAAATATATTTTTATGCTTTCCGCTTACCTTTTTGTTGTGCACGATAAAAAAAATATTTTCCCGACAATAAGAAAATTATCCACTTAAATTAACCCGCAAAAAAGAAAGCAAGCAAAAAAAAAAGAAATCACAACCGAGATAAGGAAAATAAATTTTCCCTTTTGTCATCGAAATAATTGTGGAGAAATGGGGAAAAACAGATACAAGAAAATTGTATACGAACACCTTCTTAAACGGGGTGGTACATAGATACATCATATCGAATCGTTATCGTATATAAATATATTTAACACCTCAAGACATTTATTTATAGATAGTTATAACAACACACAACAAATGGTCAACGGAATTGTGTTGTTGAATTGAGAATTGAATTGGATGGAAAAAAAATGTAATACACTTGAAAGTTTCTTTGTGTATAAACACTTAAGTATATACATATATAGTTTGTGAAGCATGGATTGTGTTGTTAATGATCATCGCATCGTGATGACGACGAATTTATTTATTCACTCTTATTGTTAATTTTATTTTAATTAAATGATCTTTTTAACGATTATAATTATTTAACAATGCGCGCGTATACAACACAAAGTGAAAGGGGTATATCAATCAGTCGTATACGTAAGAGTATGCAAAAAAAATTGTGTTGTAAAGAGTGATCCAATAGGAGACAGTTTTTCCAAATGGTATTCTTATTGGGATTCATGTGTGACAGCTGTCATTTTCACATAACATTTCACCATGAATAGAATCAATTTTCCATTATTGGATATTCATCATCTGCTTACAGTGCATACAAGTCGATCTAATTAGAATATAACCTATGTATAGCTGAAAGTGTACGTGGAGACCACAATCAACCAATTTGTCGCCGTTCTCGAGCTCTGGGTCTCTCACATTGCACATTGTGGCGTATTTTGAAGAGAGAGACACCTAACAGGTGGTCATAGATGTGTTCATTCACATCACCGATCGTATAATCAGATGGTGGAAAATCCTTTTTCATCCGGCCCCTATCAGGATTCGAACCCGGTATTTTCCCACTCCAAGTGCCGCAGCTTTTATCGCTGCACCATACCCAACGACAGTTCTACGGCATGTTTCAATATAAATTTTACTCCTAAATGTATGTAATTTATTTGAAACGTTACATGTTAGCTTTTGCTTGTGTACGTACTAATATTGACTGCATACATTTAGGCAATCAAAGCTAGAAGATTTATTTTATTCTCTAGAGTTTTGAAGTAGGACTGGAATACTAGTAACTTGAGAATAATTGAAACTGCAAAACATGATCTATTAAAACATGATCTCTTATTGGATTACCCTCCATATTAACCCATCAAGTCCCATAGCTCGGCATGAAAACGCGTTTTCTCTTTTTTGAAACAACCAGCATCGCTATATTTAAATGTTCACGTTCGAATCGTCTCCCCCGCACCACACCTCGAATAATTATATATGATTAATTGTGAAAATAGTTTTCGCTAAATTTTGTCAAATTACCTATAACGAATTAAATTATTTAATTTGATTGTGGCAGAAATTAAATTAATTAAATGTGTGTGTGTGTGGGAAACCAATTACATACATATATATGCAATTTGATTGTTAACACGATTCTATTGTTATACGAGTATATAGACCTAATTCGATGGTTGATGAATGCTTGAAAGGCATGCGATAGTGATCGTTGGAAACGGTGGTTTAAAGCTAGTGTAAGAATCCATATTCACTCGAGCCATTCGGCAGGTTTATTTACTTAGATACTTAGGTCAAACCCTGTGAAGCAAAGCTGGTTTACTACATACTGCGGAATTGAAGGATAATAAAGTTGTTGATGACCTGTGCTGGGGCGGCACAGTAATTTATTGGACCAGATTCATTCCGTATGATGCAGTTTCATTCCACCTTCCACATCTTTTAAGGTTTGTGATCTTATTGAAATTGCGATTAATATGTAACAACCCGGTGATCAGCGCCTATCTTTCTTATTCCAGAAAACAGTTTTTTTTCACTAAACACAGAAATCTGGAAAACTGTAGTCTTCAATAAATTGAAGATCTTTCATCCCGTTTCCTTCAAATTTCAAATAGCTAGCAATATATGAAAAAAGCAGTAAAACATAGAAGATTTACTGAGAATGTAAACAGTCATAACAGTTGGTAAATGATGGACCCTTCTTTGTTGTGTGATCTTTAGTCTAGGCGTAACGCTGTTATCTCTTACAACAGATATTGACTCACTTAACGATCTGCCCAGAAAAGATGGGACAACATTATCCGTTTCTGCTTATCCAAAATCTTCCTTGTAACAATAAACGAGTATTTTCAGAGTATTCCTGGGTATTCTCACTGGATACGATTAGTTTAGTAATCACAATCCAAACTACGAGCAGAGTAGAGCTATAGAAACATAAATTGTTGAGCACTTAATACGTTTTGCACTTTAACTCCCACAGAGTGTTCTAATGCCTTAAAAATAACAGATATGTCAGCCTTTATTCGAACAACAAACTGATTATGGAACTAAAAGCGTTAATTCATGTAGGCTATCACTTACTCTCGGGCACTTTTTATGTTATTTTAACCTTAAAGCGGATCTTTTAATAATCACTCACCGCCCATAACCGTCCTTTGTGAAAGGGATTAACGATTGTTTAAAATCTTCACGCCAACGGTCGATACCATTTAATCTAGTCGACATTAGATGACGTTTTCGTTATCTAAAGGTTCCTTTAAGTAACATCGTTTCATCGATGGCAGGGCTAATTGATTACAGAAACCGTGAGCTTCTGTTTTTTCGATAAACATGAGAGCTTTACGTTGTTCTAATATCTTCATCGTTTAGTTCTTGCAAGATAACCGGTTACAAATATCGAGCGCGTTCGATACAATTAAACCCAACGACAATTCCGTGGTGTTATTATAATTTTAAAAACGCCTTAATTTAAGCTATTTGTTTTTTATAATTCCGATTGTGTTTGCTTTTGCTTGAGTTCGTACTTATATTGATTGCATACATTTAGGCAAGCAAAGCTAGTAAATTCATTTTATTTTTAAGAGATTGGTAGCAGGATTGGAATACATTCTAGTAACTTAAGAATAGTTTAAACTGCAAAACATGTACTAACTGTTTCAAGTTATTATAGAACACTATTCTTCACCACGTACTTAAATTTGATTCAAGAGAATTACAGACGGCAAGAAGAAACTGGATTTTAAGAGCCCAAAAGTAGTACATTGCCCATCAGAATGTGAAATACTGATACGGTTTGGATATATTAAGTCGTCGACCGCCCTTTACCTACCCATATATTGAGGATTGTTTTATAAATGTATAGCCTCTTCTATATTAACCTTATCTGCAAAATTTTGAAAATACCGTCGATATCAATTTACAGGAATCATGTGTCTATTTGATGGACTCAAAATCATTAATGTGGTTTAATTATGTGTCGCCATTGAACTAATCTTCAGTTTTTGATACCCTTTAATTCCATCAGCACTACATTTGAGCTTAGAACATTTAAAATTTCCTGGTTTGACCACGGATCGTGAGTCACCAGACCTCATCAATTTAAATTTGTAAGTAGCCAGATTTCACATAACAACTGCTTAAAATCCCTAACGGATTGGAGACGTCCGACTACCTATATAGTGTCAGCTTCTTAATCTTGTAGTTTTGCCTTGTTTGTCAAGACAGTACACAAATAAAATCTCAGCCGAAACATTCAATTAAAATAAATGATTGCGCAAACCCTTCATAAAATTCAAAGTGGAATGGGACACGTAAGTTGATTGTCTCTCTTTACTCAATCAAAACAATTCTATCAATTTTGGAAAACAGATGATCAAATTACACATGTTCGTAGTATACACATACACACATACACAACAAAGTTAAGTTTTTATTTTCCAACATCTCTTCCGGGAATTTTCTTCTTATTTTTGTTTTTGTCTATTTTCCCATTTATGTTATTATTTTACACTTCACTTGTGAAACCCTATACACATATTATATAGTCGTACACATACTCGTATACATAAATAGTTATTTCGAGTGGTGGGTAGTGTAGTGATGTATTTACTTTGACTGATAAGCACTTTAAGTAAATAGTTAGTAATTATGATGAGTTACAAAAGGATCTCCTTGTTGCTCGTCTCGTATTTCTTTTATACATATACGACATACGACGATACATGTATAGTGTGATGTTCAAGTTTGGTAACATTTAAATTGATTAAACGGTTACTGGGGGAGTTATATAGTTCGCTATTGTTAATCAATTTATATACAGTCTGTTTGTGTGTTGATGAAAGGTAATAATTTTCGAATTATATGCGGCCGCGGCATAAAATATTCATTCCATATGTTCAAGTGGTTATTTGTACCAAAAGGGATTCGTCGATCTTTATCTTGTACGTGCTTTCGATTTACACCACCCATATGCCGTAATTTGAATAAAACAATAAAATATATTAATCGGATTATATTCACATTATCCACCTACAACGTCCACATTATTTTCTAATTTCCAATTAATGGCAGGTTCACAATATAGTTCACAAAACACTTAAATCGGTTTCTTAATTTGGGAACAAAACCAGCAAATTTTATCATTTAATCCATAATCATATGGAATACATGAGTATGCGGTTGACGAGGGGAGGGAAAACAAAAGTTAGGGCAAAAAGGATCAATGGGAGGATTAAGAAAATTTTATTTTTCGAAATTAATTTTGTTCGTATTTTGTATGCTGTCGTACACGCACATATAGAGGGCAATTGACTTTAATACATATATTTATGTGAATATATGAAAATGAGAAAATTAGTTTTTAAAGGATAATAAAAGGATATATGAAGAAAAAAATTCAATAACAATGGCACGTTTCGGAATAAGGAATTTACTATTCTCCTCGTTCTCCTTCTGCGAAAAGAGTAATTATAGTTTAATGATGAAATTGGAAAAAATATAAAAATGTCATGTAAACGTATAATCATCTATATGAAAAGGATATAAAAGGATTTGTGGATGTGTGGGTTATTAAATACTAATTTTATGGTGGATGTCATGACAGATCTCATAAATTAAAAAAAATATGGTATGTATTGTCGTATATCTAATTGGTGTCAAATGAATCAGCGGAACAAACAAATTGTGTTGGTTGTATATGCTTCAGAGGATTGGTATATAATCGTCACACATTACAATCCTACTGGGGTACTCCAGATCGTTTAGGAAGGATGCTACCAGATGTCTCTTTCTGTATGTCTGTATAGTTTGTAGACATTCTCCCGTAACAGCTCGAATGACCGCACTTAACTGATGTCGCCGAAGCCATTTCAGTTGTGCAGTTCTTAACCGACCATCTATATCCAAAACACTCAAGTTCCTTGGCATCCTCAACAGGTGGATATTTCGGTTTTAAAAACACTGCAGTAATGTGGTCACATAGACGGTCACACCAAGATAACCAAGACATTCCCAGAGGCCTCGTTTGTCGACAGGCAACTAATTAGGGTTAGTGATTCATTGAAAGCCTTCGTTAGCTTGTTCACCAAGTCATCAAGCTACTGTATAGTTATAGGTGGTTTAGGACCAAGTTTCAGTACTGAATTACCCATAATAAGTCTAACGGTTTCCCAGTTGGTTTTCCTGTTATTCCTGAAAATTTGATTTCTATCTGATCTAGTGATCACTTTCAAGTTTAGTACGCTATCTATCATAAAATCTGAGACACGTGTAATATTAAAGTGGACTTGCAGCCAGCATTACATAACATATAGGTTATTACTTGTAGATGGAAGCCGTATGAGTGACAACTCATTCGCCACTCATCAAGTTCTTCGATCGGGACTAGAACCATCGCTTCAGTTTTCATCTTGACCAGAAGAGTGCAGATTGCTTTACAGTGATGAAGGTAAGCTGGTTAAAGTTTCAGCATTCTCTAATGGAGGCTAAATCTCATGTTTAACTTTTCACCAGACAACGAGTCTTCCATAAGAACATACTGCTGATCCATTATTTAAGATAGCTCTAAGTTCAGCTTCATCCCGAGAAAGCTCTAGGTCAACATCAGGTAGGGTATTCTTACCTGTTGCTGATATCTTTTTCTCCACTTCGTCCTTCTTATACCTTCAACGTGGCCAAAAGAAAGTTTAAAATTATTATTACATCAGATCCGAAATCTATACCCTTGTTTTCTCTCACCTTAAAACTTTTATGTTTTCGCATAGAAGATTGCTGATTGAGAGTATTTGCTTTGGTAGCTTCATTGGGTAAGATTCACTGGAATCGAAGTTCGTTCTCTGGGTCTGTAAGGCTTTTTTGATTTGGTGATAATTTTGCGAATGGAACTGGCTAAGGCCTTTTCATCAATTAATATGCGTTATTTAGCGATCCCACTGGCGCCTATTAATAACCTCTGGTCTTGGTTTTGACCACGTCTCGTTTTCTTGAAACTTGAAATTCTTCGTACCCTTGGTGAATCCTCCTAGTATTGGAAAAAGCAAGGCCATCTGTCGGATGGTACTAAGTCGAGATACACTAGAGATTAAATACTGAACTGGTATTAGAGGCTGCCCTCAATTGTATAAACTCACTACTTTCTAGTGATGGGCTAGTTAACCGATCAACACGTGCAGATAATACGAACCTTGTAGAACCTACGAGATAGTGAGCTGACATGTAATGCTAAGCAGAATCTCTACAGTTACTTTGTACAAAGTGAGCAGAGGTCAAATTCCGAGCAATAAAAAGGAAGTCCAGGAAACTTAAACATTATATCAACTATGCATGCAAGGTAGTGTCTGTCTGTTTTGTGTATCGTAATAACATTGGTCTCACTTGGAGTTGCGCTTTAACTCGGGTTCAAAAAGACTAATAATATGGAAAGTAGGCAGAAAGTTTTTAATGGACATAATATATTTATATTTTTGATCAACCCCAGATCTTATTTTATGAAATTATGAAACTGGGGATGCCTTCTGAACCACTCCACCATAACTTGTTTACAAAGATTATTAGGAGTCAGCTCACGAGCAAATAATCAATATTTCCCTTTATGGGATCTCAAACGCATTCTCATGACCCAAATCCATCTACACCATATTTAATCAATTAAATTGGCTTGTTATAGAATGAAGTACCAATTTGTCGCCTACCTCCCACTACCCTCAACCATATTTCTTGTATCGAGAACAATACAAAATCAAAAATATCGAAAAGAATTTTTATTAAAAAACTATATACAAATGAAAATTCACTTAATCATTCATATGCAAATTAGTCGAGGAAAATAATTAGAAAATCGGAAAATTTCATGAAGAAGTAAAAGAAGTAAACTTAATTGATTTTATGAGAAAATTTATGAGACGAAGAATGTGTACAGTGAACACGTTCTTTTGTTTTTCCGATAATCCTATGACTTATACGCGGCTGCTGTCGGGATGGTATGCTAAGTGGTTAATCCTATATACATTCGATTGTAAGTTAATTGAATTAATTATATACATAAATATATAAATAGAGGGTGACATCTATTGTTAATCGAAAACCGAACGTCAAACTATACACAATAAATAATATATTAAATTAAATTTGTTGTAAACAACGAAAAAAAAATTTAATTTGATAGCATCGACTTAATTAAATTGATATTTATCATTGGAACGCAGTCTCAAAAAATCAACCAACCAAATTTACGATATTTAATTTTGTGTGAAAATGCTGCTCGAAGGGGTCGCAATTTTGTGTTTTTATTTGTGGCATCTCTCTCGGGATAGATTTGTTTTTTTTTATGTGTGACTATATACATATATCCCCTTTTTATCCGAACGAGTTCATGAAACAGTTTAGCACTTGTTTTTATGCTACATGATAACGATAGTAATAACAATAATACTATCATCATCACAAAATACTATTCAACCCCTAAATAAAATAGTTGGACACGGGGTGTAGTAAAACTAGAATTTTACTCGTGAGATTTGGCGATGTCATGTTTTTTATTCTTAAATCTTTCATGCATATATAGAGAAAGTCACAAAATGTTTAAGTCAAATTTTAAAAATTGTAAGAAGTCACCCGTGTCCGTGACACCAACTTTTATCCAAAATTCTGGTTGTCACAAACAGGATTCAATTGCATTTCTCTGTCATCCTGGTTGTAACTTCAGTATAAACCTTTCTTTCGTTGCAGGATGTGCAATCGGACTAACTCCATATCCTTCCTCAAATCGTATATTTTTCACTCGGGTGTCATCGAGCCTTCATCCAACTATGACTTCCGGTTTTCATTTTATTCACAAAGGCTCGTCCGCAAAAGCCGATGGATAGAGGGGGGAGCTTAATGAGCTGACTATGAAAGGTGTTGTTTTTGTAAATGAGACATAGACCTGCAACATCAATATCAGTTTGCTTAAATTTTTATATTGCTGCATTTTTCAATGTCTTCATTTTGCAGGATCTTTTACCGTCATATTGTCCTTCAATTTCTGGAATTCACTGCTTATTTCTGCCATTGGAACTTCCTCAAATCCCATCGAGTCCAATACGCATTCACAATTGGACTTTCATCAGCAATTTAAAAAATCTGGGACTTCAACTTGATCTTTTCTGTTCTCTTCATTTATCCATTCTTCTCTGCTCGACCACAAGCATAAAATTTTTCGACCCGGTGTTCTACATGTCTTTCATGTTAAAATACCATTATCTGTTCTTATAAGAAATATCCCCAATAGAAATATTTGCGAAAGTGTTCCGAGCACTGTACTATGGTTAACAGCTCTTTCCTTATTACACAATTATTTCACTCTAGTTTTACAAGTCACCTGTTTCCATGAAAATATTGCTAAGGCTCTCAGATGGTTCGTACCAGAACTTCTAAAGACTTACAGACTCTGACCTCCTATTGGAGTGCAGAACTTATTTTCTCTCATATTCTTACTAATTTTAACAGTCTTCTACTGCGATTCTTCATAATCTTTCGAGAAACAAACATATTTACGGGCATTTGGGAAGTTTGAGGTTCTTCACCTCTGCAATATCTTCTTCTGGGGACTAAACAAATTTTTAGTATTGCTTGTATTTTCAAAAAACATTAATTTTATTTATATGCAGATCGATACACATGCCAGAACAAATTCATGATGACCTCATAATAATTATTTTAATTATGTTTATGTTCTTTCCAGGTTTGGTTCCAAAATCGCAGGGCAAAATGGCGTAAAACCGAGAAATGTTGGGGACGTAGTACAATAATGGCAGAATATGGTTTATATGGTGCAATGGTAAGGCATTCATTACCTTTGCCTGAGACAATTCTCAAATCAGCGAAAGAAAATGAATGTGTAGCACCCTGGCTACTAGGTATGGAAGCCAAAAGTAAATAATTTATTATTTTTATTATTTTATTATAATTTAAGTTAATTTACAATTTTAATTTTGTTTTGTAAAATTTATAATTTAACAAATTCACCCCTCCATTATATATATGTACGATTGTATCGATACCAATTGACTTTCTGGCCGGCCAGAACCGCCTCCACAAAAACTAATAGTAGTATGATATATACATACTGATTGTAATCTCCCGACCCTCGTAAACGTATAAAACAGTCGAAAATTAAATTACGTGACGGATCATCAAAAATAAATTATTAAATAATTTTTATTAATAAAAAGTGGATTCTAATTTAATTTATTAAAATAAATAAGACACCTAAGCACCTGTCGAATATATATATATATGTATCGTCGAGAATGACGAGGGGAGAATTTAGTTTCGAAAATTTTTGGGTAATTTTCACTTGTGTTTATTGGAATTTTTATGGGTATTTTTATTTTATTCGCTTATGTACACTGGATAATAAAAACCAAACCCAATTTAAAACGGAAGCAGAGAGGTTAATGTTGTTATTTTATTGTTCCAGGTATGCATCGTAAATCGCTAGAAGCGGCTGAAGCATTAAAAAATGACGATAGTGCAAATAGTGATCGTGATGAAACAACATCGAAAGCAAGTGATACGTCGACATCGACCAATGGAAATTCGAGTACTAACAACAACAATAATAATAATAGTAATAACAATAATAATAATAATAATAATAGTAGTAGTAAAAATTCGCTAGGCCATCAAAATTCTGTGCACCAAACGAACCTGTCGTCGTCGGCATCATCGAACTCCGAACACCATTCGGCATTGAGTACGAGTTCACCGACCCACCAACATCATCATCACAATAATCATTCGGCCATGCATCATAATTCTAATAATCACCATCACAGTCATCATCATCACCATCATTTATTGGATTTGGGCGGCATCGACGGCCGAGGGACTAGTAGCAATAATAACAACAACAATTCGAATAAAAATAATAACAACAATAGCAATGGAATTAAAAATGAACTAAATCTATCGGCACTTGCATCCCAGTCGCAACAGCATACAAATTTTCATCCCGACCAAGATCCAGAAACCTTTAGGTTGGTTAACTTCAGAGATCCAATTTCGTTCATACGGTGATTTAATTTTTTTTAACAAAATATTATTTACAATATACTAATTGTTAATTTTTTTTTACAGAAATAATTCAATAGCATGTCTCCGTGCGAAGGCGCAAGAGCACCAAGCAAAACTATTAAACAGTGGTCTACTACTTCAAGTACGTTCCCTAGCGGGACTAAAACAAACTTCATCGTCGCCTACTAATTTATCGCCCCAATCATGTGATAGTAATGCGAATACATTAAACAGTGGCGGACACCATTCGCCAATCTCGAATATGAATCTAAGTAGTTCCGAACACTATTTAAACGAACGACAAAGCCCTAGTCACGGAAGTACCGGTGGTCGCAGCGACCACAACACAAGCAGTCCTAATATCACATTTTGACACTAGTTAAAATGCAACAACGATCACTAAATTTTTTACATCGAACTACTTTACAATATATACGAGTACTAAACTGTGCAATTTTAAAAAAAAAAAAAAACTTAACAATTTACTGCTACACCTATTATTTTAGGACAAAACAAAAATTATATTCGGTTGTGAAATTATTTTATTTACTTATTTTAGAAAGTATATTTTTTATTTTGTCTGAACAAAATGGCCGACACAATATTAAACGTCATCGAATTATATAAAATGTGCAACGACGGTGAAACTTTTGACTCGACGAACTCATGTCTATGGGGTTACTTTATACCGTATCAAATTATGTATTTTAATTTTGAAATGTTTTATTAACTAAAATAAACGAAAGTGTTGTAAATAGACTATTTAAATATAAACATTAATTGTACTACTTATATATATTTATATATATTTACATTTTTCAAACTTCATTATTTTTTACTTATATATATATTACAAATTTGTAAATATTTATCTTAATTACTTATATACATATACATAAATTTAAATACTTGTATTTTGTTGAAATAATACAAAACATAGTTTAAAAGGCAAGATAGTGTGACAATCACTCAACTGAAACATTTGAATAAATAAAAAGCATTATATATAGTAATCATGTTCACCACCAGAAGAGCTCGCGTCTATGCAACTACATAATATTTTGTCAATTTTGTTTTAATTAAATTAATATAATTAAAATGAGAAATTCCCAAAATTTATTTTATAAAAACAAAAAACTATAAATATATATTATAATAAATTAATTCTATATGCATTACATAAATATTTAACATTTAGAAATATATTTAATTTATAAATAATTTAATTTAATAATTATTATATACTATAAAATAATAATATGTAATAACAAAATATTAAGATATTATATAAAATGGCTATAAATAATTAAATTAATAAATAAATAAGACAAACAAAAAAAATTATATGTGAAACTTAAACAAAAGACAACACAAAATCGATTAAATACAAAAAAGTTTAATTAAAATTATAAAAACGAGTATTATTCTAGGTTGATAACAGATGTCTCGGTCACGCAATAAATTTCTACTCTAGACCTACGTCAATATCGATGTGAATATGATTAATCAAAACTGAGACAAGTGTCAAATTTTAATTAAATATTGATTAAATACAAAATTTGCGTCAACAAAACAGCTAATTTTCTCATCACATGCAAGGTATTTGGTTTTGGTTTCAAATAATTCTAGAATTGGTATATAGAATCCATCGAATCATACAAGAGAAATCTTCTGTATATATTTATCTGTGGTTTTATTTAAAAAAAACTATTGGTTAAAATTACTTGTATCGTTCCTGTTTTGTAGATGGCAAAGAACAAAAAGATGAAGAAAATTTGACATAATTCATAAAAGAATAAACTATACCACGTAGTAACTAAACTGGAGAACAATATTAAGTACTTAGCTTCGACAAGAGATGGCATTAGTAATTTTTAATCAATGTTCTACCAATATAATTTTCAGTCTTGGTTTAGTTTGTGTAGTAATGTGCACGTTGTGTAAACAGCACGTTGAACACATTTTTATATAAAAAAAGTTTACATAAAAAAAGTTTATATAAAAAGTAAGTAATTGAATAATAAAATGAAAACTGATGAAATTAGTGTAAAGGTCAGTCAATATAAAATTAAATTTCTTATATGTATTGAATGTTTTATAACATTCATCTACTCTTGATCATATGTTGCCTTGCAAACTCCTGCAAATCCATTATATTATTTCCCCCTATAGCGTGAATGTAATCTTCTCCGTACTATCTATCTACACCACTGAAGTAAATAAGTGTGGAGGCGGTGTCATTAAAAATTATTAGTGTAACAGAGAAAGAAAATTATCGTTCTTTTTCTTAAAACTCGAATTTTTCGAAAATCAAATTAATATTTAGTTATAACGTTATTTAGGGAGACGGTTAAATAAATCATAAATTTTCATTATTAAGTTCACATGTCAAAAAAAAATAAAAAATGTATAAATAGTACTAAAAAGTATGTCTTTTTTAAATCTGTTTGTTTACTTTTGGGTTTTGACGTTTAATCATTGAGCTCTAAATTTGAGAATAATCGTAGATACTTTTGACTGACGCTGTTAAATCCATACATTTTTCGGTAATACATTTTAAGAGCGAGATGCATTTATAAAGTAAGTGATAACACTATAATGCAAATCTCTACCATTAATTTTGGTTGTTTCCACTGTAAATGTTAAAAGATACCGTCTCCATAGTTATTTACCTCAGTGATCTACACCCAGTGTAACCCTATCTATCTATACGCCCAGTGTAACCCTACTACCTTACCTATTCTAGCTGAATCAAATTGACTCAAACATAGAACTCAAAATATTAAAGCTATTTTCACGGTAATCTACTCGCCTTAGGTACTTGTTATCCTTTTTTAGTCTTTGTTGGTATCATATATTTAGTCCAACCTGCCTAACACTCTTAATCTGGAGTTTAGTTTTGACTTTTTACAGTGTCCAATACTGCAGGTTATCGTCCTCAACCGATATGTATTTTCCAGGTTTTCAATTCTACTTCCTTCATTACCTTTAATTATAAATATAACTGCATTTTTTCATTAGTCCTCACGACTTCTATTTTCTAATTCACGACTGTGGAATCAAATATCGACATCTCATAAGCACGTCTTCTCCTTCACATTGCCGATGGGTCACATTCCATTTTTTCGTAACTATTAACTCCAAAAAATTGTCGCAATAATTCTTCATTTTAATAATTTGCCTATTATTTCTTCACTGCTTGCTCAATAATCGCTCTTGCCTGTAACTGAAATTAATTGAACTGAATGAAAAATATAATGAGGTTATACATTGTCGTATTGCAATTAATCTTGATAAAGGTATGGCTTTGAAGTTGTTGGAATCTAGATTTACTTATGTCAACGGTTGATTTGGACTAACACTCATCTCTTAGCGAGAAAAGTGAGTAGTTCAACATTCAAATAATTTCTTAGTCACTTGGAAACTGTATGGCAGGCTAATTATAGCTATGCTACTTGAAAGGAGAAGTATGAGCAAGCTTATGCGATCGCGGACACATTGAAGTTCACGAAAGCCTTAGTGGTGAAAGCTGGTCAAATATATTCATGAGTCAATCTTATGTTTGGGTGCCAATGATAATTTTGATTTGAGTCCCGTTGATAACAGTATATTCGGTAAAGCTGAAGTCCCACGAATGGGACTGAATTTTTCAGCAGATCAAACATCAGTGAACGTTCAACTCCCAAAAACCCGATAAAAGCATGACAAATGTTAAGTAACAGTTTGCCGGAAATATATTAAAAATTGTATCGCATGTAACAGTTGATTAAATAAAAATATATACAAATAACATAATTATTCAATAAAATAATGATCTAATTGACTTATTTTTAATGTTTGATTGTTTTTCGAGCGCAAATATAAAACAGAACATTTATTTGCAGAGATGGAATATATAATATCATGAATACGCCTAAATGTTGACTTTTTAAAAATATAAATAAATTTTTTTTATTCTTTTATGTTGGTACACATGTATCACGTCATATTTTCTATTTTTTGCTGCTATTGTGAATGTGGCATTTTGTTGTCTATTGTCTTATTCAAATTCCCGATGTCATTAATGTCACAAAATGTTGATTAAACAACACAAATCTAGTTTATTCCTAATTTTAATTATATTTAGTTTAATTTCGTTGATTTTTTGTGGTCCAGAAGAAGATGAAGGTGTTAAGTATGCTAACCGTTGTGAGGCTTGTAAAATATTAGCTACAGAATTACAAGGAAGACTGACAGAAACCGGCCGCAGCCATGATGTGCTTGAACTAGGGTAAGGCTAACGAATTTGTAACGGAAACCATATAACGTATTAATGTTGATTTTATGGTTTCAGATATTCCTTAGACGATGTGAAACCTAAGAAACGTATGGAATATAAAAAGAGTGAACTGCGACTGTTGGAATCGTTGGAAAATGTATGCAACCGAATACTTGAGTACAATATACACAAAGAGCGTTCGGACAGTACTCGATTCGCTAAAGGTATGTCACAAACATTTCAAACACTTCATGGTCTTGTTGATAAAGGGGTTAAGGTTGATCTGGGTATTCCATACGAGCTGTGGGATAAACCGTCCGCCGAAATTACCAACATGAAAACTCAGTGTGAGAATATGCTGGAGCAGTATGAGGATGTGATCGAGCGCTGGTATTTCAAAGACCAAGACAAAGTACCATTGATCAAGTATTTGTGTGAAGATCGTGTATTAAAGTCGGCCGAATCCAGCTGTTTATATGAAGTTGAAACGAAAGGAGATAAAAAAACCAAAGATGATAAGTCAGAACTGTGAGGCAACTTGTTGAATTCCATTTAATAATAAACCAAAAATCAATTTTAATAATTAACGTTGTATTTATCCAGATTATCCCGGATCTTGGTATAATTCTGTGCTAGATCGGATTCTAAATTAGGATCTTTTAAATTTTTAGAAGGTATGGTTAGTTCGTAATCGGGTCCATAATTAAGGAATTGTTTATTATCATCAGGAATGTCATCCGAAATCTCAGCGCCAATGATTAGTGAACTAAGGTACGTCCAATATTTTGCTGTGTTGATGTGATTATAGCCTCCTCCGCCTAGAAATATAGTTGGGTGATTCCAACTGAGTATCTCGCTGATGCAAACACCCATATCATGTGGAGTAATATTGCAATTTCCGACTGGATCGCCTACAATAATATCGCCACCACACTGAACTACAACAGCAGACGGTTTATAACGACTGTGAATGAGATTGGCTACTATAATAAAATACTTGATGTAGTTGGGTCCCGTAAAGTTGTGTTTGAAAGGAAAGTTGGCAGCATATCCTTGTCCTGGACCAAATCCGCAGTCTTGTACATCACCCGTGAGTGGAAAAAATCCTTCCTCTTTGCGATGAAACGATAAGGTGAAGACCCGCTTCGTTGTACTGAACGCATTTTCAACCCCATCGCCATGATGCACGTCCAAATCGATATATAATATTCGATCGAATTTCCGTTTGAGCTTCTCGATCCCGACAGCAATGTCGTTTATATAACAAAACCCTTTTGCTTCATCTCTTTCTCCGTGATGCCATCCACCACTCCAATTAATTGCTATCTTTTGCCCATCCAGTAGCTCATCTACTGCCGAAACAGTGCCACCAGCGATGACTTCACAAAATTCATAAATTCGCGGGATTAGCGGACAATCGTATACAAATCCGAATTCTGAATCTTCTTCGGTTACACTACTTTCATCATTGTAATCGAGACTGCGCTTTTTCAGGTGCTGGACATACGGTTCGGTATGAAAAAGTCTGAGATCGTTTTCACAACATTTTTTCGATAAACATAATTTCATTCGTTTGAGTAATCCATAGCTGCGGATTAGTTCGTATACCGTTGATGCTCGTTGCTGGAGAACGGTAATCCGGTCTGATTCGCGGATCAATTCACCCGATACAACGAACGAAGGTTTTATCATGTTTTGAGCGGGAAAACTTTTGACACAATATTGTTTTTGTTTTGACAGTCACTGTCGGTAATGCAGGTGTATTTGTTGTATGTGGTCTTTACTGCATTATCATTTTGTAGCAGTTTTATTCAAACTGCACTACACTTTTGTGCTATTAAATCGATAATACAGTTGGAATGTTTTTAAAGCCTACATGATAACTAACACCTCAATATTCTACATAACAAATATTATTTGAGTAATGGAAATCAACGGCAAAGTGTTTTGTCTTTTCTTTTCTTTTTGAGATGAAATATTATATAATAAAAATATATGGTTTTAGGTTGAAGCCCTCGTCAGACACTTCAATTTATTAGTCTTAAAGAATCACCTAAAAATTCTGTTTTTGGGCATTCATTAGTAATGTTTCAATGGCATAAGCATATTAGAAAAATATTTTGCTTATTGACCTTAATACAATATCCGCATGGCAGTCATTTTATAATTAAAAAATTGTTTAATTTGTCCTTAGCAAGAATCTACAAACAAAGCGTACCTTCATTTTGTACAAACAATAGTTTATAATTCGTAACTTACCCGATCTTCGTTTGCAAGACCTCATCAATATTAAAAAAGGGTCGCATCTTTTCTTTAAAACTTTCTCGGGTTTGAGTTTAAAAGTAGAGAACACAAATGACTTGGCCATCAGAACTTAGAAATTATTCTATCAAATCGTCATCGCGTCTTCAACACCCATGTATAAGCAACCCTTGATTATCATGTCAGTATCAAAATTCTGTCGCGAAAAACAGTTGAACATCGTTTCGATTCAAATTTTTCGTGTACCCAAATATTTTCCTTTTCTAATTATTTTGATTTAATTATATCAGTTAAAAAATTAATTAATTGTTGACTAAATATAAAGTGAATTAATTTACATTACATTAATTACAACAAATTGTAAGTAAAAATATTTTAATTTTCCATTTATAAAATTTTCCAGTGAATCATTTCGGTTCATGACTCAGCTATTGATGCTTCTAAGCTCTTTTCTCTATATATTAGTTCCGATTGTCTAGACATTGTATTTTCTGCTATATAGACAGAAGAAAATTAGGGTTCAAATTCAAATTTTCTGAAAACTATAAAGTACGTACCCCATAAGATCCAATTTATAACACGTCCCACTCCTTGTCCAAATTTACTGACCTATTTCAAAATATTTTCGATTTTCATTCAAACGAAGCACAATAGCGGATCAAAAACAATTTCAAAATTATTTGTTAGCGGCCTTGAATTCAAGCAACAAATATTTAAGTTCCGCGAAATTGTTCCAAACACAAACAGTACATAAACTGAAAATATATATAAAAAGATACATGGAGTCTGTATATGGAGACGACGAGATTCCTTACATGGAATATAAAGATATTTGTTGTCGTATAGTTTATGTTTTTAGAAGAAAGGATGGATGGCTATGAAGTTCAATGATTTTGTGTTGAGGTGGGGATATGCGCGCGAATATCCTTTTATGTCGCACTATACAGAAGAAACGATATGTTCATGCGGTTTTCTCAATAAATTTGTTTCCTTTCAACTAACTCAAAGCTAAGTTAGTAAATAAAATTATTATTTTTCTACTGTCTAGCAGTGCTGTCTAACCGACGAGCTACGTGCTATTTTTTGCGACTTGTGCTCGATTGTGTTGTTACATACGCTTTAATTACATCGTTTATAATTCATAGCTTCTAATAGGGTTTTGCTTTAACCTTAAACTACAAGCATAGCTCAATCCCTCTTGTTATGTTCATATACTATACTATCGTCCATTTTGGAATATCATCAAACCGTTGTTCCAATTAATGATATGCTCGTCATCTAATTCATGGTTGTTCAGTCTAGATAGGGGCCCGTAAATCACCAAAGTATATAGTAAAGGGTATAAATAAGGCTCTAGAGGGCAACTCTTCAATTAAATGCTCTATTACATCTTCCCAGTGGATTTATCAGCTTTGTAAGCCAACTGGTTCAACACCTTCATCGTCTTCACATAACCCATGTTTAATTTTTTATTTTAGTGTAGTTGATGTCCGAATTAGTGATATATGTGCATAGGACACTCATTGGATATGGCAATACTAATTTTGCAACTCGCCGCCATTTTGCCGTTATGACATCTATAGGTAACGAACCTACTAAACTTAATTATCTTGTACTTTATAAGTGGGTTAATTTATTTATATATTTACTCGAAATTTTCGATTACTTAATCGAAATCTTAATATTATTGTGTGTTTATGTATCTTTTCTTCTACGACATACTATATTCGAATAGTGAAAAAGTATTTTTATAATTTATGTATATAGTGCCCGGTCGTAACATGAAATAAATTGAGATAATTTTATGTAAGTTTGAGCAACATTGCAGCTGTTTTGTGAGACGCGAGTCGCACTCTCAACTATATATCACTCTTGTACATTAGTTAACTATTATTATAACAAAGAAACAATTAAACACGATTGGCCTTCACAGTACATATAACTTTCCAATAACGTCAGTATTATTCATCCATCATTGGAAGTATATAAAGTACCAAGGCTTTAAGATTGTTATCGCTAAAATGCATGTTCAAACGCTTTGGGGGTTATAACCATTTCCCGCTCTAATCCAATTCTCGTTTTTTTTGCATCATGGCTTAAATACAAAGGCACTTTTATATATGTACATACTCGTAGAATGCATATATAGGAATTTCGTGATCTTTATGAGAAATAGTCGTAATCGTATATAAAGACGAAACATTTTTAAGATCATAATATTATAAATTCAAAGAAATTTATTTAGAAAATTAGATTTTTTTTGTATACCTATTGTTGTTGCAGTATTTTGTAATATAAATACAAAACATTATACAGATCGTGATTAACATAAAACAGAGTTTCTTATACACAAAACTATATAATAAGGTTTTCTTCTTAATGGTAACTTCATCATATATATGTCTTGAGATAGAGACATGTATGCACATATTAACCCTTTTATGGGTATTATGTACATACTTGATGGACTATTCAATTGTTTTCAATTTATTTTAGATGATTAATGGCTGACCGATTGGCATCATTTGCTTGCAACTTCCTGATTCTAAATATATTCACAATTGTTGTAGTTGTTCTTAACAATTCAGGGTTTTGTCTCAGTCGAGTAAAATTTGAGTTGGTATTGTGCTTATAGCCATTGCGTATGTACTTACTGTGTGGAACAACCAGAAGAAATCAGAACAATCTCTGAGACTTGTAGCGATCGCTTCTGATACCGATTTTTAGAGCAGTCTAGTTATGGTGGATATAGCTTCTCTATAGATCTCTATAAACTATTTTGGAACTTCTCAGCAGCCAGACATGTTTGGTTAATAGATCTGATAAGTAATCTATGCGCTCCAATTTACTACCCAACTAGTAACCATCATCTATGATCTGTGGATTTACATGGAAGAAGATGTGTTCTCCATGCAAATATGAAGATCACCACTCGAACTCTAGAAAAATAAGATGAACTCACAGTCACACGATTACAAAAGCCTTAGAGGTTCTAATAAAATTCTTTATCCTGAATGCGATTCAACCTTTTAGTTATTTTTAGAAGCAATTGGATTCTGTGGTTCGTTCCAGAATCGTGGAGAAATATTAGTGGATCGGGATTTAAAGGCTAGATATGACCAAGTAAAAAGCTTTCAAGCTATGAGACTGATCTCTTTTCTATCTAAATGGTTAGAGTGATCTTACACTTTATGAAGTCGTTGAACTGATTGAAAATAGACAGTTAGGGTCTTGCCTTAAATGTTTGTTTGATTACACGTAAATGGAAAATATCCTCAAGGTGGTGTTTTATTTCAGTACTCATAGTATCTTGTGTCTAAATTGCTGTCAGTTCAATCAGATAACAACGGATTTTATTGTCACTGTAAAATGATACTTTTTATATTATCCCTTGAGACTGATATCATCCATGACTTAAACCTTATCTCTTATTGCTTATTCAAAATAATTTAAACTACGAGCAGTGTTGGAGAGAACCAAGTCGTCTTCACAGAATGCATTGCTTTAGAACTAATTAATTTCTATCGAGCCTTCATTCGAATGGAAGAAGTGTGAAACTACATTATGTAGAATTCTGACCGGATTTCTATTCTCTCTATATTGTTTATTCCTCTATTGCTTTGCTACTCTAAATATATTGGTTGACCTCTATAAATTTCGCCACCGTTAGGTCAACCACTGTTGGTGACATCTCGTGGTGAAATTAGGAACAAAAATTTTCCTTAGAAAACAATAGATGTCACTGCAATTTCCACCTAAAAACAGTAGCGTACATAGCAAGGGGGACAAATAATTCGACTTCAGGATTTTGTATATGTATAACCCGGCACCAGCTAGATTGCAGCATACTGATCCGTCAGTAAAAATCATCATGTTGTCACCGGAGAGGTAGGATGGACTATTAAAGTCCCACGTGTAATTTCCGGTAATAGTTACTCAAAATAGTTTTCCGAAGACGTGCTTCATCACCATAGTGTCCGATAGCATGTGGGGAGTTGTGTGTCGACCCACCTATCGGTATTATGTATATTTACCTATCAGTATTATGGCGATATCATAAGCATAACCTTGACAGAAAAATCCGTTGTCGTTTATTTGAACTAGGAGTGAAATGACCATAAGACACAACAAGAGCGGAGACAGAACCTCACCTTGAGGACATCTCTTTCGGGCGGTCACCGTTGTCGTTTCTCTATACCTAAGTATGCAGTAATTCTCCATGACCTAAGCATGGCGCTTAACCACCGAACAAGTGTGGTCTCCATGCCATGCCTTTCAGCTACAGAGATCATTGGACTAAACGAAGCGTTGTCAAACGCGCCTTCAATGTCCAAACACGCTCCCAAGGAAAATTCCTTCTTGCCTAGCGATTTCTCAATCCGTACTACAACTTCATTAAATGCTGTTTCAACATATCTGCCTTTCTGGTATGCGTGTTGTTAGGAATGTATGGGATAAGCTAACGATGTATTGTCTCTAAAGTACCTATCAACAAATCACTCTAAGCATTTAAGAAGAAAAGAAGATAGGCTGATAGGTCGAAAACTATTTGCCTGGTCATATCTAGGCTTCTCATCCTTCGGGATGAATACTACCCTGACTTTTCTCCATGATCTTGGAATGTAGCTCAAGTCCAAATTGGCTCCGAAGATATTATCAAGGTGGTCTTGGATAATTTCTAGTCCTTCCTATATACACCGTCTGGACCTGGCGTTTTTAATTTTAAAAAAGAACTCATGAACATCGGATTCTATCTTTTGTCACCACCTTCACCACCAAGCTCAAATCTCTAAAACTACACCTGTGGCCCTATTCTGGTTTTCCCTTGGAATTGGGAATTGGGAAAAAAAATTCCCAATTCCCAACTATAATAATTCCCAATATTTTATTCCCCAATTCCCAAAAGTGTATTCTGGCGTGCTGGGAATTATTTCCCCTCTGTGAAACAAATAGTTTTAAATGTTCGCCACTAGAGTACCTTTTTAATGGTTTTTTCATGGTGCGCTATGTTATTATATTTGAATATGATTTAAATAATGACGGATGAATAACAAATTTACAGAAAAAAATAGGTGTTTTCGCTTTTGAAAAACAATTAAAAATTTTTTAGGGTCGGAATTATTGTCTACATTCACTATTTATAATGATTATTAGTATTTATGAATGAGCTAATTTTTTTATATTTTAGGGCAGATAAGACCAAATTTTAAAAAAAATAGGTGTTTTTGCCTATAAGAAATAATAAAAAAAATTTAAATTTATACTCTAGTATTATGATTATGAGTATTTTACCATAAGAAATATGAATTCCCAACAATTTTAATAAGGAAAAATAAACGTCAAAACTGTTATAATTGGGAATTATTTTTTCCAAACGAAATATTTTTCCCAATAGCCAGAATACACTTTTGGAAAAAATAATTCCCAACTGTTATAAAAACGTCAAAAATTCCCAATTCCCAATTCCCTGGGAAAACCAGAATAGGGCCACAGGAGGCGCTTACTCAATACATGATTCTCAATCCGACAGTTAACCCAACGAAAAGTTAGTATGCACTTAACTCTTCAATTTTCGTTCGAATCTTGTGCAATTTGCAGATGATATAGCGCGGGCAGTCAATCAAACTCAAATCAACTTGTTAATCTCTTTTGTAACTCTTGGTCGGGTGTGAGCGAATTCCATCCTAAAAAGGTTACAAATCTCTGTCCCCGTATCAACATTTAAAAACTAATACGCAATTATTGGAATGCTATAATACACAAAAAGATGGAGAGTGTCTTAGACAAATACAATTAATCCCCTTTGTTGTGTATATATACTCGTATATACATGCCATGTTATAAACATATGTCATTCAAACCCCATTCACTGCCAATCGTTACTAATGTCTAGTTGTGATAAACAAAGAGCCCGACCACCAATGTATTTTTTTTGTATGCTTGTATTGGTGTTTCACAAATATTATGATATAAGACCTTTCCGTGTTTCTTACATTAAACAATTCTATCATCGCACAGCGCAAAAGACAACAATAATATAAAACAGCTGTGCGCGAGAAACACGACGACAACAACAATAACACAAAGAACTGTTAACCATTTACATATTATTGTTGTTTTCATTATTATGTAATACTGGAATAATTGTTTATAATTGAGATGGGGTCATGCTCAATCATCTTACCATAAAACGCGTGTACTTTGGTGTACTTTGATTATAAATTATCGTGTTTTGTTTGGATTTCCTCATCGCATTCCGTCAATGACAATCAGCTGATTTTGACGTACGCATTTGATCGTTTCGAGGAACATGCGCGCAATTCGAGTTATTCGATGGTCGTTTTCGTTTTTTACTAAATTTGCGCTTTCAATTGGCGAACCACAGGGTTTAATATTATTGCTAATCGTCGCGTCTGGAAAATTTCCATATTTTCTTTGTTTAGTTTACGAAAACAATAATATTATAATACGAGCTACATTTATATATATATGTGTGTGGATGAGTGTAGAAAATGGAAAATGGAAAAATCAATAAAAAATTAATTTATAGAGATAAATCAGGTTTATTTGCGGTCATCTATCGAGCTGGGGCGGGTTAAACCTTGAACTAAATAATTTTTATTGACATTTTGATAAGAAACACTTGACCTTTTCTTATTAAAGTACATACTTCAATAATTTATTTATTGAATAATTTATAGCTGTTTACTATATACGTGGAAGTAAATATTGTATTGCCGTCATTTTACAGGGTTGGTTGAACATTTTGTGGCGATTTCTATTTTTAGTCGACTGACTAATTATTCCAAATTAATCTAAGGTTTTAGAATTAATGTTATAACTGTGTGTTGCACACTCTCCTTCCAATTCAACCGTATGGTTTCTTTGTTCTATCCCTCCTTGAAATTCTCCAGGCATGGTTTCTTGATTGCATCCGCAATGATATATTTACTCTGCCAATTATGCTTCTGATTATCTAAAGTAAAGTAGCCCTTAAAATTAATATGATCGGTTCTTATCAGGAATGATTGGCCACATTAATAAAGTTTATAAAGGTTATAATATGTTTTCTTGATGATAACCAATAGGCCTCTTCTAATGACTAATAACCGAAGTAAGTATATACAGGAAAGTATAGTGTATACAGGCCAACTTGTCCAAGATGGTTAGATGGTCCTTAAACATGCGTCCACATATAGCGATGTATTTGAGGAAAACAGAAGCACACTAAAACACAAAAATTTCATGTTTGTCATAACTCCCTTGACCATTCGGTACTCTGCCTCCTGGAAGCTGTTTACAAGAGTCGTAAAATAGGTTCGTTTACTGGGTTATCGGTTCTTTCGGCATACTTCCATTCCTTTCTATTAGTCGTTTTCCCATCGACTAATAGTTCGGTTCTTATTTTTACTAAATAAACCATAGTAAATTAAGTGAAAATAAGAACCGAACTACTAACGGTTCGCTAGCGGGTACTAGCAGTTGACTTTTTAACTATTCGTTTAGCAACTTAGTCGCTTTCAAATCGACCGACCACTAGTAGTTCCGTTCTTATCTTTGCTAAATATACCAGAGTAAAAAACTTTAGCAAAGACAAACTATTAGCGGTGCACAAGCAGTGGCCCTATTCTGGTTTTCCCTGGGAATTGGGAATTGGGAAAAAAAATTTCCCAATTCCCAACTATAATAATTCCCAATATTTTATTCCCCAATTCCCAAAAGTGTATTCTGGCGTGCTGGGAATTATTTCCCCTCTGTGAAACAAATAGTTTTAAATGTTCGCCACTAGAGTACCTTTTTAATGGTTTTTTTCATGGTGCGCTATGTTATTATATCTGAATATGATTTAAATATTGATGGATGAATAACAAATTTAAAAACAAATAGATGTTTTCGCTTTTGAAAAACAAAAAATTTTTAGGGTCGGAATTATTTTCTACGAGTATTTATGAATGAGCTAATTTTTTTTATATTTTAGGGCAGATAAGACCAAATTTAAAAAAATATGTGTTTTTGCTTATAAGAAATAATAAAAAAATTTAAATTTATACTCTAGTATTATGATTATGAGTATTTTACCATAAGAAATATGAATTCCCAACAATTTTAATAGGGAAAAATAAACGTCAAAACTGTTATAATTGGGAATTATTTTTTCCAAACAAAATATTTTTCCCAATAGCCAGAATACACTTTTGGAAAAAATAATTCCCAACTGTTATAAAAACGTCAAAAATTCCCAATTCCCAATTCTCTGGGAAAACCAGAATAGGGCCACAGGGGGCCTATTATGAAATTGAACGGAAAATACGGACGCAGTCGGAACATACGTTGTAAATTAAATTAGCAGTCGGATTTGACATTTATTTACTGTCGAAAATTCCGTGTAACTGAGATTTTTAGTTTCATAATATGATTATCCGATGCGAAACGGATTTTACGACGTCGGAAAAATTTCATAATAGTCCCCCCTGGTTTAAGCAACTGAAAATATTGAGCTTATTGAAAAATATTGAGGTTATGTTATACAGCACAAGTCCAACAATAACTAATATTGCAGGCATGCGTTGCAGCTGACAAAACAAAAATGTTCAACATCCCTGCACACTTATTAAATAATCAGAAAGAGTTATTTACGTTTTTAACCATCACGATTGAATTAACATTAATTTTTTTCGATTAAATTCTAAAAATAATGATTTAAAGCAACAGAATCCGGACACACAGATTATAAAATCGCCTATATCTATGTCACACTGCGTTTTAAAATTTTTACGATACTTGAACTTTTGCCAAAAACACCAACTTTTTGTTTACATTATATCTCGACTATACATGTGTGCGAGACTGAGAGACAAAGAACCACTTTGTGTTTACCTATTTTGTTGTTGGTTTTTGTTTATTTCTAATCCACTGTAGTATACATATATGTTTGTATGTGTATCAAAAATACGTAATTAATCACACAAATACAGTGGCCAAGTATATTATAAAATTGACCAATCTTGCAATACATTTGCCTCACTCTAATTGTGCACTATTTTGTAATGGTTAGATCGAAACAAATCCATTCACCTTTTTTTGTGTTTAGTTTTTCATATTGTATCTTGCTTTGTGTTATTGTGTGCATGTGTGGTGAGACTGTTGATGCATGTGTATAAGTAACGACGAATACAGCGCAATTCAAAATAGTAAAAAACACAAACAAACAAAAAAATTGAAAAAAATATCGCGAGTCTGATTCGCGACTTTGATGTATCAACGTCGCAGCACTGTGTTGTAAATAAATAATAAGACGCGGAATCAAAACATTAAATAAATAAAAAAATATAAGATTTGTGCATTACAATACAAAGTGATTACACAAAAGTGATTTTGTAGAACTGTTTTATTCATTTTATATAAAAAAGTGAGAGAATATAGTGAAAAGTTGTGACGAAAAATTTGTGGAAGTGAAAATTATGTGAATCGATTACAGAATATATATTTTTCTATATGTATGCAGTGATTTATAGCCCCTGAATTCATATCGTTAAGTGTTCTTATATAGCAAACTGTAATTATCGAACGTGGAGGAAGTATACTTGATTAGGAAATATAAAGGTAATTTTTCAATAACAGATTTTCCATTAAGATAATGACATTTTGTTCAAATGCAATTCCCCGAATCAATATAACATGCAGGACGCATGCGTCGACATTTATAATGTATTGCTTTTTTGGTATTGATGTTCACGTGTTTTCCTTTTAATTTTCAGTTGACTGGAAAAATAAGGATGTTTCGTTGTACGTCTTTAATATGGTTTAGGTTCGGGGGATTATATAGTTTCCGAATGGTTGTATATATAGTTGAATGTTTAATGTTAATGCTTTGACCTTTTGTGGAAAGGATACAATAGTGGCAAATAAATTGGATTTGGATTGCCTCTGCTTTATACATGAGTGTTAACTTGTATATAGTGGCACAATAGCCTGAGCAGTTAGTATATATAATATGGTGGCCATCACTGGTTTGTCTGTATATCCCAAAAGCATTACATATTTTGCAGGAATATTTTCGTCCTGTTGAAATATTTCAGTCATGTCTCGGAAACTAAATAATCCCATATAGTACGCTCACTGGAACCATTTTTGTAAAAATTTGTCAAAAGAAGATTCACTCTTAATCATTGCGCTTTATACCAGATCTAGTTCATCAAGCACTTTAATGGCTTTTGATTTATTTTCGTTTTCTCTTTATTCCTAACATAAGCACGATGGCCAGGCCAATTCTAGTCCAGTTGAAAATTGTTTCATACGCCAAGCTTGGCTAAGCATACACTTAGATCATACAAAATACAATGATCGTGAACGAGTTTCAGTCACTTATTCTGGTTTAACATACCGCAATATGTATGATAAGTGAAGTTTTAGAAATTATATTCGTAACTTAGGAGTAAGTATGGGCTCTGAAGATTGAGATGGCTCGCGCTTGATTAGGATGTGATAATATGACTGATAGTATTTTTTCATTTGATTAAGAAATGAAATTACTATACTAGACCATACTACCAGCCATCTGCTATCAGTATTTTTGGCTGGCATGCAGCTACCAATAATAATGAAAATAAACTAGAACCACAACATCAACAAATCAACATTAAATGTTGATGTGTTTAAATACTGCTGGATTTCGAAGACACTATCTGGTTGTATCTACTACCTTACAAACCTAAATATTATTTTGCTCAACAGCCTTGACATAACTATATTAGAAATTGCACATCAATTTATTTCACCTCGTTTAAATCATTATTAATTAGACACGTTCTAATTATCTTTAATATGCAAACCACGTCAATTAATTTATGTATTGGAATCAAAAGTGTACGTGCTACAAATCGGTTAATCTTATCGAATCTCGTGTTAGGAGGGAACTAACCTGCAACTAAATGCTGACCTAATATAACTGCATTTAACGATCTCTCGTAAATTATTTAATACACGAGGGGAGATGAACATTTATACAATATATTCCTCTCTAATCGACTGGTATATGCCCGATTCTGTTTGTGAACTCAATTAGAAATATGAAAAATTATACTTAATCATGCTGACAGACGGAGGTTATCACAATAATAATGTAGGAAGAGTATTTATCTTCCTATCGGTGCATCCGACATACGATAACATTCACGTCAGTGAATTGGCTGTCGAAAAATTATATTGTATGTGGATCAGCATAAAATACAACAACAATCGAACAATATTGTACATAAACATATTCTTCAAGGATTTAGTAATGAATTTTGCTGTTTAGTGTGAAATAAATTTTCCATGCAAAAACAACGTAATATAAAAACGAAAGGTAAATGGATTTTCCGTTCACCTTAAAATCAGTGATGCTCAAACTTTATAGCTTTATGGAACATTAACTGATACTACGACGACTGTTACGATTTGTTGATAATCGGTGTGCTTATATAATGTTGGCCAAATGTTCTGAATTATTACGTTCCGCGATCAATTCACTAAAGCAGAGAACAAAATCGTTTTGTTGGACAAGGAGTTAGAGGACAGTTACTATAAAATTGTATCAGGGTCAAACACTGCTGTGGAGCATTTGCAGATTATAAAGCCAGCATTATGAATGCCAAACATATCGAGGCAGTTTGAAAATTCAGAGAGGGGTTCGATCGTAAGGAACATATGATTTATATATTTATTAGGAAGTTCATAAGCCAACCAACAGATTCACCTGCCGGCAGCACATGATGAAATAATTCTTGAGATTAAAGCTAAAGCATATATCGCTGAAACAAGAGATCACTGGCTAATTTACTTCAAAAATGGATGGCGAAATTTAACGATCATCTTGGTAAGAGTCACTCACCACTTCCACATCCAATAGGAAAGCATATTGTAATATCAAGGCTAATATAAAGGCCACTTCCACGCCATGTTCACTATGTCTTGACCTACCACAATATAGACGAGTGTGAAAAAATAAAACAGATTACAGAACAGAAGAAGATTTTTCTAAATGGACAAAATCATTATTTTAACCGTCTTAATATAATCATATGGTTTTCAATTGTAGATGCCGACAGCGATAGTAAATGTCAACGATAGTTTCAGCAATAATAAATCGGGTATTATTGGACTCATGTCGTGTATTGTTGGATTTAGAACCGAAACTTACGTGCAAAGGTGGTATTTAAAAAGAGGAAGTGTCAAACACCATGACTGGAATAGAAGGTTATAAACCAGTTAACACAAAAGGATCTGTTTCTCTTCACATTAGAAGTAGACGTCCTGATTGGAGTGGATAGAATTTTCGAACTATAAAACATTGTATTAGGTTGGATAGTAGCAGGATGTCAACCAATTCATAGAGTGAACGACTCCTTGCTTGTAAGTATAGACTTATTATAAACACAGTTATAAATGGTTATGATGGTGACGACATTTGCTACTAGATACAAGCCGTTCATGATTGAGTATAGCATTAGGACTCTTGAAAGCAATACATATAATAGACCGATATAATACCAACGGTTCTTACCACATCATTGAGTCGTCAAAGAAGCAAATAATAATCTATGGCTTAAAGGCTATTTGCAATCTGTTGTTGAGATCAAGGCTCTCTCAAATCTCGCTTATTCACGCAATTAGAGTCAATTCGAGGACTTACGGCTATATGTTCGATTTATGTAGAGCCATCTGCACATTGTATACCTCCATGCCAGCCTATAGGACTGACATGTAAGATAAGCCTATGAATTTTGCACTTCAAGTGCTCAAAGACGTGTTTCACACTGCCGATCATAATCAGATGGGAGAAATTTATTTTGCATCCTGATCCTATCGGAACGCAAACTTACCACATCATTGAGAAGCAAATAATAATATATGGCTTGGAAGTCGTAAACCGCGTCTCAACGTCCCTTAAGAACCAATTTAACGTATTGGTGTACATTGTAGGTGGGCAATCCAATCATGCTTTTATTACAATCGCATTTTATGAGTCATAATGTTAGATGAGATTATAGCACGATTATGAGAGTACAAAGTAGTATTCACTTATGACGTCGATAAAAAGGTTTTTACTAATCCGAATAGATAAGTCCTAGACAACATTTTCAAGACTTTGAACTACAAACAGTAGCCAACTCGATCCCTAATTCCAATGTTACATCAAGACTTACATCATGTTAAGAATATAGACTGGCCAAATAATCGATATTTATATAGACGGTGCTTTAACTGTTATAAATTAACCCATCCCTAAAAGCTATTAATTTATTAATTATCTGTCTATTGTATACAAGGATAGAATATAAACATTTAAATTAATGAACTGTAACGAGTAGGTACACATTACAACGACTGGAATCTCCTTTGTTTCCTTATGTGCATTCAAAAATTTGCAATATGTACATACTCGTACATACCCTACCCATATACCGCCATACATCACCCACTATAATTTATGGTTACAAAAACTTGAGATGCGCATTCAAATTGTATGCAAACAAAGAGACTCAAACACGGTATAAAGCTGCTATAAATTTATAAGACAGAAGAGTTTATTTTGTCGAATTTCCACTGTGTGTGTGTGAGTATTGTAAGAGTGTCGATACAACAAAGATTTCGCGCGCGCTTTACAAATTGCAACACATCATACATAAGACACACATATAAGTCGTGTAGAGTGAACTAAAATAGTTTTAGAGTTTTTTCAAGGTAATAATCAACACTAGTGTATGTACGGTGTGTATTTTAGTATTCGACCCGATTATTCAGTTTTTTCAAAAGTAGTTTTTCTTTAAGATTTTTTTTTTGAAGGTTATCTGTGTCGAAAGAAAATGTATTTGTGTTTACTAATTCGCTATTATTAGACTACACATTTCCCCCGATTTTTCCAATGTTCCGGATGTGTGCTCAATAAATGTGTATATATACATACGAGTATGCATGCACAGTAAGGTAATGCACAATCGATGCATAAATCTTGCAATGATGATCGCTTGGTCGTCTTTGTTTCATGATCAATTGTACGAGTATATAGAGAGAAAGTACTTATCAGATGCACATTACCGGAACGAATGATTTTTTGATGTTTTTCGTCATTTGATGGAAATGCAATTCAAAATGCGTGAGAGAAGTCGTAATTGTGTTTTATGGTTGGATTGGCAGGCAGCTTGACAAAAGTTTTTGTTTTAACAAATTATGGTTGGTTTTATTGTAAATAGTTCCTTTGTTATTCCTTACTTTATAATATCAACACACTACTGCTTAAGTGGCTCCATCTTCTGTTTCTATCTCTGCAGTCTGTTTTGGGGCTCAAGGCTCTCCCAACTCTTTTGCGGTTCGCTTATTTACGTCCTACTTCACGTCGTTACAGTCAAATCGAGGAGTTATGGCTAAATGTTAAAATTTACGTAGATGGATCTACATTGGATACCTATACTTCCATGCCAGCCTAAAGTACTGACATGGAAGATAAGCCCATGAATTCTGCACCCAAGAAGTGCTACAAGACGTGTCTCACACCACCGTTGGTAATCAGAAGGCGAGAAATTCCTTTTGCATCCTGCTTTTATCGGGATTCAAACCTGGTACCTCTCGCTCGAACTGAAGCAGCTTTATACACTGAACCATTGAGTCCATGTCTATACATTTTCGGACTGGATGATTAGTATATATTTCTCGACATTTAATCTCTTTTCAGTTCGATTCGTTAAGTCCAACAATGTTCCAATTATTTAAGTCCACTCGAAACGATTACTTCCTCGATTGACTACTAAAGAAGCACCAACCCACGGTTTGAATGGAGGAACGTTCACTTCACAATGGAGGAACGATCTAATCCGTTTTGTTTGCAACCAGCTCCACCGATTGAATTTCAAGTTTTAGCTGTTGTTTCACTTCAGGCATGTCTGATGTATCCACTACTTCTATGAGCAAACGAGGGCTCTGCTCTATAACCTCTGCTGCATATTTTGTTTTCGTTCAATTGATATTCCATATTTCAAATGTCAGCCGACATAATCAGCTGTTAAGAAGTGCTAGTACAAACCTCTAGTTATATCTCTGCAATAAAGCTTTTATTCGCAGTTATAATCTTTGGTCATATTTATCGTTTCACTCTCAAATTATATACGTCCCTTATCGTCACTCCTCGATTTATATATACGAGGTATCAGAAGAAAGTCTAGCCATCTTTTCAATTTTCATTCCAAATGACTCCGATTTTATTTCAAATGCGCGTCATGCTATTTGTTGCTCGAACAATTGAAGGGTTGCAAATTGGTGCTATATCCAAGATCTACCAACGTAAGGTCTTAAGACATGCACCAGCAATGAACCGTATCATCTGTTGTACCGGGCGTACACTTATATACCGGGCGTGCACTTACACAATGTCAAGGATGTAATACATTGTGCGTTTCGTTGTTTATGCTCGTATGACCACAGACTAAATCTTGATGTAAACAACATGGCCGTACCCCTTCGAAGTCGAAGAGCAGGCATTCCTTTTACAAGTAGTAACAAATACCGACAATTATAGCTGTTCGAAAACGATCTTTCAGTATACATACAAGATATAAATACAATAATCTGATTGGATTTCTTCTAAAGTTTTTGGATCCCTCATAAAATTATCATTTATCATGATCTCATCAATCGATAAACAATATTTGATTCGGAAATAGCCAGATTCGGTCGTTTACAGTGCTGTTCTCATTTAATTTAATATTTTGGGGTGGTTTCTTCCCAACACGAGTGTCACAAAAAGAAGGGCATTTTTTATATTTCCGAAATCATGAAGGATGATCATTAGTAAAATTCTTTTGCTCAAATTCGAAACGGTATAGCAGTTTAGGCAGTTGTATGTCGACCCACATCTCTCCACATTTGACAGTGCCCAGAAGGGTTAGGCTGATTGTCTTTGCATTGTAGGCGAGCGGCTGTTTGCGCTGCACACCTTCTGATCCAAAGATCAAGTGGTAGCAGACCCACTGCTATATTTTTAAGAGCGTAGGAGTGGTGTGCATAGCTCCTAAAAGAAAAACAATTTACTGGAGAATCGACCAATTGTAGACTGAGCACTCCATAACACTATAAAACATATAAACACTATTCAATGTGGTGCACTTTCCAATTACAGTGATTTATTCGTCTCTATATTTTTTTCTAAGCACCCTCAGCCATCATCCCCAGTCTTCCTTTATTTTCAGGTAATTTTATTCCTTCAAGAATTGCAACATTTTGTCGTTTATCCACTTTGAAAACACTTTTATGATTAACATTTGGAATATAGACACCCTCTCATCCTCCTTCATACTCTATCTTATATCCTGTAAATATGACAGACTGGCAGTTATGTGCGATCCTGGATCGGCATGCTAGTTCTGACCAGCACGACATTCTAAATATCATTTTACCTTATAACCAATTATACTATCTCTTGCTCGTGTTCCTAGGGTCTTTTTAATTTAAGGCTTTCTCCTATCGAAAGTGACTTAATGTTACGCGCATATACTACTTGAGATTAACCTCAAAATCAATATCGATACCTTCGCTTCACACACCATTTTGAACTATCGACACACAGGGGTTACAATTGAAATATAATTTCGCGCACCTCAATTATTTATAGATCACAACCCCGTGAGCATACAATAATTTTGCGCTACACTATATTAAATTCACTTTCTATCATGATCTATTCGGTCGATTATAAATTTAATTCAATTATTTATTGCAAATGTACAGTAGAAAGATCATGCCATTTGTGTAATCTACACAATTTAAATGGTCACGTATCTGCGAAATCCGCGATGCAATTGATTTATAATTGCGAGTACACATTATTTGTTTGTGTACACTGTTATTATACTGTGATTTGCCTAATGGTGTATACAAACACACGTACACGATTCTGTATTTATGTGAAAGTGCTTCCAGTTAACAAAATCGTTATAGTTTTATGTAGGCGACCCTAATAAATGCACATGTTTTGATATGCTTCAATTATCTATATCTGTTGTGCACCATGTATATGACCCACTATATAAACGTTTGTGTTTATAGGGTGGTCGAGACCAGTTTTCTAGGCAACAAACAAACGAACGATATAAACTGTATTAACCTTAATTCCCAACGTCTTTTTCTTGTTGTATTATTAGCGCGATTATAAAAGTCAAGAAATGTGATTCATGCATATGTATAGCTGGTGTTTGGTTGATGCAGTATACACACAAAATGTAGAAAAACTTGAAATGTACATAAATTAATTTAAAAGAATAAGAAACAAGATTAACGAATCAACTGTGCAAATTATGAGCTCATATAATTTTGGTAGACTTATACCTGCGCAAACTGAGATGAACGCAATTTAGCTTCACTTTGCAGTATATATATGTACGGAAATACATCCAGAGTGCATTGACGATTCCCTTTTTAGGAAACTTGTTGCATGTTCTCAAGATCACGATCTTGATATTTATATTTCGTTCTGTACGCGGTTGATGGATTTTTAACGAGATACTTAATTTTCGAAAGAAAAATTTCTTAATATAAATATTAAGAAATGCTCAAGGTTCAACATGGTTTTGTGTCACCATCAAGGTAGATTCTCATATTAAAGTGTTGTCACATACAATAAATTATTATGAGGGCCCTTTGCGACACTAAATTTTGCGCTACATAGTTCGATTCAAGTTCATTTACTATCCATTAAATATCGTGTAGCGAGTTGAGTTGTTAAAATATTAAATATTAGTACGATTATGTGCTAATTAGGGTCTCGCGTGAAACTCAAAATGTCAATCAATTTTGTTTTGTTGATATTTATTGGTTATAAACCTATTTGTGGTGAATTGTTTAAGAAGATTGCTCGAAAGTAGAACTTACATAAGTATTTTGCCTGTATCTCTAACCTGTAAGCATAGAACGTCTACTGGCCTCGACCATCTTACTCTGTTGGGAGCTTTGATTCACCCAGCATTGTTCTCTTCCATGTCATCTTCCAACTCTCGCTACTTTTCTTTTCCGTTTTGGATTTCAGCCTTGATTTCTTTTTCAATGCAGTTCTATGCGGTTAATGCGGTGTTAGTAATCGTGTTAGGCCAGAAACATTTTAGTATTCGTCGACAGCACTTGTTTACGTACAGTCGTCTCACTTTTAGCGTGTGTGTTTTCATGTCTCCCATAGTACTGATTTCATACACGAGTTGAACATTCGTATCTTGGTTTTGCGTAACAGGGCAAAAGAATTCTACTCTGTCCCATGTTTTGCAATTGTGTAGCAAACTTCTATGTGGAGTTGATGTGTATCGGCGTGGTTATATTTGTGTTGAGTCTCATCGTCTCGGTTTATCAGGTGTTTAACTTGATACCAACTTCGTTACTATATATCTGATAGTTGTTGTATATTTTCGGCTACATGTCTGAGTGTTTGTGTGTGAGCAGCATAGTCCAGATTATTGAGTTTACCTGTTAGATCTTATTGTATGCCATTAGGATCAAGACCAGTATTTTTTCTTTGTTTGAGTTTATATTGAACTCGGTTTTCAGCATCCCAATACATCTCTTGTATATGAGCTCAATCAATTTCTTCCCATTTCACAAAGTGTTTGCCATATTTCGTTCCTCTTTATCGTAACAAATGCACATACGAAATCAATGAAGAGCTGGCACAGTGATGAATTCCATTCCTTGGATTATTCATTGATGATACGAATTGATTGGATGTGATCACAATTTTTCCTGGTCGCATATGAGATTCTGTAATATAATTACATAATTATATGTTACTAATTTCACACTACACAGCTGTGGTAGTCAGATACGATGACTCGATCGTCCAACCATATCGAATATGATTACCGCGAGGTCGGAGGTACTAACCCTAAAACGCGCCCAGTAGATGGCTCGTTTTTAATTGAGCATCAACAATTCTTTACACGTCTTCTAAGCAGTTCTGTTTTACTCTGCCCTAGAATAAATTAATTGGATTTCTCATATTATGTAAACTAAAGTCGACCGTCGATCATTCTTTCCCTTTAGAGTAGTCAGGACATAAACCAGTATTCAACCAATTTATATCCCACATTTATTTATATACTGGGAACTTAATCGGGGCTTTTTTTTCTTGTTATCTGTCACTCAGGATTGGCCCATTGTAACTTTCCACTATATTACTTTAAGTTTCGGCTATAGGTCCGATTTACGTAGAAACCATCTGCACATTGCATAGCTCCATGCCAGCCTATAGTATTGACATGGAAGATGGGACGGCACACCGATTCTAACCTCAAGTGAGCCTGATGAGTTCATTCTCACCACTGATCGTACCGCTCAGACAATCGATGGTGAAAATCCCTTTTCGAATCCTCCTAATCGGGGCTTAGTCGTTTATAGGTTTAAATGGTTTATGTTGAGGTTTGTATGTTACAAGCCTATATGATAACACTGTTAGAAATCCAATCATATAGGTGTTGGTAGGATTGCCAAAACCAGAATCCTTAAAATAAGTCACACAATCAAATAGTTCTGAAGACTCGAACAACAAAATATCTAAATGGTTAAACGTTACCAAATAGTATACCTTTGTAACTATGCGTAAACAAACGTCTGCCCAGGTGAAACCATTTCGAACGGTGTCAACCTTGATGTTATACGGCGTTGCTTATTTTATTGTATCACCACCCTACAGAATCCTGCCAAAGTTACAATTCTATTACTAAACGCACAGAACTGAAGAATTCATGTGATACTCCATGTTATCAGTTATCACATTAGACGAAGATTTTCCACATATACAACAATTCATGTGACGACACCAAATCTGGACCAGACAGTGACGCGTTGTTGGAAGTACAGTTTTTTTCTCAAATACAATCCTCTCATCGCTTATTATGGTGGTTTTTTAAATTGGCATCAACTGGGTGTTGACTCGTAATACGAATGCTATACTAGATGATCCGCAATAATCACATTCGTCGTTCTATACTCTATAGAATGACCTCTTGTAAAAACAAAAGTAAGGACTATTGAAATGAAACGATTCCAGATCTATCTTATGTTTTAGTTATGAACCAGTGGTAAATACTGTAAATAAATGCACCGTCTACAATGGTTCGTATTCGGTTTCCCAATTACCTTATTAAGATTATGAGAACCACTTAGGAATCGCACACCAGTCCTCATCCAACGCAATCTTGAGGCCACTGAGGTTAGATAGATTTATGGCACGGATCTCAATTGGATCTAGACTGTCCACTTCATCTCGAGCATAACCCCATTCATGAACTTCCGAGTGGTTCAAGCTTTAAAAGTAATCGTTCAGCACGTATTACTCGATGCTCTAATTGAAGTGCTCGTGAGTAAGTTCAAGTCGCTCTTTGCAATGGCTATCAGATGTACACTATTCAGATGTACACTAGCTGGTATATGTGGTCTCCGGTCTATCAGTTTTTTGATATCTTCTCGATACTTTGGAGACAGCTGATTAGCTCATGTTTAGCTGTCAAGCGATTTCTCGATGGTTTCGTCCTTTTTCAACTTCTGCAGGTTTTTCTGGACTCGTCCATGATTTTGAGAAAACAACGAACGAAACTGTTAGAGATTTCAGTTCAACGTCTGATATATCCGATATTGTTTTCTCATTAGCTTATTTGTAATAGATTATCGAGTATAGTAAATCGTTGATGTATGTCAGAGTTATACAAAATGCATTTAACTGTAATACTTGATTGATTAATATAATTGTTCATTATGCAATTATACCGCCTTTAAAGAAATTAAAGGCACATTAGCGTTGCTCTATTTATGAATGCCGCATGAAACATTTGGTCACAAATATTTCCGGTCAAATTCCACACAAGTATGTTATTTTCGTCTTCTACGTTGTTTCAAAATCTACATTCATCTCACATACCAGACATTTTATGCGTTTTTATATATTGTTGCCAAATCGTCCCTGAAATAATGCTTCCAAATTATTTCCGTTTTGGGGTCTCGTTTGACAACAGTCCATCATATAATTGATATATGATCGAATACAGTGTTTCAATACATAAATGCAAATATATTTATGTAATAAACATAATATCGAAATTAACTATAGTTAACAAGTGTTTCGCAGTTATAACAATCAATATGACCTTCAGATCGTGCGCATTTATATATACACAAATGGAATTTTAATTATAACATCGCGCGCACGATTCGCGATCAATTTTGAAATGTAAATTTATTTACATATATACGATCACCCACCAGTGAACCATACTTATTTGGATCGCTTAATGAAGTGTGTGTTTGAGTGTATATATGTACATTGCGATCTACGACAAACCCAAGATGCAGTAAACCTATATTTTCCTATTACAAATAGTGGGTGGAAAATAGTTTTATAAACTATATATAATTTGCGTCGTTAACGAACAACTTTCTAGTCTGATGCTTATACATATATAAAAATGTGCAATTAGCTGCTACCTCTATTATATAGGTAGCTTGCAGCATTATTAAGAAATTAAAATTGTTTGATTGGCGGTAGCGAATCGTTCAAACCATTTCTTTTACGATAATAATGAGTTTCCTTGACATTGTTTTTCTGCATGCATCAAACAACAAATGTTGCAGCATTAGATATGACGCAAACCAATTAATTAACACAATTAAATAGTTTATATTCAGATTTTTTTGTTATGAGATCAAGATCAGATCGTATCCACTCGAAATGCTTAACCTAATAACCGACAACGATATAACGCGGTGTCCAAATATTTTGATCTATGTGTTTTTTAACTGGCAGGTCGCAACACTTGTTGTTATAAAATAGAAAACTATTTTCAAACTCTATATACACAACCGACTTATATAAAAAAAATGTTTTGTAATCACAACGATCGTATAATTTGTTATAAACAAAACAAAAAGTTTAAACAATTTTTGGTTACAAAATTTTTGGATTTTTGCCAAAATAATAATAAAAACTACTCAAAACTGAATGAAAATTTATTATGTGAATATTGTGTGTGAAATTGTGTCTTTATGTACATATAAGACGGCACAAAACGACATTTTTAATTCGGTTGGTATAAATAATAATATTGAGCAACTTATTTCGATCCTATAATACTCGACTTAATTTGCTCAAACAGTATTCAGCTATACAATATATTTCAGTTGGTCAATATATGTATATGAGCTACTATTTTCTCTAATTTTAGTTCGAGCACATTGAGTTGATATATTGAGCAACATTGACATTTTATCAAAATATATCCAAAGTCAATAAGTGATATCCTTAGGAATCTTGAGCTTTCCAATTTTCAGGATGCCAAACTTTAAGCTTAAATTGGTCGTTGTAAATAATAATAATGAGCAACTAATTTCAGTTCTATAATACTCGATGTAATTTGCTCTAGTTTAACTGTAATTACCTACAGTATATATCAGTTGCTCAATATATGTATATACATAAATGAGCTACTATAGCATCCAATTTTATTATGGACACTCCTATACTTATAAGTTGACATATTGAGCTACATTGACGTTTGAACAAAATGGTGAAAAGTGATAATAAAATATCTTTCGAATGTCGTGAAGTGAAGTTGACTGGTTATTGTCCATTGACTAATGGCTACAATTCGAATTGGTCTTACCTCCTAGTACACATCTACGACTGTTACATGACTTAAGATGATTAATGGATCGTCCATGTCATATGTATTTCGATACTAGTATGTGGTCTTCGATTGAAGTTACGAGTTTTCTCAAACATTCTGGATACTCTGCAGACAGAAGTAACTGGATTTAGCTACAGAATATTTCCGTTGCTCAATATAGCCTCCAATTTTCGCTTGTGTAAATTGAGTTTATATATTGAGCAACATTAACTTTTCAACAAAATGGTATCTATATTGAGCAACATTGCAATTTCAACAAAACGGTATCTATATATTGAGCAACATTGACATTTCATCAAAATGGTATCGAGAATAAACACCAAAGGCGGCAATACTTGATATCCTTACAAATGTTGTGCTTTTGCATTTTTAGGTTGCCAAAGTTTTAAAGGCTAGATTCCTAGGATGGATCCATTGTGTATCGCAACTGGTTAGTTTTGATTATTCATGTTCATCATCGCATATTTCACTCGAAAATGTTTATACCATCGACAACACTCTGTGGAATCAATGGAACGATTCTATTTTTCCATGATAAAGGCGTTGAGCGATTTTATTATTACGCAATTGTCTCTCACTCCGAGGGACAAGTTTGTTTAAGGCCGTACATATATCTACTTGTTTTGGAACCTTCCCAGGAAATCACCACAGAAAATAATCACGTTTCAGTAGTTATTACTATAGGTATCTAATGGCCTGTCTGGTGACATTATGCTCTCCAAAGATTTTCTGCAGAATTTAAACATTTGTTGAATGTGTCGTATCGTTCTGTCACAACCACTTAAGCTTCACATGGTAATGTGGTATGCTTCGACTCCCCAAGCCACATTAGGCCGTAACAGGATGGCTCCCCTGATTGATTCTCTTCTTTTGATAACTGTGGGAAAATCTCTTCTTTCAAACACCCAGTATACGTCTTGGAAAAAATTCTTGGATTTAAGCAAACTGCTTACTTCAACGTTATATTCGGAATATTGGCTGAATTTAAAGCTTTGTTGGACTCTACTTTAGAACATGTCGTCATGATCTAGTTATTAGTGACCGTAGGAGCATCGGTTTCTACGTTTTTGACATTTTCGCCAAACATTCAGGTTGTTGCGTTATTAGCGTGACTTCTTTTAAATTGCTTCATCATTGATTCATATGGTCTACCCCAAAAGTCGCGATCGACCTCTTCGTACAATTCATGGAAACAGTTTTATTTACATAGTTTGATACGTTAGTCGCAGAGCAGAATTTTCCAAATGACGGACGTGTATGCGATTTAATTACGGTAAACAAATTGCATTGCACCACGTGAAATTGTTCATCAATACCAGATCAAATAAAAGAGGAAATGGCATAAAGATCAATAATCATTAGTGTACTATATAGCAATTAACTTGAGAGACACATCAAAGAGAAGTTGAGACAAATCTAATTGATTGTAATTACGACCAATTTATATGCTATTTACGTGCACAAATTGCTGTGATCTAAATGAATAAATAATATAATTTAAGCCTTCCTGTATACATATGGTTCGATGTATATATGAATCATTTTAGTACTCCACCAAATTTCATCACCATCTCAAATGCATAACCACAAAAAAAAATTAATCAATCTTAACGATCTCAATTCTGCCACCATCGATCGATCATGTAACGATATACATAAATGTAGTCTGTACGCTAATATTACAGAAAAACTATCTAATTAATCCGTTCAACGAGTCTTAAAATATTATTACATTTTGTTTCGTTATAAAACATAGTTTTGTAATGTAATTGTAGATACTTATATATACTCTCGATCATGGAGTTATATGGCGAATAAAAAAAACTATAAAAAGTTTATATAGTTACGCTGTGTTTTAACACACAACCGCACGATCGAGACCGCGCACCCAGATTTATTATTTAACTTTCATTTTCTTACAGCGAGTCGAAATTAAAAAGTAAGATCGTATAATGGCGACCTATATAAAATATTCTTAGTTCCCGTTAATTATTAATAGATGGCACTGATGAATCTCAGTAAATTTATAACGATGATCGTATATAGAGGTCAATGAAAGATCATCGCGCTGTTGTTGTTTTTTTTTCTAAAACGTAGTAATCATGATTTTTAATTTTATTTAACACCAAATAACGCGATAAAATACGCGGAGGTGGTTTTTTTTACTTTTCATTGTTTGAATATCTCTTTTGTCTCGCTTGTGGATGGAGTACGTATATATAGAATGATTCATGTATGTGCTGTACTATGTATACATACTTGTACGGGATTTAGAAATGTGTTTTGTACTAGGTTGACCTCATCTATATATTAATGAACTAAGAATCCAAGAAAACTCAACGGTCGAAGGTACTCGTAACAAGATGGCAACGATTCGACTGCGGCTGAAGTATTTGCATTTGATCGTCGTTAATTTGTTTATTAAAATTTTTTATACGAGTATGTATGATCACGGAAGTGAACATCATTAAGGAAATACAAAACAAAACTAACCATGTAGCTTTAGTGTTTTGGGTTACTTTGACATTAATAACCGTCCAATTATTTTAGTTTGGTACACCGATAGAAAATATTAAGGCATGGGATCGCGGAAATTCACACAAAATTAAAATTGAAACTAGATCAATGGGCAATTGGAGGCATGGGAACTCCTCGATGTTTAAATTTGGTCTAATTGATTTAATGCTAATCGATGCTAAATATTGGTCTTGTCTTGTGTCTCTCGATTGATCGAGTTGTTGGAGTGTGATAATAAGAATCATCCGTAGTGAAAAAAGTTGATAAGTTACTGACTGGTGTAAACAAAACCCTTCTTGATAGTTCAGAGAGTTGATTCTACCCGAAGCTTTTACTCGAATTTACTGAGTTCTACAAACTTGTTATAGTTTTATCAATCAAGGGTGCGATTTTTTTTTAATATTTTAGACCTATAGCGTTGCATCAATCAATATCTGATTTATTTTGAAGCCACCCAGTGGTTAGAGAGCTGTGGTCTCGAATCTCCTATTGTGACCTCACAAAACGGTTCTGATTCAATATAAATAGCAGTATAGCACCAGTACGAGTCAGGCCATTATCGGTTTCATTTACAGGGCCTGTATTTACTGGCTTGCGTACGTGTTCGCTTTGTACCGCAGTAATCCAATGCAAACTATGTGTTGTACTTTATTGTGTACATTTTGCGCATTTAACACATCAGTTCTTGAGCACCTCATACGAAGTAGACAAATATCAGCATCAACCCTTCTATACTACTTTAAAGTTTATGATACGCCAAAAAAGTGATCTTCTGTTGATTCGTATTTCTCTAGATATAAGATTTATTTGGAAAAAATAGGAACGTTGTGCCATTCAAAATTTAAGCTCTATGCGACAACTTTGTCCTCATAGTAAAGGAAACTATCAATGTTTTCTTTCACAAGAGTCCTCCTTAATTCCCACATAACACCATTATAAGACTGTATCGATGACATATTATATAAGATCTGATAAGGCTCGTTCAAATCGTCTTCTAATGATTATGACTAGATCTTCCGATAACCCATTTGGTATTAAATCGATATGGTTTACTAGCTTGGAAAGTCAGCTAGTTCTCGTTGATTAAATTCCTGCAGTTCCTCAACCCAAGTGTTAATCCAGCTGATTCTCCAGTCTTCAAAAGAAATGAGGTAAGGCTTATTGGTCCATATGCCTTGGTTTGGGTATTTGGAAGTTGTCTTGAGGACTAAACGATACAATCACTTATTTCCATTTACAAGGGATGTAATTAAAGGTGTTGCTGTTTGTAAAGATACGAACCAAATCTAAAAGAATCTATTCCATTCTCTGTTGAAGTATATTAGTCTATTTCCTGTAGTTTTTTGCTACGAGTAATAGTTTTAGAGATGTGAGTAAAATATTAGAATAAGTTATCTCTAAACGCCTGTTCCTCATACAGGACTCTTCAGCATAAACGCAGCAACATAATACAATGATTAAATAGAATAATTTTGTCTATTGACGATTGGAATGGGTTCTCTAGCGGAATAAAATGTAACTGTCGCACCCAGATAAATGTCAATATTTGTGTAATTCCTAAAATGCAAATAGCTATAACTTATTTAAAAACATAAGACGGATCATTAAAAACATAAATAAAATATTTTCAGATATACGCGAGTTTAATTAGATAATAAAATAAAATATTAAGAGACATTTAATTTTGACATATTGTTAAAATAAAAAAATGAACTTTTTGAATTATAAATTAAACATATATAACACACTAAATAAAACAAAATTCTTTTGCTATCCTATAAAACATACAGAACATATTTCAAATTAAATTGAATAATAAACATATTTAGCTAAAATATATTTGTAAAACAATATTGAAAATTTTTATACAACTTTTTAATGCATAAACCTATGGAATTTGACGTTTACTAAATATTTTTATCTGGGTGTCACAGTTATTTTTTTCTCCGATAGGTATCGCATTTTAGGTTTTCCAATCGTCAATACTTGAATAGTAGACTTTTGCTACCGATACTACCGCCTCTGACGGAAAAATGGTTGTACTTAATCAGTACTTCAGGCTCTGTTACAACATATTTCACGATACAGAGAATTTGGATAAAGTTTTAAATGATAAAATTGGTCGTTTCCTTTTATTTTCGCATGCATTGTATATGATATAGGAGGTGGTCACTATCGACGAAATAAAGAGCTAAACTGCGCGATAGATAGAGCGATAGGTACCAGGCTCGAATACCAATAGGACCTATTGGATTCAAACGCGACTTTTCATCAGTCGATTATGACGAGTGGTTCCAATTATGTTTTGAATCCTTTGGTGGTTCAACAGTATAATAAATATGAGTCGTATATCGCGACACTACCACTACTGGTGGTGGTTTGATGAACTATAATTTTCAATTTTGTATATTATGTTCAATATTACTGTATTGTAAATTTTGATCAGTTCGAATTGACAATAAAACTGCCAATGTAGCATCATTTTGCAAACATTGATAAAAACAAACCGAATCTGCGGTTGATTATCGAAAGCACATATACAAACGATTATTTTGTCAAACCACAAACGTCTGGTAGTAGAAATCATGCAAAAAAAACTATATATCTCGTATTACACAACCGATTACACTCACTGAGGTTATAGTCGAGATATTTTTATTTATAACAAAGTGGGATGATGTAGCGAGTTTTTGTTGTGACATTAAGACCATAATATATAGTGTACGTATTTGAAACGATTGGAAAGTCGGTCAATAGCGCAGTATTGGATCAAACGTTTACCTTTTGTATACGTTACAGTTTTGTTAACGCATATCTTATCAGATAACGATAATATGTATGAGTAATTATTAGCGAGTCTGGTATACATAACATCGAACTGATAAATAAATGTTCAATTATGCTTGCTATACGATTGTTAGCCATTGTTTTGATTTACATTTTTTTTTGTATAATTCCAGATATATAATATAACCAGGAGGTGGATTTGCCAATAACTTAAGACATGCCATCACTAATAGAAGCGCTCGAGGAGAAGTATGGTTTAGGCGGAAGTTGCGGTATTGATTCGGAGGAAACAATTGTATCAATATTTGTTCCAAAACTACCACCACGATTATGGTATGTAAAATAGTTTGTATACAATAGATTGTAACATCCGGCCCAATTTTTTTGGTTACTAGACACTAAATTATTTTAGCGTCTTGCCAAGTAAACATGTTTGCTTTTTTCTCACTTCTGATGAGTTTCAAGAATATTTAAATTATTATAATTTCTGCATTCATAGTTGCTTATCAGTAAATTTGCCAATTAAATACTTTGATGATAAGAGTGCAGCTAGTTAGTTTTATTTAATATAGCTTATCTTTTGATGTGTCAACATGTGACTTGCAAGACACGTAATTTAGAGATTAAATCTGCATATGGAACGTTATTTCTCGGACTTCTAACTCTGTACCTCTTTATAGAGTATACTGAATTCTCCAGTGGTTTCTTTGAGAAATTATCGGTGAGTCCATTCATTTTGGATTGATTGGTGCCATTGTTAACCGAGTTTTCTTGTTTCTGCCATCGCATTTGTGGTGCAAATACAATATTATGCTCTGTATAGCTAAGAAGTATATATGGAACATCCCTGCTGTATGATTTGCTACCAGTTCTTGTAACGATTCAGCTTCGTATGATACTATGGCATGCATAAAGCGGTTGTTTTATGGCTCTAATCTTCTCCAAATGTTGATATCGTGGGTGCCCTCACCTACTACAAACTCACTTTTTTCTCTTTTTAGGACTAATCTGACATCCTGAAATATGTTCGCCATCAGAAACATTTCACTACTTCACTATTTGGCAAAGTTGGCCTCATCTATGCCTCCGGGGCAAAATAATAGACCGAAAGGTAATTCCATACTTAATATCTCCCACTGGAAAAAGCAAATGTACGATACAATTCCGTCCTTTCTTGATTATGTATTAGATGTGTGATAATTGCTTTTGATAGTTTTTAATGGATCGTATCAGCAAACATTTTTATTGACAAATTCGTAATTTATCGTTTGTTCGCACGGCCGCCAGTTGATTAACTAGTTTTTATGGATCATTCATTATTCTTATGACACCTCATTTTTACTGCCTTCTTTATAGTAATCAAAATAGTGGATGGTAGCAACCGAGATAAACTACCCAGATCTTGTAAATCTAATATAACGCACGGAGATCTTGCAGAGAAGTTCATTTCAGGCGTTCCTCTCTTTTTTCGAACTGGAAAATATTGGTAATGTGAAGTTCTCATTCTAAACTCCTTTTTTCACAGACCTCACATCTGAAAAATGTCGGATTTAACCAAAAAATGCGTGTTCGACCTCCTGAAACTAAGGAATTACTCGTACTTCAGAAACTATCTCTTATTGGGTTCTAAAGCCGAATACATTCTCGATCGCATCTTACTCTAAAGGGCTCTTGTTATACTAAATCAACTGTTTCATGAGATTGAGAGGAGTTTGATTTTCATTCATGATAATAATATCCAATTTTTCATTACTCTTGCCTTTGAGTTTAAACACTTTAGAAATCGTCCTAAAAACGAGGCATTAGAACATAAAGTTTATAACACGAATGAGGTTTTTATTTGCTCTGACGTCCGTCTTATTGTGCAGTTGTTCTGTTTAAGTAGAAAACGTAAAGGCATTATTTGGAAGAGACTACAGCTGTTGAGAAGGCGATAAAAAATGTATTCAGTTTTCTCATTATACTTCACCGACCTTTCCACCAATTTGCAAGCCATGGTTTGGTAGAACAGTGTCGAGATGATATAATCGATAGTCTTAGATTACAATGGGGAACTTACAATGGGGCTTGGGTCTAGTATTTGATAAAACCTATGTCAGGCTAACAACTCATGCTAAAAAATATTACACGCAATCGAGTATTAACCTCTACTATTATCTAACTACTGGTAATTCTGACATAATTTTGTATTAAATGTCATATACAAACTGCATACATTTATTTTCATTTCTCTTGTCGCGTCTCGCACGTTTTGTGGTTAGGTTCACGGTTAAATAATTTCCCAACAAAACACATTTCTGTTTTCCGTCTTTGAAAGTCAAAAAGTGTTAAAAATCTAAATAAAAAGTTGTATTACGACATGATCATTTCATCGTTAGATGCATGCGTTGTGATCGGAAATGGTAAAATGTTTTATGTATGTATATTGTGCAGCGATTCTTAACCAGTGTTCCACGCAACTTGTTCAACCATTTCATGAATGCAAGAAAAATAATTTTTCATTTTGTTTAATTTACTTTCAGTGTGCCAGAGCTTTTAGTATTAAACGATTGTGACATAGACCGGGCCGGTGAACCAGAGGATTTAAAAAAGAAAGTCTATCCGGTCAAAGAATTAGATTTAGCGCAGAATAAACTAGAAAATTGGAACGAAGTGTTTTGCATTTTGTCACACATGCCCCGCGTTGAATTTGTCAATTTAAGTCTCAACAGGTTACTCGGCCCCGTGATGCCACCATCGAATTTTGGAATGAATAATTTGCGTAGCCTAGTGTTAAACAATACCCGATTGCAGTGGGAGAGTGTTGAGTCGCTATTAAATGTTCTGCCCGCACTTCAAGAATTACATTTAAGCTTAAACGATTATCGTAATGTGCTAATTGACACGGAAGACGATTACTTATTTTTTGATGATTGTTTAGGAGATTTAGAAATTGTAGATGATGACGACGATGAACAACATCGTGCCGATGTTGTTAACGATAACGAGAATGTATGCCAATGCAATACCGAAAATGATAATAATGTGAATATAGCAACAGAAAATCAAAAGGCAACGGCCGCTAGTAACGAACCTGTAGAGTGTACATCAACATCGATACCAATACCACCGACGTACAATCGCACCGATTCAACGAGTTCCAACTATCGTAAAACAAACCCACATCCAGGTGTTAAAATGCTTCATTTTACTGGCAATCCAGTTACGGATTGGTTGGAAGTGTGCCGTTTGGGTCGTGTATTTCCCAATTTAGAATCGCTAGTATTGGCTGAGTGCCCAATCAAGTCAGTGGAAGAGACACCAAAATCGCCAAAATGTGATTCGTCAGAGGGATCATCATCGTCACACACAGAAATTGATAAAGATCCACCGTATTTATACTTTAGGTAAGCCAATTTTGTGTAATTGGGTTAATTGATTAAAAAACATAAAGAAATTCATTCAACCATTTCGATTTCAATTTTCGCTTTTCTTAAGAAATTATACGCGTTATTTCGCTGGAGTTTTTTTTTTTTGCAATAATAATTCAAAAATACTATTTTAAATTAGATAATAGTGTAAAATATAATAAGCAATAACTATTTACTTCTCTCATATACTTTCGGTGCGCTAAGGCGAATACAACAACGAAATGGTATTAAATTGAAAGTGAAATTACTCACATTTTCGCTTATGATTTGATTCGAATTGCATAAGTGAAACGGAAAGATTACGAATAATTGAATTGCAAAATAATTATAAATGAATTTGATGAGATTGAAAACATCCATCTGCGATTTCTAACTGAAACACAACGCAGATGCTTTGCTTGATTTTTAATAGTAGAAGTGGACGTAAATTATATTTCGATTATCTCCATTTCAGGAACCTTGAATTTCTCAACCTAAGCAGCACAAATATCAACACTTGGGACGATATAGATCGTCTCTCCAAATTTCCCTCGCTAAAAAAGTTACGTGTCCAAAATTGGCCCCTGTGGGACAAATGTGAATCGACTGAACATGAACGCCGCCAATTGTTGATAGCACGTTTGCCTGGCATTTCGATACTCAATGGCGGCGGTGTTGTCGGCGACGAGGAACGAGAAGATGCCGAACGAGCGTTTATACGCTACTATATGGATAAACCGGAGAGTGATCGACCAGCACGCTATGATGAATTGGTGGCTAAACATGGCAAATTAGATCCGTTGGTTAAAATTGATTTACGTCCAGAAAAGCGAGTAAAAGTAACTTTTATCTATGGAGATATGCGAGAGGTTCGCACTGTGGATGTTTACAGGTGAGTAGCATATATTTTGTTTAAATGTGTATGAAAAAAATAAAAAGTTTTGCGCCCGAGCAGGGACTTGAACCCTGGACCCTTGGATTAAAAGTCCAATGCTCTACCGACTGAGCTACCCGGGCATATCAATCGTATGTCAAGATAGAAGAATTCAAGATTGCAGTATGATAATATTTTATCCTAATTTATATAGAAATAGTTGTTGTTTTTGAACATAATTATTCTACATATAATTTAAATTATTTTATAAAAAATTCTAAAATGCAATAAAATTTAATTATTTATATAAAATTAAATGAAAAAAACATATAGCAGAGCGTAGTTTCGATCTACGGACCTCTGGGTTATGGGCCCAGCACGCTTCCACTGCGCCACTCTGCTTGTTGTATGTGGAGCGATTATTTACATATTTATACTAACACTTCAACATTTTTATATTTTTAGAACTGTTGTCGATTTAAAACATCGTTTAGAACGAGTCGTTGGAATCCCACCATCTAAAATGCGACTTTATTATGTCGACCAAGGTATACGTGATATGCAAGGACCGGAAGAAATGAAATATCCTCAAAAACAATTATACAGCTATAATATACAAACGGGTGATGAAATAATAATCGAGCAGAAGAAATAATTATATTGAAAAACACTATTACTAAATTTTCTAATTAACTTATTTAAATTAATATATTTTACAAAATGAAATGAAAATCTTAGCAGCTTTTTATCATTTTTTATATAATTTTTTTAACTCAAATCAATGTCAAAATTGAAAAAAAAGTGCTAGCAATCTGCTATAAACAAATATCGAATCTAACTTTATTGTATTTTTAAAACCCGCACTGCATTATCGATGTTTATTAAATTGACATTCTCGTGTATTATTCAAACATGTCGGTTGATAGTTTTTTAGTTCTAACAAATTCATTTTATTCGCTTTTTATAAAAAAGCATTACATAAGTTAGAAATTTATATAATTTAAAGGAGTAATGAAATGTGAGTAACAGAGTTTTAAAAAATGTAGGGATATATATTTAAAAATATACTATATACATATTATATCATGATTTTATGTGATTTTATTTTATTTTATTAATACATTTTTAGTTAATAATTGAATAAATATAAAACGAAATGAATATATTAATACGTATGTATTTGGGTTTTTATTCGAATTCTATTACATCGGTTTTGGAACCAATCAGTTACTTTGGGTTGCTTGCAATGGAAATCAAATCCATTTCTGAAGGATGAAGATCAATCATATGCATTATTATGAGATAAATAAAATCCGGTGTTAACGGTAAAGGTCAGTGTGGATGGTAGCTGTATAAATACTTCTAGTTACTTTGGATAAAATATTATCTTTATATAGATAAATGTGAAATAGCAAGCATGAAAGCCCCTTAAAGTATTCTACAGTTTATACATCATGTTTTTCTTACTTTCAGATTATTGTCACAGTTAATCAATGTTCTAAAAATTTATTAAGATCTCATCAACGCCGACTCAAGTTTTTACTTTTCTCATGAATCCTCACTTATAATAATTCTATATTTGAAAGTATTCGTTTTCTTAAAACGGTTATTTTTCAGCAAAGACCTTAGACTCTACAAAAATCCAGAGAAAATCAACAAAGTCAACTTTCAAGATCTAGGAATTAAGTATCTGCCTTCGGGCTAAAGTTGTTACATACTCTCTGAATCTAAGCCATCTTAAGACACTGGGCGTACGTACACATTTATATAAAAACTGATTTGGCAAATACAACCCAATGTCTACACGTTCATCTTATTTTATGACCATCGCTGTTCTTAATATGTGTGATAACCAAGTCCATTTAGTGATTAGACATCCCTTGTGCTGATGGGGTTAGGTGTTAGTTCGATGGTATCCAATAAGGATTACAAACGGTTAATATTGTTTACGAATGCAGGTGGTCAGCCCAAATTCATAAAAATATATTCAATAAAAACCAAACCCTTCAACTCATAAATTTTACTGCTCGTTATCTCCTTTAAGATAAGAAAATCAATTTAACGAATTTTCCGATTAAAAATGATATCAAAAATGAGAAAGGCATAGTTATCGTTTATTTTCCAGCCAAATAATGTTATTTCCATGAAAATCGGAAATAAGAAATCATTTTATCTTTATGTGCGACTGTTGAAGGACGATTTAAAAAATATCGTGAAGACGACAAAGACGAAATTGACGGAAAGGAAAATTGATTTCTGTATAATACGATTATGTACGTACTCTTAAATGTCAGAGATATATGCTATATCGGAATGTTTGAATGACGGGATAGCATAGATAATAGTTAAGAAAATCGATTATCGGATATTTTGTCGACCACCAGTTCACATTAGGATTTGAAATAATTTGTCGAGGTCGTTATTAACGTAATTGTATAAGGTTTTTGTTTAATTTGTTTCTAAATATAATAAAATATTTATGTATAGTATGATTCTATTGGGATGAGACAACCCCCGATATAAATCTATTTACATAACTTTTCATATACAATTTCTTAGAACAAAATCAATATCCGGTTGGAAGTAATTATATAATTGAGTGTTTTTTTTAATTCAGCTTCAGCAAAAAGGAGAATAATAAACAATAGAATAATAATAATTTTTGAGGATGTTTAAAAAAGTAAAGCTTAGAATAGGATTGAAAATAGAATACAGAACCAATTGAACCCAATACTATAAAAGAATCTTGCAGGACGTGTTTGGCCATCTAGTTATCTTTTATTTGATTGGTTTTTGCTCTGATATGAGTTCTTATAATGCATAGGTTTAGCCGTCTTTATAAACCTCAGCTAAGTGATTTCAAAAGTCGGAGAGCAAGGAACAAATCTCTGACATAGTCAGAAAGAAGAGCTATACCGGTAGATAGATATTACTTGTAAATTACTTATTCCTACAAATCTGTAAAATTGGTGATTATACTCCTCATTAGAAACTAGGAAAAACGTTATTAATTTAATACAAAAACATATTATTTAAGAAGCAAATTGTGGAATCATTCATAAACTGTCCAGTTAAACAATAATTTCAAGATTTTTATTCATAAAATGATAAAAAAAACTGAAAATCAGTCAAAACTTCTTTATTATTTACACCCAAATGTATGCTAGTACACAATCGATTATCTAGTATCATTTAGGGGCATTTGTAATCATTTAGGGGTACTTTTAAATGTCTTGTATTAAAAATTAAGATGTGTACATAATTTGTTAATTATAAGAGGAATATATCAACAAACTGAATATTTCTACTGAACGAACGTATGTTACTGGCATTTCGACATCAATTTTATGAACAAACCATAATAAATACCACAGACAGATAAACTGAACTAGATAAGAAACGTAAAATTTTGCTAGACCTAACAATATCCTATTATCCTTTTCGGTATTCATTTCACATTGCCTCAAATATTTAACCCATTCCTTGTGGCTCGTTGTTACATAGCGACGCCTCTACGAGGGTACAGGGATTGGGAAATGAACCATTATTCCGTATTTATCGTTGCGTTTCGAGTACATATATTTTATTGAGACGAATTGTCTCCAAAAAAATAATAAATTACTTCTCTCTATGAATGTACAATCTATGCGTCTGGCGAAGGACGAGTCTTTGTCAAGAAGAAAACGAAATTGGAGAAATAGAAAAATTGATTTCCATTTTATTGTTCATTTGATTGTTTTTTGCCGTTTATAATTCAATTGCGGAATGTTTAAATGACGTGATAGTGGTAAATAAGAAAATCGATTTCTTAATACTCGTCTCACGTACATAAAGCTTACTAAAGGCTGTTAATTACCATATTTGCATTTATATGAAGGGTTGCGATACTATGTTATATATAGCAACTAACTAGTATGATGATTAGCATGTATGCATGTTCACAATATTCCAACAACTATATTGGACAATTTAATTACGTATATGTACATGCTCGTACATATTTTTCAATCTAATCAGACTATCAAAAATATTATTAATAAATAGCCATAGGGTGAACAAAATTAAAACAATTTTCCTGTAAAACATGAAAAAATGTATGAAAAAGTCTGTAGGAAAATTCAATTATAAAAGAAAATATGAATAATTTATTTGTCTGGTGTGTGCATATGACATTTTCGTGGAATGCTGTTATTTAGCTTGAGGAGAAATTCTAAGGTTATAGTACATAAAAATATGCTTATGTAAATTGATTAGGTTTAAGTAACTTCATACAGCTGAAATGGTTGTTAGAGAAAACACTGTCAACTCAATTGATACAACATGAACAAGCCAGCCACTATACACGATACTTCATCGTGAAAACCAAGCATTAATAGAATTATAATCCTTCTAGATCATCACGTATATAACAGGGCATTCAATAAGTCCGTAGGATAAGTAAGAAAAAAACAAAATTTTGACAAAACTCGATTTTATTATTCAACATAGTTGATTTCGAGGGCGATACAACGAGTATAGCGATTTCGATACAACTATTATATTACGATTTCTCATTCTCGTCAAAATAGGCCTCATTTTCAGCGATTACTTCATCATTGGACTTCAATTTCTTTCCAACAAGCATTCTCTTGAGATCTGAAAACAGGAAAAAGTCACTGGGGGCCACATTTGGAGAATATGGAGGGTGGGTTCAAAGCCCAATTCATTCAATTTTGCCTTCGTTTTCATCGATCTGTGACACGGTGCATTGTCTAATGTCTTGGTGCAACAACACTCTTTGCAAATGTGGCCGTTTCTTTGCGATTTCAGCCTTCAATCGATCCAAAAGTGCACAATAATAGTCGCTATTGATGGTGGTTTCTTCTGGAGATAGTCGATGAATATTATTCCGTTTGCATCCCAAAATACAGACACCATCACCTTACCACGCCGACTTTGCTCGCTTTGGATTCGGTTCGTCCACTGCTGTCCAATCAGCTGACTGTATTTTGGATTCTTGTGGATAATTGTGAAGCAATGTCTCAGCCATTGTCACATATCGACGATACAATTCCATTTTATTTCTGTTTAACAGCGCCACTCCCCTGAAGCATCGATTCGTTGTTGATTTTGGTCGACTGTGAGCTCACCCGGCACCCTCTTTGTACAGAGTTTTCCCAAATGTTCGTGTAAAATGGTAAGAACACAACCATCTGATATCTTTCCAATGTCAGATAGCTCGTGCACCTTCAATTAGCGATCGTTATAACCCGGATTATAACTAATTTTTGGATTTTTTTTATGTGTTCTGGAATAACAGCCTCATTTGGGCATCTCACAAAATGCTATAACTCACGAATCAATAGTCAGATTGCTGTCAAATTTATACACGTATCGTTTAAAGGTTAGTACTAAATAAAAATCAAATGGAAAAAATTCTAGTAACACCATCTACGAGTATGTGTTATCCTATACGGACTTATTGAATGACAAATACAAAAGAGCCAAACAATAGGTTAAAACCAATAAAATTATGAAACTAATTGAACAACGCTTATTTGTATGTGGCACCGGATGTCTGTACCGGATTTCATTCAAATCGGAGACCAAAAATTTTTATGGCAAAAAAAACAGATAGTCTAACCCCTTTGTGTTTTTTCAAAATCCACAAAAAAATTTTTTTTCGTTTTTATGGTTGATATCGATTAATATATCCATAATTAACATATTATTACCTTTATCTTCATTCTTAGGAGCATAGGGCGTCTACTAGCCTGGACCATCGAACTCTATTTGGGCCTATTCTCTTAAGTTCCTCCATGTTTTCTCAAGTTGTTTTGCTTCAGAAGGCGTCGTTCTTCTCCAAGTCACTGCTGGTCTTTCAACTTTTGTTTTTCCTTGCTGATTTCATTCTAATAACATCCTGGTTATGTCATTTGGAGTCTTTCTCAACGTGTGTCCTATCCATCTCCATTTCCACTTCCTGATCTCCTTTTCAACGTCATGTGGTTAGTTTGTTGCAGTAACTCTTCGTTTCATTGAAGACATTTCTCGTATTTGTATGTTGAATTTCCTCCAATTGGTCCTTGTAGTTTTCCCAGTGGCTGGTTTGATTTTGTGTGTACGAGTGCTCCTCTCATTGCTCTAACATCATGTAGAGAGGATAGAAATTTCTTATTTAATAGTCAGTTTAATAGTCGATGTGTCTGCCTTGATTGTTGTTCCTTGCGGATTCTAGTGCGCGTTTACCCATGATTGTCGCCATTTCGGTATTGTCAATTCCAATTTTTGCGTTGAAATCTCCTTGGATAATTTTGATGTTATTTCGGTGTGCACTTGATATGGTGGCTTGTAGCTGCGCTCGTAGAATTCATCTATGACCTTGTTCGTGTGTGTCAGCTATACTAAAGAATATCATATAATTTCCTGCGCTGGTTGTTATGTCTCCATTGTCCTTCCATCTTACTTCGCTGAAGCCGAAAATCTCTATATTTTATTGCTTCATTAGTTCTTATGTTCCAGATTCCAATTCGTGTACGGGTACAATAGCCAATGGTCGATATTTTTGTGTTGTTTGTCATTTTGAATTATTTCTTCTAGTATTCGTTTTTGTAACCATTTTCGATTTCGGATTAATGAATGATTGGCCAAATGAATCATAGCCAGTTTCCTGAATAAGGTAGACTGGCATACCATTCGTTAAATATTGATAGTTAAGGTATGAGAGAAAATGGCAAACAAAAAATCGCCAAAAACAGGTCAAAATAAATAAATTATGAAACTGATTGTAGAGCGCTTATTTTTAAGTGGTACCACATGTCTGTATCGGTATTCATTAGAATCAGAAACCTTTATGTTTTTTCAAAAATAAAAAAAAAATTTCGATGAACAACTATTAATCCTGGGCATAAAGATCATCGTCGTCTGCAATATTATTTGCGTTGACTTTTCTGACAATATATATATATATATATATATATATATATATATATATATATATATATATATATATATATATATATATATATATATATATATATATATATATATATATATATATATATATATATATATATATATATATATATATATTTATTTATATATATATATATATATATATATATATATATATTATATATATATATATATATATATATATATATATATATATATATATATATATATATATATATATATATAAATATATATATATATATATATATATATATATATAATATTATATATATATATATATATATATATATATATATATATATATATATATTTATATATTATATATATAATACTATACATATATATATATATATATATATATATATATATAATATATATATATATACATATATATTTATATTTATATTTATATATATATATATATATATATATATATATATATATATATACATATATATATATATATATATATATATATATATATATATATATATATATATATATATATATATATATATATATGGCTTGCAACGAATCAATTAAAATATCGTGGAAGGAATTTGCAAATATTAGTAAATTACTAGTATGAACTAGGTTGTATGCTGTTAGTACCCTACTACTAGGAACGAGTAGAGATGATGAATCATTTAAAGTACGGAATCTTTACAGTATCAAGATTATTTTTATTGATCCTCATATTGCATGTTAAATCACAAAAGACTCAGGATGTCCAAAAACTGTTGCTTTATCACATTCTGCCAAAAGTAAGTCACACACGTATACTATAATCCAAGATAAACAACCAATTGTTGCATCCACCATATCCCTAAATCTTCCCCATCCACTCAACTCATTTCGTCACTCAGTAAATGTACTAACAACTAATATTAGATATTTTACTCCTTTATACTAGGCAACGTGTTCGACATGCGCATATTTTACAACAACATTGCAATGTATAAATTATAATCTACGCTACGGGCGTTTTTTGTTGTGCTCGTTTTTTTGTGTGTATACATGATAAGAGAAAATTTAATTTTTCCATTTTCTTTTGATGGAAATTTGTGTAGTTTTTCCATTAGACATATTATGTTATCAGTTCAACTTAAGCACTCAATCAAAACAGTTGTTTTATTTAGTGTTGGACAGGATTTGTTCAGAGATTTTTAAAAGATTTTAGTGAAAATTTAAATTTTCCCACACATCACACAACTTTAATTCTGTTTTTTTAAAATTCATTTTGATTGATTAATGTTTTGAATTGAATAAAAATTATAACGTGTGTCGTTCATAATAAAGGGCGAGTATTTGTGTGTGGTTAGATATAAGATTTTCTTTAAGTGATTTTCAAGTGGTGTAGGATAAACGGTATGAACATTTCAATTATTTATTATTTATAAGGATATGTGTATGTGTGTATATAGAATTATGTTTTCTTATTGCCGAAAGCACTCATACAATACATACGATATAATTTTCAGTTTTGATTGTTTTAATACCACTCTCACCTAAATTAATGATAAAATGTTAAATTTTCCTTTTTGTTTTATAATGTGTACATGTGTGTGTGTGTGTGTGTGTGTGTGTGTGTGTGTAGATATATGTAGGTGTATGTGTGTGTGTCTGTGAGTGAAACATGTGATTTAATTACTTTAAGAAGGATGTACAAATATAATGCAATCTTCTCCTTTACGAATAGTTCGATAACCTTGCCAAACTAACATGGATTATACAAAGATCCCAAATGATCGATACGACGATGTCATTATACATTTACGTAAAACTTTTTTTTGCGATGAGCCACTCAATAAGGCGGTGAATTTGTGCCACCGCCATGAAGGACACTCCGAGCTGGAAAATCATAGCCGTCTAACACTTGAAGACGGTTTAAGTATAATGGCTGTGGATTCTAATAACAAAGTGAGTATGCAGTGTGTTTTACTTATACATTCTTATTATAATTATATATCCTTGTAGATTGCAGGAGTAGCTCTAAACGGTGTTCTGAGGCCGGGCGATTTAGAAAAATCACAAGAAAATTTAAACTTAAGCTCAGATCCGAATTTTGTTAAAATTTTTAAACTACTCTACGATCAAAATTTACAATTGGATTTGTTCAATTTCTTCGGTGTCGAAAAACTGTTCGAAATTCGGATATTGTCGGTGGATCCAGGATATCGGGGACAGGGCATTGCAAAACAGTTACTCGCCAAAAGTGAACAGTTGGCCCGGGACAATAACTTTACACTGTTGAAAACGGACGCGACCGGAATTTATTCCCAAAAAATAGCGGAATCTGTTGGATTTTCAACAATAAAGGAATTAGTATACGAGAATTATGTAGACGAACGGGATAGACAAATGTTTAATGTCGAGGTGCCTCACAAATCGTTAAAAATAATGTATAAGGTTTTAGAATAGACGAGAAGTTTTATATTACATCCTTCTCAATATTTGTGCTCAAAATTATTTATTAACCCAACATTTTTTTTATTAAAAATGGCGTATTTTGTGTAACGACTTTCCGAAACGAGAAAGTCCAAAATTAATATTAAATTAAAAAAGAAAAGAAAATATAATATTCATGTGACCCCGACGTGATTTGAACACGCAACCTTCTGATCTGGAGTCAGACGCGCTACCGTTGCGCCACGGAGTCGATGAAATACAAGAATCTAAAATCATTTAAAATCTTATTTTATCTTCTAATTTTAGACTAAATATCGAGAACTCCGCTTCCCCGCATCACATGAGAATTCCGATATTAATTCAAATTGGCCTAAATATACGTACTATCTTAAACCTTTTTACTTACAGAGTTGTACAATCAAATACCTATATAAGATCTTCGTTTATTATAGTGACCAAGTCATACCATATGTAGTTCCCCATATATGAATATAATCGTATCGATTTATATAATCTATACAAGGACCAATAAATACATCGTTTATGTACCGTTAATATATATCTTAAATATAAATGTTATTTTAGCTGTTAAGTTAGATACAAATATTAGTATTAGATCGATAACACTTCCTATATATAGTCACTTAAAATCTTTCGAACAGTCATAAAGGTTTTAATGGATGATGGAAGTATATAAATATCGCCAATTCAAAGTCATCTTAATTATTGTTAAGAGGCCTATATTGTGTCTGTAGGATATAATACTTAAACCAAATGTGTGATAGATATCAGTTTACGATTTGTTGTTGTTATATCTATAAAATAAAACAGGAGAACATAATATAAACTGTTGTTTGGTATTGTAGTAGATGATTTAAAAGTTTGAACTGAAATGGTGGAACTATCATCATACGAACAGAATCCTTCCTACCTAGAAAACCTCGGTGTTTAATTTTGAGAGATAGTTTGCTCTTTGATGTTCATCTGATCTGTGATTTCTGAACTATAATCAAATGAGCTGGTTTTGATCTTCGATACTCTTCGCTGTTGTATCACAAGGCCCTTATTATGTGTAATTATACAGGTGGTATTTTATTTGTATAGCAAGTGCAGGTGTTCCAAATATGCAGCAACCGTTGAATGGAACAACCAATAAATCGAATGCCAACTCTTAGTGTGTAATCTTAAATGCAGGTACGTTAATCTACACTGGTTTTCACGTATGTTTGGTGGAATTAACTCGATGTGCTTATCTGGGAACTTAAGAAGGGATGTATAATTTTGACTAATCACTAACATTAATAATATTGGACCTGAATGAAATTATTAGATAATTCTGGAAGTTAAAAATCGCCCTCTCTGGCAGTTATTTGACTGCCAAATTTGTTCGATAGGCAGAAAACGTCTAGAAGCAGTGACTACTGAGGTTTTAATTTCATGAAGAACGAATACATTTTAGTTTACTTGATGAGTTGCGAGCAGTGCCAAGACAATGTTTATCGAAGTTAAGTCATGAGCCTTATCATGCAGAACTATGATAAGGCCGTTATAGACAAACAAAGCACAGTTACAAATATTTATTTTGATCGGCTGAAGTGGGATAACGTTAGACTTATTAAATCGAACTAGAACAAGATTATGTTGAAAAATAACTACGGAGCCTTGTCACTCGACCCTTGCCATATTTCTATTTGGTATAACTGCCCTATTTACTACTTGATTAGTAGATGTAATTGCATTTTTGCAGTTCACCTTTTTTTAACGCTTGATAATGCATCCCAAAACCTTCGGGACTGTTGTGTGATTGAACACTAATTGAAGCGGGTAAATTCGAGATTAGCGATAAGGTTTGGTATTAAAGTCGTCGTAGCACACAATAAGTGAGTATGTTGAAGTCTATAAATGGTGAGACGTACTGGTGGTTAGTTTCCGGGATAAATGTAAATGGATGCAAGAGCGAAGCTAAAGGAAATCTCTTATTTTTATGTTGTTGGTGCCCATGCCTGGGTTGCTCATGTTTAGTTGATTTGACTATATATATGTTCGCATAATGAACTAATTATTAATAATGAACATGGACTCATCGTCGCCACGCATCCATGTTAACCACTGAGTTTATTATTGAAACTGGTGGCGCCAGAATTGTATGAAAGATAGTTTGCAGTTTTGAGAATAACAAAATAAATCTACGTATCTAAGTTTATATGTTTTATTTAACTATATTTATTTATAATATTTATTGTTTTTATACATAACATATACACAATTAGAATTATTTCTAAACAAAGGCCATTTTAAATGGCCCAATGGAATTATTTTAAATTTATATAAAGTTGCAATTAGAAACCCGAAAACATAAAAATACTGCAAAATTTGATTTATAACACGCATTTTAATATCATTTGTGATCCTTAACGAACTTTTCTGGAAGCAGGATGTATAAATTGTAGTATAACTTAAAGGGGTATTATATGATTTTTTGTTGTTGTAACTTTCATTGTCTTTAATTTACGATTTAGAAAAGTAAATCATCATCGCCTTCGTCTAGAATATTATTCTGTTGACGAACATCGATCCCTTGTGCCAACAGTTCAGCTTTCCTTGCTTCCGCTTTTTGTTTTATGATACGCTTTTTATCTTGGATTTTCTTCAAACGATAAAATTCTTCACGCTCCAATTCATCGAGCTCCGAAATGATATAAGCTAGTGTACGATCGATACGCGGAATAATAACATGTTCGATGGCATTAACACGACGATTTGTTATTTTGATAACTTCGTCGAGGGTTACGAATGCAGTTTGTAGTGATGCCAATTCAACGAGTAGCTTAACAGCTGATTGATAGTTTTTTTTCAATTTTTGTAATTGTTGGCCACCACGAGCCAAACCCGTAAATTCGTATGTATCGGTACCGTCTTGGTACGATTCGAATACTGGGAGGGTTACACCCGCAACGTTATCCTTCTTGGTACGTACTTTAATTTGTGCTTTGGTTACATTTTGTAAAACGACTTGATTGAAATCACCGGTTGCGAATTTGGCTTCGGCCAACGAGAAAGCAGCTTCTTTCATAACATCGCCCATCAAAGTTTTCGTCTACGAAAAATAATTATGCACGAGATTAAACACCTTGTGACTGTCAAATACGAGATCGTATATTTTTATTTTTATTATATGAGCACTCACCTCGATAATCTTTCCTAAAATCATACGAAATCTCATTTGTAAGGCATCAGCCTTCTTTTTGAGTAGTCCATGGCCTTTCGTTGCTCCAGCCAAACGAGCTTTCATCAACATCTGAGCACTAGACAAATTTTACATTAACATCATGATCTCACAATTGATTACATATTACACGCTATACATACCCACGGGACGGGAAAATAGCCAAACGATCTTTTCCAGACATTTTTTACTTTTTATTTTGATATTTGTCACAAATAAAAATAATTTTCTCTCTCGATACAATAAAACTTACGAATCGACAGAAAAACTGTACCAAGTCAGCTGACAAATGTCTTATGATTACCAAAATAATTGATTAGTGGCGATACATTTGACAAAAGTGTTGAGTACGAGAACTAAAATTTGGTAATGTAGATTAAAAATTAGTACGTCGCAGTTATAAAAAAGTACTAATATTTTCATAGCCGGTAATGCAGATTTTATTCGAAACTGTTAAAATGTGTACTAAAATCAATAAAACACTGTGGCTTGTGTTTCATAAACTTTTTTATTCTGATAATTTTTTTAATTTTATCACAAAGATACAATTTTTTTTATAATAAATAATTAATCATTCTATCATAGTGTGTAAATATATTATATCAAATTAAATTAAAATCCCGAATAATTAAGCGAAGAAAATGATCAAACATGTGATGATCGAATTTTCTTCGTTAATTTATTGCGTATGAGTATTTCATCTAACCGCCACCATTGTGTGTGTGTGTGTGTGTGTTACTTTTGTTAAGTATCCCCCATGGATTCCGATTTCCGTTTTGTTAAGCACCAGTTTGTATTATAAAATATATTCAGTCTTAGGTTTAAAAAGGTTTCTGCAGCATATAGTTAGTATACTCGGCCATACGGTAATGTTGCACCCGTATACGGTATTAGGAGTTTACTTCCAAATCGTGATTGCGGTGGTGAGTGCGATGTTGAGCTAGTCGATGAGAATATACTGTGATTGTACTGCGCATATTGGCGATCACGTGCGCGCCCTCGTAGCATACAACATATAGCAACAATTACCGCCAAAAGGAATATGAAGCCGAGAATACAAAATGCCAATGCTAAATTAGACATTGACATGCATAAAGTACCTTCAGATCGCAGTCGACGGGCACCTACTTGTAATTCATCAACTAGAAAAGGAAAATAATTTTAAAATAATGAATCAAAAATAAGCGCCCCCGGGTGGACTCGAACCACCAACCTTTCGGTTAACAGCCGAACGCGCTAACCAATTGCGCCACGGAGGCATCTGTTAACACCATGTTACATCGTTTAATTTTATACAACACACCATTGCTAACATTTAGGAGATTAGCCAATTCAGTTCGACTTACCATTTCCATTATACTGCGTCCTTCGATCTACCTGCTGCACACGATCCAAATCGATCTGAGGCGCTGTTACTAATAACGAATTAAATACTTCAATTCGTGCCAAATGATTTTCACTTAGCAATATAAATGCATCATCATTTCGACAATCAACCTATTGGAACGATGAATAAAGTAAACAAATTGCATTAATCATTAACAACATATTATATATGAAAGTTATCGTTTTAGTTATAGTTGGGTGGTTTTAGACACGCGTATATACTTACTTTGGGACACTTTCCATGGCATAATTGTACTCCACAACTGACATGCAACCGTTCACGATCGGGAAACTTGAATGCGGGAAATGTTGCTGTAAACAATTTTTCAACAATATCATCGTCATGATATTTTGATTTGCCCTTCTCTATCGGACGAATTCTAGTCATCAATGCCGGCATTACCTTATAGTAAAAATAAAATCAATATATAATGATTAATTGCAATCATAACTCAAATGGAATAGAATTTGATATGATTTATGATTTAGATCAGCATAAAATTATATGATTTAATTTGTAAATGATTTATGTATATAAAAGCGCGATGATTTACAGTGAAAGTTACTGCAAAGTGCAAAGGAAGCCTGCACTATAATTTCGTATGTAAATTATTTAGCGAACGTCTACAATTAATGAAGAACCCATAATTACCGGGCGAATATATCGTTATGAAATCGTAAACAAGACTTGAAGGTAACACATACAATTGCAACAATTGCCGATTAATTAATTGATGATCTTATGAAATTTTTGTATTCATGTTATATTGTTAACAACAAGTGAATTTTGAAATAATTCGTTACATATCCACTGTATACACTCTATTATACAAATATGCAAATGAGGAAGATTGAAAGTCTTGTTTCAACAAAAATTTAAAATTCACGGCTAAATTTGTTGATCCCATTCATTTGGAGCTCGCGTATGTACTCGCATATAGAAGAATAGAAAAAGTTATAATTTATCAAGATTATAGATCTACAGCAACATATACTTATATTATAAGGTCATATATAAAAGAAGATGAGTATATACAATATATATGTTATTGCAAATCAATGGTCAATATTTGAAAAAACACAAATTAATACTAACCTCAATTCGGTTTGAAGATGATCATGCTTATGGGAAAATATTGGTTTCAAATGAAGATCGAAATAACCGATAAGTCTCCCGCTAAGCAAATTAAAATAGTTTCTAAATTATGTTAAGCGAAATTGACAGTCTGTATCGTGTATTGATTGTATTAAAGCAATCGATGTTCTAAATCTTGATCATTAGTTGATATTAAGATGTGGCCTCATTTAAAATGCGAAATAATAACTTCATTCGTGTATGGTATTAATAGAGGACCGTAAACAATGAAGTATATCAACTATATATAAAGTTAAGATCAGCAAGAAAACTTGATGAGACAGTGGCACAAGAGGTGATGCTTTCAGCTACAAACAACTATATAATCGACTTACTGAAAACCTGCCCCAACTTTAACTGTTATTCCACCTCCTGGAAAACAGTATATGATTATAGACGGAAAACCTAGGGTAGTCACAATATTTACAATATTTAAACAATGCGTTCAAAGTAGCCTATTTTCTCATAAGCAGTATATCTACAGAAGAAAAAAGGCCAACGAAGATGCGTGTATTAAGGTGATACTAATACATAGGAACTGGTGACTCCATTTTCATCATCATGGTCAAAAAGCCACTAGAAAGTGGTCAAAAAAATATTCTATACGTAGTGTTACGAAAGCGTTCCGTATTACTTCGAAAGAATACGTTGCTCATTTGAAAGAGCTCTCCCAGTGGTATACTTATATTTTTTTTTTTTTTTTTTTTTTTTTTTTTTTTTTTTTTTTTTTTATGTTTTTTGTTTTTTGGTATACTTATATAACCTTGTCTTTGTATAGTGGAACCACATCGTTCTTGAGAGCTTCTTATTAGGTGAGAATATTATGGTGAGTATAAGACTGATTTCAAAGACTTGATTGTTATTTGACTATCAACATTGAAAATTGAGATATCAACTGTGCCAATTATGTCTCAACGAGCTCTAGACCTCTTGAATAACGCTCATCAATGAGGACTACGTTTGTTAGTTTTACGACCTGCTTAGAGCCATCTTTATATATAAACTAGATCACCAGACTAGATCAATTATCATAAGTATTCGTGTAAGGGATGAAATAGATGGCGAGGCCGGAGTCTTTCTAACAAAATCTTATACCAAAACGAATATCTGCATTCGATTAGGAGTAATCATCCAGATCAGATCATGGTTATTGAGAAAATCGTAAAAATGATTACCACAAGGTTTTTGACAAGTGGATTAGAATAATGTAATTATGGTGCTATCAGCCAGAAAGGCTCCTATTTTCGGTATGCTGGCCCACCACGAGCACATAGTAATTACCCAACTTGCCTCCTAAATGATCTATTGTTGAGAATAATTTCATTCATCAGCACTGCTAGTTTGTGTTAACAGTGTCTCTTTAATCAAGCCACAAACGGCCCATAGCTCTATGTTGAAGACGTAAAGTTATTAGAAATCATTTTTCATTGTCTTCCTTGATTTATACAATCGCCAACTCAACTTAACATAATGGCAACAACATTCCAACTACAGAATACATAAAATACAATTAAGTCTCGTGCACACCAACAATCACTTAAAACAAAAATAAGTTGAAGCAAAATCAAACACTTCCTGATTCATTTATCATATAATTAAACTGGAGTGGTATAAATGTTCGCATAAAGATCAGACAGATCAGCATTCAGCAACCCACACGGCGAAGAGTCTGTGTATACATAGCGAATAAACACGATTTATTTCCAACCTCTTCTATATCCAATTCAAATGCGATATTCTTTGGACAAAAAAAAAGTTGCTCTGACAGCTAAAAAGTGCTCTTTTTGCTCGAAACACGTGCGTTTTTGACATAACACATTCTTTGGAAATGATCTCGAGCACTTTTTTTTTGATCTCGAGCACTTTTGAAAAATCGAGATTTTTTCGCAGATTTTACACACACATATAAATTTTTAAATGCCAAAACAATATAAACAAAAACAACGCCATTTTTAATTTCATTTGTGAACTATATTTTGTCGTAAATGTGTGAAATTATCCAAATTAAATAAAAAGTTAATAACAATAATAATAAGGGATTTTAATAAAATAAATCTATATGTTTTAAAAGACAATACTATGAAATTTATGTTTGTGTTAATTGTGTAGCATCATAATTTGTATTTTATTTTCACCAATACATCGACAAAAAGAGCAATTTTTTTTTTCGTATTCTTTGATAAAAAAAAAAGTGCTCTTTTCTCTCATTTTGCAAAGAATATCACAAAAGTATATTTACTTTAGCGTTCGAATGAAAAATTGTTGAAAGCATTTTTACGATCAGTTAGCATGCAATAATCGTTCGTTCTTATTGTATACCCACCATCCCAAAATGGTACAAATCATTATCGAATTGGTAACATGTATCTTATACAAATCATCGTATAACAGAATAATGTCATAATTTAATGTTACGACTGTAATCTTGCGTTTATCTTGCGCCTCAACAATTTTCCAAATGCATTTCCGGGTTCAGGCAAAAGAAATTTTTTTTTTTGTAGAATTTTACAACTTTTAAATCGATTTACTATTATTACTGTGTAATAACAATAATAATTTATATTTATTGTTATTACTTTATATGTGAAGTATAGTCTTGAGAGAATATATGTATACAGCCTGCGGGATAAGAAAACTTGAGTGATTTTCGCACATTGTTTGGCACATAAAAAAGGTGCGGAGAAGTTACTGTGTGGTCATATTCGTTTAATTAACGTCTCCGATGTTCTCAATACAACCATACATTTTTGCAATGGCTTCATTCGATCGCTGGCATGCACATCTTAATAACCTCTTCTTCCTTGTTTAATACACATTTAATTTACGAGAAGTATCCGTCGCTTGCCACTCCAGTTTACAAATAAAAAGGCTTTATGGTTGGCGTCAAAGCAATGCTTTTGCTTCTCTCCTGCCAAATATTTAATTTCATTCTTAACAAATTCATTCAATTTTCGATCTCAACCTTTCTTTCATTAGTCGTTGAGGGCAGAATGCTTCTTGGATACGTCAAAATTAATTTTTGAGGAAAGCCCAATGAACGTTAATATCTCATGTTCTACCGTCACCCATTGCTTTTGCTATTATCATCAACACGGTCCAAAATAGGATATAATCTTTCAATATGTGAAAGATATGTGAAAGATGCATTCAATATGTGCTTTATGGCACGTTTCAATAATTGTGAAATTTCGAGGATGTATAACCACCGCTCCTCTGCCGCTTATTGGTCACCAAAATTACAAATCCAACGCTCCATCATGTTAAGTACTGACTGAGTTGAGGTATTCTTTACAGGTTTCAAAACCACATGTTTAGAAAAACCATCACAATTAGATAGCAATTGATTCAATGGTCGTTTCGTAAGATGCTATGCTCCATCCGATTGTCCAACAACATTTTTTGTGTAACAACCTTCAATTATAAATGCAGTAATGAATCGTTTCACAAAATTCTTTACACACGAGTACCACACTGTCATGATTCAACATCATCGACTTCGATGCTCGCCATTTGATTTGTTGAGGTATAACCCATCTTCTATTTCTGTTTCTAAACAGAAAACAGACGCCCATCTCATAGTTCGTTTTGATACTTCCACTGCTTTTGATAACTCTTCGTCGAGTTGCTACATTCCGATTAATCAATTCAAATTGGTAAATTTGAAGAACATCAATGGTCGCTGATTCGGATTTTTCTTTTTAAGCAATGAACCACCGTCAACGAACCACGGTCTACCTATATGCAAGGAATAAAATCCTTCTCCGAAGCACATGTTCGTTAAAAAGCGTAATCGGTTAATAGTTTAATCTGTATTCTGACTAAATAGACACGGACCAGCTCTAACATTTCAACGACTGCCAAAGAGTCTGTTTAATGCCGATACTTTCCTATACTGAAAGATAGATCTTGTTTCGTTTTCTTCATCCAAATCCTTTCAAAACCTCATAACCCAAAAATTCGGCTTTCCCCTTCAGGAATTCACATTTTTCGTGTCGCTGAATGATAGCCAATAGTCTTTTCAGTATTACTATCCCATCCTGTATCGTCCAGCTAGGACCGATTATGTCATCTATATACAATCGTCATTTATTTCACACATCAACTTTTGATATACTGCAGGGGGATTTATAAACCCAAAGGCATCCTCAAAATTCATAATGTCCATCAGGAGTGTTGAAAGTCGCAAACTTAAAGGTCGGAAATAAAAAACAATTTACTCAATATGTGAGGAAATCTTCAACTTACACGACTGTTGCTTGTAGACCCAACTTTAGGTGAGAAGTTCTTGAAGCTCTCACCGAAAATGGCATTTACTTTTCTAGAAACTGCTATGCAGAACAAAAGAAATTCTATCGGAGAACCAGCAAAAACTTAATACAAATCGATAATTTTTCTTCCCGGTTCGAAGAAGAAACTCTATATTCCTTCTATCCACAGTTTCGGGAAAGAGCTCAGTATTTATTTCATTTCGAAGAGAGGATTAAACCTTGACGTTCAACCGAAATTAGAGTCTCCTTGTTTACTTTAAAGGAATGGCGTTACAAATTAGATCGAGTTGATCTTTTCGATCACACAACGAATCAATGACGTCATCAGATCGAAACCGTCATAGCGAGGAAACATTACAGATCACATACAAGATGGGTTGCCATACATTTCATAAGACAAACGTCTTCATCGGCTGGTTGATTCAGCGCTCTAGCTGTCGATCAACGAGTTCTGGTTTAACTCCCTTCATTAGCTGTCACGATTAAGCTCTCCCAGCAACATCATTAACATTATTCTACAAAGGCAATCATACGAAGAATGTATTTTTTGAATTAATAAATTCTAGCTTTCTACTGCCACGCATATCTATACAGAGGAGGAAGGTCAGCTTTAACATTCTTATAATTTTGCTCCATCGCCAGGATGAACGAACTACCTATAGGCATGGTACGAGTCTTAAACTACTTCTATAGCAATGGCAGGTACAAAGAGGCCCATTACCGCCACTTGTATGAGTATGTTCAGGCATATGATACTGATAACTAATCAATTAACACGTAAGGCTATATCTTCTCTTTCATCCATATAAAGATAGTTGTCTTCGGACAAATCGAAAATGTAGTCGAATAGGACACCATGCACAAGGTGCAATAAAATTTCACTGTTTTTTTATTTGAATGTTCAGTCCATCTAGTTTTCGTAGTTTTATGTCAAACCCTTTAGTTAAAAATGTTCAACGGGCTGGTTCCATCAAGAGCACGATTTAAAAATGAAAACAATTAATGCGCCAAAGATTGAGAAAGCTTGAACTTCGCAAGTATACAAAATTGGTCGCTGTCACATGGTCAACAATGCAGTGAAGACGAAACTGCTCAAGAACTAGTATCGTATGATTCGTTTCATCGTTCGAAAATGGTAGCTGACGGGCCGATTTGCAATCGTCAAAATGGCTAGGAAAGGTAAGTTGTTAAGTTCTGTGCCCTCAACAGAAATGTCTCAAGAACAGACGACCTATTTTAGATATCAGTAATCACGTCTTCGTTCAGATAATAAATCATAGTTCAGATTCAGGTAAACAATCGTGCACCACACACTGTATACATTTTCGTTTTACCTGGTATACATATTTTGCATTCTCTCTTCACTCTTCAGTCGACAAGTCGTAAAATGAAAATAATCTTAAAAATACATGAACTTGACATTCTAATTACTTTTGTTATGTCAGAAAATAAGAAACAATCATGAATATTCCCACTCGATAGCTGCAATACATTTTATAAGACAACAGCATTAATGATTTAATCATAAATCAATTTCTGCTGTTCGTTTGTTTTTTTTTTTTTTTTTTTTTTTATTTATCGGCACTAACTCCATGAAAGGAGCCATATGGCCCAGTTTTTATTTACATTTTAAGTATTATTTAATTTTATACATTTGAGTTTTACAATTTAAGTATTTATTTAATTTTATACATTTGATTTTTAATAATTCATTTATTCTTCTTTTACGCATCGATCCGCTTTCATACTGTTATGTCACACTCTTTTATAAACTCATATATAGCCTTATACACATTACTATCCATTCGCAAAAGTTCATTCAGATTCCTTCCACTCGTGAGGACATCGAACATTGCTCTCTTTTGATTAAAATTGCTACAATGCAGCACTAAATGTTCAATGTCCTCCACAACCAAACAACTTTCACATAAATTATTATCACTCAATTGACGTTTATAAAGACATTCCTTCCAATTACCATGATTTAATCTCACCCGCTCCATTGTTCGAATCATTTTAGTGTCGCCTTTGATCTGCTTGAAAAAGGGCTTGATCAAAGGCTCACTATTCCACTCAAAGTACTTCTTTCCTTTTACCTGGCTCTTTTGTATAAACTCATTCTTCCATTTTGCCCACAGATTCACCTTAAGCACACGAAGTACATCTCTTGCATCCATAAAGTCATATTCATATATATCTTCAAGCAAACAACTCCGTTTTGCAAGCATATCGGCTCTTTCATTACCTTCAATTTGTAGGTGTGAAGGTATCCATTGAAGAATGACCTCCTTCCCACAAAATTGAAGGTACTCATACAGATTATCTACATACACATTCCCTTGGGTACCCCCTCCCTGCTTTATTAATTTTAATCCACTTAGAGAGTCAGAGAATAGAACTACTCTCCTCCTCCCTTCATTCATAGCCAACTTGATTCCTTCAATTATTCCAATCAACTCGGCATTCATTATACAGATACTATCGTTTAGTCTCAACATTTTCTCTTTTTTCAATGATGGAATGTAGATTCCTACACCCACTCGATCCTGACTTACACTAGCATCTGTATAAACCTCAACGTGTGCAAAATAATTCAATCGCATCATACGAAACTCGCGCTCCACCGATAACTCATTCATCCTTGCTTTTGTTGTGTCTCCAAAATCCAAGCTCACCACAAGATTGTTTGGGGGAATTTTATCACTTACCGGTCGAATTTTGGAAAATATTTGATTATTTTCCTCAATGACTTTTGACCGGTTGGTACTTTGGTGATTTGTTCCCCCTCGCAATGTTGTTATTATTTCATTTACCAAACAGTTATTTTTTGTAAGCATTCGTACAGTTTCACGCACAGTAATAAACTCTCTTTTGACGTTCAAAGGTGAGTCACCCATTTCAGACCACAGAGTATGTATTGGGGTCGAATTAATCGCCCCCAATACAACTCTGGCACATGCGTTCTCAACTTTCATCAATTTTTCAAATCCACCCTTTGATCCGTCACCATACACGCTTAACCCATACGAAATTTTGGAGGACACAAGCGCCTTTCGCATTATATCGGTTACACTCGGGTGAGCTCCCCACTTCGGTTTGCTCACCCGTTTGATCGTATTCAGTCTAATCTTGCAATTATCGGCTAATTTATCCATGTGAACCTTAAAATTAAGTCTTTTGTCGATCCAGATTCCCAGATACCTAGTCATAGTTACATGCCTGATTCGCTCATTATATATTTGTACATCTATGCTAGCATTCGTTCGAAAAGCCATAGTACAACATTTTCTTGCATTCACATGTAGATTCAATTCATTCAAACATTGTGTTACCTGATTTACACATTCCTGAGCTCGATTCATGGCCTCACCGATGGTTTTACCTTTGCCTAGTAAGACAAAGTCATCTGCAAATTGCAGGATGACTTTGTCTTCCGCGTTTAAACGATGAATCGAGCTCGTATACAGATTGAAGAGCATTGGTGAAATTTTACTACCTTGCGGTAGACCAACTTCAACCGTACCCTCCAACCTGTAACCACTTCCACACAGTACTAATTTTCGGTCAGTCATAAAATCATGCACCCATTTACAAATTTTGCCCGGGAAACCTAAGCTCAGAAGAACTTGGTATAGTTTCCCTGGCACTACATAATCATACGCTCTTTCAATGTCCAAAAATACCGCCACAATATACTTCTTTTCCTTTCGTACTTCCCACACAAACTTTTCTACACACTCGTTAGCCGAGTGGTTCCGTCGGAAACCAAAAGTAGTTTCTGGCAATAAACTATTCTCATTTATCCATCCTTCCATCCTACCTTTCAACATTCCATTTACAATTTTATTCAAAACATTCAACATACATATACCCCTATAGTTTATTGCCATATTCCGGTCACGATCTCTTTTGGGTATCGGAACCACTCTGCTTTCCTTCCATTTTGTCGGTATTTGGACACTCATCCACGCATTGTTTAGAATTCGGAGCAATTTTGTCTTTGCTTCCGAACTCAAACCTGCAATCATTTTGTAACTCACGCGATTTGTTCCTGGTGTAGTGGATTTTGATGTTCTCAAAATCCGCAGGAACTCATCCCATTTAAACTCCATACACATTTCGTTTCCATTTTCTCGTTCGTCTTCAGGTAACACAACTTCACCAATATTCCCTAAATTATTCTGAACATTCATCATCATTTGCAAAAACTCATTTCCCATTTCTGGGTCATCCAAAACATTATTCCTTCCACGGCAAACTATCCCTCTCACCCTATTAAACTGTGACCAGACATCCTTGATGGTCGACCTATGTGTCATTTGACTAACATAGGTCTTCCAACTTTTCCTTTTCGCTTTACGTATAGCCTTTTTCAGTTTTCCATTCGCTCGTCCATAATTTATTCTACATTCGGTACAAATACACCTATTAAATTCACTCAAGGCTATACGTTTCCGATCATACCAATACTGGATCTCCTTATTCCACCACCCTTTTAAATTAACCTCACATGCATTGACTTGCGTACTGCACACGTGATTCACTCTGTCTATTTCACTCTCAAGTTGGTTTGGATCATTCATTTCATTCGATATGAGAATCTCATTCATATTTCTGATCCATGCCTTGTTGTTTAACAAGACCTTTCTCTCTATGTTTACAGTTACCCCACCTATATTCGCTTCGATCATATAATGATCTCCACCCAAATTCTCATCAGTAACATTCCAAGTGACTTGTGCCGCCAGTCCGCTAGACACCATAGTGATGTCTATCGCACTGGCTCTGGCCCTGACATTCGCCATCCTTGTTGGCCTCCCATCGTTTAGTATTACGAAGTCGGAATCTATCACTAGGTCAGCCAACAAGTTTCCACATTCATCATTATAATCACACCCCCACATACCTGAATGCGCATTCATATCACCCCCTACAATCATGTCACTTTTATCACGTATCCATCGAAATAGTTTATTTAAATCCCTAAGGGCTTTCATTCGATCATTGACGCATTTGACTGGAGTTACATATAAACTAACAAAACTCAGATTTTTATCCAAACCTTGAGTTTTGGCAGCGATGGCTTCTATGTATTCAAAATTTGGTACCGCGATTTCTTTTAACTTAATATTGGTTTTTGCCAATATTGCTACCCCGCCGAAGCCATCGGCTCTTGGTTTGGATAAAAATTGATAACCTTTCATTCTAAACGCCTTATTTTCACGCTCCCATGTCTCACTAACAAGTACTACATTTAAACAGGTATTGGCCAAATAGTTCCGTAGCATATCGCTCTTAGCATATATGCTTTGGACATTTATTTGGCCAATCCTCAAGCATTCAATGGATCTTACCATTCACTCAGCAATGTATTCTTCATTCAAACATGAAGTCCTCCTGGTTCCCCACTAAGGCCAATTCCGAAGGACTTAAAAATTGGTATCTTCGATGGGTTGTTTCGTCTGTTGCTCTATTCCTTGATGTGGTTGCAGTTTTTGGATTATTTGTTGTTATTGTTGTTGTTGTTTCGTTTCTAATTTCATTTGTTTGTTGTTTTGTTTTATTTTGTTGCTCGTTTGTGATGTTGTTACATCTGTTGTTGTTATTGTTGTTGTTATATCTGTTGTTGTTGTTGATTCTAGTTTTGTTTATGTTTTGTACTATTTCAGGATTATCTTGGTTTTCCATATTATTATTATTGTTGTTATTATTGTTGTTATTATTGTTGTTATTATTGTTGCTATTATTATTGATATTCGTGTTGTTATTATTGTTGATATTATTATTATTGTTGTTATTATTGTAATTATTTTCGTTATTTGTATCATTGTTGTTGCTATTTGTGTTTTTGTTAATATTTGAATGTTTTTCTTGGTGTTTCTGCAGTATTTCACTATATGTTTGTTTCGTCTGTCCTTGTTTCGTTGCTCCCGTAGTGTTGGCGTTTTGTCGGAAGAATATTTCTTTTGCCCTGAAGTACGTAATTCTCTCTATGGTTTTTATTTTTATAATTTCCTTCTCCATTTGGTATGTAGGACAGTTTTGATCAAAGGTTGTATGTTCCATCTTGCAGTTGGCACACTTTATCGGTAAACAATCAATTCCATCGTGCCCTTTTGGGATGAATTTGGCACATTTAGGGCATACCGGTGCTCGCTCACATCTATTTTTTGTGTGTCCGTATCTCTGACAAGTATGGCATCTCATTGGATTAGGGATGTACTGTCGTACATCCAATCTTAGAAATCCGGCTTTTATGTGGGTTGGCAATTCAATCATATTGAAGGTAATTATATGAAGTGGTGTATCTTGTAGTTCCGTATTGATTCTACGTTTGATACGTTCCACTTTCACCACGTTTTGTTCCTCTAACTCTTTCTGGATTTCGGTTACATCCACCATCATCAAATCTCGACTGTAGATAACACCTTTGCTTAAATTCAGGAATTTGTGCTCCTCTACCTTGATCGGCATTTCTGCTAGTTTAGTCGCCTTTAGAAGCTTTTGGTATCCCTCTTCTTTATTCGTAAGAACCAGCAAATCACCACTTCTTAAGCGCTGCGTCTCTTGAATATATGTGGTGATCATCGATAGCCCCTTTTCAATGAGAAATGGTGAAACTCCATTAAAACTTTTTTGCGTGTCGTCAATTTTTTTGATAACTACATATTTTTGGGTTGCACGACTATCCTCAAAAAAATTCCTTCTTCGTTTGAAGCGACTTTCATCGAGCTTTGCAAATCCTCTCGAGTCTACGAGATTTGCAAACCGATTACTCTCCATAAAATTCGGCATCCTGCCCGCAGGCAGTAACCGTGCACAAGTGCTGGTTTTTTTCTTTCCGCGACTGTATTTACTTAATTAAACGTCACACACAAAAAAAACACGAAAATATAAAAACACTTTAATAGTGTTTTTTATTGTTTATAAACACCACTGTTATTAATTAATAAAGTTTATTATCACGACACGAAACTTTATTTATATTTCTCACCGCTTAAAATTATAAATTTATAAAAAAATAAACTTAAATTTGTAAAGACTTTAAAAATTTTGTTTGATTTGACAGCGAGACACAAATGCGTACCTTTGAAACTATAATTAACTTTTGCTGTTCGTTTGTGACTAATCAGCAATCAACTATTGTTTTTATATTTTGCTAAGATTTTTATAAGACGTTGGTTACTTGTACATTATCTTCCCATGTTGTCTAGTGGTTAGGATACCCGGCTCTCACCCGGGAGGCCCGGGTTCGATTCCCGGCATGGGAAATATTTTATTCGTTAATTGTACAATTAAATCGATTAACAGATCGAATCGGATCTGTCCGTCTTCCAATCGAGCCGATTGAACTACTGATAAGAACGTATAAATATAATGTTAGCTTTATATACTAATCTCGTATTAGACATAACAACGCCTCGATAGCGCAGTAGGTAGCGCGTAAGTCTCATAATCTTAAGGTCGTGAGTTCGATCCTCACTCGGGGCATATAGTTTTTTATGAATTTGTCGATTACGACTAATCTAAACTTTTACTCGAAATTCATTAGCCCAATTAACCCAATAACATCAAATACATTTCCGACATCGTATCGATTATATATTTGCCGCGAACACAATGACTCGGGGAAAAAAAATTTCATTTTCTGAATCATTCAACCAATTTAAAGATCATTAAAGCTTTGTGGTTCTCACAATGGTAAATCTCGCTTGTTTCTATATAACATAATCTCTCACGAAAATGACAACATTCAATGGTTTGGGTAATCATTTAGTAGGTACATGACCGTTACGATTTCCAGTTTTCTTTTGATAACGCAAACCTCAATCTTGTACAGATTATAAGAAATTGGAGAACCACTCGATTGCAATGAGTTGATGTCATCAAATTAATTTGTACACACTGACACATTAATTTGTGTTGTTGTTTTTGTACTTCTTCACGTCTCAAGATCAGTTGAACAAAAAAGCTATATAAATCTTGAGATAAAATAAGACAAGAAAATACCAACAACAAACAACATAACAGTATATATACGGTGTGGAGATAAAATTATTTTTGTGTCGAAATTTAATTTTGCTAAATAAATTAATTTAAGCGAATGTTATTATAGTGAGTGTGTGTGTGTGCTAACTGTATGCGCGCGACTGATAAAAACTTGATGTGTGTCAGTGTGCTACGAATAATGCGAAATATGAGGGAGAACATAAATTACGGTGTGTCTGTGTGTGTGGTACTGGTATGTACAAATATTAGAATAAATAATTAATTTCTCTAAGAATAACGGTGGCCTAATTTATTCACAAGACATGTGAGTAGATAAGAAATTGCAACGAAGAATATATTTGACAGTAAAAAACCGTATGTCAGATGTGGGGTTCGAACCCACGCTCCCAATTGGGAACCAGAGCTTAAATCTGGCGCCTTAGACCGCTCGGCCAACCTGACATGTGGATAGAGTGTGTTATTTTAGTACAAAATTAGCAGAACTGTACCAAAATCATAATATTCTAAAATATGATTCGGCTTTGTGTGGAGCATATATGCCAAGAGCGATATGATTCGGAGTTATCTGGCCAAGAACAATCTAAAAGTAATGCTAGTGTGTGAAACTTGGGAGCGTGAAAACAAGAGGTTTCAATAAAATGGATACAGATTTTTATCCAGACCGAGAGCTGATGAATTTGGAGGAGTAGCAATGCTGAAAATTTAGATCTCCCAAATTTTGAGTACATGGAGGTGATCGCGGCCAAATCTCAAAATCTGGATAGAAATCTGTTTTTTGATAGCGTACATGTAGCACTTATTAAAGTATAAAGCTCTGAGAGATATTATAAAAATATTTGGAAATTGAAACAGGCTATTCGTAGAGCAAAACGGAGGACTTGGCGGAACTGACTGACTCATAGGACCTCCAGTAAGGATATAGGGAAAAAATTTACTATAGTCAGAGGTAAAAGAATGAATGTAAGAAATACTGTGTTAGAGGTTTCGGAAGAAGGAGATCAATTCTTACAAATGATGACGTAAGTTGCGTTGAACTAAGATGTATGATTTTATGAGTGGACAGAAATTAGTTGTGTGTCGAAAAGATTACAGATTGCAAAATCTCTCTTCTATATATAAAATACGAGAAAATGTTGTAAGGCTTTTCGAATGCGACTAAGATGTGAAAATATATAATGAGAGTATTGAATTGCGACTTTGATTATTGGTATTTGGGAATCTGGATCGATCATCGATGGTGAATAAACCAAAATGAGGAGCTCGTCTTAGTGTAACTGATATGTTACAGCGCTGGTTTCGTCCAAAATTACGTGTATGATATTGGTTCTAAGGTTGGATATAGCGCGTTAATGAGAATGTGAGAGAGTGGTATTGCAGTTAATTAATCATACCCCAATACACACTTTATGGTCTGAAATGGGCGATTCGCTTCTTAATAACTATAAAAGAGAGTGGATCATCGTTAGTTAGTGAACGAAATGATAATCAAATTTCTGGCAGGTACAAATTTTAGGAAAATGCAAAGAACCCGCCTACGATAAAATCTTAAGACTAAACGATAAGCATCAGCGGAGAAGTGAGAGTGATAAAGTGCAGATTTTTGCACAACCAGGTGTACGAGAAATACATGTACGGAATAAATGGATTCATGAATTTTTAAGTTTAAGCTTGGTGAAATTAAAGTAGTATAGTGAATTATGTAGTGTTCCCTTGAAAGCTCAGTTTTAATGCACTCAAGGGTGACGAGAGATTAAATTTTGGGACACATGGAAACAAATTACCGATAATTGCGAAATTTAACGGATAAGTACATCACCATCACCATTTAGGGGTACTCGTCCGTATTGGACGATTAGTTCAACAACAATACATACTCTGCGTGAAATGGATGACTCTTCTTTGAAACGTCCAGTTAAAAGACTAAAAGTCATTTGAATGAAAGAAGGCGCCCTCGATGCCAACCCTCGGGAAAACCACTCTTACGAACTCAATTATTTCCGAATCTTATTTGAGGCTAGGACTTAAACTTAACTTGTCAATATGGATGCAAAATATATTTTTCAAATTTTAACTACACGATCAGTGGTGCCTTACCTTTCACACCAACAATGATCTGTCGTTCATAATGAAGCTCAAAAGAATAGATAAGAACATGTAAGAGTTGAGGACTGTGTGTTAGTAGTGTTGTTGTCAGATTCTATATCGCCCGTATATTCATACCAAGGAATCGTTTTACTCTGTCATTTAAAAACGTTCCAGTAAATATATCCCGCGACACAAAAAATGCCACATTACATATTACAGTTTCCCTCAAGATCGGTAAACCAATTATATAGCAATTATTCACCTATATATATAAAAAAAAATAGTTTCTCACAAATCCCTTTATATGATATCGATACATAATCCCCATGTACATAGTTTATACGGTAAATTCCACAGTAATTATGTGAAATTAATATTTTCCCGCGTCTTTTTCTACTCATGCATTTCATCTCACCAGATACCGAAACAAAATATATCCATTTATGAACACAATTTCACAATTATACAGTGTGATTGATAGCAAATGGATTTAAAATTTATCTAATACAAATCCATGTCTTACATATATACACAGATCATACAAGAAGAATAAGAAGAATATGAAGATCGAATTAAAACGATGCTCGATCGCACATCTTAAGAATATTTAATTGAATTTAATTCACTCGATGAACAAAACAAAATTATTGGTTTCGATTTTGATCGTCGAGCACCGGGATCGAGGTACATGAGAAAATATCTTATTCAGTCCAGATTACTTCCTATATACTTATATCGGATAGACAAGAGTCGTTTGTTGTTTTATGTCGGAAGATTTTCTTATTGTGTCGACCTTTGAGATGCACACATTTATTCGTCTTTGTTTATTTAATTAAGATATTATAATTAATTTTAATTAATAAAAGAAAGAAAGTGTTTTCTTCATGTTTTGTTGTTGTTAACATCGTTGTTTTATTTTTTTATGTCTTTGAGATGCTGCGCACCAGCTTGGGAATTTTCTTCTATTTCGTTTTCGTTTTGGGTTTGTTATGTTTAAATGTCTGCATATTGTTATCTAAGATGAATGTTTTCAGGAAATGTTAATGACAGTGAAAAAAGATAATAAAATCTGCTGCTTTAATTTCCGACAGACAATTGGAATTGTTGTTTGATTAACGTTTATGCTTTTATGTATAAGTACTTAGTTTTAATGTCAGTATGGGAGTCTGTTTCAAAGTATCGTTTATTAAGTTGGATAGCCAAGACTGGAACATACAATCTCTAATGAACTTAATAGTTGAAAGTCATTTTTTTTAAGCTTGGTGCTGTTGACCTATTCAGTATCAAATTGATAGCATGGATTTCGAAGCAGCCCTCTTGTAAAACAGTGACCAAGAAGAGTTACAAAACAATTGCAGTATATTGTTTTTTTTTGCACATCAGATCTGATCTATATCTGCTATCAAGTTCAAAATACACGGATATATACGAATTGAATCCTAAATGAAATGTTGATGCTGCTTAAATATCTCACTTTTGAGACATTGAAATGTTTTTGCCAATTTGTTCATTGGGTTCATCCATGATGCGTTTTTTTCATGTTTAATCAAAAGCAGGGAATCTCACATGATGCCATTGTGCTGGACTTGAATAAGTTCAATTATTGGTTATCGATCTGCAATGAAGTTTAAATATGTATCAGGACGTCCTCTTACCCTATCCAGCATAAAGGTTTTAGAATCATTCCACAACAATACTTTTGTGTTGAGAATCGGCATAGTTTCAACAATTTGGTTCATACTCCTACTGACGAACAATTAACCACTTAAGTCAAGGCGTGGTAGCCAGGAATTGTTCCTTAAACTCTAGAGCATTCAAAACGCATCAAATCTGAACATTTTTCATGACAGAAGAGTAAACAGCTATATAGGTATTAATTCTATTTCCAATATACGGGTCATTGTACCGTTTGTCTTTATACTTAGCACCTTTGTATTCACAGCGAGTTCGGATTAAATTTGAATGGTTACTCTCCAATATTTAACGAAAGGCGCGGCATCTTATATTAACATTAAATCAAAACTTTCAATTTCACACAGAATAAATATATAAGTATCCATAAATGAAATACAAACATCTTGCAAACCATGCATAATATAAATTTACGACTGAGATTTGACATTCAGATGAAAGTAAAAACTGTCTATGTGATTGCACAAACGAAAGTCGCATACAAGTAAATCGACGGTTAAATTGAATTTCACTTAAAGTCAATATTATATATGTACAAAGCGGCGAGAGAAAGAACAATAACTTGTTAAATTCCCAAACCATCTGACCGTTTGCTCTATCAATAAAATAAAATCTTAAAACATAATTCGCGAAACTATAAGGTGTACGACGAAAAATTTCTCTTCTTACAATTTCAATTCCACACCTGTATGTGTTCGCGCAATTACAACAATAATTAAAACGGGCATTGAACTTTATACACTTCTTGGAGCACAAACACTTTCATTTTTATGTGTTACCACGCGCATCAATATATATATAATACATCGTCTTAATAATACACTTTACTAAGACATTCTTTTGTTTAAAATGACTTAAAGTATCGACGTTTATCATAAATACATAAATATAAGTTTCACCTCGGTTTAGACTGAGAATTTAGTTCAATTCCATCGAAATCGAATGAAAATGCTTGATGTGCATGACAGACCATAAAAAAGGAAATGTACATTTATAATTATTCTTACCTGTTCATCAATCGGACATCCTCGTTCGTCTAATAATTTTTGCGATGCTTCACCCAGTCCGTCTAAGGCGGCACAGTCAACGATTTTAACACCGATTGCGGTCGGTAGAAGGGCACGAATGCCGAGAGTGGTTGGTTGGCCCACTTCCACAGCACCGGCACCACCAGCACCACCAAGCTCGAGCCATACTCGAACGTGAGGTGGAGGCATCGATGGTGGTTGATATGTTGTTTCTGAATCAGCCGTGTTAGAGTCGAAACTCATGCGACCGTTTCTAAATATAAAAATATATAATTAACACTCGGGTTTCGGTATATATAATGATTTTCCACTTACCGATAGTTTATTTTCTCCTCTCGCACTTCACTCTCGTACAACTCCATTTCCATCATATCCGTTGTTATCATACATTTGGCAATTTTTACCACATCAGCTTTTTGTCTCAACTTATCATCCATTTGGACCACAACGCGTACACTCATTTCAATCATACCGTTCGTTTTCGGTTCCGTTCGTACGCCACAACCCATCGCCGGTATATTCAATTCGACAACCGATGTGAAATTACCTCGCGTTCGACACTCTTCACTAAATTCCTTGGCAAATACAATGCCCCGAAACGGTTTGCCCATATCCAAACGTATTTGAAATGTTTCTCGCGTACAATTCGTTACCAATTTAATTGATTTGCTATTTGGTTGCGTAACGATTTGAGGTGAATTTGAGTTTTGTGATTGGGATGACGACGGCGATGGTGGTCGATTTGTCCAACTCCCAGGAACTAAATATATCAACAAAAACACTAATCGCATCATTGTTGTGGAATTTATGGTTGCACTTGTTTTGGTTGAGTAAATCTAAAATAAAATAAAAAAAAAATCGTGTTACATATATTTGGTTGCGTAATGTTCAGATGTTCATCGAAATTAAATAATGGCAACATCTAGTTTAGTACATATAATACACTCGTTGTAATGGTCAATAAAGTACGATGGGAAAGTTTGATGTGCGGTAATCCGCCATGTTGTAACAAAGTAGTATGTATACTTACTAAAACAATTCGGCAGATTAAGTCAAACGGATTAAAAAGATATTATTTTAAATCAAATTAGTTGCATACAGTTTTACATAAACATGTATAAAACATCGCATCATTGATCTTCCCATGATCTCTCCCAATTATACGATTTTTCTTCCGCTTTAATTGTATAAATGTAGTTTTGTATTGGTAAAACGTTATAAAACAAACTACACAAATAAAAATCCCACACACGTCATAAAACTATTCAATTTAGAATCGAATTTAACGGGATTGCTATAATTATAGCTTCCGATTTAATAACTAGCCCACGCACAATTATGTCGCGTCGATCGCACGTAATGGAACATGACATAAACAAAATTCCAATTATGTATGTAGGAACGTGACCCAAGTGACAATGTGCTTAGTCTATTTAAATACGTTGGCATAATTATTTTTTGTTTTCGAAATGTCAACAACATTTGACATGTTTTTATATACGAAATACAATAACAAAATGCATGATTACATGATTAGATTGGCGAATCGTGGTAGTAGGTTAGTTGGTTTGGAATGCGATTGTTTTAGAAATGCTATATAGTTAACGGTATGAAACTGTCAATTGTTTAAACAAAAAAAAATATGAATCGAATAAAAATATTAATTGGCCCATGGGAGGATCGAACTCGCGACCTTCGCGTTATTAGCACGACGCTCTAACCAACTGAGCTAATGGGCCGATGAGAATGGTGTCTCATGTGTTAGTATAAATTAATTTACATCACAATTTATTTTTTTTACAACCCAACAAACCGCTATATAAATTTTAAAATCAATTTCCGCTGTTTGTTATGAGGATATCTATCTGTGTTAATTGGAACTAATAAATAATTTTATGTCATTTACATATTTTGACAATTCGAATATGTCTTAATATTAGACAATAGTTTTGATTGTCTATATGTGTGTATATACCTTAATATTTTATGACAGTTAATCGAATAAGCGATGGCCAGGCAGGTTGTGATGCAATTTGAAACAGAAAGTTATGATCATGAAGTTATATATGAGATTGATTGGTTTGAGGAAGTGAAATTTCTCACTCGTCTTTGTCGTTTGTGTATACGACACGAATCAAGAAATAAAAGATAGTCGTTTGCTGACCTACATATACTGGTTACAACTGGCTTGGTTGTGGCCAGCTGGAATCTTTATATGGTTTTAGTTCCCATCTTTATATCATTGGAAAGGTAATATATTTCAATATTCTGGGCTTTACGGTAACTGAATAGTTTTACTGTATTATAAGTAGAAGTAGCCTCAGAGCCAATTTTCGGACATATTCGATGTCAATGAAGTACGTTAGGTTGTGCGTTGCAGGCTGTAGTTCGTTTTCGTTTAAAACTCATTGGATTTGATAGTTGTCCAAATAATTAGGAGGACATCTACTATGGTATACCATGACTCCGAAAGACGCGTCATTTGTTGGATAAATTCTGAAAGATTCTTGAATTGAATTGAACTTGACAATTGAATTTGAACGATTCGAATGATATGTTCTAACCAAGACTAGAACATTGTAGTGAAAACTTTGCAGGTTCACCAATCGCCATTTTTTTTCTGGACAGTTCGCATTCGGTTTTAACATTTAAAATCTTTCCTGCAATAAGCCTACAAACTTTAGGTCTGATTGTTGTAACTTTGGTATCGATGTGATATGCGACAGGTAAGTAGCGAGTAAATGTAAGAATTTGAATGTAAGAAAGCGAGTAAAAGCTATTGGGTTAATTCAGCAAAAAGCAGGGAAAGTGGTATATAGATCAAAAAGTGATATTGTTCTAGGACTCATCAGCAAAACTATCAAAGCTGCTCAATCACCAAAACATTGAATTATTTGGTATAACACAGAGAGGTGCCAAAGAGCCTTAAGAGGTGTTAATCGTTTTAGATGAACTTGTTCAGTTCGTTAGTTAAACCAAGTGACGAATAACGTATATTTTGTTGACGTTTGTTATCTTTCAAAATGTGTGATCGTGAATTTGATAGAATGTTAATTGTACTCCAATTGATAAGATTAGAAATACACAATAAATGACTTTCTATCTAAGTCATTTATTGTGCTATCAATTAAATATTATGTGAATTGGTTAAGCGACTGTAGAGTAGTTTGTCGTAGTAAATTTGTGGAAAATCAGCATGGGTGAGCTATCACCTACGTAAGTAATGACGTGTCGATAATTTTGTGACATAATTAATGAGTTTGAATTTTGGTAGGGTCAACAAAGGTTACGACATCGAAGCAACAAGCTTTGATGGCGATACTAACGATCCCCAGCTATACAATGAACTTTGTAGTGAAATAGTGAAGAAATTGTTAAAATTAAACGGCGAGTTGTTCTTATTCAACTCGGACAAAGCGATATTTGTGCCACTCGCTTTATTCGAGGAATTTATACTGGTTTGTAGTGTGTTGTATATATATACGTGAATCCCCTCTTCAACTCACTTTAATTTTATGTTGCAGACAATTGATAAACTTGGAATATCAGTTACCGATAATCATGTGTGGGACTATGAGTTGCAGATCGGTGATACAATCGAACAAATGAAATTAATTTGGATTGTTGGCCAAAAAGGGCCACCGATTCCGATTCACGACAATATTAAGTACGCATTTAATTTTCTCCAGCCAAACTATTTACAGTACATGGATAAATCGTTTTGTAACCCAGACGTATACACTCAAGTGAATCTTATACTGGACTACCATAGACTGCAGAAGCGGACACGGGGAGTTGAAATTTTTAACGTTTGCGATTTAATTAAATTTAAAATGGCGATCGACGATAATCGATATGATTACGAGAATTGTGAATTTCACAAACTAATCGATCGTATGCTACGCGACACTATCGAAAGCGGATTGTATATGAAGGACGGTAAATTCGATTTGAACAAATATTTAAGTGACAAACATATTTTTCGGAGTGTCCACGAAATTTTTGAATATCTCGTCTATCATTTTCAGAATACAATCGGTTCTTTATATTGGAGTGCCTATACCCAATATCCCATTCAACTGTCAAATATAACGAATATATCAGACTTTTTGGATAATATTCATGCAACAGGTACAATAGTTGTAACGAAAACTGATCCCGATGGAGAATGTGCTAAAGTTTTATACGAAATCCTAACAAAATCGAAGAACTTTATCAATTTAAAATTTAAATTGGACGCCGAATGGATATATAGCGGCGATTGTGTAGTTAAAAAACTGACCAAACCGCTAGCTCGATGCGAGATTATAATTGATACAAAAAATTCGTTTAATTTCGTTGAGAATTTCATAAACTGGCTTAAACTGGCGTTTGGCACTCGTTTAAAGTGTTTCATTGAATTGCGACTCTCAATGTTCGAAACAATCAATCCCTATATATTTAACGGGTTGTGTTTGAAGGAACTAGAAATTCGAGACGCAACCCTCGACTATAAACTCATTAAAATGCTCACAAAGTGTAGGGCAGACAGTATATATTTTATTAATTGCCGCATTGAAGATGATCACCATCAGCGGTTCGAATATATTGGCCGACGACGATCGGGGTGCGATCGAAATATTTTTAAATATTTCGACGAACTACGGAACGTTGGGGTAGTATAGATATTTTGAAGATGAACCTGATCGATTTATTTCGGTTTTTTATTATTTCAGTTTATTAAATTGGATTTGGAGGAGCACACGATCGGAATACTGTTTTCGTATGTAGCATCAATGATGATGACGAATAAATTAGTCGAATTCCAATGTATAAATCAAATGTGGTTTCCCAACGAGTATAAACTACTGTTTAAACGATCTTTTGGCAACTGTTATGTGGATCGAATCGAAGCGTACTCGCGACGAACAGGCGACAATATCGATTTTTATGAGCTACTCAATCGAATTAGCTTAAATATGAGTGATCGAGAGGAATTCGAGTTCTATAATTGAAATAAAAATCTTTAAGTGGAGCAAATGCTAGATACGATCTGTTATTGGACGAATCGGAATACGAGTTGACGAAACGGAATACGTGTTTATGAAAAATCTATTCCAGTCAAACCTGTTGAGCAGTAAGTTCGAATATTTTATTTAACAATAATAAAATTTATCAACGTATTTGACAGTATTTCTAATTTTTGACAAAATGATACACAAAGATGATACATTAATTCGAGAGACAAGTTGTAGAATTGGGAAAGATAATCCGATTAGAGTCTATCTGCTGTCCTGAAGATATATCTTCATATATTCATCAAATATCAATAAGGATGATCTAGGCCCATACACCTTAAAATCTCCTAACGTCTAATTACAAATCAAACATATTAATTTAAAATCACAACATGCGTTCTACCTATAATGTTCAGCCAAGCAACCCAAATCCATTAACACCTACATATGTCTAACGATATAATATGATCCAATTAACGATCAATTGCGTGTGTGATCCTCATCTCATATTCATTTATAATAAACAAAACCAAAAAAAATAATCTCAAATCAATCATACCTAACGTATGTATAACTCGCGATCATCTATATAAACGCGTGATATGCTATAGGGGTACAAAAAATGGATTTTTAATCGGACTTCTTACATATAATGTAGGTCAAAACGATTCAATTGTATTTCAATCATTTCTTAATTTATATAAAAAGTGTTATCCCATCGGGCATTTTGAGTATATAAGATATAACATTGACTTACATGTGTATACCTACATACGAATTAATAGCGAAACCACCTTACGGCATATCAAATTAAAATCATATCAGAGATCGAAAATAGTTTATACTCTTATAAGAATGTATATAAGATGTTATGGTACGTTAACGACCTCATCCTATATACATATATATATATATATAGTTATACATAGGCCGTTTCGATCACAGCGCATAAATTCTGTCAAATGATTTTGTTGGACTACCGAAATGCCCATAGATTTTGTAAACAGTATTTAGATCACGTTTTTATGTACAAGATCACGCACCTTTCATTAATCATTTAACATTGTTGTTATGTTCGCTGTTCAAGAGATCTGTCTTATAAGCGCATATATACATACATCGAAAACCTTTCTTTTAATTATTTCAAAATCGTGATTTTATTCGGATTGGAATTTTATGTAATATATCGCGCCGATTTACAGTATTTAACCGACAACATAATATACTTGTTGTGTACTTTATAAAGTGCAGTTAAGAATTTATTATGGTGCATGTATAAGGTGAGATCGTAATATGTAACCACGCGATTTCAGTTGCGAGTTATTGCACAGCACGACCGATCGAATTTGATCTGTTATTGATTATCGAAATAACATGGTGTGTGATAAGATCGACATCAACATGATTTAAAAATTTCGACAACGTTTATGATTCATGCGCCTACCAAAGATTATACGAAAGATTTTCAAGAGAGTGGCCTCGCCAACCACCAAATTGATACAAATATAGAACCTATTTTAGAATACTTTCATCTAGTCTAGTGAACCCACTAGTATAGCCACTTGAAAACGCCTATTAATTTGTCCACAAGCCAATATTTCATTCGATGACATCAATTTCGTCATAAATCGTAGGGAAGACTCCACCCCATTGAGATGTCTCAAGCCGGGCATAAAAACTTTTGTATACTCAGTATTCTCAATATGATATTGCACGTCAATCTGAAATCGTTATTACACCAATGTCAAAGTCATTACGATGTGATCGTCAACTGTCTTTTTTTTAAATATTTAGTCAAGAAAATCTACAGTAAAACAATAGAAGAAATGTGAGTAGAAACACATCTGATCTAAGACGATAAATTAAGTCAAAATTTCACTTTCTTTTGTTTTTCTGTTGTATATAGTCAATTCCCTTCAACTGCGGAATTGAAATATGGTTTTACTTTTTTTTCATTAACAAGAAGACATTAAAAATGCAAAATTGTTTAGATAATTAAAAATCTAGACGGAAGAAAGTAAAACTTTATGTTAATTCTTTAAGAAATGTGCGTGTAGGTTGAACAATTTACAGTAGACATATTTAATAATGGGCAATTTCTACATTGATCGATTTGAATATGAATGAATACGTAATGAGAGGTTGAAACACGTGTCATCGTTTGAGCAAAAGTGTCTGATATGATTTTTAACTGAATTTATAATACGATTCGACCAGCTAATCTCGCGTTAGAACTGACATTTAAAATGTGGGCGTCCCATATTGGGTAAACGCAATGTATCGAAATCTGTAGATTTGTTTGGTAACTAAGTTCACAGAAAGATTTAAACAACAAATCTCTAATTAAGGTTAAAATTTAAAATATGGGCGCCCAACATGGGGTTGAAGATACGTGTCGCTTTAATTAATCGAGAACAACTTTTGGCTTGTCACTGAGTTCATATTTAAATTATCACTATTAATCTCTAGTCAAGACGTATGAGCTCCAGTGGTTTAAACTGCGGCAGTTGGAGCGGGAGGTACCGGGTTCGAATCCCGATAGGGGCAGGATGCAAAAGGAATTTTTCACCATGAGATTACGATCTGTGGTGTGAATGAACACAAATATGACACCCTGTTGGAATGCAGAACTCATGGGCCGACCCATCTTCCATGCCAGTACTATAGGCTGGTATAGAGCTATGCAATGTGCAGAAGGTTAGGAAAATCAGACCTTTAGTAAATAAGTGAACCGCGAACAAGTAGGGTGTGCCTTGAGTCCCAAAACAGATTAGAGATAAAAAAAACACATGTGAGTCCAACATTAAATTAAAGTTACATTGTAGTAAACATTGTGACAGCTTATTTCAAGCTAAATTTTAAATTTCAAATTTGGGCGCCCAATATGGGGTTAATACACGTGTCGATTTAATTATTTAAACAAAACCTCTCAGTTTGTTTGATCACTGAGTTCCTAATAAGAATACTAATCTCTAGTTAGGATTCAAACGTAAAATGTGAATACTTTATTTTAAATTAAAGTTAGATTGTGACAGTTAATCTCTAGTTTGGAACACATGCCGATTTAATGATTTAAGCAAAACCTTTAGATTAGATGTAATTGAATTCATTATAAGAATTAATTAATTAATTTCCAGTACTGATTAAAATTGTATATTTTTGGCGCCCAATATGGGTTTTAAAACACGTGTCGAGCTAATTATTCGAGAGAACCTATTGGTTTCTTTGATCACTGACTTCATAATTAGGTTAATACTACTAATCTCTAGTTAAGATTAAAATGTAAAATGTGGCTCAGTTCATAATTAAATTGTAACAGCTAATCTCCAGTTAAGATAAAAATTTATAATTTGGGCGCCCAACATGGGGATGTAACGTTTATATAACCTAAATAAAAATGCTCGAAATTACAAAAATTACTGTTCCAACCATCAATTACGAATGGCATACACGAAAAGTAGAACTCTTTCGATGTAATTGCACACGTACTATAATAATAAAACTTCTTTGTATGCCGCGTACCTTACTTACATATACCTTGGCTATATACTTAATAAAATGTTTCAATAATATACAGCATGATGTAGGGCACCACCCATTAACAATATCCAAACATATACAACATAAAAATTGTAATGTAATTAAAAATAAAACCGAAAGAATCGAGCGCATAAAATACCATTTTTACCGTTCAAACACAACTCAAGATCAACATATCCAATCAATATATACATAAAATTGGATTACAATCAATGTTTGTTGAAATTATGTTATTAAGTTTTGTTTTGCTGATCTGTCTGTATAAATAGATAAATTTTTAGTTCCATCGAAATGTCTAACTGTCAAAACATTCACGTTGAAAGTAAATGTTATATATAGAGCGTCCTTAAGTCTCAATCAATGGATGACATTGTGTTTATGATCTAACCCAATTATGTAAATGCATATAAAAGATCGCTTTAATGGGGTTAAGCCTTTAATGCGATGGGCGCGGATTTTCTATACGGGTTAGACCATCATATCGTATTGGTTTATCTTAAAAAATATTTTTTCACCGTTTTTCTCAGTGTTCGAAAGATCAAACAATAATAAACTTGATCACGCGATCGCATCTATATAGAATAAAATGGAAATACCTTAATAAATAATTCATTATCGCGCCACACCATTCGGCATTACAATTTTCATATAGTTTTCTGTGTATACACTACATAACGATCATGATAATGAATATGATGATCATGATCATCAAGATCATTAAATAATAATAAAAACGACATAGAAACAGAGTATGTATGTAAAATGTGTGTCTAAACGACATCTTCGTTTGATCTTTAAGAAAATTAAATTTAATAGAATATATACGATCGTACACGTAGGAATACATACGATCGACGATCATATATCATTGTGTTGTGTGTATGCATGAACATGCAAAACGATAATTTTTCACAATCAATATGCAAAATTTAATTAATTGGCGGTATTGATAAATTCAATTATATCTACAGGATTTTTGTTGTTGTTACTAGCGGTTTGTAGCAAATTGGTTGTGTCTTTAAAGTATGTATAAGCGCATAAACAGTTGGAATACGTGGGGGTATACAATTTACAGGTACAAACCGTTAACGTATGCATATATATGTAAGTAATTAGGTAAAACAAATGAATTGTGATAAAATCTAGTGATCGTTCTCGAGCTGAACATAAGCTCATCAAATATGGAAGAGCAATGATCAAATATCGAAATGAGGAGTTGGACATTGGCCTCGAAAATATTTTATCGGTTACAACAACAGTTCGAAAAAGGTCCATGGACACATCGTTTAGTTCCTTCGGTAGTTAGATGGCTAGATAGGAAACATGTCAGTTTATTAAAGTCAGTTTCTAACGGGGTAGGATTGTTTTCATCAACGTAAAGCATATGGCTTTTGACTGTTAATTATCGAAATTTGACAGTTGGTTTGTGATATGACTTGTATCTACTGTGTTTGAGTCTCGCATTTCAGAGAAAATGAAGTGTTCTGCTAGTTGTCGTGAGACTATCCACTTTCTCTCAGAAACCTAACCGTTTCGATATATTTTTTATTACGGATACCATTCTTGTACTCTCTTTCGGCAGATCTTCACAAGTTTCAGTCTTCTCTTGGTCTTAAATTGCCTTAAACCTCACACTTTCCTTATTTATGTCTACAAATGTGGCACACAATTATATTATCAGTCGCAGTGAAATATTACAAATGTTATAAATATAGGGACGACCCACACCCATAAGAAGATCACTTAAAGCCGGGCACTAAGATAAAAAATGACTGATACCAAGTTTATTAATTTAAATCAGTTTATAGTTAGTTCGAAACTTAGATAAATCGGCCAATAAAACATGATCGAATAAGATTTGCCTACGTTTTACCCTCCTAAGAGGAATAACTGATATAACCGCGACGGAACGTTTAATCCCAAACATCAAAAACTGCAGAGTAATTGAGGATTATACCGGCAGAGATCACCAGTACCTTATATTTCACATTGGTGACCCACAGAACCCAGATAGATCTTCACAGGAACCACTGGTAAGTTGGAATCTGGACAAAATAGATAAAGAAACCTCCGCTAGCACAATATCTAGAGGCACAAGTAAAATACAAGACAAAAAATCCCGTATACTGATGGACGACTGAAATCGCACAGCTACGTAAACTCTGTGTACACTCAAGGCGTCAATGGCAACAAGCTATACCACGGGAGGAAACGTGCCAACGGTCGAGGAGAACTTTTGGATGATATCGAAACAAACCTATAGCTACAAGCTCGCCATGAAGAAACTTAGAGCCAGTAATCTGAGTTTAGCCATGGAAGTATCCGTGATAGAACGTATAGTATACAAGCAAGCCCAGAGATAGATGAGGTCCGTATTTCTCCTTAAAAGACCTCGATTTGATGGTATACCTGGCGAAATACTAAATAAAGTACACCGAATAAACCCGAATTTGCTATACTCAACATGTGTAATGCTTGCCTTAGTATGGGTACTTTCTGTAGCAGCTGGAAGGTCGCGCTCCTTGTTCTTATTGATAAAAGTAAGGGTAACCCAGAGGTAGCATCATACCGCCCGTTGTGCATGCTTAGTAAAGTCTTAGAAAGACGAACTAAACCCAGACGGATGGTTACGATTGAGCAAGCTGGTGGCCTGTCCCCAAATCAATATGGATTTAGAACAGACCTTCCCACAACTGACGTCATAATGAAAGTAATAAAAGCGGTAAGGAGAGGAACAGAAAGACACCATTTTTCTCAAATAGTCTTTTTCTGGGGACGGGAAACTGATCGTTTGGAAGAAGATAAAGTATTCTGCCGACAAAACAGCCAACCGTGTTATCTCATTCAGTCTAATGGCAAACACCACGGGACCAAGGGAAAGCCAGCTCCGCTTGCTTATGTGTACTGTGCATTCAATCCTACTATAAGGTGCCGAGATCTGGGCAGAAGCTCTGACCAAGGAGATGCACTGGAAATGGTTGCCACAGTCATCGCTAGGTCAATAGACTGCCAAATTAATCCCGAGGAAAACATGGGGAACTAAACTATTACCTTGCCGTCCCTGAGCGGGCATGGGTATTTCCGGGAATACCTCAATAAAATTAGAAAGTCAGACTCGACTGAATGCATTTACTGTGCGGCAGGTGTATAAGATGATGCCCAACACACTATGATGGAATGTAAAAGATGGTCGACGCAGAAAGAACAAATGGAACTGCTAGTCGGGACACTGTACATTGAAAATATAATCAGTTTTATCCTTCAAGGGAAAGATGAGTGGAACGTGGTTACACATAAAAACCATATTACGAATAAAGAAAAACGACTTGAATGGTTTTCCTAGGCAAAACCGAAGTATCTTATCCGAAATAATGTGATAAACAGTTCCAGATATAAGAAGAAAGAGGAGGTGTTTTAGTGGGTATGCCAATCAGATGAGTACGACACTCCGCTTATAAGGAATTTCACCTCATACCGCAAAAAAAAAATTGACAATAGTATGCGGATCATAATCTTTAGCAGTGTGCGTCTTGGTAAAACTGCATCTGGATTGATTTATCATGAACCAGTAGTGCTTGAAAATGTGACTCAAAATGCGCTATGGCTATATATGAATGAAAGATATGCTAAAAAACATTTGCCGCTATAGCCGGTAATTGTTCAATACATATTTATACATATGCACTCCAATGGTCTGAATTTGCCACAATAAAGACATCTCTGCACCTTAAACACAGATTAGCGATAATAGAATGCTCATTAAGTCGGCTAATAATAAATCAATCGATCGTTTGTATTCAAAACCGAAACCTACCTATAACAAATTTAAACGTTTAAGATCACTATCAATCATCTCAACTAAAACTGATCATCGCGCACATAATAATTTGATCTCTTGATCTTTTCCATAATTCATTAAGAAATGTTAAATGTATATATATATAAACAAACATGTAGAAGGAAACCAAAAATCAATAAAGAAATCTAATCCAAATATAGAAATATATAAGTTCGGAGTCTGCGCGCTCACAAGGTCAAGACATCGGGTAAGTAATCTAATCGTAATTGATCACTTAGGAAATTATTCTAATTGCATGCAATTATCGTATAGACCCATTACATACTTATATATAAATAAATTTAGAAAGTACTTAAGCGCCACAAGAAATTTAAAGCCATCTTAATTACAAAATCAATCAATCATAACAAAAAAAAAATTATTTTTTAATCCCTAATCTTGTCCGATCGTACATTTTAAGATTTCGAAAACAATTTAAATCCGATTAAAATATAAATCAATTCAAATACATATAAACAAATATAAATGGTGTTGTAAACCAATTAACTGGGCAAATCGGGTTTTGATATTATTTTGGTGCACGATCATTTGATCATACCAGTATACCACATATATCGCGATCGCGATCATTATCTATATAAAATGTATGTCTTGTGATTTTATATAGCGGAAGAACAGGTTTATGGTCTAATTTATTAAATTGAAGTATACATAATCGTATAAAGGTAGATAAGACGGGAGGTTAGCTATATAGAATGTATATACAAGATGCAATAAAATTTACAACAGCAGTCAGTACTCTCAGTATACATTTATATTTGTACTAGAACGAGATCTTTGAAATGAGATAATGATTTCCGAATTCCATTCAAGATCATTCAAACTATATTAGAGTGCAACAAAATGTATATATTGTATAATCTGTTACATTGTGTACAGTGTTTATATAGTAATGCAATGGGAATTATAAGTTGTATGTATACAAACGATCGCAAGGTGGGTGATCACAAGTGAATGTCATTGTTCTATATATGTATATATATAATGGTATAGTTTTTGTTTCAGTGAAGGGCACATAACGGCTTATTTAGCGAGATGTTGGATAGTAGGAATTTTTCTAAAATTTTATTTTATTGAGAAAATTCCGGCCCCATGCTGGGCGCCATAAATGCAAATCGTTGTCAAATGTAAACTACTCATGTAGAAATGATCTAGTTTTTTTATATCTAACATTGGAATTAAACGGGGCTGTTCTCACAAACGAGGAATAAGAAGAGTTAGACTTATACGCATATAGGAAGCCATCGAAAAGGAAAATGCAATCTCGCAGTAATATTTTTTGCACGAAAGGCAAGACTCAAACAACTAGAAACAAACAACCAACGGAAGACTGAAACTGTGAAAACTGAACCAGTGGAAATTCTGTCAGATTTAATTGTTCCATGGACAAAATGTGTTGTCCGCCTTCTCAGATAGTGCTGGCTGGCCATGAATTAACTGCTTGGTTTTATCAAGAGCCAAGCCAAAGGGCTATAATTAATAAAGTGCAAAGATTTCCGAAGAGTGACTCATTAATTTAAATTGTGATAATGTGGCCGCAGAATCATAAAAGAATTGGGTAAAATACTTTTGACTACTAAAAATAAAATATGGTGGTGTGCAATGCCCGAAGCACCTGAACCCATCCAAGTGAAACATATTATGGAGTTCAACCGTGATTTAAGAGTATACATCTTCGGCCATTAGCAAAGAAGCTTCTGTTCAGAGAAAACTATTAAAATTGAAATGACTTTCCTTATGTGACGATCAAGTAATGAATGCGTAAGTTTACTCAATAAGGTACAGTGCATAGTTTGGAAGCATACATCTTATATTCGTGGTGGAACAGCAAAACTATCTGTACCAAAATTACCTAAAGAGTCTGTCATATATGATCACGAGTTTATGGTGCGTATAAATAGAGGTTAAAACAGACATGGTCAATACATCGATTTGGTTAGCATTCAGCTTACCTCTTTGGACGGTTTTAAAATGATTTGACCGGATTTAAATCTCAAGACGGAAGGTACTCATACAGTGCATGACGATATGATTTAAAATCGACCACCCATACGCGATCACTATAATATATACAAATCAGCATCGCCGTTTAATTTATATCACTTGATCGTGTCTCAAAGATTTTACAATTGTCTTGCCTAAATTGGCAAAACACAATATATATATACGAGTATATACAGACATCAAACTGGTAATGGTCGGTACACAAAAAAAAATTAAAATGTCAATCACCGCATGCGATCGAGATACAAACATCTCAAAGCCGCCGATCGCGATCGCACGTTGATTGATTGATATAACGATCGCAAACAAAATTTTTTTTTGGTCGATCGATGATCCTATTATTTTTGTAGCTCTATTACATGCATATTTACAAAACCGAACACAATTTCACACTTTAATTTATTAGATTTAACACTCGTATATATAAAGAAATAGCGCGACAATTACTTATTTTTATGTAAAAGAATGAGAAGATCATGACGCACGAAAAGATCGCATGGCAGATTTATATATACACACACTGACACAAATGGAGAAGAATTTTGTATAATTATATAGTTGTTGGTAGAGTTCTTCGTTAGTCAGTTTTCAATGATGGGAAGTGTAAGATGATCATGTTGTTTGTACAACAAGTAAGACAAAGAATATGAAGTAGAAGAAGGAGTGAATTATATTAACCTAATTCTTAAGGTGTTATGGGTGATATCTTGATACACTTAATTTTAGCTTTTAAATTGTAACAATTTCTTGTTTAATGTTACAACAGTAACGACGTAACATGCAAAAATGTTGGTCTTCTTAAGTGATCTTTATAAACAAGATTGTGGGAATTGAGATCATTTCGAATCCACATTTCTTAAAACAAAATGTTGTGTTCAAGATTTATGGAATGGTGTCGAAAGCGGATTGAAAAGATCACGCCTCCTCTTTTTACCAGTAACGAGGTTTCCCAAAGAGGTAGATAAATTGCTAATTCGATCCAAAGGCATCTTTGGGCATATTCCAAATCAAAAATTATTTTCGAATGGTTTAAAAATGAATGGGAGAGATCCTTAGAGGTCCTTCAGTACCTCTAACAGTCAGATAGCCTGTCTCATTAACCAGTATTTTTGTTACAGGACACTGTCTCAGGTACCCATGAGGCAGGCTTAGAGTTTCATGATTAGAGAGGAAGAATAAGCAGACCTGCTTCAGAATCATTCGATATAACATCGGGAGCTGAACAAAGCAATCTAATGCGAACCTATATAATAATACACGGATGGCATTTACAGATTGGGTTATCATTTATAGTTCCGTATAGTATCAGTACAGTTCGCTTTATGTGTGCCTTGACTTGTTGGCATGTATGTAGCTATGATGGATCATCAAAATGACAAGCGGGTTACATATCGTGTACACCGACAGGTTAGATGAGTTCAGCAGCATATGGACTGCATTGATCGGTTTACTCTCTCTATACTATTTTTCTGGTATATGTTTCATAATATGAGTTTGATTTGATTTAATGGAGCCGATGATGTAATTTTGTTGTATCGAATAAACTTTTTACTCACAAACTGATGTCAAAGCCAAAAAATAAATCATCAATCTGCTACTAAATTCCAACATAATCTTTTCGAAGGCACGTAAGATAATGAATAAGATAAAACTTGGATTCATTGTACAAGGCCACATCACCAAATAGGCATGGAAGAAACACTCTTAGTCATCGGCCGTATATTTGCAGATCGGAATTCTAGAAGATTGTTGAGCCAACCAAATCTTTCCAAAATTAACGCCAGAGGGACGAACGTTATAATTATTTCAAGCATTTCTTAACTATGACGAAAATTGTGTTGATAGTTTCCAAGATCATCCAAAAGGTGCAAGACTAGAGTAACGGTAGACAATACTTCATGAGATCGTGTTCACAAAAATAATAATTCGTCATTATTCGCAACAAAATGATCGACTTACAGTGGAACTATCAAGTACAGTGATATATCAGCCTGATGAGATGAAATCGATCTTTTTGTCCAGCGACACAGATGTCCATCAAAATATGCCTCCAACGCAGTTCATTGCCGTTCCTTCAAATGTACAGCACAACACATAATGATATCCTTCCATCACAGATCATGCAAAGATTATCCAACCTATATACCTAATAATAAAACTGGTGACCCGACATCCCTTAGTGAATACAAAATGTCAACCAATGTCTTCTCCACCTTGAGAATGTTAAAACAGACGAAGTTCTTATCATACAGTATATCAATAATGAATAAATTTATTACTCATCTTTAAAGAACGATCTTCATAATATTCTCACAGTATTTACACGATCGCACGACGTTCAATAACTTAATTTATAATAAACATAAACTTTTTTATCACACCATATATATATATATATATATATATATATATATATATATATATATATATATATATATATATATATATATATATAAGATTAAATCGATAATCCCACAGATCTTAAATGATATAATCTCATATAAATCTTGTATATATGGTAAACGGTGCAGCGCTCGATCATATACGCGATCACGTTACATCTCTCTTAATCGAAATGCAACAAAATATCGGTAAATTTATGTTTTATGCTTAAAAATAAAATGATGTACCAAGTTCGTTTAAAAAAGCTTATATAAGCATACCTTATATTTATGTATCGATCGCGATCGTTTGTGACATTAACCTAGAAACTTTGCTCTGTGTTAAATTGGTAATTGTCGTCTGGAAATAAAATATAAAAAAAATGCTTTAAAAATCTTACTAACTACTACTTTGCACAAAGTTAATAAATAAAAGTTAACGATCACATTATCAAGTGATCAAGGCGGAAAATCAACTTCAATTAACAAACATAATATATGCATAAAATGTATACTGTTAAGAAGACGAGTAGTTTTGTATGATTAGTATAGGGATAACGGTATTATTTATTTTTACGATCATCGTTTTTCTTCTGATCGCATTTCAAGAATTTTCTTCAAACTATGAAAAGATGATCGCGCATCATTATCTCGACGATTAAACAAAATTAAATAATGTTAATGAACTAATTTGAGATGATCGTGTCGATATATAAACGCGGAAGATTTATGTTACGATCGCCAACGATCTTGAGTTGAGAAAAAAACGGGAAGTCTAATTCATTAAGTAGATCGTCGAAATTGACCGCGATCTTATATATACTGTCTTGGGAGATTAATTTCCAGGTCCCATTGTGGCTAATAAATGACCAAAAAAAAATGAGGTTCAACTATGCGAAAGTGTTATAAGTTGATAAATCAAGTTAAGAACAAACAAACAAAAGACCAATTATAAAATCACATCTCGAGAATAGGTTATAATGGCGTGCACCAAACAAAAAGACGACGACGAAGAAATAAAATTAGCGGTTTTGATTATTGTACTTGTCCGCTGTGCGGCTTATTTATGTATATAAGTATATTGTATGTTGTTCAATCGACCGCGAAATCTGTATTTGTGTTGTTGGTTTGAATTGTGTGGTGTTTCTGTTAGTTATATGCAAATCGTATTGGTTGGAAAGAAAATTTGCAGAAAATTCGCTTCATTTTTAGGTCACATCGACTGTACGAGTATATGTACGAAGATAAAGTGGAAGATATAAATCAAGAAGTTTATTTCTTGTATATACAAGTTATGTATTTTATATTGTGTTAACATGCTAATGGGAACTGTAAAAATGTTGGATTTGGAAAGGTTTACTATATTTGTGTTGAGGAAATTCGTTCCAACTTTCGAATAAGTTACATGAATTGAATTAAATTTCCATATTGTAGAAGTGAATTCGAATCGAAAAGGTTTTACGATTAAATATGAGAGACTTGCCAATTTTTAAATAGGACTTACTGTTTAGACACAAATAACTACTACAGATAGCCAAACTATATGGAGAAATCATGTATACTAGACTGAAATAAGGGGAAATAATTGTACCCTGGATGAAAAGGCTATATTTAAATTTTATTGTCTCGTTCATTCCTTTAGCATTGATATTACGATAAATGTATATAAATTTTGTGTAAAATATGATGAACTAATTTACTGTCCAGGGTGGTCATTTTGTGGCGCTTTATCACATTTCGTGATAAAAACTATGATATAATGAAATTGTCGTAGCTTACTGCAGGTTAATTATGAATGAACAACTTCAAGTCATATATTGAAACGAGTAAAAAAGACGGCAATATATTCCATCTCGCTTTAACTTGTCAACATTTTATACTGTTAGTCATATGTCATGTTAAAATGGTTTCCAATATCATTAATTAAGTTAACTTCCTATACTTACCCTATTGAAAAAAAATTCTCACTACCTATTCAACCACTTCATATAAAAAATGATATAATTAATTTCTGGGTTATGCGAAACGTCAGTTTATCACTCTAAGGCAGTTTTCGAAACGTATACTTATTTGAAACTTATTTGTGGAGACCTATACTTATTCAAATAAGTATGCTGGCGAGGTGACTTATTTTCTGTCTCTTTCTTACGAAAAAATCTAATTGAAAATTTAAAAATGTCAGTTGTCAAATATTTTTTGAATACAGAAGTTGTTTTAGGAAAATGAAAATGTGTAAGGGAAACTCATATAAACTAGCCGATGTTAGTTTTATTCAATAATCTATGGCTTAGAGGCTGTAAACGGCCCTTACCGCGTCTCAACTGAGACCTTACGAACAAGTTTTAACGAATGGTGCACATTGTAGGTGGTCAGCCCAACGAATGTTTTTACACACAAACGCGTTTTTTATGTCATCCGGTTGCATGATGAGAAACTCTCTTAACCGCGGCGTGATGAGAAACTCTCTTAACCATTAAGCTACATCCGGCGAGTTTTATTCAATGTATATAATATATTTCTATGGTTTTGATTTTCCCAGACACTAAATAGTCACTTGTCTAAATTTACTGATATCTGCATATTTTCCTCACAATAAAACAGAAGTAAGAGGTTGTGGGCCAGAAGAAATTCGAAGAATGTTTGCTTAGAAAAGTTCTAATTATAATTTTATACAAATACATAAATTGCTAAGTTGATTTTAAACATTGTCGTTTTATTTTCATGAAGGAATCCTCAACAACAGCGAAATCTCGTTTAGTTTTGATCAATAAAGGTGTCTGTTCCATTCTACCAGATAAATATAAATTTGAACAGCTAGGTTTTCACTAAATGTTGTACAATTTTTCAATAAATTTTAATTTTTGTGTCAATTTTAATGTTTTGATATTGCTGTCAAAACAAGTAAGCTAATTCGTTTCGAATGGGTTTCATATACTTATTCAAAATGGCGGCGAATAAGTATGTCTCCACAAATAAGTTTTAAATAAGTATACGTTTCGAAAACAGCCTAAAATATTCATTTCTCCTTAAAATTCATTATTTCCCCTTTATTGTTTATTGCACAGGGTTGTGTTTGTAGACTTATTTTATTTTTTCTATATCACGAAAAAAGTCTCCAACCATGATATAAAAGTATGACAAAGCACCAAAAAATGAGCACCCTGAATAAAACTAATCGCAGTGGCATGAAACATTTATTTGATTTCATGTATGTATTTGAACTTAGTTTTATAGATTTGATTAAATTTTATTTATCGTAATATCAATGGTAAAGGAATGAAAGAGAAAATAAATATGAAATATAGCCTTTTCATCCAGGGTACAATTATTTCCCCTTATTTCAGTCTAGTATACATGATTTCTCCATATAGTTTGGAATAGAATTTTGAGCCATCACAACCCAACTGGTTATATACCTAATGCGATGAATGCGCTATAGGTAAAATAGAATTCATGGACAATGGTGACCTTCGGTGATTATGTTTAGGGTTACCTTGGGATATACAATCTTTCAAGTTTTCAGTATAACCATTCTATTACAAGGCCCGAAACGCCAACTCAAAAATTTCTTTCAATGGAATTTAACTGACTTATAATAACTGGCCAATGTTGCCAGTTATGCCTTACAAGGCCAATTTGTATTACAAATACGTTTGTTCTCGTCTAATTACTACGAGAAAAGTTGACTTCTTATATTGGAATACCAAATCTTTAAATTCATAGTTTATGTCTATTTCCTATCGATGGTGCTTAGGGTTTCCAATCCGGAAATCCGATCTTCGAATAATCCGGATTATTCAACCAATTTTGACTATTCGATTATTCGGATATTTTAACATAATTATTCGGATATATTTTATTTTTTACATTTACTTTTACTTAGAAAACAATGTAAATTTTATGAATGTAAATAGTTTTGAAGATGCTAGCATTATCTTCGAACAAGAAGAGAAAACCTGACGAAAGTTATAAAGATGATTAAATCCTCTTGGGTAAAAAATAATAATTTACAAGGATATGTTAATGAACAAGAGAGTAAACCATTGCTGATGTTACATATCAAAAAACGAAGGTATGCTTTGATAACTAGGATCAAATGTTGTCATCAAATAAAGGAACCGGTAAATAGAACTATATGAATGAATTGGATCAATCCAAAATAACGAAGAGAATCTATTTTAAAACAGTTGCTTGATATCTTATCGCCCATTAAAACAGCTGTAAGGGAACTAAATAAAAATTCAGTGTCGCTTTTGCAGCATCGTTACAGTTCGCAAAACTAAAGGACTCTTTGGCTGTCGTGAAGCACCTATCTCGGCTGGCATTATGGGAACTGGTTGAAAAATTTGAGCTGTTGGAACAGTTAATGATCTGAAAAATCGAAAAAGTGTGCGAAAAATCACTCTATAACAACTGAGAATAATGCTACTGTAGCCTGCAGTGCTGAGGAAAACCCAGGTTTGTTGATTTTTCGCCGATCTTTGGAATTAGACGTTTGGTCAATCTTTAGAAATTTCAGGTATTTTGCATAAAGACTTTAAAGTAAGCACAAGAGCTTAAGCCGGTCGATCACCATAAACGTCGTAGATTCGCTGATTAGTTCCTTCAGTTGCTTCAAAATGATCCGGATTGTCATGGAAGAATCATCTTCAGTGATGAGGTTGGCCTTTTCACATCGGAGGGTACCTTAATAAACAGAATAATCTCAGAAAATCAAATGATTGTTGAAAAGCCTCTCCATCCTCAACGTATCACTGGTTGGTGAGGTTTTTGGGCTGGCGGTGATATTTGACCTTACTTTTTCAAAAAGATGCTGATGCAATTGTTACGATATATGGATTACGTTACGGAGCTATGATTAATGTGTTTTTATGGCCAAAATTGGAAGATATTGATGTGGACGACGCTTATTTTCACGCAATATGATGCTACGTGCCATATAAGCAACAACACAATCGCGATTTTGCTAGAAAAGTTTCTTGATTGTCTCTCGAAGAGGTAATAACAATTGGCCACTGAGATTTTGTAATGTATCAATTTAGATTCTTTTCTTTGAGACCATATCGAAGATGAGGTTTTTGCCAATGCTCCACAATCGATCAAGACCTTAAAGATGGAATTCGTAAAGTTATCGAGTATGATTATAGTATAATATTTGTTATTATCCGGATATTCGGATTATCCGAATTATTTTATCCGTTAGTATTCGATATTCGGATAATCATAAATATCGGATAATTGTAAACCCTAAATTTGGTGCTTCAACAATAATCAATGTTATGTGTACTGAATTGTCCCCGTGTGTCCGTTAATATAATTGAGTAAAAGTCGGACGGATGATATTTGTCATTGATAATTTGGTGAACAACAGTAGCAGTGAGAAACTGGTTTGCAGCAGTGTGAGGAATAGAGTGACAAAAGAAGTTTCCAAGTATCACGATGTCAGTACACACATCTCCTGCCAACTCAAATAACTTCTGTAATAATAAGGAATAATTGGAGATTCCACGCTGCAACCTTATTACTAAAGTGAGCGAGAAACGAGTCACTTACAAACAACAATACGTCTAATGACAGACGAGGCACGGTTAAAAATCAACGTTACCTGATCGCAGTAACCATCCGAGCCCAAAAGATCATCAATACGTCTAAAATTTATTATCAACTCATTTCACTCACCCTCCCATTTTAGATTCAGTTATTGCTTCAGTGACTCCAGATGTCAACCAATGCTATGTCTCTAGTTATTACACCCGATCGTTGAACACGCCACATGACCAAACAATGGGCATGAGCATGTCATCGACTAGATGAACCAAAGACCGATTTTGCAGAGTTCGACGAATCATATTGGTGTTTTGGTGAGCTTTGAAATAACTTCGAGTCGTTGCCCGCGACAATCTTGTCCACCACCGTGTTAAAAAATCATAAAAAATCTTATTAATTTCTGATTATCAAATACATTTTATTACAATTTCTCATGTATATACTCTTACTGTTGTTGGTTTTATTTATTAGTAGTTTTCAGTTTTCTTAATCCAAACCAATGGAAAACGGTAATTTCTTCAAGTTTTGTTCTTTTCTTATAAATACACAATACACCATAAACAAATATATATATATTCAAAATTTCTTAAGATTTTTGCTAATTATTGTATACATCCACCAAACCGACCAGAAGAAGAAGAAGACCAACATCTTAAGATATAAGTATACACAAAAGACGCGAAGGGAGGTCAAAACTATTTATATTTTATGTATATATTGTTTATCGCGCGCGCAAATACAACAGAAGTGAATGGTAGGTGGAATCAGAATTTAAAGTATATGCGAGCGCGCAAATAATGTATGCTGGATGAATGAATATTGTTGACCTAAATTTGTGCGGGTGATGATCGCAAGACATCTGTAGATACATGTATACAAAATGAAAGGTGTTGAAATTTTTCTGGGAAATTGGGTTATCATAACCTGAAATTTGGGTGAAAAAACTGTCCCATTTCCACGGACGATGTAAACTGCCCCATTTCCATGCGAAATACTACACTAGTATTCTTACACTAGGCTACTTGGATGTATAAAAGCTGTCAAACATAGCTATTGTTCTATTAGACCAAGCACTACACTGCTGTAAATTGTTGTAACAGTACTTTCTGGAAGGTTGTCTGAAATAGCTAATAATGGGCGTATCCAGCACGTTGAGATGCGAGATATCTATTTATTTTTAGTGAGATCTCAACGTACTGGATGCGCCCAATGACGACAAGAAACAAGTGAAAAAATAAATTACAAGCTGCGCTAATAACTCTACTTATTGTATTTCATTCATTCTAGGAGTTGGAGAATCGACCTTCTCCAGATCTCTCTTCATTTATTGTCATAACTTGATTCCTTCCATCATTCCAATCAACTCGGTATTTATACATCAAACCAACCCTTCTTCGGAATTCACCTGGATAGAACGATGCACCAAATTTTCCATATTCTGAATACATCAGCATTCTATCTTTAAAATAATTTTAACTTATTTGAAGTCACACTTGTTATGTGGTTCCATAGTGTAGCGGTTATCACGTCTGCTTTACACGCAGAAGGTCTCCAGTTCGACCCTGGATGGAACCATGTGAAAATATCTTTTTTATCCGGCGCTACAATTTCCTTATCGTTCAGATCTTGAATTTCTTAAAAAGAAAATCCTTAAATGGGCATTTATATGTTGCGCTCTCGTTTAACATGTTCAAATTAAACATTAAACAAGAAAATGCATGAAAACGACATGATTGAATGTGATAAATCGATTTCTAATGTTTTTTTTTGTTTGTTTGCTTTGATCGTATAATGCGATACAGAAACGTTGGCAAAGATGACATGATCGGCAAAAATTGTTGTTCTCTAAATAAATACCGTTCGAATATGCATAATCCACGTTACAGGCTTTTTTACGATCGAAGATTATAATTAGAGTGCAAAACAGGTAAAGCATATATTTTATTATTTACGATCTCGTTGTCCAATCGCACCGGAAGCAAAACCACAAATCAAATTGCACAAAATTACAAACAAAAAATGAGGTTATGTTTTTTTTTTTTTAAATCAAAAAACGATCGTTAAATGTACGGTTATATAAACATATATTTTATTTATTTCGTTCGTTTGTTTTTTGTTTCATTTTATCATTTATACATACATATGTAATATGATCACGAGAACATGATCACCCAAAAAACAAAAAGTAAATAAATTTGCAAGACAAGATTATTTATTAAGACGACATAATGACCCATATACCGATCAACACATATATATTGTGAAGACAATCGATACCGTAACCGAATGTGTGCGGTCATAAAATTAACTATTAATTATGTCATATTCGATTTTGAGGTTATGATTTAATAACGGAAAAATGGCGAACGAAAAAACTTTAGAGAATGTGTGTACGAGACGCACTGCGATCATGTTAGTAATTTTTACGCTTTTTAAATTTAATTTCATTTTTCTTTTGTTTTAGTGTTTTATTTACATAATTATATATGTTTGTTATTATAATTTATGATTTGCGCTTTCATTTTAATTATAATTAAATAATTAAAAATTTTAAAACAAATGCATGGCGTAAATTTGAATACACATGTATCGATCATAATATAATTATATATGTATAGATCGATGTGTGTATATAAATACACTCACTTTCGAATGATCACAGCGCGCGATCGTATATTCGGCTATGTACTTTCATCGTGATCATCATCAAAATGATCTATACAACAAAATTAATTATTGATCGATTCAATTAAAATAAGAAAATTTAATTAATCCAAATATATATATAAAATTTGAACGATCACGATCATTTATAAAATGTGCATTGTGATTTACGACACAATAAAGATCATTTATACGGTATATGATGAGATGCAGATAATAGATAGCGCGGGGTCATCGTTTATATGTGGAAAATTAATTTGAGAGAAATGATCGTGGAGATATTTTTTGAGGAACGTGTATACGATCGGGCGCGCACAGTATGATATGACGATCGTTTAAATAAAACACGCACGTATTTAATAGAATTTTAAATTTGGTATAGAATTATTCTAGGTGATCGGTTAGTTATGTTAAATGCCGCATGGTGTTAATTCAATTTATAACATGAATATCTCTCGATTGAATATGATTCAACAAAAATTTATTAAGTCTCTGCATTTCTATATGGTTATATGTGAGTATGTGACTCCAAATTTAAAATTTGCTAAATATTTTGTGATGCGGTCATCGATCAATCAAATCATAACAGGCACTTCAGGCCAAATATTTTGGTTTTATGTACACACATAGTATATAAGACGTGTACGTAACGGGGCAAATTGCTTTATAAATTCATCATATCGCGTTAAGCGCGTCAAAATATTTATTTATGTTGGTTTATACACCAGAACTGTGAAATTAATATTTTGTTTTGTTTGATTTGGTTTTGTGTGTGTATGGTTTAATGCGGGATTAAGCAATTTGAGAACAGCTGAGTATATAAGAAATATGATGATATTCAAAGGAAGTTAATTAAAAATCGCTCAACTGTGGCCAGAAATATTATTTTCAAATTAACGATTAGATGATGCGAAAATCTTTGTTGCTCAGTCATGTGAAGTAGCCTGCAAGTAGCATCTAGAGAATAAAATATGGCAGATGTTAACTGGCCCATTAGCTCAGTTGGTTAGAGCGTCGTGCTAATAACGCGAAGGTCGTGAGTTCGATCCTCCCATGGGCCAAAAAGTTTTTTGATAAGATTATATAGAAGCGGTGCACAACAAAAGCCTTAACATTTATGGTAAGTTCCCCGCCTATAGTTGGCTTTGGTGTTCATTTGGTGAATCATAAATATGATATCGGAACTATTCTGCAGGCTGACATAAGGACAATGCAGAGCGCTGATTTTAAGATGATAGAACCATAAAATCTGTCAGCACTCAGAATTCTTTTTTGTTTGTTTTGGAAGAGGAATCTATAAGAATCAATGTCGACAACGGTGAGGAACCGAGGTCATTGAAAGCTTGAATATAAACTGGACGACTAGAGTATAAGGGAACATAGCATAAAATATCTTTTATGTGGTGGATTTGTTTTGCAGCTTGAGGTCCACCAGTCCACGTTCAAAAATATATTAAAAAAACGTATATTAAAAAAAAAATCAAAAATATATCGTGCCGCGGTCTTTGAGTTCGATTCTCACCCTTGACAAAACTTAACATGTTCCAGATGACATAAAAAGCGATTGTGTGTAAAAGCATTCGTTGGGGTTGATTATACCTACAATGTGCATCAATACGTAAAAGCCATAAGTTCATTCATTCATTCGAGATCCAAAGACATTTGACTTATTTAGATAAGATACATCGGATTCCCAACACTTTCTGAATGGGGTAAGTTGAACCTCGATAAACAAATTCATATGTTCTGTTGGTGGCGGTATTTTACCACCTAATTCTTTCATCAGGTTCTTAGAATATTTGGTAAACACACAATACAGTATTACAATATGTTGCATAGTAAGATCGCCAAACCGTGGAACAATTACCAACATTTCTCAAGACATTAAGCCAAAGATACGGAAGAATGATTGGACTAGTAGCTCTCGTAAGACTATCTCAACTTGCAATTTCCACATAATTTACTTTTGATCATTAACTTCGATTTTCCTGGTGGCTCCTGTTCAAATGAGTCGTTTACTAATATCACAGATGACTCATTTCTGAGAAATACACAAGTATCAATTTATTGCATATTAATCCTGTCCCTCCAAGTGTTAGAGCAATTTTTCTCCTTTCATCAAACAAATAGTGAGGCCACATTTTTCCTCGTTATTATACTTTAACTTCAGTAACAATGGTTTCATGGGCTTGCGTTAACCAACTATCGAGCGGTGTTGTTTCGGGTTTGTTTTATGAATAACCTGATTTCGTCCTGCTTGTTTGTGGTGATTTCCATTTGCCTTTGGAACCAACATTATGATGTTGCAAAATTGTATATTTTTTCAAAATGAGTTCAATTTTTGTGTCTCCATATTCCTCTTACGCGTGTTGTAACCTGCTTACATCTCCCTTTGGGGTTTAATTATAGTTATTTGAGTTCTTGATCGTCGACAATTTATAACGTCAAGACAAGATTTATACTAACTGAAATGGCACAACGTTTTCTCATTTGAGTATTGCTATTTCCGTCTTTTTCTATTTTCGAGTTCTGATGTTGCCTTTGGTTTGCCATGATGCCATGTTCGTTTATGTGATGGGTGCGATTCATACTCTTAAAACCATTACGACTCGTGAAACAATATATTATATGTTTAACCCTATGAACAAATAAATTAATCAATCGAATACAATGAGATTATATATTAGATATTTATGGTCCTTCACAATAAACCTCAAAAAGGTGTTAATCTAATTTAATATAATATAATTAATGGCCAACAATAAAATGTTAATTAAGAAATTACTATATTGATGTACGATAATTTGTTATCGAATTATATTTAATATATTGAACAATAAACGGAGTTTGATAAATGATCGTCATTTGTTCGATATATGAACCACATATAACATAACCACAAAATAATAAGAAACTATTCCAAATCGGATTAAATTTATGATTTAGCCTGCGGTGAACTGATGCATACACATTCTTGTTTTATTACTTGTATATGAAATACAAGTAGTTTATATAATACATAACTGTTGTAAAAAGCATATTATGTTGACACAAGTACAGCAATTTAAACAAATAACATTACAATTGGCATTTGTGTTTCCCGCCATTTCAACCTTTTTTGTGCGCAATAAAAATATTTTAACCTTTAACACGTATTAAGAATGAACACGATTTACATAATCGCGCATTCTTATCGAACAATAAAAAAACAAAACAAAACATTTGCAAACCTGTCAAAAAACACATAAATTATTTTATAATTACGAATATGTTAACGGTTGTCATTTTACAAAAAAAAAACAAATACACAAATTGTCCGCCATCTTGTTCAGATTTTGTAAATTAAGTCATATAATAGTGAAACAATGCGGATAAAATAATCGACGACCCCCCAGTGTTCGATGATAATTTCGATGGCATAAACAAAAAAAAAATGTTTTATTAAAAGTTTTTGTTTTCTTAATTATCGATGGTGAATGGGTGATGCGATCATCAATCAACCACAAAATATAAACAAAACAAAATTAAGATTCCTTAAAGGTGTTTTCCCTTATATTCGTCGAGTTTCTTTTATTTTGATATTTACCGACTCCGATTTTAAATCGATATTAAAGGGTTAAGATTTTGTGTTGTTGCTCTTGTCGTGCTTTAATTGAATTCATCACGATGACGATTGTGATAGAGAGATGATGTGCACATAGAGATGATCGATTTGTAATGGTTTTGTATATTGATTCGGTTTTTTTTCGATGGGAGGGCCTATACAACAACATGATGTATAGTATTTTGAAGAACTTCATTAAGATCGACCTACCTATATATGCTGCACGTAAAACGAGATCATAGTTCATATCCATATAATGTGACAACAACATATTATGTTGACTCCCAATTTAATTTATGACCCTCGATTCGTGTGGGTCGGACAAATATTTAATATTTTATTTTTCGTATGGAGCACACATCAACTGTCATCTTAAGAAGAATTATGATTTATTTTATAATTTTGATTGAAAGATTTCGGTTAATTTACTGTTATAATAAGTTAATCGTGTATAGATTTGTATGTGTATATGTAAATATATATTTGTAGACATAAATATATTTGCCACCCGGAGATCTCTATCTATAGCGTGCTTTATATATTGGTGACCCCTTAAACAAATGAGTGGAAGAACTCGTTTTGAAATCATCAAACCTGAAATGATATCAATTCAAGGCATCTCAGTTTGTCAAATGCCCACAAGTGAAAGTGTAGATACTCTCAACGTTGCACCGATCCTTCGAAGTACGTGAACACGGAAGTAGGACACGACACGTGGAGTTTGGGGTTAAATGAAACATGTATTTAACCGTAAGGTAAACAGCGTTACTGTTGATAATGACTTATTTTATGAAAATTTAGATAGACAGAAGTTAACCCGACTTTCTACACTAGAAACTCCAGTTGAAAATAAATTAACAAACATCTGTGCGAGTAAGGTTCGATACGTTGTACACATTTCACCTCTTTTGCTGAGAACAGAAAAAAGAGAAATATAGTTAGAGTGATTCATGAAGAGTTCAGAGAAGAAAATGTCCAATACTATTGAAAAACAAGAAGGTACTGAGATTGGATAGAGAAACTCCGATAAAAACTCTAATAGTGATGGCTAGCATTCCCTCGCCTCTTATTTCCAAACAGTTGTACGAATGTCTAGTGGCACGATGTCTCATAACTCAAATGGGTTTATAAGGACATTTAAATATTTTAGTTAATGAGCAGTCGAAACCTAGAAGTGTTTACCACCTGTTACAGAGAAGAAGTTTTTGTCAATGACATTAACAATTGTGCTGCAACAATAACATCTTACTGAAGATCTGTATGCTAAATACCAAAATTCATCGCTATTTGACGTTACCTCAGTAAATTGAAGGCCACCATAAGAGATCCTCGTTTTAGTTAGGGAAAAAAACGTGTTAAAAATACTTATTAAGTACTCGATCAGCTACTTTTGCTTTAGTTATTAAAACTATTTATTCTGGTGCGTCTAGAGAGTTTGTCCGGAGTTCGTGTATGCTTAAGTTTAGGCATTTCTTTATTTGCAACCAAAACATTAAGCGTGTCGAATTCTGCTACTCGCTAAGGCAATAATCATTTCGTGACTCTGGCATTCCTCCAAACCAGTATCAGTGTTCTAGTTAAATGTAAACATTTAGGCAAATGTTTTGTACATATCAACAACCTGGCAACATATACTTTGTTTGCCTCAATTTAGGATATATTTGACTGGGAAAGGTATGTCACTTGACACAGGTGAAGTAGTTCCTTAAACGCATTTGGAGGGAATGAGCATCGATTGGTTTATTAGGTAGATAAGTATTAAATTGCGAACCTAAGTAAATACTGGCAATTCTAAACAAACGATTGTGAAAAAGACAAATAGGTTCAAAGATTGCAGTACCGTCCGGCATGCAAAGCATATTTTCAAATCAACTAGAACTGCAAGATGTTTAATTATTATCAATTACTTTGTGAGTTGTATAGTCATGGAGTGGATTTCGACAGAAGCCGGCTAACGAGCACAGGTTGAATTGGAAGCAGCTCGTATAATGCACTATTAAGGTTTAATACAAACATATCCAACAGTAGCTGATCTACCAAGTACATCACAACGATTTATGTCCAACAATTAGTCGAAGATACTCGTTCCTGTAACCGGACCGAGCTTATTATAGCTGTAGGATACCGAAGAGTATGAACCATAAAAATATACTAAGCTGCTAAAAATAACGCCCCCGGGTGGGCTCGAACCACCAACCTTTCGGTTAACAGCCGAACGCGCTAGCCATTGCGCCACGGAGGCTCATTTATTTTTTTTATTTATTTATTATTAATGGGCGACCGACTATTGAGCCATTGTCGCCTTCGGAAAGTTACAAATTGGTCTGATACAAATTATGTTACATTAATATTTAATTGTTTTACATTTATGTTTACACTAAATGGTTTGTATATTCTGCAAATGTGATTATCAATTGTAATACGGTGAACTAGATTCGATTGTAAATATCAATGTCCTTTAGGTATTTTATGATCCTTTCTATCATTTCGTTGTTGTTGGCTAGGGCCAGCTCTAACGAGTTTGGGATACCGAATTTGGATCTTTGGGCCACCCGGCGGGGGCAACTAATTAGTATGTGTCGGACTGTTATAATGTCGTTACAGAGATTGCACCTGGGTGCTTCTGTTTTTAGGATATGGTGAATATGAGTGATATTAGTATGTCCAATCCTTAAACGGCAGATAACAGTACTATCTCGTCTACATTCGAGGTTAGAGGATGCCCATGCGATGGGTTGATTTTTAATAGCAGCTAAGTGGTTGTGGGGTGTCATGAGTGCCCAGTGGTTGGTTTTGGCTTGCCATATAGACTTTGCAGCTAGTTTGGATGCGTCGTAGTCGGTTAAATATTTTAAATCTATTTCGTTTGCTGCTGCTGCAGATTTTGCTTCTGTGTCAGCTTCTTCGTTCCCTGGTATGCCAACATGCCCAGGTATCCATATCAAATGGATGTCATTAGTAGCATTCAATAACATTTCTCTGGTTTCTCGAATTATAGGATTTTTAATTCGCTTGGAAGTCAAAGCTTTCAGTATTGACAGGGAGTCGGTGCATATAGCTTGTGGTCTGAGAGGCTGGTTGGTGGCGATTCTTGTGGCCTCTCGAAGAGCGGCAGCCTCCAGACTTAATGTACACCATTCGTTGGAAGTTCTTATTTTTAAGGGAGCCGATATGGTGTCGGTAACTGCGAATCCGGCGCCACTGTTTGATTTGGAACCATCAGTATACATTACATGCGTGTTCCTAGGTAGTTCAGAGAGAAGTTTATCTAGCTCGAATTTGAATACCGGTGCTGGGGTGCTGTCCTTGGCGTATTTATGGAGACTGGTGTTTATTTTGAGTTGCTCGTTCTTCCAAAGCGGGTGTTGGGCTTGTGAGGTGGAGCTTAGAATATCGTTTGTGATATTGTATTGGTCAGTCAGTGCTGACCCTTTGCACTTTAAATTTAGTGATGAAGAAGAGGGGTGAGTATGGTACGGGGAGTCTTGTCTAGCTTTTTGTCTGATGAAAAATTTTAGTAGGGCTAATTCCCTCCTTTCTGATAAGTTAAGAACTCCTGCTTCCGCGACTAAAGATATAGTGGGAGACGTTCTGAAGGCTCCAGTAGCTATTCTTAAACTTTCGTTGAGGATCGGATCTAGACGTGTTAGTGCGGTATTGGAAGCTCCTTCGTAAAATTGGCATCCGTAATCTATTTTTGACATGATTAGGCTATTTTGTACTTGTATTAATGTGGCTCTGTTACTACCCCGGTGTATTCCTTTAAGACACTTCAACGCGTTAAGTGCTTTCTGGCATGTGCTTTTAGTTTTTTCGATATGTGCCTTCCAATTCATTCTGGTGTCTAGCGTCATTCCCAGGAATCGGCAAGTTTCTGCGTATTCTAAGGTATTTCCGTTAAGAAAGAAGACTGGAGGCGTACATCTACGCTTTCTGCAGAAGTGCATAACTTTAGTCTTGTTTGATGCGAATGAGAAACCGGTCTCCTTACACCAAAGTTCGAGTTTGCCAATAGTTTGGGAAATCTCTTGCTCGTGGTGTGATATTTCTTGGTCCCGATAAAATATGGTCAAATCGTCGGCGTATAGGACGAACCTAACCTTGCCTCGGAAGAATACATGTCTAATTGAATCGATTACCACGAGGAATAGAGTGACTGCTAGACATGACCCTGTTGTAACTCCGTTTTCCTGTTCAAAAACTTCCGAACGAACGTTTCCTATCATTACCTGGAAACTTCGATCTGACAAGTAGCCCCATATAAAGTGTAGAATGTTTCCTTCTACGTTCCACTTAACCAGTTGCTGGATTATTCTCAACCTCCAGACCCTCTCGTAGGCTTTTTCAATATCGAAGAATATGCAAGTCATATGAGACGAGTCCTGAAGCGTCTCAACTGCAGCCTCTTTTATAATTTGGATGGCATCCATGCAACTTCTATTGGTTCTGAATCCAAATTGTTCGCTGGATAGAAGTTGATTTTTCTCCAAGTACCATGTGAGTCTCTCATTTACCATACGCTCCATTACCTTGCAGTCGTTATTTATGAGCGATATTGGCCGAAATTCAGTAACAGCTCTTGCTTGGGTTTTTTTTGGTATTGGTATTACTATCGCTCGTTTCCATGGTGAAGGAAAGGTACGGGTGTTCCAAATGGTATTGAAGATGTTCAGGAGTTGGCTTTTGTTGGCGGGGGTTAAGTAGTTGAGCATTTTGTTTGTGATTAGGTTGTCTCCGGGAGCTTTACTCGTTCCCCTTTTTAAGGCTGTTTTTAATTCGTGCATATTGAAAGAACTGTTTAAGTCCCTCGACCCGTCACTGTTGCTTAATTTAAAATTACTTTCAATTATATTTTTATGGGAAATTAACTCTGGTGAAAAATTTGTGGTGGCTGAGTTTTGGGAAAACCCTGCGCCGAGAAGGTTAGCCACGGTTGTCGAATCGGTATAATTAGTGTTATTGTGTGTAATGCATGGTATATGGTTTGCGGTGGCTTTGCCTGTTAGCGATCTTATCTTACACCACAACTCGGCGCTCGACAGTTTCGGTTTGATTCCTATTCGGAACTCATTCCATGATAGTTGTTTTGCTACTCTTATTGATCTTTTGGCACGCGAACGAGCTCTGTTAAATTCTATTAAGTTTTCGGTGGTCGGGAATCTTTTAAACTGTTTCAGCTTTTGCTTCCTGTCGTTGATCGCGGCTTGTATCTCGAACGACCACCATGGGACTACTCTTTTGTGTGGTTTGTCGGATGTTAGTGGCATGCTGCGTGTCGCGGCTAATGTTAGGGCAGTAGTATATTGCTCCACTATCTGGTCTATGTTCTGGTCTTGAGGAATATCGGCAATGTTGGCGTAGTTGGCAAATAGACTCCAGTCTGCGTGTTTCTCGTTCCATCTCTGTCTTCTACCGTTAGGTAGGGTGAATGTGTTGCCTGAGAGTGTAATTGGAAAATGATCGCTTCCGTGTAAATCTTCTAATACCTTGAATTCCCACTTGAGTACAATTTCTGGAGAGCATAAGGCTATGTCTATGTGGGTTTGTGTCCCGTTAGGGTGTATGTAAGTAGGGGAGCCATCGTTAATACAAACTAGAGCATTGTGAGTGACGAAGTCATGGACTATCTTACCTCTATTGTCGTCTGTAGGAGATCCCCATAGGGTGCAGTGTGCATTTAAATCCCCCAGAATGACTATAGGTTTTGGGAGTACGGATACTAAATGGTTGAGAGAATTGATTATCAAATCGGATGAGGGCGGGATATAGAGGGAACAAATTGTAATCTGAGTACCGGCCATTTCCACTCTACAAGCGGCAGCTTGCAAGTTAGAGATGATTGGGATAGGGTTGGAAGGTAGACATTCTCTAATTAGTATAGCCACCCCACCTGAACCTGAGATGTTCAAAGGGCTGTTGGTGGTTATATTGTAGCCTTTTAGTTTAGGCTTGTGTTTTGGCTTAAAATTGGTTTCATTTATGGCAATAACCCAAGGTTGGTATTTGTTTACAATCAAATTTAGTTCGCTGTCTCTGCGGAAGAAACTTCTGCAGTTCCAGTGAAGTATATCTACTGATTTTGAGTTATTCGTTTTGATTTAAAAGGTCCAGCTCAGCAGGACTTAGATAGGTATAGTTAGGTTGACGGTTTAAACTTACAGGTTTTTGCTGTGGTTTAGTTTTGTGTTGATGTTTGTAATGTGAGTCTCTGTGGATTTCTCCTTCGTATTGGGGCTGTGTCTGTAGGTGACTTTGTTGTTGTGCCACTGGGCAAATCTCTGTTTGCACCTGGCTTTCGACCATGTGTTGGTCATCTGATAGGTTGTTTTCCAGTTGTGTTGACTGTGGTGGGTGGTGTACTTTATTTGCGGTCTGTTGTGGAAGGTTTGTACTGTGGGTTGTAGGAATGGTGGTTTGTGTTTGATGCTGTGGTTCGTTATGTTCTTGCTGCCGGTGATGTGCTAGTTTTTGGCTTGACGCGTGTTCGTTCATTGTTGTTTGGGAGGCATTTGTATTGTTATGTCGTTCCTTATGGCTATTTGATTCCGAGTGTAGTTGTGGTTTCTGCTGTATCCGTGATAGTTCCTCTGGTGATTTCTCCTGTGTTGGAGGCTGTAGCTTATTTTGGTTATTTGGATCTTTCAACACAGTTGCGTAAGATCTAGCAGGGGTTGTGTTGGCGTGAGTCCGAAAATACTTGCTTCTTGCCTCGAAATAGGTTACGCGGTCGATTGCTCTTATTTTATTTATTTCCACCTCGCGTTGGTATACTGGACAATCTCTGCTAGCGCTGGTATGCGGCCCTTTACAGTTTACGCATTTCTCTTCAGTGCAAGGGTTAATATGTGGGAGTTCCAATGTCTCCGAACATTTAAAGCATGCTGGAGGATTTGGACATCTTTTCTTCGTGTGGCCGAATTTCTGGCATGTGACGCATTTCATGGGGCTCGGAATATACAGTCTAACTGGCAGTTTTATAAATCCGGCATATATATGTTCTGGAATTGTGGGTGTATTAAATGTCAGTACCACGGAAGCGGTATCTGTCAGCTCACCGTTGATCCACTTTTTAATTTTCCTGACCTCGGATACACCTTGGTTTGATAGTCCTTCATTGATTTCGTTCTCGGATACTGTAATGAGGTCTCGACAAAACACTATACCCTTTGAACTATTAAGGTAAGGATGATCAGTAACATTCACTGTTGCCAGTCCACCGAGATTTTTCATTTTTAATAGGGCCTCTGCTGCAGAGCGGTTTTTAGTTAGTATTAACAACTCACCCTGTTTTGTTCTCACTACGTTTTTAATTCCGTTCGGTGCGACCATATCGAACGCCTTTTGGATTCCGAAAGGGGAAATTCCATTTAGGTTGAGGTTTTTGTCTTCGTGCTTTACAACGAGATATTTTTCTTGTATGTGTTGCACTGTGCTAGCTGTGCTAGCTGTGCTAGATGCTTTAAATCCAAGTCGCTTTACCCGTAGTTGATCAGCTTTCTTCCTTTTAGGTTGCGAACCGAGTTCATAAAACTCTCCGGCACCGCCCAGGACGGCAAAACGGTTAGGGGAGAACATTCTGCCGATAGGCAGATGCCTCCGATGAGGATGGTTGTACCAAAATTGGTATCACAACGCACAAATCACAGAAATATTTCACTACACGTGTTTTTGTAGGTCACTCTGTTTCTTGTAAATCTGGTTCAAAATTGTTGTAGAACAATAAAATTTTATGTTGATATACTATCCACCGTTAATTACTAAATTATCAATAGCACAATGGTAAACTTTTACCGGTATCACACTAAAAATGTAATTTGTTTTTAACAACTTGTTAGCACAATTGACGTCTGTTGTCTACGACTAACGATTTGAGACGCCACGGAGGCTCACAACATTGGCGCATCGATTACAGCGTCTTGTGTCGTTTAACCAACAACTAAAACTACAAAGTGTGACTATCAACCGTATCAAATGACAGCAGACATGATCACAATGTATAAATACATACAATCGCGGTATTTAAACAGGTTGGTTGAATTTCTTGCGGTTTCGATGAATGATCTTAGAACGGCGTCAACGTTGACAGACATTATAAGAGAATAACGTATGTCTATGTACGACAGTTAGATTTAATATATTCATGAAAAATATGTTTACAAGCGAAAAATTATGTGCTATTTGGAATGGTTGTATGGATGGAACACATGCAATAGATTAACGCAAACGGGATTATCTAATTATCTATATGTACAGTCATGATCGTCTTATAATTGTCGGTTACAATGTGCATAGTTAAGCAATCTGCTATACATATACAAAGATGTTTCCGTCTCTACACATACAAAAGGTGTCAATATGTAATAAATGATCGTACATAAACATATTCAACCGTGTCCAGTGGTTTCGATTATGAAAATAAATTATGTCTTCAACACTGTGTGCGCGCAATGGAAAATTATGATTGAGATGAAATCATTTTTCTTTTAAATGTCTTCACATATGTACATAATACATACATAAGTCTACGATATAAATTATGATAAATTATGATAATTTGTTCTTGGAACGCATAAATAATTGAAACATTATATAATTTCATTATTTAACGAATTTGTACAATTATTGAGGTGATGATGTTCATCCAAAATTGTTTTATAATGATCGACCCCAATGATGTGCTTGTACTGTAGACCTATATAAAATAACCTATATAATTCTGAAAAATCAGGATATCTGCTGTTCTGGTCTGAGAGAGTGAAATTTAACTTAGAGCATTGAAGTGGATTCCATTGGACACCCTAATAATTATCTATGGTCGTAGGTGGCCCTAATCGGTTGGGACTTTCGTATAGGGAATGATGAATGCTGATACATCCATCAACCTTCAACCTACTGTAAGGTAGTCTCGATTGCTTTTCTATTCAAGATTATGGAGTTGAAGGTATACAAATTGTTTTACAAAACGTTCTAGAAATCTTATCTTTAGGAATATAAGGAAAACCGACTGGGTCTCTTGGAAATATTCTGAGAAGTTTACTACCGAAACCAATTCATAAACCTTTATCAATACAAGGGCTTGAAGATAAAGTAGGCAAGCTAGAGCAGCAAACCTTTGTGGCCAAGAGAGCTCCAGAGTATCCGACTAAAATGTAGGAGTGATAAAATAGACGAAACGGCCGAAGATTAGCATTGTGGTCAAAAGAACTCGGAATTACCTGACTAAGATGGAGAAGTGTTAAAATATATAGGAAACGTCCGAAGATCAGCTAGGCTATATGTAAGCTCTAACGACAGGAAATATTTTTATACCTCAGTCAGCCAAAATGGCCACTGTAATCATAAGTGATACCAGTTCGTCATTATTTTAATTTAAACCTTCAAAATGACGAAGCTCATAATATAGTAAAAACGTTATCGGGTCGCGTAAGCTGTCGAAATTACTGCACGCGCACTGCAAAGTCATAAGGATACGAATACTGCCATCCACTCTCTTATCGCTCCGTTATGAGATTATATACTTCATCTCACCCCAATTGATAAACAAATGACAGTGACTATAGCCATAAGGTACTAACATTCGACTTCAGTATTTCGTCTCCAGAGGGGATTGATCATCAGGCATTATAAGAGTCATCAGGCATTAAGGATCTCCTTTCGTCTTCCTGACCACTGCAATGGTTTTTAATTCGTAATATTTGGGGTAGTAAGAAAACTGTGAACTCGGATAACCTATGAACTTGGTCAAGCTTCATCTTTGGTTGATATATACTAAGTTGAACAACATAAGTTGAAAACAGGTGTATTATTTTCGGTTCCAGGGCATCAGGACACAACATGCCGAATCTCGAAAACCCGAGTGGACATTGATATGCTACTCGCGTCATGTGAGAGCTTGGAAGTATGTGAATGATAGATATCACAACTAGTAACAGCGGTTTTGGCAGTCTTTTCGGGACTCATGTCCCATGGGTAAACATGTGGATATAGATGTAGAGTCGTATGTACCTAACTATGTCTATGTTGATTTATCAGGACCGCCACACGACTAACCTAACCTAACGTTTACCCTAGAAGCAATTCGTATATCTATGACCCACAAAGTACACAAAACTGGCATCACCATTAACGTCTAAAATTTAAATCAACACTTAATCAAACAATTCACTTGTCCACATTTAGTTTAGATCAGCTACATGTTCTTATATATCCAAATCGAATTGATTTTTGTATTTGAATGAAGACAAAGCAAAACGGGAACAAAGCACCAAGCATAAAAGAAAACATATTTTGTTATCTCATTGACTAAATCGCGAATAATTCGCTAACTTACAACAACAACAATTTAAAATATATTTCGAACACAGCCGCGCTCAAACAATATACACATAAGAAACTATAATATGATCTTTGTTGTGCTCTTGCGCTATACAACAGACTTCTAAATTTGATCACGATTTGTCGGAATTATTTGTCGATATCGCGATTTATTTGTGAATTAACCATGTTTCGAGTTGTGCATCATTATACTGTGCTTAGCTATGAATATTACATGTTGCTATACAATACGAAGGGCAGTATGTAGCTTTGGCCTCACCTCAAGTATATAGAGGAGTTATATGACCGAAATTGCCCATATGCACTGATTCCACTGTATCGGTGGGAATTAAGTCTCCATCGGTTAAGTTGATTAAAAATGGAAGCCGTTGCCATCTCAGTGAGTTCGTCAGTTTGACAAGGCTCTAATATTAAATTTAAAGTGTTTCTCAATTTCTATAATCGGGCTGCTACCCGATCCTAACAAAGGTCCACATTTTGATAAGGTTTGGTATGAGAATTTTAATTATAAACTTGTCGCATGTGGTTTAGACTCAAAAGGCCGGAGCCTTAACCATATGCAAAAAGCTATAATATTTTCCTGGACTTGATGATGACGAGAAACCAAATTGCCCAAAAGTCCGAATTAGCATGGATAATAGTTTCAGAAAACTACACATAGATGGACACAGCTCAATCACATTTAAAAATAATAAATGTTTTGGAGCCGAAGGACTTCCAACTTTTACACAGTCATCCTTTTAACCTGCTTCCTTAGCGACAAAGCCGAATCGAAGGATTGCATAACTTCATGCCTTAGTAGCTCATCCTTTTGTTAAATAGTTAGGTCCACCTAAATCAAGGCCAACTTTGAAGAATGGACGAACTATCCATTAGGTGCTGGATAATTATTCAGGTTTCTGGCAACTGGAAGATTGCTAATAAAAACATAGTGATTCGTATAATTCCTTTCTGGTCACTTTTGCGAACACTTCAAAAATGTCAGGTTCTTTGAAAACATTATTTTTTGAAGCGATTTTAACATTCGCGTAATCTATTTGTTGTAATGGCATTTATAATCTTCTGAGTTTGGTAAGGGGACCACTCGAAGCAATATCAACTATGTGGGATGATGATACATGTAGTTCAAAGGTACCTATATAGGTTTTCTCTGGATCGTGGGATAAAAATTTTGCGGGATAACAGCAGGTTCGTTTCGAAGATCACACAAAGGGCCAGCGATTATGATCACCGCAGCTCATAAAGTTAAGTTAAGTTAAGTTGTTGTGGCTGCTATCGCACACTTAGACCAATTTTGATCCGTTGTGATACCATAGGCCTGACGGTCCGAGGCTATAGGTCCGAGTCTTTTCGTAGAACCATCTGCGCATTGCATAGCTCCATGTCAGGCCTATAGTACTGACATGGAAGATGGGTCGGCCCAACGATTCTAAACACGACAGAGGATCCAGATATGTTCATTTTTCACCACCGATCGCACCGCCCAAACGATCGAAGGTGAAAAACCCATTTTGCATCCTGCCTCGAATCGGATTCGAACCCGGTACCTCCCGCTCCAACTGCCTCCTTTAACCACTGCGCCACCTGGGCGGCTTCTTCACTAAATGAATGATCGTATCACCAGCTCATACGATCATTCATTTAGTGAAGAAGCCACAAACACACAACCACAAACACTACTATAAATATCTCTATCCAGATGAAGCTAGTTGGACCAAACCGTCACGGGGCACTTGCCAACAAACTAATGAAAACAATGGGTGGATATATCCACAATACATACGATCAAGATCAGCACACAATTGAACATATGAACCCAGAATCGAGTGGTCACTTTTCGAGTTCGAGTCGAATAGTGGTTTAAAACTTTATCACTAACCTTAAACTTCCAATTTTTTAATCGGATCTAGCACTCGTAGTCAACACTGATCACCACCAAAACTATAACAGATCCTCACTATATAGATCAAACTATATTTGCACACTCTCACAAACACTTAAATTTTTCAGTTAAATTGCAAAACACTACACAAAATTAAATATTTTTTTTTCCGCACAAATTTATAATTCACTAGAGGCGTAACAACAAATTAAAGTGTTAACGATCGTTGAAAACCGCGATCTTCTTAGCATTTTTCGTTTAACCGCGCGGTCTTTCACCGACAACCGTCAATTGTATACTGTTTTGTGGCTGCGGCTATTATTTTGTGTTTCTTGTGTGTGCACACACAGCTGAATTTTAAATCGGATGGAAGAAAACGATATATGAGAGAAAATGTTAAGAAGATAAATAAGAAAGAAATGTGGAGTGAGTGGAGTAGTGAATCTTAACGTAAACCTCTTTTAGAAAACTTTTTTGTTTTGTTTTATTTTTTTTGCTGTACTTTCTCGTAATGTGCTATTGTATTGTGCGCGGTTTGTTGCCTTTTTATTTATTATTATCATTATTATTGTTATTATTACAGTTGTTGTTAGTTTTATTTTGATACAAGCCAACTACTTAGTAGTTTTTTTGTTATTGTTTATGATCGTTGATTTAATAACAATTTTTTTTCGCTATTTAACCGTTTTAAAAACAGCGTGCAGCTAAATGTCTAATTAGATGGATAAATCACACATTGATGGATGAGAACTTAGACACAACTTCACCAACAACAGTGAGGCTAGTGGAAATTTGGATGACCGGTATTAGTTCATGGAGTCGTGATCATCTTTAAGACAGTCCTCGCACATAACATCCCTAGATATACCAATGAGATGAAGTTGAGCTTTAAAGCGACCATGACCTGTACCAATCACAACCAAGACCACTTGATCATTTGATCACTTTTCAAAGAAAGTGTATATACTTAGATAACTCTAAGTTGGATTCACTAACAAATAGTTTTGCCTTACGGTAGAGCTGACCAACCAGCAGATTCAAGACCAATCGGCATATTGAGTTAAATGCATCTTAGATCATTAGTACACGAGAAACACCATCAACTTCTAAGATGTTACTATGTTCGCTTGGACGAACTCTACCATAGTTTTATGTTGGTTGAGACCAGACGTTACAAAATTAGGAACCTTTGTAGAAAATATAATTTCTCAGATTAAAGATAATTAATCGCATCTACAATGGAATTAAGAACCAACATGATTGGCAGCGTCATACCATTACGTCACAAGCCTTGATTTGATGGACAAACCTTTTTGTAGCTAAATCCTAACGCATGGCCATCCACACCGTCATACAAGGGTTGGAAAACAGAAGCTGATCACTGCCGAGATAATACAGAATATATCACTGATCTCACATTAACCGCTGGAATCTAAACTACATGAATTGAAGCTCGCGGAAGACCGACTAATAAAACTCGAACTTCCTTAAAGAAAGTGCTAAGAGGACAATATTGGATAAGAAATCTAAATTAACGCTGAGTGTTTATAAAAATCATAGCTACCAAGTAACTAAATGCTGTCCATCATTTTACCGAAGGGAAGCTTAATCAGCAAGCCAATAATTGAAGATGCACATAAGATTACAACACTTCATGGAGGCATAAGAATGGCATTGGCAAACGTTCGCAATAAATGTTGAATCATTAACGGTAGAAATCTGGCACGCCACACTACACGAAGAAGTGTTTTATATTTTTCAGATTTATACAGACAACCATAAACCAACTAATAACCCAATATCGACCGCTCAGCAAGGATTATGCTTTACCGTTAACATACAACCAACTAAAGAACAAGATAGGATGGGGAAAAACCACGTACGAAGGAAACCTTACAATATTTGTGTGTATGGTCACCAAGACCATGCATCTAGAAGAAGTTAGCGGTCTAACAACAGATTCATCTAAAGCACCCTACCTACAGATTATTTATTCGGAGAACTTTGTTGGTGCGGAACGAGTACTGAGTAACAACAAAACCAAAGATTAAGAACAATATTACAAAGTTATTTCAAAAAGATCAAACAACCTTGCACCACACTTTGGTTGAATATGAAACACTGGGGTAAAGTCGGTGAAAACTCACATGAAGAAGATCGTCACGTAATACGAGACAGCGTTGACATTTGAAGAATCAAACACAATGACAACCATGGTTAAACTCTCGATCATTGACGATCCTTTACAACGATCCGGAAAAGGCGTCTCAAAAATTCATTTGGATAATATTGGAATTTCCGGAAAAAAGACAACCCAGTAATTTCAACTCAGTAATGCTCCTCTTCAACTCAGTAATTTAAACTAAAGGATCTGTAGGAAAATCTGCCTCCTGACAGTACAATGAAATTGTCATGATCATATTCTTGAACGTATATAATCAACAGTTAATCCAGCATATAAGAAATCAGCTGTATTTAGACCAGGAAGAAACTGTATAGATCACAACTCAGTTTGTATCATCGAATTAACTTAGCACAGTATTTACTATAAAAATGAATCCGTCCTGAAACGAAATACAAAGCTACGAAAGTATCAATGTCTGTTTGAAATCAGTACTGATGTCCAAAACATCTCGGGAAACCTGATAAAACCGAACAAGTTATTTGCTTTCCCATAAGAATTTCGAACCTTAGGGAAGAAGGGATCCATTCGAAGGGATCCATAAACTATGCTATTCTGCTGGCTGCTTGAAACTTAATTTTAAGTTTTCTGTCAACATTCCTTTGACTTTATCAAGAATTGTCAATCAATCATACCTGCACATTGGAGTTTTTGATTGAGTCTCGTTCCAGAATCGCTTCTATAATCGTCTATTTCCTTTTTGATTTAAAATTAAATCAAAACTTTCGTACAAAATTGATTAGTCGTTCGCAAAACAGTTTATAGATAACAGAGCATTGGTAGCTTAACTCACATGGGTTGGGTAAGAATGGATAGTCTTTCCATTCTTACCCAACCCATGTGAGTTAGGCTACCAATGCTCGATACATTTCCCACCCTTGGGCCTATTCTTCGATAACTGTGGCAGCCATCTTTAGTTAACAGAATTCCTTTATTTAGCAGTGTAGTCGCTTAACTTGTAACGTGCATACGCCTCCGTGGCGCAATTGGTTAGCGCGTTCGGCTGTTAACCGAAAGGTTGGTGGTTCGATTCCACCCGGTGGCGTTATTTTTTTGTATTTTAAACCGTTTCAGATAATTTCAACGATCGAACGCAAAATATTTGTTTTGTCTGATCGTCACAAAGATTATGCAATTATAACGGATGTTGCGGTACATACCCAAGATTTTATATGACATACAAGACTTGTTTCTTATGCAGGTGGCCGATTTATTGACAAAACTGCACAACCAACTAAATCAAGGTCTAAACGGTAGATTTGGTGAAGAAATTCTTAATTCATTCAATTTGAATTGTAACCGTTAACCTACTACTCTTCATCCACATCATGATAAACCACTAAAATCAATAAACTATCAAAAATACATTAAGAATTTTTCATCATCATCAACGATCGTAAATATTCTTGTCGGTCGGTATAAGAAATATTATATCAGGTCGTGCTAAGAAACTAATTCGATTGTGCACCTGCATCAATATACGAATTTCTTGTCTTAACCTAATAATCATCTTAAAGATCGCGTTGTATTATAAATTAATTAATTTTAAAGATTTCGAGTTTTTGTTTTTGTACTGCGATGTCTTATGAAACATTTTAAAAAAGATTTTTGTTTTGTTTTGGTTTTTCTCGGTGAGATAACCGTCTTATTAATTCTTATGTATAGTTTTACCGTTAACCGAATTATAAGAAAGTAGAATACAAATTTTTGTTTGTTTTTTAGACGTTCGACACACACACTTAATCTGGATCGCTCCTTTTTGTTATGTTAATTTTGTCTCGATCGATTATGTTGGTCATGGTCATTTGCATGAGGTCAGTTACATAATATAATCTGCGAGCGATTTACTGTTTTTGAATGGATCACTTTTGATTTCTTTACATACGAGAATGTAGCGTATGTATCGTATAGCTTTGAGAATAAGATCATAACCTTTAACTCGATTGGATGGATGATGGACAAAAAAAATAATTAAATAAAACGATTTCGGTTCATGTCTAGATATTATTAGAGCATGTGATTTATGCATAACCAGCTTAAATTTTATACATATATCCGCATATTCGATCTTAATAATCACTTAAATTGTTCCAATGTATCTTATAAACCTGCTATTAAGATTGTGTCCCAAATTGCAGTAGAGCACTTGTAAGGTTCTAAAACAATAAAACGTGTTTAAGTTAACAATAGATGTCTCTGTATAAGTTGCAACACAACTAACTTGTAAATAACTCGACTTAACTCACACAAAAATCTCACAGATGTCTCTCCAATAAAAACTTAAGCACATAATTTTATTAAATCATTTTTTTTATTTCTTTGTTTTACTTTCTTTAAATAAGTTTTTCGGTGTTTCTTTAAGATATATATAATTTAATTTCACTTTCTTTTTTTCTTTATATGAACAAAAACGTAATAATAATAAAATGGTTCCAAAAAATTTGTTATCAACAATTAAAGATACAAAAAAAAATTATTAAATCCAAACATCGCGATGATGCGTTCTCTCTCTGGCCTTCACAGATATACTTTTTCAGGATACTCGGCCTGTGTGGTGTGGTTTAAAACAATTTCCAATATTGCTTAATTTTATCGTCCTTCGGTAAAAACATTGAGGTCACTTTCTCATAATTCAACGGATACTTGTGATTATTGAAATTTCGTTTAATTTCCTGATCAAAAATATCGTCCTCGTTTAATTCGAGAACAGCCGACAAATCCCATTCGTGCGTTGGCAATGGATTCGATATAAATTTGGCAGCAGTTGATATCGATGGTAGGGCATGATATTGCAGCGTTGATATTTCCCACAACGAACTTTCCAATGCTTTTGATTCGGTTGGTTTCCGTTCGTCCATAATATACGGATCTCGTGGCACAACAGCCAAATGCGATCCACCATTCATACCACTATTGTATATAAGACACTTTAGTCCCGGATGTCTAAGTATTAAATTACCAATAAAATAAAGTATAATCACGATATCTTGGGGTGGTGCAACCAACGACAATCGCGACAAACGTTTAACAAATGCTGCAACCAAATTTTCGGGCAGATGGCTCGACGTCAAAAATACATCGGCCAAATAAAAAAGTCGTGCTTTAAATTTTGTATGGAATATTTCCGGTTCGAACATCGAGTACAGCTTTTCGTATATATCCGGATATGTAAGATTGTGATGCTGAATCAATAGGAATATGCCTTGGAGGGCTAGCAAACTAATTGGTCCACCAATATCGAGCGATTCCATTAGAAAATCGGTCATCAGTAGCGGCTTATCGAGATGGGGCAAAACTTTTTCGAGCAATATGATCAATATTTGTCGATGTATTATTTCGTCGTTATTGTAATTCCACAGCATAACACAATTCCATATTTTATTCATACTTCGGCGCACAATAGCATAGTCGTATTTAAATGATGTACGACCCGGATGTTGATCATCGTAAACGATATACTTTTGTTGTTGGTCATCGCCTGAATCCCGTCGAATTCCATCATTGTGATTGTGATATCCATTTTTACCATTGCTATTACTATTACAATTGCTGTTACTGTTATTACTATTACTATTTAATGCTACTATTATTGATGAGTTAATTAAATTTAAAAAATTCTTTATAAAAATATTGTTATTTGTATAGAGTATGGCACCACCACAACGGGGCGTTAGACTTGGCATTATTTTCCATATGTAGTAAACTAGATCGTAATACACGGTATACTCTTGCAGGCGTAGCATTAAATGTTCCATATCTCGTTCGTATGATAGTAGCTTCATAAGGATATTTTTTAGCCGGCCAATTGGAAATTCATTGGCGTTATTATCTAATGGGTAGCGGGATTCTAGTATAAGTAATTTCATTGAGGTTACAAATCCTTGTAATGATTCAGGTTCCTTGGCGTGAGTGAATGATTGAAGTAGGAGGGTACATGTCTCCTTGTAACGTTCTTGAAGCCATTCACGGTATTGAGTTTCAGGACTGGTATCTAAAAAAGAAACAAATCGTTAATAACTTTCGAGATTCTAGCCCAGATATGTCCCAAATACTTTTGGGTGTGGTTTCTCCACCCTCCCATCCCCATCATTCCCTTAATGGTAGATGAATGTCCATCAGAACAAAAAATAAAAAATTGACGGAAAAGTAATCGAAATTGAGTCGACATACACCGCCTCACACACACACAGAGTAGTGGGAAAAGTGTTAGTTTTGAGGAGAGAAATATATATAAAAAATGTTTTTATATAAAAAAATATTGATTTTTTTCATTTTGTAGTTGGTTGGTTCAGTGACGTAATGTGCACTTTTTATTCGACTCGTATTTACAAAAAGGTCAAACCGATTTCTAGTTTTATAGATTTTGACCAAAAACTATTTCCAAAGGTATTCATGGTATTCAGGAAATTGACGAAACGTTATCATCATCAATCAATCGAGAATTCAGAGAAGGAACGAAAAAGGACATATTATAATGATCCTATCGATCATCATGGGATGTTTTGAGATGTAGTACGCAAGCGTACATGGCATTAGCTACGCTACAAATATACACACACCACTCCTACCATTTTATACACAGTAATCCAATATCTAAATCAGTGTACAGTCGAGTAGAAAATAGATACGATAGTTATGTATCCAAACTATTATTGATTTTTTTTCTATATAGCTATTTTCTTCATAGTATATAACGTCGTTAAGAGAAAAACAGATGTTACACATAGCACATAGAGCGATTTGATTCACGTTCAGCGAACGTGAACTGAACATTTTATACATGGTATTTCTGTATAACAACTTTATCACGTGTCATTCTATCGTCATAATTATCCTAAACTCTACTTACATATATATTGTATATAATGGGGTCAGGAAAGAATCAAATTTTGACCACACCCTGAGCTAGGAGTAAATATGTACTTTTACTACAAAAAAAACAGGATTGATCATCATCTGTTTAACACAAAACTCGGCTGAAAACTGGTTTTATATTTCGACGAGGGGATGCACAATTTGCATCCACCACTAATTACGTCTTATATTATTACTAAAGCTAAAAAAATTAATATAATTGTAATTTGCATACAATACTGTACCTTTTGGTTTTAATGGTTCCACTTCAATGACCATTTCCTGTCGCTTCAACACTTCCGAGAATACATATTCCAGTGTTAGTATTTTTGATGTTAGCGGACCTCCATTTGTAATGCTTTCCTGTACAATACAAAACACACAATGAATATGAAAATCAAGATAACACAAACGTCATATAAAATTTATGTTTCAAAAAATTCAAAGATGTCGACTAAAAAACTTTGGGTATTGCAAAATTTGGACACCCAAAATTTATACAACAACAAAAACATGAAAAATTTTTAGCGAGGTATTTGTACGATATAAGCTTACCTCTAAACTTTGTATTATATCCACGATATTATTAGCACATTTGCGTGAACTTAAAAAATCACAAGCTTTTTGTTTTAATTGTTTTATAAGTAATTTATTTGTATTTAATTCGGTAGAAGAGAACGTCGATGGCGACGACGACGACATCATCATCATCATCGCGATGTCAGACTTGGAAATCGAATGAGGAAAATAAAAATGAATCGAAAAAAAAGTAAAAAAAATGTAACGGGGACCTAACGAAGAACGGAATATAACGAAATTTTTTTGTTTCGTTGTTTTTTTCGTTCACTTTCAAAATGTCAGATTTGACATTTGAAGTTTTTGTTTATTTTTATTGTAGTGTCACTTTTACACGTGTTAATCGATAAAAAATATTGTATAAAAATTATGTCGAAATGTAAAAGTAGTGATATTATACCAACTAGAGCAATGATGCTTAAAAAAAATTCACAAAACCACGACTTCAAAGTGATCAAATTTACGGAGAAAAAAACAAAACCTCACACTAATAAAAGCAACAACAATGGAGCAGAAATAAAAAAATTAAACGAAACGCGTCGTACTAAACATGAAGCTAGCGACGATGATGAATTTAACGACGATGAAGATATATTCGATGATGAACGAGGAAAACGACGTCGAAAATTACCGCGTGATAATCAAAATTCAAATGAATTTGATATGAAGCGTGCACGTTACGATGTTATTAATTTTGGTGTATCTGGCTTTGGAACAAAAGATAAGGCAAAAGCTAAAATAGCGTTGGCAATTAAGCTCGGCGCTAAGCCACCGAAGAATGAATATAAAAACTATAAGGAATTGATTGAGGAACGAAAACAGGCGAAAATTAAAGAGAAAGAAGCGGACGCATTTTTGAATGCTGGAAAAAATCAGTATGGCGCGGCAAAAGGGAATTTTAGAAAATCGCATAAAAAATTTGTCAAGCATAGTAAGAAGCAAAGTGGTATGTTAGATTTGTATGGGGTGGTGAATCCAAAAACTGTAAAAAATAAATAAAATTATTCTTATACTACAAATCGAGTTTTATATCGTACTGTACAGAAAATTCAAGCGAAGAAACAAACCATGAAATAGTCTAAAAATCGAAAATAAATTATTATATTCTTCTCCTTTTCGCTTTTTTATATGTATAAAAAAAATTGAGATTCGTTTATCTCGCTCTCTCGAGAAAAAAACATGAAAAAGCACAACACCAAACTTTTGTGTTTTTATAGAAAGCGGTGAAATAAAAACAAAACGAAACGAGAACAAAACGAAAACCGAAAACAGTAAAAATGTGTTGCGATAAAAATTTTCCCATTTTCAGTTGGTAAAGTGACATGAACGTTAAGATATCGGGGATTTGTAGCAAGTCATGTATCAAAATGCTTTCAAAACAAATCACACAAATATCTCAAACGGTAAGTGAAAATTAGACTTAATAATTCAAAACTACTTGCTTTGCGCTTAATCCGATATAAGTGAAAATCGTGAACTATGTGAAAACGCGATGAAAAATCGTTTTATGTGTTCGGCGACACATAAAAGTATAAAACGCGACCATTTTCAATTTTTCCACATAGAAATTTTTTTATAAATTTAGAAAATGTAAAAATTATATTTTAAGAAAATCTAAATGAAAATATTTATTGAGTATAATAAGAAAATGTGGAAAAATTATAATTCGTTGTGATGCAACCAAATCTAACTTACACAAACATATATAATATATTTAAATGCAAATAAATTTCCAATTTGTATGTGTGTGTGTGTGTGTGTGTGTGTGTGTGTGTGTGTGTGTGTGTGTGTGTGTGTGTGTGTGTGTGTGTGTGTGTGTGTGTGTGTGAATTTTCTGTTTCTCTGTCTAGTGAGGTTATGTTCGGAGTTTTCATTTTGAGTGAAATTTTCCTAAAATAGAGTGGAAATAAAGAAATTATCGCGCGGCAAGAGAATTTTACCTTAAGGTGACCTCGTTGCGAACATTGAGTTCCTAAATGTACCTTTTGCACGTATACAACGATTTTCCATCTTTTTTTGTCGTCCACATGGAAATAGAAAAGTAATTTCAAAATTTTCTCTTTAATCGAATATAATTTTGAGGGGAAAATTGTGTGAATCATTTCTCTTTAATATTATTATTGGCCTACGTGCAATATTTTTGTTGTTGTGTTTTATAAAAATATATAATATATTTTCGGAAAAATTTGTGGAAATATTTTTCATTCAGAATTTTCCTCCCCATTCTATTTATCATTATATATTATGTACCAGCGACATAAGTATCATAATAAATGCATATTTTAATTTTACATTGTACCGGAGTATTTACTAAAGGGGTTGAACATACCTTTAGTGTTTGACACATTTTCATGAAAATTCATTGTTATAACTGTTGTTAAATAATTTTGGGTTTTCCGAAGCAAGACAAGTGTGTTTAATTGTTGATGCGTAGTTGTAGTAGATGGCAAATAGATTTTCCGGTTGAAAGTGTTTTGTGTATTTAGCAATAGATGATTGTGGTTGATTTAAGCAATCAATATTGTATCTTGTGGTCGATATATGAGATGCGACGTTGATTCAATATGTGTATCATATCACGTCTTCTTAAAAGATTCTATTGTACTTTTGTGCATTGCTTCATGTCGGCCATGTATAGTATTGACATGAAAGGTTGTTGAAGTGCAACAGGGTATCTTAGATGTGTTCATTCATCGATAGTAATCGAACGACGAAAACTTGCTTTTTCATCCAAGCTCATATCGAGATTCTAAGTGAAAGCTTTCGTTAGGTTATTTCATCTTATCGAAATCATTAAGCAATTTAGGTTGTTCTCTCCTGTCTGTGCGATAAACTAGGAGTGCGACACAATACAAATATGTTTACCATTCGGTAGACGCAGTTCAAGTAGAGAGCACAACCATTTCAAACCTTCTTCTTCAAATATATTAAATTTAATAGTTATTAATGACAATGAAATCAAATATGTGGTCGAGTGAATCAAATTTTCTTCTAGTCGACCACAAAAATCGATTCTGCATGACTTCCACGAGGTGCCAGTTATATATCACTGATTTACTTCGTAATAGAACTGACCTAACGAACAAACGATTTGGATCCTAGAAAGTGTCTATTTTATCAAACAGAAATGGATAGCTGATGCAACAACTTTTACCCTCTTTTGAGCACTTGAACCAACTTTTCGGTCTATGTTTCATCAACCGACCGTGATGAATCGACGAAAAATAGGATTACGTTGAAACATCTCAACCGCGGTTGATCTTCAACAGCCCATCTGGTTGATAGTTTGGTCATTAAGTCGTTGTAATGTTTGTAATGTCAGTAATATCGCGCAATTGCATTCATAGCGTTCTTCGAGCATTTTAGCAAATTAGTTGTGGCCTTCCTGAACTTTCACCATCACTTGAGTTCGTTTCAAGATTAGTTGATAAAGTTGGCCAATAAGTGATTCAAGAAAATAAATATGTGAGATAGTGGTCTAAGCAAACCTCCCGAATAGCAGGTTATAAGTTTCACTTTGTGTACTGATAAAAACCAAGAACTATATACTGAGGTTTCAATTAGACCTATTAACAGAACATCGAAAATTAATATCGCCCAATCATAACGTGTAGCGCTCTTTTTGAAAAAGCGGCTATTCTGTTTATTAATACGCAGCCAACCCAAGTGTTCAAATTAAGCACTTCAATTTCACCGCATGATGAAGATACTCCCAATCCGGGACATTCAGTAACACTTCCCTTCTGCACCATTCTTTTTTAGTATATGTACAGTGGCTTTATTGTCATCTTTACTTTGTATCCGCAGTTCAACACATTTCCAAGTAAGAAATTTAATTTTCCAGTGCTTGTGTACTTAATTATACTTGATCATTTGGGTCACATTCGTATACAAACTGTCCACAATTTTACAAAATTTCCAATAAATTGATTCAATTGAAATTTATTTCGATTTATACATTTAAAATCTAAAACAAATATAGATCAGCGATAAGAACAAGCTAAAGAAAACGATGCAAGATTGTACTGTTGCTCTGGCCTCTGAACATAAATCACAATTCAACCAATTCAATTTTATAAATGAAAACTGAAATTTACTAGTTTTAGTATGTATACACAGTTAAGTGTAAGTACACAACAATTGTTTTAGATTATTGCATGCTCTCTCATATGATTGTCTTAATTAGTTCCAATATTTTATCTTCGATCGGCATTTTTTTCTATATATAGATTTGAACTTAGCGGAATCAAGGTTATATTCATAATCGTGAAGCATTAGAGACACAATACTCTATCGAAAATATTTTGTGGAAGGAGACAATTGAAAATTTGATTGCTCACAGATTTGATGGCACTGATAAAATGTTCGCGTGTCAAAGTTAAAAATTTTGGGCATGTTTCGTAACTATGTATACCGACACATTGTAATCGAAAATCTTATTATTTTATATTGCTCCAAGCGATTTTGATGAATTTTAGATAAGGAATACGATCCACCAGTAATACGAAATTCGGTTGGTACATCATTAGAGTGGAATATTTTCTTTAAAGCTATTTAAGTTTCATTAATTAGTTCTGGAAGTCAATTAGTTCAATCAAAATTTCATCAAGAATCGAAAATTTTTGCTTAATTATCAAAGAAGTATTACAGAATCAATTATAACTTTGAACTTTTTCAAAGTCTATATTCAAAATACTTTCGTATCTTTGTATAGAGTTAATTAAGATGTATTTTGTATAGACTCAACCAACCATTCCGTCAGTTTTATTGAATAAATTAAATTATCGTCTTACGCTTTCGTATTATCGTATTAAGACAAACATATATCGCAATCACAATACGTTAGTATCATTAACAATGTTTAGGATAAATTAGCTCTGGTTTTCGGAAGATATCGGCTTTCATTCATTCCATCTTAGTTGTAAAGTAAGTGTACTGCAATCCATTGGAATCTAACCATGACTTCTTGATTCATAATGCGAGGGTTGGTATAAAATCCTGAGATCTTTTATTCATTTATGGGCATCAGCCTCTCTTCCGGTAGGTGATATCTGCTCGAGACCTGGAACGCCTTTACAGTCGTTATGGAATTATATTCCAATGAAAAGGAATCTACCTCATGAAATGATCTCACCTGCGGTCATGTTAAATATGAGAACTAGATCAAATTTTCATAGACATCCTCAAGGCAAGAAGTGGTACGCATTACTGTTGCTTCACGAAGACTAAGTGGGAAAATCTCAAGATGGGGGATTTTGAGTTGAGGTAACTCCCCTGACCACTTTGTTATGTTTTCTCTCCTGCTATGAAAAGAGCTGTATACTTTTAGTCAACCCAAGGCAGCTGATGGACTAGGGAGTGAGATAGAGATCTAAAATTTTAGATAGAGATCAGAGATTCATCTCAAATGGCCAGGTAGAAAGCTTACGGACTATAACTTTGTCCTTCTTTATATTTAAATGTTTAGGGCGATTATTAGGTAGATATTTATGTGCATAGGCAGGAATCAAATAGATGACGTTCAGTTTGTACTGATTATGTATAGTTACAGGGTGACTTTGTTGTCTTGATCGTTTATGTGACTAACATGGGATTGTGTGCTTTGTGAAACATTTTAAATTCTTTTAAAATTCTCTTTAGGGTTGGTGATGGTAAGCTTTCGAGAAAATCTAGACTGCAGGTTGAAATGTATCAGTTTAATTCAGCAGAACTTTTGTTAATCCAGTAGTAATTTGAGACCTATGTAGTAACATGTATCAAATCATGTGATAATGTGTAAATCCTGGTGATAATGTGTAAGCAAAGAGACGAGGGAATATTTAGAATGTACATAGTATGTTATAGAAAATAGCTTAAGAGCTGCCATGACTTACGGAAATAATTCATGGGTCTAATTTGCATTTACCCCTCTTGCATTTTATAGGATTATCCACTGATCAAAACTACTTTTCTCTGTACGTTGTGATATATTGTTCATCTAATTTATTAAACCAAGATTAAACACTCTCAGGTCGAGAGAATCCTGTCCCGAATAACTATTTTCAGTTAATCCAACACGTGTTCTCGTTAGTCAAATGCATGAGAGCGATTGTCGAGGTCTTGACTGGTTGAGTCATAATGTGGTATCCATAGTATTTATCGTTATCTACTCTGACAGCCTAGTGGAAATCAAATCACTAGTATTGGTTTTACTTTCCAGAATATTTAAATATCCAGATAATTCATGTAACTTCAACGTTTTCTGCAACTGCAGGGCTGGATTGGTTCCACTCTACTATTTGGAAATAGCTATTTGGAAATAGCATTGAACGACGTCAGCGTTTAGAGAGAGAGAGAGAGAGAGAGAGAGAGAGAGAGTTAAAATCTCGACAAATGAGATGTGAACAAACTCCGAGACGTGCATATATATAGTACCCACAAGGAACATGCGAGAGGAACGAGGATTCTGGTGGAAAATGCTAGAAAACTATACATGAAATTTAACGACTTCTATTGGAATTTTCATTCGGAACACATCTCAAAGAACAATGCCCAATTGATAGCCAATGACTTGGCTATCAATGGGGACAGATAATTTCGCCTTTTATGTGCATATTCGCTAGCCAGATTACAGCACATACTGACCCATCCGCAAACAAAAACCATATATCAGTCAGAGAAGTACTATCAATTCCATTGTGTCCTATGGGAGAAATCACGTCAATTCGCAACTATTTTAATACATCGCAGTAAATGCATTTTCATTTCATTTTCTATGTTTTCCATGCACTTAAATATTTGACTGACATATAAATTATTTTCAAGATTAATTTACAATGTCACCATATTGACCTATAAGATTTATAATTCACTGTGCATATGTTGCTTCATATTGCGTAGTTCCTTTATATCAAATAATCGTAGAATAATAGAAATTTAAGACGATCAATATATAGGATTATAGCCGTCAATAAAAACAAATAAACGAAGCGACAAACAATGTTCAAATCCATCAATATAAAACAGAATCAATATTTACATTTCAGCTGATACATTTTATGGTGTACGATGTATGTTATGTATATGGCCAGCACTGTACATATGTGTTCTGCGATATAATTTTGTTGTCAAGAAAATATTTCCTATTTACGTATACATCGAGTGGATGGGCTCAGTTCGTCCATACTACATATATGGCATATTTATTCAATATGACGCGTATGGTGTGATGATGTGCGATGGTATGATGAAAATCAAAAAATTATAGGTCACGTTTTATAGTGAAAAATTCCATTAAATTGGGATTTATTCTGTAGATATATTGTGTAGATGGTTTCCCATATAAATTGAATCTAATCCAAGTCAAGTTCAGATCTTCAGTTGTGCGTGTTTTGCCAATTAAGGCTTAGTGAATATATTGCGTGCCTCGAAATTCTTATATGTAGAGCAGTCAAGTCAGAATATATAGGAGAATTGTTTCAGCAAATTTGGTGTACCACGGAATTCCTCAATGGTATGATCTTATCGTTGAGCAAATCAAGTGATTCTAAGCCAAAAACTCTGATAATTATTTGGCATACGTCCAAATAACTTGTATATCGAGCTTATAGATTATTACTTGGAATATATAATTTGCTAATTGATAACAATTGATGTCAGACTAACGTAATGTCTTATAACTTATCCACTTATATCAAATTTATCTCTATAGTGACCAACGGCACAACAAATTTGCAAACATTTTGACTCAAAACATTTTCATTATATGTGGAGACTAAATAACATGCCTGAAATTTCAATGCTATATCGTTCCTTCTCAATATGCTTCAATTGCAGTGACACAAGAGATGTGATAAATTTTTATTGGTTTTAGATGTAGCCAATTTTAACCTTGAGTATTTATGAGCTTACGAAATATTTTGAAACAATATTTCAATTTTTGAGGTTCACTCCTTAATATAGGAAAACTACCTATAACTAAACACGATTTCTCTACACGGGACCTAGACTTCAAAACACGGATTTCCTCCGCAATATGAGTTATCACCTTTTTAAAGATTGCATATGACGAGATGCATACGACCAAATGTTATTGCTCAAACCAAATGTTATTGACAAGACCAAATGTTATTGCTCAAACATATCTTTGTTTCGTCACACCAATCGAATAAGCTTTGAATTAATAGAATAAACTCTAGGTTATCGGTTTTTCTTTACTTTGTCTCAGTGAACTTCTTCTGTCTGTGTTTAGGGGTATTACACCAGAAAACGTTAAACATCAATACTCATTGAGTACTACATTGATATTTACACCTAGGATTCGATCTTTGTCTCGAGTGATCGTTTGCCGTTAGATAAGTGCCCTGATAGCAGGTACCTAGAGCCATCACTGCATGTATCGCCCCAATAATATTGGTTAGCCTGACTGCAATACATAAATAATTTATTTGATTTTTGCATATAGAAACGATAATGACCTAAACTGCGTCACTATACGTTTTCTATGACCTCTAGCCAACATCAAGTCAAAACAATGCATAGCGCGGCCATTGGTCTTTTACCTTTACAGTTTTCGCCACAAATCGAACACTAATTTATATTAATAGAGAACATAAATTAGTATAACCGGCAGATAAAATACTCAATTATTGCCTTTTGGCCACCCAAACCACCCGAAAGCTTCAATATTTAACAATAACGAAACGTCATATTTTCTCATCGTGATTCCTAAATTTATAATCACCTGTCTACATATACAATAAAACTGCTCGTATAACTAACGACGCAATATGTTTACGATTTTTCCACATCACAGGAATTTCCACATGTACCAAAACAAAAGCAAAACCAAAAATAAAAAGCTTTCATTCGTTTTTCCATCTTTTTGTGAGTATATATATAGACATCAGTAGTAAAGAAATATAATGCTATATGTGCACAAGACTCCCCTGACTCGCGGGAGAGTTCTATACATACGAAATAAATTGGTTTATACATTGTATGATGGGAAAAGCGAACATTTTCAGAGGAAAAATCAATAAATTTTCTCACCCATGCGCATTTTTGTATTTGTAAACGAACTAAAATGTGCTCTGTGTACATATTTTTACAAATGTGGCAATCAAAATAGATATACGAGAGGCTCGTCAAATTGACTTTATCTTATATGTAAAAGAGAGGAAATAGATTTACGATTTATATATATATATATATATATATATATATATATATATATATATATATATATATATATATATATATATATATATATATATATATATATAAAAGTCCTTGGAAAGGACGTTGGGAAAATTATTGTTTATCTCAATTTGTGTATAAAAACAAAAAAGCTTTTTCACGTGGTTGGATATTCTGGGAAACAAATCATCTCTGTCCGCTCGTCTATATAATACATAGATTTATTGAAAAAAGTATTAGGAAATTGTTGTAACATCTTGACATATGATCCTTAAATATGTAATATACACCAAATATTATAAATATCTTAAATTGAATTAAGACATCAAAATTATCCAAAAGTCCTAAATCCATATAACAAAACAATTTGAACAAAGAAAAAAAAAACATTTTTTTTGTCCCAAACATATTTTTTTTCCACATTTTCTTCTCGTACTCTAAGCACTTTCAACTTTTGGGTTTAAGATTATATTGTATATGTGTGTGCGTGTGTGTGTATATACATGTCTAAGCAAATAATTGGTTGGGCGATACACAAATTCTTAGATCTTGTTCGATTTTTTAGTTAAAGTTATTTTGATGAAACGATCAGGGCCGAGAAAGAGCCATTATCTAACTACTCCTCTAAGATCTCAATGTTAATACTATCTCTGTTTCTTATTGTTTTAGTTGCCTGGGGTTGGCTTATAAACTCAACCGTATTAAACTAGTTTACGTTACTCGTTAGATATTGAGATAAAACCGATTAGAATGAATGACATCGAGGGTACTGGGTACCGATCATGAATATCAATTACTTAAATCCAGATTTTTTTTTGTAAAATCAATAAAAAGCTCGTCATTCTATATTTAGTTAGAGGGATTGGAAATTGCGCTTGCGTGCTTTGACACATAACACACCAACATGTGGTATAAAAGGAAATACTTTGTCACGGGTCGCGCTTTTATCTTAATACGAAAGTTTATTGTATGTATAATGTACTTTGGAAACAGTTTTTGCTCAGATGTGCTGTGTATAGATCATAAAAAGTGTTATATAACCTATTGTTAGACTTATCACAATTTCGAAAGTGGAAAATACAAATAAAACGGAAAATTTAATTCATTTAAATTTTACTTCTCTATATACAGATGTGTTTGGTTATCGTATCTCTATACAAGATGTATTACGTGCGAGATTTGATTCAGACTATGTGGCGCGCGAGCACAGATAAAGGACGTTCGAATATATAGCTTTATGCTAATAGCTGGGTTAATGTGTTTGTTGTTATTAACTCGGTACGTGTCATTCTGTATATTACAAGAGTACAATAACTCGATTCGAAATAAATTCGCTTTTTTCAGAGCCAGATATACTGCTGTTCATCGGGATAGTAAAAATATTGTACCGCTTATACTGGTCTATGTAGCATTCTGACTCCATCGGTTTCGATTATGAACCAGCTCTTCATACTGTTGTAAACAATCACAGGCCATTGTTGCCGAGATCAGTATGCAAAACATGATCGACCAGCCATTTATTACACTCGTGATTGTTCTCTCAGATGTTATAAACCGTCTGTATATAGCCCACAGAGAGATCATCGGAATAAGCAAGAAGTTGATTGGATCTCCTTGTCGAACATTGGTTGAAAAAGTGCTCGATAACTCAACGTGACATAGATTGTAGCATAATGCGTATCGCAAAACTCTGATCAGTGACAGACCGTTTTGAACTGAACTATAGAGATGATTCAATATAAATTCGACTCATATCCAGCATTCAATATTATTTTCTATCGGAATCTGGAGTGCTAACAATCTGTGTATAACTTAGATCTGTTGGCCTATCGTGACGATGTGTCCCATTTGAATCATCTCTATAGTCGCTAAAGGTATTCTTTCGATTACTTTCAAATTTATCGACTTGTCCATAGCACCTCCAAAACTCAAATCTTCCCAGAAAAATTAAATGTTACTCGTATTTAGAACCCTATTTTTTCACCATCTAGTTCTCTTAAGAAAGCAACCAATTATATGGTTACTTTTATGACGTAATGTTTAGTTCGAGAGAATCTCTAATGACTTCAACCAGGATTGTTAAGGATCTCGTACTCATTTAAACTTTTAAGAATTGGTTGGGACTGGTTAACCAAATTTGTATATTCATCAGCAATTTTGAAGGACTCTTTGGATAAAACTTATTACTAGACATATAGATTGGCCTTTTGTCCGTATTGTTCCCTTTTGACCTAATCATGAGTTCGCAATTTATTAGAAATATTTACGTTAACTAAGTTTTGAGGGCGACAGAAGTGCTAAGTCGTTTCCTCAAAGGTACTAGCAACGAATTCAACAAAGCGATGATTCCGACCACGAAAGCAGTCCACCCTATGTATATAGTCTAGAATCAGCTGTTGGTAACACTTTCCTTTTTCGGGCGAAAACCGAACTTTTGTGGCAAGAATCACTAAAACGAGTATATGTATGAAATGTAAGAAACGTCAAATAATCGAGAAGTATATACTTTCAAAGGCTGTAATGTTCAATATTTGGAAAAAAAATATTTTTGCCAAATATTTTTGGCAGGTTATTCACAAAATTGTTCTACGCACGGTTTTCGAGTTTTTGATGTTTTTATTTTTAATAGAATTAATAGATTTGGGTGTGCTCGAATTTCGCATATTTGGTCCAACTTGCTAAAGAATTTTAGTGAGTAAACATCAAAGCGTATGGTGAATAGAGGCTTCACGTCGTATACATTTACTCTACACGTTAGTTGTATGTATGGCCTATTTAAAAGTGTCGTCCACATATCCAATACAAATTAATCATTACATTGTAGTACAAAAATAATAAAACATCAAGCACTAAGGAGATGAGATAACCTTTTCCATCTAACTTTCATTCAATGACTTTCATTCAATTACGTATTCATGCAATGCCACATAAAACCACCATTCCATCTAGTCAGTTTAAACACTTCTATTTGAATATATCAATCAAATATGATGTGAATCAAATTAAATATGCAGTCAATAGTATGACCCTCCAAGGGAGGTAATTTGATTCCAAACTTACATCGTGTCAAACCACTTCATATATACCCTAACTATAATTGTACATTTAATCGTCTCAATCGATATACAATTCACACTTAAAGGTCCGAGGTTATACAATTCACTGGAATTCTCCCTTAAGGTTTCAGGATCTTCCTCGAACTCTATATAGAGGTCTTTAAGGTTGAACTAAAGGAATATTGCGCAGTACAGAAGGCTTTAGATCGGATCATGATAGCTAAGATCTGTTTTTCATCACTGAACTGATCAGTTCAATTTATAAATTCACTCGACAGCTGTTATAATTGATATATAAAATCAGCAGGCCACAACTAAACTGTTTGTACGAGTACAAGCATATAAGAACACAAATTACAGATATAAGCTAATTACTAATTTGCTTATATCTATATTGGTAATATAGAAATGCGAGCCGACCTAATGTTTTCTATCACTATGCTGTTGAACTGTATAAGGACGAAAAGAAGTAGTTTGGCTCAAGGCAAACGAAATCATTGTGACAGCAGTCTTTGATATTTAATTCTGCATCAGACGATCAAAATAGGTAAGAATCACTGAACACTGCCAAATATGACAATTTTGTTGGTTGACTATACAGCCCATTCATCGAACGATTTAAGGACACGATAGTGATACCGTTTCAATATCTTTCGCTCTTCTATATAAAGGGTAATTTTTTTGTGGTTAGGATTTTCATGCATTAGTATTTGACAGATCACGCGGGATTTCAGACAAGGTGTCAAAGAGAAAGATGCTCAGTATGCTTTGACATTTCATAATGAATAGACTTACTAACGAGCAACGCTTGCAAATAATTGAATTATATTACAAAAATCAGTGTTCGGTTCGAAAAGTGTTTCGCGATTTACGTCCGATTTATGGTCTACATAATCGACCAAGTGAGCAAACAATTAATGCGATTGTGACCAAGTTTCGCACTCAGTTTACTTTATTGGACATTAAACCAACCACACGAATGCGTACAGTGCGTACAGAAGAGAATATTGCGTCTGTTTCTGAGAGTGTTGCTGAAGACCGTGAAATGTCGATTCGTCGCCGTTCGCAGCAATTGGGTTTGTGTTATTCGACGACATGGAAGATTTTACGCAAAGATCTTGGTGTAAAACCGTATAAAATACAGCTCCTGCAAGAACTGAAGCCGAACGATCTGCCACAACGTCGAATTTTCAGTGAATGGACCCTAGAAAAGTTGGCAGAAAATCCGCTTTTTTATCGACAAATTTTGTTCAGCGATGAGGCTCATTTCTGGTTGAATGGCTACGTAAATAAGCAAAATTGCCGCATTTGGAGTGAAGAGCAACCAGAAGCCGTTCAAGAACTGCCCATGCATCCCGAAAAATGCACTGTTTGGTGTGGTTTGTACGCTGGTGGAATCATTGGACCGTATTTTTTCAAAGATGCTGTTGGACGCAACGTTACGGTGAATGGCGATCGCTATCGTTCGATGCTAACAAACTTTTTGTTGCCAAAAATGGAAGAACTGAACTTAGTTGACATGTGGTTTCAACAAGATGGCGCTACATGCCACACAGCTCGCGATTCTATGGCCATTTTGAGGGAAAACTTCGGAGAACAATTCATCTCAAGAAATGGCCCGGTAAGTTGGCCACCAAGATCATGCGATTTGACGCCTTTAGACTATTTTTTGTGGGGCTACGTCAAGTCTAAAGTCTACAGAAATAAGCCAGCAACTATTCCAGTTTTGGAAGACAACATTTCCGAAGAAATTCGGGCTATTCCGGCCGAAATGCTCGAAAAAGTTGCCCAAAATTGGACTTTCCGAATGGACCACCTAAGACGCAGCCACGGTCAACATTTAAATGAAATTATCTTCAAAAAGTAAATGTCATGGACCAATCTAACGTTTCAAATAAAGAACCGATGAGATTTTGCAAATTTTATGCGTTTTTTTTTAAAAAAAAGTTCTCAAGCTCTTAAAAAATCACCCGTTATAATCCCCCAAATCAAGACGTTTCTGTATCGACTAACTCGAGTCCCGACCAATAGATATATCCAGCCGCAATAACTTTTGCTAGTGAGTCGAGTATTCACGATTATCGAAATAGTAGCACAAATCGGAAAGCTTATTAAATAACCACTTGTGTATACACACGCCATTAAACACAGTTGACCCCTCACTGTATACGGTTATTAAAAGTTATTATCCTGTCGTAAATGTTCCAGTAATTAAGTAGAACTATAAAATGTTAATTATACGGATAGTGGGTAAATTTATATTCCTCATTAAGAAAATTTGACCGCTTATCTTAACATATGTATGTATGTGTGATTTAAAAATTAGTATATGACATATGGCCTGTGGGTGGGGGCAACCATGTTTCGTAAATATTTCGAACGAAACATGAGATCCATAGAATACCACCACAGTATCCAGAGCTTGTCGTAGGAGGCGACTAAATCTGGTTGGATCGCTGGGCTGACGACCCGCATCCGTAAAAAACAATAACAGTTAAAAATGTCAACAAAAACAAAAAAATCGGATACCGCCTAAATAACAATGACCCCCCGCTTAAGTACCCGGATACGAGATTGAGGATCAGCACGTGGAACGTGCAGTCACTAAGAAAACCTGGCGCGTTGGACGGCCTTATCACATGTATGAAGGAGTATCGGCTGGAACTCGTAGCGCTCCAAGAAACTCGATGGCCTAAAAGTGGAGTCCATGTGTCCCAAGGCTATACGTTGCTACACAGTGGAGATGACCTCGGAAATCTTGGAGTTGGCTTTCTCATTGGGCCGCAGGTAAAAAAGGCTGTGTTGGACTTCCAAGCAGTCGATAATCGAATGTGTAAGCTTCGCTTGCACATGAGATTAGCCAACCTGTCAATTGTATGTGTACATGCGCCCACTGATGTAAGCCAACCCCAAGATAAAGACTCATTTTACAATAATTTGGATAATCTGATGGGCTCTATACCTGAGCACGATATCAGATTGGTGATTGGTGACTTTAATGCTAGAGCTGGCAGAAATCAGACCGACTTATGTAACAACATAGGTCCGTACTCCCGACACGAAACTGCGACCGAAAATGGGGAAAGAATGATGTACTTTGCGATCGCACATGATCTTCAAGTGGCAAGTACATTCTTTCCCCACAAAAACATCCATTTGGAAACCTGGACACATCCACGTAAAACATCCCGAAGCCAAATTGACCATGTGTTGATTTCAAAAGACCGGGCTCGGGTTGTTCAAGACGTGAGATCGTATCGGTCGTCAACAAAATTCGTAGGCAGTGACCATTTTATGGTTGCTGCAAAGCTACGATGGAAATTTTCGTACAAGTCAAGGAGGACAGGAGAATATAAAACGCGATTCTCCTGTGAAGGTCTGATAAATGAAGAAACGCAACGAAAATATCAAGATCTTGTCAGCAATAGCATTTTACGATCCAACTACCAATCTGATGATGTGAACAGTGTCTGGGAAGTATTGAAAACCTCGGTTGTCGATGCTGCCCAGCACACTCTCGGTATAGTGAAAACTACGCCCAAAAATGATTGGTTTGATGAGGAGTGTCGTCTTGCTGTTGAGCAACGCAATATAGCCCACAATGAAGCGCAGACTCGGTTTACAATTGCAAGGAAAACCAAGGCAGTTCTTGCTAGGAGGACAGCTAAACGCATTTGTAGACAGAAGAAGCGCGAATGGTGGAAGGCCAAGGTCTTAAGAGTACAACAACTCAGCAATGAGCACAACTCGCGTGGTTTCTTTAAAGGAATCACCGAATTGCACCATACCTTAAGATCTCGGTCAACTGCCATTCGGGACCAGGATGGAAACCTCTGTGTTAACGTCGATGCGGTACTCGATACATGGCGTGAACATTTTTCTGATCTACTTAATGTTCCACATGTATCACAAGCTGTATTTGAATACTCTCAAATACAGACCGCGGAGATGTTCATTGAGGATCCATCCTATGAGGAATTCACAATGGCCATGCAGAGATTAAAGAAAAATCGTTCACCAGGGGTTGATTGCATTAATTCAGAGCTCTTGATATTCGGAGGGCTAACTTTGTGGAACTGTCTTTTCGACCTTGTTCGATTGGTATGGCGAAATGAAGTTATGCCTGATGAATGGAAAGTGGCCGCGTTATGCCCAATATTCAAAAAGGGTGATCGCATGAAATGCGAGAACTATCGCGGTATAGCTCTCCTTTGCACAGCATACAAGTTACTGTCATACATTTTCTTGGGAAGAATTACTCCTTTGGCGGAGGAAATTGTCGGTGACTACCAAGGAGGATTCCGTCCAAATCGGTCAGTCACTGATCAAGTTTTTTCGCTACGGATGATTCTTTCCAAGTACTACGAAACATCTCGCGATGTACACCAGGTGTTCCTAGATTTCAAGCAAGCCTATGACTCGATCAATCGAGAGAGGCTATGGTATGCGCTTGAATATTTAGGAATACCAAAAAAATATGTACATCTGTGTAAAATGACAGTAACGCAGTCACAATGCTGTGTTAAAGTTGAGAACAGGCTATCGAGAACTTTTGCAATCAATTCCGGTGTTCGACAAGGAGATGCGCTGTCCCCGATACTTTTTAATCTCATGTTAGAATACATCCTTCGTAAAAGTGCAACACCTCAGGACAATATCTTATTCCGACAATCCAATCAACTTCTTGCTTATGCAGATGATATCTGTGTGGTTGGATTAAATGGCAACGGAGTGAAAGAGATACTTGATCCACTGGAACAGTTTTCAGCTTCCGTTGGTCTCAAAATCAACGAGTCAAAAACCAAATATCTAATCTCGGGTTTTAGAGACCAAGACGCAATTGATTTCAGTAGTGGAAACCACACGTTTGAAGGAGTGATGAGATTCAAGTATCTTGGATCTCTCATCACTCACGATAATAGTGTGGGCGAGGATATCAAGGTCCGCCTTGCCGCTGGCAATCGGGCTTTGTATCCTTTACGTCCAATGCTGAAATCAAAATATCTTGCAAATACGGATAAGCTGAAACTGTACAGAGTGTTGATCAGACCCGTTGTCATGTATGGATGTGAGAGTTGGACCTTGACGGATGAGTACGAAAAATGGCTTCTAACATTCGAGAGAAGAATCATGCGTGTGATATATGGTCCAAAACGCGACGTCGATGGCACTTACCGAGTTCTTTTCAATCACGAGATCAGGAATTTAATGCAAATTCCTGATATCGTGCATGAAATCAAAGGACAGCGAATACGCTGGCTCGGTCACGTTCTGCGTGCTGATCCGAAACGAATGATACAGCGATCTTTAAAGGGAGAACCGCCTTTCGGTAGGCGAAGAGGTCGCTGTCGGCGACGATGGCTCCACGGCGTAGAAAGCGATCTGGCATCTTCCAACTGCTTGCAACAGTATGAAGATCTGGCTCGTGATCGAAACCGTTGGAGTCAGATTGTTGACACGGTACGGGCCAATAATGGCCTGTAAAAACCGAAAAAAAAAAAAAAAAAAAAAAAAAAAAAAAAAAAAAAAAAAAAAAAATATGACATATGGGACTATATCGGAACTGGTAGTTTATGTACACCAGTTAAACCGATGTTTTTGTTAACATACCTATATAGTTCCTTCCGGTCGAACGGAAGCAACATAAGTATATATTGTTTATCTCCCAATTCAATTCGAACGTCACACATTACACAAAAAACAATTCAACATAACTTTACTAAATAATTAAGATCTCAAGACGTCAATCGACTTACTATATACGATTTTTTATATAAATATATCGTCAATTTATATTTACATTATATTATATTAATAAATAAAGAAGAAATGTTTAAATTAATAATTATGAAACTAGCATCTTTGAGAATTATCTCTTAGAAAATTTTTGTTTTTTTTTACATCATCATTTTTAGTACATTAGGATCGTATGCAAATTATAAACTCAAATAAACAGAATTAACGATGCATTTGATTAGCCTCTATATACAACAACTTCTCGTATACAGATAATGTTTATAATAATTGTTAGTGGTACTGAAAAACATATATAGATCGATTGGGTAAATCTGTAAATTTGCACATCATTTGTCTGAAACGTCCATTCTTACTGGCCACAGTTGACGCAACGGTATGGTTACCTGACACACTTGCTTTGAAATATTTATATCATGTTTACATTGTGAAGCCCCATAGCTGAATACCATTGGTCGAAACTGGTATAAATGCAACTTATAATGTAGGATTGGTTCTGATTTCTTTTCAAGAGTCAGTACATATCTTGTATTTAATCTTGGGGTCTTAACATTCTTATTCCATCGTCATATCGAGATATATTTAACACTGTTTGAATAAAAAATGTTTTGACGGTTAAAACCATCTTACGATCTAGTTTTCTTCTACATGTTTCTACTGCTAGAATTGCGTTAAGCCTTGATCCCATACTTTATCAAAGGTCTTGATTATGTTGGTAATCCTGTGCATCTACTGTATAGTTGAGTAGCTTATTTGCGTTAAGTAAAATTATTAATTCAGCCACCTTCCATTGAGATGGAACGTATTCCTACTTCTTTTTTGGGCTATTCTTAATCAGTCCAACTTAATTTTAATTTCTTCTTCCACGTCGAATGTTTTAGTTTATTGCAGATCGATTGCTGTGCCAGATCTTTTTGTTTTTTATTTTTCCTAGACTAGTTCCCTAACCTGAATAGTATAGATACTATTTTTGCAGGTCTTCGCAATCAGTTTCCGAAAGAGATCCTCGATGATTGTGGCCGTATAGTCATTAATACTGTTGAATGGTCAAATCATGATTTCAAGTTGTTAGATCTATGACCCCCTGTTGGAGTGCAGAACTCATGGGCGGACCCATCTTCCATGTCAGTACTATAGGCTGGCATGGAGCTATGCAATGCGCAGATGGTTCTACGAAAACCGGACCTATAGCCGTACGTCCTCGATTTGCCCGTTATGGCGTAAAGTAGGACGTAAATAAGCAAACCGCGAAAGAGCTGGGAAAGCCTTGAGCCCCAAAAAAGATAGCATAGTATAAAATATAAAAAAAAAAAAAAAAAAAAAAAAAAAGTTTTTAGATATCCCTGTTGTTACATTAAAATCTATGAGGTCTGGTATTTTGTTACTATCCATTGGCTAATACGTCGGCTTGTCATCCATAGCTATTTCCTGTGAATGGTGATATTCTTGGGTGCCAACAATTATTTTTGGCAACAAAATCACTCGCAATGATGTATTGGTGTTCTAGTAAATTAAATAGTGAGATATAGTCTCCCTTTTCGGTTTCCAACTATGTAGTTATAAGGATGATCATGACTGTCAAATTCGAATTGGACCATAAAATTAACTGTATTGTTGGGATATACTCGTACGCAATCAAAAAAAGTTTCTGAAAACATATTCTAATATCCTCCAACATTTATTCACATATCTGCCTCAAGGCTCGCTTTGTAGTAGTGCATCTTAAGGAAACCAGTTTTTGCATAATTGACGTCCAGTCCAGTTACTCTGAAGATGAAGCAGATTATATATTGTCTCCATTTAAATTTATAATTAGTACAAAATCAGATCGATTACTCAAGAAGAGTATCTGGTAGTACAATACCTAGTTGTGACAGCTTTTACTGAACATAGACTTGAATTATTACAGTAGTGCACTATCTCGAAAAGATAGCCTATATTTTCAGAGTCATACATACCATTTGATGTAGCATTACTGTGTCTGGTTCACTTGTTTTATGTTCAATGTATTCAGTTGAAATACTCGCCTTCAGATTAACAATCAATCATAATGCACTCGCAGCACAACGTCAACTATAGACTAGGTTTGCTAAAAAGTTGTGTTTTAGTACTGACCCATTCATGTTGGTGAATGTCATTGTTTAACTTAATTTGAAGTTTCTCGCTTATCTCAGCGGATAAGCGAAATATGTACCAAATGCTGATCAGACTCGTCGTCATGTATAGATTTTATCTTGATCGATGTTTGAGATGGCTGTTAACATGAGATGGTTTAAGATGGTTAAAAAGCGAAGACATGTTTGAGGTTAGGATCTTAATGCAACCCCTGAAAATTTATGCATGAAATCAAAGGACAACGAGAACTTGTCATGGTCCGAATTTTGATGTTGGCTCAACGGCTTAGAGAAGAACTTTTAAGAAAGACATATGAGTTGGTTAGATGTTAGATAGAACCGGACTTCTGGCTCAGACCGTCCCATAAATGCTTAATTATGGATTCATGACCATGTGGACTGAGGGCTAATCGCTTCATCTTCACGACCGCAAAATTGATGGCGTTAATAGGTCTATTTCACAAAACCTCGACAACACTACTTGGCATGGAAGTCATTATGTCATTTGATACACTACATACCTTTGTTTTAGATATTGTATGCTTGGAATGAACTTGGAATATTCGTGGGTACATGTGGTCACACCTGTCGCAAAGCAAACCTTTTTGTTTATGCACTTATCAAAAGTTCAACCAAGTTATCATTAAAAAGGGATCGGTTGAGAATTCTAGTTGAACTTATCACTGGGCATGGTACCCTCAATGATCATCTAGATGTTGACTGAGCGTACCTCGGGAGGCATTATGGGATAATATTTGGAACTGTCTGCTTTTGACAGAGTACGCTTACTTCATCATCTGTAGACTCTGGCCTACTTTCATTTGTGCTGATTCTCATGACTTGTGATAGTAACCTGGTTTGTATATTTGTCTATGTAGAATATACCATATAACAATAAAGGTCATGCTATAACGGGTATGGATCGGTCAGTTCAACAGAAATTGCGTTTATTCAGTCTATAATGCAAATACGATTCCGCCAGCATCCCATTCCATTCTAAACATCGGACACATAACAACATACAAACAAGTTCAAGACAATTATAAGTGATGTCATGTCGCAAATAATTTATATCGACAAAATCGTGTCTTTGCATAAATACTTACGTTAGCATTGATGATAACATTACAATCAAATTAAATTTTCATGACAGATTGTAATTTAAAAATGTGTAATTGTTTAGTATATGCCAACTAGCAACAGAAATAGAATTGTATCGTAATTGATTTGATCGTTTCGATGAGATAATTACCTTATGTACAATTTCCATGTCCTTTCATATATAGACAACTGTATTTGTTACAATTGGTTGGTATCTATATGAGGGTTATGTACTCGACGACACACTCTTTGGTGTTTTTCGAAGAGTATATTTCAATATCAGCCTAATAATATGCACTGTTACCTTGGTGAACTGGACGAGAAGCTTTCTAGCTCTACCTATGCAATAGTCTTAGTAAAAGCAACTTTTGAACATCAAGGACACGTTTTAACAATCTTTCATCCTGAAGGTTAGATTCAAAACGGGTTGTCTCGAAATAATTATTGTATTTACAAAAGCTTCCTTGTCAATATCCTTATAATTGACAGTGTGTGCGATGCAATTGTGTGTGCGAGTCGGTAGAGAAGCATGCTCGGTATTAAATAATACCCAATGGTTCTGATGGTGGCCGTTTCAGGTCAATATCCCATCCAGTATACTCAAAATGTTGATTTTTGGTTTTAATCAAATTGTTGACGAATACAAAAATGTATCCAATTCAATTCGATTAAAAACAAATTTTGAGAATGAAACCATCAACTTTATAAATATGTTTATACAACCCAATTGAATTTAATTAAAACCAACTGGATATTGTGATATATGTCACGTTCCGCTTCTCACAATTGAGGAAATAGAAACGCAATCAATCCAACAAATAATTGAATTAGAAAATGGTTTCTTCTCGAATTAACCTAAAAATTTCACTAAAAGCGATTGGCACCAACAATTGTATAATTTTGTACACACAACTCTTATTTTAATTGACGTCTAGACTCATCTTTATAAATACAGTCTCACGTGGTGAAAAACAGTTTGTTGTTTTAATTAATTGAATTTATAAAATAATTGTAATATATTGAAGGTATCGGGGTACATACTACCCATCTCATCGGGTAGCAATCTCATCTACTCCTAAAACATGTATCTTCGATAAGATCAGCATACTCGTTGTCTTAGATTTAAAGCACAAGAACCTGACCTTGTGAATAAAAAGATATTCTCGGTATATCCGTAAATGTTTCGTTTATATTTCACTTTCACACTATTATCACAAGTAATGAGATATCCAAGATACGTGAACGCAGTCACTCGCCAATCTGTCACTTTACTCAGATTTATTAGGTATTGCCAGATTCAAGAATATACTGTTTCACACACATGCGTGAAACATATAAGAAAAATAATCAATTATAGGTTACCATCATCGTCCCAAATGGCTGCTGACCGAAGCATTAGGGTACACCACAGTTCAGTCATTGCTAAGTGATACTCTTATGAACCTGGCTTTCTATACCATACACTCTTTTTTCACAGAATTTATTTTAACTATAACTATGTCAAACCTAATTTTAATTATGTAGACGAAACGAAACGGAAAAGGACGTTGAATTGAATCTACTTTCTGTTCGTTTCGTCTTTGCGATTATTTACTAAAGGTTTTGTTAGCTTTACTTTAAGATCCACTACTAGACTTCAGTAAGTTTCTCGGAATAAGTCGTTTGATTATGTCAAGCATGGCTTCTTCAATATCTGTTGCCCAATCTATATTCTTCAACAATATCGATGGGCTTTTTATTTCATTCGAATTACTCTCCGTACATTAAGAGAATCCTGGCCCTTTAAGTTTGGACCCTAGTCTTTTTCGTAAAAAAAACGTTGTCCGTAAATGGGAGGTCAGGGAGCACTTCCGAATGGGTGATTTCCGATCACCCTTTTTCTTTCTTATCGAAATCTTGATTAAGACCCATTGGAAGTTATGACAATGGATTTGGATTCTCATTGCGATTGGTTGGCCTATATCAGAATACTATCGATATACTCATTGATACAACTGTCCAATGCTGCATCCTAAATTATTATCTCCAACAACTATTTATCTAGAGTATAGTCTTCCATATAGTCAGCACATAGTTTCTTTTATTTCCTTAACAATTTTGAATAGATGGTTTACTATATTATACAACATCATCGGACGAGTATTGCCCTGCAGGTAGGTTGGCCATTCAGTCAATCGCTTTTGTACCCAGTCTTTTTCGAGATTCACGCCCAATACTTTACGTTCCAACTTCGGCAGTCGCTAAATACTATATCTGATAAGATATTAAGATTTTCGTTGTGTTTATCAGACCTTCACAAATTTACGTGATGTGTCCTAAATTTCTATAAACTGTTCTTGTTTCTCTACATATGGTATATCATTCTTGCATAACATCATTCCATTATCGGCTGCATTTTCGTGTCGTATTCAATTTAATACATAAATTTGCCTAAACTGTGTCACACTTACTTATAGAAGTGCTCAGATATAGAGCCGTTCAGATATAGAGCCACTCAAATATAGAGCTGTTCAGATATAGAGCCATTCAGATATAGAGCAACTCAGATATAGAGCCGCTCAAATACAGAGCCACTTAGATATAGAGCCGCTCAGATATAGAGCCGCTCAGATAAAAAGCCGCTTAGGCATACAGCAATTTTATGAATTTTGAACCACCGAAAACGATTCCTTTTACTAATCTATATGCAATAGTGGGAGATTGTTACGTCAAATATACACTTACTTTTGACATTCACGAGCTCAAAATTTTGAAACGTGGTTAGAAGGCCATTAAACAAGATGTTGCCCCGTAATCTTAATAAGTTATCCGTTTAATCTCGTGGTATCTTCACACATTACGTCTTATTTCGATGTTAGGTTGACGCCTTTTTCTATATTTATATAAGTTATATACGCACTGTTCGCGCCTCCAAATTATTCATATACTTATAAATAAATAAGACTGGTTGATCGTGGATCAAACTGCTATAAACAAATACTGTACACAAATAAACAAACGATTTGCATCGACCATGCACGTGCATAAGGTGTCTTCAGCATATATGATACTTTTCGCAAATTTATTTATGTTTAGTCGATTTGGATAATCACCAAAAATTTTATTTAAACAAGAAAAATAAATTATAAACGATAACATTTTGATTTGATAAAACATTTATGTGTGTGTTTGTATATTTGTATCAAATCAAAAATAAGTTTTCTTTTATAAAATTATCTTATTTATATTTGAGAATCTTCTTATTTGGTGTGTGCACGATAAAGATTGGCTTTCAAATTAAAAGACGCGAAAGTAATTGATCGGTGGGGTATGTGTATATATTATATGTGCCTCGGGGAATCATCTGTGTGCAGAGGGGATATGCATTGACAACGACGTGTTATCTTACCCTCATAGTGTTATGGCCCAGAGTATAGCCCGTACCCGCTTCGCTCAACTGCGTGTGCACGATCGAAGACACACATAAATGTGTCAGGCGACAATTAAACGATTGTATTGACGCAATTCGAATTTCTCTCTCTTTTCTTCTTCAATAATTTACGAGTATATAGGTGCACGACTATACGAGTACATCGAATCGGCGGCATTCATTCAAAAAATTTCAAAAATAGTCATGTTTAAATCATTCAGATCGTGATCTAAATTTGACTTATATGTATTTTTAAAGGCACTACACGCACCTGTCACTTTCTATTACTGTACAGTCTGTTAAGTAAAACTAATTCGAATCATTGCAATTTTATTTATTATAACAACACGTAATAAATCGCGAGTCGAGTATCGCGCAAGCCTCATCTAAGTGTTTTGTGTATAATACGAGTATGTATGTTCGGTTGTGTATACACAAAACTATTTTTATTTTTACGACTAAGAATTTGAATAAACATTAGAAATTCTCAAAATATAATAAAATAATATAAAAATCGAGTATTACGTGGATAAGTCACGTTGAAATTTTCGCGCCTGTATAATCATCATCGTCAATATTATTTTTTGCGCGATCTTTTTGTTATTTTCGGATACAACTAATTTATATACTAGGTACTGTGTGTGTTTTATGCAGTGTGTGCTAATAACCACGTACGCGAATAGGTGTAATCACATGACTGTGGTCAATGGAATCCTTGAACCCTCTAATATAAAACACCATATGAAGCTACAAACTTAATGCTAGGTTGGTGACTTTTATACTAGAGCTGCTCGAAATCAAACCGACTTGTGTAATAATAGAGGTCCGACCTGCCGATAATATATAAACTGCTATCGAAAATCCACTTATGGTAACATGAGCACATCTACATAAAACATTCTCAAGCCGAATTGACCATCTTTAGATTCCTAAATGGCAAGCTTGGGTTGTCCAAGATTGTACCGGCATTTAATCAAATCGATTCTGAATTTACAGAAAACGAGAGGTTGTATTCATAATACATAATACGTTCAATAACTTCGATAAACGTTAGTCTTGAACCCGTTATATTAAGTAATAGCTCATGGAACAACAACCATATTCGTAGGCTCCCTAGTGTTCCTTAACTTTTTGAACTGGTTCCCAGATTGAGGTCAAAATAGTGACTATTGAGGCCGAAATCTAGACGTTCTTCAAGGTTAGTTTGAATAAGTGACGATGTACAATTTTCTATTTTTGTATATTGCCTTCTATCTATCGTCTCAAAAGACCGTTTAAAGTCCTAGCCCAATACAATAACTACATTGTTATGATCTATTTGAATTTTCCAACTCCTAAATTCAGACTGTTATATGTTATTAATATCATCAATATGGTTAACCGGATGCTGTATCAGAAAGCAGGAAATGAGTTTTTCTAGTCACCACCAGGGGTGTCATTATCGCTAAAGAGCATTTCTTTTTCTGTCGTTTCAGAATGCAATATTTATCTACATTCTGCGACTGCAAAAATTTTAGCAGATTAAATGGTTTTTAGCTACTGTCGCATTCCTGGTATGATTATGAAAAACACAATTTTCTTTTGAAAATATTTTTGCTATTACGGTTTTTGAACACTCGTTTTTGGATTTGAAATAACTATTGTTGATATTGTCGAACTTCGTAAAATATTCAGAAATTCTTAGACCATCTGTTATCTATTGTTCACGTACGTTGAATATCTATATTTAAGAATTTTCCCCATCCCTTTGGAGACTTTAATGTAGAGCAAACTCAGGTTTTAATTGGAAGGAAAAATAAAGCTGTTCATGACAAAAGAGAGTAGCTAACTGAATTTGTAGGCGGTAAAAGTTTGAAGGATGCTATACTAACATTGTAAGAGTACAAGAACTAAGAAATGGCTATAATTCAAATGGCTTCGACAAAAACGTGATCGGATTGCACCATATTGTTACAACTCATTCAACTGCCATTTGGGACCAGGATCAATATCGATATGAAAACTAATAAATGTTTCACATGTGCCACTGACTCTAATTGAATATTCTCAAATCTTCGCAGGTTAATATTCCTGCCATATCCATTGAGAAATGCAAAGCTTTAAGTAAAATCGTTCACATATGGGGATAATATTCGAAGGGGTAAGGTAACAATATGAACAAGTCTGGTATATGAAAAATTGTGAATATGTAATATTATGTCGCTTAAAATGCGAAAATACAAATTATTGTCTTGCATTATCCGAATAACTCCTCTGGGAGGACTAAATCATTATTCGCTGACCAACTCCACTTAAAGAAGATCTAGGCTTAACAGAGTGCCTTCTGGTTGTTTACAACATAAAGAAGATCTGGTATATGATCCAAATCGAGGGAGTCAGATTATTGAACCGATTCGACCGTGTAAAAACCGGCATACTAATTATTATCATATATAGGAAATCGTAGTTATTTTCCGAATTTATATCTCGATGACCATCAATTTTATTTTTGAATTAATTTTCAATGAAACTTGCTTACGAAATAAATTTTTTTATTTTTAGTTGAATTTTTTAAATATTTTTTTTGTAAAAAATTTTAAAATCAATATTCAAAATTAAATTACATTTGTTATTAGATTGAAACGTAAACATTGAAATTATTTATGTATGTTATGTGATATAATATTATATGGGTGAATGGATTCACTATTTATAGTGTGTTGCATAATTTTAATGTTATATAATCAGATACGTATTTTCCTACTTAGATTAGATTAGGCTAGTTCGGTCACTACTCCCATAACCCAGCTACATTCAAATGCCTTTCCACCCATATAAGGTGGGTATTTAACTGATCTGCCTTATTCGATGTTAAAAAGAATGATTATACCATTTGAATTGTTGTCTGACAGTAAATATCATATTTTACCTTAAGCAATCTGAGGTTGAGAATATAAAACGAGACCTTTACATTGCATCCGTATTGCTCCATTTTACTAGTTTTCCTTCGAGGCCACTTTAGTCTCTGTGGAAGACGGTTCAAGGAGGCTGACCTCTGAACTTTTGTCAGAGGTTTCAATTAGTCAACTTCCAAAAACTAGAAAATTATAAACCTATATCGGGTCAGATAGTGTCAGCAATAAAGTGTTCATATATGCTCTAACAGAAGCTTTCATATAGGGGGGTATTTTGTATAGTCATTTAAAGTGTGTAAGTTTAAGGCCACTCGACGTATTTAAGAGCTGCCCACTAGCTGAGGTATGTATATCAGATCATTTCTCTTGTCAAAAATAGTATTGCTGTCGTGTCATAACCGTCATACAATTCGGTGAAATTGGCAGATCTCAGAACACATTTTATTAAATTAGATTTAATCTCTAATTACGTTATCTCCCGACCTACAATTGTACCTATTAAGTATACTTGAATATGGTTCTATACAAAAATAAAACCAAATATTTTTGTGGAATTCTTCTAAAAAATATTTAAACTCCTTTCGGCAAATTCAAAAGATGTCTGCTTCGAGTACTCATAATTATCAATGTTGGCTCTATATCTTCGTTCGTTTTTTGGGGTCCTTAAATTTGGGAGGCCGATGAAACTTGTAATCTGCCTCCATATTTTATAATGACTTTGAAAGCACTGAAGTTCAGGTCCTGCTTAAGTACAGATGGCATGATCCACCAATTATCAAAGTTGGCTCTATATCTTCGTTTTTTCGGGGTCCTTAAATTTGATAGACTTCCCAAAACCTGTGAATGTAACCTGTGATTAGCTACCATATTTTATATGGGGCTTTGGAGTCATTTTTTTATCTCTATTCTGTTTTGGCACCCAAGGCACTCCCTTTTTATTCGCTTATTTACGTCCTTACTTTTACGCCATTACAGCCAATTTGAAGACGTACGGCTATAGGTTCGATTTTCCTAACTATCTGCACATTGCATAGCTCCATGCCAGCCTATATAGTGCTGACATGGAAGATGAATTGGCCCATGAGTTCTGCACTCCAACAGGGGGTCATAGTTGTGTTCATTCACACCACAGATCGTAATCTCATGGTGAAAAATCCTTTTTGCATCCTGCCCCTATATCGGGATTCGAACCCGGTACCTCCCGCTCTAACTGCCGGAGCTTTAATCACTTTAGAGTCACAGCGTTTTTTGTTATTAAAAATGGCTGGAATCTAAAAGATTTCACACTCAATGCCATTAAATGTCTTTTGTATGTTTAATAAATTGGAGTATTTTAAGCCTGAACAAGACAGAGACGATAGCAAATGTACTGGAATATTCCTGGTACTGAACACAAGGTATATAATGCATTCGAAAACCAGACAGCTAGTTATGAAGTGTACCCTATGTCATCAACATACTCTATGACATTCATCGCACATGTCAATTTCTTTCTCTCTCAGGTCAACAGAGAGCGATACATATAAGATTACAATTGGAGATCTTGATAATCGTCTTTTCTTGAATACAACCAAACCACTAACAATACCATCATTATAAAATATTTTATCGTTTTGACAAATTGAAAATTAATTTTCCACAAATCGATCTATAATTATTACTAAATCTTTCAACAGTGTCAACACAAAACAAATTCTATTATATTTTACTCTCGCGAATCATTTTTCACCCAATTAACGCTTATCACAATCATTTACATTACATCTTATTCACAAATACAGGCGTATTGAAAATTTTCTTCTTAACTCGGCGCCAGCATTTTCTTTATATTCGTATATGTAGCGACCACGAATAAGTTCTTGTGATATGATGCGCCGCTCGGGTCATTATATATAAATTTAGATATTGTTATTTATAGCTCTCGCCATCAAAAGTTAACCCCTTCGTGAATGCATGCAGATTTGTGTTTATATGTATATAGTGTTTGACAGTGAGCCAAAATATGTATACTGACATTGTCTGCCTTTATGGTTGTGATGAGTCGTATATCGGGAATCAATTGATCTCTCCCTTACATACTTACATACGTATGATTAAGCAAACGAAAATCCACTTCAAAGAAATGTTCAAGGTGATTGGTTTTTCGATGAAGACAGGTATACAAATAGGAAATGATGCATAGAACCCGAATGTCGATTGACATTCAACTAACATTCAGAATAATGTAATTATATTGAGCACCTGGAAATGTGAAGAAAATGTCCTTGAAATTGATATGAAAACTGTACGATATAAAGAAAAATAAAGGCAACAGCTTTCTACGTAAAATAGAAAGTAAATATATATGTATAGGTTGAGAGAGGGTGGAGGAACCACCACCCGCATATCGTTCCTATAAAACAAAACGAAACAAATAACAAAATTGCCCTTAAGTTGCTCGAAACTTCGTTTTGTTTTTAATTATAAGCTTTTAGTAAAACGAAAACCAAAAAACAATACAAATAAGCGCTTTCGTGATTTTAAATAGTAATATATTTTATACGTTGGGGTAGAGTTGTCTATACCCACCCCAAAAGTATATCTTTAAAACACAAATTTTCTTGACATTTTCAATTTAATATAATTACTAACCCCGTCAATCAGCATCCAGTGTTATCCGAAAATATTTATGGCGCAGATCTATATAGATAAAAGTGCAGTGTTTCTCACTAGCATCACTACGGGCAGTATATTTTCCCGATTTTTTTTATTTTAAATTAACGTTTTCATATTTACCAGAAGAAATTGTTAGTGTCAAAGATGATGAATGATTAAGATATTAATGTTTTGCCGCCTGGTAACTAGTTTATACCGGCGAAATAATTCTTTTAATCGATTTTATCATAAATAAGAATGTATAGTAAACAGCTAAGAATCTACCATGCCTCGCACCTCACTATGTATAGCTAAGAAATTATAATCATCAATTCGAAGAAATTTTAGGTGTCACATTGTTTGTTTTGGCTTTAAGAATGTTGAATCGACCGAAATAAATTATATTTACATATATATGGGTAAGGATATTGATCGATTATTGTCAATATAAACTGATAGATATAGTCTTAATAATGACTGATAAATAATAAATTTATAACATTTTGATGTAGTATTAAGTGTTGGCGTTTATGTAGGTTAATGGCATTTGAATAAACAACTCACAATAATTGGAAATATTTTGCATCGACCCACCATATGGATTGTGGTATTACGATTTTGTTTGTTTGGTTTCAAATTGCTGTTTCCAACTGACATTATTACATAGGTAAAGAACCAGTCTAAATGCGAAATGTTAGTCTGATCTGTATGAATGTAGTACCAAAAAAACCATCGAGTAGTCTTGTTTTCGCTTCCAGTCTCTTTTTTTTAATATAATAATTGTGATTCGATGTACTTGTTTCATGTGAAGGACTTCAGCAGCTTTTCACAAATTCAAGTGCCTGCCTTAATTATTTGGAAAGATACGCCTCTTCATCTTGTCTCGTATTGGTCAATATTGGTCCCAAAAAGTTTCTTGTGGACGATTTTTAGGGTCAGAGTACTTAACTTCATATGAGAGATTTTAAAATGCTGGTAAAATTGCTTTACCGGCCGCAGATCACGATGAAAATCACGATTCTAGTCCTTGGTGCCATATTTGGTCGGAAAGACATACTTTCTCAACTTTCAGCGAATCTTGGTATCTCTCTATAAATATAATTAAATGTGGAACAAAGAGTTCTATTTCTTATTAAAGGCTTATCACCTGTTCGACTTTTAGTCTAACCGCTAATACTCCAGCTATATTCGTAGTTAGCCTTGGATGGACGGTTGAAATGTATTTTTAAGGTGAGCTACGTATAAATCAGCCTTATCTGTGGTGCTTCTAGTCCAAGTTAAATCATTATTTTTTATAGCGCAGGTACCTGTATATTTAGTCCTTTAGTTTTGTTTTCATAGCGACTAGTCAGTATTCCTGTTTGGCCGGAAAAGCCTTTTTTTCAGATAATCGTTTTGCTCAATGGTTTACCCTCAGAATACAACAGACTATTTACTGCTTTGGAGAGCGATCAGAAGAAATTTGGATAATATATTTTTAGCTATATAAAGAATTATGTTTCTCTGGAGTCATTGACCTTGTAGCTTTTGAAATTTATGTAGAATTGTGTTACGTGAAATAAGTATCAATATGAGGCATACCTGAGATGACTGCATCCATTTTAATCTCCTCAGTGATTTAGAATCCTTTTTGTGACAAGTGGTTCTAATGGTTAAGGCTGTCGCATATAACTCGTATTCTATCTTAGAGCTTGACTGTTTACATTACATTTATTTATTGAAACAACTCAGCATACCTTGACGTCTTTTGTTGTAGGTCGTTAAAAGTACTTCTAGGTTCCTTCAGGAGTTCTTATGGTACGGCAAGCTTGCATAAATGGGTCATCCCAGAATCTATTTAGTCTGCCTCCATTGAAAATGAAACAATTAGTTCACTCACTGGCTCGTTACCATTAAAACAAATTATTTTGTGCATTACATGATAGGTCTTTATAGCCTGCGGAGACTATATTATTTCCCTCGTGCTCACAGTCACTGTATTTCTCATTTTTAACAAGATTGTAGAGTCAATACTTAAGAAGTTAGCATCAATTAATTTTAAATGTATCCTTGCATATTTGGATCATTTGGCATTTACTTCAGCTAGTCTGTTTTCAGTTGAAACTAATTGGTCTGGTTCAGTTTCCTCTTAATGTTAATTTTTTGTACCGGCTCATAAATAAAGAATATTTCATAGTGATTTAATGTCATCGCTGATCGATTGAGTTTTTTAATCTATCGCATATTGTGGCTTAATGCATCCGGCGCGTTACATGATCGACGAGTACGATTGCCTCGGAAATCATTTCTTGGCAATCGTTTGCATAAGAAAAGCATATGCCTATATGCATCTAACTCGCAGATGATCATACATATATTGATTATCACCTTATATTACATGTTGTTACAACGACTTCAAGATCATGATCGCACAATATAAATAACGATCATGAAGATGTTAATTTCATAAACAATCATCATCTTATTTATAAAAAAAACTTTTTGAGAGCAAACCGATTATACGACATATAGGAAAGCAGCATCCAAACTAAAAATATTTTCGCCGCTCGTCTGCTCGGTGCTCGTCAAACCGAAAACATAAATAAATTTTTTTTATTATTTTAGATTTCGCACCGACTACATCTTACAAGATGACCAATAATTTTTTTTTCTCATCACATTTTTTCAGTTGATATAAGTTGGTTGAATTAGATAGAGTTAAAATACTAAGCAACAAATAAAATCGAGAATTTAATTTTTTTTTAAATTTTATATATTAAATTATCTGTGATCTTAGAAATTAATTAAAAGATTTATTTATTTTATTTTATTTTTAAAATAAAAGACAAACCTAGCACTATTTATTATATATAGTTGTCTTACTTAACCAAGTTAGACATATACTTCACATGCCATGCGCGATAAATTTATGCAATTTCTCTGCTCCCAGAATAATGTATGCAAGGGTAGCACCGATAGTTTACGACAAGGTTGGTTTTGATTAACTCATTAATATCGTTTCGAACAAGTCGCCGCGTTTACTCGATATAATTAAAAACTAATCGGGACTACTTGGATATTGATCGCCGTGCAATATATAGATAAATTGATCGTGGTGATCGTTCGACCGAACAAAAAAAATTTTGCGAAAAAAACATAAAAAATGAATTTAAAATTGCGATGGTGCCAAACCATAAGTGAAAATGTGTTTAAATAGTGATTTGTGCAAGTGTCTCGTGTTCTTGTGTTGTTATAGATTTTGATTGGTGAGTTTAAACTCTAAACTTTTAGACATTTTGTAGTATAGCCTGGTGCAGTGAAATAACCGAATGTCGTAAGACTTTTTGTGAACACTGTAAATATTATACACAAATTTGCAACTATGTGTTTCCACGCCCGCGTAAAATTTAATTCATTTTTTATGGTTTTTTATTATCCAGTCCGTTCTAAATTTATATAACTGATTTGCACGAATGGGTGTGCGTCGTTCGTGACGTATAAAGATTTTAATTATTTCTTTTCGTTTTTGTTTAATGTGCAGGACACAATGGATCATCATTTACAAATTCATCTAAACATATTGAAGATGGGACAGCAACGAGTTCCAATGGGAATCTTGGGCGAGAGCCGACCGAAACGACAGAGACCGACTCATCAGGGACCGGGGGGATGCGGGACACGTTGGAGGGGGCTAGCGCAGCGGAGAACGACCCTATTCACCTCCAGAGACGGGTGGGACTCTTCAGTGGGGTGGCTTTAATTGTTGGGACTATGATCGGTATGTAAACACATCAAACTCATCTATATAATGTATAATTTATCATTTCTTATATATTTTCATTATACGCAGGCTCTGGGATTTTCGTTTCGCCGTCTGGTTTACTGGTGAGAACCGGTTCCATTGGCATAAGTTTTGTCATATGGTTAGCGTGTGGTGTCCTATCACTACTCGGTAAGTAGTATTTTTATTCTAAAATTTTATAAATCAATAAAAAAGTCCCTCAAAGCTCATTAAGATTTGACATGACCCCATTACGATCATTGTATTGCATCAAAACACAAATTGTTGTATATACACAAGATATATTTTCTGGCAATTTTACAATTAACGATCGATCGACTTGTTGCATTTGTAATGCGATCATTTTTTTGTGACACATGATCTTTGAGATGATCGAAATTTTAGGATCGTATGATTCATTTGATCTCAGATTAGTGTCGATCAATAATGATGAAATGATTTATTTCGTTACTTGATCAGTACTGATATTTTTATAGATCGTAAAACTTAAATTTTACTATCGCATGTGGGCTTGAATGTTTCTAAATAATCGATTTCTTTATTCTCGCGTCTCAACTGAGATCTTTTGAATTCAGTTCAGAGATATAGGCTAAATTTAGGTTGGAAGATTATGAGCATTCTTGAATTTGACTACTATTGGCCTGCGGATTCGACTTGGATTCGACTTTGAAATGCCACAGATTTACCTCGGCTTCTATTCCATTGTTAATCGAAAGGTGTCGACGGTTACGATCAATATATACAATTAAATTTGAACTTATATTTGACCTCCTAATTTCTTATGATTTCACATTATGTATGTTATGGATGTTTTTCACAGTTTCTGACAACACGTTTGAAATACTTTATCTTAATACAAAATTTTCTATCCGATGTTCTTCGATACATGTTACGGTTATAATTTATCATTATATTTGTATATACGTTCTATCTAAAAATAGGAAAATTTTCACTCTATTTTTCGTTCATATTGTGAAAGCCCCAAAATGTAAGATTATTTGTATACCTGAACGGGTTAACACACATATGACGACACACACGTGTCTCTCTATTTATTTTTTATCGACTTTACTTACGTACGCGATTGCCATAATAAAAAGCTCTGTATAGTTTGCACGCCTCCCATCCATAAACAATTCTAATAGCATAACGTATACATACATGCATAACACACAGAGAAGCGTTTATCTAAACAAATTACACGGAAAATCTAAATAATTTCCATTTAATTTCGGTGAATATTATTGTATAAATCGTGTGGAGGCGGAGAATGAGATCCATATAACTATATAAACACTGTAATCCTCACACTTTCATAATTTTTCCGCGATTTGATAAAGGTCGAACGGGGATATAATTCAAAAAGTTAATTTTGGAATTAAATTAATCGTATGTGCGTGTAATGACGATATAATATGCGTTCTTGAACAGGTGCCCCGGAAATATTTTTGTATACGCGAGTATTTATCATTTTTAATCTGTTGCGACCTCGACGATTTGTGTACGTCATCAATCAAGTATCTCAAATATCATAATATTTTGATTAAGATTGCTGCCAAATTATGTGTATATATATATATATATATATTTAACGACTTGTACTTTCTTTTGGGTCGCAAAATTTCGGCCATCTGCCATCCAATAAATTAAATTCTTTTATATATGCCTTGAGCCATGACTTAAGTACATAAACAATAATAAATACAAAATAATTAGTTTGGTGATTGTTTATAATTAATCAAATTAAATTGTTCGTCGAAAAATGAAAGGCTTGTCTTATATCCTAAGAATAACAATATTTGTCTGTAAACTTCTTCATATTATATCGTGCATCATACGCGATCGCGATTTCAATGATGATTATGTGAAGATAAAATTAATTGGGAACAGGTTGACGGTTGGCATCTTTTTTGTATTGTAAAGTGAGTCTAATCACAAATAAATTCGAGAGACATTTATACTAAGACGACCGTACAAAGTTTTTTTTTAACCGCGCGGCTAAAGAATTTTTATTGCCTGATAAAACCGATTATATATAATATGTTCTGAGTATTAACTAGTTTTCACGAGTTTTCATTGATCAAATAATTATTTTGTTTTACTGGCACTTCACCAAAAACCGAATTGTGGGGGTGGCTGCGTTTATAATGTCTTATCTTGTAATTTCAAAGTGTTATGATTATACTCTCGATGTGACAAAGTTGCAATGCATTTTGAGATATCAAGAAATATTCGATAGGTTCAAGGTTTATAATAGTCATCAAGCGTCGAATATATACCATCAGTTGATAATGATTCACTTCCATACAGGTCAATATCGACAAACATATATTGACAAGTGTATTGCTAAACATGGTGGACAATTGAATTCAGGAACATACTGACACTACTAGCATTAGTCTGGTACAAATTGTTTGCACTACACGTTAGAATGTAGCCCAAGACACCAAGAGTATACAATTGAAAACAGACGAATACTCTTTGATGCTGGTTTTATCGGTAACATCTTATTAGGCCATCTAGATTCATCATACATCCTACTAATATATCAGCTATACATATATATATATATATATATATATATATATATATATATATATATATATATATATATATATATATATATATATATATATATATATATATATATATCACCTTGTGGTGTTCACAATGCAAACAGGCATTCAAATACATCACCCATTAGATCGAAACTATTCCAGAAAAACAACAAAATTACGGATGATGATGATTACTCGAATATGTTTGGTAACCTAGACTTCTAATATCTTAATTTTAGTCCTTCTTCATCAACATCAATATATAGCAAGGACTTTCAAGCATACCAATAGGCTTATAGAAAATTGCATTATCCCTAAATAAAACTCTACCCTTACAAATTTAGTAAGCCTTTTACTCATGTAGTCCAACGCAATAATTTAAAGGCACCATCCTTCTTGTGCAATTCGTATTAGTTTTAATACTTTGTTTATCTTGATTTAAGAAGACCCAGTAAGAATATATCATAATCGATATTATTCGACTCAGAACCATATCATCCTTGAATATTATTCAAGAAGGTAGCGTCTTGCAAGTATAGCAGCGTCCGTTCTCAGGTCACGTTTTCGTATGGTTAAATTAATATGCCAGATTAAAAACTCTTGGCTTTTTTGACAGAGCCATAATAGCATTTTTTCAGTAGTCGGTTATAGTCTTACTATAGTTAGTTAATCCGCCATGCAGTTTCGAAAGACTCCGAATGCCACAGATTTTGAATATAAAGAGGTTGAACTGGTGCCTCCATCTAGTTAATAAGTAGCACACATCTTTGACGTTTGTGAAGGAGATTCTAAAGCATCGTGGTTTAAGGTTTTCAGCACGACAATGTTTTTTAATAATTGAGATAAAATAATGTCTAATACACACCTATATGGTGTCGGTAAATTTTTTAAATATCTATTCTTGATTGAAATAATATTTACTCGATTCTAAGAATAACCACCAAATTCTAAAAATAACATGGCACCAACATTTACACAAAAATATTTCAAATTTTTGGCAACCGACCCACTCGCCAGTTATCTGTTATTTTATGGAAATTAAAGTGTGACTATATAAAACAAACAATATCCGTTCGTAAAAAAAATGTAATATTCTTCGCGGAAGGCATGTTGTCTACCACCTCCAAAAGCCAAACCGTCAATTAAATAACGATTATAATCCTTTGAATGTCGGGTCGGAGATGTGGTGAGTTTATTATTTTATATGTACATGTCTGTAAACACTAATTAATTATAATTTCTTAACTCAAGGTATGTTTAAAGTTTAGAATCAACTAAAAATAGTTTATTTTGACAATGAGTAATAAACGTAACTTCTTACTGAAGGTAATTGACGTAAAGTTCATAGAATAAGATTACTAGTATTTATGAGAAACAGTCACATGTCTGATTGTGTTAAAATTTGGGAGAGTAAGATTTTGGGTGCTTGAAGATGTGGTAACTATTCTTCATGTGCTTTGCACTTGTACTAATTGAGCTCAAAGCTTGGGAGCACAGTTTTCGTATAATTTTAAAATAGAATGTAAAGGAAGAAAATTTGGATTCCGATCACATACATGATCAAACTGGCGAAGGAGTGATATAAGAGTGTATGAAAGAATTTGAGAAATTATTTAAATGAGTAAGAGACATGGATGGGATTCTCAGAGAAAATCAGCTAAATGATAGTAAACTTACAACGTCAATCTAAATGAGACTAGTTTGAGTGATTAAATATTATAATAAATATACAGGATAATTAACTGAAAACTGAAATTACGGAAATGTTAAGGTTGGGTGTCCACGCAAAACTGTTTAAGGTATACTAAACAGAGTGGAGTTGACTTAAAAAATCCAAACGGAGTAAAACAGATCAAACGGAGTAAAAGGTTCATTACATTAATAAAAGAAAAACTCGAATAGTTGACGAATCAGGACCAATATACACACACTCTCAATAAGAAAGTACATGCTGGAAAAAGTGGTGAATATTGGATTTTCACAAGGAATCAAAATGTCTTAATAATACACTCTTCAATCTGTGTTCGGTGAGCACCGGATTGATCGACACATTGATCAGGTTTTGCTTAAAGAGAGATTTACATTCGAATAATTGAAAGCCAAGGAGTAAACAGTACCCTACCAGTATTCAATTATTGTGCGAAAATGGTATTGGATGCGATAAATTCAAACCCCAATATACATAGCCTATATTCAAAGTTAGACGATTCACCCCTTAACTATAAGATCACCGCCCAGGTGGCGCAGTGGTTAAAGCTGCGGCAGTTGGAGCGGCAGGTATCGGGTTGAATCCCGATAAGGGCAGGATGGTAAAGGATTTCACCATACGATTATGATCGGTGGTGTAAATGAACACATCTATGACCCCCTGTTGGAGTGCAGAATTCATGGGCCAACCCATCTTCCATGTCAGTACTATAGGCTGGCATGGAGCTATGCAATGTGCAGATGGTTCTACGTAAATCGGCCGTACGTCTTCGACTTGGCTGTAATGGCGTAAGGTAAGGACATAAATAAGCGAACCGCGAAAGAGTTGGAAGTGCCTCGAGCCCCGAAACAGATTCTAGAGAAAAAAACAAACAAACAAACTCACAATGAGGTATATGGCACAAATGCGAACTAGAGTTAATAAATGAAACGATGGACAGAATGCAAAGACGGAGTGTTTCGAAACCACATATAGAGCTTTTGAATGGATCACAACGTCCTCACTCTTTTTGTGAGTTACTTCAATTAAATGCTCTTAAAAATATTAAAGTACTTAAAAGACTCGATATGGCTTTCTAAGTAAGTACAAATAATGAGTAGATCAACGATAAGACAATTCAATGAACCAGAATTACCTGAAATGTTTCAGTTTAGTTAGTTGTAGTAGAAATATCTACCTATACCATATAATAACTAATTTCCATATTTTCACAATATACTTGTGTTAATTATATTGTAGATTCAGGTCACTCCCCAAAGCCATATTTGCTTGTTATACACAAAAGAAACCGAATCAAATGATTATTAGAGATATGAAAATTTTCAATATGTATTTTCCACCACGCCTCGACGCCGCCACATCGAGAGATAAAATTTAAGACAAAATATGTCCTTGGACTGAGGATATTCAACTACTTATATATATTATACTTGTTCGACATGACGAGATTATAGTTTTATGGTATACAAGACAAAATATATTAGCCTCACCAAGTGTACAGTTGGCCAACCAATTCAAGTTTATTCTTGGATTGTTTACATTTTTTGAATTGTTTAAGAAAAAAAATGCAGAAGAAAAGTGTTACGACTTACGATCTGTGAAATTTTTTGTATATTTTTCATATAAACAATCTCGAATTATTATTGTTTTAGCAATGGAATGCGCGGGATTAAATAATACGATCCGTGTGTGTGTGTGTGTGTATACATTATATGAGATAATATAATATGGAAGTAGGGCAATTTAAAATAACATATCGGAATCTTGATAAAATATGTGTCAGTTATTTAATAAATTTTTTGTTTATGTCTTTCTAGGTGCTTTGGCTTACGCTGAGCTAGGCACAATGAATACATCATCCGGTGCCGAATGGGCATACTTTATGGATGCATTTGGCGCACCACCCGCTTTCCTATTCTCATGGGTCTCAACGCTCGTATTAAAACCATCTCAAATGGCAATTATTTGCTTATCATTTGCTCAATACGCTGTTGAAGCTTTTGTATCTGAATGTGATCCACCCGTGTTTATTGTTAAAATGGTCGCCCTTTTAGCAATTGGTACGTATAGAAATTATTTCATTATCATTTATTGTAATTAATAAATTTTCTAATTTTCCCAGTGAGCATATTGTTTGTCAATTGCTATAGTGTCAATTTGGGTATGGCTGTGCAAAATGTATTTACATCGGCAAAATTAGTTGCTGTACTTATAATTATATGTGGCGGAGCGTATAAACTATTCCAGGGCAATACGCAACATCTATCGAATGCATTTACTGGTCAAACACCATCGTTGGGCGCAATTGCGACCGCATTTTATACCGGCCTGTGGGCATACGATGGCTGGAACAATTTGAACTATGTGACCGAAGAGATACAAAATCCAAGCAAGTAAGTTATAAAAATCGTGCAAGCACAAATGATTTTTTTTTTGCGCTATATATAAGAAAATAGGCAATGTGTTAAATAAACAAATTTCACAGAATCTCTCTGACACTATGATCACTCATCAAAAAAAAAATTATCAAACGTTTGATCTATTTTAAAACAGAAATCTACCGCGATCGATTGCAATCGGTATACCGCTCGTAACGCTATGCTACGCGCTTATCAATGTGTCGTATTTGGCCGTGATGTCACCATCGGAAATGATTGAATCGGAAGCGGTTGCTGTAACATTTGGAAATCGTATATTGGGTGCACTCGCTTGGCTAATGCCTCTCAGTGTCACAATCAGTACGTTTGGTAGTGCAAATGGGACATTATTTGCAGCAGGACGATTGTGTTTCGCGGCTAGTCGGGAAGGACATTTATTGGGACTATTGTCGTATGTTCATGTACGTCGTTTGACACCAGCGCCAGGATTAATATTTCATGTAAGCATTATAAAACGTATCTTTTTATATATTGGTACTGAAATCGAATATTCTATCTTTGATTTCAGTCATTGATCGCAACGGCTATGGTCTTGTATGGCACAATCGATTCGTTGATTGATTTCTTCAGTTTCACGGCATGGATTTTTTATGGCGGTGCTATGTTAGCTCTTATTGTGATGCGATACACAAAACCAAATTATCCACGGCCCTACAAGGTGCCAATAATCATTCCAGTGTTGGTTTTGGTTATATCAGTCTATTTAGTGGCTGCTCCTATTATTGATAAACCACAGATTGAGTACCTGTATGCGGTTGTGTTTATATTAGCTGGTCTTATATTTTATGTACCATTTGTACATATGGGACTTCAGCCGAGGTTTATGGGTAAGTCATATACAAATCGATAAAGCTACTGTGTATTTAACGATTTTGTTTCTCATCCCACAGATAAAGTAACAATTTTCTTTCAAATGCTTCTTGAAGTTGTACCAACCACATCAATGGCAATGTTTGATTGATAAACATAACCTAAAATTTATAAATTATATGCTTCAAATGTACTGTATCCATATCAGTAAACTATATTATATAGTGTAACGATATTTTTAGAATGCATTAGTTAATCCAAAGGCATAGAATATCGACAGTTTACTGTACATCTTAAAATATTATTAAACAGACCGTATAATATATAATTAAATATACTCATAAAACATTTTTTAGCTCAAAATAATTAAATAAAAATGAATATTTGATATTTATTTACTTTAGCAAAAAAATGTTACAATTTTGAAGTTAATTTAAACATAACCTATATAACTCGACGCCATTTTGTTTAGCGTGTTTGTATAAATTCGACACCATTTTGTATAGTTTGACAATAAGTATAGACTTTTGGTGTGTGCAATCCGGGAACTATATAGAATCGAAAACATCAAATATATAATATGTGTACGTTTTATAGGCTTTAATTGGTATAATCACTTAAATATATACATAATTAGGATTAGTTGAGTAATTATAATAATACTAATAATTTTAGCGAAATTTTGCAGTCGATCTCCATTTTAAACATAATAACAACAAGTTTGAATTCTCAATATGAAGAATGTGTGCACGAGAATTCAATAAATGGACACATGTGTTATAATGCACCCGATCGACTCACACCGCCCATATTGAGGATTCAAATTAAACATCTCAATCAAAAACATCAAAATTAGCGGCGTCACATTTATAATATTGTAAAATTAATTTTAAATTTAATTTTATTTAAGCGCAAAAAATATCATTCATTACAAAAGACACGCCATTTTTACGTTAAATTTAAAAATTTAATAAAACAAAATTAATTAATTAATAAATGAAAAAGACTGTATAAATTGTGTTGACTACTTATATATTTTTAATTTTTATCGATTTTTTAATTTTTAAGTAAATATTTGTCAAATATAAAATTTTTAATTAACAACAAAATTTTATTAAATTAAAAATTTATAAAAGTATTTATTTTTCTAAAAAAATATATTTAAAATATAAAAAATTTATAAGAAAAATAAAACTTTTAAAAAATACAAGATTTGTTGTAATTTATTTGTTAAAAACAAAAAATTAATTATAAAAGTAAATAAGATATTATTAATTATTATTTTTAAGTTTTAGAAAAAAAATTATTTTGTTTTATTTTATGTCACGGGCCAAGAGCCAATGTCTTAATGTAGAAGTCTCCGACCAATCCTATAGCCGTATGGTTTTGGGTTATGGAACTGAAGCGTGATAGTAACAGAGAGCTCAATCCAGTAGAAAAATTTACATTTGGCAAAATAGTAGGAAACAGTTGTGCTCAGTATTAAGGAATCAATCCAAAATAGAGAGGTCGTGGCTTAATCGCACAGGGAAAATTGCAGAAAAAATCTCAAAAGAAAGACAGAATAATCTTAAAAACCAATATTGTTAATATGTCGTAAGTTTATGTGTCAATACGACTTATAGGTAAGATTTAAGTATTTCGATTGCAGTGCTTGAATGAGATGGTTGGTCGATATGATAACCACATATGAACTATGTCAATATCGTTAATATAAGTCGTATACTTGTATCACTGTAGAACTTGCACCACGACCTTATGTTTGTACCATAAGTGTGTGGTGTAGGATAAAGATCAATAAGACTAATAGTTTAGATTTTAGCATTTTGATTACTGTACTAAAAACCAAGTATATTCGATGGTATTATGGTCATCAAATTTAATCAATTGAGCCACATGATAGTGACATTAAATAAACTATAACTATATTCTATTATTTAATTATAATTTTGACTATAAATCGTGCATTTACTTAATTAGATAAATTGGGAAATAGCTTATATTGGAATTAGCTTACCTTATCTGTCACAGTTGAAGTGTGGGTGTTAGCTCTGGAACTCCCTCTGGTGATCGAGAGAAAAGATCAATCAACGTAAATGCTATGCATTACGTACCCATAAGGTCACCTGTAGATGCATTGGGTAATAAGTTAGTTGAATTCGTTGTTGGTAGTTTGTAACTTACCTCGTGTTCAAACAATCCCTATTTGTTTCCAGTTCGAATTGTTTTCACTGCCACGCTTAACCGTGTAATTAATATATGCTATTTCCACCCAGTATCAGGCCCGTTGCACATTTCAGTTAAGCTAAGCTATGAACATCGTTGAGCATATCTTAGTTTAGCTCGGTTATTTCATTGCATTGCGCATACCAAATATACATCGCTCACACACATACATTAATATTTTTGACGCACCAATATGATTTATTTGTTACTTTTCCAATTTTTTTTTTGACAAATCGGAAAAACTTAATGTATATGTGAGTGATATATTTTATGTTAGTGAGGTCAACACAACTAAAACTAAGTTAGTTTGCATCGCTGAAAACAAAAAACATAGCTCGCATATCTTAGTTTAAATGTTATAAAAACATAGCTTACATCGCAAAGCTTAGCTTATCTGAAATGTGCAACGGGCCTCATGTGTTTACTTTTCAAACGAGAACACCGTTAACTCAAAATGTACTACCATGGATTCTTGTTATTCAAACTAAATTGGAAGTTTTACTTCATATCGACAGAAGCGCTCTTGTTGTGAGTAAACCGATTACTAATCTTGTCGAAAATGAACCTAGCTTCATATCAAACAGCACGTGCGAGTGCGACGTTTAAAACGTCAAATAAGGTTTATTATTATTATTCGTGGACTAACGAACCGTGTTTGAGTTGCTGGAATTGATCTTTTCTTTGAATTCATTAAATAAATTAAACAAAAAATTATGAATATCTTATCGCTGCGTGTCTCGTCGATAAAAGGAACTGAAAATCTTAAAAAGAATTCTGACATTCGTATCGAAAATATGCGACTGCCGGTTAAATATGCAGCAAACTGTCAAGATGAATTAATTCTGGCATTCGGCAAGGCTGGTTCAATCGAAGATCAGGTGAATGTGGTTCGAAAGGTAACTAATATTAGATATAATTAAATTGAATAAACTAAAATTAATGTATTTTGTGTTAATGTCAGATTGCTTCCAGTATTGAGAACAATCCAAACTATATTCAGTTTTTAAGCGACCTGTATTTTGAAGCTCCGTTGAAACATCCAGTTCGGCAAACATGTGCAAAGTAGGTAGTAGTTTGCTCAATCATGACATTATTCATTTATATTTATTCTCGTCAATATAGATTACTTCAAAATAAAAAAATTCAAAATTCTGTGATAAAATGTCTGTCGACCACAATCCAGACAAAACTACAACTAAAATCCGATATATTCCAACAGCACGATAAAATCAACGAGATAACAATATCAATAATGGGATGTTTGGAAAATTTTCCACCTGGAATGCAATCAGTACAAAATAATTTATCACTTATTCTTGAGTTTTTGATCGACTCGATACGAACATACTTGGCTGAATTTAATTCCGGTCATCTTTCTCCGGCCACAAAAAATCAGTATTTTCTATACTTGCACAATTGCGTCCAATTGATACAGTCGGGAGTGAATTACACAGGAAAATTAAAAAACGCGGTGCTTTTCTTTAAAATAATTGGGGCATACCCAGACTGTCCAATGGATATCAAAATTAATTGCGGCCACATCATAGTAGGTAACCTGCGTAACGTCGGTGTCGATTTAATCCAATTTCTAGATGACTACATAATCGATCGAAACGACTTCGAAACAATACATCTGTCGCTCGTTGTTGGCTTTATAAATGTATCAAATTTGAATGAAATTGAGCACGGGTTTGATAAATTTCTAAAACTGATCGATTTTATAATCCACTATGGTCAAATAAATACTAACGAGACCATTATACTACTGGCAGTCCTGCGTGGTCTTTTATCGTTCTCGAAAAAGCTGTTGAATTATAATGCAAGCCGATCGAATGAGTACCTGGACAAAATACTCGAGTCAGTTGTACATTTTACGCTTATCAATCTCGAGCACAATATCGATAGTGTTCGACATATTTCTCGTGACATTTTAAATAATTTAGTGAAATTTTTATCAAATAACAAACGAAATTTTAACCGGTTGCATACTACGTTGGTGGAGTATACCGAAACCCATCAATCTCTCAATATAAAGTGCGCGCTAATCAACGCTTTCATCAACACAAACAACTTGGGTACACTTAATCAAGCTAATCTTAATTTAGTTACCGGTCTTGATAATTTGGTTATAGTCCAAACATACGAGAATTTAATGGTTAAGAGCTATAATTTGGACAGGTTCGAGCACTGGTACGAGGAATGGATAAAGCCCCTAATTCGGCTGGCAAACCAATCGAGTGATAATTCAATAGCTGCATTCAATCTAATCAAAAAATCCATTCGAATTAATTCGAACATCATCATTCGACTGAACGCAGATGAGACTGGACTTAACTACAACTTGAAATTGCAGTGTTTTTGTATCGCCAGAAAATTGGGCTACTTCAATAGTCTGGATTCAAGTGATACGCTTTTTAAAAATTTAATACCATTTCGATATCTCGATAGTCTAGTCGTAAAAAGTAACGATAATATTTCGATCACGTGCTTAAAACTGCTGTCCGATTCACATAAAATAACGGAACAGTTCCACCCGAAGGAACTAGAGCTGGTGGAAAAGATTCTCATTTTTAATATAAATTGTCAATCGCCCTCCGTTCGGCAAGACATTCTAGCGTACTTCCAAATCGTGTGCAACCGAATGTATGCGATTATGTTTCAATTCTGTAATACGAACAATAAGACTACGGATTCAGCAGTTTATGAATACCACATTGTATTTCTTAAGAAATTACTTGTATTTTTGACGCGTAATCTCCAGCTGAGTGGAAATCTGAGTCGACGAATTATTTCACTGAAAATTATGTACAGCATTCTAAGTGTGTACAACAAATTAAATCTTGTTCATGATATTGAACAGTTTTTTAGCACAAATAACACGCTTCGAATTTTATTAAACTCACTAGACGACTCGTATGAAATTAATAAGGAAATCCTGATTGAAATTTTAAAATTCACCGTAAAATTTGATTATCCAGCCGGGATCGAGATTGACGAAATTATAACCCTAGCTAAAAGTATATCACCTTGCGACTCAATAACAGCTGCTTACTATCTTCAGTACCTGGTTGAAATACGACGAGTCAAGATTTATCCAAATATTGAATTAGTCGATATTCCGGAATTCGAATTCTATCTCGGAATTGAATTTTGTCTTGACCATATCAATTCCGGGATTTTGATTGCCAAAAATTCTTTACTGAAAGCATCGAAAGAGAATCCTCTGTACGGGTTTATATTTTGTCTACGCCATCTGATAAAAAATTTAAACTGGCGCCTGATTTCAAACTCGATAAAATGGCGACAATTATTTAAAACTATTATTAGACTGTCGAAAAATCTAACACATATTGTCGGGCCAATTGTTAATAATTCGTCGCCCGAGGGGCATTTACCCAATGATTTTGAGCCGTTGACTGGTGATGCTCTGGGAGGTCAAAATGATGATGAGTTGTTGAAAAGTGTTACACCACAAATGATACTACTATGTGCTTGGCGGACTGTTAAGGAGGTGTCGCTGCTACTCGGCGACATATCGCTAAATGGTTCGATCTATCGAAATGAAGCTGATGAGTCGGGATTAATTCAAGTTTTGGATATTTTGGAGATTGGGAATCATTTTACTGAGTTGCTATCCGAGACAAAACATCGCGGTGCTTTTGAACAAGCGTATGTTGGGTTTTCGAGCTTGTGTCAACGACTGTGGGGATCTTCGGAGGAAGAGCTGCATAAATTACCAATGGAGTGGCTGAACAATTTGATGAATATAATTTCGGGTAGGTTCGGATTTGACGATTTAACTAAAACTATACGTCTTAAATATTTTTTTTTAATTCAGGTGACAGTGAACTGGCCAACGAGAAATTATGTGCGACTCGTCGAAGTGCTGGAGTACCCTTTATGGTTCAAGCTCTAATAACATCCGAACTACAAGTATGTTCGTCGAAAGGGTTACAATACTGTATGCGTCAGCTGCTTGATTTAACGTTGCACGGTAAAACGTCCGATACACGGACACATGCTCTAAATATTTTACGAGCCCTTTTCCGTTGTTCGGATCTAGGCGAATCGGTTGCCGAATATATATCGGACGGTATTGAAACATCGATCAATGGTTACGATGCTGTTACGTGGTCCGAACAAAATTCGTCAACACTACTATTTTCATCACTTATGGTGAGGATATTTGGTGTTCAACGTACTCGCGACAACGAAAATTTAAACATTCGAAATAAAATGACGGGTAGAATATTTTTTTTGCGGTATCCAAAACTGTTCGACTTTTTTTTGAGTGAATTAAAAATTGCGGCCGGCGTTATTAATTCGAATCAACGGTATCGTAAATTGTATCCGATTCTATTAATCATGAATCGACTGTATCCATCTTCGTTGGAAGGATGCGAATCGAATTTAAAATTATCGCAAGCGCTTCCGTATATTTTGAATTGTTCTGGCTGTGTTGAAATGTCGACTCGGATACTAATCGCCAAGACTATTATTATTTTGATTCCTAAAGACGAGTATCTTAAGTACATTAACAGCCGAATTGATTGCCTGGTTGCCCATCTCGGCCGAAACTCAAATTTAGTCCACGGACTTTTATTACAAATATTTTACCTTATTAAAAATTATGGCAACACTGATCTGTCGACAGTTTTGGATAAGTTCCTAGCTGCAGATATTGAAAATCTACACCATACAAATTTGATTGTGCTGCAAGTGTACTACGACATTTTAATCGAGATTTTATTAACACTTCCCGATACGAAATTAAAGGTTAATAATTACAGTCATTATAATTTCGCTAATTTTGTAATCAAGAATTCACATTTTACAAAATCCAGCCTAACACTAGCCGTACTCCAAAACAATATTGACATGGAAGTATTACTCTCGCTTATAACCGCTTCAAATTATGATCTAATCGAATTTATCCTAAATTTAGTTATAATTTTAATAAATGAGAATGGTAACTATGAATTCTCTTATACTTACGAAATCGATCAGAATTTCATTAAAATAGTTCGATTAAAACGATCCGCTTTCGATTTGAACACCGTACTAGAGAATCGAAATTTTTACGACAAAATTTCTTCTCTGATTAGTGCGGGAAATTACGAAAATTACGTGACGATTATAAAATTTCTGAGCATCATTAAAAACTCGAAATTATTTTTAGAATTGTATTTAAACGGATCGAACATCGTCGATAGTTTGAAATTTTTAAATAATTTAATTTTGCACGATGACGAGTACAGTCGAAATGATTACATTAAATTTGAGTTGTTGAACATAATTTATAAAATTTTGGTGATAAATGATAGCATAGTGCCGTCCGATGAAATGATCAAAATATTGCTGAGCTTACTGGTGCAGACCACAAATTCTGAAAATTTAGACGAAGTTCGAGAAATATCAACCAAAATTTTCATACATTTACTATCGCGAATCCAATTCGATACAAATTCTGCAATCGAGTATGATATTATAATTATTAAGATCATTTTATTGCTGCTGCGAGACGATTGTGTCGAAATACGTGAAATAATATCGCAATACATTACGAAACAGGACACCGAACCAAAAGAAATAATGCCGGACTATAGTTATATCCCGCTATACGCACAATACCGATATTTACTATTAGCTTACAATCGTTTAAAAAAAAATCGGGATAATAAATCGGCCGTAAATATACTTTTACTAACTGCAGCTTTTGAATACATCCCCGATGAGACTGATCTGGATAATGATGTGAATACTGATTGTGATACTGATATAAAATGTTTCGATAAAAACGAAATAAATATTTTCAGCGAGAAAGAAATTTTAATTAACGATATTTTTACGATAGTGATCGATGAACTTAACCAAATAGATTTGGATGAGTTGGTGAGCGAATCAAAAATGATGTTGGCCAATAAATATTCGGTGATTTTTGAGAGTTACGTTAAGTCAGATAGTTTTAAGAAATTTTTATTAAGATAAGCCTAACATTTTATTTTGTATCTTCGTTTATAATAAAGTATATGTTTTTGACAAAAATTTATGCTTGAAGCGTTTTATTCGAGGTTCGACTAACGAAGGAAATGCAATACTCGTTGAATGTAACAATGACCCGTCAATATCTTCAGTACAACATTGTATTAAATGAATTAAAAATTTGAGAAATGATGGAGATAATAACTACGACACAAGCGTAGAATTCTTAATTGAATAAACGTTACGCATAGCTCACTTCAGATAACAAATTCAAGATCATAACACGATACTGTGCTTCGATACTATAGAGCAAAGGAACAAAGTAGTCAACTAAGAGAACAAGATCGATGTAGCAGCGAAGTTTACAATGTCCACTGAAAGAAGTTCTGATGCGCTACGTTCAAATGTCCCTCTTAGTACAGTGAAATTACAGTGACAACTGCTGATTGACGACAATTCGCAAAGAATTGCTAAAACTGTAAACATTCCAAATATTTATTGATATCTGGCTTCCACGAAGTGCTTTGAAAAACAAAAATGTAAGCATTTCATAATTCTGATCAAGTGATACGTCATTACGTATAAGCAAGAAAGACAAATTTAAACCGGTTACATTTATACATTAATGTAAAAATTAGTTCGCTGAATCTTTCGTACGTTCAAAGGGACTCTCTTTCCAGTGCCGCTATAATGTTAGTGATAAGGCATTTATGTTTTTAGTTGATATCCTTTGCTATACACTATTCTGTTTAAGATTTGACCAAAAAACCTTTATTGGATGCAACTAAAGCACATTTGATGGATTTTCAAAAACGAACGTTTGGTACAAAACGAATACTCGCGCTGCATTCCATATGACTAAAAACCCCTATTTCTGGTTTGCAAGGAACCATTCTTATAAATTTTCAATTTTTGGTAAACATATTCGACCTTCTACCTTTCGCTGTTAATAGTTAATTCGGCTTTTAGAATATGCAGGTTTCGAAATTCTGGTATTGCCAACCACTTTGTCTGGAAACTTGTCTTTGGTTATGCATTTCATCTCCCCGTTATTACATGTACCATTGTCAAAATAGGCTTTAGTATACTATTAAAAGTAAAATAGGTGTCCTCATCTTTGTGCTTTTTTGATAATGATGACTAAGGATCGCTTTCTGTTTTTTTTCTACTCCATCTTCTTTATCGTTAATTAAATTGGAAATTGTGGATCTTCTATAATTTAATCTTAAAACGTATTTTGTGACGTCAGAAGCTCTGAATTTTTTTTTATATAGCCGTAAAAGAACCTTACCGCGTCTCAACTGAGTATTGGTGCACATTGTAGCTGGTCAGCCCAACGAATATTTTTACAAATCGAAAATTTCTGAGCTTGAACTAATTAAAGGGTTTTGAGCTAGAAGATGATTTTGTTCTACGCGCCTCATACCCCCAATTACTAGTCATTATTCAACGGAATCCAGCTTGCTGACTATTTACATTGGTATCATAATTATATATATATATATATATATATATATATATATATATATATATATATATACCGGGTGTTTCTTTTAAACTGAGATTGATCAAATATTTCGAAAAATAGTCACTCTACGGAAAAAATGTTCAAAATCAAAATTTAATCATACCGCGGAGGAAATACATTAGTGCAAAAATAAACAATCTCCCACCCCCCGCTTTTTAAGTGGGCGGGGGTAATTTTTAAACTAAGATAGGAAGCCATATATTTTATTGCCGTATCGGATTCTACGATGATAGATGGCGTTGTAATCGAAGAAATAAATTTTTTCAATTTCTTCTTCTTAGAACACACGCATTTGATTCTGCAATACGTTAAAACAATTTATTAGGCCTGCTAATAGGCCTAAAACTCATAGGCCCCACATTATTGAAGGCTACTTGAATGGTCTAATGTACCGAAACATTTTGGAAGAACTGCCAATATTACTTGAAAATTTGAGCTTAGAAGTGAGACGGAACATGTGGTTGTCCTGCACACAATTCGGTGGTGGCACGTGAAATTCTTGATCGTGATTTCAATTGTCGCTGGATCGGTAGAGCTGGTCCCATAAATTGGCCTGCCAGATCACCAGATCTTACTGGGCCACATTTATGTTTGTGGGGCTATCTCAAAGACAAAATTAACAAAAAGAAGAACCAACAACACGTGAGAACATGATTGAGCGAATCAGAAATGCGTGTGCTGAAATTCAACCAAACACACTTCTCAGTTGTGTACAATTATTTGAAATGCGTATTAATAATTGCATTGAAGTCGCAGGTCATCATTTTGAACACTTATTCTAAGATAAAATTATTTTATTCACCTTTTATTATTTTATTTCACTGAATTTCGAGTATTTCCAATGAAAACGTGATGTTTTTTATTTCAAACGTATTACAGAATCGAATGCGTGTGATCTTAGAAGAAATTGAAAATATTGAATTTCGTCGATTACAACGCCATCTATCATGAACCGAACAAAATATTTCATTCAAATCATACGTACTTTTAGTTGTAGAATCCGTATCTGCAATAAAAAATATGGCTTCCTATCTTAGTTTAAAAGTTACCCCCGCCCCACCTACAAAGCAGGGAGTGGAGGACTGTTTTTTTGCACTAATGTATATCCCCAGCGGTATGGTTAAATTTTGATTATGGACATTTTTTCCGAAGAGTGGCTATTTTTCGAGATATTTGATCGTCTTAGTTTAAAAGGAAAACCCGGTATATATGATAGTGTTAATCAAGATATTGTTAGACCAGCTTTGAGTTTTATTGTAGGTTAAGCTCCCAACACATCCAATAGTTTCCAATTTCTAGGCTTAGACTCTTGGCCAACATATTTAAAATCTAAGACACGCAAAAAAGAAACACACTCGGAATATATATTTTTTTTGTAATTTATTCATATTTTTTCGTGATTTTTTTTTAAATTTTTTTATAATTTTTATATTTTTTTTTTTTGTGTTTTTCATTTTTAATATTTTTTATTTCTTTTGTTTTCATTTTAAATTATTTTTTTTTTGTAATATAATTATAATAATTTCATATAATTTATAATATAATATTATATATTTTTTTTGTTTCACTTATTTATTTCTTTTCATTTTTAAATATTTTTGCTCCTTAAAACTCTTTTTCGCGCTTCATTCATTATTTATTTTATTAACCGTTGAAACATTTCTCTTCGTCATTTTTATTTAATTAATTAATAATTATCGTAATAATAATAAGAAATAAATACAATTTTAATATATATTTTTTTGTTTGTTTAATAATAATTTTATTTATTTTATTTTGTGTTAACTGAATATTTTATTTCAATGTTTTATTATACAAAACCAAAGAATTAACGAAAAGTGAATAATAAATAATATAAATAAAACGCGTGGTAGTTTATAATTAAAATTAGCACAATTTAAATAAAATGGCATAATTATAAATAATAATTATAAAATAGCGAAATAATTTCGGTATTTTATAATCACAATGCAGGCGCGTTGAAGATGCAACCATTGTTAATCGAAGTATGCTCGCAAACGCATGTTTAATTAATAATTATGCATTATTTCGAAACCTTATTTTTACTACACGTCGCGTGTATGAACACAACAATTGAATGCAACATAAAATTTTTTTTAAGTTATAAAATTAAACGAATAATCAAAATGGCGACATATTTTTTATATAAATTAAAATAAATAATATGTGTATAATAGGAATTAATTTTTTTGATTCATAAGTTAGAAACGATATTTTGTATTTGTGTGTATGGATGTGGTGTATGTGTGTTTGTAATTGTTTTATTATTATTTTGATTTAATTATTTTTAAACTTAATTTTTTAACTAATATTTTATTTTTATGTTATTTATTCTCAGCCCAATAATTATTAATAATATATCCGGCCACAAGGCAAATTTGTATTTTTTTTATGTTTTTAATTTCATCTTTTTATTTGTTCTTATTAATTATTATTTATTTATATATATATTTATAGTCTAAATGTATTTTGTTTTATTTAAATCGAAATTAAATTTCTTATTTTTTTATAAGCAGAAGCCTAGTTTTATATTTATGTAATTCATATTTATAATTATATTTATGACTTAGTATTTTTTTAGTTTTTATAATATCTTTTATTTATTTATATATATAATTTATTAATTACTATACATTAATTTAAATATACAACGAAAATATTGTGAGAAAATAAATTAATTTTTATGTTTATCTCATCTTATTAATTTAATTTTTAAGTTGATTTATACTAAAAATTATTTATTATGCTAAATTTATTATATTTGTATGTTTTCTTTATTGGACAGAAAATATAATATTTTTCATTAAATCCAATACATAATGTTATTAAAATAATAAAATTAATTATTAAATTAATAACATTTCGTTGTTGATTTAATGTAAATTTTATATCTTAAATAGTCATTCTCGTATAAATTATAAATGGAGTTGTATCCAGCGCCTCGGTTCAACCAATTAACTCGATTCGAGATGATATATTTTGCGACGAGGAGCAGAAACCAATGCCAAATTGTTTTTATGAAGTAAATACAGGAACAAAATGAATGAGAATAACCGTTTGTGTTAAAATTACTATTGATAGCGCATATTTAATGTTTAAAATAATCCCTTCTTATTCTAACTACATTTTATTCTATTTATTTGATAATTATACAAACTATTTACTATCTATAAATTAGCGAAACGAAATAATATCAAATAATTAGAAAGAAAAGAAAGGAGTTACGTGTGTGGGTGTGTGTGACATTTTTTTTTATAATATCTCAGTCAGAAAATAAAACTCGATGTTCTTTATAATTTTGGTCAACATGAATATGATATCTCACTTTTAAGCATCTCGAAAAAAGGCACATCAATTCAGTTTCGATAATAATTAAAAATAATAATAATTACATAAATGTCTTTATATAAATAAATAAATCACACGGTGGTAGAGTGTTGTATGGCAGTGAAATAAAATTTTAAGAAAGTTTTTCTGACTGTTTTTTAATTAATAATTTATATGTCTTGAGTAATAATTATCATAATATAATCAGGGCATCGAACTGGAACTGTTTTTATTATTCCTTAAACCACACCAAATCAATCGAATTTCATTTATTTTACCAATCAGATCACGATTAGTATAATAAATAAAATACGAGCTCAAGTGATCAACGATAGGTTCGTCACTACCATACAACTAATTGTCGAATTAGTAAATGGAGTGTTTGTGTAAATGAGATTTAAAATTTAACCAATATAACAAAAAATCAAACAAATATATTTCGTTGTGCCATTTTATTCGTTAATACTCGCGTAAATATTTAATATCTACTGATACATAATTCCTACCCAAATAAAAATGATATGCTACATAATAGATTGTTATAAACTCAATGGCAGTTGATATTGACTGATTAAACTAAAACTAAATTAATATATAATTTTTTCTATGACCAGAATATAAGAATAGGCGTGTCTCTATTTTAAGAAACCTTCACGTTATATAAGTAAGATTAGTTCGATTTAATTTAGTTGGTGGACTTAAAATAATATATGTTTTTTTTTAAATCTTTTAACAAACCATTTACGATAGTCAGACACGAATTAAAATCATTTGTATATGGTAAAATACATACGACCTGCGATCATCTAGTTACCTCTCTATCGTATCATTTAAATACTACCAAGGTAATAAAAATTAACATTTTCGATGCCCTGGCTCTTCATTTTTAAAATTATATATATATTATATATATATATATATATATATATATATATATATATATTATATATATATATATATATATATATATATATATATATATATTATATATATATATATATATATATATATATATATATATATATTATATATATATATATATATATATATATATATATATATATATATATATATATATATATATATATATATATATATATATATATATATATATATATATATATATATATATATATATATATATATATATATATATATATATATATATATATATATAATTTACATTTTTTTATTAATTTTAATTGTTTTATCACAAATTTTTATATTTAAATAATAAACAAAAAAATATTAATAATTATTATTAATTTAATCTATTTAATTACTCTTTTTTTGATACAACAAATATTTAATTATTTTAATATGTATAACAGCATAGCAGTTTTCATATTTAAAATCACATGCTCTCGTTTACAGAGAAACGAGGGATCTTAATACAATCAAACGTATGCATTTCTTTTGATAAATTTACAATAGTTATTTATTTAATTAAATATAATGATAATATTTTATATATAAATGTATATAAGGTTGTAAATAAATCGAGAGAAATATTTTTATATCACTAAAAAAAAAAATAAAATAAAATTATTTTTTATAAATAAATTAAATAAATTATTGATAAAAATTAATGATTTGTGTTAAATGGAATTATTTGTCGCTACAGATAACTCTGTTTAACTCAAACTTTGTTTATGTCGAAATTCTTCGTATGTAGGTTTATAAGCTTCGTTACTCTTACAAAGGGTGGCGAATAAGTGAAAAACAGAACAAAGAACCAAAGTTGGTCAGTTTTATTGTGGAAGTAAGCATTCCAAAATGATCAAATGCATGTAATACTCAAAACAATTACGAGTTGCTTCAGCGTTATCGCCAACAAAGAGTGGTCTGTAATCTTCCACGTGCTATAAGACCTCGGGCAGTTTAAAATAATGTGAACATAAGTTTCACCTTTTCCGGTTCATGAGTTAAAGCCAAATGATTCATTCAATATAAGAGGCACCTAACATCCAAGAATAGATGTATGGTGTGGAATAACTTCAGAAAGGATCAATGATATTTTTCGGAAACGACTAAAAGTTGTAAAACGACTAAAACTGGTAAATTCAATACCGACCAATGAGTTGTAATTTTTTTACGGCCAAAGGAAGAGAACAATCTTAATCATGATTTTACCAAGAAGTCTTAGCTCACACAACACAGCTCGTCTAATCTGGGATACATTATCATTAAACCAAAGTCTTTTCAATAAGCACAAAAAATTGATATACACAATTTTAAACTACATAAACTAAAATTACCCTTGTTGGTTACTGCAAAATCAAAACCACCATGATATTGGTTGCTAACGTCAAATCATGGATTAGAAAGGATTTGATAACTATCCGGCACATACGTTGGATAATAAAGTTTGGAAATTGGTAGTTCTTAAGGTTTTGTTTGACAGTGATTTGGTACAAGATCATATGCTTATGGATGGTGAAATTGTTTAAGCAACAGCAGCAACGGATTATGAAAACTATATAGATATTATAAACGATGAAATAACTTCTTCAAAACTAATCAGTCCTGCGAAGCAGTTTTGATACTAAAACTTCTTCTTTCTTAGAGTTTTGAGATATACAGAGTTAACTGTACTTATTTGAGTGTTCAAAGCTATCAGTTCTCATTTTTATTAAATTAAATTAATTTATTAATTAATTTACTCGATTGTCAGTCAAAACATTCGCTCATGAGATTATTTTTTGCATTTTCTGACTGCAACTGGACAAAAAAAGCAGGATTTGTGCAATATTATTTATTATAACCGAATTAAATATTAATTTTTATCAATAATCTATTTAAATACCAAATAAAAATAATTTAATTAATAATTTAGCAATTTTACTATAAATTCCACCAAATTATTAATTAAATTATATAACATCTTCTTAATATTTATTCGATAATTACCTTATTTATTTCCATTTTAAATTATTTATTTATTAATAGTTTTATTTATTTTAGAATTCACGAAAAAATAAATTATTTATAATATATTTTTAAATTGTTCATATATTTAAATTTTTGTTGTATTATTTAATTATTTATTATATTTATTATTTTATACACAATTATTACGTAATATTAAATTTATTATAAATTAAATAACAAAAAATATATATTTTTTTTATTTATTTCCATTTTTTTCTGTTTTGGTTTTTATATATCAATACATAGTAGTATTATAATAATAATTATTATTTATATAATATCTCCGCATTATTTATTTTATTAATTAATTTGTTTTATTCACTGATGTTTGTTTTTAATAGAAAAGTAATTACACATAAAAATAATAATTATGTTTAATATATTAAGTTCATTTGTTAATAATTTTTTTTAAATATTGATTAGCGCACAAAAAAAAATTAAATAATAATTTAGGTATAAATTTAATTAAATTTTTATTTTTTTAAAAAATAAAAATAATTTTTTGTTATTATTTTTGTTTAGTGATTTTTTATAACATTTTTGTATTTTATTTTCTTAAAAGAAAGTCTCTTCTCTCTTGGAATATAGAAATAAATATTATTAGCTGTTATTATTTATTTTTTAATTAATCAATCATAATTTTTTATAGATCTACCTAAAGCAGTTTATTTTTTAATTTTAATAATTAAAGACAGAAAAAAATATATATAATTATATATATTTAATAATATAATTAAATTTTAAATAATAATAGTAATAATAATTTGATTTTTAATTCACACTATTTTAATATATATATATATTTATCGTTATTATTTTATTTTTTTATTTATTATATTAATTAATTATTTTTTATTTATTTATTTCACATGAAAAAGCGATTAGATTTAATTTTTTTTTTTGTTTTTTACTTTTATTTAGTAGATTTTTGATTGAAATTGATTTGATGAGAATTGCTGTTTGTGGATGTGTGTTTGTGTTGCAGATTAGAAGACTAAATATTATTATTAGAGATTTGATATTATTGTCCATTGTAGTATTGAGCGCCACCATTTGAACCGGAAATAATATCCTCCCATGCTAAAATTAAACAATAAAATAATTAATTTTTGTTTATAATTAATTATAAAAAATATTAACTATTAATATATTTATTACAATAACATATCGAACACTACACAACTTCGATGTATTGTACTTTTGAACATTTAAAGATGCTTAGTGTATCATGATTTGAAAGAGGTTAGCGAAAAAGAAAATTAGAATCAAACCTTCCATAATTATAAGCTTCCATAGTTTCTTCATAGTGTAATACGCTTTTAAAAAATAATTATGATTCCTCAAAAACTTCAAGGAGATACCGCAACGGTTCACTGAGAAACTTCAAAAATATCGGGTCATCGTTACCGTAGAAATTTATTAAGGTGAAAAGTGATAAACAAAGGCTTCAAGATAAATAGGTCGGAGGAAAAAATAGCTTGTCGATAAAGAAACATAATAAATGGAACTGTAACCACCAAATGGTCCACAAGAAATTGTTTGAAATAAAACAATAATAAATTATAGTTTCATATAGATAGTGCAATTATTTTAGTACGTAGTTCAGTCGCCATTTTTGTCTGATATAGACTTTCATTTCCTAGTGCAACTTTCTGTGTTTTTGTGAAAATGCGAACAATCTGTTGTTTGGATGTTACTCGTTTACCTTTGAACTTTGTCTTCAAAGGAATCTAAAAATTTACAATCGGATTAGCAGCTGCACTTTGCACGGTCAATTCATTGTTTTAATTCCATTTTGATCTTTCTATAATGTGCAAAGTCCATTCCGATGTTTAAGATCGTTATCCTTTGTAAAACCCGATTTCTATTTATATGCCCTAAAAGCGAACTTAACAATCCCTTAAAAGAAAAGCAACCATTATCCTGATCCTAGTTGGATGCCACAAAAGATGACTCGTCTATAAATAGCAGATTGCTCCACATTTTCCTTTAACCAAGTCAGTCTTTGAGGGCTACCAATCGTCTTGAGCATGGAGGTTTGAGTCGATTTAGTTGCTCGATAGTATAGTTTATTTGTCTTACGAAATATATTTTGAATAATCATATATGTATTATACTTATGTACGAGTGATTGCGAACCCTGCTAGGATTGTTATTATAACCAATTTTAAACATATGCATAAATAATACTTAGATCACTATTGGAGGTCTATGGGTATATATGTACATCGCATATGTAAAAAACCTCTAGGCGACTAAACATTAATCTAATTATAAACGATTGTTTCAAACCAGAAACCCAGTCTTATTAAAAATTAACCGTATCATTTTGTATTTATATAATTTCATTTAATATTATTATTGTAGGCTAGTCTCGTTAAAACACGCCAACTCATTTTCATAAAATAAATCTATTTTTGCTGCATTGTTATGTCGAAAGTCAAATACTGTGTTTGAGTATTTGCGTTACCAATTTTATTGCCGCTTCATGAAATTTATAAAACATTAAATGTCGGAAGAATGAGATGTAGTATAACCAAATACATAAATAAAAACAATAACACTCTATATAACATTAGGTAGCAGACCTCTTGACTAAACTCATAAAAAATTTAAAACATTTGTTAAAAAAAAAAAAAAATCCCAATCAAAGAGACTTAATATAATCTCGGTATACATAAACTTATGGTTTATGATTTTCCAACGAAAAACAAAAAAAAACGGTTTTTGATAAGGAGAGAAGTCGACGGATACGATATTTACGCCCATAATAAAAAATTGTTTGAACTTCCCAAAATTTATAAATCACCCCAAAGCTTCTTATCATTCTAAATGTAATTAAGGTAGAGAAGAAAAAAAACTGACGAAAAAACTCTTATCCAGTTTTATCGATTTTATTATAAATTTTGTTTTTTGGGTCGACGAAATGTTTGTTGGAATATTGATGGTACGATCGATAAATACTCGAGACACACAAGATACATTTTTCAGGTGTTTCTTATGTATTTTCTTATATATTTTCCAATTCCAATTTTCCCAACAAAATATTAATATACGTATTTGTCAGACATACGGGTATACATACCATGGTGGTGTGCGGTAGAAAATTGTAATAAATTTTCAATTTATTAATTTTAATAAAATAAACAAATAATATTTAGGTAACAGATTATAAATAAAACTATTTACACACGTAGAACATTTATGTGTATCGATATATGTGTGATTTATAGCCAACAAATACCAACATAAAATAAGTGTTTATCATTTCATAATTGTATATGATTTTCTTAACGATCAATGGTTGTAAACAGATCGCTTGTGTACTGTTGAAATATTTATTGGATACAATATTGGTATATAGGGCAAATTGAAATTTAAGCTCTTGGTGATGAGGCATTTATTTGTATTTAAGAAATCCAAAATGAGATCGATACGTGTCTTTCATCTCGGTTTCAATCACCAGTAAGCTCGTGATACTGTTGGAAACAACCATAATATGGCAGATTGTTTTCTACACCTTGGAGACGACAGTAAACCCTTTGCTTGCGATTGTACAATTCACGAAACGAGTAGAAAAGCGAAAAATGGCAGAAAAAATGCACTCTACCTTGCATTAGTAGCATTTTTCTATATAACACAAATCCCTTTGTTTTTTTAATCGGGGCCTGTATGTGTTAACAATCTGACTCCATCGGTTTATATCACGAGCCAGCTGTTTATACTGTTTTAAACATTTACAAGTTGTTAGATCGCTCTATCAACGCCGTGGAGTCATGCAAAATGTCAGAAGGAATTTATTGAAAATAAACTAATTTAAACTGTGTGATACTTATTTGAAGTAACCGTTTTCTAAGAAGATCAAAGGAGATACTTGAAACGGAGATAATGATATTAAATCATGTTAATTGGAGACTATGTATTTTAACTTCCCCGGGTATCCGAATCAAATAAATGTGATTGGTCGAGTAGTTAAATGTCGTATCAGTTATATATCGAAATAATCAACTTTTGTTTCGATTGAATGTCAGTTCCTCGTAACATTAATAGAGAATTTGTAAATATTGCTCTTGATATAGCAGGAAGGTTGATTATTATCTTCCTCGCGGAGATCGGCCGCTTGCAACTGAAGTCACATTGGTAAGAACAAATCCTATCCTGAATTTCTTTTTAGATTGTCTTCTACTGGATATATGTGTTTGTAGATTAGTCGAACAGAAGTTTATGGCTTTCGAGTTGGAATGCTAGAGGTCATCTAATCTCGATTGGATGAAGAAGTGCAATTGAATTTTGGAAGCTCTTCCGTAGAATTGAAATTCGTTATCTGATTGACTTATGATTGATCAATGGAGTACATTCATTGTAGTCTTGGTCTATTAATGTTGCGGGTTCAATCATTTAAAGAAAGTGAAATGATTGATTTAAGGCATCCGCTTTTGGTGTGGTCAATAATTTGGAGATCTATTGCAACAAGGAATAGTGTAACTGTCAGACATGAGCCGAGATTATCCTCGTTTTCTATCATATCTAGAAATAACAGTCTTTTAAATAATCGTCCCAAATAATAGATAAGTGTAACCATTAAAAGTTGTTGACTAGTCGGAACTCATTGCAAGAAGGCTTATAAATTGTTTGGCCCAAGACTGGAAGCTACTAAACTCTATTAGTGGTTTTCGGTATTGACAGAAATCTCTTTTAAATATTTTTTTCTTGTCATCATTGTTAGCTTTATCAGACGACCTTTCATGGAACTACTCTCCTTAACGGCTTTTCTACAGATAATGGCATACAAGTAGTAGTGTATTGCTCGCCTCTATCGTCGATTTTCTGGTTTAATAGAATATAAGCTATGTTTGAAAGATTATATATGTTTGTGTAACCGAAATATGGAGCTCGTATCAAATAAGTGCGACCTAGGAGACAGATTTATATTGTAACACCTAAATTGCAGATTATTTGTTACCCAATTATCAAGAATTCTTTCAACATATTTCATTTTGTACCACTACAGAAATCAATTGAATCTTGGTTTCTAAAACGAGAGATCAGATATTTGGTTTGGAACTCGTTGATTTTAAGACCAACGGAAGCTGAATACTGTTTTAATGGATCAAGTATCTCTTTTCCAATACAGTTACGTCATTAAAAAAAAATTAGTTGAAAATGGATCTCGTTACATGAAGGTTTTTTTATACGAGTTGAGCATAGGAAAAGATTAAAGAACAAATCGCTTTTTTCTTAAATAGTTAAATATCCCACTCTTTTAGTCGTGTAGTGGTCACTATTATAATTCATAGCATCTTGATTTCAGTCAGAATATTATAATGGCTACAGTATTTTCTGCTCATTACTAATAAATCCAATGACACCGCAATATTCAAATATCAGATTTAATTGAAATGTCTATGATGTATCATTGTCTATTAATCAAGTCGTAGGCTTGTGATTAACATGTTCGAATAAAATTTTCGCTCGAACACAAATGAAGACTCGACTGTAAATATTTTGTCAACAAAAGGAATAATTTCGCAAAAATAGTAAGAAATTTATTATATTCCCTTCGATATATGTATAATTGTGTTTTGTTAATTTAATTACGATATTTATAAATAAGTAATTACGAGTTTCTACAAGTTACACCACAGTTAATTGCTTATAAATGATTATTTTTTTTGTTTATTCTGAAATGACAAATTGATTATGTTCTACGACTGTGTGCTCTGTCACAAAGAAATTTTTGTGTTTCGCGTCTGTCGCTTTTTTTTATTTTATTTAAATTTTAATGATGAACGCATTTTAACTTGTATTACATAAAAATGACGAATTTATTCGTTTTGTGCTGTACACTTGAATGATCAGAAGAATTTCGAATTGGGATATTGGGGTGTGTCACCATTATTATCAAGTGGTTTGAGAAAATGGTATAGTTAAAGGCAACATTTCCGTTTTAGTAATGAAACGAGTAAAATATTTGTGTAGTAAATGGGTTTTATATTGATCTAAGGTTTGTTTAAATATTTTTAAATAAATCATAGATAAATATTTTAACAGTATAATTTAATATTATAAAACATTTTTAATTAAATTTTCGATCGGAATGTTTATTATTAAACTCAAGTGATTGGGTGGGTACTATAAAATCTTATTGATACGAACGGATGGCATTTCGAAATCTATTTGTAAAAATCTTCAACTAATAATTTATATACTTAGTCATAAACGCTTAACAGTGCCATACAAGCAATTATTTCGTGGCTAACTATTAAATACTAACAAAAATGAGTGGAGGACAGAAAATAAACGAGAGCAGTGTGTAATGGAATCAAAACTCTATATTGAATAGTTAGCTTTATTTATTGAAATTTCACGACGAGAAAAAAAACGCCCCAGACCTATGGAACCTATGGAAAAAGAATGAAAAACTAAATTTTGAATACATCTATTGCCGTTGAAAATGAACTAAATAGAATATAACCTACACAGAACATCTGCTTTACAACTACAATTACTGAAGAAGTCGAACTTCAGAGATACTTCGCATAGTGAACAGTATATCAATTGACCAAGAAACCAAAAATTCCATTGACAGTTTACCAAAAATCGGAAAATATGGGGATGATTATCTTAAATGTTTCCCTTCAAGATTATTTAGAACGTAATAAAAGACTACTAGACCAGCCTTGAGAACATTCACAGTCAACATTTCTGCGAAATATGTGTAGCCTTACTCAAAACAATGAAATTGCTGCTTATCGTTGTAATAGAGCAATTCGAATGCATCACCGACACATACATTTCACATCATGCAATTTAAAACCGATTACCTAATTAGAATTTAAAACAACGTTTTGCAGTCAACCCAATTTTCAATTATGTACATACTTATAGTTTTCCACGAATTATTTAAAATAGTTTTTGAACAAAAAATTTTTGTTTAACCTTACCTTATAATTTATTTTAATGTGTGATTCGAAACAGACCAATGATATCATGGGCGAAATGAGGACAAATACGCGACTAAACTGACGGATATAAACGAGTATATTCCATATAAGCGTATGAGGCTGAGGGGTTGCACACTATTTTTGCTTTACTATTTCACTGGTTTCTTACTCATATTCATTTGAGATTAAATCGATAACATCTTTGAGATAGAATCGATATTTCTTCAGATTTGTGGCAGAGCACAAAAACGGCACAACTTTTTTCAACATACATATTGGAACTAATATGTTGGAACTAAGCCATTTGCTAGCACAACAAGGTAAGATAAAGGATAAGGCAATACTAGGAAATTAAGAGCGCATACATTACTAACTAAATTTTTTATCTTATTGATGTAGTTATGGCCGTGGCTAGAACAGTGAATTTTGCTATTGGCAAATTGATAAACTGACCGTATCAATGTACAATTTGGACCAAGAACTAATGTAAGCACCATAAGGACATAGATCGACATAACTGTTTAGATTTTAGTAATTTCCCAAGAGGAATGACCGATATGGCTAGAACAGTGAACTTAACTATTGCCAACTCGTTAATACTGACCGTATCAATGTACAATTTGGCACCATAAGGGCACGGTGTAGGTTATATGTGTTCCAAATTTTCAAATTTTGCGATAAATTAAATTAATAAGATTTTCAAACTCACCTGATTCAATAAAATTAACAATTTTATCATGATTATGTTCCGTCAGTATAATATCATTTAAATTTGGTGCTTTAAAATTAATTTTTGTTATATCAATTTCACATATTTTTTTAAAATTTTCATTTTTATCTAAACTATTATTATTACTCACTAAATTATTAATCATATTATTATTATTATTCAAATTATCAATATCTTGTTCAACATTATTTATTATATCACATTGATTATCAGTATCTTGTAATTTATTGTTATTATTATTATTAGATGAATTAGATACGAGAGCTGTTAAATTATTTGTCGTGGCTGTACCAGATAATTCTAACGATGTGTCCGAAATTGAAAAATAATCAGAAACATCTGAATTATTAGTTGTTGTTGTTGTGGTAGCCGTATGCGGTGTTGCTGTTTCAAATAATTTCATTTCATCTTCATTAAAATCACCAAATAATAGTTTTTGATTGATTTCAAATCCGAATGTTATATCATTTCCGGGCTTATCACGATCCATATCGTTAAGTATTATTACAGCTGGACGATTACTATTATTACTACTACAGCTATTATTATTAAGATTATTTTTTAGTATAACACTTGCTGGATTTGATTTGTCTTTTTTCGGTCGTTTCGATGATGATGAACTTGTCGATGATGCTGATGATGATATCGATGCAATTGGTATAACTGGTCCGGGGGTAACAACAACGGGTCGTATTTCAACCACCGGTGCCACTGTAAACTCGTTTAGCTTATTTATATTCGCATTATTATTATTATTAACGACCACTTGCTTAAGTGTAGCCGGTTTATTATTATTATTATTTAAAACGGGCTTATTATACAATTCGTCGACTATACTTTTTTCGATTTGACTCACCTCCATCGGTTCGATTATCATCTTTTTCGGTGTCGATATTATTGTTGTGATACAATTTTGTGGCATTATTGTTTTTCTCGATGTTTTATTTATTCGACTATCAATAATTGGATTGCTAACATAAATACTATTCGGATTGTTATTCTTTTTAACGGTGTTCTCGAGAGCGGGATACTGATCGATGGAAACGTTGTAATTATCGTTATCGACACTTTTTGATTTTAGTAAAAATTGATTTTTATTTTGAATTTGTGACATAATAATACCATTAGGTTGTTGCGGTTGGGATATCAATTGATTCGACGTCGATTTTATTTCATTTAAACTTTTTGTATAGAGTAGTTGTTTAGCTATCAAATTTTCGGTTCTAGTAGCAACATTAGTAGTTGGAGTAATATTTATACTATCCGCATTATTATTTAGCAAATCGATATTATTAGCGCTTACATTATTATTATTTTGTTTATTTGGAATTTTAGCAATATCAGCATAGCTTATTTGATTTGATGATTGTTTTGTATTAGCTGGTGGCGATGATCCTTTGGTTGTCGTCGTCGACATTTGTATAGATTTGATCGATTCGACGGGTAGCGAATGTACCGAATCCAAATCTGATGAATCCGAACGTTCGGACGGTGGTACAGACGATGTTGATTTACGACGATTATTATTATCGGCCGAATTAAATGAATTTAAATATAAATCTCGATCATTATGATGTAGATGATGATGATTTTGATTTGGGATCGTATTGTGAGTCATGTGACTATTATTATTATTATTATATTTTGAACGATTATTAGTTCCACGATTATTATTACCTGAGTTCTTATTATTATTATTATTATTAATATTGTTATTATTTTCAAGTTTAATTTTCTTTGGTTTTTTCTTTTTAGTAACCAGTAAAAATTCAGACGCATCCATACTACTCACATGCGACGATATTAATTCATTTGATTCAAGCGAATTAATATTATTACTACCACTATTATTAACTAATGATGATTCATTATCATCATTATTATTATTAACATCATCACTATTATGTTTTAATAATTCATTATTTTTTATATAATCACTATTCACTTTATTATCACCCAAATAACTTAGTTCTTCGGTACCCCATGATCGGCGCTCACTACGTTTTTTAATTAGGACTAATTTTTTATTATTGTTACTACTATTGTTATTACTAGTTGTACTATTTGTAATAACAATATTAGCGGCGTTAGGATCGGACATTTGTTTCGTCTTTGTAGTATTCGATTTTGTACGCAAGGTAACAGCTTCTGCCGGTGTTTGATTTTGACTTGTAGTTGATGATGCGGACGATGATGAACTTGATGATGTATTGTTATTACTATTATTAGATGATTCCTTTAATTCCTTTAATTTACTACAGCTACTCAATTCCTCCAGGGAATTACATTTTTTCAATTTACTACTACTATCTTTTTTACTATTATTGTTATTATTTTTCGATTTTTTATTATTACTATTACTATTTAAAACGGCACCATTATTATTATGATTACTATTACTAGAATTATTACTATTAATATTATTACTATTTCCATTATTATTATTATTATTATTACTACTATTCTCTTTCCGCCTCTTTTCCGTTTCATTTTCTGCCTCAATGTATCGAACTAAATCATTTATTGTATCATTTCCACGGAAACCTTCTTTTTTCGTATAATCGACGGTTATTGTGTTCCGATCCGATTTCGGAACTTTTTTATATTTTAATTTATTTGGTTGACTTGATGTTGGTAAACTTGCGTTAAATGGTTGAACTGAATTATCGCCTACATCCAATTTCTAGAAATCGCGTGAAAACGAGAAAGGGAGAAAAAAAACGATAAAATAATTAAATTTAAGTCATGAAAATTGAGAAAAATTATTTTCCATCAACCTGATGATAAGTTAATCAAAATACACATCTTGAGGGGATTAAAAATATAAATTTGAAAAAAAAAAAAATAATAAAAAATTACTAGATCTGATGAAGAGAGTTTACGAGTTTATTGATTCTCGCCTTTTATGATACCTATATAATGTCTGTCTGCAGATTACATAAATTACAGTATCATTTTATTAATTTCATAATTTTTAATACTGGCGACTGACTATATAATTACAATCTAATAATAAACAATGGTACTTTAAGAATAATTTCTTTTCAACTACTTACTTGTGGAAAGATATTTGCCGAGATAAATTTGTTTGCCGATATTGTAGGACGTGGATTTAAATCTGTTGACTTATTTCCCACAATACTTTCAACCGAATTGTATGACGGATTCAACTGTACCGGTGTCATATCGACATTATTTTTATTGTTACTATTCTCCAATAGACTGAACGATACAGTTTTATCCGCATTCGATTGATTTATCAATCGAGGCGGTGATGTTTCGCTGATTTCGATTTTAGCCTGACTGGTATACTGACGTTGAGTTTGAATGCGAGGTAGTTTTTGACATAGACTTGGATTTCCATCTGTATAATCGACATCTAAATTTATTGGATCCGATAGTTCCTATTTTACAATAAAACAAAATATTTTTTATATATACTCTCGAAAATTTTTACATCGATTAACTCACCTCTAATACTTCATATGGTATATTAGTTTGATTATCGTCCGATTCGTCATCACCAATTTCGATAACCGTATCGGTAACAATTTTGGTATCATACAATTGAGATTCGTCTTTGGAATTGAGTTGCTGTTGTTGCTGCTGCTGTTGTTGTTTCATACCGTGCAGTCCACTAGTTTTACATTTCTTCTTCAAATTCACATCAAACATGCACGATGTGTCGAATGGCATTAAATTGTGAAATGAAACATTTACATTACTTGGTAAGCTACCACCTTCACGTTGTCGTGACGATACAGACGAATGTCGTTGCTTTAAATTATAGTGTTTCTTATTGTGTCCAAATATATCATCTAAATTATCTGTTTCGGCTAAATCTTGTAGAGATCCGCCTTGAGTATGACGTGATGAACCTTTATGCTTTCGATATCGCAAATCGTATGATGAAAAATCAGATTTTTGATTTTCTTTTTCGGCATCCTGTAGAAGTTCCTGTGAAAATGAAAAAATAAAATCCGAATAAAGCGAAAATTAAATCAAAATTCAATTAAAAACCATTTTTTGTTGTCACGCTACGTTAGTTGATTGTTGTATAAAATTTAAATCTCTTGCACGAAATATTAAGCTTTTACAGACATGTATAAATTAATTCGAATAAGCTAAAGGGATTGTTGTCGGTATAGTTATGTGTCTTAATTTATTTAGAAAAAAGATGTTTGATGAGGCATGAATTGCTTAGTTACTAACATAAATCAATTTACAAGTTTCAATGTGTAGTAAGCACACAGTTTCCAAACTTTTCTGATTTGGTTAAAAATTGAAGAAGAAAATGTACAACTAAGAACATGAAAAGTATTGTAATTCAGATAATATTAGAGACACTACGAAGAACCCTGCACACAGCACTGTTTGCTACATGTCGTCAACAGTACAAAAGATGATGAACAACAACGTCGAAGGTATGGCACGTCAGGTGGATCAGCGTGGAAAAGTGAAATGAGACAAGCTTAGTCTGTCACAACGTATGTATAGTGTGGAGTAGAAAACCCAACATCTAATAAATAAGCAGCTCTCGCAGGCGAGGACATTTTTTTATCGGTTTTTACAGGCCATTGTAGGCCCGTACCGTGTCAACAATCTGACTCCATCGTTTTCGATCACGAGTCAGCTCTTCATATTATTGTCAACAATTAGTAGATGGCAGAAAGCTCTCTACATTTTCGAACTCGTCATTCTTCTCTCAAATGTTAAGAGCCATCTTTAGTACCCACCCGTGCCACATACTCATCATCATCGACAACGAGTCTGATCAACACTCTGTACAATTTCAGCTTATTCGTATTTGCAAGATATTTAGATTTCAGACGTGGGCGTAGAGGATAGAAAGACCGATTGACAGTGGCAAGGCGAACTTTTATATCCTCTCGTACAATATTATCGTGAGTAATGAGAGATGCAAGATACTTGCATGTAATTACTTCAATTGCGTCTTGATCTCTAAAACCAGAAATCAGATATTTGTTTTTGGACTCGTTGATTTTGGGACCACCAGAAGCTGAAAACTGTTTCAGTGAATCTAATATCTCTTTGACAGGCGAGGACATAGGGCTTGTTGATTATACTTGAAAGCATGATTCTGTTTGTCAAATTTTCAGATCTTCGATATTTTTTCCTCTCGATCTGTCTAAGTTGCACCATACTTCCATCGGTAGTTTTACTGGGATAGGTTATCTTGAATACTGATGTAATGACGATACCAGTGAAATAATCTCGTTTTCGTGTAAATCTCGTTTGATAATTTATGACCTAAATTGGATGTCATGGGGTTTAAAGTTTCAGTGTTATTGAGCACAATATGAGAAATAATGGTTATACTGCGTACGAAATTCCTAGGACAGATAATATCAAGAAATAGAGGGAGGGGTTCTATCAAATTTTGATAGACGAGGTTCAGAAGAGTACTCTCATTTTTACTAAGCAAACCACGGTAGCGGCACTATTAACAACCGTTTATAGTGTTCATGTAACTAACCAAATTAACTTGCTCATTAATCAAATCAAAATGTTTGTAATCATCTCAATTTAAAAACATAAAAATTAAAATCTTTAATTAAACTTAACTATAATCTGAGAAATTAACTGTTGCATATAAGTATAATGAGATAGTGAAATTACTTCGCGTGTTTCAAGCATATTGCGTGCACAGCTTGTCTGCAGTAAAATTCATGGAAATTGTATAACATATTTACATAATTTAAACAAAAACAAACTCACTCTGAACATTTCACTTTTATGCTCCCGGTCCCTTGGTGTCTTATATGTAATAGCTTCTTTGAGAAGTGCTTCCAATGCCCTCTCATCCAGATTTGATAGATTCTTGAAATAAAAATAAATTTTATTATTAAATTAATTAAATAAATCATAATGGTTGTACTATAATTTTCTTAAGGTTTTTGGAATAAATAAGGTAATATACAACTTATTGAACGCCCCCTTCTCCTCGAACAACTACATTTTATTATTGATTTAAATTAAAACTGAATTTATTTTCGCTATTCAGTATATAAATAACAATCAATTTTATTATGTTATAATACTTCACGTATATTATGCATAATTAGTTCCAATTTGTAAATGAAGCAGGTTTATGATAGATTCAATTGAATATTATGGTAACAGAAACAATCCCTTAAAAGGTTATTCACTTAAGATCAATTTAAACACCTTTTATGTTTATTTTGGACGGAGATTTAATTATGACTGGTCTAATTTATCGCGGAATATTTAAATGATGGTGAGAGATTGTAAAACAAATTTGTACTAACAAACTTTTTTTTTATCCTTATTCTAAGAATATTATAGCTTTGAGGTAACACGTCATTTACATTGAGATTTACACCATTGTTTCTTGGAATATGTCGAAGCGAAAAATTTTATTTATAGATTATTAGTACATATATAAAGAAGACAGATTGTTATAGAATAAGAGTATCAATAATGCTGCAAATAATACATAATACACAATGTCTCAACAACTGTTACTAATCAATATGTGTTTTATGGACTAATTTATGTACAATACCTCAATTATGTTATATTTTCGTACTGCCGGGAGTCGAAACGAAATTATCTGGGAGCGTGTGTCAGTATCGAATTTACTAATTTGTAAACCCAAAAATGTTTTTTTTTATTTAAATTGGTGTTAAGAAATGTTGTAAGGTAGCGATTTGATCCGAATATCAATCACATACTTTGCAGGTTATTACTATATAACGGGTGATTTTTTAAGAGCTTGAGAACTTTTTTTTAAAAAAAAACGCATAAAATTTGCAAAATCTCATCGGTTCTTTATTTGAAACGTTAGATTGGTCCATGACATTTACTTTTTGAAGATAATTTCATTTAAATGTTGACCGTGGCTGCGTCTTAGGTGGTCCATTCGGAAAGTCCAATTTTGGGCAACTTATATTTGGGCAACTTATAGCAACTTTTTGTTGCCAAAAATGGAAGAACTGAACTTAGTTGACATGTGGTTTCAACAAGATGGCGCTACATGCCACACAGCTCGCGATTCTATGGCCATTTTGAGGGAAAACTTCGGAGAACAATTCATCTCAAGAAATGGCCCGGTAAGTTGGCCACCAAGATCATGCGATTTGACGCCTTTAGACTATTTTTTGTGGGGCTACGTCAAGTCTAAAGTCTACAGAAATAAGCCAGCAACTATTCCAGTTTTGGAAGACAACATTTCCGAAGAAATTCGGGCTATTCCGGCCGAAATGCTCGAAAAAGTTGCCCAAAATTGGACTTTCCGAATGGACCACCTAAGACGCAGCCACGGTCAACATTTAAATGAAATTATCTTCAAAAAGTAAATGTCATGGACCAATCTAACGTTTCAAATAAAGAACCGATGAGATTTTGCAAATTTTATGCGTTTTTTTTTAAAAAAAAAGTTCTCAAGCTCTTAAAAAATCACCCGTTACATAGTTCACTTTTGTGTCCGCATAGTTCCGAGTGAAGTCCATTTTTACAACAAACTCTGAAGGGCTAGACCAACAAAAATTTGTATGGAAATCCTTTTTAAGTTGCCTCGCATTATAGTCTGGAAGACAGTTAATCTTTTACACAAGTCTCGTATTCTCGAAGTAAAACAATTTTTGAAGATCCAATACTTGATAGCGACGACTTCCTTACATTTCATATGTCTAACTAGTGCTATTACCTTACTCAGCCAAACTATTATTTACTAATCATTTACTGAGAGGATTTATACTCATTCACCTTCTCATATTGTGTTTCTATAGAAATAAAGTCTCCATGTGACCATATAGGTATTCGTTGATTTTAATGCCAATTTATTGGCGGTATTTTGAATATATCGTCACAGATAGAATAATACGTTCCATAACGCAGTCTTCTTAATGCTGAAGTACGCCAGCTGGAACTCTATGAATATATTATGTAAAGGGAATGTTCCTATCGTAGTCTCTAGAACTATCCTCAGGATGAAAGTTTGATCATTCGTTTATATGTTTGAACGAAAACCGCATTGGTGATCACCCAAGATCCTCTGTAGGTTGATAACTTGGTCGCAACTACGTTGGTCAAAACTTTGTAGATTGTTCAACAAAGCTATACGACGGTAGTTGTTACAGAACCGATCTCCTTTTTACAGATAACGTACAGATAATAGCCGTCTTGTTTTTACTAGATTATCGTTACACGCTCAAACATGCAGTAGAATATGATGCTGCCATGTTTTCTACCATTTCCTACCGTTGAAAATACCATCCTCACCGGGTGTCTTGTAATACGTGATACTACGCCTAACACTTCATCATCTAGGTGGTGGTGATGGGGTCAAAAAGAAATAATTCCTTCGCATTTCAAGGACGGCCATTTGTAACTTTACTGTTTTATTGCGAATTGCGCTACTACATGAATGGACATCTGTATTTCTCTTATGTATTGATATCTATCGCTTATGCCAGAATTTTGGATCTTGTGTGCCTTTCATGCCAACCCCTTATCTTTTACTTGCATAGTGGATACGAGGTTTTCCTCGCGGTTATGTAGACATCATGAAATCGTCTTGTTCTTTGTGATATTTTTCGATGGCGAGCGCGATCTTTATCCTGAATAGGTTTCAAACAAACATCGCCCAGTCAAACATTTTTAGGTCTAGATAAACTATAGCGGTAGCCGATGCCTCAATGCCCACTACATAAAGCATTGATGCATCGGTTACCGCTGTTTTAAGTATAACTGTAAGCCAGAACTGGGTTTTTCTCCAAGATTCCCAAAAAGGTAGTCTCAAAGGTGATTCGAGTAATTTCGTTGATAAGAGGACTAATACTTATCTATATTACAAGTAAGATAAAGCTCACTTATATTTTTACTTTATATTATTAATTATGTTGATTCGAATATGGTTTCTCTTTATGTAAATAGGAATCGCGGTTTTCGGTACAGCTTCGTTGTTATTTCTCTAGTTCAATGCTAATAGTATCACACATTAGAAAAACCTACATATATAATCTATTGATTTTTTGTCAATACAAATCTTTGTGTAATACGTGATCAATCACAAAATTTGGTATATGTAAAATTTTTGTGCGGTCACATGTTTTCCATTTTGCGTAAAATATTCAGCGTTTCTGGTTGTGTGAGACAAAATGAATTCAAGTACAAAATACAATTTTCTCTGGATTCGAATTTATTGATATTATGTATTTTCATGACAGTTACGAAGTATTTTCTACGAAATATTTTGTCATCATATTTCACATTCTCTTAGGAATCGATAATGACTATTTTCCAATGCGAATACATTTTATTTGTTTATGGGAATGAGTATTAAAATACTGAGGGGTACTGTAAAAATTCCTCGAAATCGATAAATAATTAGATTACTCCAGACACATAATTCTATTTTGCTACATTTGGAATATTTTAAATTTATTTAATCTTTTAATTAGGAACTACCTCGTATCTACCCGCAAATCGTCCATACGTTTAAGTTTTAAAAATAATGTCGCGATACGAGTAATAAATTTATATATGAAATGTGTACACATCATCTGCGGAAGGGCAACAAAATGTGAACGCTCCATGAATACGAAATTAATTTAACATATAGCCAGGTTTTATACCTTTATTAGTTTTCTTATAATATATATTATTCTTTTACCACACTTCCACATCATAAAACCCGGAATATATGCATACATACATTTATATACATATATTTGTTCATATAAAAACAGAAAATAAACTAACATTAGGAGAACAGCAATATGCTTGAACTTGGTGTTATTAACTTTAATATTGGTTTATTGAATATATAGAACCAAAAATGGTTACCGAACATGCAACATAACATTCCAAATTCTAATAATTAACTATAATTCGAAATATCTATAAAATAGGGCCAATTTAACCAAACCAAATATAATATTGACGATGATAGAATTACTTTATTAATTTATATGTATATCTATTTACCTTTTTTAAATGTTAATTAATGAAACACATGCTTTTATATTAAAGTTTAGTTACACTTTACATAATCGACATAATATTAAATATAATTAATTGTAATAGAATGAACAACACGTCACCCTATACAAAATTCTACTTTAACAATTTCTCAAAGACACACTGATAAAATCAAATCAAAATATTTAGTCACACACTATAATAAAGTAGTGTTATGTCATCATGTGTTTGCCAAAATGCTTCTATTTAGTAATTCTTGCTCACTTGGTCAGTTTTGTATACAGTAAAACCAATATAATAAAAAACATGACACGAGCATACAACTATTTTTGTCATCAAATTTAATTAGATTAATTGAAGTAATTATATTCAACAATCATTGTCTTAATTTTGTGGTTTTATTTTCTTAAATGTCTAAACTAAGTAAATATCACAATTACACTAAAAACTATTTAATTTTGTGGTCGGTGGTAAATAACATTGGTGGTAGTTTTTGATAAATTATTTTTCCAAGCAGAAAGCGTATAAATCAATTTGTTTAGATATTGGTAGTTTGGAAACGCAGTAAGGTCGTATATACATAGAGATTATATGACCACTTGCGAAGATTATACAAAATATAGTTGTTTTGAAGTTTTAACCATAATTCAGGAGCGGTACTTAATTTGACTATCGACTAAGCATCAGGTTGCGATACTTCACATCACAATCCTATGTCAGACATCACAATTCTATGTCTAGAATTGTGAAAGGCTGTATTCTATCATCTAGCAGTAGGTTGCTAAAGCCTAGCAAAGTATAAGATATGGTCTTAATATCACTGTGTTTTGTAAGTCTCCAATCACTGAGTTGTCGAGATTCATCTACTATAATCTAATTTTGGTTAATTACTTGGCTGAAGCAACAAAGAACACGTCACCCAATAAGTCCCGAGCTAACTACTAAAATGATGTAATATGATTACGATCTATTGACAAAAAAATATTTTTTGTGGTCTGCGAACATGTAATAGTAGTCGTGGGGATGCAAAGAATTTTCTGTTTATATTTAGAACCTATTTTAGTAATTTTTCTTTCAACTGCATCAATAACGCCATAAAATATTCTCAGTTGATGATGTTTCTTACTCAAAATATGGAGACCAAAACTTCTTACCGGGCCGAATCAGCGTCTTAAGTCCCTTTGGAGGGCTTTCACCGGCTACTCATATGACTGGTGATTTACTTCCGAAGTGTAGTAATGGGTCCAATGTGAACACAAATATCTCATGGACGAAAGTTTACTATCTCTCGCCATTTCTCTCGCACTTTATATATTCAAGTCTAATTTTCGAATTTGAGTTACGCACTATACTGAATACAATCGTCGAGACACATACCATTTAACATTCTGTACATTCATAAAATCATATCTATTCGTCATTAGATACGCCAACTTTGTCATAGCCTCGGGATTTATTGAGTGATGGAATCATAAAACCCACTGGATCCTAGGTATTATTTATTATTAAAGTTGGCTGAAAGCCTTAAAGGTTCCGCATCAATGCCATAAAGAGCCCATGGTGTATACCTAGGATTTCATCAAAATGCACGTACGCGCTACAAGCTTAGCAAACTGAAGCAGTTTCAACCAGGAAAGAGAAGACAGTAGATTTACAGGAATATTCTTGGAGTTCTCATGCGATTAAAATCCGAACAATTGTTGATGAAATGTAACCTATCGTCAATATCGTCAAGACATTCGTCGTATACGGCATCACTGACAAATCCCATGCCATGAAGGTAAGTTTTGAAACTGCCATAGCCAGTTAGTATAGGAACCAATATTCTCAAGTTGTTCTTTTTCAATGAATGATATGCTCGAGTTGTTCTTTTTTGATGAAAGTAATCTCGGATTACTTATCATAGAAATTTTGGTAAGTAGAAAAACTAAGATTTCCTACAAGGGACATAACTCAGTAATTAAATCGAGTAATCATTTACATCTTTGAATGAGGAGGAAATGGAAGAAAATGTGAAAATGGAATAATGAAAGAGTTCTACTCACATGCTTAGAAGAGAATATGACAAAGCTTTCAGTTTGAGTAAACCGATCAATCTCACGTTTTATGAATTCGCTAAGACTCAGACGTCAAAACTAAATTGCGCGAAAACTGACAATTAGAACAATCACAAGAGCTTGATAGAAAAGTGAATCGACCTTTGTAAGACGAAAAATTACAAATACTATCTTACAAAGATATTATGCCGCATTTAATGTTTGACTAAGTGATAGTTTATTATTGAAATCTTGCTCGACATTTTCTTTCTATCAACACAAATTTGATGTCTTTAACTATAAGAAGAAATTCGAACAAAATATAAATTAAATTTCGCTGATAATCATACAGCAACTTACAGTGCAAGCTCATTATTGGTTTAAGGTTCTGTTGATTCAGTTTAAAAATTTGGATAAGTTTTAGGACGAAGATCGTTGATTTTTTCAAAATAAAACGTATGTATTGTGAACGACTAGATGGATGCATGTTTCAAACATAATTGAACTACGACTAGATTCTGTATTTAATTAACTATAACACCAAGTAGTAGCTTGAACAGAAGTTGTAGCACAATGTCGTTTTTAAATTATGTTAAGAATATAATAGTGGTAGGTTGTACTATCTTAAAGGAATTGGATAAACACAAAATTTCTATAAATAAGAACCTAAACCTGAGATTAGATAGAAAAAACATATTTGATCATCAAACAGTGTTAACTTGAACGAATTGTTTAGTTCATGTACTAAATTCTACATTTAATTTGTCCACTTTTATCAAACAAAGTTGTTGCAAACACTTAGGATTAATTTTCACCAATAATATATACTTAAGTTCAAACGAATACTTTTATGTTTTAATCTTAATATTATATTATCAACCAATCTGGCTTGTCTAAAGAGCTATACACAATATATGGAGTAATAAGCTGATAAAATATGTCACGCGCAAATGAAAATTTATAGCTAACATAAAACCGATAGTCACGCAATGGATCTCTAGATATTGTTGACGTTCGACGTATGTCGACATCGTTTTGTAAATAAAATATCTTTCCAAATAGATTATTTTGCTTAGAATTACAACTACGTTTGCTCGTAAAATTCGAAACCAACAAACCTAATTTTAATGATTTCGAATACATACTCGTATGTTTTTTTTTTAATATTTTGTTGTCCCAAAAAAAAACTGTATAGATACATAAACATTTTGATAAATAAAATAAACTAAATAAACATAAAATAATATTATAGACTTAAATCCATATGAATCATAAAAACAGAACACTCTATTTTGCTAATGTTAATTGTATACAATATTCGAATTTATAACTACATATCTGCATGTGTATAAGGCTTTCACACAGTTGATAAGAGTGTACTGATATGACACAACACAAAAACTTTGTTCATATGATAATTTATAAAATGTATGTGAAACGTTATCACACCAATATATAAAATTTCGCGAAACTTTTTTTTTTTTGTTTTTGGTTGGCGGTGCTGGGTCAGCACTAATAATCAAATAGTGACCATAATTTTTATGTAATTATCTTACCAAATTTTTTGGTTAGGCATTCAATCTAATCTACACATTTTTTATGTATTTTTTTACTAATTATATATTGATAAGTGAGATTTATATCTATTTAGGAATTATATTATAAAATAGGACAGTTACTATACACAGTATTTGTAGAAATGCACTCGATAAATTTATAATACTTGTTAATTTAGTATCGTTTAATAATTACATAATAAAACGACTTTCTTATCAAACTAAGCAAACAATAACGTTGCTATACTCTGTATATATAGTCCATAAATAGATTTCAATCAAGTCATGCGTTAACGAAAACAAATTTTTAGAATCTGCGACCCAAGGCCACATTGATCAGGCCACTCCTTATATAAAGCTTATATGTATGTTTATAAGTAATATATGCTTATATTCATTGACACAAAACATTAAACTATAAATAGATCGGTTAAAAAAGTAAATATTTCAAGTTCAAGTTTAAGAAAAGATTGTGTATAACGTCCGTATATATTACATACTCGGCCTATATATACAACATATGTGTATATTGAAATTGGGTATTACATAAATAAATTGGATAAATAAAAGATACAGTACACGTCTCTTCAAATATCGATTCGAATTTCTCTTAATTTTATTTATATAATTTCCTAAAATAACATTTACAATTTTTTCTATATTGACACACAGTCATCATATCTAAACCAGTGTTGTTTCACAACCTATAATTGAGAATGAAAATAAGCTGGTTGATTGAGTACGTATATATGCAATCGGTCACAGTAATGATCGCGGTTTTTATGTTACGTATTATCTGGAATAACGTCTACTTTCAAAATTGCGAGATTGAAAGTTTCTAACGAGGGTATAGCGGTAAGATACCTGAAAGATTAAGTCGAGTCCTTGATCAGGTGTTTTAACAGGCAAAAAATTATGTCACTATATACTCCTCAAAATCTACATAAAATACAAACAAAAAATATGTAAGTAGGCGGTGGTCTTTAGATATATTTCTTTTATTAAAGTGCGTACAAATCGAACGAAAATTTATCATTCCAGCGGTCTGCTACAAAAATTTTTTTTTAAAGAAATGAAAATGAAAATATTAACATAAAAAATCTCAAATTACAATTTGAATAATCGCCAAAAAAAAAAAATATTATAAAAAGAAAAATCAATTTATTCTTGTTACAAAGAGAAAAAATAATTTTTCATTTTATTTACAAGAAAAAAACACAATTCTTTATATTTTCTTATTTGCTTGAAACTAAAAGGAAAAACATGACCAAGTAAAATCGATTGACATATTATGCTATTGAAGAGCGATAAACAATCCCAGGTATGGGGGTTTGACTGTAAACTTAATACACGATTATATTATGTAGTATACATACATCAGGTACACGGTAAATATTTGAATGCAGTTACTGAACTATATTAGCGCTAAATAACATGATGTATACGACGACATAAGATTAATAACATCGGCTTTAAACTTGCTAATAATGTATTAGAAAAACAAGTAAGACAAAAATTCTCAACGAAAAATATTTGGGCAGGCGCCAATGTGGCTCTCATTTATTGTAAAATAAAACGTCGTGGTACAAACTACATATAGCATCTAGATTGATAATCTTCTAATGCAGACATTTATTTTCTTGTTGTAAATAAAGACGTGATATCTACGTGATCTTACTTACTTAGTACTGTATAGTTAAAAATGGTTTTAATTACATTTTTTAAAGAAATCAATGCACTCATGCTTACTAAACTTTCGTTATATTTAGTCGACATCACCTTGGATTATAATCTCATTCATTTTATTATGATATATAGAAATCGCGTTCGTGCACAATATTGCAGAAATCGTATATATTGCATTTCGAGGTCTTTTCGAGATCCAGTTGAAACAATATAAATTATTTTCATCTCGCACCGCGTAATAATTAGTTCAGTTCAATCGATTTATAGTATGGTGATCATAAAGCGTATTTTTTTTTAATTAAATCGATTTTATGTTTCGATCTTGATCTTAACATATACTTTGAAATATTGGTTGAGAAATACCAAAGATTCTTTATCCCTACATAAACCTTTTCCATTGAGCTATCTATTGATCCACTGTTGAGTATATTACACGATTCTGGTAGCATATCTAGGCCATTATTATTGGTCTGTAACCCTTTATTATAAAACAGAGTTTGTTTATAACAGTATGTCTATGAAATACGACATTTCGAGACGTACATACATAAAAATATTAATATCCAACATATGTATTTTATGACGGTTTCGCACACGCAAAATTTTATGGTACAGAAAAAATTTAATTTGTTTATAGTTCATCATTTACTAACCAGATGCAAATCCTGGCCTATTCTCATCAGTCGGCTAACCTAATTTTTTATTCTTGAGTTGATTCATATTTGAATTTCATTCAGATTTCTGATAATTTTTAAAAATTACCATCAGTATAAATGCAAGGAATGAGTGAGCTGATTGTTATTCTTAATAAAAAAAATTGATCGTCACGACAAAATATATCCAATTACACAGGCCATACTTTGGTCAGATGGACTTAGACGAAAGCTAGTCAAAGAGGATTTCTGAACCTCCTTGATTTTAATAACAACGTTAAGGTCATGTTGGTTCCTGCCAATTGCATACTGTTTGGCTAAAACTGGTTCTCGCCTATATTTCGTAGGTCTAGAAGCAGCTGCGCCTCTAACTATTCATACGGTGAAAAAAAAATTAAAATCGTTGCCCTATCGAATCTCAACCAGACATGGCCAGCTACTCCTACAAAACCCGAAAAAATAACCCGAACCTGACCAATTAAGTTCTTTTATTAGACAACTTGACAATTTTAGTTTCTATACTTATTGGCTCTTTCAAAAGTAACCTTCATCGCCTGGGACTTACCAGTAATGTCTTGAAGATGTAGATGATAGTTTACACTTCATCAGCAGTGGTCCAACTTTCGACCGCATGAGACCTCTTTTGTTAAAGTGCAGGAATATTTTTGTAAATCTTCTGTCTTCTATGTCCTGGTTCAAACTACTACAGAGCGCGTCTGAAAGTTGGTTGAAACCCTTTAAGGTTCCTTTAAAAACGACACACTCGAGATAAACCAACAAATTTTAATCATAGTTCGGATTCACATGAGAAAAATCGTGCTTATAAATGCTAAAATTAGTCAAATAAGCATTTGTTATTGATTGAATTGTTTGCTGCAAAAGACTTCTTAAATAAATTATTTTCAATTTAACTACTCTATTGTCTTGGATGTCAAAAAAACTAGATTTATTTGAAAGTTTTTGTATTTAATATTACAATACAATATTAGGGAAATCCATGAAACTTTTAGTGTATTGTTTCATAACAATCAATAAAATTTTATTCTTTATTTCAATTTAGTCCAATTAAGTATTTTGTTTCTTCATTTTGTATTAGTCTGTACTCTCTTTTATAGTTTAAAACCCCAAAAAACTTTTATTCAATTGAATAATTGATACCAATTTTATGTTTCAGAACAGAAATTTCCCTTTATATCAATCGGTGAATCTTTGGGTTCTTCAATGTCTACTTTTATGTTTAATTGGATTATTGATATTCTCCTATATAATAGAACCGGGCTTTCTAATCAAATAGGAGAACTTCTTGTTTCTTGGAATGGAATAAGCGAGATGATTTTATTATTATTTCTTTGTTAAAATTAAGAATAAGATATTTGCAGATCAGTATTTACCAAAAGCCCAAAAGTATAAAACCGAAAAGGATGCGTTTGGTCAGCAAGTATTTTTCGATATATTTGTCTATTTCTTTATCAACATAACTTTATCAATATAAAGCTCTGTTTCGAAGATACATTATTTACCTTTAATTCCTTACAAATTATTTTCGAACGACTATTGTTATACAGCACCTCAAACTATTTCGTTATCACAATTATGATGGCTCATCACAGGAATCTCGAACCTACTCGTGAAACTAAAGTTCTTCGGCCGCATAACAAAGTCTTGGGATATAATCTAAATTAGAGGTCTCCTTGATAAGACAACTGTATAATAAATATGTATAATAACTTGTATAATAAATATATGCCAGAGTATATAGGCGGTTTACAGAAGAATCTGGAATGCTATTATTAGTGTAAATGTCTCAAGATGACTGTAGATGATTGCGGTGATGCAGTTGAAGTTGATCTTTTTATTTGCCATGGGAACTACGAAATGAGACGAATCGTAATAAATCAGTTAATTGAGATCATGGCTTGGTTCCCTTTTTGTTGTTCTCAGTAATGATAATATAAGAAATTAACCTAAGAAACTCAATACTGATGTCTTTAATTTAAATGCAAAAAGTTTACTTAAGAACAAAAGCGTCTGTGAATCTAAGTATTTTGCTTAATTACTTTACTACCTTTATTTCACATATCCAAGTCTTTCTTTAAAACAAAAACAAAAATCGATATTTTTTAAGACTGTCTCGTTTAACCATTAAGGTACTAAATGTCTCAATCTTTATGTGTAATTTGGTCGTTAAAGAATAATGTATTCTAAAGTCGCATCGATTTATTATGTGAACAATTTATTATTTATTAATTGGGTGGAATCGCTATCTACTCAAAACATTTATTTTCACTTGGATGGATAGATACCGAATTTACAGATTTCGTAAGTGTGTATTTCACTATAAAATGCTTTTAGAGGGAGTAACAACGAAATTAATAAACAATAAAGCTACGTTGGCACATAAGACTGGTTGCCCATGAGTGGAAAATTTTCTGTATTAACATCATTCAAAATTTTACTTGTCTTGAATATTCGATTTTAACATTTAAACTTTATCTGCGAAGATTTATATCTTTCGAAGTACACAATCTATACAGATGACTAACCTCGCTGGCATAATGAAATCTTGACGCTTTACGTAATCTTGATATTGGTTTTATCGAAAAAATAAAGATGTTAACGGTACAGCTAATTTAGTAGTCTGCTATTTCAGTTCCGTAAGCTACCAAAACTAAGTCACGTCAAAACCGAACTATATAACTTGAAATCTACATCTTAGAAATTGTACCCAGAATTCGTTAAATTCTCATTACATTAGGTATTGGTGACATTGCAGCCTAAACCATTACGATTTATGAGAAAAGATTTATGAGATCCAGTCTATATTCTTACTCACCTTTAATTGTTTATCCGTTTAATCCTTATCTAATGACTGGATTGCAGAAGTTTTTTTATTTGTACTCGTTACATTAGAGAATTTAAAGTACTCTACGATTGACAAAATTTGTTCTAGCAACATTGGTCACAAACACAATAAGAAGGTGGTCAATATAAAGTATAATGCTGACATGCCTTAATTTTAAAAAGTAGGTCGAGATAAAGTGGAGGAGTTTATAAGTTTATCTTCGAGATCAGTATTGTATTATATAAATTTGATAAAGGTAAATGGGTTTTATGTTAATAATCTGTTTCAAAACAGATAGTTACTTAGGACTCCAATCTTACTCATTTTTCCATGTAAGATTGAAGTCCAAAGCAACCCCAAGGTATTTAAATTGATTAACCAATTCCAAACTCATGCAGTCAGAATGTCAAGAGCCTTGTTTCAATTTTCAACCAGGTGGCTCGACGATAATAAGGTATTTAAACTGTCTCGAACATGCTTTACTTAAGTTACATTTAGTTAGAAGGTTCGGGTTAGTTCAACAGCCCCAGAAGTTCTAACGTCATATTTAAGCAAGACATATGACTCAATTTCACCAGTGTAACATACATGTATAGATTATATAGAATGAATGGAACACCACACCTCATCCAATGTATTATATCGGCCCCCTAAAATATAAATCCACACACAGCAACCAACATTTAGTTTTATAAGTTGTATTTCTAGAAAATAAATGACATTTTAAAACAAAACACAAATTATGTAAATTGATATTCAATTATTATTATAATCACGTGACACATGATTATAGAATGTGTTTGGTTTGTTGAAGCAGCGCAGAGATAAAGATTATTAAATTGTGCTGCTTAATTTCCAAAAAAAATGTATATATAAAAAAAAAACAACAAACATACTTTCCTAGAACGAATAGAGGTCATAAGAATAGAGAAGTCCAATGAAGCGTGAATATATATTGTTACTATGATTTGTAGCACAAGTTAACAATATTATATATCAATAATACAAGAGGTGGGTGATATGGCCTTACTATTATTTTACATGGCCGGGTACTCGATGTACTAAAAACCCAGAATTTATCGAGGGACACACAACTGGACATTTTCTAAGAAAACACATGGTGTATTATTATAATTATTTTAAAATTAATCAATAAATCATTTGTGTATTGCAATTACACTACATTTTATCCGCCATATTGGTGTAGAGTAGTGAAAAGCTCAATGTTAAAGTGACCTGTAGAATTAAGACCATTTTGCACTACACGACACCGTCACACGGCGAAAACATGTATTAGCAACTAAATATTTTTTTTTTATTTTTGAATGAAATCATAAAAGAAAATTATTTTTTTTTTTTTAGAATTTTTCTAAAATAAATTTTGAGAAAAATATCCAAGAGTGATTTTCATTTTATTTGTAATTGAATTAAATTTTTTTTTATAAAATTGTTCGTTCAGATGAAACAAATATGGCCGAAATATGCAATTTCATTGCAGTTGGAATCGATGAAAATAGGAAAAAAATTTAGTACCGTTATAGAAAACATGTGAAATTTTGCGAAAAGTTTATATATTTAATAATGACTATTCGGATTTTTTTTATTAAATAAAAACCATTTAAACTACACACAAGATGGGTTTCCTTACCTCACTGTCTTGTTGTTTAGTAGTAGTTGTAGTAGTATTGGTTATTGTAGTGGCGATGTTAGATGAAAAATCTGTTTCCTTTATTGACTCATATTTATCTCCAGAATCGGTTTTATCTTCCCCCTTTACTCCAGTTGTCGTTCCCGTTGCAGTCGTATCCGTTTTATCAGGTGCTTTAGGTTGACCGAGTTCTGGAGACGGAGCCATTTTGAAATTACACGATTTTTCTTGCTACACGATTTTTTTTTATTTTTTTTTTAATTCACGACACACACGACACGTTCGTACGCGACAGCACTTTTATCAAGTTGTATCCTACTGTGCCGTGTACGAAACCTGTCCAGGCTGTCAAATTTATAAAATAAAATATTATTTTCCAAAACCACTAATTAAATTAAAACACACAATTTTTCTCGTTTTTCTTCAATAAAAAAAAAAAAATTTTTTTCACGTTACGGAATTCTATCAATTTTTAGTAACTTCATTTTTATTGTTTTGTTTTTTTCGCTGGTTTTTCTCCTCGAGTTGAGAAAATTACGGAAAATTCTATTGTTTTATTATTAAACTACAAAAAATGTTTTTTTATTTGAAAAGTTTTGTACAAAAGTTTTATTTTTTTGTTCACTTTAAATTGTATATTGGCAATAAAAATATCGATGAAATAAAAAGAGAAAAAAAAATGATTTTCTATGCACTGCGTATCAAAGACGAACCGGCCATATTAAAAAAATACACTGAACTGAAATTCGATTTTGGATTTATCATAATTTTTTGTTTTTGTTTTTCGAAATCGCATGATGAGACAAAATTTCGTTTATATACTACCATCTATGAATCGGTGACAATAACTATTTTATACGATATGGTGTCCAGATTACAATTTTTGATTATGACATGTAGTTTTTGTTGATCTGCCATAACATCAATTGATTCAGGCTTAACCCGATCAGAGAAAAAGTATGAAGCTCTACTTATTAAATACACTTTAAATGATACGATCAATATATTAATAATGAAAAATGCAACCTATTATGCCAAATTTGGCCACCCTAGTAAAGACACACATACATTTAGTACTCAGTTTTAGTACGCATTCTTCGATTTTCGAACAATTATTTTTAGTACTATAAATAAGAAACCATACAAAAGCTATTTCAGTACAGACTTGTTCTTGCGTGCAAAAGATAGGGGTTCGAGGTGGTGTTGGTTATTTTTTTTGTTAGTTTTGCGATAAAGAAAACCTAAAAAATATCACTTTTCTTAATTCATTCAACGCAATTTGTTGTGTGTTTGCTGCAAAAATGCTCGTAGACGAAAACATTTTCCTTTTCGTGCCAAATCTAATTGGTAAGTTGTTTTGTTTTTGTAATTTGACAGAAATGGTGTTGAGCTGACAGGGGTAGTACGCATCGAATTTGCAATGTCCGTTTGAAGGGCAACTCATACCCATCACTTTGTTTTTGATTTATTTACAGGATATGGCCGAATTATATTGGCGATTATTTCATTTTATTTTATGGTTTCGAATTATGTGATTGCCGGTTCGTGTTACGTCATTAGTGCTCTTCTCGATGCGGTCGATGGACATGCCGCACGCCACTTCAATCAATGTAAGTATTTTATGTAATACCTCAGGGTATTAAGAGTTTGTATCGATAACACATTAACCCGATAACAATTTATTGTAGCAACAAAATTCGGCGCTATGTTGGATCAATTGACCGACCGATGTGGCACAATGTGTCTTCTAGTCACCTTGAGCTACTTCTATCCGAAGTACATGTTTTGGTTTCAGATCTCGATGGCCATTGATGTTGCATGTCACTGGATTTATTTACACGCGTAAGTACATTTCGATGGCCCATACTATTATTTGATTACTTATGCTACTTCCATTTTAGGAGCATTCTGATCGGAAAAACATCCCATAAGTCGGTTGATGTTAACGAGAACCCAATTATGCGGATTTATTACACGAAATCTGTACTTTTTACAATGTGCGTCGGAAATGAAATGTTCTATTCAGCACTCTATCTTTTGTACTTCACTCCTGGACCACTCAGTAAGCCATAATAATACCGAAATGTTACCTATATATTCACCTTTTTCATTCATTTACAGTTCTTGGATTTTCGTTCTTTAAACTTGTTGCTATTGTATCAGCCCCAATTGCAATTGTCAAAGCGTTGATTTCGCTCATCCACTGTGCAATGGCCTGTAAAATGCTGGAAATGATCGATCTCAAAGATCGCAGTGAGCAGCGACAGAAAGAGTTGGGCAAAAAGGCAGAATAAGAAGCAATCATGTCTATTAATACTCGATTACCTTAATTTATTTATTTTCCAAAATATGCTAGTCTTTAAGAGTAAATTTTATTTAACGAAAAGAAAATGTGTATGTGAACACATTGTTTCCATTTTAGAATTTAATATTTTATATACATCTTTAGTCTTGAATTCCAAAATCAATTGCATTTAAATGTTGATATAATTTAATTAAAAAGAAAATTTTTATTCCAAAATGCGTATAAAATGTAGTGTAATTGTAATACAACCCTGAGTAAAACACATAATTTGGTTTGTGTCTATGATATCTAATATTTTAACAAACTATTTTTATGTGCTTAGAGAATACAAACTAATTTATTTTAGATGAAAAATCTGTATTTGATTGTAAATTTATAATAAATATATTATTATTGTATTAATTTAACACATTATAAAATAAACATAATTGGCAGTCAATTTTTGTGTTACTTGTAAGTATAAATGTTCGCCAACAGATGGGAGTGCATGTCGTAATCAACAAAACTTTTGAGGTAAGCCAAATCAAATATATTTAAAGTTCATAGCCATAAATTGAGTTCCAAAAATGTATATAATATGTTCGGTAAAGTTGAATATACAGATGTTCTTTATATGCTCAAGAAATTATTGGGTAGTGCCATAAATATGACGAACAAAAATAGTTCACTTCAATGGACTTTGAGAAACAATAAAAAAACAGTAACCTCAACGATCCATCAAATTTGAAGGCAACTTTTCGCAAAAGAAACATTACTTTTTAGAATTCATCTCGAAATAATATAGAACATCAAATGCTTAACAGTTTTTAAGGATGGCAAGAGGAGTATTGTATCTTCCGCTACATCTGTACTGTTACGACAGTAATCGTGTGAGACGACTATGTGTGGTCGCATGCTCACCTATAAGTTATTACAGTTATTACGCACAAGTTCTTAATGGTCCATCTTCATTGAAATTAAAAACTTACATGAAGCTAGTTGAAAATCAAAGTTAACTCTTCTTAGTGTGAGAGGGCATGTTGGGCCCTGACATTATAGCAATCGGTGTCTCGGTGAGACGAAACAGAACTTAACTTCCATGTCTCACAGAAAATACCACACATTCGTTTTTCGACCTTCCGCAAAGAAGCTCAGAACTTCACGAGTCATGACTGCATCAGTTAAACAGTCCTCAATGAAGGGTATGCCAATCACAAACTTACAATGAATCGTGACAGGATATTAAGTCGATGTTAGTAGGAATACTCCTGTTGCGTAAGTAAAATGAGTGTGCTATGTTAATACATGAACATACGAATTCAGAGCTTCAATAGATGTACTCTTAAGTGCAACACTCATACACAACGCGGCGTTTTTGAGAACCTGTATCATGTATGGTATAGACTTGAAATTCTCAATTATGTCTAAGAATAGCCTTCTGGTGCAAGGCGCGGCGATCAATATCAACTACTCGATAAAAGGGGTGAGTTGAAGTATGAGAGCTATGGTCCTACAGTGGATTGGCGTTGGGTTAACAGCACAACCTGTAAAATATCATTGTTACGAAACCTCAACAAAATCCTCGGATATATTTGCATTCACAACAACGACTTCGGACACGTTATAAGAAGAACCATTTAAAATTTGGAATTAGAAATGTACTTAGTCTAAATCACTCGGGGAGCCTCAACCAACTCTTCGTACAAGTATCTAAGTATAATCTTGAAACCATGGTACTGCATAGTACATTAATTACATGGATATTCCTTTAATATTACGTTTGCGAACGTTCATGCCTTCACCGATTAGAAGCACATATAGTACATTATGGTGGCAGCACATTTTGTGTACGATTGACTCAAAGTCCTTGCATTAGTGAATATTTGTTGCTTGTCGGTATTCTCCCCAACGAGCTTTCATTCATAAAAGTACAAGGAAGTAAAACGACGGTACAACGGTCAATCAAATCGACCACTTCCTTTTGTCCAAAAGCCATTATTCTGGACTGAACGACATCAGAACCAAACGTGAAGCCAACGTTGATTTAAACCACTTCCTGGTAGTTGATGAATTAAAATTTCGCCTGTCAATCACATACAATCAACGTTTTGAGCAAATTACTCATTGCAACATCGTAATATTAAGCAACGAAGTTACCCAAATCAGCTTTGCCAACTTACTTTATCAGTAATCTGGGGGGAAAATAGGTCCTGACTCCGTTCATAAACAATGGAACATAATTAAAACAGTGGTAACCGTCAATGTCCACTATATGCCGTTATCTAGACCTTAGAATTATGGCTCGGCCAGGATTATGAGGGTTATTCAGGAGAAAGATTGCGCTCGCAAACCAAAACTGTCACGGTAACAAAACCATCTCACGATGGCGACAAGGAAAGTATTGTTTCGGCTATGCAGGCAAAAGAAACGGGACTGACTCGAACAACAGGCACATAACATCTATCAGGCCTAATAGATAGATACATAAGACAAATAACTACAGAGGAATTATTCCTCTTCGCTTCTTCATCGATCGAGCCACAACTTCTTGGGTTCATTCTTGGCTCAATCTAATATTACCGTCGAGATGACCCTATATATGATGGAATGCGGGGCATAATCGTGCAAAGTATGTGTACATCTATTAAGCACTGATAAGCTCAGTGATTACCTTATTGGTCTAATTCTACAGTATAATTCTCGGCCCCATCAAAGAAGGAACCATTTACCGGATTCTAATGAATCATGAGGTTAGGAATCATCTTGATAAAGTTGACATCATTGGATTAATAAAATCGTTCAGGATATGACCAGACTTTAGAGTCGGCGGCCAACGAAAGTAGGTAGATTTCCTACAAGATGCATGGAAAACGTGAAAAGAGACCTGAGTACATTCGGTCATCGTATCTGTCGATCTCTTGTCGTGAATCAGACTGTTCGATGAAGCATTGTTTGGGTGGATGACTGGGAAATCCATGAATGGGATGTGGTGCCTGCAGAAGAGGAAGAAGAGGTTCACCAGATAGTACAAGGTCATTGTATAATGCGAGAGTCTCAATCTCATATTTTACCATAATGGCGTGCTCGCAAGTGTACACACTTAAAGAGTAAAAGATGCCTTCTTTTTAGTCTTTCCATTATGTTAGGTTTCTAGCTTAGTTTGCTATTCAGGATAAGGCCTAGGTATTTCGATTTGTCTGAGATGATCCAGCTAACACTTTTGAAAAGAGAAGGGTTGAGTTTATGTTTCTTACAGAATATGACCATTTCATTTTTATGTGGCCATAAATATACATATACAAGCCACTTTTGGTTAGAAGCTGTTGGAACATTAATCCTCAAGTCAGTAAAAAGAAAACTCGATCAGTCAAGATTGTCATATTGTACTATAACCTAAGTGAATATGTCCAAGATAAAATGTTGTTATACACATGATGTTCTTTTAGAAGATAATTTGGGTTTAGATCTTTCAGCGATTTTATCATCATCGTTCAAATCTGGTGTCTATACATTATCCGCCATCCAATTTTGGTTTCAAGCACGTTGTCGAAATGTGGTTGGTTGATTTATATCAGAAATATTTTCGGCTTGTCGTGTCATACTTGTCGTATCTATACTTGTCATGCTATATAGCTTCCGATCTGCTACAACTATGAATACTTAATTCCATTCACACAAAATCGGGTTGTAACTTCGACTGGCACAAATATGTTTTATATTATGAAACTCATTTGAAACTGTCAAAACAAAAAGTATCAATTGACATCGTGTTGACAAAAATAATATAATGAACACATTCCAACAGATTTTAACGATCAAAACAATCAGTCTTGAGCACGTGTGTATACACATATATAATACAATGGGATTGGGAAAAGTTCGTTTCTCCAATCACTTGAATCACACAATCGTCACAACCGATTTAACGCTTGTTTATAAGTTAAACACGATTCCGATTGCTAAACCGGATCACATTGTGCGGTTGTGGGTTGTAAATCTCGAGAATACGTTAAACGGTCGCGATATTGAAAATTGAAGACTGATATGCTGTATGTGTTGTTTGTGGTCCGCGCTTCGAAGTGATGAATCGAGTAAATATGAATCGCCACCTGTTTCATATCAACAAAGCTCAAGCAACAATAATAATAATAATAATTTTTTCTAATAAATGTTTATAAAAATAAATAAACAAATAATTATTTTAAACGAATAAATATAAAGATTATGACCTTTTCTTCTTCTCGAAGCGATCTTCTTATACGTACAATATCCCATTTAAGATATACATATTTGAGGTATTTTGATTTGTAAGATGTTTTGTTTAGACAGCACAGCGCGCACATATAGAAGGTTATTTTTATAACGTGAATGGTCTTGCCTAATTTTAATGGGTTTCGATAGACTTGAGGGCTACCATTTATGTATAAATTCGACGTCTTCAATTATACTCTGTTTGTACAATACATTACATAAAAATGTTGTTGACTCATGTTACGTCAAACACGTTTGGTAAATTATAGGCATGCAAAGTGCTCGCAAAAGGAAATATTACAATTTATTGATAAACACTTTCAACGACAGCATATAATTAAGATAATTTTCTTGTTACCGTTACAAGGTTTTCTCTTTGAGCAAGAAACATGATCATTAAGTTATATTCTACTCCCACATCTTGAGTTGCCTGCATCGTATCGACAGATTGCAATACGATAGTATAATTGCTGTTAATTAAATGGATTAAGATGTAGTTTACGACAAATTAAGATAAGCAATCAATTTTTCTGTTTGAAGTAAGATATAGGACTCATTCGGATATGGATTGGTGATGTCATTGAACAAGGAGGGTTGAAGCACTTTTCCGACGAACAATCCGATATTGTCGGTGAGGGCAAGTTTTAACTACAAGTGAGCTCTGTACCTCGCAGTTTCTGCAAAGGATCGTGTTATCTATACTCATGTGAGTAATAAACGCTCCGTCTTGATAATCGACCAGGGTGGGTGCCCAGTCAAAAATACGAGCTTAATCTTTACCTCACCAAAGCAGGATAAAGCATCTAATAATCGGGATATAACCGCTAAAGGTGGTCTCAACGAATAAAGGTGGTTCCTATGGCCCAACTACCAAACCACGGGAATAGCCTGGGATGTTCTTACAAAGATCATTGGCATCCCAGTGACGGAAGGCATAGCTACTCAGTCCAATAGGTTGAGGTCTTAGAAGGAGTCCCAAGTGGCGCATATTAGTTTGGAGTAGGAGTTTTTTGACAGCATCAATATAACGCCTACCATACTCGTACCACTCGTTGAGGATCTGGTAAGATCGGAAGATTAGCTAAAAGTTTTGGAGTAAAGAGGATCGAGTATTAGTCGCCGGTTGAAGCATAATGGCTAAGAGAGTTTCTCACCACGCCGTGGTCTCGAGTTCGAAAAATTATCGTGACCGGATGACATAAAAAGCGATTATGTGTAACAGCATTCGTTGGGCTGACCTCCTACAATGTGCACCAATACGTATTAATGGTTCGTAACGTTTCAGTTAAGACGCAATTAGGACCGTTAGGGGTCGGTAAGAACGGGAGGGCTACAGAAAAATAATGTAGGTACGTAAATATTTGAGTTGATGGAACGATGACTGGAAATCTCGCAATGGTATACATTATCCGAAATTCCGAACAATAGGCGTGCGGTGGTGTTGTCGTCAAAAATCGACGTGGAGCAAAACACAAGCGGTTCAGAAAAAAGATTTTGTACGTAAGGTCATGAAAAATGTCAGTAACGAACTGGGCAGAGGTTAGAGCAGATAAACAGAGTGATCACAGATTTCTAGTGAATCTAGAAATGTAGAGAAGGAGCTAGCCATACAAACGTACAGAGGATCATCATTCAAAGTTGCCACCAAGTTCCAAGAAATTTTGGAGGCCAGTAAGGAGATAATGATCAATTTCATGAAATGACAAGATGTGGATCGGGATTTGACAGTTATTTAAGGTGCACTGAATAATTTGTCAATAGAAGACTGGCTATGGAACTGTTCCATAGCTGAAGTTTAATTGGTGGAATGTTGCACGATTGCAATAGAGTGGCAACGTCACAAAATATAAAAGAAGTATGATCGTATAGAGTAGACGTTGGTTGACGTCTCGCCAATTGCGATTCAAATACAATACTGGTTAAATCGTTAACTAACCTTTTCCAATTTAAGGTTCAATGACGAGCTGCACCCATCATCTTACAACAATAAGAAAATTTTCATTGATAAAATATAAGATCGACGCGATATCGTCCATGATCGTTGTATACTAAACAAACAAACAATTTTGATGATTTTAATTGATAAAAATTATTGCTAATTTGATTAGAATTATAAGAATGTCTATTACTTATATTTATTGCTAACTATATGTGCTATATATATATAAACACTAATTAGGTTAGACACAGCTATAGAGACTATATATACTTACTTAATGCTACATAGTGTTGATGATGATAGATTAGAATGTCCTTGGCTTATTTTTATTAAATTTTTTATAAAGAGATTTTAATGATACACAAGATCAACACAAAGTCGAGCTATACGATTGGAGCTAAGTCGAGATGCGAAGTGTTGCGTGTACATAGCATATAGCGTTATACATACTCGCAGATTCTTCGCACCAATTTTACAAATTAGTCGCGACCTTAAAAACTCTTACATACAATTAACAAACGCACTAAGATCTATGTGCTTATAGAACTCCAGACTTGACACCAATTGCCTATTAATGTAAAATACAAATACAATAAACCAAATGAATTTCTTAATTACTAAGTAATAAACAGTCGTTCGATCTCTCGATATATTATATGTTCGTTGATTGCAATAAAATAAACTGCCAAGTGATTTACGAATGCGATATGCATTTCAAACTTCGTCTGTTAACTTTCGAAATGCGAATTGAATATCGTTTGTATTAAGCTCATACAAAACGCATTTATATGCATTCGATGTGATTGCGCGATTAGATGTACTTCAATTCTATATATAACCGTATACATGTCTCGTTAAGCGACTGTATAGATTGTATCTTAAGTTTATTTGTGGTATGATGAGGTTTCGATTTATATTCAATGTCATAATGGAACAATGATAACAACTCAAGCTCCATCGATTTTGATCTCGAGTTAGCTCTAGATAGCGGGGACTCATTTAAGATTAACACAAAGAACGAAACCTAGCCAAAAACTAGCTGTCGTTTGATGTAATGCTATCGGTGTAGGGACCCTCACATCCAGACATGACAACGAATTTGATCAATACTCTGTACAATGTCAACTTATTGTCTCCCGCTCTCGTCATTATACGAGCCAACTTTACATGTATGTGCGAGTATAGTTCGCTCTCTAGAGTGAGAGTACTCTCTATCCTTTGATTTCATTCACGATAGCAGGAATTCGCATTAAATTCCAGATCTCGCGTAATTGAAAAGAACTCGGTATGTGCTATTAACGTCAAGTTTACGTTTTATCCCGAATGTTAGAAACCATCTTTCGTATACTCATCCGTCAAGGTCCAACTGTCACATCCATATATAACAACGGGTCAAACCAACACTCTGTACAATATCAATAGTAGATTATATAAAGCCTGATCACCAGCGATAAGACGAACCTTGATATTCTCTCCGATATTATTGAATCTAATCACTCCTTCAAACGTGTGGTAACCACAACTGAAATCAACTTCGTCGTGGTCTCTAGCACAAGAGATCAGATGTTTGATACCACAAACGCTCTCGATTGGTTGAGAATATGCCTGATGAATATTAGAGTAAATCCCAAGATTTTTCATAGTAGTTGGCATCATCCGTATAGAAAATTTGATCAGCGGATGATCGTTTTGGACGAATAGTTTCCTTTGCGATTCCGAATAACATAGGCTACATTCTATTTTTTCGGGGCCTAACTTGACTTCACGATGACAATCGACTAAGGTTGAGAAGACAGCTCCACATTAAGTTACCCGTTTGAAGACCAGAATTAATGCAATCAATACCAAGTGAACAATTTTTATGCATATGGTCTGCTGTGCTTGAAAATATACATTAACGAGTACCGCATCTCTTATAATCACATAGGTTTCCATTCAGGTTCAGAGTGGCAGTCACGTAACTCCTTTAAAGAAACTACGCAAATTGCGCTTATTGATCTGTTGCTCAACTGGTATGTTGGGCTTTGGTCTGTCATATAGCGTTCCATTGCTTATCATGACCAATTATTGTTCGAATCCCTCAAAAATTAAGTATAGTGGAACGCCAACCGTTGGGCTGCAAATTCGACCAGATCTGAAACCATTTCGTTCGTTTCTTTGAATCGTTATGGTCAAGCTTCGTTCTAGTTTCACGGTATCTACAGCAATTCGGTATTTCTGTTTTTACTGCGGTTTTCGAGGTAGGCTTAGTGTCGAACTTTGATATTACCACGTTGGTTTCCCCCTGTGGATAATTTCATCACTAATTCTTCTGGTTTCTCGATCTATATACGACCAGTAACTAGGTATCTAGCGAAATTAGACTTCATTCAGAAGTGAATTCAGGTAGTTAATGTCTTTAAACCAAGTTTTCGGGAAACAGTACCGGAGTCAACTGCATATATCATTCTACAGCGATCTGTCAATATTCCTACTGTGATCTAATTTATACCTTTCGGTGATAACTATAACACTAAATAATTTCCCAACGAGAAATTATTCCGAGGTCACGTGGGAATTTATTTGACCAGTGTCAAAACCCTTGAGGTGAGTAGTTATAAATGTTGCACATACCTTCTGATTCAAAGATCAAACGGCAACCCACCACCTCGAGTAATATTCCGATTTAATCAGATTCCTAGATATTTGACTTCTGAAGATGCATAGGGGTGACATGATTCCTATTTTTGGAACACTGAAGTTTCCAGCTCATACTATGACGATGAGTATTATCACTTTAGTCGTGTATTATTGACTGGGTCTAAAAGTGATATCAGAGGTATACCATTGATACCCAAATTATTTGAGTTTGTAATATGCAATGCCTTCAAAGTAGTGATGTCTCGACATGTGAAGTCCTACCCTCATGGGTTTATGACGAAGAAAACTTTACACCCTATTGATTTTATCATCAAAGTTATGCAAAATCCCAAGCAAGCACTAGAACGATTATACCCATCTATGCGACCGCATCCAATACAACAGGTCCAATTCCATTCAGGCTTCATCGAAGTTCATGTTGGACCGTGGTTTTTACTATTTTCATCGACGCGATCATTGAAGTTAGAAGAGTAAGACTTTCTCAGTCCCCCAGAAATTGATTCAAGTACAGTAGGTATCTGAGATCAAAGGCCTATTTCGTGGAAAAAAGAGCACTAACAAACACATAGAACAATGTGTTGCTGATCTAATTCCATGTGGTGACGATCAGCAGACAAAATAGATCCTGTACCTCGATTACGTGTGGTCGCACATAATCGAGGTACACGATCTTGATCGAAACAACGACCACTTAGTGGCTCAATATACTCAGTGGTGAATGACATTTTGCAGGCATCAACATATCATAAATCTCGTAACCCACTCAAGCCAATAAAGTCGTTACAGCCTCCAAACATATTATAGCAAGTGAACTAAATCGTATTTCTTAACACAAACAAACAACATTTCGGCCAAGGAAACGATATATACGAGTATAAGTACAATGGACGAAAAACCACTCTAAAATTTATCGATCGCGCAATTATAATCGATTTTCATCACTCATTATGCGCGAATTGATTGATTTGTGTTCGATCTTCGATGGTTTTAAATTTGAGTGATAATGATCGATGAATTGAATGTGAAGATCGTTGCTGTATGTATATAGTAACGATTTCAATGATGAATTTGGTATAATTGGATTCTATTTTCTACGTACAACAACAAAATGTGAATAATTGGAGGTTATGAACTTCCAAACCACGAAACAAAATTATTAAGATATCAATGGAAGAAGCTGTTGAATATAATGTGTTTGGCTGATTAATTATTCCAATTACAGATAGATTTGTCCGTATACTTCAATGTTATAGGTGTAAGACGGATTTAAGAATTTTGCTATTCATGCACATGTGCTAATGAACTTTGACACAGTTTCGATGTGTTGTATATAAATCTGTTATACTTTTTATAACCGATCTCGTATGTACGCGGCACTCAAAATCCAATTAAGAACACAATTTTGCACATTGCTATAAGGGTTTCGATTAATATTCGTGTAATGAGTGTTTAATGATCAACCTTCCTCCCTCCCCGATGGGTGTTTCGCGAAAAAATTCTATTTATTGTTTACATCTATGTGTGTCGGTGGGAAAATGCATATGCGGCACGTATAGTCCGTTCGTGTTTACAATTAATTCACGATTGAAAATTGATACATGTATGTTGATGAGATAAATACTATCTCAAATTCGATATATGAATGCTTATATAAGTCATAACTTGATCGATCCCATATATAAAACATAAACTTTATGATTCATAAGAATTGTTTTGACAACCGAGCAATGATGTATGCAAATTAGCTAAATATATGCAATTAAATCGAAATTTGAATATTGTGGAACGTGTTATGCGGATGATCGTATAGTTTATATGTCGTAATCTGGCTAAAAATGACTTATGGCATCAGCACCTTCTATCAGGCATACTGGTTTAATTATTTGTGCACGCGCCCCTATATAGCCGTGGGATATATGATCTTGAAATATTTCTTACTATCGATCATATATGGTATTAATGTGATCCGATATTTTTCTTCAAGACATATAATCAATTGTAATAAACTTTTCTTAATCACTGTCAGTGTTATAGGTGTCAAGGAGGCTATAACGGGCGATTAATAGTTTTGCGACATAAACAACGGTCCCGTTGACTGGAAAGGTAATCTTTATCGTCTAATTGGATCGACTTCAAGATCTATTTTGATAGGAAAGTGGCTCCACCTTCCAAAGAATTCTCCTCGATAAACTAGATCTACAACCAAGATTGCCAGCGATAAAATGAAGGCGCTTAATGCTAGTGTATCAATGCTCGTGCTGAACGATTCCATAGGAAAACCAATTCGTATGGTTCTACAACGCAAAGAGCACGAATAAAAGTCACCAAAGCTATAATCGGATTTGCGAAAGGACTACGGACGAAGATAAAAGTAGTGAACATTCGGAGGCTCAAAGGATTAACGTTCACGAGATAAAATAATGCCTCTTATAGTTGGATCTACTTCAAGATCTATTCTTATTAGTAAGTGCCTCGATCTTTCAAAGAACCGTCTTAGATTTCGACATTCGACCACCTCACTGTTGAAATATGAAGACGTTATCTCTGAATCAATCTCTTTTGTACAATTTGAGAAATTTTTTGTTAAAGTATTAAGGTAGTTGAAAAAGTGTTTGGCAAAATAGTAGATAATCATATTGAAGAAAGCTTAGGTCATTAAAGAATATGGAGAAGAGCTACAGCTTGAGTTTAAAAAGCTTAGATTTAATTCTGTGCGATAAAGCTTTAAATTATTTCACTGATTTTCGGTTAAGAATCACTGATAGGAATTGGGTTTTAAGCAATATATAGTCACAAGTGTGCGTGGTCATGGCAAAGTCTTTGTCTCTGGATGATTTGCTAGTGTATATTCAGCCTATTCGGAGTGACTGTTGTAAATCAGGACTATACACTTACGGTTATTGTACAGCACTAAAGGAATAGTGGAATAGCGTTTTGCCAAATAGTGAAAGGTTAGTGGAGAACAAATCCGTAAAATGAGGACATTGGATAATAGGTGAATGATTGGTTCGCTATATGTAGAGAGGAGACTCTAGCCTTCTTTCCATTTTCAGGTTCGAATTGTAGGGAACAATAATCTATCACCCTCAGTAATGGATGGATATGACGAAATAAATCAGAACTTCCAAGTTAGACTCAGTGAGGGTATTTTCTGATCGGGACGTAAAAGTGAGTTGAACGAATGTTTTCGTTAAAAGACCCTTCGACTCTTTCAACCTGCTCATCAGGAGAGATACATCGATTTTGCAACACCACACCCACAGCTCCGGTTAAAAAAACGTAACTAAGGCTCCATGAGGGACATTACAATCTTAGGTAGAATTGGAGAGGTTCCTGAAAAGTACCCTAACGAAAGAACAATTTAAAGCTCTCTAGAACTGCATCCTGGAGAAAATATTAGAGTAGAAGGATAGAGCTTTGAAAACAGTTTTTGGGTATTGAAACCAAAGATGATCTATACAGTTCATATTCCTCCTTGGTTTGAAACCATTTATATAGGACGTCGAGTTTGGCGTGAGAGGGCGACACATACAATTTCTCATAAGATCATTTTATAGAACCGACAGAACCGTATATTTCTTTTTCTGTGAACGATAGATGTGTCAACTCCTGGGTACTAATACGATTGATTGGTTCCGTATTTGCTATATAGAGGAGGGAAGCTCGACCACGTTCGTTTTGGATCGTTTTTGAGAAGTGTTAAAACTATTTGCAAGGCATGCAAAATCCAACTGTTAAATTGAACAGTTAACAAAGCAGTGATAGGAATTGGTCTGAGAGAAATTGAAATTATCAATTATCACATAAAGATTGCCAGATATTGGAAAATACATAAACAGGCACAATGAGAAAGGACGAACTCGGAACATTTAACCGAAGAGCCCGAGGCTATAGAATGAAATATTCATAATCGGTTTCTACACTGCTATCAGTACTCGAACCATACCTGTCCTTTCTATAGACGATGTTGCTTTGATGCAAATTATCTGGTATCTGTAAGGCTGTTCGTTGGTTCTCAAATACTGTGAACTGAAAGAAATCATTTCTTCTCTTTGTCACTTCTGGCAGTTAAAATTATCACGAATCTTCAATAAGAACAAGTGATAATATATCTAGCAAGGCCCTCGAAGTACATTTATCATAGTTCAAGGATCTTGGCTGATTTATTGTTCCATGGAAGATTTTTGATAAGCGAGATGAGATATTGTCTCGACACTTCGATAAAGTGATGGTCGGTATCACTCTTAAGAGATAATAAGGTCACATTAGGTCAACAATTAATTTGAAAGTGATGAACTCACATCCTGATTGACTTCAATAACTCACAATCAATCAGGTTCACAGATAGGTCCGGTTTAGTACTTAAATGGTCGAAGTGTTGTGTTTCCCCACTCTCTCTTTCTCTCTGTCTCTCTCACTCTCTCTCTCTCTCTCTCTCTCTCTCTCTCTCTCTCTCTCTCTCTCTCTCTCTCTCTCTCTCTTATCCTAACACATAGTTAAAGCTGCAGCAGTTAGAGCAAATTAGTAGTCTTGATTGACACCGGGAGTGGTCTAGACCTGATGTCCACGGAACTGAACATCGACAGTTTTGAGTGGAACGTTCTGATTACTACTGTGTTACGTTGCTTTTTTCTCAGAAACTGTGAAGGTTATCGAGTGCTACTGTATACATGGATAGGATCATCACTTGCCGTTGCGGAATTTAACGTTTTCTAGAGTGGTTTTGGTGATATGCGAATGAGCTAAACTATAAGCAATATATATAATTGGCGTACATTTTCAAGTGCTTGACATAAAAACAATGATCTTCTCTATATTACCAAATATATTTTAAGACGTTAAGTGTTTATTATGTTTTCTTGATGAATTTTGAAGGTTTTCTGTTTGATTTTTTTGTTGCGTTTCAATTTAATCGTGTGTGGCAAATTGAGTGTATGTGTGCGCACACTGGGTTTACAACCGAACTGTATATATGGTATGTGTATAAAGGTGTGATCGTCTCTAATTTAAAATACGCGTTTCCTAGTATACAATTATATAAGTAGTCCTGCTGAGATTTAATTTTGGGTATTGTTGGGCCAATGGTTCCGGAAAATCTAGACAATTGGTTCCCACTATATACTCAGATGAAATTGCAACGTCATTTTATCAAATAATTTTTAGCAGTTTTGTGATTCATACGATTCGAATGCAACAAACTCTAATCTGATGCATGATTAATGCAGTTTGGGCAGCAAGGTTAAGATGTTATTGACACAGGCGATTATATATCTATTCGTACAAAGTTGTTTAGTTGCAAAATTAATCAATTACCTCATGTATGCAGTTCTCAGTAAAATGATAATTATTCGGCGAATTAATTCTATTAAATCATCTAACATGCATATACAGATTGTGTCTAACAGTTTCCCATAATGTCTTATGTACTCAGTCGAGTATATGCCACAATTTTAAACGACTTTCACTTTGCACGTCAATAATGTTTATGAATTAGTTGTCTTGCATCCAAGGGCGCACATATTCAGTATGCGAAAAAGGTTGCGTTCTAATCTCGCGTCGTTCGCCGGGGTTAAATACCCACTTTGAACTATATACGAGTATGTATGTATGTAAAGAAGGAGTGCACGTTACCAGTCGATATAGGTATAATATATAGTTCGAAGTGTACAGCCGCATTCGGATCGATCGATTGAAAGTGTATATCGGTACATAATAAACACCCAAGAATTTTATTTTATCTACTGTTTTGGTGTACGGTGGGTGTGGAGTTTATTTATTTTTCCAAACTAACATTTTTATTTTTTATTTCCAATTCTCAAATATATAATTTATGTTTATGTTTGCCTTTTTGAAATGTTTTTTAACTGAGTTACGAGGTCGTAAATATATATATATATATATATATATATATATATATATATATATATATATACATAGAGACACACAGTGCGCGATAGATGTGAGAGATATTTACTTAGCATATACACAATATATATATTATATATATACTGACTGTATAGACAAACTGTGATTTTTCGATAAAATATAAAATAATTTTGACTAAAATATGTAATGTATACTTTAAGAATAGTATATGTATACGAGTAGTTTGTTATCACCACTAAATATAGCCGACAAACAATAATTGCACGTATATAATCGCATTGCGGTGGGTCTAATTGCGATATAATTACTCTAATCGATCACGATCTCCTCGCTATACTAATGACCATATCAAATGTTGGATATGGGAGTGGGGCATAATTTATCCTCGAAGCGCACAGAACCGTTGTCATCATATATGATGTGAGTGTGATCATATTCCAACCTACCCAATACTTTGTGTAATAAATAATTAAGACTTTCTATAAAGTTGAGACAAATCAAATTTTATAATTTATGTTGATTGAAAAACTCGTATATGTTAATTGCAAATCTACTAGATAACATCATCGGTTGGTTTTAGATAATTATTATTCTTCCGGAAAATGGATATATATTTATATGTATATGGTACATGAAACCGGTAATGACTAATATCGACTGATTGTATAGTCATATTGTTAATTGTTAAAATGATAATGTTTTTTATGGAAATATGTGTGTCAATATTGTACATGTGGGATGAAAATAACATGAAACGGGACAACGTTGCGGGTCAAGCTCATAAAAAATGACATATATCAGAAAAACACCGTTTTTCTCCTACAAAAACTCAAAATACAATCTAAATAAATAAGAACGGTAAAATGTTTAGTTTATTGTCTTTCATTTGAGATATCAATCATTAAAATCTGATAAGTCGTTTGCGAGAACGAGCTATTTAACAATTCCAGTTTATACAAAAATTGAAACACGGCGAGCGGCCCCGAAACGAGGAACAGAGCCGAACACAAAAACATGTGTACATTTTTTTCATATAAAAAACACTTATAGCGAGTTTCATCGAAATCAAAAGGGGTCGGGTCTAAACATGGACCGTTTGGGTATTGCATCGCTTTTGGTATGAAACTCTGACGGAGGAGTAATGATAGGGATTCAACCATAATGTTTTAGTGGTTTTGACCCAAATTAGCGAGATAAAACAGTTCAAATATTAACCGTACTGACGATTAGCAGAACCGCAGAACCGCCATTATCAGAAAAGTTTTATATCTGCCACTATTCTATTATTTTCCATTGGATAGTTTGCTATTTATTGTATCATTTTGTTGTGGGTTAGTCTTTTACAATCACTAATAGTCTTTTTTGAGGTTCAACGAAAAGTCTCAAGGTCGTTTAGCTTCATAAAATAGACTCAATTTCTAAGAGTGTGATTTCACCGGTGATTTGGATGTTCAAAATCTGATAAATGTTTTCCACAATATCGAAGTGGTCCTTAATCATTTGGGTGTCATCATCTCTATTGTGGGTCGCTCGCCACTAGTCTGAGTTTTTGTAAATATTTTCCATCTTTCAGATAAGATTTTGTTCACAGGAAATCGTTTTTGTTGTCACTGGAGCCGGTTAGAGCTTTTAAGCGATCGATTATTTATGTCTTTGACCGCATTATAGTATCACGTTTCTCGATCGACCCAAATATAAGGCTACACAGTACGCGTGTCGAGAATCATCCAGCCATTATCAATTTTTTATCATTCATCATACTCATCCATCACTCAAAATTTCTAATTTAAATTCATTTTCATTAAAATTTTCTTTTCGTTCGCTCTGCTCTGCCGTTCGCATGTAAAACCAAATTATATCCAATTTCCATCCCAATCCGTTCGCCCCATATACATATATACACGCATACATGTTTCTCTATTTTCCATTTCCCACATATACCATACATATATGTATACACGTTCGCTCATAAATCTTGACTGTCAGCAGATGAAGCAGAGCACAACAACAAAAATTAATTTATATTTTTGGTGAAATTTTTTTCAATTTTTCTTGAATCAATTTTCTTTGTATTTCGCATCTTCCTTTCCCTCACGCTATATATTATCATCGTTGAGGAGATGGGGAGGAAATGGGTGTGAGAGTATATTATAATTGTCTTCGGTTGAAAGTTTGTTTTGTATATAGGAATGTATTCGTGATTTCAGCTGCGGATATACAGTGGAGCCTATCCAGTACTATGATAGGCAGCGCTGTCTAAATGGTGGGTCGCGGGCTGGTGAGAATGATACTTTCTTTCTGAACTTAGTAATGAGTTGGCACTGCTATTGAAGCCGAACCATTCGATGTTGCAGTTATGCATCCAGTGACGTGATTCAATTTGTGTCAGGTCAAGTTAAAAGATGCCACTTGTTTTTGTGTTGTAAGCTGGCGATCAGATATTTGGTTTTTGGACAGTTACCTCGCACTTACTCCGAGTATACCCACAAAGAGATTCAATAAAAAAGAAAGAGTGGTCCGCGAGTTGATATAAATTAGACAGCGCTGGTATAGTGTATTTTAAATAAGTAACATTCTAAATAGTTCACCATACATCCGACAGATGCTGAAAATATTTTTTAATTCACAAACGAAACAAAATACGAAAAGTTCCAATTTTTTTAGTTGACTACATCTATTGTGGGCACTCGGCCAAACACACAAATTGTAACATTAATAAGTTATCGTGTCTTAAAAGTTATTAAATAACCGTTATGAGTTTGTTATATTGTTTCATTGGCCGCTCGCATTTTCATTTCAATTTTTCTAAGAAATGTACACAGATGCGATTGCCAACGAATTTTATTTGGCACATCAGCTCTTACAAATATACATTTTATGTCATTATGCACACACTGTATACACACAGCCAAATAACAAGTGAGTTAATCGGTTATTAATGTCGAATTCTAGATATTAACGAAAAGTTTCGCCAAAGCTCTGACTTTGATTGGTCGAGGGTGACTAACGGTCTGGTCAGTTCAAAATCGATTAATTTTGTTTACGCGCGACAAAAGCTGACTTAATACTCTCTCTATATACAATTGTGGATTGCGATCAAGAAAGCGCGAAGAGATGGAACAGTAGATCGCGTTATTCATCATCGTCAACAAATTTTTAATTGAATTTTTGGACTTTAATTGGCGTTTATGAATGACAATAAGTATTTAAGTCGTGTGCGGTCTCGATTATCATTCTAACATCATCGCCAATGTTATGCCAAAACATACATTGTTGGATCAATTAGTCGTGCTCGTTAAGTATTTAGCAAATATAGATACGATTAGCATTAGGGGTGAGAGAACAGAATATTTGCGACGCTAATTTTATGTGTGGTACTGCTATACTCAATAAGTCAAATAAATAGATGCCGAAAACCATACATTCGCCATGAAAGAGATAGCAGAGCACTTAATCATCGTCGATTGAATCCAAACCAATCTAAATCGTCGCTGCTGAAGACGAGACTTGGATAGAAGAGCGTGACTTGCAATCCAGACATAATCGAATGAATGGCAAATATTGGATAAGTCACGATGGTTACAACTTACAACAGTGTTGTGCATGATGATTATGAAAAGCTGCTATTGGTATCCGTGTTTTTTAATCAAGAACAGCACGAATACCATCAGCCACCGCCGAGTGAAGATAATGTTAAAATTGAAGACAAAACATCCAAGTTGTAGTTCTGTTGATAAATACTTTTTATCCTTGAGCTGCCGTGTTTTCATTTAATAGCCCGTTGAACTACAGATTTTCTTGATATCCTCGGTACCATTCCACTATTGTACTTCGTCCTTCTTATTAGAAGAACCTTCTTCAAACCTTTGCTAGGTTGACAATTCGTATCCGTAAAAACCTAGCTTATTACCGGGACACGAGATTGAGGATCGGCTGGAACTCGTTGCTCTTCTAGAAACCCGATGTTATGAAAGTGGAAACCATGTCTCACACGTCTATTTATGGGGCTTTACAGTTGGGTTGAATCAGGAGATAATCAAATGTATAAGCTCTAATGTAAGCCAACCCAAAACATCTTACGTGAGGTATCGAAACCTTTCTATAATATTTACAATGTGGTACTCTATATTTCTATTGGTTGATACACTTTTTATATAGCTGGCCCACACGTTTTTGGCACATTCACCTAACTGCTAAACTAGACGGACTTGCTCTTTAGGTCCCAACATGCCACCTCTATCCAAGAAGGGCGAACAGAGTGCCACATCATATATAAGATTTTGCTTCAGGAGGAAACTAGGAGATGAATGAATGATAGATGGACCAAGTGATCGGGTGAAATAATTTGATTAATCTGGGTATCGCTTCGGCGATATAACTAAGCTTCTGTCGTTGCTGTCAAAATGTAGGGAAGCAGAATTGACTATTTGGAAACACCTCTCCTAAGGAACCTATCGTATCTCAGCGGAAGAGACGTCAGGAATATTTAGCGTTTCGTCAAATTCTCCGGATGATCTACGTAGAATGGCTATGAACCAAAACAAGTCTAAGAAAGTTCATCAGTACAGTCATGTGTCACAGATTGTATTTATTGTTATGGCCAAATGGAATTATGGGCCGAGTTATATTCAATCTTCCCAAATAGAGATCGCTTACCAACTAAGCTTAAAGGAGCAGGATGTTTAAAGGATTTATCAACCTCTAATTATACGATCGGCGGGATGAATGTACATATATATATATATATATATATCATCACCTTGTTGGGGTGCAGAATTCATAGGCTAACCCACCTTCCATATCATTACTTTAGGCTGGCATCGAGCTATGCAATGTGCAGATAGGTCTACGTAAATTGAACCAATAGCTATATATCGTCGAAATGACTGTAGTGGAGTAATGAAGGACGTAACTAAACGAGCCGTGAAAGAGTTCGGAGTGCCTTGAGCCCCCAGAAAGATTGCAAAGAAAGAAACAAACAAACAAGATGATCGTTTGAGAGACTAAGACGCATTACGAATGAATGTACTAATTTTGGTACCAAACCCCACGAATGACGCATTATGAATGAATGTGCTAAATTTGGTGGATTAAATGTATGCTTGAATCTCGTATTGCGATATACGAGGTTGAAGATACCTTTATTTCAGTCAAGGTTTCTAGATCATACCCGCAGGGAAGTTAGTTTTCACCCCTGTTGTGGGTATAAATCAACTTCTTGTTATTCTTCGTCTAAAAAGGTCTCACTGGTCTCTTTAGAATACTTTAAATGCATCTGGTACTAGAGCGCATTACTACCAATCCATTTTCAAGTATCTCCCTTCATCCGGAAAATCATTCCACTTATTTGTTTCCTCCGTGTGCTAAATATGAAACTTCAGCTTGTCTCTCCCGGAGTATGTCCGTTTTCGGCATCATTCATATACGTCTCCTGCCACCGGGATACTCTTTCGTAGTGACCTTTCTCAAATGTCACTGGGTGTGGTGACAGGTTCGGACGAAAAAGCAATAAAGTCCTCTTAACAATTGGCTCTCCGTTGTCCCATTGCAGTTGCAGCTCAAGGTTATCAATAACCAACATTTATCGTTCAAAATCCTGTTCGCAATCAGAACTTTAAGTTAACTGACAATCTTCTTTCTTCTAAGAGCTGCACTCTCATTTGATTTTCGAATACAAGTTTGGATCTACTTGTCCTATAATCATCTGTCTTCTGGCGGCTTCGTTTCGATTAAAGATTGATCTTGGCTAAGAATTTCGTAACAGTATTGCATCTCAGTAAAATGACAGGACATCAGTCACAATGCTGTGCCAAAGTTGAGAACAGGCTATAGAGAGACAACGGCTATAGAGAGCGATCTGGAATATTCTAATTGATTGCAACAGTATGAAGAACTGGATCGTGATCGAAACCGATGGAGTCAGATTGTTGACACGGTACGGGCCAACAATGGCCTGTGGTTTTTACAAAAAAAAAACAACAAAAAAGTTAACAAAAAAAATTGCATCTCAGAGCCTTTTGTCATGCATGGCAGTGACCACTAGACATTGACGGGCAAGGAGCGAAAGATTTGTTCGTCAAGTCCATAAATCACCTGTGATCGATATTTATATCGAATAATGAATAAATTACTAAGAAGAAGACTTGAATCTTGAATTACACCCATGAAACCCGCGCGAGCTCATTTAACCGACTTCATCAGCTCTGATTAATTACATGTTTTCCACTATATGCGCGTACTCGTCGGATAATTAATGCTTATAAAATGTAATTGTTCCCTGAACTTTACTACTCAATCGATATCTATGACTATGATACGAGTACATTGAAAGCTATAAAAAATAGTTTTCAATTAAACGCCTCCCACAATCCCAATTCAAAGCAAAATGATTTATTTACATCGATAGTTTGTAGCTGTGCACAAGAATTAATGATATTTTTATTCTAATTTGCTTGTGTACATGTTGTAGTCGTTGCCGAGAGGTGTTGTTCGTTATATATAGCACAATCGCGTATATACCGTAATATTTGTTATATTGATCGCGATTCGCCATTGAATCAATAATCAATTGTTCATTTGCATTTTGTATGGGGAGTTACTGAAAATTTATTGTCGTAGTCACAAGATCGATAGTTGGGATCAGCATTACTCATGGGTGGCGATGGTGAGCAGTTCAATATTCAAATAATCAGGATTACTGGTCACTTGTAACATTTTGAAACGACTCATCTCCATGATTTCCATTCAAAAGCGACGAGGTTGAATTGCAGTCACAAAGTGGAACGAATACTTATTTTTTTTCATTGCCGAAGATTTTTGTCACAGAGTAAATCGACCTAAGCTCATAAGTTTGATTGTTAAACCATGCTTTCATTTCTTTTATGTAGATTTTTTCCACAAATTTGCCAAATGTGTATCATTATGGTACATCCCGGTAGATTACAATCCTAGATAATATTAACTAAGCCAAATGTTTCAATTTGACCATTAGGCATTTCATAATACTTTTTTCATCGACCATTAAGCATCAATATAAGTCACCTAAATTGAGGAGTTGATTGAGATATTTTCGGTCAACTTTCGATCTGACTTTGTCGCAAACGTCGATGCCACAATTTACTGCCTCAATTTCGCTCAGTTCTGCAACAATGGGTTTTTAGTATTCAGTAACCGTCAAAGTTGTAAACGCGTGCCAATCGTTTCTGTATAGTTTTGAGTATCCAACAATTAAATAACTTCCAATCTAGTCTTGATCATTTGCTTATGTGCATTTGAAGTGACTATAAGAGTAGTTATACACTGTATAAAGGCACTCTACAAACTGATGCACTTCAAGTGAAAGAGTTGATCGAACAACAAACTCTCAACTGGCCAGATTATAACACAGTACACGAATTAAAATTGTAATCCAAACCTTTCGGAAATATGTTGAGTTTGTTGATGTCGAATGTTTTGTTGGTTAACCTTAAAACATGCTATTCGATGACTGCCAAAAAATTACAAAGGTGCCAGACATACGAACTTAACCAACTTATTTTTCACCAACAGAAGGCATTCGACATTCTGCTGGGACAACAATGAAGTTTATAAGCCCGCTGAGCGAAATAAATGGATTCTAGCATTAGGGTAAGACGATAACTCGGAGTGCAGAAGTCACGCACCAAACAATTTTCGACTGCTATCTAGCAACAAATGGGTCTTGCCAAATATAGAACCGAACAGCAGTGGAAACCCTCCATACTTGAAATCTCTTAGGCTTTTGTATGTATTCGGACAATATCAAGGTGTGAAACGTTCATTACCTTAGGCTTCCATTGACCAATAATAACAATAGAAATATTAAATTGTTGAAAGGGGAGCGGAAGGCGACTGGAAGATGGAGCTATAAAAGTGAGAGAGAGATCACACAAAAAACCGAAAATTGAAGCATAAAAAATGTAAATACCCGAATATGGTGACAAAGTCTTCCACCTTAACGTTTATAATGCATACTGGCCACCAAAACAGCCGATGTAAAGTCTTGATACGAACTTAACAAAATGAAGAAAATAGTGAAAAGTTCGACTTCGATGTGGCGATGATTGCAGGATAAAAGTTAAAGTTAAGTTGTTGTGGCTGCTATCGCACACTTAGACCAATTTTGATCCGTTGTGATACCACTCTATACGGCTATAGGTCCGAGTCTTTTCGTAGAACCATCTGCGCACTGCATAGCTCTATGTCAGGCCTATAGTACTGACATGGAAGGTGGGTCGGCCCAAGGATTCTAAACACGACAGAGGATCCAGATATGTTCATTTTTCACCACCGATCGCACCGCCCAAACGATCGAAGGTGAAAAACCCATTTTGCATCCTGCCTCGAATCGGATTCGATCCCAGTACCTTCCACTCCAACTGCCGCAGCTTTAACCACTGCGCCACTTGGGTGGTTTGATTGCAGGATGATTGCAGGATGAAACAAAGAGAAATATTGTTCTCAATATGCTGAGCGCCAGAAGTATTGAAATTACTAAATCGAGGCGCAGAACAGTAGTGAGAGTCGTATGGTAAATCAGTGGATCAGTATAGATACGACGTGGTTTTGGAGTTACAAACGGATCGAGAAAGAGATTTTAATTAATCATTGACTTAAGGTTTGAACAACTTCAATGAATCCGTAATAAAATTACGAGGCAGAGAGGTTTATCAGTTTTATGGAGGAACATTTACCGATAATGGTGGACCTTTATCAAAGGAACTGTGATAAAAATTTCTACTGTTCTTGATGGTGTATCGTATTGGGAAGAAAGATACATTTATCTATTGGGGTTAAGAGTTTGGAGTGTCAGGAAACCAGTACCACACCAAGTCAGAATAAGTATGATAAGACATCGATGTGTGTGATGAATGATTTAAAAAAACAACTGATAGTGTGGTTCTATAATCAAAAGAAACCTAAAGATCTATAAACCATCGCCAAAAAAATTAATGGCGCAAAATACCATAATGTGAAAAGAGCGCGAACAAAGATAAGAGTAGTTCATATTCAGAAATAAGCATCGTATTAAGGAGGACAGTTTGATGTTTCGTTTTGGAACCCCAATTCAACCAAACAAAATGGAATTTTTATGTTGAAGTTCAGTTTTGGAGAGCGAGGGAGGTTATCTAGTCCGTGCTTCATGCGGTGATGATAGTGAGACTTGCGAGACGTTTTTCTCATGCCGAAGCGTAAAGAAATCTTCTCAGTTACCGAAGATGTTTTGCAATGGTCTCGACTTTGTCCGGATTAAATACTTTTCTGGACATAAATGGACAGTCCACCTTTTATCAACCGTGCGACGTTGTCTCGCAGCATTGACAATTGTTTATCGAAATCAGCTAAGAGACGAATACTTTGTCAGATGGTGGGAAATAATTTTTGTCATTCAGACTGAAAAGTATAACCTTAAACTGGTATAATTGTAGTCCTATAGAATGGTAAAAGCAATCATTTCTTTGAACATAGCCTCGGTAAAAGGACTGCATCTTTCTTTGAGGAAAGGCGTACCTTTGTTCTTCTGAACGATAGCCATTAGTGAGTTCCATGGGCTATCTCTTGATACATTTGGTGTTGAATGGATGATGACTCGGCATAATTTCGCTGGTTAGTCGGTTGCGGGCACTCAACGTCAATCGTACGATGCATCGGGTGAGTCCGACAAATCAAAATGCTGAAAGTTATGAAATATATTTTCTTTTAGAATTTCTTCAAAAACCGTCCAATTAGCTGCGACCGTCCATTTACCTAAAGGTAAATGCTTATATGACACGTTAGCAACGTGTAGCACCAATTGAATTCGAATTCTGTAGACAGGTGAAATGGGACTAAATTACTGTGGGAAATATCGAAAACATACCTTCAAGGCGAAGAATCTCATACTAAACTTGACTGTATGAGAAAAATTGCACCTGTTGCTCAGAATGTGTCCCTATTTACATTAACTTAACTCACCATCGTGCTCAAGAATTGAACATTTCACACTGTTCATTTTCGGTTCGCTAATTGGGCTGAAAAACAATTGAATTTTGCTGAAAAATCATCTTTCCGACCACATGAATCCACTGGATCCACAACGAATGAATGTTCATTGAGACACATGACTAGGTCTTACAGTCAATGGGAAACTGTGGTAACTTGCCTTACACATAATAAACAAAAGCAATTGGTGTTTTGGACATTGTCTTCTGGGATCTTATAATCAGTTGTGTAATGCAGATGTCGATTGGCCACCATCCAGTAGCGATTTCACTTTGTTGGAATTTGTATTGTCCGAAGCCGTTAAGGATAAATATTACGCACGATTCCGAGACTATCCAAGACTTGCCATTGTTGAGATAGGACACCAAACAAACGAAAATACTCTAAAAACATGGGTTCATTGAAGGAGATACTATAAAGCCAGCCGTTGAAAGTCGTTTAAATGAAATTGTGTTCCTAATGGATACTATTTCTATGGAGAACCCTTTACATTCGAGTAAACACTATTCCTCTAGTACTATAATCATGTTAGCACTCTCAGAATAAATAAATAACTATGAGTGCACCTCGCGATTCGTTTACTTTGGAAGCCCTATTGGCTCGTTTTCGAAAGTAGTCCCATATATAATTGGGGTCAATTCAATAAACACCCGCTCTCGATTAACATGCCAATGTAATTATGTTATACACTACACATTATAGCTGACATTCACTATCAAGATACATATTCAAATAAAGTAATTTTCGCACAACATCGAGCACACATAATGGCAGCAAGTGACAAACAATGAAAGCGCCAAAACAACAATAAAATGTATACATGTACTGTGGGTGACATAAATCATGGGATACCCACCAATAAATTTGCATTATGCTCGTCGTATTGTATAAAATGCTAAAAATAAAAAAAATTATATAAATTATTTTAAATGACAATCCACCTTGTGTACGTATACAGTGTATGTGTAACTGCAACAGCAACAGCCCAACTATCAAACTATCAACAACAAACGGAAGTCGATAAATTAAATATGCACAACTAAATGGTTTTTGTTTGTAATTTTTATTTTATAGCTTTTTTGCGCTTTTTCTGCAAGTCGAACGCGATCCAACAATGGCAACACCAAATACGAGAACATATACAATAATCTAATTGGAATATGTATGTGCGCTAAACAAAACAACAATTAAATTCTCATTAAGCATAAAAAAATAATTATTTTTAATTATAATTTAACACTATCTGTCAACGCAAAGTACATACATACTCGAATAGTTTCGTTTGACAACAATGTCATTGAATTGGTTTAGAGTTAAGTACACGATCCACGCTAATTGCTCTTGCCCAATTTATCACTTCAACGTCGTTCATACGACTATATAAAGAGTGATCCAATAGGAGATATTTTTCCCCAATTGGAATTCTCATTGGGATGTATCTGTGATAACTGACATTTGGGTTCAGTATCCATTGAAATTCCAGAACCAAATAACTGATCTCTGGTTTTCGAGACCAAGACGCAATTTATTTCAGTAGTGGTAACCGCACGTTTGAACGATAATACGATAATAGTGTGGGAAAAGATATCAAGGTTCCCCTTTGCCATTGGCAATCAGGCGTTATATCCTCTACGTCCACTTCTGAAATCGAAATATCTTTAATGGAAATTCCTGATATCGTGCATGGAATCAAAGGACAGAGAGTACGCTGGCTCGATCACTGCATCTTCTATTTGTTAACAACAGTATGAAGAGTTGGCTCGTAGTCGTAACCGATTCAGTTAGATTGTTGACACGGTATACAAGCGAGCAATGGTCTATAAAATCCGTCCTAAAATTCATTGAAATTTCACCATCAGTAGACTTACGTGGACCGTGCTATGGCTAACTCAAAACAATAAGAATTATTGCCTGTCCAGAAAGTTCTGAGGAGAAAAGCGCCGAAATATCTAAATTTTATATGGAACCATTTCAACGCATCTCGAGTGTGGCAATTGCATGCACCGGATAGCTCCTAATACCCGACTATAGAGTGCACACAAGTCAATTGGATATGAATATTGCTTCTGTAACTGAAAGTGTACGTGAATACCGCAATCAACCAATTCGTCCGGGTTCTCAAGCTCTGGGTCTCTCATATGGCACATTGTGACGTATTTTAAAGAGAGATCTTGGTCAGAACGCATACAAACTACAGTTTGTTCAAGAATTGAAGACGGTTGACCTTTCTTTGCGTCTTCGATTTGGTTTATGGGCATTCGAACAGCTATTGATCCGTTTTTATTATCGCAAAATTGTGCTTAGCGATGAACCTCATTTTGGCTGAATGGATGCGTCAACAAACAAAATTTGTACAGCTAGCTAGAAGAGAACCAACAACTTCCAATGCATCCTGATAAATGCAATGTTTGCTGCATTAAAAGCGAACACACGTAATTAACGGAATACCACCTAAACGTTTAAAACTCCCGGAAGCTCTTATTGGATCACCCTTTAAAATTGAGATGACATTTTTGTTTTTGTCTATAATGTCGTTCCACGTGATCGAATCTGTGAAGCGTGCGCCGTTTAATTATTAAGTCAAATCACAAAAAACTCAAATTACAACCGCGTGACAACTGGTGTGGTTGGTCAGACGTGTCGAAGTCAATTTTATGTAAATTAGACGCGTGAAAATTAAATTATTTCGTTTAATTTAATTTTGTATCGATTATATTGTTGTGTCTATTCGCTGATTAAAATGTGGTCTTTAAGAGACACCTTAAACGCGGATAATCTTCACGTCGATCGTTTCATATTTTTTAGTTAATATTTTGGCCTGCTGAGTGAATTTTATTTAAGACCGGGAAATATGGTGGCCACTATTGTGAAGAAATGAAGCTGGGAAGATTTTTTTGGAAAAACTATTGAATTTCATGGGTCTTATGGGATGGCGCCGAGCCTTGTCGTATAGCGTCCATTGATTTCTACCTAATAGTTTACGTGCGCCCAAGGCAACAAAGCATCGTTTAAAATCTTTAATGAAAACGAGTAATGAGCGTTATGTGGCAGTGACCGCAGCCCAAACCATCACTGATACGCAGGTGCTAGTTTTGTCAGAGTATTTTGCTGGTCTAAATTGTCTTTTGATTTGCAAATCTATAAAACGTACGTGTTTTCATTAGAAAATACCAAATTCTGAAGCTTGGTGCAGGTGCAGGTGCAGGTGCAAGTGTTTTAAGTGTTCGATTTTCACCATTCGAACCATTGTTGGCAATGTTGCTGGTTTTAAATGCTTCATGGCGTTTTTTTGATTTCATTTCATCTGATTATTATCGTATTCGAACCATTCATCACTGACAATAATCACTTCTACTATAATCAGCAAGTTTGTTTTGGAGAGGTGTGGAAGACTAAGATATGCGAAATACTGAATCTTACATGTTTGCATCTTCACAGTTACCACAGAGTTAGATGGTCCTGAAGAAAGCGTATGGCTTTATATGTAGGCCGGTTTCGATCTGATGATTATGATGTCATTGAAGATAAAATCCATCTTATCAGGTATATGCTACCGGACTTGATATTCATACTGTGCGATTCGTAAATATACGTTCAGTTGTGACGCGACAGTACTAGTGAATTACAAGAACTTAACTCGAAAATATTTTATTAATTAATTGTGGTGTGAGATAATTTATTATTGTATTTGTTGGAGTTGCTCAGAACGCCACATAACTCCCCCGAAAGTGAATTCCCCTCTCCGAATAATTATGATTATTTGTGCCGCAGTGCGTGGGGTTCCTAAATTCGCCCGCTTAGTAAGTATAGGCTTGTTGCGACATGAAACGATCCTGACTGCTTGCTGTATTTGTGGGTGCCCACCTCATTGAATTTGGCTTTGTTGCAGCATGAAACGAACTTCCTGGAAATATCTATGCCTTGAACGCGAAACTAGCTTACCACGTATTGAAAGAAAAAGCCGGGAAATTCCACTGTGGGAAGTTTAACTTTTTGTCGTGTTAGGTTAGGCAGGAGGGTAAGATGAAAATTAGCGGGTGTTTTTGTGTCAGAAGATTTTGACGTGTAATGCCTTAAACAGAGCTCGAATCGTATACGAACCACAGCTTATCATCCTCAAGAAAATGGTATGGTCGAACGCTTCCATCGGCAGTTGAATTTGGACTTAGAGCACGAGGTAATACAGCGCAATGGAGCTCGGAAATACCCATTATTTTATTTGGTATACGAGCTACAGTTAAAGAAGATTTAAAAGCTCACCAGCGGAGTTAGTATATGGACAAACCATCAAACTACCCGGTGAGTTTTTCGTAGAAAATCTTCTACCGTCCTTATCCACAACAGATACCGTAGCGAAATACGATGCAAAATTTAATTCCAACCTCAACAAGACATACCACTCAGAAGTACATTTTTGTTTCAAAATCGCTGGAAAATTGCGAGTATGTCTTTGTTCGAATTGATAAAGTCAAGACTGGATTACAAAACCCGTATGATGGACCATTTAAACTTGTACGTCGATTACGAAAATATTTCGTGATTTCTGTGAATGACAAACAACAATCAATATCTATTGATAGATTAAAACCCGCGTATGGTATTTTAAGTCAGGCTGATGATCAAATATCAGCCACGAATCGATTTAAAACCGTTAGATTTCCTATCTAATATTATAGAAACCTAGGGTTTCCCATCCGCGAGGGGAGTCATACCAAGTGAATATTATTGGCATGTTTGGGTTTATCCAACTCACCGGGAAGCTTACAACAGATTAGCCGTAAACAATTTCCACTGGGTTTTCAGATCCTATTTCATTGTTGTTCGGATCTACTGTTTTATGTGTCGTCTGTGGCTTTAACTGTCATTCGTTTCGTTAAACCAAAATTTTAATCTGTTTTGGCTTGGTTCATTAATCCCGTTCATCAGTTGCTCTTAATCAGTTTTCATACTCAGTATCCGCTTTCAAAAATAGAAAAATGGTTTAATTAATTCAGCTGATCCAGGAAGCCAATTCGATTGGGTTTTGTTCAGTTTTATTTGAAGAACCTGGTATTAGAGACTGAAACCCTATTTGGTTGGTCGGTTTGGCAGTGTTAAAAAAACCGAACAAGGAATTCCAATCAATATAGAACTTTGGAAACTAACGATGAGTCGCCATCGATCAACAAAAACTCGAAACCAGATTTGATGAATCCAATCCTATAATGTATGCATCTATATTGATCTATACAGTGTCTCGTAACAAATCCTACGACTCTAGTTATCTGTGAGGTCCCCGATGTGATATCAGCAGCCCGAATCTTAACCGTTCCAATTTTGGACATGTTAGTTATTACTGACGAGTCTATCCCTTGTTCACTGATCTCCTAACTGATTCCATTGCGTATTTGTGTTTTCAGTTTCGACAAGCTATTTTGTCGATTGAACTAAGTGGTTACTATATGGTTTTGACATGTTCTGCAGAGTTTTGCACTTTAACTACTATTATCAGCCTCGAAGGCTTCTCGAAGTGGTGAGCTTTACTAGTCGACATTATTGATTTGATCTCAAATGAGAGAGTGGATTTTGATGTTTTTTACTCTGACCATAGGTAAAAAAAAACTAATAAATAAAAAAATTAAATCCTTCTAATAGGGAGCTGCTGCTCTCAGTTCACTTTCCAGGTTTCAGCATTATCAACTCTGATTTTTGTACTCTAGAGGTTGCTATCATTAACCCTTTTGACTAGACTTAGCCCGCAGACTTAGCCCGCTAATAGAGATTCGTTTACTCTCATTAGGTATCACTTATCCAAAAAAGCAGGCACATCAGGCCTTATTAGTCTTTCACAACTTTTCTTACGACATATTTGAAATACTCGTAATTAGATTTCTTATAGAGATCAATACTTATCTGTCTGCTTCGGCCACATCCAGCATGAAAATAAGTAAAGAGTCCATTGTTAGATTGTGTTTGCTGTCGGGTGTTTTCAGCATGCGTTGGACAAGAGCCGGGCTAGTCCTAATTCCAAAGGGAAAGGGTAACCCACACGATCCAACATTCCATCGGCCACTATGTGTATGTTAGACACAGCTGGCAAGTTGCTCGATAGATTGCTCAAGCCGAGACTCGCAACTGCAATCCAGGCTGCAGGCGACCTATCGCCGAATCAGTTTGGTTTTAGGCTTGGCAGGTCTACAATGGATGCAATACGAAAGGTGATCGAGGCGGTTATAGGATAGCTGAAGGCCGCAATCACTACTCTAGACGGATTGTTTTCTTGGTGACGCTCGATGTTCGGAATGCCTTTAACTCGATGAGCAGGGTACATATACTGGACGCACTGGAGAATTCGTTTCACATACCGAGATATCTGTTATGGATACTAGGGGACTATCTGCATGATCGATCACTGGTATACAAAACAGAAGAGGGAGAGCAATTCACAGTGATCACTGCGGGTGCAGCTCAGGGATTGGTCTTACGATCCGATCTCTGGAACGCGTTCTATGACAACCTGTTACGAGCGGAGATGCCAGACGAGACCCAGCTGGTGGGTATGCTGATGATGTTGCGGTGTTCATTGCTGCCCGTGATACAAAGCTCATTCAGCTAAAAATGAACCAGGTGATGAGGTCAATAAACGCATGGATGACCTCACACGGGTTGACACTTGCTCTGCAGAAAACAGAGATTGTGATGCTCACCAAGAAGAGAATGCAAGTGGAACTCCCAATGTTCATTGGCAGTGAAGTTGTAGAGATAAAGTCATCTACAAAATATTTGGGGGTGCTGATCGACTCAAAGTTAAGCTTTTTCGTGCAAATCCGAAAAACGGCAGACAAAGCTGCAAAAGGAGTGATGGCACTTGCTCGGCTGAAGGCGAATATTGGTGGGCTAAAGGCAAGCAGGCGAAAATTACTAATGTCCGCAACCCAGTCCGTATTGCTTTACGGGGCAGATATATGGGCAGACGCTCTGGACAAGGAGATATACCGAAAGAGACTGGCCCAGGTGCAGAGACGTGGTGCATTGCGAGTGGTTTCGGCTTACCGTACCGTACTGGTCATAGCGGGAGTCATCCCAATCAAGAGTCTGGCCAAAGAGAAGAAGGTCATCTATGAAAGGCCGCAGGGAGTGAGCAAAGAGGCGACTGGAACCTCGAAAGAATCCGCATGATGAAACACTGGCAGGAGTCATGGCAGTGGGAGACCAGCGGTAGATGGGCTGCGAAGCTAATCTGAAAAGTGGAGCCTTGGATTGAAAGAGGACATGGAGAGGTCGGATATTAAATAACGCAATTCCTAAGCGGGCATGGTTACTTCCGATCGTACCTATGTAAGGTGAAGGTGGTAACGGGACCGGGCTGTCCACACTGCCAGGACACGGAAGATGCGGAGCATATTTGAAGATGACAGAAATTGTCTAGAAGAGGAACTTGGCATATGGTCACCAGAGACTGCTGTGAGGATCATGCTACACAGTGCGGAAAATTGGAGCACAGTATCCCGTTATGTAGAAAACGTCTTGAAACGAAAACATAGAGAGCTGGATAGCAGCCCGTAAATGAGATGCCTCTAAATTAGAAAAAACGGACTAGGTGACACGGTGTTTTGGTGGGTATGTCATTCGATAGATGGTGTTGACGTTTTTGACAGCATCTCATTTTTAAGCATCACTGAGTATTAATTTTGAGATTGAACAAACCATCGTGTCATGGATTCGATTAATAGTATCACATCACTTGGACACTGGATGGCCTTTTAGTTTTTGTTAAAGATTGCTCCTAAGGCGGTGTTCTTTCACTTCTCTTGTGGCTCTTAGTTATCGATGAGTTATCGTAGTTTGATGAGAACTATATTGATGACTTAGTCAATATGCAGTGGCAGGTATAAAGACTTTAATATCTTGTCTGATTTAACGCAGTACACTCGACAAATTGTCGAATCATGGTTTTAACTGGTGATATAGACCATTTATTTAGGAACAGTTTCCTCTACGGACTTTAGATTTGGTAGAATACTTTTGGTCTGACTGTGGAGCATAGACTAATTAAGGTATGACTGAAAATCTTTTTTGGCTTTTGCCAATGAACCATTGGCTAGGTAGCTAAAAACATTTTATTTAAATATTCTACGCCCTAACCACGTCACAATTGAGACCTTAGGAACCACTAATACGTCCTGGTGCACATTGTAGTTGGTCAGCCCAATGAATTCTTTTACATCATCAGGTGCATCATAATTTTTATTTACCGTCGAAAATCGAACTCAAGACCGAGGCGTGATGAGAAACTCTCTCAATCATTATGCTACAATCGGCATAAACATTTTATTAGGTTTCTCTTTTCCAACAATAGTGTAACGCGCATGTGGGTACCAGGACGCTGTGTCATTGAACGAAGGATGATCGTGAAGAGTTCAGGAAGTATGATCGTGAAGAGATCGTCGTTAATAACCATTTATCGTCGAGTTAACCGATTGCCTACTATCTTAAAGCAAATTATGGCCGCGTCTATTATGCCTCTACAGTTGACCAGTTGGCAACTCTGCTGTAGTATATGCCTATAGCAGCATCGCTTGCAATATTGACGTAGATCATCACTCCCCATACAAAATACGAATAATTCGTACGCATCAATCTATATTTAGCCTCGAACAATGTAACCACTTGTTAGCTTTGTCATAAACACATAAAATATTTATGACGTACATATTGAGTTACATGCTCATAAATGCCGGGAACAGCATTACATATTATAGACGCGATGCATATCACGATATAGAAAATAAAATTGTTGGGTATTTGTCTAAATAGGTTTTTCAGTTTTTGTTGGAACATTTCCAATTTTATTTTCATTTAAATTTAATTTATGATTATGATAATACAATCAAAACGCTATATAATCCCGCGTAATTCGCGTGTAGGCTTGTATACATGTATAATAGTGACATTGAAGTGACGCATGACCGATAGTTTCAAATCAATCGAACCACTTAATAATAAATAATATTGTTGACATGTTCATAAAAAAAAATTGACATACATTTCTGGCAGCTATACAACTAATCGTTATGATGGTGATTTCCGGTGAAATTAGACAAACGTCGAGTTGGGCGCGCTCATCTAACGTTTTGATGCCAATGCCAACAAATTCTCGGAAATTGTGTTACTGCAGTGGCGCTATTTTGGTCAAATGATTCAATAATACATTTTAATATGAAACAGTTTTGTGAAAATATTAGATGAGGGTGTACCTACCCTATATACTCATCGGTCATGAACTGACTATGCTTGAACTGTATAAATCGTACAAAATATTCGAACATAAAATTGGAGTCAGCGAAACGTTTTTATGATCAATATTTAATGGAGATACATAATAATTTTTATATTTCGACAGCAAAAAATTATAAAAACTGTGTTTAAAATGGTTGAATCTCTGGTTAATTGGCTTGTGTATCAAGGTTATAGACTTAAAGATTTCAAGAAATACAATAAAATGTATTTGGATGCGGAAATAACTTTTGCGTTACACAAAATTTGTATAACACGCCAATCAATCGTATATATGCAATTATGAAAATATGTGTCCGCTTTTGATCACCTTATAATTCAAGATTAAAGGCAAATTATTTAATTTATATCTTAAGACGTGACATCTTAACATGTCCGAGTAACGTTTGCCAACATTTTAACTGTCTTTAATCATCAAGTCATCATTTGTAAAAGTGAAAAAGCTGACTGATAAGTTTTATTTGTTGGTGATTTCATTACCACGGTTTGCAATTAGCTTAGTACACAGGCTACCTTAAGAATACTGTACGATAAATGTACAATATGAACAAAAGATCAAAATTTAAAAAAAAAAGTATTAATTTTTGTCCATTTTCATTCATGACTTCCTTTTAACCATGGCCTACTTTTGTCCATGTCTGCCTTTTGTCCATATGACCTAAGTTGAGTGCCTTTTGTCCCTGTTTGCCTCTTGGTCATGTCTGTTTTTGTCCACATCTGCTTATTGTCCATGTCTGCCTTTTGTCCATGATCTACCGTTGACCAAGTCTGCCTTTTTCTTTTACTGCTTTTCGTCCATATCTGTCTTTTGTTGATGTCAGCCTTTAGTCCGGGTTTGCCTTTTGTCCGTGTTTGCCTTTTGTCCATGACTCTCTTTTGTCCATGATTGCATTTTGTCTATGATGCAATTTTGTCCATATCTGCCTTTTGTCCATGACCTACTTTTGTCCATATCTCCCTTTTGTTAATGATGCAATTTTGTCCATGTCTGCCTTTATGTCTATGACTGCTTTTTGTCCATGATGCAATTTTGTTTGTGGCTGCCTTTTGTCCATGCCCTACTTTTGTCCATGTCTGCCCTTTGTCCATGATGCAATTTTGTCCATGTCTGCCTTTTGTCCATGACCTACTTTTGTCCATGTTTGCCTTTTGTCCATGTCTGCATTTTGTTCATGTTTGCCTTTAGTCTAGACTGTCTTTTGTCCACGACTGCCTTTTGTCCATATCTGCCTTTTGCCATGATGCAATTTTGTCCACGTCTGCCGCTTGTTCATGATCTACCTTTGTCCATGTCTGTCTTTTTTTAATGACTGGCTTTAATCCATGTCTGCATTTTATCCATGTCTGCCTTTTGTTCATGTCTGCCTTTTGTCCATGACTGTATTTTGTCCAAGACTGCATCTTGTCCATGTCTGCCTTTTGTCCATGACCTACCTTTGTCCATGTTTGCCCTTTTTTCATGACTACCTTTTGTCAATGTCTACATTTTGTCCATGATGCAATTTTGTCCACGTCTGCCGTTTGTCCATGATCTACCTTTGTCTTATTTAATGACTGCCTTTAATCCATGTCTGCATTTAATCCATGTCTGCCTTTTGTCCATGACAGTCTTTTGTCCACGACTGCATCTTGTTCATGTCTGCCTTTTATCCATGACGCACTTTTGTCTATGTCTGCCTTTTGTCCATGATCTACCTTTGTCAATGTTTGCCCTTTTTTCATGACTACCTTTTGTCAATGTCTGCCTTTTGCCCATGAGTTCCTTTTGTCCATGACTTTCTTTTGTCCATGTTTAGTATCAAGTTTTTTATCTTGACCCTTCTGGTTTTCTCTAACTATATCTATCTTGTTTCTATACATGCTGAGACACTCCAAATTCTTCTGGTGTCATTCCTCAAAGGTGTTAGAAATTGGCTTGGGTATCTAGGCTATAAACTTAAAGATTTCAAGAAATACAATAAAATGTATTTGGATACGTAAATAACTTTTATCTTTCAATAAAAATTTTATAAGACGCCGACCAATCGTATATGTACAGTTATCAAAATATCTGTAAGCGTTTGATCATCTTATAATCCAAGATTAAAGGCAAATTATTTAATTTATATCTCAAGACGTGACATCTCAACAAGTCCGAATAAAGTTTGTCAATATTTTAACTGTCTTTAATGTCATCATTTGTGGAGGTGAAAAAGGCTGACTGTTAAGTTTTATTTGTTGTAATTTCATTACCATGATTTGCAATTAGCTTAGTACACAGGCTACCTTAAGAACACTGTACGATAAATGTACAATATGAACAAAAGATCCAAATTTAAAAAAAAAGTATTAATTTTTGTCCATTTGCATTCATGACTTTCTTTTAACCATGACCTACTTTTGTGCATGTCTGCCTTTGGTCCATGACCTTTTTGTGTCCATGAGTGTCTTTTGTCCATGTCTGATTCTTGTCCATGTCTGCTTTTTTCAATGTACTTTTTTCTGTGTACAAGTCTGCCTTTTGTCCATGTCTGCCTTTTTTCCAATATCTGAATTTTGTCGATGACTTATTCTTGTTCATGTCTGTCTTTTGTTATTGGTCTACTTTCGTCCATGATCTACTTTTGTCCATGTCTGCCTTTTGTCCATGTGTGCCTCTTGTACATTTTTGTTTTTTGTCCATACCTGCCTTTTGACTATGTGTGCTTCTTGTCCATTTCTGTTTTTTGTCCATGTCTGCCTTTCGTCCATGTCTGCCTTTTTTCAATATCTGCCACTTTTGTCCGTAACCTACTTTTGTCCATATCTGTTTTTTGTCTATGTTTGCCTATTTTCAATGTCTAAGTTTTGTCCTTGACCTATACTTTTGTCCGTGTCTGCCTTTCGGCCATGCTCTAATTTTGTCCATGTCTGTCTTTTGTCCACGACTGTTTTTGTCCATGACTGTCTTTTGTACATGTCTGTACAAAAGACAGTCATGGATTGTTCATGTTGTTAACCAAGCTTTTTTTATCTCAACCCTTCAGGTTTTGTCACATGCTGAGACACTCCCAATTCCCTCGGCATCACTTCTAATAGGTGTTAGAATTGTATGAAATCAATTTTTTTCATAATTTTCCCGAGATCTCTATTAAAAATTTAGATCAAAAATTTGAGTTCAGTGGTTCAGTAGCAAATAGACAGATGGCAACACGTGCAAGAAAGAAACAGCTTATGAATTTTCCACAAGGAATTATTTTTACATCCTTATCGAAGGTTTGATTGGTCAAAGAACACAATTGACTCTTAAGAATCCAATGGCTTCTTGAAGTACTGTTTGATGAGCTGTATCGATAGGAGGCTTTATTTGTACGCTGTTACTCTCTATATGATGTTCGCGCTACAAAGACATGTTAACGAACGTCAATATTGGATGGTATAAATATAAAAGACTTGTGGTTTGTTATGGACCAATTCAGCAACAGAGTTGATGGAAGATTAATGTTGCGTAGTTCGTTTTGAAAGTCCATATATGTCATTGTCTGATGTTCTTAACGATAAGCGTATCGGTTTAACTAGGATTGGTTGATGTATATCGTGAGTTTAGCTTAATTTGACGCTGACTTCCTTCGCTAAGTCTAATTGGTTGTATCCTTTCTGTTGCGTATCGATGTGTTTGTGATTAGAAGGCATATGTTATCTGCCCATGAAGGGTAATTGCTTTCCTGCATTAATACCAACTGGATGACGTTAGGCGAGGCAAAATATTATTTTCTCATGACTCTGTCTGTAATAAACCTTGATGTCAGATTCTAATTCTTTGTTAGTTCTTCTGCCTCTATTTTGACAGTCATCATGATATGGACTCTAAATCGTAATCTTTCGAAAATTGGATTGTTATTTGAGCTTGATTGTTATTTGAAAATTGAATTGTCAAAGCTATGATAGTGAACTGACTTACCATCGCAACGAATTCGTCAGTTCTGCATTCATGTGATCATTCCTGGCCATTTTAATATAAGAATAAATGCCCGACAGATCCGAGAGAGGCTGAGGTTTACCGGATTAAGGACTTGACATCGCATAACTCACATAAGCATACTGCCAGAATATAAATGCTGACACTAATACAAAACGATTTACTACCATAAAACATCAGGTTATAATCTGACTATGCGATCAATAAAATTGCTATCTCAACCCTCTTGACCTTTGAAATAAAAATACAAACACAAATCCACTTATGTTTTCACATAAAAAGCTTCAAAAAAACCAAACAGATATTAATCATCCCAATCCAATTTACATATCTCGTGGAGTGAACCTCAAACAAACCTATATACAATGCGAAAGCTCGATTATTGTTATTAACCAAAATGGATTTCTCAAGACAACATGAATTATTACAAAAGAACACCAACAACATGTATAAAGCGATACAGAATAACCACTTAAGTCCTACAAAACAAAAATTGGGTTTGTCAAGTGAGATTCAAGAATGTGAATTGCCTCGTACAATTGTATGTCTATGTGTGTATGCTGATTGAAGTGTGAGACTTCTAGAATAGACGAGCGATTTGTCATCGCGAGTGTATCTAATCCACATCCACATGATTTATGAGTACATAGCATATAAACAACAGAGCATGGTTTATTTATAAAGTCATGCAATTGAGTCTTGCGATTTCGAACATCTGGGGTTTGTGTGTATGGATATGCGGTCGCATATAAGATGTCATCTCTCCAACTATATATCATTTTGTATATTTGCGGTCTGGGATAGTATATGTGTTACATGTCTTAAGCTTTAAGACTAGTGTGGTTGCTGTTATACAATAACATTTTGAGGAGAGACGAAAAGGCGACATGTAAACTATAACAAGACGCGAAGCTTAGGATGATATAAAACGAGGTGATAGAAATACGGGCGGATTATAAAGTGACAAATTGGTGTGACATAATTTATAATGGCGCGAATTATTTTGTGTATAATCAATAAACACGTTATAAAGAGGATTGAAACGCAGTAATGACCAATTAAACCACAGAATGCACTCCTTCGCAAACTAGTTTCACCTACATTTTAGTGGTGCAATACTTGTGTACAAAAAATTAAATTTCTTCCACCGATAGATTACTGACCTTACACCGACAACAATTTTTTATTCATTAAAATAAATAATAAGTTTGTTTCACACATTCGAAGGCGTCACAATCAACCACATCATGTGATTGAATTTCATTTTTTTTTTCGATTCAAGACGCGAGAATAATCTACCTGCATTTGCTTTCTATATACTCATTTGTTTAAGATTGGTGGTGTTTGTAAACACCTACGTACTTAATGGAACAATTTATTATTTTGAATTCATTCAAAATGTTCGATTCATAAACATGTTTGATGATGTGGATGTGAATGTTAAATCTCCATCATCGGCCGATATATAAAATTGGATAGTAAGTACAATTTAGATCATAATCCCGATTAGTGTGCATAAAGAGATAATCCTCAACAAGTTTATTGTGTTAGTTAAGAGAAACGAGAATTTAAAGCGAAGTACCGACTTATTTAAATCAAATTATATAAATCATGGGGACGCTCCACAACCTAAGAGTACTCAAAAGCCGGGCAAAAAAAAATTTGTTGATATTACAGATTGTATTCATCATCACATCAGTACCAACTATATATAAATATGGTAGGTTTATGATTACCCGAATTTCTGCTATTTAGTTCTAACTGTGGAAATGGACATTTCAGGGCAGCACTCTGTACGAACGTTAGTTTCTAAATATGCTGTTTTTAAATGTGGCAACACTTTATTACGTATGAAACTCAATCTATAAGAATTGTTTGTAATATCTTGATTAGGATAAAATTGAAGTTGCCGGTAGACCGGTCCATGTAGAATGGTAGTGTGGTCTGGTTAGTTCTCATATCTTCAGTTTGAGTCTCATTTGGGTCTTGTCGCGTTATATTCAATTTCATATACTTGACATTAACTGATATACTCGAAATGATGAAGGAGGTGATATGTGATTCACCACATACCTATGCCATGCTTGGATGACGTATAGTTGTTCCATCAGTATCCGTTACCGAGATTACTGATAGAATTACTACAATGGTTCGACCATTTGATGCAACAATGTTTCGACCGCTTACTGATTGGTTAAAGGAAGAGAGTTAAGTTAGATGAGTTGAAGAGTAATTACGAGAATTCCAAGGCAAAACAGTAATTTGGGTAGAAGCCAATATTGGCCATATATAATCCAACTTCGAAATATTAAAGTTCTGAATTTATACGTACAGACTGATCACCAAAAATACGTAATATATTCAGGCTATGTAAACAAAACTATCGCATAACTGGAAACAGTTTAATACTTATGTTCGAAATCATTCACAATCAAAAACGTTCACATAACTTATCCAAACAAATGACGTTGTGCTTCCTCTGATTTTCATAAAGAACGATTTCCTCAAAGTAGTACTAAACAACACTAACAGTATCTTCGTTATTTCACTCTTTCCAATAAATTCACCCTCTCATTTCCGTCAATAGATTCACATGAAATAAACGAAGTAGATCTCTGCTATATACAACCTCTCCACGTAAACTGGACGTATTCGCCTTTTTCGTTAACATTGTATGATAACCCCAGTCACTAATGCTTCGCGATACATCATTTCTACCTCCACCCTGTGGAGTGGAACCAGAGTTTCTTGAAGCATGTCAGTCACATTAGAATGAGCTTCCCATATCCCCAGAAATCTCGTTAGAGTTCTATTTTCAACAGAATCATCATAGAAGGCAATAGGACAATATTTTTCAAAATTCACCTTTAGTTCACTATTTAAGATTCCCTTTCCAATGAGAGAAACCAAAAGTGATTCCTGGCAAGAAACTGTTCTTATTCAACTTCAACTAAGTGTTCTTAACACTTTTCAAGCCTGCGTTTCGTCAAACCATTCAACATAGATTTCCTCTATAATTTATTGTCAGATTCCATCCACTTTTCTGGTATCCAGATCGCACCCTTTTGAGAGTTCGAAGAAAGGTTTCTTTTGCTTCTATTCGCAATAATTCGGAATCTACAAACACAACATTTTATACATTCGCCCTTTTGCCTCTGACTCCATTAAAATTGCCCCATACATCCTACGTTGTCTTATCTCTGACTCATAATTCCTCCAAATTATTTTGCTCTAGGAATAGCCTTCTCTAATCACATCGGCGTTCGTTTCACGCTCTAGCATCACATTCAAATCATAATTGACCAGATAAGTTTGCAGCATATCACTCTTCGCATTTTGTATGTTGGTATTCAGTTTTGGAGAGGGGATGATCTATTCGACGTCACAAGTGCGAGATGAATATGATCGATTACTCGTGACCTTACTCTTGGGGAGTACAACCCCATCCTAATTTTGTTTTATTGATTTTTTTACCGACAACTGTTTGCCCATACTGTGGCAACAATCAATAAAATATACCAGATCGCACTCTAAACGCTACCGATAGAAAGAAAGAATGATCTTCCTTGAAAGATCGCTGTATGTAATTTCCTGATCCTGAACTTATTATACACTAGTATCGTGAGTTATAAGAGTGTCACTTTCCATTCTTGGGGCATAGATTCATTCCGTCTTACCAATCGAAAAAGGTCTCTGAATTGATGTAATCAACTCCAGGTGAACGATTTTTTAAATAATTGACCTTAGTGAATTCCGTATAGATGTTTAATGACCATCTCTGAGGTTTGTATTTGAAGGTATTCCAGTACAGCTGGTGACATATGAGGAACGTTAAGTAGTTCAGATATTTGGTCACGTTATGTATCGAGTACTGCATCAATGTTAACACAAAGGTTTCCATCTTGTTCCCGAAAGATTTCCATCCTGTTCCCGAAAGATGAAGTTGACCACAATGCTTCTTCTGTCTACAAATTCTTTAGCTGCCGTTCTAGCAAGAATCGCTTTAGTTTTCCTAGCGATTATAAACCGTGTCAACAGCTAGATGGCACTCTTCATCAAACCAACCATTATTACATTCCAGATAGCTTAATACATTCCAGATAGTGTTCACTTCGTCAGACTGGTGATTATATTGCAAATTGCTGTTCCTGACAAGATCTTGATATCTTCGTCGTTGCGTTTCTTCATTTATCAGACCTTCACAGGAGATTCGCGTTTTATATTCCTCTGTCCTCCTTGACTTGTATAAAATTACCATCGCAGATAATGGTCCTGTCTACGAATCTTGTTGATAACCTTACGTCTTGAAAAACCCGAGTCCACTCTTTTAAAATCAATACATGGTTAGCTTGGCTTCGGAATGTTTTACGTGTCGTCCATGCCTCCAAATGGAAGTTTTATGAGGAAGGAATTAACTTGTCACTTTGAAATCATGATCGATCGCAAAGAAGATCTCCATTTTCAGTCGCTGTTTAGTGTCGAGAGTACGAACTTATACTATTCCATAAGTCGGTGTGATTTCTACCAGCTCTAGCATTAAAGTCGCCAATCACCAATCTGACATTGTTCTGAGGTTTAGATCCCATCAGATTAGCGATATTATTGTAAAATGAGTCTTTATCATGGGTTTGGCTTCCATTAGTGGGCGCATTCCTACAATTAGCAGGTTGGCTAATTAAATGTACAAGCGTAGCTTACATATTCGATTGTAGACTGATTGGATGTTCAACACACCTTCCAAATACTAGATTTTCGAAAAAAACCTGTACTGTGTTGCCTTGGAAATTCCACCTGCAGATCCTAATTCTCGTGTCCGGGTATTGATCGGAGGTACATTATTTTGTTGCCAATATCCGATGTCTTAAGTTTCTGCGAATGTGGGTTGTCAGTCCAGTGATCTAACCAGATTTGGTCACTTTATCCATAATATAGGTCGTATGTTTCGTTCGAAATATTTACGTAACGTGGATAGTTAGATCATTCAAATTTTCTATAATTTCGAGATAATGATCAAAGTAATGATCGCGGTTTAACGGAAATCCAATGAGGTGTCGTCCCAGTGGCTTGATTTAAACAAGACTCAAACACTGCCACTTCTAATTATGTGCAGGTGATTCAATAGCTCGAGACTTGGTGAACAAGTATAATTAAGCGAAAATTGCGATCGAGTAAATTTTTTTTCGATATCGATCAGATCAGCACCTTGCCATCGAAGATGTTAAAAAATTATTTAGGGATAGCCCCAAAATGTTTAAATTTTCAAAATAATTTTCAAAGTAAATAAATAAAATTTTTCTAAAATTATTTATAGCGTGAAAGCGAAAGAACGAGATGGAAAAGTCTAAAAATACAAAACGAAGAAGAAAAACAATTTTCTTTCAAGCTTTAAAGATTTTTCATAAAATTAATTGTTTTTCTTCGATCTTCTTCCACATCTTACCGAACATCTTCCATATTTCTCGTGAAATTCTATATTTTTTCTTATTTAAAACCGAGTCGATTGAAGAAAATTAAATCCGCGCGGACACACACACATACAGCACCACGAGAGAGATATATAATTGATGAGTAATAATTTTTGTTTTATTTCTTGGCCTCATTCATGTATCGCCCATAAATTTCGCAAACGTGAAATTAGAGAAACAGCTGAATTGAATCGCCGAACGTAAGTATTGCGCGATGATAAAAATACTGTGCGCGATCAAATGAATCATATTCGCGCGATCGCGTATTACATATGTATATATAATTTTGTCCTCACGCAGAATAGCGATCACGGTCAGACGTGATGACGGCTACGGTTTATATTACATTCGACCAATAAATCTACTCATCATTAAGTTTTTTTATTTCTTCAAATTTAAGATAAGACATTATACTCGTACATTCCCACAATTTATTTGGTAACATTTCAGCGATCGTATCGCGATCCACCTTCACTGTCATTTATAATATTTTACCTACGGATAATGGACATGTTTGAAAGTTAAGTTTTTTTTTCTTCTACAAATAATATCCATAAACATAATTTATTTCAATTTATATTCTTGTTTTGTTGTGTGCGCGATCTTATAAGATATCTTAAAGTAGAAGAAACTTTTTTATTAATTTAATGATCTAAAGAGATCAATTACAAAGATTGTTTGTATTTTATATTATTGCTATCTTATTAATGTTGCAAATAGTTGATCGACTGAGGATTGAATGAGGGGAGGGCATCGATGATATGGATGGAATGTCAAGATGGATGGGAGATTAGTGCTTTATGCTGAACTGTAGTAACCGTAAAGCGGTGAACTGAGATTCTCAAAAGTTTTCCAAAACGAGGTATCATTTCAAAAAATATGTTGAAAATACACACGAGTTGACGTGAGTACACTTCATTATTTCAAGACGCCTTGGTTTTGTGGATATTATATGAGAGTTGCTAAACTATCTTAGAAATATAAATGACGACTATAGACTTCACAGCTCTGGGTTCTGTAGCCTCGCCAGTAACTTAATGGGCCAACTAATCCATGAACTGTGGTTTTATGCAAAATTTTGGTGGGCAGTACACTGCCGATAGACAACGACAGAAACAAGGAAGAAGTCGGAGGGAGCAATCTCAGGTGGATACAGCTAGTGGATTAAAATATCCCATGTATCCCAAACAATCTCCTCAAACTTTGCTTGGTGACTTTTGCAAAATGTGCTGTCCATGACTTTAACCTCACGAAACGATGATTTCGATGATTAGGTTAAAGTAGCTGATATAGGATCACTCGAACAGATTCTACCAGATAGATTCTCCATTCCCGTCACGGCTCGATGCAAAAAACAAAACAGATTTTATCTTTATAGGGGCAGTTGTTGGCTTGACTTGAGTGTATACTGACCCCAATTTTCATGTTTTGCACCATACCCATATGAAGTAAGTTTCACCTGAATTTTCATAGCACCTCCAACTCTTCCCGTCTTCAAGCTTTACCGGCCTCCTGTCATTGGTATCAAAATCTCCACTTTTATAACGTCGGAACCAGTTCTCACATGCGATGGAGTATGTTTTCATATGCGCCCCACAGCATCGATGTCTCTCAGCTGCACTTCAGGAGCAGTGCGTCCGCAAAAAGTATTTTGAGTGACTCAAGACTTGGTTACACTTCAGCAATGACACATACTGATTTTAAGAGGGAAATGATGACGTTTCAACATGAAAATAATTACAAGATGGTTTCTTTGCGAGTACTACTAGTAGTTACGCCATCTTTTTTGAATTCTTTGTTGCAGTCCAACTTGCTATTTTCATATTCGTGACATTTCGGGCATTGTATTGGTCTCATTCTTTCTCTAGGTTACTCTACTTTTCATTCCATGTATCGTAGTGATTTCTTGATGGTCAAAATTAGATAAAAGTTGACACCGCTCACACCTCTCACATACTTCGAAACTATTCTTCGAAATGAAAGGTTGTATCAAGCTAATGGCATCACGTTTCTACTTTTAAGGTCACGACGCCCATTGTATCGGAAAATCTAACCATTTGGTATATGTTCATCTCGATTGCGAAGTGGCATATTTAAAGTCAACAAACCAGAAGTCACCATTAGTTCTCGTCTGATAATTGAGTGGTCAGTCCTTAATCTGGTAAGTCTGGTTTTTTGTTTTAGATTATTTGAACAAAGATCTTTTGAACGGAGAGTAGCTAAGAGTGTTAGACCAAAACAGGCTCCAGATGACATAAAAAACGTTTGTGTGTATTTAAGCATTCGTTGGGGTGACCATACTTACAATGTGTGCTCATACATTTTAATGATTGGTAAGGATTGGGTTCCGACTCGGTTAGGGTCATTTAACTGTTTGGAATCATTACCGTTTCTCGACATTTTGAAATCCTTGGAATTTTCTTTTAAATAGTTTTATGTTTCTCCCTCTTAAACTTACCAAGTAGTTTTACAAAATTGGTTCCATAGTGGTTATAACTGTGGTCATAAACGTCTACGAGATCCATCCGAAACTCTTACTTAAATAAGACCGTTAGTTTACTACCGTTAGTCTCTTTGGTTTAGGATATTATTTCCTCTAGCTTAATGTAATGTTGGTCCACACAGTACTTTTGTGTCGGGTTCTGCTCAGGTTCTATAACTTGATTTAACTGCTTACTGAACAACACCCCTCTTTAAAATTCAAAAGAAATAAATGATTTTGTTCACGAACCGGCTTTATCGATCATGTATAATCATCTTTGAGACAGTCGTTGCTCGTGGCAACCAGACCAACGGGCATAACCGCACACTATCTTGAAGCAGAGTATATGTATAGTTTCGTTCCATGACAGTCTAAGCCCAAAATTTGTTATATTGTTTCGTCTAGGTGGCTAGACAGATTCGAGAATGGCCACGTAGTATAGATTATCGTAAGAACGGCCACTGCCTAACCTTTTTGAATGTTCGAGTGTTGTGGGATGGCAATAATTCATAAGGTCTAGTTCAGATACGTGTTGAGCAGTAATTAGCCTTCTTCAATTTGTAAGGTAGATCTTTAACCCTCTTCCGAGCAAATTAAGGTGATTACTGATTATAGACATTCATCAGCTGCTAAGATCTGTCTTTGTTAATTTGAAAGAATATGTAAGTTCGATCATACGATCCGATTCCACTATCGATATATTCGTAAAGTGTAAGGCTAAGATTTTCATTATTCATCAGATAGTAGAATTTTACAATTTTCACCGACCTTAGCAGTAGGCTATATAAATCAGTACAATGCGCTTGACAGATGCCTTTTTTTATACGAAATATCCAGCTTTTCGTCTTATTGTACACAGACAGAAAATGCCAGACCTCTAACAATTTCCATTAACATCCTGCGAGGTTAACCCACCTTCGTCTGATTTCTCCGAGGAGTTTGCAATCTCTTATAATGAGCCCAAAATTGAGGCAACCAGACGCTTCTCTAGATATTTAAAAGCCCTAATTTGGTCGGCGTTGTCTGATTCTTTTACTTCATTTATCTCAATGGGGTGACAACTTCAAACGATGATCCAATAGAAATCTCCGTACAATGAGCTTTCTTGAAGTGGTAGCTCGATATCAATAAAACTTAATATCCCTCGTCTAAAATCTAATACTAATCCGTTGTTCCTGATGAAGTCCATATTGAGAATGATCTCATCTATTATATCCGTCAGTAGTACTTTATGCCAAAATTGGTTATAACCGATTCGTTGGACTACCTTCGTCTTACCTTGATTAGCTGCTTTCTCGCCATTTTTCATTTAAACTTAAAACTCTCCAATTGGTTGGATTTCACTTCTCTTATATCGGCACGCACAAAACGCCTCATTTCCAAGCAATCACCATCCCTGGGCAGTTCATTGGCTACTTGTTAGTTCTCTTCTAGTGGAAATATCGGCGATGGTGTTCTTCCCTGTATATGTCTTATTTCTCAGCTTTCCCACGACATGAGACCAGTTTTAGCTCAAACCCAACACCTCATCTTATTATTTCTGTCCCATAATCTTGTTGGCTGCCAATTATCTGCAGGTTATGTGTTATTTACTGGGTAGTGACCGATTGCTGATTCCAATTCTATATACGACCTACTCTAACTATTGGCTTGATGAGTCCGTACTTCATTGGTAAAAGTGTCGATATCGGCCGCAAACTCTTGGAGCGTATCTCCTATTCTGTGACATCATCTGCCAACATTATTTTTCCGTAATCTGCTCGTTATACTTCGGCACTATTAACACTGCTTTGTTGTGGCCGTTATCGGAATATCAAAACCTTCCATATTGGGGATAACTATGTATAATTCGTGAAAGGTATATTGACATATGGAACATCCTGGTTAATGTCAACAGCATATCGGACCAGAGTTGAATGCGTCGTTACGTCAAACGTGACATGTAACACTCTGCATTGTTTATACTTCTTCAACTGTATCAAGGGTAGAAAGTCTTTCCTAAAACCATGTTAACTGGTAAATTGTCGCTGTGGACAGCAGTTTTCTCGTTGTATCCAGCATATCTTGATAGAGAATTAGTAGCAATCGTTGGATTTCCATGCCTTGGGTAAAATACTTTCTTCAAGACAAGGTTATACATATTTAACAGTAATTCATGGTGAGGTCTAGCTACCACTTTCATTTATCGCCGTTAACCATTTGCATCATTTGTGTAGTAAGGGTTCACAATCTGTTACATTTTGCTTTCATGGTTTTCAGGATAAACTGGTGCATCTCTCGCCTTGCCAGAATATTGATGATTCCTGTCGGTCTAGTCTGCTATAATCCTCGAATCAAACACCTTGTGATATCAGTAATAATGTACTACACCTAAAGTCCCACTCTGGTTGCCTAGTCTAGGATAGTGCGTACTCTTCTGGTAGTTGTAGTGTCCATATCCCATTACAATGTGTTTGCGTGAAAATTTCGGGTTATGATCACTGCCCAGTTCTCTAATCTTACCTGCTAGATAAAATTCTTTCTTGGCTACCTTTTTCTACGTTAGGATCCGGAGCGATTAGTACGACTTCAATTTCATGCTCAACAGTTAAGGGGTTCTACTTGGCAGTCCTTCTTAAAAGGACCTACTCTCCACATTGGATTACTTCTTCGTCCCTTCTAGAGCTCATCCTCGAATAATTTAGATGCTTTTCGAGAACCAAACCCTTTGTGAAGGCAATCCGTTGTTCTATTAGGTTAAGCAATCACTTTTGATCTTTTGAAGGTTTATATACGCAAACTTAATCAATCAACGAAAGCCCTACTACCGCCTAGTCTAGAAAAAAGTGTCCTCCTCTTGTATTTGTAGTATCCATTCTCCATTCCAATCCTTTTGCATTGAAATATCTGGTTATGACTCCTGCCCAGTTCTCTAATCTTACCCTCTAGGTACTATTCCTTCTTGGATCTGCTTGGCAGTCCTTCTTGAAATGGCCGATTATTAACCTTGGATACATAAACCCAGGTCCCTTTCAGAGCTCATCCTCGAATAATTTAGATGCTTCTCGAGCACCAAAGCCTGCATGAAGGCCAGACGTTGTTCTATTAGGTTAAACAATCATTTGACACTTTCAGATGCCGTAAAATCGCGTCATATTTCACACGCTTGTTCAGTTGTCTAAATCATCTCACACTACTTGCTCATAAACGTAATTTCTAAAGTGTAAGATTTAGATTTATTTATTTATTTGAATTATATTCAAACAAACAGATAAACAAATTGCCCACGCAACGGTTGGATTCTCTATAGTGAAAATTGTTCAAATCCAACAAGAAAATTCGAATAAGAAAACAACAAACGTATTCAGCGCACATTACACACACGAGTTGAATATTCGAGAAATATGTCAAATAATTTTTTAGAAAAATTTCAACAACAATTAGAAATAATATATAAAATGGACAGACGTCCGAATCGAATCGACAAATACAAGCGTACGAAGATTATTTATCTTATCTAATCAGATTTAACCTAATTTTTCTTAAAATTTTCTTTTTCAATTTTTCATTTTTTTAACTGCCGAATGTCAACGTTTTATATAAACGTTTTAGCGGACTTGCGTACGTACACTAGTACGTCGTTATGTGCGAGAACATTATTAAAAGAATTATTGTTTAACTCGTTGGCTGGCTGATTTACCTTTATACAGTAGGCTTGCCTTTCATACAATTTTTGGAGAAATGAGACTTAAAGGTTTGGAAAGTCCTTTTTCAGATCACCACCTGCCGTGTACCTATGTACCCTGGTAGTCAACAAACCAGCTCAGATGCAATAAACCTCTTGGATGTATATCCGAACTGACGTGGTGTACATGATATGAGCTTGCATTGCATCTGGCAGCAATTGGAATTTCATTTGATAAACTCTTTAGGATGAAGATCCACATAGAACTGTACGTTTAATACTCCGTCCCTTTACTTCAATATCGACTGCAATGAGCACCAGATTAAATTCAGGAGTTTGCATTTCATGTTATTCTAATGGTTCTAGCGAGAGTTTCCCGAAAATAGTTGTCTGATTTGTCTCCTATGAAAATTTACTTATATGAATTGTAGCCTAAACTTATGCATTCACCTATGCATCTGTGGCCAGTGCTTAAAGTAAAAGCTTTAAATGTTATATTAAACTGTAACTGGAGCCATGACTCTGCTCCTACTCATGAAGGCCATTCTCTTTCTACCACAGTTACAATCGTTCTCGATACAACCTGTTCGACTGCCATGCACTTGAGGAGTGCTTGGGAATGGAACGGCACTACTTCAGGCCATAAATAAATTCCTAATGAATTTAAACGTTCTACGCCTTAAATTAACATGGTTAATGATAGGTTCCATCTATTTATAATTTCCTCAAATTGTTTGAGGTCGTCTGCTGAGAACCAGGGATAGATAACCAGAGATATGTGGTCCTCAGAAGACTTGCTCAGTCAGTTATATTTTGTATGGATAGTATAAGTCTCATTTAATCATTGAACAATTCTCTAGCTCTAAATTACTAGGGGGTCCGAAATTTTTAAATCTCTTTAATTGGTTGTAACAACGAGGTTACGACCATGTGTGTTCCTGAATATTGAGGGGAATGAAATTGTAGACCGTTTGGCTAAAACTGGTTCTAGTGTTTCATAGGTGATGAACCAGCTGCTAATTTACCCCTGCACATAGTTAAAAACAATTAGAAACACTGTCCGAATCTATAGAGCTGACGTGGTTAGCTACCCCTACTTATCGTAAGATGAAATACTAATCCGAAGCGGACAAGTTACGTTCTTTCAAAGGACAACTTGAGAATATTATAGATTCTATACTTTACTTCCTGGCGATAGCCGTTTCCAAAGTCATTTTCATCACATGGGACTTGTTATACTTTATCGGATAACTTACACTTTTTCGACAGCTGTCCGGCTTTCGATCGAATCAGATTCTTTGTGTTCAGTTCGAGAAATCTTCCTGTACATGTTCGCTAGGGTTGCAGAATATATCTGTGCGCTTTGATGAAATCCTTGGTTTGCACCATGAGCCTTTTGTGGCATTGAGTGATGAACTTTGATAGATTTTCTACCAACTTTACCCCACCATTCCAATCAAGGTGGAATGGTAAACGAAAATTTCTAGAACTCCACTCAGAGTTTTTGTTGAATCCAGACCAAGTCAACCCTACCTTATAGCATATGGTTGAAACCCATTTCCAGAGTTACTTCCTACCCTGGGCTTTCCCAGCTTTTTGACATACTCACACCGCAAGCTAGATAAAGAGATCTGCTAATGCTATACAATTATTCCTCGAGGCAGCCCATTCTAGTACTAACACCAGCAACGCACTTTTAACATTGGGCAATCTAAATTATGTCAATCTAGTTCCCACGACGAGTCGAAGGTAAAACATTACCAATTCACTTTATTATTTACCATTGCAATTTTATTACCTTTGCGCTAGTATTACGCGATCCCAACTAAAGAGTTTGTACAGTCTTATCACGTCCAATGATGATATAAACATTTAACATTCGATATTGATGACATTTTGAAGCGTTGATGTATAAAAAAATTTCCCGTATCCTGGTTAAAATCGATATGCGGCTCGTTTCAAGGATGGCTTATACCGAAATCGAAGAGGATTAATTTCTTAAGCTTTTTTAACCGTTACCTATATGACACTATGACTAACTATTTGAATCGCGAAACTATTTACCAAATTCTTCTTAACTAATCGATCATTAATTATTTTTAACTTTTATATTTTACACGGAAGTAGATTTCGATTGTTGTTGTTATTGTTTACGCAACGTCACCGTTATATTCGCGATAGATTATTAGATTATTAGATTATTTTAGGAACTTTTTACAATAAAGTTATTTATTATTCATACCGGGACTGAGGGCAGGCCACTTCATCGTCTCGAGTCCATTACCTGACGAGTGGTTCGAGATGGGTGATACCGCGTATTTAATGTATAGGTCACTATATGTTTCATGTAAATGATCCTCGATATGTCATGTAGCGGGCAGACCTCCTGAACGACCTCAACCATGTAAGAAAGCAATATTTGTTTCTTTTTCCATACGCTAGCACACACAGCAAACAGCACTGCGAAAATCATTCTCCTTCAAGCGTCTTCTTACTGTCTATTGTCGAACAGAGTTCGAACTTATAGATCAGTTCGTGCTGCACATCGACGCCAGTGGGATATAGATTTCACAGTCAAGTTAATGATTGTACTAACGATCGTCCCTCTTAGATGTATGGGATGTTTTTTTATAGGCTCTCAACTTTGAGTTGGCAACAATGCTTTTTGTTTAGTTTGGTTTGATATTTCATTATGGATAGACTTAGATCAGAGCAACGATTGCAAATTTTAAGGCATAATCGTTCTTCAAAGCGGCTAATTCGAATAAAAATAATATCGTTTTCGGACCACGTTTACTCTTCATGATAATGTGTATCCCGTGAGAAGTTGTACGGGAAAGCGCATTGAGGAAGGTCCAAATCAATCAATTCGTAACCGTTCTCAGAAACTGGGGTTGTGTTCTTCCACTTTATGAAATATTTTACGAAAGGATCTGGGCATAAAAGATGTCAAAATTCAACTTGTGCAGGAATTAAAGCCAAACGTGCCGCTGATTTGGCGAATGGGCTGAAGCACAAATAAATATTGATGTTGAATTTCCATTCAAAATTTTCTTCTCCGATGAAGCCCATTTTTGTGCGGATAATCCACAATGGTCGTTCGACAAATGACCATTACATTTCTGTGGATGTAATGGCCGTTTGTCGAACGACCATTACATCCACAGAAAATGACAGTTTGTCGCGTTTAATGGGCTGGTGAAGCAATCGCCCCTACATCTTTAAAACCGATGATAGCTAGAATGTTCTTGTCAATGATAAGCGGACATAAGTAGAATGTTTTCGTACCTCGATTAACTGGCATTAATCTCGCTGACATTTGGTTCCAATAGGGTGGAGCCACATGCCACACAGCGTGCGCTACAATTAATTTACTCAAAGAAACTTTTGTTGAAAGACTAATTTCGCGTAGTGGTCTAGCTAATTGGCCACTAATCGTGTTATTTAACCCCATTGGATTATTTCCTGTGGGGTTATGTAAAGTCTTTTGTCTACGTCGATAGACCAGAAACAATTGAGCACTTAGAAATCAACATTCGAACAGGTATTGTCGAAATACGGTCGCAAATGCTGCGAAAGGTTTGTGACAAATTGATGTTCCAGATTGCGCCTTGTACCCGCCAGTCGTGGCGACCACATGGTCGAAATCATATTTAAACATCCCTGATTGAAGCTACCAGCTTCCTGAATCCGTCCGTTCGAAGAAATAATTAATGAAACTTGTAGAGATAAGCGTCCGATATAGTTGTTCGGGGTTAACGTGGAAAGTTCTGGTAGTTCGGGACATGATCCCTCCAGTATTCGATGCGGATATTGATTTACTTCCTCCACACTATACATACAGATTATATGCTCGAGATAAGCATTCGAAAGTAACTCAAACAAGTGGAATGATTTTCTTGACATATTTATCGATATATAGTCGTATACATACTCGTATATATAGGCGAAAGAAAATCTATTAAAACGGAAAATTCAATTTTCATTTAATTAAAATATACAAAATTTACCGCAAGGCATAGTAAAATTACACACGTTCACGCGTCTCTCGTCGTCTATATTCGTAATTGAAATGGATAACAACAACAATCGGCTGTATATACGATACGAATAAAAATGGGAAAATTATTGTTGATGGTAACGACGATGCGATGATGGTGATAATTATGATCGACTTGATGTCGCCATTCCTGTCCCAGTGTCATAAATACGTATATACTCGTATATTGATAGGTTAATGGAGGAAATAAAAGCTCTGTAATAAATTGAATTTATATATATATTGTTATGGCAGCTCAAATCAATATATGGACCAACTGGTGATGAAAAACTCGCCTCTGCCGTATAATTCCGTACATTCAAATTCTTAAGCCCCGACAACTACTCAACCACTATTTAAAGCCAAATGATATCATTGTGCGATTGAAAGTCGATATATACAATCGCCTCGCATATAATTGTACAACTAATAAGAGATTATATCGTCATGATTGTTGAGAAAAACAAACTATTATAAATATATATGTGTAAGATATGGCTAAACCAACAACAACGAACCACAACCAAACGATCAGCTTGTAGTAATATCAATAAAATTAATTCCAAACCAGTCTTTTTTGAATTGAAATTAACTTGAATGCTATAATTATATTATGGATGTAAAACTATCGACTTGTCACAACAATATATCGTTTGCCATTCACCAAAATCACCATTCCTCAAGAACATTGTACATAGTACGCGTATATATACATACAATTGGGTCGTTCAAATCAACCATAATACAATTATATTGATCTTAAATCATAAAAATGTGTTTTACGAGGCTTGATTTGAATAAATTTAATTAAGAATATACGCTCACTTTGCACACTCGACTTACATATTTATAGCATTGACCATATTCCCAAAGTTAACTCTTGTACATGTATAACTCGGTTACAATCGACCGTAGAAAATAAACCATTACTTCCATTACCGTTATTACCATAAAAGCTCGACTTTATAAAGTTTACATAAAGGCGATTTTTTCTTACTTAAACTGCCCTCTATAATGGTCTGGTATCACATGATGTATCGTTGGTAGGTTCGCAGTCAAAAACACAGGCAATAATGCTCAGTCTCGAATGGTGTATCCGGATAATGATGCCTGTATCTGTATAAACAATAGTTACGTCCTCCCCTATTAGGGATTCAAACCAATTCGCGGTTCGTTCAGTGGATTGTGAATAATAAATAACCACTTGCTTGTTTTTCACTAATTTTTATTAAAATCCCCACAATTCACTTTTACATCACTTTTATTTCACTGTTAGTTTCATTTTTTCACTTTTTATCACTTTTTCCCGATTTTAATTTATCGCTGTTCCAATTCAAACTGAATCTCTACGCTTTCTGTTCGCGTATTTATACTCTACTTTCCCACTTCTCGGTCATACAAGAAGTTTCCGTTTGTTTATCATTTCGCCTGTATACTGCGATTCATTCTGATTTCCAATTGCGAACAGTTAGTTATTTTATTCCATCAGTGATGTCCCCCGCGTCCAGAATACCACCCTCCACACAAGCCTGTTCGTCCCGAACATAATCCAATTCTCTTCCTCAATTGAGAGCCAACATTTCCAAATGTACAATGTTTGGTTTTCCTTGGATTCGGTTTTGAATTCGGTAGATTACATCATTGATTTTCGTAATCACCTTGTATGGTCCTTCCCAGTCAGGTTGAAGTTTTGGTCCTCTCTTATATGGAAAGTTGAGAAGCCTTCTTCAAATCTTCTATTATTTGTACGGATTTCATATCGTGCCTTCACTCTATTGCTTGAAATTTGAATTGCTGACAACTTTTGCTGACAAATTTGTGTATCCCGTCGATATCTTCCTTCAATTTATCGACACACGCTTGTCACAAAGCTGTTGTATGAATTGCTCCAAACTTTAAGCTCCCAGGTAATCTTAAATTGTGTCCAAAAACGATGGCAGCTGGTGTTATTCCCGTTGTATCATGTGTTGCTGACCAATATGCCATTAGGAATAGTTAAACCATTTTGGTCCCAATTACGCTGGTTTCTATCCACGGTTTCCTTTAGAAATTCGTCTAACGTAGCGTTAAACCGTTCAATCATGCCGTCTGACTGAAGAAGAAACTGTGTTGTTCTTGTTTTGTTGATCCCCAATAATTGACACATTTCCTGGAATACCACTGATTTAAAAATGTGACTAGTGCATGGAAGTTAAAGGTTAAGCAAAACGATGCCATGGAAAAATGTAGCAGTATAACAGCGGATCGCTATGGATACTGCAGGTCCATTTCCTACCAGTGAAAGCGGAAATAACGATACAGACATCATTATCCGGATACCCCATGAAGCCTGTATATAAAGTGTGGAACACAATTTCATCCAAATGACTTCCACGGATTGTAAAGCCTGTATCAGTATAACTCATTCTGTCCCAATTTCGCAATTGCTTCTATCCCGATTTTATTTTCAAGCCTTGGATAGCCTCTGGATGACGTTCTTAATGACTTTCCATAAAAACACAGCAACGGATTCAAATTGCATCTGCATGAAGTGAGCAAAAGCTTGTTCCGTTTGCTGTGTGCCAAGTTACGCCACTTTGTTGAAACCAAATGTCGGGCGTGTATCCTTCTTTTGAATTCTGGGTAACATATTCTCGTTTATAATCGGTAACACTCTCCTTTGATTGTAAGGGCAAAATCTTATCCAATAACAAATCAGATTCACGAACTCACTTCACAAATTAACCGACAAATTGCCTTTTATTTATTTTATTTCTAACCAAGTAAATTTGTTACTGTATGGGCAGTAGACTTATCACTGTCGTAAGTGTTACCACTTTTAAAGAAACCGGTAGTTGAAATTGCAAATGTTAGATGGATCACCCGTGATATTGCAGATCGCTATGCATGATGAATATTGAAGAATCTTAAATTGGTCGGGCTTGGGGTATAAAACACAGCATTGGCATAGTGAAAACTTCGGACGTAAGGACAGAACGTCAATAACAAACTGTCCCTTAAAGATATAGATCTCAAGAGGAATCGGACAAGGAAACAAACCAGACCATATAGTACAGCAAACCGTAACCAAGACTTTTGCTAAGAAGGATCGCACTATGTAGAACCAGTTCTACCCCACTCTCAGGGTAAATTAGTCATGTTTGTTCTGTATTTTATTCCTCATGAAGCAGTCAATGTATTTTTGGGCATACCGTAAGAGCTTTGAAGCATGATTTTGGTATAAAATAATTGGCAGCTTTCTAATAGATTAAATGATCATGATCGTTTCCTAGACTCTTACGAAGTTTGGGTTTGTTATTTGAAATTTTATTTCTATTGGATATAAGTCCTACAGGTCAGTGTTCAGTATCCTTCATTCAGCGTTAATTTACTTTTGGTATAAAGTCGGCTTGATTTTCTTGATGGATACCATCACATTTCTCTTTGGACATCTATTGAATGGCGTGTGATGCGCGTGTGCTAACATAACAGTTTCATCGTGACTCGGATCATGAATTGCTTCCCGAACATACTTTTAAAGTCGACAGAAGAGTACGGAAGCGTTTAGCTTACGGACTGGTATCGAAATTGGTTTTATTGGACACACTTTAAAATGTAATCAGTACCAACGAAGCCTAACTCTCTTCATTAAGTTTTTGGTTATGAGTGTATAATCGTGGAGCTCAAGTAAACGAGAGCTTTAACCACATGTAAGAATCGTCTTTAATATAAAGATATATTGGAATTAAATTCAACAGAAGACCGTGTTAAAGTTATTCAAGGGTACTACAACAATTTTATATATTGGTTGTCATACCCCCACAAATGAAACAACCATCGGTCGTTTGGTGCGTAAATTCAAAGCTACGGGTTGTAGGGTGGAGATAATATCGCTTTAATGAGGCAAAGTGTTAGTCTTAATCTGAATCAATCAAAAATCAGTCGATAATTTAAATTCCAAGGACCAGTTAGTAACGAATTATGCACAAGGACTTTAACATGTATACACAAGATCCAATTAACACTTAGAAATCAAGTTAATTGATCCTCAGCGATGAGGCGCATTTCACATTGTATGTGATGGTTAAGGAGAAAAACTTTCGTTTTTGGGCCATTTGATGTATTTTCTGATCAAAAGACATCAACAAAAACGGTTTTCATCAATTCTATGCGATACGAAGCAGCTTGATGGAATTGATTTGGGTTTATTTTCAACAAGACGGTGCACTTCCCTGAATATGCGTGAGAATCTTAACGAAATGCAAAGGTTTCTCGAAAATGTAAAATCATGCGATTTAGCGCCATTAGAATACTTTCACAAAATCAGCAAGCCACCGTTCAAGACCTAAACAACTGATTTCATTTTTTTTTTTTTTTTAAGTTTAGTTTTATTTGAGTGCAGGGTGGACTTCAAAACCGTCCTAGCTCCTTGTAACTGTCAGAGTTCCTGCACCCAACGCGTCATCCTTCAAGTAAAGGTTGATAGCTGCCTTAAACTTGTGCATTTTGTACTTCAACGGAAATTGAATACCAGTCAACGAATTAAACTTCTTAGATGTTCGATGAATAAATTCGCGCTTTGCATCTTCAGTTCGAGGTTTCGGCAGCTTCACCGTAAACCTATGCGCATTAACCGTTCCTCGTGTTACCCGTCCTGGCGTAACAAATGGTGTTTTTTTCTCCTTTAATTCTGCAGAACATTTACCATTTATTAGTCTATAGAACACGCAGAGATCTGCAACATCTCTGTGGTGTTGTAGGCTATCTAGATCTTTTGTAAGCCTCGAGTTTCGTATTATTCGGATAGCACGCCGCTGAACTCTATCCAGCAACTGGAGAGCAGTGCCATATGCTCCACCAATTGGCAGTGCCATATGCTTCATCCAAACCTGACAGCAATATTCTATACACGGTCTAATAAAGGTTTTATATATCTGGAGAACCTGATGCGATTTAAAATAACCGTTTGTATCTATTGAGGAACCCGAGTTTACGTGACGCTGATTTGGCTAATGCGATAATGTGTTCATTCCATTTTAGATTGTTGGTAATCTGAACACCAAGCAGACGAATTGAGTCACCATCGACAAGAACGTGTCCTTTTACCACAAAACGGAATTCGTTGCGACTTCTATTACGCGAGAACGTGCATATTTGTGTTTTTTTCTCCTTAAATTTGACTTGATTTTTAACTCCCCACTCAAATATTGTACTGAAATCGAAATTAAGCGAAGTGACAACTTCCTGTCGTTTACCGTTTAACTGTGAAGGAGTAGGCTCGACCTTGAATGAAATAGAAGAGTGCAATGTTGCATCATCGGCAAAACTGTGAATAGGGTTTACAGTGCTATCCAACAAGTCATTAATGTATAACAAAAACAAAGTTGGTGAGAAAACTGATCCTTGAGGGACTCCGGCATTTGGGGAGTGTGTCGTTGATGATCTCCCATTTAACACAACGCTGATCTTTCGGTCTTTGAGAAAGCTTTTTATCCACTTGATGGTTATCGAATCTAAGCCGTATGCCACAAGTTTACAAATGAGATTCTCATGCCAAACCTTGTCAAAAGCCTTGGATATATCCAAGCCGATTGCAAAGGCTCTCCGTGTTGCTCAAGGGCGAGATTCCATTTGTGTGTAACATACGTCAAACGATCGGTTGTGGAGCGGCTTTCTCGGAAGCCATATTGTTTATCTGAAATTATTTTATTAATCTCAAGATAATTCACCAGTTGTTGATTAATGCATTTCTCAAAAACTTTAGCCACGGCTGACACAATTGATATTGGCCGGTAGTTTGAAGGGTCAGTTTTATCACAACCACGTTTAAGAACCGGTTGCACCATCGCACTCTTCCAGGCGTTCGGGTATTTACCTTGCTTATAAGAAAGGAGAAAAATTTTAGTTAATATTGGAGCCAAGTCACTGGCAAACTTCTTCAATATTTCAACAGGAATTCCGTCAGGTCCGGTGGCCTTATTTATGTCCATTGTCTTCAGGTTCCTGAAGACAATTTCCTCCGAGATGTTGACAGGATCCATTTTGGAACCACAATACGGAATTGATGAAGGCATAACTCCATCTGGGACAACTAAGGTTGAGTTTGAAGTGAAGACGTTTGCCAGTAAGTCGGCCTGCAAATATGGATCCACCAGCAAAACACCATCTGCACATTTCAATGCTGAAATAGATGTTTTAGAATATTGGCAACCGATGCGACCATCTGGTAAAAGTTGCGATCGGAGATTTTCAACTCGGAAGTATTAGTGGCTTTCTTATTGTCAGGCGTTCTTATTGTCGTCTATTTGATTGTTATAAAAACAATGGCTCTCCCACGGGAAATGTTGAAAAAATGACCGTAACCCATCATTGTCAGACTCGTTAAAATGCCATAGACGCCTTGGCTGCTGTCTAAATTCTGGTGGTGTTGCGACAGATATTTCTACTGTTATCAGGTTGTGGTCAGAATTTCCAATTCCAGCCTCGACACGCGCTTCCATGGAATGCGGAATTGTTGTAAGACAAAGATCCAGAATATGAATGCAGAATTTTGACATTCAAATGTGGAATCACTAACAATCTGCGTAAGGTCATGCGAAACATCAAGCCACTCCGGCTGATACCCAACACAGTTCGTATTTTGGTGATTCAACCATTCTTTATGGTGGGCATTAAAGTCACCAACCATAATTAATTCGCAGTAGGGATGTTGATTGTGAATGTCATCACATTTGTCTGACAAAACTTCGAAGAAATTCATGGTTTCTGAATCCGTTTGATTGGGGGATCTATATAGGCTAATTAAAAAAAGGATTTTATTAGGAAGGGATATTTTAAGTACAATAGTTTGAGTGGTCTTTGGGAAAATTTCGTACTTATGATGCCGAGCGTACAGTATGTGGTCTTTAATCAATATGCACACTCCACGTTGTAATTCGAATGCTTGTTCGAACTGGCGCTTCAAGTAGAATTCGTTCTCGTAGATGTTGTGAGATACTTTTGTTTCCGTTAGCACTAATATGTCGGGTCTGCGTGATTCGAGATGTTGATGTGCGCAATTTTTATTAGTCACGAGTCCACGGACATTGCCGAAATGGATGGTAAGGCTATCACTTGTATCTTTACGAGGATTATTGCCAAGATAAATGCCATAGATTCGTCGCTATTGGAAAATGTCATCGACCATTTTGACCAACAGATCGACTTCTTTCATGATTGATTTAAGAACAATGCTATAGATGGTTGGTTGTAATGTGTTTAGTGCAAAGTTATGGATATTTAATTGTTAATTGATTGATAATCTGTGGATGCGTTGCACTAGGATCGAATGTGTGATGTTTATTCTATGGACATTATGGCTCGAGCTATCACTAATTGTTGATTTCAGAGATATGGCGTGATATATTAATTGTGCTCGATGTGAACTCCACGTTATACAGATGTTCACGTTTCTGAGGTATCACAACACTCCAAGTGGCTTTTACTATATGCAAGCGTATCTCTATATGGGTTGAATGATAAAGCCAGCAGAAGTAGAATGGTTTAAAGTCCTGCTCGTTCATGCTGACCGCATATCTCTGACAATTGACATCATTTCTTGCCATAACAGTGACCATTTACAAAATTCTGATTCACTTTTCGGATAAATTGTCTTCTCGAGTCAGACTTTTTGAATCAATGCGCTGAGGTCAGTTAGATTCGGAAAAGCTTTACATAGAGTTATCTCGTATCGGGGCTAATTGTGGTTGTGATTATACAATCCCACCGCATCATATCACAACTTTTTATGTCTGAGTCACAATACTATAAATACGTGCTGATTCTCAACATAAATACAAATTTTATGAATTAAAATAACAACACCAATAGTCGATAACTTCTTGACATTTAAAATTAATTCTTAGCTCTATACATGTAAGTGTAAGAACGTATTGAGATTTTCTGAGATTTTCAATACACTCATTAGACTGCGTGACTATATCATTCCGAAAAATCATTTGCATAACTATCAAGTTGTTGTTTAGCTTACAATAACAATAATAATGTTTTATTGAGATCAGTTATAAAAATAACTACTATTTATAATCCATTATGCAATTACTCATATATAAATGTACCCATTGCTCTGCATCACACACACCTCTCCTTCGATCGCGTATCGAATCACACACACACACCATGTACATTATCTAATAAGTTAACACTCTCGCTGACACACTATAATATATATAGCGGTTCGACATTGGCATGGACCGAGTTAAGTACATTTAAATACAAGTCTCATCGCTTAGCGTTCGAACAGTTCCCAGAAACCGCGAACACACACACACACAAATAAATTTCTGAATTTTTAAATAGCCTCAACCGCAAAAGTCGTCATTAATTACTATACTTCGGTACAAAGCAAGTGTACACACTCAATGAAATCATAAGTATGACATGATCTGACATCTGTAAGCTATATTACGTTGTGTTCGTGTGCCTACGTCACAAAACAGCAATTCTTTTAAGATTAGCATATAGATTGAGTCGCGCGATTTTGTTGCTGGATTTCACTTAAGTCGGATGATGAATAATCCAGTCTGTATATAGAATATATATATATGATGATGGCATCAATTTGCACAGTTCATGTATGAAGGCGGTTATTTAGGGACGTCATTAATTATTGGTTGTATATCGTGATTTAATGTATAAATTTGTTTTTGTAATTTTATGACTCTCCTCCATTGGTCGTGGTGGTGGTTGTTTGTTATGCATTGATGATATATGAATGTCACGGCCGATTGCGTATATTGGTGTTGTTATGATAGGCATTCCAAAAATAATTAACAGCCGATACCCTCTTCCATATATTTGATTAGACATATAAATAGTTAGATCCGCTTTATGAGGTGTCAGTTAAGTAGAATTTTGTCAATCTCGAGATTTTCAGTAATTCCCTAAATTCCACCGAATTTGACGGACTAATCCAAACATGTACAAGTATATTAGGCTGAACGAATATTTGCATTTTGATAATTCGAGTTTGCACACTACAAGATTTACACGAGCGTGATTCATTGTAAAAAAATCATTCGAGATGTTTGTTTCAAAACAGTTTGGCAAAATTGTTGTAAAGGGGTTTCCAATAGGAGAAATCAATGAATGTTTATTGAATTGTAAAGAGGAAGATTAGCCATTAACATCTGGAAAGGGAATCAGCCACAGCCACGGCTACCTCATCCATTTCATGCGGCTGTATGTCCTCGATAACTCCACGAACTATTGTATATCTTTAAGGTCTTGAACCGATTGTGAAGCATTGGCATAGACTTGAACTTTCACGTGGCTAGAAAAGTAACGCGGTCAAAAAAATGTTCTTGCAAACTTCCGAATGTTTCATTGCGTTATCATGTTGCTTTATTTTCAGCAATATCGGTAGTGTAATCCATTCACCGTAACATTTGGACCAGCCTCATTTTCGAACACGTATATAAGGTCCAATTACACCACTAGCCAAAAAACCACACCAAACAGCGACTCAGTGAGAATAGAGAGGTTTTCGATTCTTTCGGACAAGTTTCACTATTGCTGGTCGAGAAGGTGTTTCACTGTGACTGCAACATTTTCACCATTTTTGTGGTGAATTTTAACAACTTCAATGCGTTGTCAAAAGATGGCAGCTTCACAACTGATAACTACCAAAATACACTGTTCACATTTTTTACATTATTATGTAAATTACGTAAAAAACAGCGTTAGTTACATAAAACGTAATTTACATGTAAAAAAAGACGACATCATTCGCAGTGCCATCTATTTTAAAATGTCAAAAATTAAATCTAATTCACAAATTATTGTGACATTTAGAATTGTACACAGTTAATTATTTCACAAATTTAATTTATAAAATAGTAAGAAGATATTTTAACAGATGGTGTTCTAGTTACAATTAGGTTTAGTAAGAGATGGCGCCTCAGTTTTTTTTTACTTAAATCGTTGTTTACGTTTTATACATACAGAATGTAAACAATAACTTTAGTAAATAACAAGTTTTTTACATGTCAAAAGCATTGTGTAATTTACACGCCCAACAGTACCCGAATAGCAGCTTATTCAAAATATGAAACCTCCTATTGTAAAACCCTTTACATTGAATTCCAAAAATTGCTGGAGGGAATGATTTGCCACTTTTACAATACAATATCCAATTTGGACAGGCTGCGCGAAATCAATTAAATTCTAATTACAATTTCGTGTGTGCGTGTGTGTGTGTCTATAAATAAGATTTAAATCATCGAGTGTACGAATACACACACACATATGTGGTTGACTGAAGAGGATACCCGATTGGAATGATTTTGTATAAATTACAGCTGTTCGTGGTAAAGAGATAAATTAACCAATGTACGATCAGCACAGTATAATTGGTGGTGAATCATAAATGGTTTTTAGTGGGACTGCGGTTTTGTATGCGCGATAATGGAGTCATTGCGTCTAAACTGAACGCAATTGTGTCAATATATACACACACATACTATTGTATACATAAGACGTGGGGAAAGTGTATATATACACACACACTAAGTGATGATTCAGTTTCTTTATGCAATTGTTTTGTTCCAAAATATTAATTGTTTCCATCTTGCTATTTGAAAGTTATGTTAACTGACATTATAAATAGTGACAGCTGTGAAAATTGCAATGGACGGAATTCAATTGGTCATAAATATGGCGCACCATCACGTTTCTTTATGAAATATTTGATTAATATTCGATGGTGCTCCAATCCAGGTATGTTTCAATCCGGTATGGTGAAAAACCACAAAGTACACCATAAGTTCATAGAATCACAGATATTATGGGCCTAAGGAAATTTCAGCAGAAGTTCACAAGACACTGTATTGGGAACTTTCTTATACCTCTCGTATTTTATTTTTCCTTTTTACCAATTTAGGAGCATATAGGGCTTCTTTGACTAGACTGGACCCTCTGCTCTATTGACCTCCTATTTTCCTCTTTCTTTGTGTTTCCATGTTGCACACCCATACAAACTTCGTTGGTGGTTGGTGGTTGGATGTTGATAGTTTCTTTGACTGTTCGTCTGTGCAAAGGTGCCCTTTGATCTTTTTATCTATTCTATTGTTCCTCAAGCGTGGTTAGGGTTTGACCGGTCAAAACCTTTATATGTTAGTGAACTTTGTGTGGTGTGGTGTGCACATATTATATTCATTAGTAATTCGTGGTTTCCTAGCCTTGTCCTGGCAACTGGTTTAATTTTGAATTCTGCTCCTCTCATTGTCCTTACATCTTGTCCTTACATCTCGCGTTGCTGCCATCGTACATTTTGTCCTTATTGATGTCATGCCCGTACTGTCTGTTCCAGTTTTAGCATTGATTAGCTTAGATAGCTGTGAACGTGACAGCTGATGGAAGTCATTGATAGCTAGGGCTCTGAATCAACCAGCCGACGAAGACATTTGTCTATTGAAATGTATGGCATTTCCTTCTATGATGTTCCCAAGCGGTAATACAGTTGTCGCCTTGTTGTATTGCCACTAGACCCCTTGTATACTGTACTCCTGTATATTTACGACATACACTAATGGATTCAGAAACTATATAGCAAGTTCTCCTGACGCTACTGCGATATTGGCATTAGGGAACAATGTAGCTCGAATTAAACTCCATTGTCTCAATAACTTTAACTCTCTGTAAATAAATTTACTAATACCAATAAACCTTCATTGCACCATACATAATTGTGCCTATATATCGGGGTTTTCAACAAGAGCACTTCAACTTTTTTTTTGAGTAAAACACAAACTGTTCGACTTTTGAACTAACTTTTTTTTATTACGAAGTACAATCTTTGAATCCAATTTTCGACCACTCCGGCTTATTAGCATAGACCAATGACTTCACATAACCCCAAAGAAAATAATCTAGAGGTGTCAAAAAACATGAGCGCGGCGGCCACTGGACGGGCCCATTTCGCGAAATAACACGCTCATCGAACTGAGTCTTCAATAACGCGATTGTATCGTGTGCTGCGTTGCATGTGGCCCCGTCCTGTTGAAACCACATGTCGTCCAAGTCCATTCCATTCAATTGCGGCCAAAACAAATCGTTTATCATATCGCGGTATCGATTTCCATTGACAGTAACGTGGCGATCGTTATCGTCGATGAAAAAATATGGCCCAATGACGCTGCCGGCATCTAATCCGCACCAAACAGTGACTTTTTCGGGATGCAACGGTGCCTCATGAATCACGTGTGGGTTGCTTCCTGCCCAGTAACGCATATTTTGCTTGTTGACAAATCCATTTAGCCAAAAGTGGGCCTCATCTGAAGATGATTTTTCGGTGAAAATCTGCATCATTTTCGATTTGCTCTTGAGCCCAATTCACGAATCGGCGTCGCTTCAAATTGTCAAACGGCTTGAGTTGTTGTGTCATCTTATACAGATGTAGTCCAAGATCTTTACGTAAAATTGTTGCTAACGTCGTGTGAGCGACACATTCGCGTCTTCATGAACTGAAGCCCTGGCGGCTGCGATTTTTTCAACACTTCGAGCACTTCTTGCTCTCGAGGGCATCGGAACATTATGTAGCGAAAACGTAGACTCAAATTTTGCCACTATACGGTCGATTGTCAAACGGGCTAGCTTGTTAAATGAACCGTAAAATGGCCGTAATGCTCTTAAAGTAGCAGCAACAGAACGATTATTTTGATAAAAAATTTACACGAGTTGCAATCGCTGTTCACGTGTGTAGCGTTTCATGATGAAATGTATACTAATGAAGTTTCCAAATGAAAAAAGAATAATAAAAGATATGGCGTCGTTCGCCGTCCCTATCGGAAAAAAAGTTGAAGCGCACCCGTTGAAACACCCGTTATAAACAATATATTTTGGAGCCGAGACAAACAACTCGTTACAGTCTCCTTGGAGATATTGTCGTACCGTTACTGCAACGTGGACTGGAGCGTTATCATGCATTAACACAAAACTGTCATAACCTATGAAGCCCACATATGGCAAAACGGGATCGCTAAGAATGTTCCGAGCATACCAGTCTGCATTCATCCTTAAACCAATCTCCACCAGCTCCGTATGGCCCTCCCAACTGATTCCACCCCAAAACATTATTGAACCTCCACCAAAGCTTACAGTTTGTACCATGTTACACGGTGCGTAGCTTTCTCCAACTCTTCTGTATACAAGATTACGTACATCTGGTTTCCATAATTGGATTCTGGTCTCATCTGAAAAGAGCACAGTGGCCCATTGATCAGTTCCCCAATTTGAGTATAAGCAAATTCTAAACGGCTGGATTTGTGGCGGGGAAGAAGCCGTGGAACTTTTACGGGCCGTTTTGGGGTTAGGTTCACTTCTTTTAATCTTCGTCTTACTGTTCTGACACTAATATTCACTTGACGCGCACTAAGTAACTCATTTTTGAGTTGATAAGAAGTTCGCTTTCGATCTCGTAACGAATTCATTTTTAAAAATCGATCGTCATGCTCGGTTGTGCACCTCTAAGATCTCACGATACCGCTTAAGTATTCGTGAAACCGAAGACTGATTAATTCCTAATGTTCGTGCGATTTGTACTTGTGTATAATCTTCCTGATACAATGTGACCACTTTAACCGCCTCCAGCTCTTGAACGGGTGCCATATTACAATGGATTTTATATTAGGTGTTTGCTTTAGAACACATTTACAGAACTAGTGGTACTGCATTTAAAAATAATTGATATGCAATGGAACAAAAGCCGATCGTCGCGTTGGATTTCAAACACAATGCACGTTTGATTAAGCATTTTTGAAAAATTTAATTGATTGGCTTGCAGTAAACTTTATTCAAGTTGGTTTCTGATAAACATATAAATGTGCTATCATTTGACACTAGTAGTATAAAAATTGACCAGCGGGATTTTTTTATTACAAAAAAAAATATGCGTTAATTTTGTCCGCGAGTGTAGTACTGACCTAGATTGGAACCGGTAGAATACCTTCCACTTCAACTACCTCCAACTGTATGGAGTGTTTATACGTTGACTTTTTCAAGTAAAGTGAATTGTGAAAGTTGCATAATTTTTGAATTTGTCGTCCTTTATTTTTATTTCTGATACATCTCCGTTCCTACCAGCATATAATTTTTCCCGTGAGTCATCAGTATTGCTATTAAGGAAACTGTTCCCTATCCGCGTCTGATATAAGTTATAAATGGGCTACACAAATCGATTCCAATTGCTCCAAAATCGATGTTTATGACATCCGGAGTATATTAAATTGTTAGGTAACGGCGAGAATTGAACTCGAAAGTTATCACCCAGTTTAGGTATACTAATAATCTATTGCTTAGAGGCCGTAAACGGCCCTTACCGCGTCTCAACTGAGACCTTACGAACCAGTTTTTAACGATTGGTGCACATTGTAGGTGGTCAGCCCAACGAATGTTTTTACACACAAACGCATTTTATGTCATCCGGTTGCATGTTAATTTTTGGTCAACGGCGAGAATCGAACTCGAGACCGCGGCGTGATGAGAAACTGTCTTTACCATTAAGCTACAATCGGCGACTTAGGTATACTACTGACCTAATTAAACGGTGCATTGGTTTTGTCACAAACTGGACGTGGTTATAAATTTGGATTTGGCTATAATCCATCTTTAGAGCAGAATCGTAGCCTCATTTGCTATATATTATCGCTTAATCCGTGTATTGTTATGTGGATCAACGCATTGAATCAATCTTCATACTGTATAGATCAGCTTACGTTATATTTAGATTCACTGGCAATATTGCCTATTTAGGCGATTCAATTCGTTCTTAACACCTTTATCGGTTTAGAATGATATCTAATGACTTTTATTTGAGATGGAAGCCTGCGCTATGAAGAATTACCGATAGTTGTCCTTAAATTCAGTTTGATGCTCAAGGTATTTAACAGTTCCTGATTACGATCGAATTCATGGGCCGATCCATCTTCCATGTCAGTACTATACGTTGGGATAGAGCTATGCAATGTGAATATAGCCCCACATTTAGTGTTTTTAGCCCTTTTTTACCCTTTAGTGTAAAAAAGCCCCACATTTAGTGTTTTTGGGTATGTATTGCCAACTCTTTTACGCATATAGAAACCAATATTTTCTGCTGATCAACTTGCCATTATAATTTGGTTGATATCTTGGTTGCCCAAATTCGCTGTAACGTAGCATCATCTTCATAATAGTGTTAACGACTTCATTATATTTATGATTTCAGCCTGGTAGTTGGATTGTTAAGCGATACATGACTTGATTGGTTTGTTTCGGCAAAGTTTACTATTTGGCCTGCAAAATCGGCCATTTTGAATTGAATATATATCGATTGTAAAGGGTCCGCCATCTAAAGTTTTTTTTTTCAACTAGTGCTTATTTCGTGAATGGTAACACTTAGCTCATGTCTGATTTGACAGATAATTAGTTTTATCCTTCCGCTGAACGAATATGGTTGTGTATACGCTTGAACAACGCTGGGAAATATTGCGATATTACTTTGAAAATCATGGTAATGTTGCAGAATGTGTGCGAAAATTGCGTACGGATTTTGGAAGAAGAGAAGCACCGTCAGCTCCGTATGTTCGTTATCTTGTGAAAAAAGTGAAAGAAACTGGCATCCTCATCGATAAACCAAAGCGTGAAAAGCCAAAAACAGTGTGAACACCCGAGAATATTGATACTGTGGCAGAAAGTGTGCGTGATGCTCCATCAACACAATTCACCGTCGTTCTCAACAATTGAACATTTCGGAGACATTTCGGAGACATATTGAGACGAATTTTGCATAAAGACCTTGGTATGACGCCATACAAAGTCCGATTGGTTCAGGAATTGAGGCCAACTGACCATCCAATGCGTTTTCGCTTCGCTGAGTGGGCCTGCGATCGACTTACAGAAGATGCCGATTTTGCCAAAAAAATCATCTTTTCGGATGAAGCTCATTTTGATCTTGGCGGAAAATCCGCACGCATACATTGAAAAGTCGGTACACCCAAAACGAGTCACTGTTTGGTGCGGATTTTGGTCCAGAGGCATAATTGGGCCATTTTTCTTCGAAAATGAGCAAGGAGTGGCCGTTACAGTCAATGGCGATCGTTATGCCTATGTTGAACGAAGTTTTGTTCACAAAAATTGAAGAGGAGGATATTGGCAACATTTGGTTTCAACAGAACGGCGCTACGTGCCACACAGCTGAAGCTACACTCGATGTTTTGCGCCCTGTTTTTGAAGATCGCATTATCAGCCGCAGAGCTGATGTCGTTTGGCCACCTCGGAGCTGCGATTTGACACCGTTGGACTATTATTTGTGGGGTGTTCTCAAATATAAGTGTTATGCCGACAAGCCAGAGACAATTGACGCTTTAAAGAACAATATTCGTGAAGCCATTGGTGAAATACAGTTGCACACAATCGATAAAGTGCTTAAAAATTGGACCGATCGTGTAGGCTACTGCATGGCCAGCCGAGGAGCCATTTGAATGAAATTATTAATTATTATTAACCGGAAGGATTGTACTTTTAAATAAAAAAAGAAATTTGAGAAAATATTCAGTAGTTTGTTTTATAGCATTTTCAAAAAAAAAAAAGTTATTTGGCGGACCCTTTAGTATATTCTGGGACGAGATCTAAGTCGGCTATCAAAACGAGTTCATAACGTCCCAGATTAGTAAAATAGAAAATATTGGTCAGTTTGATTGAGCAGATGTAGAATGGAATCAACCGATTGCTGATGAATCTAGCAGTGACCGATTTATTCAACTAACTCAAATTGATAAAGTCTTAATACCACGATGCTATACGATAGCAGTATATGCCAGGGTAGCCTCATGTTACTTAAGTGTTTGTAGGTAGCAAAGAGCAGGCTATATATGCCGTAGCTTGCATTAACTAAAATCTAAATCTCGTCAACCAAAACATTGTTTACATGCCAGAATATGGCCGATAAAGCAGTGCCAAGTATATAAAGACAAACTGTATCTCTTGTTCAATTCAACATAGTTTAAACGACTCCAAATTTTGTAGTAGGAGAAAAGTATTAGTGTATTCTTGAGTCTTCTTGAAGACAATTAAAGAGTTCACCACTGAAACATTTACGATTTGTAATGTATTGTAGACCGTTAAATTACAGACATAGAGAAAACGTTGCGATTCACCTACTTGACTCAAGCAATAATGGTCCAATGACCAACTTATAATATTGTTGGAGTCTTTAACCTTTCAGATATAGTATGGGTTGATGTCGATGGAGTATTTTAATCTTATTCAACACAAAATGGGATTGGTTAAGTAATAGCCAAGAGGCAAATTATTGGATCCCTACTATTTATTGTTCACTGAAGTCTCATATGTAACGATTTCACAAACCTTTTACAAATCATCATCTGGAGTGCCGCAACGCAGTCATATTGATCCACTACTATTTTGGATATTTGACTCGGACAGAATTGAAAGCGTTTAGGAGCAGTTCGTTCTATATTATCTTAGAAACCATATATTGGCCATACCGTTTTGAAACGTTTCGAAATTTGGATAGTTTGTCTAGCCTATAGATAGTACCGTACCGACCTAGATTGGAACTAGTGGTATACCTTTCGCTTCAACTATCTAAACCAATTCTTTTGTTTTCCCATGCACAAATATGCCAAGACCTTAAAAATTAGCTAGTTTTGTAATATGATGCCATCTGGTTATGAACTACCAACCGTTCTTTCCGGCATCATTTGTTGATCGGATATAGAGTCTGCGAGTTCCTTTTAAATATCTTAATCGATGTTTTGCAATTAAAAATTCCAAGTGAAGTGGAATTTGATAGTTGAGTCACCAGCATTTATATTAAGGGAACTGTTCCCTATCCTCCTCTGGTATGAATCATAAATGGGTCACAGAAATCGACCCCAATTGCTCCAAACACTTCTGTCTAGAATTAGCTTTCAGAATATGTGTTGAAAGGGGTTTGAAACCTCGGTGTTAAGCCTCCGAATAAGTGATTTGCTAGTACCTTCAGTTCATCTGATGTCAGTATGCCAATCTGGATTTATTGATTTTCAGAGTCGATCTAACAGCGTCTCTCAACTGAGACTTAACTAATCATTATCCGTTTTGATACTGTAGGCGATCAGTTAGTTACAATCATAGTTTATGACATCCGAAGTATGTTAAGGTTTTTGGTTTACGGCGAGAATCGATCTTAAGATCGCGGTGTGATGAGAAACTCTCTACAACTACTAACAACCGAGTTAATATATCCTGACCTGATTAAATTGTGTCATATTGGATATGGCACAAACTGAACGCGTTTATATAATTTGGTTTTGGCTATGATCCATTATTATTCCTATTTGCTATATCATCGCTTAATCCATGTATTGTTATGTTGATCGACGCATCGATACAACGACTAATTGTTTATTCCAGCTAAAATTATAAAAGTCTGAAGCTTCATATTTTGTATATCAGCTTACCTTCTAGATTCACTGGCAATATTATCTATTTAGGTGATTCAATTCGTTCTTAAAGGTACCGGCTTATAGGATGACCTGTAGTGATTTTAGCTCATTTAGTTAAGGCTGTGGCAGTTGGATGCTAAAGGTATTTTTCACGATCTGATTACGACCCATCTTCCATGTCAGTACTATAGGATGGCATAGAGTTATGCAATGTGCATATGGTGAGTTAGCTGTAGTGTCATAAAGGTAGGACGTAGCATCATCGCCATACGATAGTGTTAAGGACTTTATAGGCTAAACATGACTTGATTGGTGGTTTCGGGGGTAGTTAAACAGATAAACTGCCAGGCGTAATTTAATGCTGGGGTAAAGTTTACTATTTGGCCTGCAAAATCGGCCATTTTGAATTGACTATATATCGATTGCATATATGAAGGCGTGACCTCCAACGATTTTTTAGTGAAGTGGTGGTTAATGGGGCACCAGACAAGTACAACTTGCACCTCTATTCTTTGTTGTATACACTCATATAGATATTCAGCATTAACAAGAAAGCTGAAGCAATAAAAATTTTTTTATGTATTTTAAGACATGTACAATTGCAAATCGCAGATTTAGTTGTAATTATGAATTGAAATTTAATTTACGAGTTTTTTAATTAAGAGGTCAAATTGTATAATTTAGACATTGTATACGAGTGTATATACATACAGAGATTGGAAAACCAAACCATTCTTGTACATGCAATTATCGATTGATTGATCTCTTAATATATAGTTTGTTTGCTATTAAAACTAAATAATAATTAATAATTAGTTTTTTTAATTAACAAACTAATTTGCATAAATTATTGGTATCTAAAAAAAATTTAATTATATTTGTTGATATATAGACAATATTAGATGCATGCAATAGAAATTTGCATATTGATAGATAGACAAGTACAGCCAAGTGCAACACTATATCACGTTTCTTTCTATTTTTGTAATCTTTTTGGGGCTCAAGACACTCCCAACTCTTACGAGGTTCGTTACTTGATGTTCTACTTTACGCCATTACAGCCAAATTCTCGCTCCATCCATTGCACCATTTGTACTATAACACGTTCAAGTAACGGATTTCACAACATTTATAAATATTATTAATAATCGGAAATACCACACATTGTTCGGTCTCCCGTACATAATATTATATTAGCATGTGATGAGAAAGGTCAATCTATAAACACAATACAATGTGACAAAAATATTCTACGAACTTATATTTTATAAAACACAGATGTAATCAGCCACATCAAACCACAAAAACGTACACACAGTATATAAGATGTCGATTTTTCATAAGAAAATCGGTTATTAAACAACATTTTAATCAATTTCAATGCCGCGCATATAAATATCGTATATACCGATATATGCAGGCAGATTAAGGTAGGTAATTAATTTGAAAATCGATAATAAATCTTATTCAACATCTTAGAAATAAATCAAGGGTGTTTATAAAGGTATTTGGTTTTATTCGATTGCTAAGTATGTTATCACTTCTATAGTAGATCGGCTAAATATTTTCTCATGGCTACGCTAAGCGGCTCAGTTTATTAATGAATGGGCGGTTCAAAGATACAATCATGTCGATAATCTAGATCTAATTCGTAATGAGATTTTATTAAATTTTTTTTATACCAGGTAGCGTTCGATTATATAGGAGGCTTTTTTCTGGTAAGTGTCAGAATTTGCTTTCAGAGCGTCTCAATTGAATTATTATTATTTTTTTTCGGTTTTTACAGGCCATTATTGGCCCGTACCGTGTCAACAATGTGACTCCGACGGTTTCGATCACGAGCCAGCTCCTCATACTGTTGCAAGCAGTTGGAAGATGCCAGATCGCTCTCTACGCCGTGGAGCCATCGTCGCCGACAGCGACCTCTTCGCCTACCGAAAGGCGGTTCTCCCTTTAAAGATCGCTGTATCATTCGGTTCGGACCAGCACGCAGAACGTGACCGAGCCAGCGTATTCGCTGTCCTTTGATTTCATGCACGATATCAGGAATTTGCATTAAATTCCTGATCTCGTGATTGAATAGAACTCGGAATGTGCCATCGACGTCGCGTTTTGGGCCATATATCACACGCATGATTCTTCTCTCGAATGTTAGAAGCCATCTTTCGTACTCATCCGTCAAGGTCCAACTCTCACATCCATACATGACAACGGGTCTGATCAACACTCTGTACAGTTTCAGCTTATCCGTATTTGCAAGATATTTTGATTTCAGAAGTGGACGTAGAGGATACAAAGCCCGATTGCCAGCGGCAAGGCGAACCTTGATATCCTCTCCCACACTATTATCGTGAGTAATGAGAGATCCAAGATACTTGAATCTCATCACTCCTTCAAACGTGTGGTTTCCACTACTGAAATCAATTGCGTCTTGGTCTCGAAAACCAGAGATCAGATATTTGGTTTTGGACTCGTTGATTTTGAGACCAACGGAAGCTGAAAACTGTAAACTATCACTCCGTTGCCATTTAATCCAATCACACAGATATCATCTGCATATGCAAGAAGTTGATTGGATTGTCGGAATAAGATGTTATCCTGAGGTGTTTCACTTTTACGAAGGATGTATTCCAACATGAGATTAAAAAGTATCGGGGACAGCGCATCTCCTTGTCGAACACCAGAAGTAATTGCAAACATTTTCGATAGCCTGTTCTCAACTTTGACACAGCATTGTGACTGCGTTACTGTCATTTTACAGAGATGTACATATTTTTTCGGTATTCCTAAATATTGAAGCGCATACCATAGTCTCTCTCGGTTGATCGAATCATAGGCTTGCTTAAAATCTAGGAATACCTGGTGTACATCGCGAGATGTTTCGTAGTACTTGGAAAGGATCATCCGCAACGAAAATACTTGATCAGTGACTGACCGATTTGGACGGAATCCTCCTTGGTAGTCACCGACAATTTCCTCCGCTAAAGGAGTAATTCTTCCCAAGATTATGTAAGACAGTAACTTATATGCTGTGCAAAGGAGAGCTATACCGCGATAGTTCTCGCATTTCATGCGATCACCTTTCTTGAAAATTGGGCATAACGCGGCCATTTTCCTTTCTTCGGGCATAACTTCATTTCGCCATACCAATCGAACAAGGTCGAAAAGACAGTTCCACAAAGTTAGCCCTCCGAATATCAAGAGCTCTGAATTAATGCAATCAACTCCTGGTGAACGATTTTTCTTTAATTTCTGCATGGCCATTGTGAATTCCTCATAGGATGGATCCTCAATGAACATCTCCGCGGTCTGTATTTGAGGGTATTCAAACACAGCTTGTGATACATGTGGAACATTAAGTAAATCAGAGAAATGTTCACGCCATGTATCGAGTACCGCATCGACGTTAACACAGAGGTTTCCATCCTGGTCCCGCATGGCAGTTGACCGAGATCTTAAGGTATGGTGCAATTCGGTGATTCCTTTAAAGAAACCACGCGAATTGTGCTCATTGCTGAGTTGTTGTACTCTTAAGACCTTAGCCTTCCACCATTCTCGCTTCTTCAGTCTACAAATGCGATTAGCTGTCCTCCTAGCGAGAACTGCTTTGTTTTTCCTTGCGATTGTAAACCGAGTCTGCGCTTCATTATAGGCTATATTTCGTTGCTCAACAGCAAGACGACACTCCTCATCAAACCAATCATTTTTGGGCTTAGTTTTCACTATACCGAGAGTGTGCTGGGCAGCATCGACAACCGAGGTTTTCAATACTTCCCAGACACTGTTCACATCATCAGATTGGTAATTGGATTGTATAATGCTATTGCTGACAAGATCTTGATATTTTCGTTGCGATTCTTCATTTATCAGACCTTCACAGGAGAATCGCGTTGTATATTCTCCTGTCCTCCCTGACTTGTACGAAAATTTCCATCGTAGCTTTGCAGCAACCATAAAATGATCACTGCCTACGAATTTTGTTGACGACCGATACGATCTCACATCTTGGACAACCCGAGCCCGCTCTTTTGAAATCAACACATGGTCAATTTGGCTTCGGGATGTTTTACGTGGTTGTGTCCATGTTTCTAAGTGGATGTTTTTATGAGGAAAGAATGTACTTGCTACTTTGAGATCATGAGCGATCGCAAAGTACATCATTCTTTCCCCATTCTCGGTCGCAGTTTCGTGTCGGGAGTACGGACCTATATTGTTACATAAGTCGGTCTGATTTCTGCCTGCTCTAGCATTAAAGTCACCAATCACCAATTTGACATCGTGCTCCGGTATAGAACCCATCAGATTATCCAGATTATTGTAAAATGAGTCTTTATCCAGGGATTGGCTTACATCAGTGGGCGCATGTATACAGACAATTGACAGGTTGGCTAATCTCATGTGCAAGCGAAGCTTACACATTCGATTATCGACTGCTTGAAAGTCCAAGACAGCCTTTTTTACCTGTGGTCCAATGAGAAATCCAACCCCAAGATTTCCGAGGTCATCTCCACTGTGTAGCAACGTATAGCCTTGGGACACATGGTCTCCACTTTTAGGCCATCGAGTTTCTTGGAGAGCTACGAGTTCCAGCCGATACTCTTTCATGCATGTGATAAGGCCGTCCAACGCGCCAGGTTTTCTTAATGACTGCACGTTCCACGTGCCGATCCTTAATCTCGTGTCCGGGTACTTAAGCGGGGGTTCGTTTTTTTTGTTGTTTTGGCGGTATCAGATTTTTTTATTTTTGTTGACAGTTCGGTTATATAGGAGGCTTTTTTCTTGTAAGTCTCAGAATTTGCTTTCAGAGCGTCTCAATTGAATTATAAGCAAACATTTCACACTATGATCTATAGATGGACTATTTCGAGTGATGCACAATTCTAATTCCAACACTTTGTTTATTTTTTTTTTGTTCAAGAAATCTATTATACAGAAATAATATTACAACTGATCTCAGTGATTATCTAGTAAATGTTTTGTATTTTTAAGCAGTGTAGCATCTTATGGGATGAGAAAAATCCGTCCATCCCATTTCGTCCAGTCCTTCAGTAGTTCAGGGAACCACTAATTCTAAAGGCTTTGTTCTTTTTAGGCACTTTGGTCCATTGGTGTGATCCAGTAGGTTCCGCAGCTCCTCGTTGTCATGTTGCTGCAGTCGCATTACATGACTCCTTGCAAGTTTAATTATTTCAGCACTGACGTATTCCATGTTAAGGTATTTTGAAATGTTTGTATGATCTTAACTATAGTTTTCTTTGCACATCCCCAAAGTTGAATGCCGTATGTCCAGATAGGTTTAAGGATTTGTTTATATAATAGTCGTTTGTTTTGCGTTGTCAGCTCAGAGTTTCTTCCAATAAGCCACTGCATTTTTCTGAATTTAAAATTCAATTCTTGTCTTTTTTCTTTTTAACATGTACTTTCCACCTAAGCTTAGTGTCTAGTGTCATGCCAAGGTATCTCGCATTGTCTGAGTAAGGAATTTGTTGAAAATTCAGTCTAATCGGGATGTATTCCACTTTCTTGTTGGTGAAGTTGATGTGTGTTGATTTTGATTCGTTTAGCATTATTCTCCAAGTTTTTGTCCAAGTGTTTACTGTATTAACAGCATTTTGTAGTTTCCGTGTTGGCTCGAAAATACTAATATCAGTGGTCATAATTGCAGTGTCATCAGCAAAAGTCCCTATTCTGACTTCTGCTATATTTGGTAAATCATTTGTATAAAGAAGGTATAACACAGCACATTACCTTGTGGGACTCCTGCCAATATTTTCTTTAGTTTTGAGTACTCTTCTTCTTGTCTCACTCGAAAATAACGGTCATTTATGTATGACTTAAGCAATTCAAAATGTTGTTTTGGTAGATCTCGTTGAAGCTTAAATTCCAGACCATGGTGCCAAACCTTATCAAATGCTTGGGCTACGTCTAGGAATACTGCTGAACATACCTTCTTCTCTTGCAACGCCTCTTCAATCGTATGAGTGATTATATGTACCTGTTCTATTGTTGAGTGGCCTTCTCGAAACCCAAACTGATGTGGTGGTATAAGTTTCCTAGTCTCTATAATTGGCTTAAGTCTCTTCAGAAACAATCTTTCAAAAATTTTTGATGTGGTTGTTAATAAAGAGATTGGCCTGTATTATTATTTTTGCTACTTTCCACTGTCTCGGAACATAACTTTGTCTAAAGACAGCATTGATTATGTGCTGTAGCTTCCGTAGTGCTTTTTCTGGTAGTGCTTTGATTATTTTTGCTGTTATGAGGTCGTAACCAGGAGCCTTTTTATCTTTAAGATTTTTTACTTCTTGTTTGATTTCTTTCACAGTGACTGGTAGGAGAAGTACCTCGTCTATTTTGTTGACCGTTGTTAAATATTCATTCTCTACCTGCCCAGTTGGTGGTTTGAAGGTAATTTCTAGGTGTTCGGCAAACAGATCAACTTTTTGTTTATCGCTGCGAGCCCAGGTTCCATCAGCTTTTTATATGGGTGGCACTTGCAGTTTAGGTCTTTTCGGACTTTTAGTGGCCTTCCACAACGAACAGTCCGTGTTAGGTTTACCTGTCAGGTTACTTAGAAAGCAAGCTACTGATTCATTCTTGATCTCTTTTATAAGCAGTTTAAGTTTGTTGCACAGATTATTTAGGATTGTTTTATATTCAGGAGCTCTAGTTCTCTGCCAAGTCTTGCGAGCACGTCTTTTTTCGCTAACCAAGTCTCTCACTTCAACTGGGTAGCTTATACTTTTCTGTAATATACCATGCTGGATGGGGGTACTTTCTCATGCCGCTTTCTGTATACTTTCAATGAGATTTTCCAGCTCTTCTTCTATCATATAATCGTTCGAGATCGGCAGCTGTAGATTGACGCTTTCTTCGACTAGCTGGCGAAAGTATTCCCAGTTTGTTTTGTTATTTGTTAGTCTTTGAGGGCTTGCTTTTCTTATTGCCGTGGAACTTACTGTCATTAAGACTGGAGAGTGATCTGATGATAGTTCTTCTTCATTTTCAACTACTAAGTAATTTTCGGAGATACCTCTTGATATATAGAAGTCTATTTTATTATTAAAGTTGGTTGGAACCCTATAAGGTTCCGCACTCAATGCCACAAAGGGCCCATGGTGCAAACCTAGGATTACATCAAAGCGCGCAAACGCGTTCTGCAACCTTAGCAAACTGAAGCAGTTTGAACCAGGGTAGAGAAGACAGTAGATTTACAGGAATAAACCTGCAGCTAAACACAAGAGATCTCATACGGTCAAAAGCTGGACAACTGCTGATGAAGTGTAAACTATCGTCAACATCTTCCAGACATTCGTCGCATACGGCATCATTGGCCAGTCCCATGCGATGAAGGTGGCTTTTGAAACAGCCATGGCCAGTAAGTATAGAGACTAAAATTCTCAAGTTGTCCTTTTTCAATGAAAGAACGTAATTTGTCAGGTTAGAGTTAATCCCTCTTATAAAGTATTTCGCCATACGGCAAGTAGCGGTAGCTGACCACGTCCGCTTTAGATTCGATAGGGTAACTGTTTTAATTGTTTTTTTTACTATTTAAGTAGGTAAAGGCGCAGCTGGTTCAGGACCTACGAAATATAGGTGAGAACCAGTTTTAGCCAAACTGTCCGCAATTTCGTTGCCCTCAATGTCACAATGGGCAGGAACCCACATGACCGTTACCTTGTTGTTACAACCAAGGAGATTTAGAAATTTCTTACAATCCAGTACCAGTTTAGAGCTGGTTAGAGGGTTGCTCAAGGAGTTAAGGACAGTTTTACTATCCGTACAAAATATAATCTCTTTGTCGTCGGCCACGAGATTAAAAGCTGACATCACGCAGTGAGTAATCGCAATTAATTCCGCTTGATGAATAGTACAGTAGATCCCCAGACTTCCAGAGATTCTCAGATCATGCGAAGGACAGTAATAACCAAAGCCCGTTCCCTGTTCAGTGGCAGAGCCATCAGAAAAGAATACAAGCGATTCGGATATCTGTTTGAGAAAATCTGGTGAGAACCACATATCCCTGGATGGATGAAACACCTCAAATGATTTATGGAAATTAAAGACAGGCAGAAGCCTATCACTTACCATGTCAAGTTCTGGCATAGCCAGTTTAAATTCATTAAGAATAGATCTATGGCCTGAAATAGTGCCGAGAGCATTCCACGCCCCAACACTCCTCAAGCGAAAGGCCGCCAAACAAGCTGTACCTAAAATCAAGGAATGTAACTGGGGTAGGGAGAGAATTAGCTCCACAGCTAGGAGCGGAGTTGAAGCCATGGCTCCAGTTACAGCTCGACAAGCGAAGTTTTGCAAACAATTGAGTTTAACAATTGAAGATTTAACTTTAACCACTGGCCACCAAACAACAGATGCATAAGTTAGCATAGGGAGAACCAGTGATTTGTAGATAAAATATAACATTTTGGGGGATAATCCCCAAGAATTACCAAAAGCTCTGCGGCATTGCCAAAAAATAGCAGTGGCTTTTTGTAGTTTAAAGTCCAGATGATACTTCCAAGAAAGTTTGTTATCCAGAAAAACTCCAAGGTGTTTGACGTAGGCTGAGCTATTAACCTTACAACCAAAAAGTGATGGTACAGAAAAAGCTGCAGTGTTCCTACGCCTTGTAAATATAACCAAGTCGGTCTTAGATGGGTTCACATGTAAACCCTTATCCAGACACCACCGTTCTATAATGAGAAGAGCGTGCTGAGTTAAATCTGATAAGACATTCAGATGCTTGCCTGAAACTGTCAGAACCAGATCATCAGCATAACTTTGGGCGACAAAACCGGAATCACGAAGATTCACAAGAAGTTCGTCAATGACCAGAAGCCACAGCAGGGGTGAAAGCACACCTCCCTGCGGGCATTCTCTGGAAGCCTTGACTGAAATAAAGATATCCTCAACCTCGTATATTGCAATGCGAGATTCAAGCATACATTTAATCCACCTGATAATGTAGGGTTCGATACCAAATTTAGTACATGCATTCGTAATCGAGGCGAATGAAGTATTATCAAAGGCTCCTGCAATATCCAGAAAAGTGCCCACAAGAAACTCGTTGCTGTGCATAGATATCTCAATCCTAGTTACGAGTTCATGTAAGGCAGTTTCACAGGATTTGCCAACTCTGTAAGCATGTTGCCTATTACTGAGCGGAGCGGTAACTAAATGTTGGTCTCTAATAAATCTATCAACAATCCTTTCTAAAGATTTCAGAAAGGTTGATGACAGACAAATAGGCCGAAACGAGTTGGGGTCGGTGTAGTCCGACTTGCCAATTTTAGGAATAAAAATTACTTTACTTCTGCTCCAAGATTGTGGAACAGAACTAAAAGCGATACATGCCTGAAACAGATGTAGTAAATGTTCCTTAATGAGAGGAAATCCATGCTGTAGTACAGCAGGAAATACACCGTCAGGACCGGCAGATTTGAAGGGTTCGAACGAGAACACGCTCCAACGTAGGACCTCATAATTAATTAATCTACAGGCTAAGTCCCAATTGGGACTTACATCCAAATTGTTAATGACTACACCAAAATTGTCGGTAGTAATGGTTTTACATCCCGGGAAATGGGTAGTGAGAAGTAAATCACCTACTTCCTTTTTCGAGGAAGTAAGCTTGCCATTAGGTAGACGAAGTGAATCAAGTCTACATGTATTATTCCTGCTCAGTGACTTGTTAAGTCTAACTACAGCAGGTAAGCTATTAATCTCCTCACAGAAGATTACCCAGGCAGATCTTTGCGATGCTCTTAGTTCTTTTTTGTACACTTTTTGTGCAGCCAGGAAGCTGTCCCAATCAGACTGAAGATTAGATATAGAAGTCTAGAAGATCAGGAATTTTATTTACGTCCGTAGGCCAATAGGTTGGCTTTCTACTGGAGTGGAACTCACATTTTAATATTCCTCCTGCTTCAAATAGCTCTCTTCCTTTGGGAGTAGTTCGATTTGATCCCCAAAATATATTTTTTGCATTAAAGTCGCCTCCAATAATGAAATTTTTACCAAGCGATTTAAAAAGTTTGATGTAGTCTTCCTTTTTTGATAGTGTAGCTCTTGTAGTTTTTGGTTTCAATAGAAACAGTTGCTACTAGCATAGCTTCTTCCTCTATTTTAAGTTCTTCTTGATGTTTAATATTTTCCTTGACAAAGATTGCTGTTCCGCCTCTAGCTCTTTCTGCTGGGTGAAGAGCTTGATAGCACTGGTATCCACGAATTTTGAAATACGAGATTCTAGTAGAGTGACTTTCCGAGATACGGCATCTATCAATGTTTTTTGTGTTTAAAAATGCTTCTAATTCTGAAATGCGTTGCACAAGACCATTTGCATTCCAGGTATAGCAATTCTTAAATAGTGTGTCATTATTTTTTCTTGTTTAATTTGAATGGATTAGAATTAAGGTAGTCAATGATTTCTCTAGTTTTACCTGTCGCGTCTGTTATTTTTTTATTTTGGTTCATCGATGTATTTTCCAGTGTTCCTAGTTTTTTTTCTTGTTGTTTTAGTAGCTCACTCATAGATTCTAGTCGTTGATCTTGCGTCGCCAGATGAGAATTTATAGTGTTTAACTTCTGCAGTATTTCTTACAGGACATGATTTTCCTTTCTGGGTGCTTTCTTGACATTTTCCTTTTGGCCCGCCATTTGGGCATATGTCGTGCCTTCTCTTACTTTCGCGCTATTAAGAGGAATTTGGTTTGGATAGGATGGCGTCCTAGGTTGAGAACTAAGATTGAGGCTTGTTCATTTGAGGCTTCAAAAAAAGGTTAAAACAGTTTGCTCAGGATTAAAGATCCGAGACAATTCTAAAATGTATGTACGGAAAAATAACTAAATGGTGTTTTGAGAGGTTTTGAGAGGTAGATGGCGCAATCTAGATGTCCACACACTTTTCACTAATGACTCGTCAAACGTTGTGTTCTGAGTGTTCAATCGTGTCGGTTTATCGGCGCATTGTGTGGCAAGTGACCTCAACCTTTTGAAGCCACATATCAGCCAAATTTATGCCAGCCATAATTGGGGTACAAGAAAGTAAGAAATAATGCCTCTATACCATTCACCATTGACTGTAACGTTCCGCCCATCATCGGTTTGGAAGATATATGGACCAATAGTTCACTCAAAATCCAAAAATTCTGTTTATAATTCTGTGTATAAAATTTTGTTTGGAAAATCAACATCAATTTGTGTTTCATTCGATTGGCCGAATTGGTAGGAAGTGCGATGGTCGAATGGCATTAAAGAATTTTGTAACCACGATCCTTAGATAAAATCTTCCATAAGGACGGGTACACATGCAGTTGCTGAGAACAACTAATTGATTAAGTTTGGTCTTCCTCAATGCTACTCTGTACAGCGTCTATTCCTTGTTCAGTACGCACTGTTCGATGTCTTATACTGGATGCATGCTATCATTTAGAGAGTATACGTGGTGCGAAAACGATCCATAGCTAACCGAAGTAACAGGTATGATTATGACGACCGTACAATGGACGTAATCCACGAAGCTAGTTTTTTCAAAAAGAAATGGCAAATCAATCTTAAGGAAACTAAATACTAGCTGTCAAATCGAGTGTCAAGCACCTAAAGATTTGAATCTCTAAAAAACTCCTTTTATAAAGTTTATCGGTATGTTACATTATGATGAGAGTCACGGCTTTCGTTAGACCGTCTCTCATTTGGTGTATTTCCATGTGGCCTCAAAGTAATACAAAAGTTGGCTCTCATAACGCAATCTGGAGGTTACATTTTCAATTATTCTTTGTAAACATTATGATTAGTCGGTATGAGGCTAGCATCCCATATTTTTTTATCTAAAAGTGGGTGTTAGCTGAATATTATGTGTTTTCCTCTTTTTCATATATTATACTTAAATTCGTTGTTTTCATATTATATGTAAAGTACGATGCTTTCATACTTTAAGCTCACTCACATGAGAGCTGGTGTCAGGGTTATGGTTTGGTGCTGTAAGGCTATTGAGATTTCCTTGTGGCACTGTACATATTGTTGGAAGAAAGGATTGGAGAAAGTTACGTTTTGGTGTACATGGGATGTTTTGTAATACTGAAAGAGGGGGTTGATGAATACCTACCTTTGTCAGAAGGTCCATTTTGTTATCGTTAATCAACTATTTTCCCATGTAAATTAAGCGTAAGTGAACTTAAAGGTTTACTAAGAGTGATTCATTGTTTAAAAAATCTTAAACTAGGTAGCGTTTATTTGTATAGGAGGCTTTTTTTTTGTAGGTACCCGATTTCATTTTCAGATAGTGTCTATTTATTCACATCGTTCTCATATCAATCTGAATATGAAGTTTGAGGAAATATTAATGTGTTATTACGGTGCGGACCATCCTGTAACCAATACAACACTATTACTTTCAGGTAACAAGTCAGGGCTCAACAAAACAGGCTAACTATATCAATATAGTCGGCAATTCGACAACTGGCTTTCAAAGCGCAATCTGGAGGCTAAATTTTCAACTATATACATTTTTAACTACGTATTATGATCTCCTGAGCTTACCAAAATCGATCGATGCAGTGAGAGTCGGTATGAGATTAGCTAGCCCATCCCATATTTTACATCTAACACTGAGTACTGGATCTATTTATTGTCTTCATATTATATGCGTGTTTCAAGGGTTCATACTTCAAGCTCTTATGTGGGGATTGGAATCAGGGTTATGGTTTGACACTGAAATACTAGTAAGGTTTCCTTGTGGCACTGTATAGTTTGTTGGGTGAAAGGATCCACTTTATATGAAAGTTATTTTTTCATACAGAAAAGGAGGATTAATTAATGACTACCTTAATCAGAAGGCCTATATAGTTATAGTTTATAGTTATTAACGTTTTACTATGAATTGTATTTAAACGCAGGTAGGGTTTGAGTATATAGGAGGCTTTTTGTCTTTTAGTGTCCGAGTTCGCTTTGGTATATTGTTTTCTTGCTTTAGTCAACGTGCGTTATATAAATACATAGAAGAGGTTTGTTTTTGTGTATATTTTGTTAGCTTGTATGGATTAAGTAAAAGGGGTTGCGATTTTTGTAGTTTGATTCACTTTGTATAGGTTGACAAGTTGATAGTCTTTATGCTGATTACTGTCCTATCCTTCCACCTTGTTACTTGTAACAAACTGGTTGTTTGATTTTGTCTCTACTATCTATTTTAGGCTTGAAGCACTCTCAATTCTTCATCAGTTCCTTTGTACTGTATTTTCTTACGTTGAAATGGAGTACGTACGACTATATGTCCGATTTACGAAGACTATCTGCTCATAGATGAGGTGACCAATTAATTATGCACTTCAACAGAGAATCGTAGATGAGTTGAAACTTTCTCCCGGGAACCGCTACTTTAACCAGTGCGCCCATTTGGTTCGTCCTGTTTGACTTCTTTTGAGAAAGTTGAGAATCAGTTGTCGATATCAATTTTACCCTTCGATATTGCACCTTTTAGTTTGTTTCAACTCTTTTGCGGTTCTATTTTCCGTTGACTATGTTCACATTGCACAGCTCAATGCCTATTCTTCAGGTCATACCCATCTATCTAAGTTTTCCTTGATTAATAATTTGACATGGCGCCACTTGTATTTGATGAGCTGGCATTCAGATGCTTCCTCAACATTTTCTATTGAGCTTTGAATTTGATTGTTGGGTTTAAAGTTTTCTTAAGCTCTCAGTAAAAGCCGGATAGGGTTTGAGTGTATAAACTATGTCACCTTTTGAATTGTTCATTTCAATCGTGAACTAAATTTATTAGACCAATTGACAGCTCGAACTGAAAGCTCTATAAATAGATTCCAATTATTATTATTTTTTCAAAACTCTATTTATAAACCAAAACAATACAGATCGATTGTGAACCCATAAATTGACTTCAATTCAAATTTTAGATCACAATTAAGTTAAATTAAGAATACGAGAGTGGCGCATGTCTTTGCAATGATTCATCATCATCATCACGATTTATTAAATGATCGGTTGAAAAAAATTTATTTCAATTAAAGTTTTGAATAAATTGTTGAGTTAAGTCGGATGTTTCACCTAATGGCTCTCAAATCATCATATATGATTGATAACCTTTGACTACCAAAATCCGGGAAAGACTTTATATACCATATAATCTTAATCACATGATGGATTATATACACAATTGGAACACACATATTAGATCAATGATCGTCGTGCTGATCACATCATGTATAAAAATCGTGTCAGCACATAGATTGATGATGTGTGGGTGCAAAACACCATTCACTTTAGAATTCTTGTGTGTGTGTGTGTAGGAAAACGTCAAAATCTTAATAGCGCATCGACAGCGATCTGCCATGCCCATCCCATCCAAGAATTTTTTTCTTCTTTTACAATAATTAAGTTTACGTTTTGACAATAGAATTTACTTTTACAAATAGCGAAAATAAATTTATGATCAGTCATGATCGTGACTTAATTATTCTTAATTAATTTTTTTTTTGTTAAATTACCTAACAAATTTTGCATTGTTGTGTGGTTCTTGATATTCTCAATGACTTTATTACCACGATAGACCTGTAAATTTTTGAGATGTTTGTTTGAATTGGAATGAGGTTAGGAACAAGTTCATACCAATACTTAACCTATCGGCCTTCTGAGGGATTGTACTTGGATAAACCAACACGTACAGCCGGAAACATGCAGGTGTTGCTCAGAATGAGTTTAAGCATCCATCAACATCAACTCACCATCGTCGTTAAGAAATGAACATTTCAACCTGTTCTGTGTTGAGAACATTAAGTAAAAACCTCGGTATGAACGTGTACAGAGTAGAATTAGGACATTAACTGAAGCAAAATGACCCACTACAATGATTCCGGTTTACTACTTGGATGGTTTTTGGACCGATCGGAATCTTTGCAGCACCATTGATCCATTTTTTCTAAGTGAGCAAGAAATCGCTTTTACAGTCAATGGGTCGATAATGCATCGACCCATTATATTCAGAAAATATTCAAGGCGAAAGATAAAATCGAAGTTGCCATTGATGTATACAAATTGGGTTGCCAGTTAGGGATACGGTAGATGAACTATCTTTTAGAAAGCTTTATTCATGATTCCACTGGTAATTTTGGCGATTTTAGCAATTCATTTGTCCCATTAAGCTAAGTCAAAAACTGCAATTTACCGCATAGTACGATGAATGTCACGATGTATGATGGCCACCTTGAATCGTGGTTCATATAGTGACTACTAAGTATTGGGCAGTGTTCTAAGGAGGAATTTGAACCCGCGGGATCTTTCGCTCCATAGACGGAGCTTTAACCACTGTGGCGCCTGGTCGGTATCAACAATGCTGCCCGATCTGTTATTTCGAGTTACCTCAGGTGTCCTAAGGTGTAGTTATTTATACGACACTTTTACTTGTATCGAGATGTCAATTGACCACCATGAAGATGAGATTTCACTTCGTTGGACTTTTTATTGCCGGGGGCCGGTAAGGAAAAGTGTTACGCTAAATATTCAGAGACTATCCAAAACTAGAATCCATACATCGAACATATTCTGAAAAATTGGGTTGCCAGAGATTTTTTTTTTGTTATCCGTCACTCGGATTCAATTGGCCCATTGCGACATCCCACTTTTTAATTGACGTACCGGCTATAGGTCCGATTACGTAGAAACCATCTGCACATTGGCATGGATCCATGCAAGCCTATAGTACTGACATGGAAGATGAGAAAATGGTGAAAATCCCTTTTCGCATCCTGCCGCTATAGGGAATCGAAACCGGTACCTTCCAATGCAAACCGCAGCTTTTTGACCACTGCGCAAGCTGGGAAGTTCTCAAAATGGGGTGCTCTAAGTCCAGCCGTGAAAATTTTTGACCCTGGAAGATAAGTGAAAACTACAATTTACCATAGCACGACGAATGTCAAGATATATGATGGCCACCATGAATCTTGGTTCATATATAGTAATTACTAAGTATTGTGAAGTGTTGCCACGTGAGAGTCGAACCCACCACACTTTTCGCTTCACATACCACTGTGACATCTGGTCGATATCAACGATGCTGTTGTGGGTCCTAAGGGGTAGTTATTTATACGACCCCTTACTTGTATCGTGATTTAAACCGACCACCATGCAGATGAACATGCACTTCACTCCGTTGGACTTTTTATTGTCGGGAGCCGGGAAGGAAAAGTGTTACGCTAAATATCCAGAGATTATTCTAGACATTCAATCGAAAATGTTCTAATTAATTGGGATGCCATAGTGGGATACTGTAAAGCCAGCCGTGGAAGTTATATTACAACTGGTAGATGAGTTAGTAAGCTTTATTCTCTATCGCCGCTTTCGACGATGATCTGTTTCTGAAACTCAAAGCCAAGTCAAATCTACAATCTACCGTAGTACGAATGTCACGATGTTTAATAATCCCTTGGATATAATCAGAGCATGTACCATCGCATTCTCATAGCTTTCTTGGGGTATCATACAATAGGTTAAGTTAGGTTGTTGTGGCTGCTATCGCACACTGAGACAGGCGATCGGTCCGTTGTGATACCACTTTGTACGGCTATAGGTCCGAGTTTTTTCGTAGTACCATCTGTGCATTGCATAGCTCCATGTCAGCCTATAGTACTGACATGGAAGTTGGGTCGGCCCATGGATTCTAAACACAACAGGGGATCCAGATATATGTTCATTTTTCACACCGATCGCACCGTCCAAACGATCGAAGATGAAAAACCCATTTGAATCTTGCCCCGAATCGAGATTCGAAGAATCATACAATAACGTCATCCCTTTCTGAACTTTGTAAAATTTTTGGGAGCTCAAGGCAATCCTAACTCTTTCGGCTATATAGGTCCGATTTACGTAGAACCAGCCATCTATGCCCAACAAGTGATTTGAAAACCAAGAGGTATAATACTGATTTAAATATTCGTAAGTCCAAGGCGCCAATTGGTGTAATTGAATGTCTATATAATCAATTAAGATATGGCTTTGAAATCGACGGCCCCGTTTACGATAGTCAATCATCATTTCAAATAACAAGCGATTATCGTGCGCATATTGATCGTAAATATTAGATAGGGTTATAAATGATTAAATGATTGATATACGAGGCCCCACTAAATCAAACCGCATAATTTAGCAATTAAAATCCATAACCATTAATGAAACGATTATAACAAATCAAATTCAAATTAGAAAGGTTGTTCGCGCATCCACCAAAATATGACAAACCATTACCTAACACTTTAAAATAAATTTTTCAAAATTAATTACTAATTGTTATTGTCTTTGAAGTGACCGGTGCCGTAAAGGTATCGTCCCCTCGTTTTCAATTTGTCGTGTGTGTTACACACACACATATAATAAAATTAACGCAATTAAAAAGTTTGTAGACGCGATTTGAATTTTTTATATGTCCAATTCAATCGCGCGCGAATTTTATATTCGAGATCTGTAAGTCAATTTTTTGTTCGTGCATGTGTGTAAGATGGTCGATTACGATTAGTGATGCTGATGAAAATATATTAAGTGGGCGTCGCTTTTGGCTACGTAACTTATCTAAGCACACACACTCTGTATTCTGCGCTGGTCATGGTGCATAGACAGCGATTTGAGATTTGTAAATGACCCGCAAGACTGTGCCATGGGTAGCCGGCAATACAATTACAAGACTGATAAAATATGTGACAACTCTCGTCTTACCGGAAAATATATCAGGATACCGCGCCTCCCCAGTGGAGAAGTTATGCGCCTTAAAGTATACTGCAATCATTAATCGCTATGTTTTATCATCTGTGGTGATGTGGAACGAAAAGATTCATGATAGCTAAAAGGGAATAAACCAACCTATAAATGCCATCAGATAAGAGGTTCTGGGCCTAGCCTAAGCGTTCCGCTTAGGTTAGGCGCAGAACCTCTCAAATATTAATCTATATAACACGCAGAGTTTTGAAACATATCTGCGGTGTTGTAGGCTGTCTAGAGTGTTGTAGGCTGTAGATCTCTCTTTCGTTAGTCTAGAGTTTCGTATTAAACTATATCCAGCAACTGAAGAGCTATGGTTTTTGTATATCTGGAGAACCTGATGCGATCTTAATCTGCATCTATTGAGAAACCCGTAAACTCGGCTGAAGCTGCTTTGGCCAATGCGATAATGTGTTCATTCCATATTAAATTGTTGCTAATCTGAACACCAATCAGACGAATTGAGACACAACCCACGAGAACGTGCTGTACTCAAATCGGAATTAAGCGAAGTGACAACTTCCAGCTGTTTACCGTTTTACTCTGAAGGAGTAGGCTCGATCTCGAATGACATAGAAGAGTGCAATTGACACATTTCTGTTGTGGCATCACTATCTGATCCCATACATATCGGAAATTATCGTTTCCAAAATGCCAATAACTTGGAGAATATTGAGTGATCCGAGAACTGAGAACTTTTTTTTTTTTTTTTTAATCTAATCTCTAATCTGGTTTGGGGCTCAAGGCACTCCAAACTTGTTTTTTCTTTGCTTTTACGCCATTACAGCCAGTTCGAGGACGTACGGCTATAGGTCCGATTTTCCTAACCATCTGCACATTGCATAGCTCCATGCCAGGCCTATAGTGCTGACATGGAAGATGGTTCGGACCCTGAGTTCTGCACTCCAACAGGTGGTCAAAGTTGTGTTCATTCATACCACAGATCATAATCTCATGGGGAAAAATCGCTTTTGCATCCTGCCCTTATCGGGATTCAAACCAAGTACCGCCCGCTCCAACTGCCGCAGCTTTAACCACTGCGCCACCTGGGAGAACTGAGAACTTATCTACAATCAGTTGCATAAGCTGGAGAGACCATTAAAGGCAGAAGTGTGATTACAAAGAGACGTTAATAGAATACAGCATCGAGTTAAGAAGATCGTAGAAAGCTATATAGAGAACCTTCTGTGAGGGAATCGATGAACTAACTGCTTACAGAAGCCATAGTCAGTTTTTTCTCCTTTAGTATATGGTCTTTGGTGATTTAAGGATCAAGGTTGGATTTGATGTGCATAGGACTGCGCTGATGGTCTAGTTATAATCATTAAGAGGACAACTGATGGGACCTGTTCAGATTTATTGAAAAAATTATCAACAGAGTGTGGGCTTAACGTGAACTCAGGTAAAAAATACTTGTGCTATTCACTATAGGAAAAAGAGGACCGATTTTCTTAACCGTTCTGAATGGCAAAACGGTAAGACTTACGTAAGAGGTCAAATATCTAGGAGTGATTATCAGGCAGGTGTTTTCTGGTCCCGTCAAAAGCATTATGTAATTAGTAACGGATTGAAACTATTCGTTATAATCAACCGTTGTTTGACTCATGGTCACCTCATCATCCTTGGTATGATTTCCATTAACTCAATAAAGTTCAACCCATAGCCGTGGGAGCACTGAGTTAACGCGAATACAATTTTAGCTTAGTAGATTAAAGGAGTCTGACTACGGTAAAACGAAATCATTATAGAGGGCACGACAACGAGGTGCAGCAGTGCTGGATCACTTTAAAATTGGCCACATATTGTCATAACGTTCTGCGGGTCTTAAGCAATCTAAGCGGTCTATCTGCTCTTCAGTCGATAGAAACCTGATTGATTTGGAACTGAAATCTGTACACCTCGACTAAACTGTAAAGAATATAATATGAGGTAGAACGAAATCATTATAGGAACCACAGCGACGAAATACAGGAGTGCTTGGTGACCTCAAAATGGGCCAGACATGGGCAATCGAAGAGGTTGGTTTCTTTTCGAGCCGATAGAAACAAAATCTGTTCAACATGTGCCTCCGTTTTGTTTTGGGAACACTCAATCAATGCGAAAATGTCTGAGTGTAGCTTGCATATCACATTTGATCTTATCTTGACTAAATATTTAAAAGGATGCAGTCAAAGGTGCTTGATCGCTTCTTTGTCGATAGAATAGAACTTGGTCGGTTTGGAAGTAGAATCTAGACCGTCTACGACTACATTACCTTATGTTCAAAATAACCTATCATCTTATTGGTCCTCGATTTGGTTTGAGAACACCGACTGCTTAAGAACAATAAATGCAGATATGTCTGATTGAAGCTAAGAATGCACTATTAGGATAATCTCCACTGAACCTAAGTACAAAAAGGATTCTATCTTAATTTTTGGAAACGAAGTCATTAGGGGACATATCCACGAGCTGCAGGGTGAATGGCATCAAAATGAACTACATATTTTCAAACCTTGCGGATGCTTAAGCAATCTAAGAGGTAGATCTCTCCATTAGACGATGAAACCTGGTATATCCAAAATAACCTATCATCGTATATGTCCTTGATTTGAGCTGTAGCTATGAAGTCACTGTTAGGGCTGCCACCACTGAACCTAGGTACCAAAAAGGATTCTATCTTGACCACATTGAAAAGAATGCAAGCGTTCAGCTGGAGGTTAATAGGCATCGAATTGAGCCCTCATATTGTCATACCGGGGTTTAAGCAATCTAAGAGGTTAATCATTTCCTTATATAGTCGATAGAAACTCGCTTCACTTTGGGCACCAAACAGTAAGTCTAATAAAAGAACTTCGGCCCCAAAACAGATAGTAGAGACAAAAACAAAAAAGATAGACTTAAGAATTGATTGATGTTTAAATACCATAAGTGTGACATACGTTCACTTTTTTAACACCGCGGACACTGTTGATTATTGGAATATGACTTAATGCAAAAAAAAATATTATTGATCGTGTGTGTACGAGTATAAAGGAAAGGAAAGTTTCGTTTTGCTTTTGAAAATGTCATATATGATTTAAACGCCAATATGTAACATGTACACATTAAGTACTGACAACATAACATTCACTGGAAGTTATGTTTGGTGTGTATGGTAATCAATATTATGATACCGCTCCTTTAAAATAACAGAAGTCTATCTACACACACACATAAAACACGATATATGTACTAAGATGGTGTGTGCGAGAGAGGTTCAATGATTTCTCGACGTTAGATGTACCGACATAGTGCCCGGATGTAGTAAATTCCAAATCACACCGATTCAGCTGATCAAAATATTTACCTCCTATAAAAGTATAATAAATATTTACCTTTCTAGCCACTAATCAATAATTTTAAGAAACTAATTATTATTAATTAGTACGGCCGCGATAATTTTGTTCAAATTATTTTGAATGCTGTTATGTAACACCTCGATACAAGATAAGTACACATACTTAATGTGAAGGCTAAATATCGTCGTCTATACATATACATGTAATATGAGAATATCTACCTTAATCACCTCCTACAACATAATCACCTCATTATACAATCCAAAAGTGCAATACTATATGAGATCTCGAAACTCTATGAGTTAGATACTTTGAATGTACAATAAGAGATTGCGTCACTGTCAACATCGACAAAAAACAAAAAAAAAAAAACTTCCAAACTGACAGGGAACAAATCGACATTTCACATAACACGATAACAAAATAGCTTGGTATATACACAAAAGATTTGAATATACAAAAATACGCGAAATGGCGCGCATTCATTATTCATTTGTGTCGCGAATGCCCTTCAAACACAAAACCAAACGAATTACAAAAAAAAAAATATTCTATTTGTTGTTTTCGATTTTTTGAATTTTTGTTCAATAAATTAATTTAAATTTATTTTACAGAAAATTAATCACATTTCGGTTTAATTTCTTGTTATTTTCCGAAAATTTATAATTAGAAATATTTCTTTTATACAAATCTTCGTATTAATAGATTTGGACCAATTTGTCAATAATAATAATAATTACAGCGATGCAGGTCAGTTCGAGAGCCCGCGTATCTGACTCCATCGGTTTTGATCGCCCTCTGGTGTCGCCGTGTCTTCGGTAATATTATATCACTCAGCTGACTCTTCTCTCTCTCTCTCTCTCTTATCAAAGAAACCATATCTTGTATTAATTCGAGTTTGCTGAGCCCTTTAAATCTGTCTTTAAATCAAAAGAAATTGATCAGTTGTAAAATTGCCACCACGCTACGGTAGACCACCTGTCCATTGATATGCGACCAATGAAGTTGACTCTTCTCTCTTTTCAAAGATGCCAATTCTGCCTTTAAACCAGAAGATATTGATCAGTACAATAATCTCCACCACGCTACGGTAGGCCACCTGTCCATTTATCCGCGATCACTAAAGTTAACTCTTCTCTCTCTTAACAAAGAAACCATGTCTCATATTCATCTCGTGTTTACTGAGCTTTTTAAATCTGTTCTTAAACCAGAAGAGGTTGATCAGTACGAAAGTCCTCACCACGCTACGGTAGATCATCTGTCCATTGATACTCGATCACTGAAGTTGACTCTTCTCTCTTTTCAAAGAATCCAAGTCTCGTATTCATCTCGTGTTTCCTGGTCTTTTTAAATCTGTCTTATAACCAGAAGACGTTGACTAGTACAAAAATTCTCACCACGCTACGGTAGGCCACCTGTCCATTGATACGAGATCACTTCGGTTACGATCACTCTCTACGCCGTGTGGAAGCAACTCTTCGGTAATGTCACGCACTGTCTGACTCCTCCCTCTTTCTCTTAACAAAGAAGCCGTCTCTCGTTTTACTTTCCAGTTTCAACTCTATTAGAATGCTCTTTTAACCACTGATACTATAAGCAGCAGTGACATATCATTGGGTATAATACTCGCTCATTATCAACGCTCTGTCTCCCAATCAGTGAGCTGTTAGGCACTCTTTAAATGAATGGTTGCTTCCAAGCCAACATTCTGACTGTCTAAGAAACTGAATCTCCTTAGCTCAAGTAAGTATATATTTATAGGAACCTTAAATGATGGTCTGGGTTCGTTTCTTGTCTTTGAATATGATTTGGCCTTTTTGTTCGCTTAAAGTAGCAGCATTTAAAGTAACCTCAGTAGCTGGAGAAGTGTCGCTTACTTCACATAGTATATTCCTAAAACTAACACCTCCCCACTTTTGGATTCTATAGAAAGGCCAAAAGGGAATTCACATGCCATACCACCATGAAGTGCTATGTCATAAATATTGTTACGACTCGGCACAGTTCGTATCCGGATTATTGAGGATTCCGAGGTGGCTGAATTAATAAACGAGCCAATAAACGACCAGAGTTTAGTCAAACTTCACTTTATTCGATTCACTCATTTCTTGAGATTTTTTAGACACCAATATGATCTACGGTAGGCCACCTATCCACTAAAGTACCACATTGTCCAATTTGAATGTTCTGGAAGCAAACCAGAATAATCCCATTATTCATAGCTGGGGATAGAATTGATGTATCATTCATACCCAAACTGTTCCATTCAAAGAAATGGTAGATCGACATGTTTTGCCGCACCAACATGGGTTCGTGCCAGACAGTTTATTGGTGACTTGCGAGTCTGACCACAAATTACGGTACCATGAATAAATATTGAATTTTCACGTCCATCTATATGTCTTCTTCAATACTTCTATCTTGAATAATGAGTAAAGATATACTTGAACTCCATCACAACAGAAATCCATTGAGTCATGGTCTCAAAATCCTAAATTCAGAAAATTGATTTTGAGAACAACGGAAGCTTAATACAATATAATATATCTATTTCACTCCACTTCCCTTAAATTGGTTACACTAACATTATCTGGATATCCAAAAACAAGATTAAATTTTTCATTGTTGACGGTTCGAAAAAATTATTTGCTGCCAAACAATGCAACCTTTGGAGTTGACGCGTAACTCTCCCTATCTTATCACTGACTCGTATACATCACAGTATCTCACGCATATTCTAGCAAGAGTGACTTTATTTTTCATTTCACTTTCAACGAGTCAAACCTTCACAAGAGAATCACGTTGTACATTCCTTTGTCCTCTGTGACTTTTTCAAAGATTTTCATTGTAACTCCCATCATAGCTTTGCCATGACAAGGTAGTATAGTCACTGACATTTGGCTGAAGACCAAGATAAACCAATCAATCTTCGTCCATTTTCAATCGCAATCTGATTAGTCTTAAATTTAGCAATCTAACGTCATGATAAGGTATTGAGTCCATATACAAATATACAATTGATAAGTTAGCTCGTTTTATCAGTGGTTCAATGGGGACGTGCACTGCATATATAGACCTATTTATCGGCAATCGATGATCTTTCATACATGAGAAACCCGTCAAACACACACTTTTAAGCGTTCCACATATGACGATCCTAAATTTCCTTTCCACGTTACACTCAGCGATTCAATAAGATTTCGTCGCACTTTTAAAGAGTTCCATGAGTATACCATCCTTCCTGTCAGTTGAGTTCTTTTGCTTACATTAGGGGGTCAAGTCTGCCATGATTAGTTATAACGTCTCATCCGGGATATTATCTTAATATTACCGCTTGCCACTCGAGATGCAATGTAGTGCTATGTCACTAGTCTTCAGTTCACTCTAGTCACTTTAACACTTCACTGCTTATATACAAATCGATTCATGTCATTCTATTAACAGTGAAATTGTGATTTCCATGCGTCACTCTAGTATAATGTCAAATCCAGCCTTCTGTGTTTCTTAAGCATGGATCATCAATGAACATCTATGAAACCCAGCTTTTGTTAGCGTATTTTCAAAGAGGTGTCTGATAGAGATACAGCTACGAGAGATATTAGAAAAATATTTGAATGCCGTTCTGAATAGATCGGAGGTTTTGGAATCTTCAAAATCTTTGATCCCAGGAAAAGAGTGAGTTATAGGGTGATTACACTATTGAGTGTAGGAGTAAATAAACCGGAAAATACCGGAAAAGTGAATTCAAAGTGTTTCCGATTCCCAAGTAGGTTCTTGGCCCATATCAGATTAAACTTTATCGAAATAACATATGATTGTGTGGTAGCACGAAAACAAGTTAGAAGCTTATATTGTGTGAGTGAGATTACAGAGTGGAGTAAGCTGTGAACATTAGACTTTCAAAAGGGTGTAACTTCATGTAAAAAAATATAGGTTATGCCTAAATTGAACTGATGAATGTGTAAATCAGGTAAAAAACGGCTTGACTGAGCCGGATCTGAGAGTGAATCATAGAAAAAATATTTGTATGGATTTTAGAACAAAAACAAGACTTGATGTGCGAGTTTATAGCGAAGTATTGAATCTGTTACCCAGATATCTAAGAATATGGATCGGCAAGTGAATAATTTTAAGATGCTCATGGAAAAAAATGGATGAATTAAAGGCAATAATCGACAGGAGGCGATGAGTAATTCTATCCTTCAACGCTCGGAATGGATTAGATTTAATAAAACGGGATAAGGGTTCTTAGGGCACACTTATGTAGAAATGATGTTAGAGTATCTCCAATATCGTGGGGCAGAAGTTATTCTTCAATGGATATTATCACATCTATACGAATTATATTAAGGTATAACCAAAGAGCCGATATGCTTGCAAAAAGGGCGTGTATGAGAAAATGGAGCCCTGTGGGTGGGGGCAACCATGTTTCGTAAATATTTCGAACGAAACGTGAGATCCATAGAATACCACCACAGTATCCAGAGCTTGTCGTAGGCGGCGACTAAATCTGGTTGGATCGCTGGGCTGACGACCCGCATCCGTAAAAAACAATTACAGTTAAAAAAGTCAGCAAGATAGAGTGATCGCTTAAAATGGGAGAACTATCGCGGTATAGCACTCCTTTGCACAGCATATAAGTTACTGTCATACATTATCTTGGGAAGAATTACTCCTCTAGCGGAGGAAATTACCGGTGACTACCAAGGAGGATTCCGTCCAAATCGGTCAGTCACTGATCAAGTTTTTTCGCTACGGATGATTCTTTCCAAGTACTACGAAACATCTCGCGATGTACACCAGGCATTCCTAGATTTTAAGCAAGCCTAAAAAATATGTACATCTGTGTAAAATGACAGTAACGCAATCACAATGCTGTGTCAAAGTTGAGAACAGGATATCGAGAATTTTTGCAATCACTTCTGGTGTTCGACAAAATCTCACGTTGGAATACATCCTTCGTAAAAGTGAAACACCTCAGGACAACATCTTATTCCGACAATCCAATCAACTTCTTGCTTATGCAGATGATATCTGTGTGATTGGATTAAATGGCAACGGAGTGAAAGAGATACTTGATCCACTGGAACAGTTTTCAGCTTCCGTTGGTCTCAAAATCAATGAGTCCAAAACCAAATATCTGATCTCTGGTTTTCGAGACCAAGACGCAATTGATTCAGTAGTGGAAACCACACGTTTGAAGGAGTAATGAGATTCAAGTATCTTGGATCTCTCATTACTCACGATAATAGTGTGGGAGAGGATATCAAGGTTCGCCTTGCCGCTGGCAATCGGGCTTTGTATCCTCTACGTCCACTTCTGAAATCAAAATATCTTGCAAATACGGATAAGCTGAAACTGTACAGACTGTTGATCAGACCCGTTGTCATGTATGGATGTGAGAATTGGACCTTGACGGATGAGTACGAAAGATGGCTTCTAACATTCGAGAGAAGAATCATGCGTGTGATATATGGCCCAAAACGCGACGTTGATGGCACTTACCGAGTTCTATTCAATCGCGAGATCATTTAATGCAAATTCCTGATATCGTGCATGAAATCAAAGGACAGCGAGTACGCTGGTTTGATCACGTTCTGCGTGCTGATCCGAAACGAATGATACAGCGATCTTTCAAGGGAGAACCACCTTTCGGTAGGCGAAGAGGTCGTTGTCAGCGACGATGGCTCTACGGCGTAGAGAGCGATCTGGCATCTTCAGGTTGCTTGCAACAGTATGAAGATCTGGCTCGTGATTGAAACCATTGGAGTCAGATTGGTGACACGGTACGGCCCAATAATGACCTGTAAAAACCGGAAAAAAATAGAAAAATGGAAGTCAGCTGTTTTTATTGAAAAGAAACAGATGAAAGGACGATTCTCTCGACGGCTTTCTCTTCATTTACTTTAAGGAAATCAAATTTCATTTTTGCAATTTGAATTGCAGTGTATGATACGAAATGTTCGCAGTTCAGCGATAGTATGTGAATGTACTGTATCCTCTCCAACGTTTCTGAATCTGACTGGATTATTACGAGTGGGGCAAAATGATATAAGAAAACTTTTTTTTTCTGTTTGTTACAGGCCATGGTTGGCCCGTACCGTGTGAACAATAGGCTCCAACGGTTTCGATCACGAGACAGATCTTCATAATGTTGCAACCAGTTAGAAGATGCCAGATCGCTCTCTACGTCGTGAAGCCATCGTCGCCGACAGCGACCTTTTTGCCTACCGAAAGGCGGCTCTCCCTTCAAAGATCGCTGTATCATTTGTTTCGGATCAGCCATATAGGTTAGGTTAGGTTGAGTGGCTGCTACAGCACACTTAGACTGGCAACGGTCCGTTGTGATACCACAGGATCTTACTCCCCTTTTACCCCTATGAGAACCAGTTTGAGCTGCTTACGTAACGTAAGAAGTCTCGCACATTACAGTTTTCGAGATCGGAAAGGTAGTCCATTAAAAACTTACCCAAATATTCATGTCTTTTGTGTGCCAAAGCCGGGCATGAGCATAGGAGGTGGACTAACGTCTCTTCCTCCTCCTTGTCCCTACAGCTTCTGCAAAAGTCATTTACTTCCAGACCCAGCCTTCTCGCATGTTCTCCAAGAAGGCAGCGTCCTGTGATCCCCACGATCGTTTTAAGTTCACGTCTTCGTAGGGAGATAAGTGCCTTTGAGCGTTTCAAGTTCAGCTTTGGCCAAACTTGTCTTGCCACTCTACATGAGAGGGTGTTCGTCCACCTATTGTTCGCAGAGGCTTCCGCCTCTTTTTTAAGCACAGTCCTGAGTGCGTTAATAGGTCTCCCCAACTTCGCCTTTTCCGGTAGCAGTTGGAGAGTTGTACCGTGCCTCGCTAGTTCGTCCGCCCTGCAGTTTCCCATAACGTCTGAGTGGCCGGGGACCCAGACTACCTGGATGTTGAAATGCTCACTCATCTCATTTAGAGACGAGCGGCAACCCAACGCTACTCTAGACGTTAGAGAAACAGAAACCAGCGACTTGATTGCCGCCTGACGGTCCACATAAATTGCGACATCAGTCGAGGATACCACATTATGTTTCAACCAGTTCAGGACCTCTTCAATCGCTATCACCTCTGCCTGGTACACACTGCAGTGATCAGGGAGGCGAACTGCTATATATACCTCTAGTTTATCACAGAAGACTCCAGCTCCTACTTTACCATTTAGCTTGGAGCCATCCGTAAAGAACTGCAATTCTCCCGTTTCAGCTGCCAACCCGCTCCTTCAGGATTCCCTTGAGGAGCAGGTGGTTCCGAACCTTTTCTCGGAGCACAGAGTCGGTGTAACATAGTCTAGATTCGCCAGTTCTTTCCTCAGCGATCTGACTATCGTCGAGTGTCCTATTTGAAGACATTTCCACTGAGATATGGCTGATACAGTGATAGTCGAGTGGCCGTAATCGCCGCCATCTGCTTACCATAAATGTCCACGGGGAGAAGGTGAAACAAGACCTCTAAGGCACTTGTAGGTGTTGTCCTCAGTGCCCCGCTTATAAGCATGCAGGCCGTTCTTTGCACCTTCTCAATCCTTTTCCTGTATGTTATTTTATCAAGAGCTGGCCACCACACGCTCACCCCATACATATGTACAGGTCTTACTACGGAAGTGTATAGCCAGTGTACCAGCTCCGGCGTCAGGCCCCATCTCTTACCGATGGTGTTCCTACACGAGTGCAAAGCTATATTGGCCTTGTTTACTCTTTCCAGAATGTTGGGCTTCCAGCTTAGCTTACTGTCCAAGATTACGCCTAGAAATCTTGCCTTGTCCGTAAAAGCTAGTCTGTTGCCATTTAGGAGAGGTGGATCTACTACAGGGATTTTATATTTCCTCGTAAATAGTACCAATTCAGTTTTAGACGCGCTAATTGCCAGTCCACATTTGGTGGCCCACCTCGTTATAGTTAGGAGGGCATTTTGGATTACCTCCGCCACTGTGCTTATGTATGTGCCAGAGACAGCTATCGCTACATCATCTGCATAAGCCATATAACAAATACTGAATCGAATTTAACACAAATGTTATGATCTCAAATGACAGCTTCAATCCTCGACTTATTACTCAGAACTCAACGATCTGAGAACAAATTGAATCTGAACTACTGAATGAAACCCAATTTATTGCAGTTTTAGTTGAACTTTGGTGGATCCACCACCACCATTCTAATCTTGAAGGAATGCTATTCGAAGCGAGCGCACTCCAACAACCTTAACAAAACCAGTATCTTCGTTACATAGAGCCATCAATATTCGCGCAGCAAAATTATGAATATTTCTAATAAATTTGCATGAATTAATCCACAAAAAAAAAACAAATCTGAAACCTTCCACAATTTCATTAACGCAAAAACAACAATGCAAAACCATTTTTTTGTCTTTATAAACTCGGTTGGTCGCTGGATTCCAGAACAATTTAATCCGTTAAAAAGGTTAATCTTGAAATTCCAGTTTCTTATAATAATTTTGGTTTGTAAGATTTTTTTCTTGACTCAACACTAATTTTGTTACTTTTGTGTGTATATAGTTTGTTGGTCAAATATGCATATCGGACAGGAGGGGGCAAACTATATACGAGTATAGTGCTATACGTCACATCACACACATTCAAAAATTTAACAAAAAAATGTCAATTCGCGCGAACACACACACACACACATGTACAAAAAATTATCGCGAAACTTTATTATCATCTCGAGTATGTGTATTATATATGAGCCTATACTGGTTCGAACCGGATCCAATTATCACCAGTTTTTTGGTGTGCAGCGGTTAGAGCTGATGTTTTTTTTTTATGTATTTTTGAGCAAAACAACTCTAAATGAATATCAAACGAATTTGAATAAAAATAGATAATTTTGTTGTTGTTGTCGTTCGACATTGTTGTTGTGGTTTAATAAATTTATGGTATTCGTAGGTCAGTGTTTATACTTCAGAGTGAGTAGGTTCGATTGCTCATTTGTTGTTGTAGCGTTTTTTTTTTTGACATGTGATCATAACAAATTAGTATAGTTATATATCAGTTTCGTTGACGTCAGGAGTACCTTCAAATGATCAAAATTGTTTTTGTTATATATTGTCAACGTTTTGACTAAGATGGGTATCATTTATATATAAGCTTTTTAATTCGATTAACACAAAATAACGAAATAGCCGCCATTGTATCGTATAAAGATTGTTCAAAGTTCCAATTCAATATTGTGGATTGAAAGTTTGGTTGGGTGTAAAGATAAGTCGCAGTCTATATGCGTCTTTGTTATTAAGATCATAAGTTCAAGGTTATATATAAACAATTAAATGCTGTAAAGTTAATAGCACCAATTTCAATTGCAGCAAAGGGTTCGCCCAGAGCCAGTACTTCAACTGAACCACTCGGTAGATATATACTTCTTAGAAATGGTGACAACCTAGAAGGAAGCCTTTAAACGAGCACATCCTGGTTTAAAGGCTGGGAGTAGCAGCGTCATACCGGCAACATAAAGAACGGCGTTGAAGCGAGATGTAGGAGACACAACTGGCATTACCCTATGAAATATGTTTGAAATTCTCACACTTTAAGAAATTGCAAACAACTATTAAAAAGCATTAAATGCTTGTGGTAAATGAATACCGAGATCGGAGGAGAGGGTCCGTTCAGTAGCATTGAACATGATCGAATGGATTTTCTAGAGAAACACAGTAAAACGTGGTTTCTGATGCACCTCGTTAGATATTACATCCAACAATACGCCTTCCTTCATAACTAGAAGGTGAACTGTATCTAAATCGACAACATATGCCAGTGTCTATCTCCATTTCAGTAAACAACATTTTTAGTCTTCTAAAGGGAATACACGAAACTATCCGAACTTTCTCGGGGAAAAATGGAACTTTTTCCCCGAAATTCAATAAACCGATTTATCCGAAATGTAACTCAACCTTCACACTCCTATAAGTAATGGATATTCGTTTTCTCAATGACGTGCTTTGTGGTTCCGATAAACTCCTATAATGTTTAAGCTCTGTATAGTAGTCACCTTAAGTGTAGGTTGCATGTTGAGATATAAGGAGTTATTCATCATAGCTGTTGGATGCATCACAGCATCCAGTAAATCATTTGAACGAAATTATAGATTAGAAATCAAAAATAGAGCTTCAACAGAAATAAATTCCAAAATCAGGACGACCCTAGATACAATACTGCATTAGAAGCAGAGAAGCAGCCTGGAGGATTACATCATGTTCATCATTACATCATTACACTGTAACCACCAGATCAATTATAGCCTCTTTAGACAAGATCCTTACCTGTGCTTGTGGATCTCATCTAAAAAACCATTACTCGTGAGGGGAATAGAAATCGCGAGGCGAGAATATTTCCACAATAACGGTTCCAAGAAAAATTGGGGCAGTTATGCCGGGTATAGTAGGGCCGTTACTAAGAGCAGTGTTGGATATTCTGGATATATTTACTGTAATACTGAAAAAGCAGTTTACTAGGGAGCAAACAGGATTTGTTAGGAAAATTATTTTTATAGGCTAGACTCACGTCGAAAACGATTGTATGATGTTGAAATGGAAGTAAGCCGATATGATCGATAAATTATAGGAACTATTATTCATAATATTCTGAAAGAAACATTCTCTCTTCCGATTTAAACTAACTGTGTGTTCTCACAAGCACGTTCCTATCAAACCGGTAACATATATTATTAGAATAATTAGGGACAGTAAGGTTAGACTAGTCCGATAATTTAGGTAGCCTCTACCAAACAAAAGGAGTTGCACTAAAAGGATGGTGTGAAAGCAAGGGTCGTAATATACTGGAATAGAAGAAAGCCACTAGGATGAGGTGAAAGGATTTGAGAGTTTGCAAGGCAAGGAATGTTCAGAAGGGAAAATTCTTCGCTTGAAAAGAACAAATGAATTCTGAGAATCAATCAATCTGCACATATATGGAAATGCAATCCAGGACTCCTTAATTTAACTGCTTGCTCCGATAAGAGATCCGTGAACCTGTTCCAAAAGATCTTAACTGCAGTATAGATAGATATACAGCCTGGTGCTGAGTTTGAGTTTCGATCTTTCAACGAATATAGGATGATTGTGAAAAAGGTAGCTAAAACGACTTCAAAGGGTTAATATATTGAACAACCAATAATCAATGATTCTATTCTTTGTTCAGTTAAACATTTTCGGGAAAAGTGAAGGGACAAATCTGAAGAAGTAGGCATACTGAACAAACCAGAGAAGAGCGTACTAATAAAGTAAACAAAAGAAGGTCCAGCTAAAATTGTTATAAAAGTGAATCGGTTGTGGCCCATACATCGAAAGGATACATCGATGGGTTCGGGACATTGCTTCCAGAGCCCTCTTTATATCTCGTTTTGTATTCAAGACTACAATTGATAGAAAATATTGTTCTAATTCAAGCACTTCATCTGCCAGCTAAGATTGCATGAGTACGCACAATTCTACACTCGAGTAATTCTGATAGATCTTCTTAGCAGATCCTGTTTTATGTTTTCAGTATGACAATAGTGATACCATAATAAGAGATCTGTCAGGCAAGGTTACTTGAAACACGACAAGACGGCTCGACCAAACAACCTGTCTAGAAGTATACCGAATTCTCTATTATGTTCTATAATGTTGTCTCAACATCAGCTATAACTTTTGTAATTAGTTCTTGTGCTCAACGCATGGTGAACCACTGAAAACACTACTTGCTGTTCCTGACTGATGCGTGAGTTATGAAAATGGGTTTGCCCTCGTGATCGCGTTATGTATAACAACATCGATATGTAAATATAACGTCAAGTTAGTTTCATTTATTACCATCAACCCGACCCTGGTGCACGGTACAATTTAATCGTTTAATACTTCCGATATATAATTTAACCGTCCTACGTTCATTATATTCCCATATACAAAACACAAAAAATTGTTATAAATTAATTGTAGGACTTAAAATACACGCAAGGTTGTTAAGTATAAAACATATTTTTTGGTAATCGAAACTCATAATCTGAAGTTGGATTGTTTCTGTTTCAGGTGTATGTATACCTCTATATGCTACCTTGGAGGTGAATTCGTTATAATAAATTAATTGTGTAATCAAAACATACGGCGTGCGGAATGATTATCATAATTATTTACGTAGGATTAACCGAACATGATGGGATGGTGTGAGAATGTCTAACCTATCAAGACGATTTATGATTCAGACACTTTAGACTAACCTGAACCCGAATATACATTTATATAATGGAGATAATATATATGGAGAGGTGAAAGGTTGTACAATGAGCCACGAGATGGAATTATTGATCGAAAATTAGAAAGTTTATATTTAATTGCATTAAAAGCTTTATAATGAGCTTTGTACATTGTAATTAAATATGTATTGTATGGAAATGAGTTGAAGGTGATTTGGTTGGGTGGTCTTGCTTATATTTATGTGCATTCAAAATCACATCTCAAAGCATTAAAGGAAGATTATTTCTAAACTTAAAGTTGAAGGTTTGGATTGTATATGCTCAATGCTTCTATCGCAGACGTATGACTTTGTACATGGTAAACCGTTTATGGAGTATTAATTTAGCCAAATTGACTATAATTGTATATCGTACAAACAAACTTTGATTATAGTGTGAATATAGTTATTCAAATGCGAAGCACATTCATAGCAACTCTTAAAACACTGTTAGTTGAAGTAAGCATGCAAGAACTGGAGAGCAATAAAAATATTAGCAAAGATAATCCTTAAGTGAATATCCCCATCAATCAACCAAACACTAAGAATAAAACGAGCTGGGCTTAACCCAGGAAAGATCTGAACAGATAATATCAACAATACACGTATCATCATAGAACATTATAACGAATGGACTAGACCGGTGTAGTTAGTCTTCGCAGACTTCGAACGTGTATTTGACTCAATCAGTCGAAACGCTATCTGGAAGGTACTTTGCGAAACTTCTTTCTACAAGAAGGAAGACAAGGCTATGTATTATCTATACTGCCATCCCTACTAACGCAATTGACAGCATCATATACTCAAACTCAACACCACATCCCCAAATTGTATTCAATGGGGATGTGACATTGACTGATTTTTGCCCTTTATGTCTATGACAAGCTTTTTGCGTAGGCGAAGAATGACTTTATAGGGTCCTTCATATGGAGGTTGTTATCCTGTTCGAACCTTATCGACCCTGACAAAACCGTAGTCGCAGTTGTTAAGCGATGTTTTAGGTTGGTGCGTAATTGGTCGATGACTGTGTCGGTTGTAGGTAAGAGCGGAAGAAGATTTTCGACGAAAAATTCACCGGGTAGCTTGAGGGTTTGTCCATAAACCATTTAGCTGATAAGCATTTCAGTATGCCTCTGGACTTTTGAATGTTAACAGGATAATCAAGACTATGCCCAATGGGTTACGTCTTTGTTTATGCTTGGCCAAAAGTAACGAGCAGTTATCAATTTACAAGGGTATTATTGCATGTGCTTGTGTAAGGGCGATTACTGCTTGTTGGTGTTTCGCAGTGGATCTCGAAGCCAGGTATTTTATAAAGCTCTATAGTTTCATAGTGGAACTAGTGTGACATCCGGAACCAGAAAATAAATACCGAAGTTCAAGTCCCATGAGATAATTGTGTTGTAGTCGAAATGCGTATATCGATTGTGGGCGTGTCGATGTCTGTGGTGCGAGATAGTGTGTTCGCAACCATGTTGTCTTTACCGTGCAGATGTTGGATGTCCTTGGTAAATTCACTTATGTAATCCAAGTGGCGTACACACAGAGTATTTCTTTGAAAAAAATACCACCGCTGTCACGACGCTTCATTGGTAACCCCAACGTCCCTGTTTAGGGAACATTTACAAGTGAATATCTTTTGATACAACCTCCCAAAAAATTTCATCCTACCTCCTGTCTTAACCTAACACTGTAAAATAAACTTCCCACAATGGAATTGCCTACCTTCTCTCTATATGAATGTATTGTTTGATTATATGGACTAGGTTTTTGTATGGGTAAGGCGAGTATGCGGTGGTTTGCTGCCTTCATCTGGTAGAGGAAATGTTTTGGCGATGAGGAGAGAACCATTTTTAAGTTTACGGACTGTGGATTTTTGATTTCAGATTTGTAGTGTGCTAACAGTATCTTAGTAATGATTGTCAGGGGTATGTAACCTGTTCGTTTTTCCTAACTAACATAGCTTTTTATCCTTCCCGGCGTTATCCATTGATAGTCATACGACATGGAAGTCTTTCGCAGAGAGATATTATAAAATGGTGGTGTCTCCCGGTAGACCTTGAAAATCTATAGAAGGGGTTCAACAGACCATACCGATATCCGTCAATTAAATTACTTAATTATGGATCAACAGATTTAATTGATTTCATATGGCCAAGAACTTATCGTCTATTCTCGACTGTTTTGATTTAAGACATTAGAGGTTTTTTTGTATATTGTGCCTAGTGGACTACTTTCCCATGAACGGTGTTGCTTGCTTAAGGCAGCATAATAGTTGTAGCCCGTTAGTTAAGGAGTGCGAGTAACAACTGGTTATTGCGGTCCACCGTGATTTTGGTCAGGAGTTTTATTTTATTTTCGTTGAACATCTGTTTTATTGGGTAGATCAGAATGGCCGTTTTGATGATTTATCTGATTGGATCGTTGTGTTTTGCTCAGTTTGAATGGATGTACGTGAGTTGTTCGCCTACTAGATGGTCGTGTATCAGTTTACTAAAAAGTTTTTGAGGGTATTTTCGGACGATGTGACGAATTATTTGTTGAGATGGAGAGGTTTGTTTGGTGTTGGGGGTTTTCTGGGATGTTCATACATACATATGATGATGACGTCATCGAATGACTGTGATCGAAAAGACCAAATCCATCTCATCAGGCAAACGGTACCGGACTTGATGTGTGTACCTGTGCGATACGTATTTGTAGTGTTTAATCGTGTCGCAACAGTGATAGCGAATCACAAGAACTTAACTCGAAATTACAAGAAATCGAAAAAGATTGAGAATTTCATATACCACAATTGTACTGGAGCAAAAACAGGTGACACTCGATAGTCGTGTTGTATTGGGTACTGTTGTATTGGGAGGGCACTGTCAAACAATGTGTCGGATAATTTCCGAGATGGATGGTGTTGGGTTGTGGGCGAATCATCTCGTAGATATTTTCTGGGTGGAGTGCTCAGGTTTCTTTGGTGTTGGGGGTACCTATATATGGATGTACATGTATGGTTTAAATGTATTGTTTGATTATTGGATGAAGTGTTTTTATGGGGTGAGTATGATACAATGAGTTGGTCCCTTCATCTAGTAGAGGAAATGTTTTGGTAATGGAAGAGAGAACAATTTTTAAGTTTAACGACACGCGGATTGGTGATTTCAGAATTGTTCTGTGCCGCCAGTATTTTGGTTAGCCAGGGGTCTGTAACCGGATCCTAACTTATCATTCCGGGCATTATCCGTTGATAAACATAACCATGCAAGTCTTTCAAAGAGAGATATGAAAATTGTGGTGTCTGCCTGGTGGACCTTCAAAATCTTTAGAAGGGTTACGCAATTTCTTAACAGACAGTACCGATAACTGCTAATTAATTTATTGCATTATGGATCAACATTTCACTATGGATTATGAGCGTTGTGATTTCATGTGGCCAAGAACTTTTGCAGTCCCTATCAATTTTATCGACAGTCATCATATATGTAAGAAATACGACATTCTTAATTAATATTTGCGTTTTTATTGATCAATAAATATTGATCATCTTCTTTAAAACGAATTCCTTATTTGCTGTTTATTATTCTTACATACCATATATTTATCTTGTTTGTCGTTATCTTGTAAATAGCCATATAGTTGATGGTGTCAAAAGTAATGTTTAATTTAATTTAAAATTCGTGTTTACCTCAATAAATTATTTTTTTTAATTTAATATACTTTCTAGTTTTAATTAAAACTTCTTATTAATTGTATGACCTTGAACATCTTTATATCGTATACAGCTTACACGCACGTAATCAATAGAATGTAGTTCAATAAAATCGTTGCGTGTATCCCAAATACTCGACCAAAGTTGTTGGCGCATACACCGCGCACACACATTTAAGGTCAATGTCACATATATAATATTATAAATTGTCAGATTGTGTAACGATCTCTCCCGCCCTCCCGTTCGCCTTCTTACATATATTGATTTATTTGTATAATTAATATCGAGATCTAAGATATACGCTCAAAAACACAAGATCTGCACGAGTTTGACTAATTTATGTGTACATATACAGCGAAGTTTATTGTTTGGTTTTGCCTTTGTGGTTCACCCGCTATAAATTCAAGTAGCTGCAAATCGCGTACATAAGAATTGAACACATATATGTATATGTAAGTCCGTCGTCGCCGTCGCGGTATATAAAGAATATTGGAGAACAATAAATAAGCGAAGAATTTAATTTATTTATCTCATCATGTTACGGAATTTCTTAAAGATTTGCTGGGTGTGCGTACGTGTGTGTGTAAATACAATAAGCATCGTGTGCTTAATTGAAAGGTGAAATTTCTGTTTCTTATTTTTGTATACGATTGCCAGTAAGGAAATTGAGGTTAGCCTGTTCTTGACGTACGAATAAGAATGGACCAATTGATTATGACTAAAATTGAACGAGACATCAAACTTTCCATATTAAAACCATATTCCTAATAACTATATATGGGCCATTATGGCTATGAAATCCCCATGACCAGAATTGATTTTTTTGGGGTTAGAAATGAACATTGAAGATTTATTCAGTACCAACCAAAGGTCAATGCATGAGTCCAATACTTTGATAGCTGAAAGTTATCCCGACCGAACTATAAGCCATTTATCTCTTAAATACATAATAGGATCTCTAACATTAGTTCAATATTCGATTCTAATAAGGGGTCGTTAAGTCACAGCACTCAGCGAACTTAAATTTTTTTTTTTATACTAACTTCCCTTTGGCTAGCCGTCCAGTCTATGTTTAGGCTTTTAATGAAACCGACAATATTCCTTACCGATGTTGACATCAGTAAATCGTAAGCAGATGATACATAACGACTCGTGAGGAGCCCGGTGAAAAAGCCTTAACTCAGGTTTACTGAGTGTTGGAAGCTCCGTGGTTCCGTCGACCAGGCCATCGTATACCCAAAGCACCCTTCTGTCGACATGGATATCTCGATAAGTAGCTCCAAGCATCATAACGACTGACCAGGGTCGACAATTCGAGTCATTCGTGATGTGTCATTTATGTGAAAGGTTCGAACCAAAGCAAATCAGAACATCCTCATATCAACCTCAATCCAATGGATTAATAGAACGGTTCCATTGAACGTTTAAGGCAGCAATTCTATGTACAGACAAATATCATGAGGTGGATCGACTACCACTTATCATGCTTGGATTACGAACAGCTTTTAAAGTAGATATAAAAGCATCACCTGTCGAATTTTTCAATCTGTCCACCAGTAAAGAGACGTCATTTGAAATGTTACAAACACTTCATCAGAATTTTGATAATTGCATTCCCCGGTACCCAAGTATCTGTTAGGGTTTATACAAATTGGTATGATGTTTGGATCCAATTTCAATGAAAGTCGACGCCCAATATATTGGTTCTATTTCATGTGGTCACGAATAGTGGAATGTTATCAACAGATCGCCTATTATATTCGACATCAGTGGTCTACAGTGGTATAGAACATTACATTCCTCTACCTGCAGCTGGAATATCACTAGACGATTGAGCTCGAACTTTTTCGGAGCGGCGTAATGGATAAAATCGGTTCTTTAACTGGTTTATTTCCTCTTACTGGTCGTCTTGTTTGTGCTATTCGCTTGAGATGATGGAATAAACGCGCGTTGGTCTCATTGAGCAATTGAATTCATTTTTTCGGACCCAAAAAGGTTTGAAAGGATCATCCACCTTTCAGGTCATCGTCTCATGCAAAATGAAAATACGCGTGATAGAACGGGGACTTTCTGTGTCGATATCATCTGCCATAACAAACGGATGTTCGAGGGATTCGATCAGCATTATCTCCTCTTCTCGTCAATTGTTTGTGTTATATTATTAGGCAGACGACTAAGAGCATCTGTGTTACCATTCTCCTTCCCTGGACGGTAAATCAGGCGATAATGAATATTGACGAATACGCATCATTCTTGGGGACAAAATGTGCGGTGTAGGTTAAATAATCGTGAAACTTTTTTACGCTGGTGATAATTGACAAAGCAATTGAGCATATCTACATTCGATGACTGTGAGCGTCCTAAAAGAAAGCAATCGGACGTTCCTTAAAACCCACCTTATGTGGCAAGACCAGGACCACTTGATGTTGATGCAGTGGCTCTGCAATTGTATAGCTTTCCCTCTAACAAATGCATGGTAGAAATTCAACAACCCGAAAACAGCTTGAATTTGGGTTTAATTTGTTGGTGGCGGTGAATTCCGGATATAGCTTTAACCTTGTCTTCGATCGGACGAAGACCGTTGGAGTCGATTCGGTATCCCAGGAAATCGACAACATCGCAAGCGATAATAATTACGTCGTCAAAATACGGAATAACCCCTGGAAAGCTGTAAGTTGTGATGGTTGGGAACATGGTGTGTTATCGTCAACGGTCAGTTTCTGGCAGGCTTGGACCAAATCCAGATTTGCAAAAATCGATCCTCTTGGCATTGTAGATAGTAAACAGATTGCTGATGGAATTCTTTGTTAACGGTTGACTTATAGTCCTCGCAAATCCGTACAAAATACGGACCGTTCGAATCTATGATATAAAGACAAGAGATAGAACATCGATTCACCTCCCGTCAACTTAATAATAAGGAAAGGGTGTTCCAAGCCATTGTAGGCTAGTATCTTGTCGACAGTCAGGCTCCATCGGTATAGCTATGACGTGCCAGTTCGATTGACCGTGTCTCAACTCTAGGAACACTCCGTGTACATCACGGGACGTTGTAGGAATAATGTCAAGAGTTTCGAATTAATACAATCTACTGCGGTTGATTTGGTATCTCGAGTGCCACTATTTAGTTATAGAAAAATGGTTACGCCTTGGTTATATTACAGCTGATAAGCAACTATTTGGCATTGGGTTCGTTATCTAGAAAACAAATTTCGCTATAACATTCGACACACGATAATTTCAGTTCATATCTTGCTTTTAATGAGTTCGTTATAATTTTAAGAACGTCTAATTATACGGACTAAATTTGTCTTATCTGTGTTCCGTGGAATAGCAGTATTCAATGAAACGAGTAAACCACCATAATTGCCAAATTGCATCTTGATGGAAGTGATTTTAAGCGGGGTATAGGAAAGTTGTTCCAGTTCTCACCACCGATCGTGATGAATAGGTACGTATATGGATTTTATATATCGATCAATCATTAAGCTCGTATACATAGTCAATTAAATAATTAATTTATTTATTTTAGATTAATCTCAATACAAATTATGACCATGGCGCCACTGTAAGATAAACAACATTGATCGCTCTATAATGTAGTTCATAAAACTAGCATCGAAAGCCAATCTCGCACACACAACCTTTACACAAAATATTTATTAATTACAATTCAAGCTGTTCGTTCTTTCAACGGCCTTACACAGCATCGCGCACACACACACACATATACATACCATTATTTCTTATTTGTTAATAATTATTTCAATTTTATTAATTGATTAATTATAAATTTTATGTGTATAGTGCGTATAAACGAGCATCTTCGAATCAATCATTTTGACGCCCCTGGACATCTTCATGTCTAAGATATGTGTATTCAAATCTCTAAAAACTGTTCGTTTAGTTTTGTTTTATATCCAGAATAATTAATTTTAAGTACATAATTGATGGTGAATTAAAATTAATTCATAACATGCTGCGCGCCTCAACTATCGCCCGTCAGGTGTTTGTATATAAAAATAACCAGCCAACGTGTTTAATAAGCCTTTCACAAGACCAATCTCACGGAAGATTTGAAAATTTATAAATTTATTTTTTTGTTTTTTTTCAATTTTCTAAACAATTAAATTTATAAAACATCAATTAGTCATTATGTCATCTTAAAGAGCTTTTTTATAAACACTCATACACAAAAAGCTGTATATATAGTTAAGGTCATGACGAAAAGTTGTTCGCTTTGAGAGGTTGCCGTTTAGTATTTAGTCAAAATTAATTATATCAGGCTCGGGATTTGGTACAAAATAAAAAACATATTTTAAGGTAGAGGTCGATGTTCAGTCACCTTAATAATAAATACTAAGCTTTGATCACAAGGTGATCAGAAATTTAGACTTATAAAGTTTTTAAGAACTTTGATACATCAAAATCATAAGACTTGCGATTTAAGAAGATTTCGAAGTGACTCGTTTTGTTTTAATTTCAAAATTAGTTGGATTGATGGAATGTTAAAATAACGTAACCTGGGAAATCTACGTGACCTTGAGGAATAATTGTTGTTTTGGAACGAATAACACCAATTCACATTTACCTTTGTTACACTGTTAAACTGAAGTTGGTAAAGTAATCTCGCAGGATTCCATTCCAGAACAAAAAAAATCTTCATCGGGTAACACTAGTTTCATCCCACCATAGGATTTTTAAAATCATCCCAGAAAATTGTGTGATTTATTGACATGCGATCGGTCACGAAATTCGTGATCATACAAGGGTTCACATACAAGAGGTAGTAAATGGTTTTAGTAGGTTGCCATTGATTTTCTGGAAGTGCTGATACACTCTGAAATCTATTCATGATATGGTTCCCTGTCTTGGAATTAATTACTCAGCTCATTACATAGCCTTTGATTACTCCAGTGAGTTTATCCAATAATATAAATCATTGATACATACAATAGATTGAGTCAGCAGGTCTTGAAGTTTTGATAATAGTCAGTTGACATTCTTGCAAATCTTAACTCACAACTGGTCATGTAGGTTTGGTCATAGTTAGTGGACATGCCACCAATTTGAAACCACAGAGATCGATCACGTAGTTCCTGGTAGCTATCAATCTTTGATACATAGATTAAACAAGTTAAGCCACCAACATATGTGCCTATATAGTTCAAATCTCAACATACGGCTGGACTTGAAGTTTAAAAAGGATTCTGTCTTTTTACCGGTTGTTACGAAAAAAAAAGGGTTCAATTGGGTTCTTGAAGTCTGGGTTCCGAGTAGGCCAATTTCCAGTTTTGATACTTACAGTATGACTTAAATCTTAATGATACCTCATGTTCTGACAACACTTTGTCAAATTGTACTTGTTGCTGAAAAAAAAATTATTAAGTGATTCCAGTGTTTTGATTTTGTGTCAATAGTTTGGCAGAATTAACATCCCAATCGGACCAAATTGGGTCAATAAGAATAGTATAACATTTTAGATAATTGTAAGTGGTGCAATAATTTTGCAGTACAGTGTAATTATACCATTACCATATTTATGTGAGCTGGTTTTTGTCATATTTCACGGCAACAGGCCTCATTACCTCCATCAGAATATTGAATTAGCTCAGCATAGAAGCGTTTTGAGCCTTACTTTTCATTATTAATCAAGCACATGACACATTTTGCCTCTTCATATCAGAAATGGGCTGTAATAGTCAGAACCTTTATAATAATAACTGTCATAAAACTGTCTATTATAACCAATCTAGCAAACGAAACTACTATCTCAAAACCTTTTGAAATGGTGCTTAAAATACTTACAGGTCTAAACTGGGATGAATTGGAATCATTTCACTGAGTTTCCGTTGCTGCGGAAAGGAAGAGAGCATTAAGATAAAACTAATTGGACATTTAACTCTTCTCTGCTCTAATCAATCTTACTACCCTATTGCCAAACTCTTTATAAACTAAATGTAACTGACTATCGCAGAACCCTCTTCACGTACATTTTTCTATTCTAAGTCTGATTGCACTCTAGTTTCCTGAGACATCTACGGAAGAGATTTGGGTTCGGACAAGAGAAACAATCAATAGAGACAACGATTATGATAGGATCCTACTGATAGGATAATTGGAACCGAGAGACAACTAAAGAATACTAGAGTAGGCGTTTGTGATTGGACAAAATTCAGTAGGTTCCTCATACTATTATGTAAACAGACTATCGTGTAACATATCGAAATTAAAGTAACGTGAATGAGTATTTCATCATACTGGCAGATTAGATAGCTTGACGACCCCATAAGACAGTGCAGTCAAGAACTGCTTGCATTTTTGATAGTGTTTAAAATCCAGACATCAGATGAAAGGGTCATTGCAGACGACAAATTCTAGTTATTGCTTTGAAGACATCAAGTGGAACAGCTAGTCACAAAAATAGATAACACGATGAGGATATACATTTGTAGTGATAAAAAACTCACCAGATCCTCGTCTTGTTAAAAAAACCAACGATGGCAAATATAGCAAAGTGTAGCAGCTATCAATTTATATAAATGCGCTAACCGAAGTCCGGAATGTCTCCAAAAGAAAGAAATTTTTTATACAATTGGCAATGATATTGGTTCATGCGAATATATCTAGGAACGACTATCCAATCCTTGAGCGTTAAAACGTAATGGGAAAGCGACAATCTGCCAAGTAGATGAACATAAGACCAGTTTCAAAAACAGAAGAAGCAGCGACGAAGGCAACAGTTAGTAAACGCCCAGGACAAAGACATCAATTTCAGTTCGACTGTTGCCTTTAAATTTTTGAATTATTTGTGGAAGATTAGCATACAGCTTACCTTTCAAATAACTCCACAGAAAATAATCAAGTAGTTTTAAATCCGCGTTCTTTCTCACAATTTCAAAAAATCAGTAAAGTTTGTTGACAATTAATGTACAAGACTTGTATGGCATGTCGCTACGTCTTGTTAGAATCAAACCTCGTTGATATGAAATTCATTTAGTTTGAGCCTAAAAATAGTTAACATGTTACGATAACGTCACTATATAAGGGCGTTTTGAAAGAAAACCGGTCCAATGATGCCAGAAGCTCATAAACCAAACCAAACAGTGGCTCTTCAAAAGATGAAGTTCTATTTCGTGACTAACATGATGATTCTCCATTCTCCAAATTCTCAAGTTTTACTTATTGACGTACCAATTAAGATCAAAATAAGCTTCACCTTTCAATTCATTCAAGCATCCAACTAATTAAGCGACTAATTTTGTATGGATGCCAATCAACATCAACATAATATTCTTGGTTCATTGCGAACACTTTCACTAACAGCTGCCATACTGTATCAAGAGTACGAAGGAAGAATGGTTGATATAGTATTCGTACACTCAGTAGTATTCGTACGTCCATGTCGTTCAAAGTCATGTGTACATGACATGTTTTTGCCTATAAATATACACAGTCCACCGTATCTAAATGAGGGAGCCACTTTAATCTTCCTAACTGGATTAAAAAGGTCTCAAAAAGGCAAAGAACTGGTAAACCACAGAAGGTGATTACGCACATTGAAACTACCTACATTAAGAGAATGAGATCTACCGACCAACACAGATCCCAAAACCACACAATGTCTAATTAACATTGTCGTCATCGAAATTCTAGGTATACTCTGAGCTAAATGAACCGAGTGTGCGAACAAAAAACTCAAACAATTCCTCAACAGTTTTTTGCAAATAATAAATTTCCAAATTTGTCTATGACATGTCTGTTTACGTCTCAAACTACACTTAACAAATATTTGCTTAAAAAAGTGTTTAGTTTTTTTTTATACTTTAATTGTGTATGAGAGCTTTTATTACAGAAAGATAATTTGATTGATAAATTAGCAAGAAAAATATCAATTAGTTCTGTCAATATATTGACAGAACTTTGACATATTATTAAGCCAGACGAGAAAGGTTAATGAATATTTCACACTAGAATAGAGTTTATATAGCGAGTGTGCACAACGAACCAATCAAAACGAAAAAAAAAACAAGTTGAGAGCTTTACTATAAAAAGCTCGCTAATCATGCTTACTCGGTAGATAAACAAAATTCCAACATAATGAAGTAATTATAAATTCAATTAAGAATGTGTATAGAATGTGTTCGAAAGGTATCGAAGCCGGTATTGAAGGTTATAGAAATAATATTCAATTGTAATCCAAAATAAAAGACAATAAAAAGCTTTTTTCTACTACTTAACCGTTTCATGTAGTTTCTAAACGTTATTTAAATACAATCAATTATGATTTTCAAGAACACACGAATCAATATAAATAATTTTGCACTCTCTGGTTTTGGTATATCATGAAAACAATTAACAAGATTCATTAACCGCACAACTTACACTACCCTCGATACCTTTTGACCCATTTTAAGAGACACAACTCAACAACAGACTTATCGTGATGATACAATGTGATATCGAACAGGTGATTGGCGGCCAATTTCAATAAGTCATAAGTTCAATAAATATGTACAAGGCTTATCATCATCACGGCATATAGTGCTGTCGAGAGTGCTTTAAGGTCGAAAAATATTGTATTTCAATCGGATAATCGTGACTTAATTTTTGTGTGCTCAATGTGCAAATGTATTCTTATATTTATATATTCATAAACCTTAAATACACTTTTCGTGTTTCGTTACTAGGCAGGTTATATTCGAAAGGAACTGTATAATCTAATTTATAAAGAGGAGAGACTCCACAGAGAGATTATATATTATGAACATACATACATATAGTTTACCCTATATATGAAAATTATCATAAATTAATAAAAAAATACTGTAGCAGCCCAACCCGTATAAAAAGGTCGACTTAATAAAAACGCAATGGTTAGGCACAGAAAACGATTTTTTTTTCTGTTTATATTCCATTGATCTGCTGATATCGTGAGGATAATTTTTCATTCACGATAGATTTTCGTTAGAAATGGTAATGTGATGGAATTGCATGCGATCTATATATCAGTAGATAAGTATATGTTCAAAAATATGATTTATATGATACTTTTTGATTAGATCAACCTCTCTAGGTTTAGAATTTAATCCAATCTAGGTGGCAAACTCCAATTTGGCATTATAATATGTTCATCATAACCACGAACAGGTCATCTAGAGAAGAATATTGAGATATAATATATATATATACATAATATATATATATATATATATATATATATATATATATATATATATATATATATATATATATATATATATATATATATAATATATATATATATATATATATATATATATATATATATATATATATATATATATATATATATATATATATATATATATATGCCGTATGTCCAGATAGGTTTAAGAATTTGTTTATAAAACAGTAGTTTGTTTTACATTGTCAGTTTGTTTTACATTGTTTTAACATGCGCTTTACACTTGAGCTTAGGCTCATGCCAAGGTATTTCGCATTGTCAGAGTAGGAAATTTGATCAGTGGTCATAACTGCAGTGTCATGAGTAAATGTCCCTTTTCTGGCTTCTACTATATTTTGTAAATCATATTTGTACAAAAGTTATAACACAGGGCCCAGCACATTACCTTGTAGGACTCCTGTCAATATTTTCTTCAGTTTTGAGTACTCCTCTTCCTGTCTCACACGAAAGTAACGGTCATTTATGTTAGACCTTATTTTTGATGTGGTTGTTAATAAAGAGATTGACCTGTATAATGTTTTGTCATTAAAGCGGTTTCTCGGAAGAGGATTCTCGGAATATAACTTTGTTTAAAGACAGCATTGTTGATGTGATGTAGTTGCTGTAGTGCTTTGATTATTTGCGCTTTTATCAGGATATATAAAGATATTTATAATAAATATATATATATATATATATATATATATATATATATATATATATATATATATATATATATATATGTGTGTGTGTGTGTTATTATGTTAATATCAATTTAACTCCAAACCTCATCAACGGGATTCAATATAATTCCATCTATGGATTTCACATGGAAGTTATCTCATTATTTACGTCCTTATTGTCTCAATGACATTTAAATCTGAACTCTATACTGGCCATTTTATGTATGAGAGCATTGTTCTGTTGTTGAATAACTTTTCTCCAGCTACTAGTTCAAAATCATTTAGCAATGTTAAATACTTAAATGGAATTAATTTTATCCATATATTGATTTTGTGTAGCTCTCAGAAACCATCCAGAAAAACATTGATTCGCCAGTCCACCATATTCTTCTCTAAATCTTTAACTCGTATTTTTATATACTCACGTGTTTTAAGTCTTCATGTGGTTTTCTTTTAGACTCCTAAATACTGTTATCTTGCTGTTAGTATAATTTGATGACGTATTAACCTGATTTTGAATAAGATTTTGAGGGATAATGTTGGATTAATTTTACATGTTCTTTTGCCCAAGCAAAGATTATTTTACATAAAGATGACTCACCGAAGCAAAAATTTACAATATGAACGATTTTGTTTTGTTTTACTATAGAACAGAGGGACCCATCACTATGTAGCGGAACCCAGAAGAATAATTTTTGTATTTTAAAATGTAACTCTGATTGAACTATCTTTTTAGTATATAATAATCTTTGGCCCAAGTTATTCGTTTTGTTCTTCTTCCTGATAAATTGTTTAGTTCCCAGTTGCTTTAGTGTTTCCTCAACTAATACAGTTGAATTATACCATGGCAATTATATTCAACCAGTATAATTGCTCTAATTGATAAATTAATTTCGATTTTTGGACATTGTTAATTGTTCAACTGGTTTAATTATACTGACAATAATCAAAGAAACCGGGTTTAAATAAAAATAAAATAGTTGACGCTCGAGTCAAAACAGGAATAATCTTGATAAAAACAAACGGTTTATGAAACAAAAAATCATTGCACAAATAATTTTAAAACTTATGTACACTCAGTTAAACAATTTTTTGACAAAGAAATGCAATTCACAGTTTTAGTGGTAAGGGATGGATGAAACATAAGGGTTCGATAAAACAAAAATTGAAAACATTTACATTAAAACAAAGAAAACCGGTTTTTATTTTGAAAATCACTAAATACGCACCAAACATTTGTTCGATCACATTGGTATTGCATTATAATTGTTTATTAAGAAAGCTAAGTCAGAAGCTAGCTTTCATAAAATCGACAATGAACAAGCATTTTATTCCACCCTGACAATGATCTGAAACAATCCTAATTTTTACATCTATCATCTATAACATCTATTTAACCCTTAATGGAATTAGAAGTGTGTGCTATCATCAGTAGATAGTCAGATGTCACAGCCAGGATTTTAAAACAAAAATTAAAATATAACGACGTATATATCTAAGCTCGACGTCGCATGTGCTTGGAACACTTATCATGGATAACCCTGTATGATCAATGTAAGTGTTCCAAGAGATTTCCAAATGGGTTGGCTGCCGATACCATCACATGCAATGAGTGATACCAATTGTATCTTAGGCCATCAGTTGACGTCACTTAGAGATTTATATTTGTAAAGGAAAACTGTTGTCTTTCAAGTAAATATGGAAATATGTGAACCCAGCGAGCGATATGGCTGTTTGACAATTTAAACGAAGTATCTCAGAATCGGGTGCGTTGCTATGTGTCAGCAACGAGGCGATTTGCCGCATCTTTTCCTTTGAGATTCACAAAAGTTACATCTATACAGTTGTACATTTGGTAGTGCATCGGAAAACCGGCCAACATGTGATTTCAATCGAAAGGACAACATTGACAAGCTTCATTTGGGTGTGTCAAACAGATGCTTACAGTGAGGTATTGATTATAATAGAAAATATGTGTTTATTGTTGGCGAATAACTTGTTGTTGTATTTGGGCATCTATGTAACAGAAGACTGGTTGCAACTCTAAATGGAAGCTGTGTACAATGAAACTGGTTTAATATACTTCCTGGTTTAATAAATTAGATATCAAAGAGACGCCAATTTGCAACAGTGCAATAGAAAATAACTTTAAAAATATGAGTCAGTTGGCATCTCGACCGGATTCATTACACTCCCACTGATTACTGTTAGTTGATTGAATCGCCCGTGGGGCGTGGATTCTTCAGTGTATGTTTGTTATGAATGATTTTCTTTGGCTGAATTCGGAATTGAGAGCTGTTATTTTCTCCTCCTTATACGATGTCTCTGTGGTTGGCATGGTACTCTGTTCATATTATTTTTGTATGTTTCTGTGTTATGTATGGCATTGGCGGTTTTAAGGTTAGATATATCTCGAGATTATTCCATAGCTGATTAGAAATTGATGACAAGTGACCGCAGATTGGAATTTAAAGATTGGGATTTAATTTATTTATTTCAGAATTTTGTTATCAAAAGGATGAGTACAGATAGGGGTTGCAGATTGGACGTAGTGAATTCGTGATTGCAGAATGGTTTAATGCTAATAATAGTTTCAGACTTGACAGGTGTATGTGACTGGGTCGTTTCTTATGTGGTGTAGGAATAGGCCGGGCGTTATCCAGAAATCTTGCCTATAGCAGTTGGTCAAATTTCAACGTGGAAGTGTACCTATTTATTTTAAATAGCCACCTTAAGTCAACAGTTATGCAACTGTTTGCTAAATCTGAGAATATCATATTCAATCAGGGGAATCTACTAGCCTGACTGAACTAAAGTATAAAGTGCATATATTTTTATTAACTACGTTTCCGTCTCGTGAGTGATAGTGTCACTCAGTTAACAGATCAACAAATTTCTAGCATTGATTTCTAGCTTTTTATAACTTCAGAACATATTACGTAGCCTTGGGACATAAGAGCTTATAGTCCATCTAACCATGTATAAGCACCTGTTTCCTGTTCTATCGTTGCAAAAAACACCTTTATACAGCTGTTGCTATAATTCTATCTAATTAATGCTAAGTAATTATTCATTCAGACCTAAATACCACAAAAACAGAAACACAAATTATTTGGTTGGTTCTAATCTAAATTCAACACACAAATTTGCATATTCCGACAAAAATTAAATTACATTTCCACTCCCTGAACGCGTTCACAAAAAAAAAAATTATAAAGCGAACACAATCATGTTGTTGTTATAGCTAGCATACCCTCGAAATACACAAAAAACCTGATTAATAGAATCAACTATAAACCAAACTAAATTAATAAAATAGAAAATTATTAATTGGATTGAATTAATTTTAATAATTTTTGTATTCCGATTATTATCAACAATTTATTCGTAATGCTTCCACCGAACTCCTATTTGGCAGAAGGTAGTTGGCGCAGACTAGAGTGAATGTACGATGAAAGCTTTCTTTTCTTAAGTTGAAATTTAAACGACACACACACACAACTAAACAATTAACTACTTAATATTTGGGCATTTTATTGCATTGGCGTAGTCAGATGTACATAGGCGTCCGCATCGCAACGGTCACTTAATCTAAACATGGAAAATTTTTAGACATCCAATTTTTCACCGCCAACGCACTCCAAATATAATCGCATACCCTTGTATGGTATATAGACAAATTGGTTGCGACTCCACTGTGTTACAATAGTTGTTGTTATGTTTTAGTTTAATAATAGAATCGCACAATATAAATGACTTCCTTCTCGTGAAACAATAACTCTACCAACCTAAATTAATGGAGACGAGATACAAAATAAAACACAACAAATGTAAAAAAAAAATCCGGGCGCGGGGGGTCGGCTCAACAATATATATTAATTATATTGTCTTAATGTTTAGAGTTTCAATTTTTTTTCAACCATTTATGCAGTCGCCTGAATTAGTCGTGTATGAAATTTAATGGTGTGGATCTTATCAAGGTTTTATAGTTGAAGATGGTGGGTATATGCGTGTTTGTGTATATAGGTCAATATACGTTATAAATACCTACACATAATCTATTAGAGAAAAATTAAATTGTGGGCAGTTTGGATTCCAACCCTACATAACGTTTTGGCGCCAAAACTGAAAGCACGACCAACTTTCCCTTCTAATGTCCTATTTGATTACTCCATGTCAAATTTTAGTACTTACTTGGAAGATAACCTCGTTGGCAGAGTCAGTAGCGTCTTGCTCTGTCATGTGGGGGGAGGGAGTCTTGGTTCGATTCCTGTGGTCACCAAAAATAACGACTGGGGTGTTTTTAATATATAAATCACGACTGCTGGATTTACTTCTCAGAGCACAACTTTTACGAACAGAGGCTGTTCTCTGATTTTTTTAGCTGAATGTGTTTAGAATCCAAAATAACACTGGTAAGATAGAGCACACTAAACTGTGTTAGCTTGTGTAAAATAATTCAGTGCGTTCACTAGCAGACCATGATTTGCTACGTCCATGTCGACCTAACCTCTCACGTAATTTACGAAATGTTGTTTTGTTAGCGACTCCATGGTGATAAATAACATATGACTGAAAAAAGAACCAACAGATGGCTCACTCTGTATGAGAGGTAATTAATCAGCTATAGTCTGTTTCTATCTTTGCAACCTGTGCAAACTATCGTTAGAACGCTAATTTACGTCCTACTTTACGCCATTCCATAGCCAAATCAAGAAAGTACGGCTAAAGGTTAGATCTACGTAGAACCGTTTGCACATTGTATAGTTCCATACCAGCCTATAGTACTGACATGGAAGATGGATTGGCCCATGAATTCTGCACTCCAACAGAGATGGGTACATTCACACCACCGAAATCAGATGGTAAAAATCTCTTGTGCATCCTGCTTCTATCGGGATTCGAACCCGAGAAAAAAACATCGGACATTAGTCGTTATTTTCTAGCCTTAAAGATATTGTTACAGAAACACTAACAAAATATAAGATATTATCTTAGCTCAATCAATATGAGAGAGCATGAGGTGACGAACGAAAAGTGCTGCTGTAATATATCGTAAATAAACTATAGTAGCGACAAGCTTACTAATAAAAATGGGTTTTGAGGGATTTATAAAAGATGGCGTTATTATTTTTCTAGCTCTAAACATGTCAATTTTGGTTCCAACCAAACACATTTTGCGTTGTGTGAAGCATATGAGGAATAAGCTCCACAAATAAAAACAAGTGAGTACTGGTTCTAGTGTTCAAAAACACAGTAAAACTGAAGAACTGGCTGAAACTTGGGGAGTAACTCAACAAGCGATTGGCAATCGTCGAAAGAGCTTAGGTACGGTGCAATTAAAGGAAATTGGCTTTTGTATGAATTCAAGACATGTGGAAAATTTTGCTTAGGATATAATTGGAAAAGTGTTTTGTTAAGAATCGTGACGCATGTATCAACTTTTACGAACAAACCGAAAATTCATGGCAAGAAGTAACTGATAGGATCAATTTGTAGTGACCTACTATGAGCTATTCCTGTTTAACAAAACCATCACTAGAGATCACTAACCATCACTAGAGTTAGTTAATAATAACAACATTGGATGCATTTAAGCCAATTTACATGACGCGCTACATGAAATAAAAGATGTCCTACCGCAAACGTCGTATTCCACAGCTATTGCTCCTTCCGATTACTATAGTCAAGCTGCCCTTCAGTGCTTACGAAGAAGCTAAAAATTGGGTCGAATTTTTGATCGCCTCATAAACGAGGAATTTTGTCAGAGTCACTGAGCTTTCTAAAAAAGGGGAAAAAAGTCTTAACTAGTGATGGACAGTGCTTTAAATAAAATACTTTGTACCAATTTATCCAAATAAAGCTTTAACAGCAATATTTCAAAAATTATTTGTACCCTCAAATACCTCCAACTCAAATAGCTTCTCCATTCGAGTCGAATATATAAAAATTGAGAGTAAATGAATAGAACTATCTTGAGATATACATTAGGGTAGAGTACAACCAACTCATTGGGATGTTAAAGCAGTTTAATAAATCGAACTTGTTGATAAGAATCAAGTGATCGATTTTGTCAAAAGCTTTTTAAAATAAGTATAAGTGATGTCGAAACAGTTAGTACGAAGAACGCTACGGCAGACACTGCTTATAACAAAGCTGATCACATCCTTGATGACAGCTAATCGACTTAATTCTTATTGATGTATTACGCCAAAACACCTGAATAGTGGACCGCCCGCTGCAAACTTTACGAATCACTGATTTCGATCTATATTATACATAAAATGCGTGAACATGCCTAATTAATTATTTCCATCACACTTTTCACGTAATTATACCAAACACTTTGCATAATATACCATCTTGCTGCTAAACTATATAAATTTATATGAGAAATATCCTTGGCCATGTCCGTTATATACGCTGAGAACAAATATATAAAAAAAACTATCTACATGTTAACATCTATGCAAATTCATTCCGCGATCGTTGTTGTTGGTTTGTAGTAAACAAATTCAATTAAATTAAACAAATTTTATTATTTAATTAACCTTCAAATTGTATTGTTTTTTATATAAAATTTTTTTTTTTTATATATACAAATAAATCGCGGTACACAGCGCGATTGCGAATGAGATGTAATTGATCTCCATTAAAACGTTAATGTGTGTAGTAATAGTAAATTCGCGAAAAAAAAATTCGTGAATTCATAATTAAATTGATTAATTTGGTTTATATATGTATGGGGGGAGAGGGGAGGGGTAAAAATCTCGGCATCATTATACCAAACATACGAGTGTTTGGATTTTTACCGACTGTATCCTATAACCTCCAATTTCTTTGCTATTCACTTAGGACTATCGCTAGGACTTGATTAGCTTTAAGCTGCTTCTTCCCAATCTATGATACAGCGGCGCATAGCATACTGCCAGCCTTCTGATTCAAGCATAAAAATATCTGATGATAGATGATGACCTGTGTAGGACAGCATTTAATAGAGCCAAAAGTACGAGAGAGGCTCAGGACTGGGACTCCTACAAAGAAGAACTCAAAGTATACAAAAAAGAATTAAGGAAGGCACAGAGGAAATCATGGAGATTCTTCTGCGACAAAATGGAAGAAGTCTCCGAGACCTTTCGTCTTAGGAAGATTCTGTCTTCAGATATTCAGTCAGTTATTTAATTAAACCGGATGGATCCTGGGCTGCTTCTAGTAAGGAATCCTTGGAACTTCTCATCGAAACCCACTTTCCAAGAAGCTTCGATGACTCGATAGTGACTAGTACTCACCAAGAAGCACACTCACAGCGCACAGATATCGTAACCAAAGAACGAATCCTATGGGAAATTGAAGGGTTCAAACCCTATAAATCTGCTGGCCCTGACCGAATTATTCCTTTGAAGCTTCAGAACAACTCGGATGATAATGCTCCTCTGGTTGGAGGTAATCTTCAACGTGTTGTTTAAAACTAGTCTGTACTCCGCGGGAGTGGAAGGACGTCAGAGTGATTTTTATTCCGTAAGCGGGTAAATGCTCGCAGGGCTACACAAAAGACTTAAGACCAATAACTCTATTATCCTTTCTATTGAAAACCTGGGACTGATGGATATCTACATAGGCTCAAAAATATGGCCTAGTGATTGGGCTCAGACTCAGCACGCTTACTGTAAAGGGAAATCTGTGGACACAGCTCTTCATGCCCTGGTAAGTACAATTGAGAAATCAATATTCTCGCAAGAGTTTTGTATGGTGGCGTTTCTCGACTTGACGTTTATTGAGGGCGCCTTTATCAATGTAAAGAAGGAGCCAATTCTGGAGGGATTGTCACTACTAGGGGTGGATTACTCTATAAGTGGGTTAATCAATCACATGCTTGGGTGCAGGATGATTAACTCGCAGCTGGGGGAATCCACCATCAGGAGATGGGTGACTAGGAGAACCCCATAGGGAGGTGTCCTGTCTTCTCTCCTCTGGAACATAGCAATCAATGAGTTGCTATTAAAGCTGGAGAGAGAGGGGATCGGAGTGATTGCTTATGCAGTATTCTCGACTGATATCACAATTTATGTGGACAGTCAGGCGGCAATCAAGTCTCTGTTTTTTTTTCTAACGTCTAGAGTGGCGTTGGGTTGCCGCTCGCCTTTAAATGAGATGAGTGGGCATTTCAACATCCAGGTATTCTGGGTCCTCGGCCACTCAGACGTCATGGAAAACTGCAGGGCGGACGAACTAGCGCGGCACGGTACAACTCTTCAACTGCCACGCATTATCTATACCAATGCCGTATTTATTCTTGTTGCTGTAATCACCGGTTGGGTGACTATGCTGTGGACACCAATCTCTAACGTTATGCTCTCCAAAGTTTTCCTACTAGTCCAAAGTTTTCCTACTTTTGTATTATGTACTGCTATAATTCCAAGCAAGGAGAGGTTCACAATTGTTGACGGTTTCTTTCTCTGTTGCAATTTTCCACGATTTCCTTCCTGTGTTTTGCGATTACAATCGTTGTAGTAGTCCACCACACATGTTTTTATCCCTTCATCAGTTTTAGAATTCAGTCCTCTAGCTGAAGTATTTTGAAGCGTGGGTATGTGCGTTATAAACATTAAATTTCAGTTGACCTTATTGAAGATATTCTTCTTATCCAGTGTTACCACTACACACTATTTATTGCTGACACACAACAAACGCTTCAATCTAACAAACATATAGAAGGGCAAGCGGATGGATCCCAAGATGGTTTGTCTCCTTTCGCTAACAGTGCCAGCTTCTGTTAATTCCATTTATTAGAGAAAGTGCTGTTCTCTTAAGATCCCAGTACACGCCACAGAGCAAATACCTAGATTGAAGCGAACTCGTGACTTCTTCATTCGGGACATTGCCCATGGAGCCTTGTTGGCCCCGACTCGGTAACATGTTTTCGTTCTCCACGGTATTTCCAGCAAACATTCATATTGTAGCGAAAATAGATGGCGCACTATATATAACACAACGTCATCGTACGTCACTATACGCTTACTTCAGTGCAGCATTTACCAAATGACTTCGTAACTTTGCAATCACGTCGTTTAACCAGAAGACAGGCTTCCTACGGTTACAAGCTCTTATAATATAACTATCTGGTGGTTACTGTGTCTATTATTGATTACTCACTCTCCATGTTATTTCTCTGTCACCCAGACAATTGCTTATAAATGTGACATTAATTATTAAGGTTGCACTATACCTCGACGAAAGGTAGGACGATATTAATTACTAAGTATCACCGGTAAACATGTCAGGATAACCAAGCGGTACCTCTGATATTTGTCTCACGGCCTCCTCAGCTTTGATGGTTCATATATTGAACGAAGCTTTCCGAAGCTATTAGCAATGGGTTTCGGCTACCTGCGTATCTATAAATGTGAATACCGTTGATCTTAGCTTTTAAATATTCTGCAACAATATTACTACCAATTTTCTGTAACGCGTGGTTACCACAATCCGTATAGCAGCCCGGTTTGATATATCCGATACCGATGTAGTCTTATCGAGGTTTCTATATTGGTAAAACACAATTGCAATATCCGCTTTAATTTTCATTGGCCCCAGTTTTGCATGTCTTAGCTATGTGTCTCTTGTACGCGCTGTTTAGTTCTGCTCTTGGATCAATCAATTCTGCGAGTAACGAATCTTGGCGTTTATCGATGGATATCTCTATAATTATTGTTCTGTTAACGACAAGAGCAAGACAGATCGAATTTGCCCACTTCTTTTAAGGAGAATGCCAAAACTCAGCCTTTCTGATTTGCGGCGTAGATGCATTATGTTGATCGCTTGCTGGTTAATTCACTATGGTTGCGGGTGGCTTCTCCGCACTTTATTGCTCCTTATGAATGAAGGAGCTGTTGCAGCAAAAATCCATACTTCCTACTAAGTAGTCTTTTGCCACGAGGCCATCGCGGTGTGCAGTAAAAGCAGTTTTTTGGTCCACCCCAAGTATTTGATGTCCCCAATGATTTAGTTTGACTGTTTGGTATTGGTAATGTGTTATGTTTGGTTAGTTTATGGCTGGAGAACTATAATGGAAAAGGAAAGGTGACATCTTAGAATTGACTGCTTAACCTGAAAAAACATAGCCTGATCATTAGTGCGGAAATGACAGACGAGAGGATATTTGGCATGTGATTCATATTTTTAATCCACAAGACCTTTCGACCTTCTTGGCATTCTAATTTGGATTATACTGAAATTATTCAACGATACTTGATCGACAGGCACGAAAAGGCTTTTGTTGGAAATAGGACATATATATGAATCGTTGGACCCTATACCATTCAGTAATATACGAGTAACATATTTTTGCTTATGCCTATATCGAAGTGGATAAGATCAAGAATAGTTGATGCAGGATTTATAACATTGGTGTACAATAAATAAACACAAATAAATGTCTCGATTGAATGCCGTATGGAGAAGATTTATTTGTCTATTGAAATACGTTAAAATCCCTGTTGTCTCAGTAAAACGCTAGACACAAGGTGACAAGAAACCTGTTTGATGTAGATCCTAATCCATTAACGTTCGGTTTCATTAAAAATTCCCACCTGAAGCACTAATGGCAAACCATTTTTTACTAAAACCACAAGACTGCGTGTTTCTGGTTAACAAACTGGCCATTAGGTACCTAGGGCTAATGATTGATGCTAAATTGTCATATAAAACATATTACAACAAGCTTGCTAGCATAGTTATATCCGTTTTGATGTATGATATGGACCAATTTGGCCAATACAGTTCAATAATACGTATATCGGATGGCGCTGTCTCATTGAGGCAATACATTTCATATAGATTTAATGGTTAAGGATGCCTGATAGTATTCACCGAGACATGATTAAACAGACCCACGGCCACGACCACCCTTTGTGAACGGATGCATTAAAAAGAGTCTGGTCATCGTCTAACACCAGACAACGTTATATGATTTTATGCTGGAATCAGAAGGCTGATGGTGTGCGCCGTTGTATCATGGATTGGGAAGTGGCAGCTTTAAGCTGAGCAATCATCACGCCACAATTAACTAGTACATGGTGATACTACTAAACACTACATATTCCGAATCGCACGGTACATATATCAAGTCCGGTAGAGCATATGCCTGAAGAGATGGATTTGATCTTTTCAATAAAGTCATTGAGATTAAAACCGATCTAGTCGAATTATACACAACAAACAAGCCACAACGCCAATTTCAAATAATCACGCATTAAGTTCTGACACAATCTCTAACTATTTCATACTACCTGTACTGCCTAACCTATCGCGAAAAAAATAACTTTTCACAATGGAACTGTATCTTCCTTCTCTCAATGGTGATGGTAGTTTGGTTCACGCTTCTCAAATCAAAGATATGTTTAGGAAGTTCGCCTCATGCTGTGCAAACAAAGCCAAAGTCCACTAAGGTGGACTAATGCTGGGCACCCACTAATACAAAATGCAGTCAGGTTCGTCCCATACCACAACAAGGCTATGATCACTAATCGGGCGAAATTCAGGTAACACAAATACGGGGCATTTAATATGTAACTATATAATTAAACGGTGGGCAAATTCACTTTCGGGGTGGCGAACATACTAGTCATAAAGCATCACAGCTCTTTTTATATATTAATCGTCAATAGCAAATACTTTCTGGCACAATCTTTTAAAGATTCATACTACTTCTCCTTGAAACCTAACTTAACAAAAATAACATCTCACAATGGAACTATATTTGTCTTCCCTCAATGGTGGTAGTCCAGTTCGAACTTCTCAAACCACAGATATTTCTAGAAAGTTCTTCTCATGTTGCAAACGAAGCACAAACTGCACTTATGAATGTGAAACTTTCATTCGTACATATATATCTAAGTCCGGTTGCACTATGCCTGATTAGATGTGATTTTATCGATCAAAAGGTCATTGAATAGCGTCGTCATCAGATCAAAACCGATCCAGCCGAATTACAAAATCACGAACTTTGGAGCTTTTTGTAGTATGAGATAATTGCCTGCGCGTAGGCTGTGTTATCTTGGTAGATGCAGCACTGTTTCCAGAATTATAAAAACGCAATTGAGATCGATATTATTACACTTATATATACGAGTATAGCGTCAAAAGACGTGATATTGTGTAGGCAGCGCTTGTGTGTATGCACATTAAAATAATCTTTATGTTTCTTTTATAATGGTCATTAGTTAGTCATATCGTATACTCGTAGTAGATTCGACAAAATTGCTCACAATTGAATAATTGTTGTTATTGGTTTTTAACTAAAAGAATAAAATCGGTCAATTGGTGGGAGCGATACTGTATAGTGAAAATTAAGACATTTCATATTCTTAATTGAAATGTAGCGCAAAAAAAGATTTCTATTTCCTATATATGTAAGTGCCTGCACTATTCAATGCCAAAAACTGTCAGTGTATTGAAAACAATTACCTGACCTTTTAAATGATAAACTTGAAAATCGTGAAGCTCATCCTCGAACAAATATTATTTTTGAAACGTAAAATTTTTATTGAGGAAATTCAACTCTCGGTTCCTGTCTAATCCACTCTTCGTAAAATATATTCTTACATCAAAAAACCATTCACAGTAATATAGGTATGTGTGAATATCGTATAAATAATCATTTTGAAATAATTAAAAATAGTCACGGTCACCAATCACCTCTCAAACAGGGTGAGTATCTCAAGTCAGGTGAAAATTTATAAACATATCGCTTGACAAATGTCTTAACATTCCAACCAGCTATAGATTTCCTAATCGCATGTTATGTATAAAACACATAAGTGTATATTATAGTTTACTCGACATATACAAAAAAAATTTACATAATTTGAAAAAAATATTTCAATTATCTTCCCGCCTTTTTTTTTGTTGATTAATTTTTCTTTACATTGTTGACGGTTAAGACAAATTAACCAAAAAAAAAATAATTTGTAAGACATCGCATATATGAATGATTATATTGACTTTGTATAACAAGGTTGCGTAGCCTATACAGTAGTAGTTAACGACTAAACAAACATTAAAATACTTCAAATAATTGTTGTTGTAAGTACAAGTAAGTAGTGTATAGTAGAGGAGACCAAACTATCAAAAAAATAATTACATTCGTTTCGAAGTGTACACGCTCATTAAAATCAATAATAAATCATTATGGGTATAAGGCAATTATAAATCTTACTTTGATCTTTAGTTTTTGTGTTGCACCAGTCGTTATATACCAAGTTTCCGCGGAACAAAACGGTTGGATTTGTGTTCAATAAGTATTTCCACATAGGATAATAGTTTACGACTGTTGAGCACAAAAATTCCTACCAGGCCCGAAATCTTTAGTTGCTGACCCATTGTTTCAAGCAAGATTCTAGATGAGAGACATGAGACTAGGTTGCCCATCTCTTCAGTTTTTGTAGGCTGACTCGATCGGTTTCGATTACAACCCATCTCTACATAATGTAGTTAACAATCGGAAGATGCCCGATCGCTCTTTAGGTTATGGAGCTATCGTCACAAACCGAAAGGTGGATCTCCATTTATAGCACGCACAGCGGAAAAAAATTAGTGTACTCGCTGTACTCTGAGTTCACTCACGATATTAGAAATTCACGATATCAGAACTATAGATATATGTGCCATCAACGTTGCCGTTTGGGGCCAGGGATGTTACTTTACTACAAATGCAGCAGATCCGCTTCGAATTCCACTGTTTACAAATTCAGTGGCCACTAATTCAAATCTGCTACACTCTCAAAAAAGATTAACTCATTTATTAAAAATCAAATCCAAATACGAAACTTAATAAACTGAAACAACGCATGTATAACACAACGCATGTATAACACACGTATGCACATCACATAGGCAATAACGCAGACAGGGACGCCACTTACATGCAGAAAGTATGGAGCAAAAGCACTCTAAAAGTGGAGCAAACTACCACACACGGAGCGAACCCCATCCATCTATTAGTAGTAAACAAACTTTAACACAAATAACTCAATTGTAAGTATCCAAACTACAAACGCATTCAAAACACCCTCAACAACGGAACACCAATCCACACAAAAATAAAAAGTGCAAACTTATTCTAATTGATATTTAACAAACTGAAATTCATCCGAACACCCCACATCCCGGTGAATCGTCCAGATACCAAAAAACCTACTCGTGTCCAAAACCCCACATGCCAACATAGGCTCCCAACTACAGCCGCAACTAGATCAACCTTCATGCCCGTCCCAATCAAAACTAGCCCAGAAAACCTCCTCTCACCCACAGCAGTACCACGAGGCAAAGAACTAATAACAACATGCAGTTACAAATAACGGCAATAACCGGCTCCACCAAGATACTCCTGCACAACCCCAGCTCACTCCAGAATCTTTCAAAAATTCAGCCACAACATCAAAACCTCCCACCAATCCACAATATTGAATGTTTCCAAACCACAACTGCAAAATTACTACAAACCCGCCGACACCTAAGCATTCTAAAATTCCAGCTCCCCACAACTTAAATCAAATCTACGCCCGACTCGTCACAAACTTCAAGACTAAACAACCCTCAACCATGAAAGATACAAACCCGTGTCCCACATCAAATCTTACCACTCCCGTCCTACAAAACCCCTGAGGATGTGTACACCAACGTACGTTATTACCTATGTGTTACACACACACGCACTCATGTGCCATACACACGTTACCTCAACTTATCAAACTTCGCATTCAAATCCGACTTCCTATCAAATGAAATGAATGGAACCCCTTGAAGTCAACATCAAATATTCCTTTTCAAGCAGATTGGAATAAGCGACCACTGAATTTACAAACAGCAAAAATCGAAGCAGATCTGCCACATTAGTAACAAAGTGACATCCCTTAACGTAGGCATACACACCCTCAAAAACTACAAAACAAGAACACTCAAACCTGATACAAGACACAAACTTGCATTCTGCATCATTGGAAACGCATCCCGGGACTACGACCGAAAACTATTCAATCCCAAAACCCGTGACTAAGTCATGCGCAGACCAGATTCCAACGACGAAAAATTAAAACCACCAAAACACTCAAATATCGACGAGACTGCAACAACACCACAATCGTGATTTAGAATCTTCGGAGGATGTCACCAGACTCCGGACCGAGCCGAAACTGTAATATAATATCGAGGAACAAACCTCTACCGATACCTGCAATTTGTTATCCGCCCACAGCACCACTGCAGTTGAAAGGAAGCTTCTAAAACTAAACCCAACTAAGACAAACATAAAAATCAATCCAACCACGGCAACGGCTGAGAATCCCCGCCAACATATGAAACCTAAAACATGAATAAAATCCGCTAGGAACCAGAAGATCCACCAGACCATGAAGTACTCGGCCAAATCTCAGACCGTCAAACATCAACCGAAACAAGTCCACACCTCAAATCCCTACCCCTATACAGGTCAATGTTCCGCTATTGAAAATGTCTGGAACACGCTTACAATTCAAACGCCCACAATTGAACCACTCGTGCCAAAATCCACCCACCACCAACAAATATATATTCAATTAAATATTGAATCCAGGCCGTGCCCGCTCTACCTAGACGGAACTCACTCCAAAAATAAGTCAATTCACTCCACCCCCAAGATGCCTCCGCTCCACAACCCCCACATACAAGTGGCATCCCTGGTTGGGGCATACATCACACGCATAAATAGTGTTAGCACGATATTTGGATTTTAAAAATGGACGTAGATGGCTTAGTGCCCGATTGCCAGCAGCAAGGTGGAGTTTCCTCTCTTGAATGTCATCTCTCCTTCAAATGAGTTATCTTTCATTTTTAGACCTACACATTTTTGATGCCATTGGAGACCAACGGAAGCTGAACACTGTCCTACTAAATCAAGTATCTCTTTCACTTTATTGCCACCATCTAAATGTGCCAAAAGTTGGTATAAAATATTGTCGTAAAGTGTTTCACCTTAACGAAGGATGTATCCCAACATGAGATTAAAACGTATCGAGAACAATGCATATCTCCTTGTCGAACTGACAAGTAACTGACCAACAATTTCCTCTGTCAGAAGAGTAGTTATTCCCAAGATAATGTACGACAGTAAATTGTATGCTGGGTAAGGCAGAGCTAGCAAGATAATTCTCGCATTTTGAGTGACGATCTTTTTGAAAATTGGACATAATCCAATCAACACCTCGTGAACGATTTTTCTATAATCTGTACATGGCCGCAGTGAGTTTCTCATAGGATGAATCATCAATGTACATCTCTGTAGTCTGTATTTGGGGGTAGTTAATCACAGCTTGTGACACAGGTGGAACATGTAGTAGATCAGAATCCGCATTGACGTTAGCACAGAGGTTTTCATCCTGATTCAGAGTTGGAATTTATCGATTTCATAAAGTATGGTGCAATCCATCTCGTTGTCCTTCTTAAACTACGATAGACGCTTTAGATAAAAGATCTTGATGGACAGTCTAACGGGGGCGTTGTTCCCTGAATAATCACATGTGCCGAATGAAAATTTGGAAATCCTCGTTCGCTCCTGATTTGTATGAAAACTACCATCGTAGCTTTGCAATGACCAGATAATGATCATCATAGCTACGAATTTGGTTGAAGATACGATCTCACGTCTTGAAAAATCCGAGCCCATCGAGAAAATAATACAACTTTAAGATAATGAGCGACCCAAAATCATTCTCGGTCTTTGTTTCGAGTCTTGGTCAAGAATCTTTATATTATTACATAAGTCGGTCTGATTTCTGCTAGCTCTAGCATTAAAATGACTAATCGCCAATCTGACATCGAGCTCAGGTAAAGATTCCATCAAGTTATCCAAATTATTGTAAAATAACTCTTTATCTCAATAGGCTTACATCAGAAGGCGCCTCAAACAATTAACAGGTTGGCTAGTCCCATATCCAAGGGTAGCTTACATATTCAATTATCGGCCGCATGGAAGTCCAAGACGCGCACCTTCAAACTCTAAGATTTCCTAGATCGCAGCTGCGCTGTGAAGTGATGTATAGCCTTGTGACACATAAGACCCACGAGTTACAACCGATACTCTTTAAGGCCGCCAAATTCGTGATGAAAATTATTAACCAATTGCAAGCCAGATAAAATATGGTGCCAATAAAATAAAAGGGGCAGCAGTGATGAAAAAGATGGGATCATGTTTAAATACTCATCATCAGCTCTGTTTTACGCATGGTATCCAACTGGCGGTAATTACAGTTTTGTACAACTGATTCTGAATCTGAAGGCTATGAAGAAGACGAGAGGGATCATAATTTCACTGAGGGTTTAAATGTAATAACATAGATGATTCGCAAGTGTTTGGCTGAGCAATACCCATACGTGCTTGGTGGAAAGGCGAAGAGAAGCTAATAAGTGCTAAAGTGGTGACCCCCCCGACGGCCATGTTTAGGGCAAACGACACGCTAGGGTATGATTGCTCAGCCGAGCAATATCATACAAATTTTTTTTTGAAAAGCACGCCACACGACATACCCGTTGACACACAAGAGAAAAAACAGCACATCGCGAGGAATCTGAGGCCGCGAACGTGTACGTTACACACACACGTGGACCCAAATATATTCATATGTAAAAAAACAGCAAATTGCGAGGGATCCGCAGCCGCAAACAAGCAAAATACGTAAACGAAGAAACAGACGCTATATCATCGAATATTGATCAGTACGATCCACCTTACGCCACGGTGGCAAGGCCGGACGTACCGGCGGGGGAAAACAAGACAGCGTGGGACGACGGACAGCAGCAGCGACAACAACAACGTCGACGAAGAGAAATTGTACAAGAAACAGTCGGCATGAGATTGTGGCGTTCCAGAGCAACTCAAACAAATCGCAAATTAGCTCACGCCCCACGCAATTAATATAAAATCAATATTTCGAGTTAAGTTCTTGTAATTCACTAGTACTGTCGCGTCACGACCGAAAGTATATATATACGAATCGCACAGTATGAACATCAAGTCCGGTAGCATATGCCTAATGAGATGGATTTGATCTTTTCGATCACTCAGTCATTCAATGACGTCATCATCAGATCAAAACCGGCCTAGTGGATTACAAGATACAAGAAACAACTCAGATTTACAATTACATTCAAATTACATAAAAAAGCTACACGCTTCATTGGTGACCCCGACGACCCTTTTTAGGGAACAACACCTCAATACCTGACAAAACCTCCCGATCGATACCCTCCTGCCTAACCTTACACGGCAAAATTAACTTCCCACAATGGAATTTTTCTGCCTTCTCTCTCAATACGTGGTGGTACGTTTCGCGCTCTCAAGGCACAGATATATCCAGGAAGTTCGTTTTATGTCGCAACAAGCCTAATCACTAAGCGGGCGAAATCAGGCACCCCAACGCATTGCGACATAGATCATCATAATCAAAAAAAAACACGAGGGGGTTATTCACTTTCGGGGAAGTACTGTGGCCGACTTATATCCGGTTATCAATAAAATATGACGGCATTCAATAAAATATGACGGCATTTCTGGATAACAAAGCCTGTTGGGAAAGCTTATTGGCTATACTGGAACTTTGGAGAAAATAATAAAACAAGAAAATTTATAACTATTAAATTGCCGATAAATTACCGAGCAAACTTTTATGATTTACCAGTAAATGAAAAAATACGGTTAATTTGCAACCACTACACTGGAACCTAGTTATCGACCAACACGTTTCATTTCATACACATGGCGCTGCGTGACATTTTGAAGGTAATCGTGACCACTAACAGATTATTATTATTCCATGCAGGTGATCCACTTCTGCTTATCACTGGCTCTTTATAAAATTCATTAGCATGACGTACCAATGGTACACTGACAGGAACACTCTAGCACACTTTTTAAATGAAAAGTCCAAAATACTTGAATCTCATTAATCCCTCAAACGTGTGGGAGCTATCACTACTGTATTTAATTCTGTCGTCTGAGATGGTTCCATCCAAGTCCCAAACAACAGTTGATTTTTAAAATTGTGGTACAATTATTGTCTTTGTATTCTTCAGCTTTCCATCATTCCTACTTATATTATAAAAAAGGTTACAATACACTGGGCACGTACAGGGTAACAAATCATCAATGTATTTTTCTATGTTCAAGTTATTTTTGCGTTTTTAACTCTTTTATCTCAAATTACCAATCCATAAAAAAATAAACCAACGAAAATAAAATCTTCGGCCAAAAAATTAATTACAGATCTGTGAAACGTATTAAACACACACATACACACAAATTCATAAGATTTATAGTTTTTGGTTAAGCATTTCTCAAACCCCTTTTAACATCGTTTTTTGAGACAACAACATTTACGACGTCGACAAAGTCACTATAAAAGAAATTTTAAAATTCTTTATTGGTTTCGATTGTATTTGGATTTTAATTTAATTTCGTAATTTGTACTTCAAGGTTGAAGTTGGCAGTTTATGGACGATATAACGAATAAAATAATTTAATTGCTTAGAATGTTGAGACATCTTGCCACATGATGTCTCAAAATTCTAAGCAACATGCTGGCAGAATTAAAACATATTATTTAGTGGTTTGAATCTGATTATCAGGTCCAATGTGATCTGTCTCACTACCAGGTTTCGTTAACTGTGTTACCTTTCTTCGCTCAGAGAGGATTCGTACCCATTCGCTGTTACTCGTGATATACAAATGTGCTCCAGCTTTGTATATCATCTGGAAGCCGTCTCTCCTAATGCAAATTATGAGCTACCCTTCCTGCTATCCTTGAGTAACTCATCTACCTATTTCACTCAATCCGACATCAGTCTCCATCCTCAGAGTCGAAACTATCACTTCCATAAGCTGCTTCTTTCCTCTTAGACTGCTGCAGTTACGGTTGTTGGTAAATCTAGACCATCTGATTTCGTATCTGAATTATTAACGCCTCAGACGCTGATCAAAATTAAGACAACCAGAGCTTAGTCAAACTTATTACTCTATTTATTTCACACATTAAATTGTGAATGATCAGCCGTTGTGACATTAGTCTTAACTTTTCACTTTAACACTTCACCGGTTAAAATAACACGGTCCATAACTCGCAACAGTCAATTTAGTAGTGTCTACAACTGATTACGATACACTCCCTGTATTCCCATGATGTAAGTTCGCTCGTTGTATAGTGTTATCACTTTACTACTTATCAAACTGAAAATGACTATCATCACTCGATGCGGCACAAACGATTTCTTCCAGCCTCTATCCTCAGAATCGAAGCTAACACTTCCTTAAGCTGCTTCTTTTCTCTCAGGCATAACTGATTCATCATTCACGTCGGTACGTCGCAAATAGCAGTGAGGCATGTATATAACGTTAGTCTATCTCGCTGTTCAGGACTACAGTTCGTATACTAGTTCACTAGTCGGACGATGTCGGTTTTTAACTCTTTCAATTATTCTGTACCACTTTCTTTACTGTATGGGTTGGGTACTCTGCATGTTATTATGACCGCATTTTAGCTCTACGACTGCCATCAGGTTTTCTTAGCTCTGTTCGGCAGTAGATAGGGTCTGCGAGATTTCGGGCTAGTAATCCCTGCTAATGCGATTTCCAACTGCGTTCTAATGTCTTGAGGGGACCAGTTCCGTCGAATATTGGCACTTTCAACTTGACTGCTGTGGTTGGTAAGACTAGACCATTTGCATCCAGTTCAACGTAGTGTAGAGTCACATAGAAGTTCAAAGTAGTGTAGAGTCACCAACTCTACACTACTTTGAACTTCTATGTCAGCCACTTAATTATTGACTGCATCCAATGGGCCACAAAATTATTTCTCGAGTCACCTGAACTGTTTTGTTGTTGTTGTAACAGCTCGTCATATTGTTCTGCTTAGCTGTTGTTGTTGATGCTTAACAAGGATGTCGGCCTGCTCCTTTTGTTTTTCTAGTCGCTGCCCCTGTTGTTGAGCTAACAAGGTCTGCAACATCGTCAGTTCTGCTCCTAATCTCGTTAGTATCTATAAAGAAATGACTCTCGCTCTCCAAAACCGAAATCCAACATAAAATATTTCATGGCCTCCGGGTTGCATTCGAGCCAGCTTCTCTTTTGATCAAATTGACATTTTAATTAGTAACAATTACCTATATTTTCTACCACCCATTGAGATGTTGCGTTGCCTTCAAGAATTTGTTTGATCTGTGCAAATTATGTTATATGTAACGCTTCAGCCTTGTAAAATCTATGACATCCACTATACGACTGTACCACATTTTTAGTGTAACGGATATTGTATAACATTAATTTATCTAAATGAAAATATTTTTTGTTTTTTCAAATCTTGTTTTCGTTTTTCATTTTTATTGACGAGAAAAATACTTTTCACAGCTGCGAAAACACATAGCAACGAAAGATTATATATAAAATCATCTGCTAGAAAATTTTGGACTAAAAACACAAAATTTTGAGATAAATATGTCGAGTCGACCCAGAATTCGAATCGTGATAGGGGCATGATGCGTGAACATATCCAGAACATCGAATAACTAACGTTTAAACCAATTAAGTCAAATAATTTACACCTGAACACTATCCAAGTCATATAATAAGCACACGCCGTCTAATTTTAAATTCCACAACAGCAGACGCAGACGGTTTTAATTTAATTATATTGAAATAAATAAAAAAAACGCAAAAACATATAATTCTGTCAAAAACGTATCGCAACCATCAAAACGTATATATATATACACCACAGACAATATATGTACCCTAACCTATCTCAATACGCTAGCTAATTAAAAACCGCTCAATGTTTTCTATTTACACTAATCACACCTTTAACCCGAATCGGCGATTTTATTTCAACATCGTCATCTAATCTTATTCTTCGTCGTTTCCGCGCGCGCATATCACCTCAATCTATTTATTTTGCTCTGACAGTTTAGTCGTGTGGCTTAATAGAAACAATGTTAGAAATACGTAACATAATTATGTCAACTCATTCACAGATCAACAGTTGGTTTGATTTATTTTTGTTTTTCATTCAACTAAATCTATATTGACGGTTTTGGCGGTGGTTATAATCGCGATGCATGTACATGTACATGTATACAGTATATAACTTGAATGGAATTATTTGAACTATAGTGAACCCCTGTGGTTTGCACACCGTGGGGAGAGAGATGCGAGACATGTTTGTAGAACATTATAAGTGAAGTAAAAGTGAAATAGTGACAAAGTATAGGTGGAATAATCCCAGACCTTTGCAATAATTTATGATTGAGCTCCGTTTTGGAGAGCGAGATATTGGACGCCTAAAGCGGTAGTGATAGTTGAGTTCAGCTTGAAAATCAGTAACGATATAAAGAAATAGACAACACAACAGGTAGAGAAGGAAATGAAAGGTTATCGCATTGAGATTACCTCAATGAAGTCAGATGGAAGAACACCGGAGAAATAAATATTAGCCTGGTCATAATAAGGCAATCAAAGCGAAGAAATCATTAATGGAATGGAAAGCAGTTAACAGCACAATAATAGTAGCAATAATATAAGATGAAGATGAAACAACAAAAAATTAATTCTACGAACAAATACGAGCCACAATAGCAGGGCCAATAGGAACCATGTAAGAATCGCACAATCGGATTTCAATTCCAAAAGGAACAGATTACACCGATCTAAAGTTCTGCATCTCAAATCAGTAGGCTTCCACACCTGCCGGATAACTTAAACACAGATAGAGCAACAAGAAATTCCTCACATCACTGCAAGATGTCACAACAATGAGAGGAGCAGACGTATACATACAGCGGTCAGCAACTGGTAATAGCAGCATTTCAAATATTTAGCCAGCAGCTGAGACACAGAATAAGAGAACTTTAGGAGGAAATTTAACAGAAACAGATTATCTATTAATCTGTCGGAAACAAGAAAAAACTTCGATGAAATTCTCCAGTTCAATTCCCATTGAAATGTCGACATCAATTGAACCAAACAGGCGAAACCACATCATGACTGACACGGAACTGCTCGACTACTAAGATTACAATCGGAAACCTTGGATTAGTGATGATGCATGGGAGAAAGATTGAGGATTGTCGACAACTTAACCTATAAATGTATACAAAGAAGATGATTAAAGGCAATATGCCAAAAGCATTCTGAGGGTGCCTACTGCGTAAGGAAAGTCACAGGCAAAATCCTCTATGAGGGATAATACTAGTCAAGGGATGAAGAACAGTTATGAAGATGGAAAGAATATTTAGAGAAAGACTTCATCAACAGCACCGGAATGGAGTGGGTAGTTAAAAGTGCCTGAAGAGCAAAAATCCTGCTGGACCTGACAATATAACCGCAGAATTATTCAAAGTGGGTTCATTTACAGCTGCAAGCATACCAATACCAACAATTCAAGAAGTGTTGAATTCTGGCAAAATAAGAAAGAACGACTTGCCAATAACAATCGCCTGGACAGGTGATCTAAGAATTTCTCACGTCAACATAACAATAAAGATACTCATAATGTTGTGTAAAAGCACTCGAATTGGACTGACCAACTATAAAAGTATTACGACTCTCCGCGGTTCGTATCCAGAGTTTAGTCGAACTCTTTACTTTCTTCATTTTGGAGATAATAAATTGTGAAAGATTAACCGCTTCCCACTGGTGGGCGCTGTGACGTTAGTCTTCACTTTTCACTTTAACACTTCACTGTACGGCGATTTAGCACTGCGTTTATACAAATCAGTGAATGTGTCTACAACTGGTGGCGGTTCACTCGCTGTATTCTCATGCTGTTGATTCGTTCGTTGTATAATGGTATCTCTTTCCTCATCTCGTATCTATACTTCTGAAAGTGAATGTGACTATCATTGTCAGAAGAAGTGTCCAAGACAATTTTAGCTCACTAAAATTGAAATATTGGATAGTCTCCAGATGGATATGAACCAGCTTTGGATACGACTTTTATGAATAGGCATATTTGTTTGAAAGTTCAATCCTCTTGGTTGTTTATGGAAAATGATTTGATTCAAATGGGAGCGGCGGCTGGCCTTGGCGTACTCCATTCGGTCGGTTTAAGTTCTTTTTTTTAGCGGTTTTTCAGGCCATTATTGGCCCTTACCGTGTCAACAATCTGACTCCATCGGTTTCAATCACGAGCCAACTCTTCAAACCGTTGTAGACAGTTTGAAGATGCCAGATCACTCTCTACGCCCTGGAGCCATCGTCGCCGAGAGCGACCTCTTTGCCTACCGAAAGGCGGTTCTTCCTTAAAGGTTCGCTGTATCATTTGGTTCGGATCAGAACGCAGAACGTATCCGAGCCAGCGTACGTATATCAGGAATTTGCATTAACGTGCCGATCCTTAATCTCGTGTCTGAGTACTTAAGCGGAGGGTTTTTTTTGTTGTTTTGGCGGTATTCGATTTTTAAATTTTTGTTGACATTTTTAAGATTTTCACTTTTTTTACGGATGCGGGTCGTCAGCCCAGCGATCCAACCAGGTTCAAGTTCTAAGCACATTTATATTGCATGCAGATCTAAGGCTTGTCCTTCACGGCACCTCACAAATAAAAAACAAAAGGCATCAAATTACAGCTCCTCCGTCACCATTACGTCTGATAATGCGGCCATTGAATTGTTAACGCAGTTTTACTATTGTAACGCCCGATGTGTATCATGAATCGCCATCTTGCTGGAACCAACAGTCGTCTAAACCAATATCTTCAAGATATGGCGGGAGTTAATTCTGTTGATCGTTACGTTCTCGCCAGCATCATCTTCCAAGGTATAAAGTCTAATAGTGTCATAGTTACGCCAGAAGCAGCACCTAACAATGGCACGCAAAGGAAGCATTAACTTCTCTACGTATCCTTGTGAATTTTCCGATTTCCAAATGCGACAATTTTGTTTGCTTACGAACCCACCGAGATGGAAATGCGCCTCGTCCGAAAAGATGATTCTGTTTAGCAGCGGCCTCATCAATTTCAGCAAATCGATAGCGACGAGGATGATCACGGGGTTCAATTAATGGGTCAATTGGACTTTATACGGACTTGATCTTTTCGCATATCTTTTCGCAGAATTCGTTGTATGATGACGAATTGATGTTCTTGGCCACATTTTCGGCTACTATGACGAAATGCTCGGTGGGCACGGGTACGCGTTGGATGGTCGACTAGGTTGCCCGTATCACTACTTTATACACAAACTTCTTGATAACGTTGGGTGTGTGTTAGTCCCGTGTTTTAACCAAATTTTGACATAAGTATTGCCAGAGCCAAAATTACTGCATATCTCAAATCTAAACCGGTTATTGGGACCCCCTAATTATAGTAAACTCTTGGGTTCTACGAGACTATCCAATTGTATTAGTCATATGTTAGACTACGACATGCATTGAGATCACAGTTTAAGACGCGATTAGAGTGATAAAACGTTCTTTAAGCCATAGCTTATTGGTCAAAAGATTTCCAATAAATTTACGGTTAAAGCGTCCCATATACCACGGTACATTGATATCGACGCGAAAGCTTTTTTCAATGAGTAACAACAGAATGTGCTCTGTGTATTTATTCAAATCTGTTTACAAATTATTCGTACATATACGAGTGTACTATCAATCATTTGCTCATTTTTTTCTGTTGAACGTCCAGAAACTATTAAAACACTCCTACATTCTGTGGGTTATACATTATATTGTCTTTTATATGAAAAATATTTTTTTTATAATACTGTTAGGGCCTTTCGGTAGTCGAAAGTTAATGATCGATGTGCGATGAGTCGGTTGGTTAAGAATCGAGCTTACTCAGTGCATAGCACAAAACGAAGTGGTTTTGTAAATTGGCGAACTGGGAAAAGCCCTAATATTTGCCACACCAATTTCAAATTTCAGTTATAAAAAATCATTTATTTATTTATTTTTTTTGTCTTATATATTTTCTTATATCTTTCTTACAAATTTAGTGAATGTCATAAAGTCACATGTTTTCTTAGCAGTTTTCTTCTTCTTAATATTCGTTTTTTTAATTCGTTTTTTTTTTTTGAAGAAAACAGAATAAATTTAGTCAGTTTATGTATTATACAATCTGTTTGTGTGGATTTTGTATAATATATGCTCGTATGTAGATACACAACACACACCGACACAAACACTGTGCTTAATACACATATGGAAATTGGAAGTTAAAATATAAGACTTCTTTTTGAAACACATAAATGAAAGAAATTTTATAATCTTTTGTAAAAAAAAAAATAAGAATAAAACTGAAATGAAGGAAAGTCGTTAAATTAAGATGTATTTCTTGTGTGCGAACACAAGATATCCAAAACGCAAAAATATCAACGGCATAGTATGTATGTGCACAAAACAATTTTCTTTAGAAAACATTGAATTTCTTTTTGTATCCATTTCTGACATAGATCTCACCGCTTAATCATTCTTAATACAACAGAGACACCTTGTCGCCAGATTGTAGACGCATACACACATCCATACACAGGTATATAAATGTATAAAAGCTTACAAATCAATCGAGAGCTTTTCGAGACTCACCTAAACCACCATTAGTCAGGTTACCTTTCCATGCTCTCCACTTATATGAATCGTCAGAATCGCCTGTATAGTTGACTGTCTCGTAACTACTTCTCAAACTGAAAGTGACTTTCACTATCGCTTGAGCTGTCCAAGAGATAGCATTACGATCTCACGTCTTGGGCAACTCTAATCCACTTTTTTAAAACCACCACATGGTAAATTTTGCTTGTGGATATTTCATATATCTCAGTTTCGTGTCGGAGGACGAACCTATATATTAATGTAAAAGTCGGTCTGATTATTTGTGGCCAGCCTTAACGTAACGATGCCATGGGGTTGGACTACATCAGTGAGTGCATTTACACAAACCATTGACAAGTTGGTTAACATTATATGCAAGTGTAGCTTAGATTCGACGATCGGCTCCTTAGAAGTTCAATACACCTGTCATCTTCGCAAGCCACAAATCGAGCCACAAGTTCCATCCGATACTGTTCCTGTGATAAGGCCGAGATTATTAACAATCTAGTGTTTTACGGATACAGGTCATGAGCGATCCAACCAGATTTAGTCGCCTTCTTATGATAAGCTCTGATTACTGTGGTGGCATTATATGAGTCTTATGTTTTGTGCAAAAAGTATCTCAAACATGGACGCCTCCACTCATAGGGCTACTAAAAGCTCTCTTAAAAAATATACGTTCCGTTTGATACACATGTGGTAGCTGACATTGCGAGGGTATACTAGGTACTGGGGATTATAATAATCGCAATATACCACTACTAGCGCGACGTATTATTATTCCATGCTGATGATTCACTTCTGCCGGTTAGTGACCTCTTATTATTTTATTTGTTACTTTTTTTACGGGCTTTTATTGGCCCGTATTGTGCCAACAATCTGACTCCATTGGTTTGAGATGGTTTAATATTTTGGTGTTCTGAGAGAGTCTTTAATTATGTTGGAGACACTTTGACATATGAGATAGAGCACTGGCAGTACGAAACAATTTTTCGCGACGGGTTCGATCACAAGGTTCGAAGTCACCTTGTCAGGTAATCTTAGTCTGCCCTCGTGATAATCCGTTCTGAACTCGGGGGCGACTGTATATGGATGACACTAATACACTCAAGAAATTACGCCATGGTCATCTTAATGCAGGTTCAACCATAACTCATAATACGGTTCTCCTTAATATATGCTGAAAGTGTTTAAGAAGAGGCAGTCAAAGTTTGGGTCGCACTAGAAGAACGAAAACAGAAATAAGAATTAGACCGCTATAGGTGAGTACAATTTGCCGTAACCAATGATGCAAATTATGTTAAATTTGTGAGTGTTGGCTGAACAAGATGTAAACTTACTCGAAATTATAAATTTGGGGATGGTGTGGTGGTACTTGATGCATACAAATAAGATTTGAATCTCTCGTTTATTGGGGGGGTGGGTTGTTGCAATAAAACAGTTCAAAATTTTCTCTTCTGCTGCGGTATGAAATTGAAAGTGTGTCAATTGAATTATTAAACCAATTGCCAAGTTTGGCCAAGTTTACTTTCAGTCTCCCCTCAAACCCATTAAGAACTTTATATAAGCCTTTTTTCCCTAAAATCCCTGAAGGTTACAGAATCATTGTTTCATAATATATAACTAAGGTTCAATTCCATTACCAATTCCTTTTGGATATGCCAGTGAGCTACATCGTCAATCAATAAGGAGCAGAAGGAGTGAACGCCCATATTGTATTCCACCTAATATTTTGGTTTTTGGATTTATTTTGGGAGCACTTAACCGAACATGACAGTGTATTCTGTTACACCTGCATCAAAATTGGTAGGGTGGATTTCATGAGGATTCATTACAGATAAATAATTACTCATAAGAATCGCGATCCAATCAATTATAACATCACTGACCAGATGGCTTAATGGTTATAAAGTTGTGTCTATTAAGGTACTAGGTTGAAATCGCGGAGTGTAAAAAAGATCCGTGGTGTGAATGTACTCATCTCTGTTTGCTGGCATCAAATATCCCTATTGCCTGAAATGGCGCAATGTATAATGTAACTAAACAAACCGATTCAACATATCATATACAACCGAATGCGCTCTGTTCTCAAACACCCATCCTGGGTCTGATCGGACCTCCTGTATAATTTCAGTGTAAAACCTCCACTATTCAAACTTTTTACAATGCCAAGGGATGTAAGATCTCAAGTCTGCAACAGTCCAAACATTCTCAATGGAAATCAATACTGTTAAATTGCTATATCGAGAAGTTGGAGATTTTTGAAACATGTTCTGGTTGGGAACTACTTTCTTTCTCATGAAGTGCACTCCATAGTTGACCTCATCATCAAATAGACTCCTCAATTTGGTGACTTATTAGCATTTATAACTGTCTAAATTAGAAATGCTAAATTGTCAGTATTCTGTAAAAATGTTTCCGTGGCTGCTATAATCTTCTTCGCTGGTTTCCACAATCCAGAATCTCTATATCTCAGGATTTACCAAATTAAGCTCATGTATGCAAAGTTTTTGCCCTTTCAATTATTTCTCCTCTTAATGTTAAGTCATCATGACAAATAAAGGAATGGAAGTCAGCTCTCTTATTTAGATAGTGAAATCTTGCAGGACCCTCCTTTTCCTCCAAATTGTTGCTCTCTTTCATTGACATACTCTCATCCGATACAACACAGATGGTATCACTGCTTGCTATCAACTTTTTCCCAGGAGTGGATGGCCTGGTTTATAGGCAGTATCATTCATGATAACACTACAGTCTTGAGCCTTCTAATACCTATTTATTGTTCTTTCTGAAATCATCTATTATTTTGTCGGATAACAACGTACACAATCATTCACACTGCCCCTGTATGTTCTGAAATTCCCATTAATTTTCTACTTAATGTCGTCATCATCACCTCTTACCATTCAAAGAAAAGTAGTCAGCTTCCTCATTTAGAGACTGCGATATTGCAGGACTCTCGCATTTTCCTTCGATTCCTTTCCTTGACCAACAATACTGATAGAATCACTGCTCGCTTACATCTTATTTTCCAGCCGGGGAGGCCTGGTTTAACAATCTTGAGCTTTCTAATGCCTACTTACTGTAGTTTGGATACTGTTTTACGTGGCCGCTATTCTTCATCGCTGACTTCCACAAACCATAACCTCTTTGTCCCATGGTTTACCAAATCAACTTACGCAATCGTCCATATTGCTCCTGTATTCAACGTTCTGAGCTCTATTACCACTCAAGGAACGGAAGTCAGCTCTCTCATTTAGAGATGGAAATCTTGGAGAATTCTCTTTTCCCTCAAATTCTTTCCCCTGGCCTCCAATACAACACTGATGGTACAATTGCTCGTTAACGTCTTATTGCCCAACAGGGTGAGGCCTGGTTTATAGGTCGTATCATTCATGATAGCACTACAACCTTAAACCTTCTAATACTTACTTAGGTTTAAACATAAGCCAAACTCCATTATTTTGGTTCAACTACACAATAATCCAGCTTTTCCAATTCTTTTTTTATCTCCGAAAGAACTTTATTTTTTTCAAAAAAAAAGAGCGAAAAAATGATTTATATTTTCTTAAAGAAAAAGATCAAAACGATGCCGATTTCTTATTTATAAAAATAATACAATTATTGCTCACATTTCAAGTTTTTCTTAATTAAAATCGTTTCTATAAATAAGAAGGTCAAGACAACAAAAGTTATGTAAGATATATTTTTTTTAATACTGAAATTGTATATACTTTGTCGGAATTTTCTTACAGTTTGTATCCGACTTCCTATACATATATGGACGAAAGTCAATTGACGAGCACACATATATAGAAAAGAAATGGGTTATGTATGTACTGTAACCAAGAAGATGAACCTTGAAGTTAAACTTTTTTAATTGATCATCATAGTTATCATCTCGACACTTAATTTGGTAATTAGTGATGCTCCGCTTGCCCCGCCATACGCGTCTAAATTCAAATTCGCTAATCTTAGCCGCATAACATATCTATACGCTTATAAATAAAAAGCGATAAATTTTTTTAATTGGATGATGGATATTATGAGCAAGTCTAATTGGGATTCAACTCACATAAATATATATTTTTATTTTTGGAAGAAACAACAAAAACAATTTCTTCTTCCTTTCGTGAGTTATGAACACAGACCAAACAATGTATATACCATAAATATATGATTAAGACGTTACGATAAGAAATTGTTTTTAACCACGTTACTATGCAAGACCACGATCGACATACTAGCACAAACGATTAAAAATTGTCAACGAATGTGTTCGCAGCACTTATACTGTGCATGACTGTATACATATTCTGAATGATCCAAACAATCAAATTATTTGTTTTTTGTTTTATCGTTTAATTAAAATTAATTTGAGATACGCGTCGACAAGGTCGCGTACTAAGCCAAAAGGAAACTATAAATTTCGTTCGAGAAAGTACTACACATCCTTAAGAGGCGTTGGACTTAGCAATACTAAATGACACTACATGAATATGACTAAATGCCAAAATGTCCGGTTCGATGAGTGTTTTCATAATCGGCCATTAACAAGACACTTAAGATTGTACCAGAACGCCACTGTATCGAAATTGTTTATACATGCCTGATGTATGGCATGTGATACTCAACATTCCCCAGCGAAGGGGCGCACTATAGCCACATATGCTAAAATTTCCGGTCCGATCTGTGTTTTCTTCATCGGCCATTATTTAGATATTCTAAGGATTGTAGCCACTGCATCCAAATTGGTTCTATATGCCTAATGTACTCAATGTACCACTCCAGGTTTCCAAACAGAGTTCAATGTACCAGTCCAGATTTTCAAATGTCCGGTTCGATGAGTGTTTTCTTAATCGGCTTTTAACAAGGCACTAAAGATTGTACCGGAACGCCACTGTATCTACAATGAGCCACTCCACCCTCCTCAACTATATCTAGTTTTGGGGGTCTTGCAACTGGTAAATGGACTTCAGTAGCAATGGAATGCATCACGTTGTGTCGGACTGGTAAATTCTAGTTTGGCCCCGCACTTAGGGAGGGACACTACATTAACAGAGTGCCATAGCCGTTGTCCATCATGTATTGAATGGGAAATTTGTGTTAAAGGTGAAATAAGTTGCTCGACGAGAGCGTTGGTATTAAATGTTTTTTGTCTTATATTCTACTTCCATAGCCGCAGTCGCAGTGAATGATACCTGGATTAAACTTAAGCATGATTGTGTGCAAGTTACGAGCTTTACTCTCGTACTTTGTCTGAAACCAGCTAATCTCATTTCTCATCCTGCGGTAGAGTGAGCTATACTCCGTGATCGAGAACGAGAAGAGAATTGTTGCTCTCCCGATTTAATCTGGCCTCAATACGTGCCAAACGGGTTTCTACGGTTAAAATTATCGGTTACCGATTTCTAGAAATACAAATTTCTATCTCGACTCGAACCTGGGTTACTTTGTACTCAACGTGCTATCGGACGTAAATGTCTGGAGTCTGTTTTGGAAATTTGTAGTTTTTTGGCTGAACATTTTGACTGATATCTTTGACACAAATCTGTAAAGTGCAACCCCCCAAGGTCTGGATATGAATCAGAGCTTCGACGGCTTACGATCTCCCTAAACAACTTCCAACTCTTTTGAATGATTAACGGACATACCAAATGATAGACGACTTTATAGAGTGAACCTCACAGACTTAAATAAATTTTCCTGACTTAGTAAAGTTCATTCGCGCATTCTCAGGTTAACCGTGAAAAATTAGGTCGTGGGAAAGAAGTATATAGACATGTTGCTCTAAGATCTACGAACATCTAAAAGGCACACCCACGTATTTCGGCTTTACTCTACAAATGATGACGCTAATACAAGGTAGCCAAATAATTCCAGAATTTTATCAAAGGGCTTACTAACTCTTTTCTCCAATCTTATATAAATATTGTGAGCAATATGCTCTCAACAGTGCTAAAAACCGTCGACGGAAACCACCAATTTAGCCATCTCCTTTCCTTTGGAAGAATCTCATTCCGATATATAGTAGATCACAATCTAATCGACCTGAATTCGGGTATCCAGATCCCTAATTTCGAAGATTAGAACAACACAACCTTTGTTAATTTGCCTGGCTTCCATTCGGCCTCAAAAATGCGCCATCTATTTCCATATTCCAAACTATCCGGGACATACTATCCACATAAGAACCAATAAACCCTGATCACTACACACAAATTGACAATATTCGCTTCTTGTACACCAATCTATCCATGATGGAAGATTCCTTAAAAATAAAAGTATCGAAGATTCTTCCCTACAAAAACGAAGTGAACGAATTTGACATGGAATCTCTAAACGGCAATTTAGAGATTCCACTCAACATTTTCAGAAATAATAATGTGTCTCAAACCAGATGGGATTGAGGATCATTCGAAGAGCTGGTCGAAAGGTTGTTTAAGAGAAAACCAGTAGAGTTATTTTGCGGCCGAAGTCCCCTCTGTTGGAAAAGTGTTAGTGAGAAAGTGCTACCATCTATATTGAGAAAAGTGAAGAAAAATTTTGGATTCTCCAAGTAGAAATGATTTGGATATAGTAGCGTTCTGGTACAATATGCTATTTCTTGTGAATGGTGATCAAAAACATCACTCAACAATCGTGACGTCATATATTAAGTGATGGTTATTGAGATATTGGTGATAATTTGTTTTGTGGAGTTTCAAAGTTGTAAATTTTCTTAGTAAATGTGAATTCAAGAGAACTCCTTATCATTATATACTGCACTTTGAGCTTTCCAATATATTTTCCACAAAGTTTTAATTAGTATTACAACCGTTATCTTAGCTATTGTAAATTTACTTTGCTACTGGTTTTTGACTCATATTCCATCTTTCCAATACCTTAAATCCATAATCATTGATTTGCTGAGATTGCACATGACCAATGAATATCAAAATCGGGAATTATTCTAGAAGACCGTAAACTGAAGTTGTTGGTACCTAAAAGATATCTGAAGGCAAGCAGTATTGGTCCATTAGAAATAAAACATGAATACAGTCAGCTAAGTGGACTATTTCCTCGGCATTCTAGAAAGGAAAGAGCAACAACAGGGAATATTTTCCAATCACTGGATACCGGTTTTGGTCGCCCAGCAACTTCTACCTGACGAATACAAGGTCGTCAGAGCTGGAAATATTTCTTAAAACCACCACTGCTTCTGGTTAATTTCCTAAAATAAATTAAGTGTTATAATCAGGTGTGATTTAAAAAAAATTATATAATGGCACATTTCCTAGTAACGCTGAAGTATGACTGATCGAAGTTTCTAAACGATGCCGATTCGATAACAATATATTTCTACGTTAATTGTAAACCTTTAATTCGATAAAGCTGTTTCTGATTATTTTCCAATCTGGGTTCCGGTCGATAACGTGAAAATACACATTTGGAAGTTTGATCAAAGTGCGCTGAACGGACATCTATTAACCATGTGCTTCTTCTATCAATTTCGGTATTTGATGCGGTCACCTCAAAGTATTTTGCATGTACGCAAATTTTAGACGCCGCGCCTTCACATTCTATATCTTATCGCACATGGGTGAAACTTATAAAAACCAAAATCTTCTAATCATGGTGTTTGAAGACTTAATCAATTACATATACATAATATTCGGTAGTTGAGAATATTCGATCACAGTTCTAAAAATGGAAATTCAATAAGTTATTATTTCAAATTTTGGTCATATCCACAAATTTGATAACAACTTTAGGAATTTACCATACGGAAATTTGATAAGAATGATCATTAATTAAACATAATATTTATATATAGATATGTTTGCATCGAACAGTCGAGTTTTGATGTAATAAATTTCGATTGCAATACCCGATGGTATATAAATTCTTAATAATTGTTTTTAAATCGCTCGTGGAGTATAATTTTAAGATCGACAGCTTTTATCTCTTCCCATGATTTAACAAGTTGTTTCGTTTCAGCTTACCATGTATCAATGGCCTTCATAGCTTTCTTTTCCCGTATGGGAGATAGTACAGTGGCATCTTCGTGATATCACTTGGTGATTTCCTCTGCGTATGGCCAAACAAAAAAAAACAATGCAAACCACGTCAAGCAACCATTGCTTAGGTTAGTACTAATTTAGGTGACCGGTTTGGAAGGAAGTGCGAAAAAGGAAAGAAGGAAGTGCGAAATTGAACGAAATGAGAATCCACTCCCAGTAGGCAAGTCTACTCTATCCAGTAGTCATGGGAACTGGCTAGGATTCAATGGACCAATCATGCATTAATATGAGATGCAACGATTACAGAAACAAAAACTAGAAGGACTTATAAAACCCGGAAAACAAAGGTTATCGGACACGAACATGAATCATAAACTTGAACATCAGAACTTTGACGAAAACATCAAGGTTAGTACAAGTTGAGGAAGGAAATGAAGCGGTATATGGCCTTAATGAAGTAAGATGGAAGAATAGTGAAGATATAACAACAAGCACGGGCAAATATCCGAGGTTCTCTAGTAGACAAGATACACATGAACAAGGTTGGTATTCTTACAACACCTAAGGGAAAGAATGCACTACGGTAATGGGAGCCCATAACTAGCAGAATAATAACAGCAAGATTTACAAGAATATTTCAATGCTATGTAGCTACGGAAGAAACAGACGACACAACGAAAGACGAGTTCTATACGAACAGATACAAGCCCGAATATAAAATACACTCAGAAATGACATCTAAATTAGTCAACGCAAAAACAGAAACGGCAACACTGGTATGACGGCAATCATAGCTAGAAATAATAATGGAGAAAGAATCTTCGATTACTGGAGGCAACCAGTTCCCACATAAGAATATATACAAATACACTTGGATAGCAGATGGACGAACCAATAATCAAATTTATTATGTACTGGTTAGTAAGAAATGCCTATCTTCGTTACAAGATGTCAGGGTAATGAGAGGAGCTCACGTACAATGTGATCATCAACATTCAAAGTCAAACCAGCGGCAGTGAATTCGGAGGAAATTCAACATCGCGAGATTGAAAAATACTGACACCAGAAACACATTCCAAGAAACGCTGCAACTCAATCTTCCAACTCCTAAAACCAACACCATGTGTTTATAAGAATTTAGAATTTAGGAATACTATCAATAAAGGATTCTTCTGGTCAATTCCTATAACCACTGAAAGACAACAGCTAAATAGATGGAAAAAATTCTTCGAAGACAAAGATACAGATAGCGAAATTAATGAAAATCTCCCTTGTGGTAAGTATAACGAAGCAATCAACATCCTACTCAACGCTACTCAGAAGCTAAGGAACAACAAAGCGGCCGATATTAATACATAATATGATAGCAAACTACTAAATCGAGACGCATCGATAACGGCAGAAACTCTAACCTCAATACTAGCAGAAGCGGCGATTTTAGAGAATGCAGGAATTGGAGAGGCATCTCCCTCCTCAACAGTATACAATGAAAGAATTAGCAATCGAATATCACCAACGGTCAACCAGCACACTAGAAACGAACAAGCTGGCTTTAGACCTGGAAAAAGCAGTACAGATCACATCAACTCAGCTTGTGTCATCATCGAACCATCAAACTGAATAGGCATTCCGCAGAATATATTAGAACTCGTTAAAGAAATGTAAAGGCGACAGGTGAAATAGAGCTCAACACAAGAGCAAACAGAGTTAGAAATAACACAACACACGACGAATTAGTACTCTCTCCACTATGCTCCCAATAGTGCTCAACGTCCTGGATTATGCGGATGATATATGTCTCCTATAGAGCATAAATACTCGGACATGGTCTGACAGCCCAGAAGAGAACAGATCTGTTAAAGAAGTTGGTCTCAAAATTACCATCAATAAGACAATGGAAGCACATGCAGAAGATAAACAACAAATGCAGAATTTCTGTGCAGACAAGACACACACTAAGGAAAAGGCACAGTGACATATCAAGACCTGTCATTGGAGTTGAAGCCGCAAGGGAAGTGAAGAGTGCAAAGGCCAGCACTGATCTGGAGAAGAACGGTGCTAATTAGGCGAAACAACTCGGGAAATCATGAGGGGAACAAACAGCAAAAACCCCTAATAGAGTTCAATTATCTAGTCTCGTTAACGCTCTATGCTTCTAAAATCGAAGTTAGAGGGGAAAAAAGGCCAATCTGTCTCCACTTTCGTTTGTTAATTCCGATCTCTATATCTGACTGTTTATTTTTCTGTACAGTTCAATGTGATCAGTTTAACTTCTTCCTGTGGCCTTATTCTGGTAATTCCACGAGAAATTGGGGAATAGGGAATTGGGGAAAGATTTTATATGAAATTTCTGTTCAAATATAGTTTTTCCGGCCTACTGACGAAAAAGGTTCGATGTAAATATTTATAAATTGGGAATAATTTTTCCATACCAAAATTGAAAGGAAAAATTATTCCCAATTTAACACTAGCTTTTTACCTCAGTATGCCAGAAAAAAAAATATTTAAACTCTAATTACATATAAAATTATTCCCCAATTCTGTTTTCCCCGGGAATTACCTGAATAGGGCCATGGTGTAAAATTTCCTTTTTCGTTTCTAAATTCTGCATTGATATTTGGTGAGATTCTGCCAAAAATGATTATTGCGAGCAGGATTCAGAAGGGATTCTACACCATCTGACTACGATCGGTGGTGTAAAAGATCACATCCATGACCTCCTGTTGGAGTGCAGAATTCATGGGCCAACCCATTATGAGCTATATGCAATGTGCAGATAGTTCTACGTAACTACAGTAGCGTGCAGAGAAAGAAGTTAGCTCTGTGACCCCGAGGGTCTCGGGTTTTAGTCGCATTGAGCTCTGGAATAATTTTCGCCTTCTTTAATTTAAAAAAGACAGACAGACTTTATTATTGTGCTAAAAACGGAGTTTCCTCAATAATGTATGTATTCCCTTAGGTTTTCTTTCTTGGGGATTGTAATTGCCAATATTTTTAGGGTATTCTACCAGAATTCAACACTTTTTGGACTATTGGTGTTATGCTTTCTTGTTTTGCAAGTGACTTTTCTTACGCACTAGTGAAGTGCACGCATATTTTGGATTTCTGCTGCCTCTTCATCCAGCTTTGAGAATAAATACTTTCTGCACATTTCATTAGATCATTCCTTACCACCTTCTATACCTGAAGAACTGTTTATTCTTATCAATATATCACCTCATAACGTATTTTGTTGATATATTTGTAGCTTAAATTATCGAATGTTCCTCTATCTTTTTACATGTACTATCACTAATCCAATTGAAGCCGGTATAATACCAGGCCATTATTTTCGTCTTCGGAAATGAGTAAGGTCGACATTATTAACGAAAACGGTAATCCTACATTAAATAATAATATTAAAAAATAAAATCAAAACTTAGAATATCCAAACATTTGAGCTTCTCTATTTAATTATAAGCTCATTGGAATTCTTTATCATTCAAGAAGCTAATACGATAAAAATAGGTTGTGCGCACTTTTGAGCACGCAAAGCTCCGGTATTGATAATATGCCACCAAACTACTAAATCGAGACGCATCTGTAACGGCAGAAACTCTAACCCCAATACTAGCAGAAGCGGCGATTTTAGAGAATGCAAGAATTGGAGAGGCATCTCCCTTCTCAACAGTATACAACCAGAAACGAACAAGCTGGCTTTATACCTGGAAAAAACTTTACAGATCACATCAACTCAGCTTGTGTCATCATCGAACAATCAAACGAATGGAGCTCACCACAATATCTACTTTTCATGGATATCTACTAAATAGGCATTCCACCGAATATATTAGAACTCGTTAAGGAAATATACAGGGATCCCACAAATAGAGTTCCACAAACTAAGTACCACAACACATGAGGAACTAGGCAACGATATGTAGTCTCTCCACTACTGTCCCCAATAGTGCTCAACGGCCTAGATTAACCCAGAAGTGAACCGATCTGGTCAAAACCCAGAAGTGAACCGATCTGGTATAAGAATTTGGTCTCAAACTATAATCAATAAGACAATGAAAGCACATGCAGAAGATAACAAATGCAGAACTTCTGTGCAGACGAGACAAATCGAGATAGAGCGCGAAATTAAGAAGCGAAAATGAAGATTGCTAGGACACACGCTAAGGAAAAAGCATAACATAACAAAACCTGTCATTGGAGAGGAACCCGCAAGAAAAGAAAAAAAAGCGAAGGCAATCACCCGGAGAAGAACTGTGCTACCCGAGGCGAAACAACTCGGCAAAATATGGTAGGAACTAAACGCCATAGCCCCAAATAGAATAAGATGGTCCAGTCTAGTTGAGCCCTATGGTCCTAAAATCGGAGATAAAAGAAAATGGCCAATATATTTCCACTTTCATTTTTTAATTCCGGTTTCTATGTCTGTTTATTTTTCTGTTTAATGTGATCGGGTTCAACTGCTTCCTGGTTTAAAACTTCCTTTTTCGTTTCTTAATTTTGCATTGATAATAGGTGGGATTCTGCCAAGAATGATTATGGCAAACAGGATGCATAAGGGATTCTTCACCATCTGATTACGATCGGTGGTGTGAATGAACGTATCTATGACCTACTGTTGGAGTGCAGAATTAATAGAGCCCACCATGAGCTATGCAATGTGCAGATAGTTCTACTTAAATACAGTAGCGTGCATTGAAAGAAGCATGCTCGCTCTGTCACTCCGAGGGTCTCGGGTTTGATCCCCGGAGTGGTGACCAAACATCAATCACGATTGGTTGTTTTTAATCTATAAGTGTTTGTTGATTGAATCGTGGACCATAGACGCATTGAGTTCTAGAATAATTTTCGCCTTCCTTAATTTAAAAAGACAAACAAACAGATTTTATTATTAACTTGGCAAGGAGAGCGATATCTTGCCAATCCTCTCTTTTCTTTTTAGGGTATTCTGACAGAGTTACACTTTTCTTGGATTATTGGTGTTAGTCTGCTTTATTATTTTGCCGGTGACTTTCCTTATACGCACTGGTGTAGTACTCACCAATTATGGATGTTGCTGCCTCTTCAGGCAGCATTGAAATATTTGCTTCGATCATTCCTTGTTATCTTCTTTACTTGACGTACTGTTTTTTCATATCTACTTCATATCATATTTCACCGTATTTTGTTAATACGTTTGTCCGTTAAAATGACATACGTTCCTCAATCTTAATCCATATATTATCACCAATCCAATTGAATGCCGGTAATGACGGTAATTTCGTTTCCGAATATGAGTAAGGTTGACATTATAAACGAATGCGGTAATTCTATATTTCATAATAATATTCAAAAAAAAAATCAAAATTTAGAATATTCAAGCATATATGAGCTTCTCTAATTAATTATGAGCTCATGGGAATTTTTTATCTTCCAAGAAGCTAATACTACATATATTACGATAAAAATATGTTACGCGCACTTTTGAGCACGCAAAGCTCTATACCTCCTTGTATATTTATTTTGTTGCCACTTGTTCGCTGATAAACGCGATAAAATAACGTGGGAATCGAATAACTTGTTGTATACCTTATATGTACATATAAGGTATCGATAAGTTATATCTAGAAATATCCAGACAATTTACATCTTTCTTCCTGTCGATCGTTAGTCACGATTTCCTCTTAATTATTATAACACTTTTCGTTGATTAAAGTCTCACTACGATGCAAATTCATAAAGTTTAATTCCAATTTAATTCAATTACGCGAATTGTATAATCTTTCAATTACTCTCGAAAAGTAGGTACATACATGAAAACATCTTGATAAGACTAAAATCTTGGCGTATACGCTACGACAAGACGATATATACGTATCTTGCATACCTCCACATACTAGTACACTGTATACAATCGTTTATTTTAAATTAGTACATTTAAATGTTTGCCGTTCGCGGTTAACCATAATAAAACAAGAAGACACTCTAATTAATAAGACATATAGAAAACGTCTTGCGGAATGGGTTTTCTTAGTAAAATGGGCCATCTTCATTTACATATATATTTTTTGATTAATTATAATTTTTAATTTCAAATTTCAATCAATGACCTCCACTCACCCACGATTCTTCTTTTGTGTACATACAATAAGAGTCCAAAAATTTTATTGGTCGACCATAGACTTTACCAATTGTACACCGATTGAATTTATAATTTATACGTTAAATTGTCTATTTGATGTATTGTTAACCCTTTGATGTGCGGATCTATGAGATTATATATAATAACAACTCATTAATTCATTGTTATCAATAATGTTGACAATATTGTTTTGTATATGTTGTGTGATTAGGTTTGGTAATGGGAAATTACTGGTACGTGCCTATGATCCAATCTGTATATACATAGACGATTTGACGACTCCAAAATAATTGTCGTGCTTGGGCAGAGGATCGGTACTCGAAGTTTTATACTCTATATAGCTTTGTATTTGATTGAGCTGGAAAATCGCAACCGGTCATTATTAATGAGCTACAAGGGCGTCCCTTCCTAGACATGCACTCACAGTTCAACAAATCTATTTGTTCTTCGAATTAAGCCTAAAATCGGTAACCGAATTTCCTCAAGGTCGTTAGTTGATCCTGAAACAGGAATCGCGATCCAAAGCATCACAGGCTATGGGAAAAGATGAAGGACAAGAGCACAGAAAATGCTTAATAGTTTATTCTTCTCAAATGGGTCAATTTATGAGATGTCCTTTGATATCCATATGAGTGGGTATCCTGGAAGTCTAACTACATTCAGACTGCCTGGTCGATTCAAGGCAATTACGCATGAAATTATTTCCCGAAGACATGTTTTGCCATCATATAGTCAAAGGGAATGTGGGCAGATATTGACTGGTCCACCCTCTTCCTTATTTGGCAGTTGTCAGAAGCGTCTGTAGCGTTTAGAGTAACTGAAATAATTCGCAAACACAATTATCATCACGCCACAATCAATCAATTAATAAAATCGATATTTTCGAGTTAAGTTCTTGTAATCGCGTCACGACTGAACATACATATACGATTACACAGTACGAAAATTAAGTCCGGTAGCATACGACAACTCACTTCAAATACGATTCAAAAACATGCGCAAACATACTTTATGTTGGTGACCCGAACGATCAAAATTTCACCCTACCTCTTGCCCCTAATCTGAACGAAAAAAAAATATTTTTCCAATGTAATTGTTTGACTCTCTTCTGTCGTTTATGATGGGTGTCCGTTTCGCGCTTTTCAAGGCTCAGATATTTCCAAGAATTTCGTGTCATACTGCAACAAAAGCCAAAGCCACAAAGACCTATAAGAAGGTGTCCGTGCGAATGAGTGGAAGAGCACACCCAGAACCACCCCAACGGCAAAAGATAAAATATTATAATCAAAAAACGTTGATATGAATTCCCATTCACATGCGGGGTTAGGAGACGTTCCAAGAGTAACTGAAATAATTCGCAAATACAATAATATCATTCACGCCAAAATCAATCAATTAATAAATCGATATTTCGAATTAAGTTCTTGTAATTCGCTAGCACTGTCGCGTCACGACGTTTAAAGTAACATATATGAATCGCATAAAACAGGTACACACATCAAATCCGGTAGCATATGCATGATAAGAGATGGAATCTTTTCGATCACACAGTTATTAAATATCGACGTCGTCATCAGATCGAAACCATAAAGCTTACACGACGTTTAAATTAATTATTTCTGCCTTGGAGACGAGTTGCTTTGTGATCCAATGATCAAGCGGCATTGCAGACTCGCAGCCATCTCAAGAGTTGCAACGGTGTGCATAGCTCACATAATACCCAGACAAACAATTATTTAAAGGTGGTTTATAAGAGGTTTCCCTTCAGCTCCACTCAATGTTCTAGGCCATCAAACTAATGCAACAATTGTGGGTCTAATAACCGAAACATATAGCCAACGCGTCTTCGATTTCAAGCTCCATCTTGCGGGAAGAACCATATCAGTTTTCCAATTGATTACTAAGACTATTTAAACTAATAGACTCTGATCACTCAGACAGATGACACAGAAGGATCCAGATAGGAGACACAGAAATATCCAGTTTAGAACCTCACTTTCTAAAAAATGAAGACTTTTAGATTTTAATTCGAGTTGGGCATGTATTTGTTGTTGTAATTCGATTGGCCGGGTCGCTCTGATCATGACGTCATTGAATGGCTCTGTGATCGAAAAGATCAAACCCATCTCATCATGCATATGCTACCGGACTTGATGTGTGTACCTGTACGATTTGTATAGGTAGTAATTAATCGTGCCGGAACGGTGCTAGCGAATTACAAGAACTAAACTCGAAATTTTCTGTTGCGTTAAATACGAACTAATTTATTTGGTACTTACTGAACGCCACAACTTTAGTCTTCCATGGTGCCCCAGTTCTTTTTGACCTACTACCGGGACATGACTCATAGACGCTGATTAAATACTTCGCCACGAGTGCCGACTCTAGTATTTAGCTACACAACAAGTAAATGCACTAATTTTAAACGTACCAAATAACTGACCTAAATGTACGTTGGCGAATTACGTGTGCTATATGTACTTGTTATGATTATATTATGGTTAAGATAACACGTTATCAAAATTAATGTCTCAGCCTGGCAGCTAACTAATCAGTTTCAAATCTTATTCTTGGAACTTTTTCAAATTTTCACATGCTAATATCAATTAAATATCACTGCGATATCTAGTATCACCTTATCGTTCGTGCACACTTTGAAAATAAATAGAAAAATGTCTAATAAATAAATCTATTTGTTTGTTGTATAATTTATATTGATGATCGTTATCGGAGTGTAACGTGTGTGAAACCATACAGTCATCTATTAATATATCCACTAAAGTACGGGGTGTTACAACGAAATTAGGAATTATTTTGACTTTGGCAAGGTCGTAATAACCAAATCAAAAAAAACGTCATTGTGACGATTAGAAATTATCTATTTGTGCTATATATTCGTCTATATACTTAATATAAAATTGATAGACACGACTAATGTCTAAATTTGTCATCATTTGAAGAGATTAAGCGTTTGAGATTATCACAAATATCACGCATAACTATTGGTTACGATTATTAAATCTATCACTCTTTACTACAGTGTTACATGCTCAGTTTTGCTGCATGTAGGCTGTCTACTACTTAGCCTTCTTGATTGCTCTTATTAATGTACGAAATAAGCAGGATCAACACCATTCCCAAACACAACAGATATCATTGTTTCATCGAGCTTGAACAACAGTTATTCGACTCGTCAGCCTATCAACCAATTACTGATGTAGCAGTCCTGAAAAATATGAGCATGAATAATTAAAGGACCAATATGTCGCATCCCGCAAGCTATCAAAAATCAGAATGAAGTCCTTTTCTGGCGACTATAAAAGGATTAATTGCTGCAAAAAAATTTTGACCAAAAATCTAGTAACTATGCCAATAGGAAGGAGTTTTCCCGTATTTGTGAAACAGTGGCTGTTTGGTTCACAGAGAGACCCATGGCTCATACTTGTTGTAAATAATTGAAAAAATAAATCAGTAGAAATAGACTTTGCAACATTTAAGGAATTTTTGAACGTAAACTCAAACAACGTCCAAAAATATTACGCCCTAACTGAACCTATAGTAATCGAGCAAAATGTAAGCCTTAATTTTCTGAAAAAGCGTTAAATAAGTCAAAAATGCTACACCACAGCTTCTTGTCTTATATGTAATAACCGTCATCAAAATTTACTCTATCAAGAAAAAAGGGAACTCATCAAGTCATCTACAACCAACATCGAAGTCACAAGTGATTATTGAACCAACCCAAACCCATAAAAGTCAAACAGAATAAGTATTACACACACTCACTATTCTGCAACAATCTCGTTACCAACAACGGCAATTATATCATCTACTGTCAAACAATGAATGTACATTTTCTCCTGAAACATCAAACTTAGTCGTTTTAGAACGTATTTGGACAAAGTTTTAATGTCAATTGTACCAACTAAGGATTCCACAAAATATGTGACTGTCAAGATCAAATTCAAAACAGTCATCCTTTATATAAAAGAAATATTAGTTTTTATGCCACTAGATGCCACTATATAGTATACTTAGCTAATTTTGTCACCAGATGTCACTAACGAATGAGGTAAAATAAAATTACACATAAATAGACAGCTTTATATTGATTCTCATAGATGTCACCGTGGTTTGCCACAATATTTTTGACTGGAAGTGACATCTAACAACTAAGAACCTGTATAATAGTTCTAAGATGCTATACTCTACGTAACAGTAAGGCACTGAATGAACCAGCCGTTGAAGACGTGGAATCTATTTAATACTGAGTGTATGGCATAGTTTTGCAGGGCTTGTTTCGATCTGATGAGATTAACTACAATGGTAGTTGTAGAAGTACCTGACCTGACGTATAAATGGCAGTTATAGAAACTAAAAAGAAAAGATACCATTTGGATGACCGTTGTCTGTACGACAGTCCGCGTTTGAAAGAAACAAATTGTTCATGCTAATCAGATGCAATTGCCCCTAGGAAGTATTATTCCGGTACGGGATTTAGGGCTGATATGTAAAAGATACATTGAAGAGAAGCGCAATCGAAACAAAATAACATTTTCCAAATTGTACTAGCTGACAGAGAAAAAATAAAAACCATAACGATCACAATCCAAAATACGGAATATCAAACAATGTCCACGAGGTGATCTAGGATAGAAATATTCTAAAACAACAGAACTATAGACGTTTTCGAGAACAGACTCATTTGATAATTGGAGGAACATGTAATCGTTAACCTATGTGATCTTCGTCGACTTCGAATGTGCATTTGACTCAATCAGTTGAATCATGGATGCCGCTATTATTTCTAATAACACTAAGCATCATGGTTCAATTCAACATCACTTCCCCTTTATGGTAGGTAGGCAATGGGAACCACTAACGCGACTCAATGATCTAGACTTCAGCTCTGCTGTATGGGTATGAAACATGGAAACACAGAAAAACTACAGGTGTTTGTAAACAAATTGGTTTGTAAAATACTTCTGTCCAGATAAGATGAAAAATGAAAAACTTCTGCGACCAACAAATCAAACAGGAAATGAAATCGAAATCAGAAAGCGCGAGACACAATCAGAAAGAGGAATGCCAAAAGAGACCTGGAAGAGATTGGTGCTATCCGCAGCGAAAGAACCCGGTAAAACAAGGAGAGAGCAAACAATAGCCTCCAATAGAGTCTGATGGTCCTGTCTAGTATACGACTTATACCCCTTATATATATTTAATATTTGTTAACAACAATAATAAATGTTAACATAGGTTAGGATTAAAATGCGATAGTAAGCCTACTGGCTCTAGGTTAGGGTAGGTTAGATTGAGTGGCTGCTACAGCCTCGCATGAGCTTAGGAATTGGACTACCGTCTCTTCCTCCTCCTCGTCCATACAGCTGCTGCAATAATTATTTGCTTCTTGACCTAGCCTTCTCGCAAGTTCTCCAAGTAGGCAGTGTCTTGTGAGTCTCACCAAGATCGTGTTTAGATCACGTCTTTGTAGGGATATCAGTGTCTTTGTGCGTTTCAAGTTTAGCTTTGGAGAGACAATCCTTGCTACACTACATGAGAGGGTGTTCGTCCACTTTTAATTCACTGAGGCAACATAAGTAAAACAAAATTCAAACGCAATTTAATGGCATCAGTGGCACATCACTTACCGATCACGTTGTTGCATATCTAACCCAAAAAAATTAAATATAAATTTAATTAAATAATTTAAAACAATAAAAAATAATTAAATCAAAAAGTTTCTGTTTCAACATCCCATTATAAGTTGCCAGCACCACGAAAAAAGGTTCAAAAAAACATACTTTATTGTGCGCATATTAATACACTTAAATCAAAGAAGAAAACAAGACTTGCTAATTAAAATGCCATAAAAATTAATTTCAACTTGCTAAAACTTCAACTTGCATTTAATTAGCAAAAATTTATATTCATTTAATTATCGTCGATCGGAACTCAGTTGTGTTTTTGTGTTGGTTTACTAAACGAACAATTATAATATACTATCGGTTCGTGAAAGTCCCAGATCCACTAACACAATCAAGCACTTCCTGAAGCGACTCAAAAAAAACAAAATGCAACGGTGTATGCATATAAATGAGTGACAACTTGTTATATTATATACGAGTATGCCCTATTTTCTCCACTATCAATCCCATTTAAAGTTTTGTTTTGTGTTTTCTTTCCGTTTTCTTTTCTTTCATTTAATTATTGTCGTTACTTTATTTTTCCGGTATTTTCTTTAATTCGATTTAAAAAACAAAAAAAAGCAAAAATTTAACCGATTTTTTTTCGTTATATTCAGCCACATCTGTAAAAACACTTCTTATTCCATTTCTTCGTTTTGATCGTTATCTTCTTTATTTTGTTTTCTTAATATGTATATGAATACAACAACAAAAAGTGCGAAGAAATAATTTGGTCGTCATGTACACGGTCAGCAAAAAAAAACAGCACACACACTGTGTGTGATAAATTGATCAGCGATATAAAAAATGAGCTAACTTTTATTATTAATTCACACGTACTTGAGCTACGTAAGTAGTTTCTAGTATACTTTGTTCATTAATTAAATCATTACCTGATAAGACAATGTTAAATCGATCGACAACCAGTATATTGTAAATTAAATATTTGATGACTTCATATAATGTTCAATTGGCAAATAAAATGCCGCTTAACAAAAGCTGTCCATAATCTAATCCTAAATTTAGAATCGAAATATATCAGTTTTGAAGTAGGAACACTTTTTGGGTTCGCCAAACAAAGATTAGTTTTGGAATTCAATCTTAAAACTAGAGATAAAAAAACAACGAAAGCACGACAAACGGCCGATCAACATCAATAAACCACAAACATTGCCATAAAGCACAGAACTTAACAAGAACCATTCGATAATCAAGAAAAGAACCTGATTGAAAAAGGATTGAAATATAACATCGAGCCTTAAAATATTTCAATATAAACAACCCGAATTAATAACAGTCAACATACGCGAAAACAGAACAACTACAAGCCATAAGATAATACCAAACACCAGGGCTGATAAAGAGAACACACTCTGTATGAAATGAAGATGAATTTGAGGTGGGACAGAGAAAGACAAAAACATACGATTAAATAAGGCCAGAAATATATTCAACATGTGACATAAAATCTGGAATTTCTATGCCTGTCACGCGTTAAGAATCGGTACTATACTGTATAGGTGTGAGACATGGAAACACACAGAATAAAAAAAATACTACAGATGTTCGTAGTCAAGTGCCTTCGACGAATACTGAAATGCTTCTGGCCTAACACCATAACAAACATTGAACTGTATCCACCGAAATAAAGAGAACAAAATGAAGCGGCTATACGTTTAGGAAATCACCAAGTTATATAACAAGGATGCCATTGGACTGGAACCTTTAAATAAAACAGAAATTAGGAAGACCAGCGACTACATTGAAGAGTGCTAGCTGGACCAATGCTTAAAGCTGTAACCAAAGAAATAAAAGCTGTAGCCCACAACAAAGTAAAATGATCCAGTTTAGTAGACCCCCTATACTTCTAAAATTGAAGATAACTTCCATAACAATCTCTATATTTTGGATTGTGGCCATGGATTATAGAATATACAAAATTTCAAACCTAATCCATTTATTCAGTTGATCATTTATTTTTTTCATTTGGTCCATACTGTGGCTTCTTCTATTAGCGACCATTGATTGCTTTAGATGAAACTGACGTGTGTGGACCACTCGACATTACGCTTTGGTTGCTATGCAATTTTACACTTCTCAAACCTTGATTGTATGACACTGTAGCATGGAATCTCCACATCATATGTGCACATTTAGGTTGTTTTTGTATATGTACTTTTTGTAAAAGTACTGCAAATGTACTTTTTGTTGTGGTACTATTTGCTTAGATCACTCGATCATCGAAGATGTCATAATGTCCTTATTTGGAATATTTTTATACAATCTCGATAATTTCGCAATCGTTTATATAGATCATAACCTACACACACAAACACAAACAATACGCACCAAAACGCCAAATTCACATAAGTGACAGAAATCACACCATAGACAATTCTTCAAACCACCAATTCTAATATAAAATGACCGCGTTTCAGTTCTGCTTTCCTTGTTCCTTCTTTCGCTCTGAATATTTTGTTTGCGTTAATGAAAAAAAACCAAAACGATTTTATTGCCATCTATAAGTAAATAATTTAAGTGATTCAAATTACTTTCATGATTAAAATATTTGAGAGCATTTTATTTTCGTCTCTTTGATTTAAATATCATGTTATCTCTTTCTCGCCATGTTGATGAAAAATGTTCATAAGAAACCAATGAAATAGCTGATAAAGGAATAACATCCGAAACGATTGTAGTTTTAATAAATAATAAAAAGTGATTTGACGTGTAAAAACGAAGACAACACCATTCGCAGTGCCATCTGTTTTAAAATGTCAAAAATTTACCATCATTCGCTTTGCTCATTATTTATTAACATAGATAAATGCGTATTTGTAAAATCAGTTAGTTTCCACGTCCACGTTTTTATTTGGAAAGTGATTTTTTCACCTTCAACCAAGCCAGTTAAGATGATTTTTGACGAAATTAACCTGTAAGTAACTTGAATCTAAATCAAAAATTATTATGACATTTGGTATACAGTTTACAAAATGGTACAGCCATGGTTTTTTGGCGTAATGTTCAAAATCTAGGCCTAAGCAGGTGTAGAAATAATGGTATTTTAGATTTCGAAGCTGACGATATAAATTCTTAATTTATAAGCTCGCATCCAATTTTGGTAGGTCCTAGTCCTATTATTGATCTTATATTTAAAGAGTGTTCTAATCCTTTTTCATTTACTAATATTTTCTTTGAGGAGTTAGAGTTTGCTATTTGGAAAGTTAAATCAAAATTTTCTAGTTTTGATAGAGCTACCTTAAAATATTTATTCCACATTTGTAATTTTATCTTAACCTCTTCGTCGTTTCCAGGCCAATCGAAACTCAGTAAAATAATCCAATTTCAAAAATAAGCAATCGTGTTGAGACCCCAATTAAGACCTGTCAGTATTTTAAGTTCCATTTGCAAAGCCTTTGAGATAGTAGTAAAAAACCAACTTCAGTCCCTTATTATTAATACTACTTTACCATTGTCTTTCAATCTGGGTTAAGAGTATTCGTGCTATGGAACTTATAGCACGAATACTGCGTTATTGAATATCAGCGATGATATTCGGCGTAGTATGGAAAACAGGGAATTGACTTCGCACAATTTAAATTTTCTTTTTTAGCTGCTAGAATTGTTATAGATTATCAGATCGTCCACAGACAGTTTTTTTGTAGTAGTTATTCTAATTTTCCTCCAGTTACTTTAGGTGTTCCTCAAGGTTCGGCACTTGGTCCTTTATTTTTTTCTATGTATCAAAATTTCTTGAAGTGCTTGTAGTTAATTATTATAGAATAATTAGTTTAAAGATTTTTTTAATATTGTCTGATCCCTGCTGCTTATTCCATTGTCAATGAGCTTGTACTCAAAACAGATGTGCGTGCATGGTGTTGACTGTTTGCAGTAAACAATTTAGAGGCTTTCATGCCTAATTGAAGTATAATTTATATAGCAATATACAAATAAATAAAAAGTACACAGTTAATTATTTCAAAAATGCTTTTCGTAAATAAGTAAGAAGATTTTTTAACAGATGGTGCTTTAGTTACGATTAGATTTAATGAGTAATGGCGCTTCAGTTTTCTTTTTACATAAAATCACATTTTACGTATTTTACATATAGAATGTAAAAAATAACCTTATGTAAATTACATGTTTTTACATTACGGCGGACACCACACGAATACCACCCACAGCTGACATGTTTCTTAATAAAAGCATTTGATGACCATTAACAGCAGACTTCTTCAAATTGTCTTATCATTATTAATCAGGCGTACGTCTACGAAAGCCTATATCTACATCTATATATATATATAAAAGTGAATACTTAATCTACTGATAGCGGGTCGAAGTGCCCAAACATCAGTATAAATAAAAAGAAGAAAAAAAATTTATAACGCATGGCAAATTTACTAATACAACATCAAAATCGAAACTAATACAATATAATCGTTTGAAAAAGTAAAAAATTAAAGTAAAATAACAAAATATCTCCATCTAATACAATACAAATGCTGCTTGCTTATATATTTTTTTTTTTCATTTTTTACCAACCAATCCGTACTGAGCATGACGATATATTCAACCAATCGCGAGTTGCGGCTGATGAGAACATTTCTATTTTTAGAAACGTAAATAAAGTTTGAAACATGAGAGACGAAGGAATCCGCGATATTATTCGCGATTTGTTGTAAATAAAAAAAAAAATTTAATAACAAAATATAAAAAAAAAATAATAATAATAAAAAATTCTTAATACAAGTCAGTATGGTATCGTACATTGAACGTGTTGGACACGAAAATATTGTAGAAGAGTTTTTTCTTTAATTATAAGTCGTTCATCGTCGATATTATTATAAATATATTTATAAGAAATTTGCAATTTAATTATATTATTTTTTTTTTTAAACAATTTGCATTTGTGGATTTATACCTAAAGTTTAGCTAGGATTATAAAAATTATGAAAAAGTTGTATTTTGAGTAAAACGCAGTGTTTCAGTTTGTTCCAAGCCCAATCCATAAAATTATGAAGAACGTGATAAAATTTTTGAATACAATTGATTTTTATAAAAGAAATGTGTATAAAACTGTATGTGCGGTAACATATGAAAATCGATAAAAGTGATTTGTGATTATTTTATATAAAACAAAATATAAATGTACCATTAGATTATATATTACAATTATAAATAAATAAGTTTTTGTTATCATTTTTGATTTGTGTATACCCTAAAGTTATATATAAAGTTAAAAAAAACTATATATTGGATATAATCTAAATATTTAAATTAAGAAAATTCACCAAGAAAGAGAAAACAAAAAAAGAAAATACGAAAAACAGGTGTGTGACTTTTCTTTTATTTATTTATTTAAATATTTCATCTTCCACAACACTACACACATGCACGATATATAACAACCATATTGTTCATTTAACGAATGTGTATATATATATATCGACATACCGAACTCATCTGGATATATATATATATATATATATATATATATATATATATATATATATATCATACAAAATTTCAAGGTCAATATATATATATATATAACGATTAAATTTAGATAAAATGATTTAAATTAGTGCATTTTCGGTTTATAATGTACCGCCATTTATAAAAATTCAAATATCTTCAGTATAAATATTATGCAATTTAATATAGTACGAATTTTATCCACCCGCTCCGATGAGGGACTGTCACAATTTAAATGAATTTTGTTTTTTTTAATATATCAAACTGACCAGTCTAATCGCCATATATACAATGACAAATAAAATATTTATTATGTAGGTGCATTGTTTGTGGTTTTGTATATTCCAAAATATCAAGCTTATATAAAAGTCACGTACAGTAAGAAACCATGTTTTTTGGCTATACCCACATACACTATAATTATATTTCCATGCATGTTTTATCGTAAACTATTTTATTAGTTTTTTTTTGTAAGTGTTGTCGTTGGCAATATGCTAATTTATATCTTATACACTCGAAGTAAGCACCGATTTGCGGCTTTTCGAGTTACTCATTGCGGTATGTGACGTAGACCGGTGTGCACGTACTGATAGTGTTGCCTTTATAAATAATTAATATGTGTGTGTGTGTTATCAGACAACAGTAATAAAACAAAAATGTTGTAGATTACAGAAATTATCACGTTGCTAAATATTGGTGGGTCAATGGTTTGTAATACAATATATGTCTGTAGTTGAAATGCTGCCAAATTTATATTTTTGGAATATAGAGCTTTATTTAAGACCGATCGTATCAACACTGTATCTCATTATACAATCCCAACCTTATAATCCTTGGCCTTCATTGAGTCGCCCCCGCACACTAACCAGAAAATTAATTCACTTAATCATTAAATAGCGATTAAAATTAATTTATATAATATACATTGAATGTACACTTCTGTCTTTACATCCTCGTAATTAATGTAAATACATTGCAATTACATTGAATTAAGATGTAACGCGAGTTTTATTGTTTTGCGATCGTTTATTATTTGATTTAGTTGTGGGTTTAACTGTACACTAATTAATGTTGATGTTGTGATCAATTAATTGGTACTATTTGCATCAGGAAGTGTATTTAAACAAAGATGAACTGTGTTGCCTTTGTATAAGCTCGATACATCAGATGCCGGTAATTGTTTATATACTATTATTGTTATTAAATTGTCAATTTATACAGTCGGAAAATTTCAAGGAAAATTCTCTCACAATTCGACAGTTGTACACAAAACAAAAATGTCAATTGTGTTGTACATATATATTGACTTCAAAGGAATAATGGCCGACATAAACAATTGTTGGTGTACTTATCAAAATGTTTACTTGTCTATTTTGCGCCAATAATTGGAAACCGAGTAAATGATACACATTGTCAGTGTACCGCAATGCGCATGCGCAAAGGATTTAATCGGGTTATTTGCCTCTTTGTTAAAACAAAGTAACTATCGATGGTATACTGTACCTTTAAAATTTTATATATATATATTTTGCTTGTTTATTTATATTTCGGAAATTTTTATTTTATTTTATCGCGCATTTTTTTATACACATTTTTTATTTATTTGAGTAAATTTACATAAGAAAAGAATTAAATGAAAAAAAAAACTTTATTTTAACGGAAGAAACAATGGAATGATTTATATAAAACATTTTGTTGTAGAGACTTAACCCCTGATAATGCCCCCTCTGATTTGAAACGAAAAATATTTTATTCATGTGAATGAAAATCAAATAATCTGTTAATATAATTTTTTATTTTATTATAAATATGGAAACTGGAAAGTAAGATGATGGTCACCCACTTGACTATGACCAAAAATGGGAATTAATTTATTTTAATTTTAATGTAACTCCAACTCTCTCATTATTGTTGTATATACATAATAATATCAACAAACTATACACCTTCTGTCGTTTGAATTTTTAATCGAGTATATACATAAACTTCAAACAGGTGATTACTACGGAACAGGGTACCTCTATTTATATATTGTACCCAAGTCTGCATTCTGCCCCTATCCGGATTCGAAGTCATGAAACCACTTGTAATCTCACTATATCACAGTATTGGCTATAATTAACCCACCTCAATATAATATACACTCATATATGTTTGACATATCGTTTCACATGTACAACAATGTCTTATCATAAAAAGTATGATAAAAATCAATAATTGTAAGAAATAATAAACTTTATATATTATATGTTTACATTAAATGCATTTCATGACACGAAACTGATAAGCGTGGTGATAAAATAGTTTTTACCTTATATTGTGTATATATGCATTTATTGAATAGTGCAGGGGTTTAACAACAGTCATAAATTGTGTATGCAATATTCTTATCCAAATGCCTGTTAATGTCTAAGCGAATTGATAATTCGTGAATCGTTAAGTAAATAATCTTTAAGGTCTTCGACTTTTATATTTTATCATGCTATCTTATACAAGTAGACTAAATTTAAGGTTTGTACAGTATATTTAATCGTTTCGAAGTGTTATCAATTAAAAATGCTATAAATTTGTCAAATTACAACTTCAGTATATCGTGATGGTATTTGGCCTGTTGAATTATATGGAAAAACCCCTTGGGTTTAGGAATGTGGAACGAGTGGTGTGAATGTGGAGAATGTGGAACGAGTGGTGAGCGTCCTGTGGTAGGTACCGTGGCTTGCTTTTGCAAAACAGTTCGTTGGTCTAAATTGTCTTTTGATTTGCGTTCTAACCAAGCGCGATTGTTGAATTTTGGCCTTCCGCTTTCAAACCATTTCTGGCGATGTTGCTCTTTTCGAATGTCCTCCGTGGGGTAGACATCTTTTATGATGCTACCAGTTTTACATTGCGACACATTGCGTTTGAATTCTATTTCGGTAAGTTTTTTTAACTTAAAAGTTTTCTAAAAACAGCAAACTGACATTTGTTGCTGTTTGGTTGCTTCACCGCAGCGTGAAGGTGGTAACAGTTCGAGTGCCGACCACCAGTATATATTATAATTAGGTTGTGTTTGAACGACACCAGTCAAAATTAGTCTCTGAATCTATTTCAATATATCTGTTAGGGAAGTTTTTCATCAGTTATAATTGTACGGATCGTAATTTACTTAAAGCCTCTCGGGTACTATATCGTATTTCACACTATTAAATCAATTCACTATGCGTTAAGTTCTGTATATTCTAAAATATGGTATGTGCTATTTTATTAACTAATATACACATACCTATACTACATATAAGAAAGGTGAGGCACGATTTTGTAATTTTCATTTAAAAAAATATTTTTTTAAATTAAATTAGTTTTAGTTTAACCTAGAAGAATGTCATATTCTCTCTATAATCTAAACAGCATTTTTGATTAAACACAATTGTAATAATAATTGTAATCATGCACCTATTGTTTAGCTATATAAACGTGACTTAAACATATTTTATACAATGCCATCTATGGTGATTAGACATATGATTGAGAGCGCCATCTGTTTAATTAGGCCACAATTACAAACATAAAAAAAATCTCTCTGGACAATATTCTGTGTTACTGGTACAAATACACATGTATATGTATTCGACTATATAGTTATGGTGTGGTGGTGTCTAAATTAATTTTTAATGGCCCAATTAAAGCAAAAACATTTTTATTAATTAATGAATTAAAACATAAAAATTAATTACTTATATAAAACAATTGTGTATACAGTTTATACAAGATAACTAAATAAATAATAATTTTTTTTTGTTTGTTCTATTTGCAGGAATTTTTAATGAGATTGATTACCAAAACTTACCAAGAGATAACCTTTAAGTGCAAAATTTTTGTATATGAATCGAAGAAACGAAACTTTTTATAATCATAAAATTATTTAATATTAAAGTGATTATATAAAATATTTGAGGTGCCTCGTTTATAAAACGTAAACGCCTTGTATTTCAAAAAGTTATATATTTATATATTTAATTATCTGTGATTGTTTAGAAAACCTTATATATTAAGATTATATATTAAAAATTTATTCAAAGTGAAAGAGTTAAACGACAGAATGTATAATTTAAATGTTAGTTTAGCACCAACGCCACTATTATCGGTGGATAGTGGTGGGGTGTGTTCGACACCTCGAACACCCGAAATATTAAACTCATTAATGGCCATGACACATCCATTAGAATATGCATATACATCTAATTCTCAGGTAATGTAATGTTTAACTAAATACGATTTATAATTAATACAATTTATAATTAATTTATTTTAATATTAATCAATAATGTATGAGTTATTAAATTAATATTCCGATACATAAAAATTTTAATTTTTGTCTAGACAAACTAATAAAGCAATTGTCGAATTAGATCAGTGTTTCTTAACATTGATTGAATCGCGTACCAAACTATTTAAAAAAATGTGTGCAATACCGTATATATATGTATATATATATATATATATATATATATATATATATATATATATATATATATATATATATATATACAGATATATATATATATATATATATATATATATATATATATATATATATATATATATATATATATATATATATATATATTATAGTTTATGATCTATATAAACTGGGTCACCACATGGCACATACACGCAATGTGTATTATAAGATAGGAATGTTCATTAAATAATTCGGATGTAAATTTGGTGGTCCCACAAATTGTGTTTTTTCATACGACGTGTCAATTCGACTAAAAAAATAGAATTAAATATATATTTAATCTCCATAAGGCATTGAAAAACAACAAAACTAGTTTTTTGTAGTGAATTATGAAAAATGAGCGTCTTAATCATATTGAATTTATCTTAGAAAATTTTTTTAGTCATTTGTATCCCAAAAAATAGTTTGTATATATGGATTGGATATCCAAAAAACAAGTTTCTTTTGAAACTAAGAGAAAAATCATTGAAAAGACATTAAATTAACGAATCTTAATATGTTATCTCGATTTCTTATTATTTATAGAAATAAGACAATTGAATTAGTATATGCTTATACATTTAATTGTTTGTTTTGGAGGATAACCTTCAAATCTTAGTTTACTATATAGTTCTATGCACAGTTGTGATTTAACATGTAAAAACAGTGTAAATTACATGTAAAAAACGTAAACAACACCATTTTTTGAAGACAAATTGCATACAGAATCTGCAGAATATACTTTAGAAATACTTTTAATATTTGGACTGCCATCTGGTAAAATGTGGATTGGATTAGTGATTGTGAATTAGAAGGTGATTAAAGTTAGTGACATTTGTTTAGCTGGTAGCACCAAACTAAATCCTGAAAGTTCATTAAATTATTGTTATTAGTAAATTAGCAAATAAATAAATTTAAAATATTTGCAGTGCCATCTATTTTGAAATGATAAACTAGTAGCAGTGAAAAAATGAAAAAGTTCATATTAACGTAATTTTTAAAAGAATTTACCTGTTGAATGCATTTTGATATTCAGACTAGTCGAAAAAAAATTCACACAGTTAATTATTTCACAAATTCTATTCGTAAACTAGTAAGAAGATTTTTTAACAGATGGCGCCTTAGTAACAATAAGATTTAATAAGAGATATGCTCTAAGCTTTTCGTGGACATTGAGAATACTTGACCACAGTCAAAATATAGATTCAAACCGGCCAAATAAAAGCTTTCTTATAAAAGCTTTATTTTAGTATAGGCAACATAGCATGATTATAGTGTTTTCACTAATAAAAATAACCGTACACACACATAGTGACTTCGTGATAAACGAATTTTTCCAACATCAAATAAATTAAAACATAAAACTTAAATTAGTATCGTCGAAATGAAATAAAAAATTCCAATATTATATGCCAAAAACAGAATTAGGATAATTCAAAATGATAACAAGTCACGCAATTATTTTGCTTTTTTTGCGTATAAATTCACCAATTCTATTTTTGAATATTTTAATTTATTAAATTAATTTTTATTTTATTATTTTTTTTTTTAACTAATTTCAGTTGTCACAACCCGATAGTCCATCAAGTTGTTCAGCCGTTTCACCATTAGATTCGCCTGCTGGTAATTCGGGACCGCCGAGTGTTCAACAGGTAAATTTTTGTGCTATTCTAAAGTATATAATATATATAGAGAGATAGTGACGCCCAATATAGAGACTATCCAAAATAACAAATTTGACAGATATAAATTACACTAATTAATTTGTCTTTAAGTTAAGACAAGTCCCAAAAACAGTATATATCCAACAAAAAAGCTTAATTAAAAGCTTTTTACGTTTTTTGTTTGTTTATAAAATACCTTGAACGGAAATTATATTATCTATAAACAATATATATAGTGTATATATATATATATATATATATATATATATATATATATATATATATATATATATATATATATATATATATATATCCATGTGTATTTTATTCTTCGCAGTTTTTGCATCGCGAATATGCAAATTTAATAAAAAAAATTATCAAAAATTCTAAGCACAATAAAAAAACAATTTTTAAATTAATTTAACAAAATAAAATAAAAATTCTTTTACGAAAGATTTTAATCTAATATATAATATAAAACGTATAACAGGGTGTTCCGCAACAGTGCCATCATTTTGTATAAGTATATATACAAGTATATACTCGCACTTTATGTCAGGTCAAATTGTTTATTATTAAATTTTTATTTTATTATTATTGTTTTGATTGCAATGTAGGACATTTTAAATAGTTTTAAAGTTTTTAAAACAAGTTTTTTTTATATATGTATAAACTTAAAGTAATAAAAGAATCGCAAGAAAATAATAAAATAAATAAATAAAAATTAAGTTTGTGTGTGGGATGGTTTTAAAAACTATGCGAAATCGTCATGTATTGTGTATAAAGCAGCGCGAAGAATACATACATGTATACATTTCGCATATGTGAAATGCAATTAATTTTTATTTTGGAAATAATAATAACATAAATAAATAAACGGCAAAAAAAAAACTTAAAGATATAAAAGTTTATAAAAAGACGAATTTCTTAAAATACATGTTTATATGTATACATACATATGTGTATCTTCTGTTTACCCGGCATCGTGGTATTAGAGAAATTTGTTGTTTAATTTTTTTGTGAATGTGACCGGAATTAAAAATTACGATACAGTGAAAAGCTCATAATCAAATTTGTATGTTGCAAAGTTTTTTCGGGCTTTTAAATTTATTATTCGAAGGACAGTAATTATTGGTTGGGCACAAACTGTATTGAGGGAGGATACTTATAGTTGAGTCAATTTCTTTTTAACTTAGTTCAAATTAAAAATTTCTCCTGTTTTATGGGATATGACCTCGTTACAAATTTTGTTCTGACTCGGACTGTGATTCTTAAATTATTTTTTATCACTGCTAATATCAAACTCTTCCAGCCAAGCGTTTTTACAGTCAACTAATAAAATATCCAAATGATAGAAATCTTATGATCGTAATATTTACTTTTGCTGTTCTTCAAGGTTCGGTACTTAGTTACACTATTGGTTGTGTAAATTACACGTTGTAATTTACATAAGGTTAGTTTTTACGTTCTGTATGTAAAAAACGTAAAAAATGATTCTATGTAAAAAAAAACTGACGCGCCATCTCTTATTAAGTGGAATGGTTATTAAAGCACCATCTGTTACAAAATCTTTTTACTATTTTACGAATAGAATTTGTAAACAAAATTAACTGTGTACCATTTTTTCGACTATATACTGAATGTCACATTATTTTTGTTTTAAAACGAATTCCTTAAACAAATGTGGCAAGTATAATAAACCTGTGACGAGTAAAACCATTCACAAACGGTCGAGAAGTGCTTAGAAACCAAATAAAAAATAAAAAAAGATAATAGGTCTGATAATGGTTAAATATGACCAGTAGATCCTTCGGTTTTGAACCTCAACTACTACCATAAAGCGTTTAGCAGGCGTTAGTTAGTTTCCGATCTAGGATTTTAAATATTAAACTTCTTTGCAAAATTGGCTCTTTGTGCCATACAAGACGAGAGACAGTTAAACACTAAGTCCCACCTGTAAAACCATTACCACACTGTGTCGATAGCTTTTTATATTTGATTTGACAAGGTTCCATCAAATTTTACCTTGATGAAAACCAGATCATCCACATAATCTTGGACATTAATTACGATGTTGGCAAATCTAGATAAATGCTCGTCAATCACACGGGACCATAGTAAAGAAGATAAAACGTACCTTTAATTGCATCTCTTCACGGTCTTAATGGTTACCGACAAATATCCAGTCTAGATCTTATTTTGTTGCACTTGAGCATGGATAGAATCTATTTGTACTCTACAAACGCTCTCTTAGATTCTTTTAGTTCGTAGTTGTATTCCATGAGGGCTGCCTTTTATTTTGCTGCGTTAGGTTCTATTGAAAAGTCTTCTCATTTTTCGTGTTTTCAGTGCCCTATTCCACCAGAAAATCCTATCAATAGATTTCCTTCGTTCCACAGGGCATTTCTTATAGGCTGAGTGGATAGTATCATTTCAGGTTCGATTTAAGCCTTATAAAAGGTCGTTGATCTGAGATCTCTGGTTGATTTCATGTAGCTGCTTTTTTATGATCTCTAGATTTAATATGATATGCATATTTTCAGACAACAAAGCAAAATCAGAGACACACCACTTAGTAATCAACGAGCCTTTGTGATTGTACTTCATCTGTTAGCCACTTCCATGTATTCAACATAATATTTAAAAAGATACTAATTTCTATACTTTGTGGTACATTAGAATCAAATCCGATGACAGAGCTTAGTCCTTTCCTCTGGCAGAAGATTGTCAGCCGTTTGTCTTCAACAGGTGGCGCTAAGTTACCCATCAATTTTATTTTAAAAAAATGAAATGCGATCAGTATAGTCAAAGAATTCTCGATGGACGTTCTGGAACGGCGGCTCGTCGTAAGTTTAGGACTATTAGTAGTAACTTAGATTAGCATTCTATATTCTAAGTAATATTTACCGAAAAGTAACGACTATGCGGTTGCATTGTGTTCCAACCTTTTATTATTAAACATCAATATACGGAATCGGTTCTATTAGTGTTGTTGGATGTAGTTCATAAGAGGCTGAAAAGAGGCAACGATTGCGCAAGTTTGCTTATTGCTGCCATTTAGGTATTTGGTGATGTTAGAACTGTGGCGTTCGTCTCTCAAAGAAAGACAAGCCACATACCTGAAGAAGTTCCATTTATTTGGCTAATAAGAAATGGTAGTGTCTTTGGCATAACTTTTATTGATAATGACCATACAAATTAATCTAACTTGGTCTTATTTTATAGTTATTTGAATGGTATACAAGACTCGTGAAATATTGATATATCCACTCTGCCTCACTTGCATTAAATTTAGTGACCCTAAATAGCTAATAGAAATTTCAAACTAGTCTGATTTTATGGCTCTAATAATTTTTTTTGTAATTTTAAATTGCTGGACATAACTCCGATTTTAGCCATTATTTTACTAACCAAAAGGGTAGAATTTGAAGCTTCTCTAAGAATAACCAGTCGGTCTTGTACTGTTGTAGCCATGCACATACAACCTTTACTTTCCATAGTTTTCTATTACTGATATAATTCTGCACAATGCTATGAACAAAAACGGTTGTGTACTCCTCGCCAAAAGAATTCATAGATCTACGTTTTATTTACACATTTCAAAGTGTTATTATCTAAACAGCGATGGTGATTATAATTTTTAATTTCAAATTATTATTATTATTTTTTTTTATTATAAAATGTCAAATGTCAAGGAAACTCATGTTACAGCTTATTTATATTTTTCTATAATTTTAATAAAATTTCGATAATAAATAAATAAATAAAATATATATATTTAAGACGAAAGGTCGAACACTCAGTTTTATTAGTTATAGGTTTTGATGGTCAATTTTTATAAATTATAAATTATAATATTATTTTTAATTATTCCATTCATTTTTAATTAGTTTTTTTTTATATATCGAGATGATGGATAATATGTGAATATATATATATGGGAATCTTGTTTAGTATGTATGCTCGTACATTTAATATTGTTTGAAATATAAAACGATAAAAGTTTTGTGTAGTCTAAATTGACCTAATTACTATTAGTTGTGTAGTATATACACATACTAAAATTCGCATACAAATATGTTTATAATATAGATTTTACTCACGATACGACTAACTAGCATAAAAATATATTTTTCATCTTGAATTAATTTTTATTTTGTTTCGTATACTTCATTGACATTAATAAATATTTTCCATCCACTTCAAAATGAAAATTATATAATTAAATATTTTTGGTTTGAAGTTGATCGATAGCGTATGGTTTGGTAAAATAATCTCTCTAATTCGCAATATATGTATATAATGTGGCCTTCAATCTCTCATACTACTCCCAATCCCAAAATATTTCAAACGATATATATTCTTGGCAAGAAATTCGATAAATCTTTAAGTGTGTTGCCCCTTTAATGTCCAAATTTCGTATTTCGCCTGCTGAAGGTAACTCCCTTTTACATATAATAATATAAACAGCTAAGCTAAAAGAGGGAATATCTCTAAACATATTAAAACATTTTCACATCATTATGTCGCCTCACTGTCGGGAACTCAGTAACATATTTGTCGTATTTTCGTTGCTGTGTTTTCGTTTTATACATAAGATAAAAATTCTATCATGAATTTGATATTAAAGATATTTAATCCTAATCTTGATGATAGTTTTTGGACATTCAACACGTACAGTGTATATATATATAGAAAAAAATACAATAAAAATTATTATGAAATACACTAAAAAGGGGGTCACATATAGTTTATATTCAAGATGGAAACTCTATATAATATATTGCCTTTCTAAATAAAAATTTTTTTATTAATAATTTCCAGATGTGCTCGCAACTAATAAAAGCCAGCCTCAAACAATCAATCCAAAGTAAACGAAAATTAAGCAGTGGCGATTCGAGTGGCAACGAAACATGTAGTAAATTTTCACGTCGTGAAGGTGAAACAACCGATGATGATTCGGTTACTGGCAAATCACCCAAAAATGGCGTACGCACTGTAAGTTATATTAACAAAAATAATATTTATTGGTCATAATATTAATTATATATATTTTATAGCTAACGCCTGAAGATGAAGATCGCCGACGAAGACGACGTGAACGAAATAAAATTGCTGCGACCAAGTGTCGAATGAAGAAACGCGAAAAAACCATGAATTTGGTACAAGAATCGGAAACACTGGAAAATCAAAATGTAACACTGAAAAAAGAAGTGACGGATTTAGAAACACAACGACAAAAATTAGTTCAAATATTAGAGGCCCACAATTCAAAATGTATCCATCCAAATGGTTATCAATCGCCACAATATGCATCACAGAGTCCAGCATACAAATATCTTCCAGAATTAGGTTTATGTCCGAATAATAAAGTAAATATAAATAATAATAATAATAATAATAATAGTAATAACAACAATAATAATAATATAAACAATAATAATCATGATACATTAAAATTTTGCCAAACTCGTAAACAACAACCACCAAATTCAATAAATCTATGTAAAACATTACCACCTGGATATTGTAAACCATCACCAACCGCTGATATTAATTACGCCCTCAGTCCAGATAATACCGATTTAGTGAACGGATTTCATTCAAATTTTAAAACCGATTACATTCCATATAGTGAAAATAGTAATAACGATGTTTTACTATGCTGTGATCCTGGTAATGATTTTATTAATTTAAAAACCGAATTAAACGATTCAACAAGTCCGTATACAACAGTTCAAAGTGCCGATCGATTTTTATTCGAAAGTACTGATACGTATTTGGATACGGATCGGCTGCAAACACATCATACAAATAATGGGGCACCATTAATTAATATAAAAGACAGTCGAAATACAATATTAGAATTTAATGGGAATATACAAAGTTTCGATGCAAAATCTATAATACATGCGACCGATTTTTTAGATGGTAATGATACACAATTTACAGATTTGGATAGTGGTATGACAACCTATGCTAATATACAATCAAATGGTGGATGCTTAGTATAAAAAAAATTATTTTTTGTTGTTATTTAAAACTATCGAATTTAAATCTTAATCAATCAATGTATACGTTATCGTTTCGTGCTTTTTTTTTTGAAGATATGATAATGCATTCCTTAAAAAATAATTAAGCGCACACGAGTTCCGAAAAGTTTAAACCTCCTGAATATTATACATACATATATATAGAGTTGTACGAGTAACACATTAAGCTTTCAAAAGTATTATTTAAAACAAAAAACATATAAAGCGTTATGGAGCAGCTTTTTTATAATTTATTTTTAAATCTCAAAATTTTCTATATATATATATAAAAGTGCGGCCCCCGGGGGCTGCAAAGTAAATGTATTTTTTATAAAAAAAAACACGTCGTTTATTATCTACTTTCTCTCTTTTTTAGTTTGTTATAGAAGTTGTATTGATACATTAAACCGTTTAATATGAAGTTTTACTGAACAAAATGGCGGCTGTATAATATATATCAATACATAACCTAACTTTTATTTTTACTACGCTTTTTTTTTAATTTTAATTTTATATTTAAATAATATTATTTATGTTATTTTTTTATATTGTGAACCTTAATTTTTTGTTGAAGTTATCAGGGGAACCGTCAGAACATTTATATTATGTATACATCACAAAAGCATACACGTACTCAGGTGTTCATTATTAAATAAAAGCGAAATATATGACGATCTAATTACGAACACCTTAATATATAGACATAAATACATATTTATTAATTATTAATTAATTTATAAAAATAACCAAAAGTGCTTTCACAAAAATATTTCTGTTTGAATAGATTTGTTTGTTAAAATAAAAGCATTCAAATTAAATTAAAACCTTTTGATGTTACGGGTTTAACTTGAAAATGTTTTAGTTTAGCAAAACATTAGTTCATTCATCACGTTATAGAAACAAACACACAATTACATACACACACACACACACATATTCTAATAAACTCTAAATAAAAAAAATATATATATAAAGATGCCTTCCTATTTTTACCAATAGGTTATAATGCATGTTACCTCATTTATATGTTATAAAATAATAATAATAAATTATATTAATATTAAAAATAATTATAAATAATATATTATAAATATTATACTATTTTTTATAATAATTATATAAATACAACAAAAAAAAATTTAAGAAATAATTTATTTACTTTTGACCAGAGCAAAATATTCTAAATTATTTTTTTTATTTTTATATAAATATTTCATATTTTTTTAAATTTATAGTTATTGATAAAAATAAAATATTCTTTTGTTGTGGACAAATTCGCGTGCTTTTTGTTCTTGAAATCAAGCCGAGATTCTTATCTCTGCATGAGCTTAAAATATAATCTGCATGCGGATTTCGATATGCTAAACGAAGAATATTTTTAAAATGCAAAACTATAAACAATATTCTGTGTGTTCTGAATTCAATTGGATAAAAAAAAAAATTATACAGTCTGTTCAAAACAAAAAAGCATTTAACATCGAAAATAAAAACAGACTTTTAAAGTGATACTATTTAGAATTTAACAAATTAAAATTGATATAAATTCAAATAAATGAAAAACAAAAAGTCAAAGCAAAGCTTAAAAAAATAAAGATTTATAAATAATTCGAATAAAATTTACATAATTGAAAAATATAATTTACCTACAATTGTACCTGTAAACATAACACAAAAAAAAACAATAATTTAATTAATATAATTAATTGTTATGTTTAAAATGGTTTAAAATTATTATGAAAATACATCAAAACACTTTTAATGGATATATAATGATTATAGACCGAAGCTGATGATTTTGCGAGAAAACAGTTTGGCCATATACGTCCGATATAATTCTAACCAAAATGGTGTACAAACACACACGCACATGTTACCGCCTTATCGACCTTAATATTATTTCTATCTAACATAAGCTATACAAGAATACGATGTACCCGAAAATCTCTTCCTCAATAGACGTTTTGCTTTATATTATGTCGGAGCAGAACGATAAACTGTTTTCTAACAAAACCACTTCGCTATATACTTTACGTATTCATTAATAATAAAATTGTACCAACCAATTAATATAAATATATATTTTTTTTAATAAATTCCAATATTTAAAAAATTAACAACATAATTTAATTATTATAAATATTTGATGTAAAAATAAAAAAAAAAATATTAAAAAGCAAAAAATTTAAAAAAAAAAAATACCAACAAAATATTATAATTTAAACAAATTATGAAAAAAAATAAAATATTTTTAAAATTTAAAAACAAAAGTCTTAAGAATTTAAATTGATGTCTTTAATTTTTCGATAGAGAACACTGTTGGTGAATAAAGAAGGATGAGAACTTATCAAGGGTAAGCTGACCATAAAAACCAAGGAATTTCTTTCGAATCTATTCAATTCTCAGTTTCTTATTAGAACATCATTGGTTTGGAATACTCACAAGAGGAATGACGATTACCGATTACCTTTTAGTAACGTAAATCGTACACTTTAAGAGAAAATATTATAACCTATTTAAAAAAAGTGATCCGTCTAAGGCCGCACCTAGCTTCTCAGCCACCAGTGTACTAAGTGAGATTTAGCCAAAATTCGATTTATAGGAATCCATTTTTCAGAATTTTTTCCAATTTCTATTTTAAAAAAAAAGAATGTAATAAGTTTGGGGCCACTCAATATTTTTAATTTTTTGGCATTTTTTATAACTATCAGCAGGCTGCTTCGCGGCCGCCTTTTAAGTCAACCGCCCGTGTGCCGTTGCACACACTACACATATGGTATGTGTGGTCCTGGATCCGTCTAAATATAGATAGGGACATTTTGCCTGTCCATCACATTGCACATCATTCGTAGTATCTATCTAACCTTAGACTTTATCAGAAACCAGAACACACTTAGCCAGAATATTTATATAAGAAAAATTACCGAACTTTTTTGTCTCCATAAAAGTTAGATATGTTGTATCACAATTATGCTGTCTGATCGATACATTACTGGAATCTTTAAGTCTAGTTCCAAAGTTTTGTCTTTTCTTTATTTTAATCAGTTTATTGCCTTAGTGGACTTACGACTTCTAAACCAAAGATAAGCATTAACTTATTTCCGGCACCATTCCTCAGATAAAACTCCGCTGATTGTATAGATTGTACAGTATCGTATCCGTTTGTGTATCGTAGTAATACTTAATTACGTTGCAGGTCAGTATTTTTACTCAATATATTTGACTAAAAAATAATTTCAGAGATTACAAAAATTGTCTCTAAAATGTGTATTTTCTACTATCCGCCAGAGGTACTACAAACGCTAAAGAACAATTTTCTGTTGTTAATATTGAACTATTCTGATAACTTGACAATAATGTAATTATCGTACTGTAACTGTTTGTTTATAGATTTATTTATTTATTTGTATATTGCTTATAATTTTGATTAAAAAAGAAAAGCGCACATGGAACCTTGAGGAACACCTGAATTAACTGGAAGATAATTAGAACAACTACCAAAAAAACTGTCTCTGAACGATCTGATAAATAATTTATAACAAATCTAGCAGCCGAATGGGAAAATTGTGCGATACGTTTGTTATAAAGAATGTTGTGATTCAAAGAATCAAAGGCCTTTGAAAAATCTAAAAAAGTAAGAGAAGTAAATTCCCTGTTTTCCATACTACGCCGATGATATTCAGTAACGCAGTATTCGTACTATGGAACTTTCTTAAGACATTGAGTAAACTAGTATTAATTATATGGGACTGAATTTGGTTTTTTACTATCTCAAAGTCTTTGGAAATGGAACTTAAAATACTAACAGGTCTAAACTGGGATAACTGAACAAGATTGCTAATTTTTGGATTTGTAATTATTTTACTAAGTTTCCATTGCTCTGGAAACGAAAAAGCGGTTAAGATAAAATTAAAAATTCGTTTCACCAATTAAAACTAACCCTATCAAGACCAGAAGATTTTGATTTAACTTTCCAAATAGCAAACTGTAACTCCTCATAGGAAATATTAAAATATTAAAATATTAAAATAGAACAACTACCAAAAAAACTGTCTCTGAACGATCTGATAAATAATTTATAACAAATCTAGCAGCCGAATGGGAAAATTGTGCGATACGCTTGTTATAAAGAATGTTGTGATTCAAAGAATCAAAGGCCTTTGAAAATCTAAAAAAGTAAGAGAAGTAAATTCCCTGTTTTCCATACTACGCCGATGATATTCAGTAACGCAGTATTCGTACTATGGAACTTTCTTAAGACATTGAGTAAACTAGTATTAATTATATGGGACTGAATTTGGTTTTTTACTATCTCAAAGTCTTTGGAAATGGAACTTAAAATACTAACAGGTCTAAACTGGGATAACTGAACAAGATTGCTAATTTTTGGATTTGTAATTATTTTACTAAGTTTCCATTGCTCTGGAAACGAAAAAGCGGTTAAGATAAAATTAAAAATTCGTTTCACCAATTAAAACTTACCCTATCAAGACAAGAAGATTTTGATTTAACTTTCCAAATAGCAAACTGTAACTCCTCATAGGAAATATTAGAAAATGAAAAACGATTAGAACACTCTTCAGATAAAAGATCAACAATATAGGACTAATCAAAGTTGGTTTCGAGGTAATGAAATAAGAATTAATATCGCCAGCTTTGAAATCTAAAGTACTATTACTTCTACACCTGCTTAGACCTAGATTTCGAATATTACGCCAATAAATCTTGGGTAGAAGAGAAGAATCTAATTTATCCTAAAGTACTTTTGGCTGCCCTAATCAATCTTATAGATTAACAAAGCCAGTATCCAGAAAGATTACAGTTTCATATTTTCTTAATGCTTTCATTAAGTTTATCATTGGATCTCTAGATCTAACTAAAGCCCTAAATTCATATTTTTATGTCATAAGAATTTTGATTTAATAATTGTTCACTCTTACAGACTTATATCACATTTTCATCAGTAGTGAGAGAGTTGTTCTCCAGATTCGGTAGAATTAGTGTAACAAATTCCTCTAGAAGGGATTCCAACCAAACTAAGGTTCGATCACTGCATTTTGAATAAACTTGCTTGTTTTCACGAATTTTTATAATTTATCTCTGGCTAACCATTACTATTTCACTATAACTTTCATTTCTTATCGCTTTTTCCGATTTTAACTGGTCGCGGTTTCAATTCAAAACTGAAACTCTACGTTTTCTGTTCGCATATTTATACTCGATTGGCCTGCTTCTAGGTCATCGTAGAACTTGATTTTCAATTACAACCATTTAGTTACTCTACTGACTCAGAGAGTTCACCGGTGTTCGTAACATTAGGGTTTTCATAATTTGGTTACGATTAATGACGGAGAATAAACTGATTTGAGTTGTATAAACAATAAAAGGGACACAATGTTCACACATAACGATACACAAAAATCATTTCAATAAAAATTTAAAATAAATCAAAATCACACATAAACCGGGAATGATCAACTGACATGTAAACTTTTGTTTAAATTGTCCGAATTTTCGAAATCGAAAAATATTAGATACAAATGCAAACCTATATTTCAACACTTGAACTATTTTTGACATTTCAATAATTGTTTTGGTTTAGAATTTTTTTGATTTTTGTAAAACCATTTTTATTAATTAAACTATTAAATTATATTTATTAAATTAGTTATTAATGATTTTAACAACTGTACAGCTATTATGTAATTTTAGTTAATAATAAAATGAAAGATTTTAGTAAATTTCTGTTAAAATGTCGTGCCTGTACGAATTCGATTCATGGATTGCATTCAATTTACGATATGAAGCAAATTAACGATGAATTTATTAAAATTTCGGATGTTCTTTATAAATTTACCAATATAGAAGTGATTATAGATATATAGTGGTTGTAGTTCAAGCATGATCATAATAACTTTTATTGTAATTTTTAGTTTAAAACCGACGATCACTTACCATCTGGTATATGCAACTGTTGCGTGCTCGAACTGGTGAATGCATATCTGTTCCAGCAAAAATGTCTTAATTCCGATTTAGAGCTCAAACGTGAGTATATACAAATTTCGAAATATTTGGATAGTAAGGAATGTAAGATAATCAAATCGGAACCGATGATTGAAGAGTACCTAATCGATGGAACCGATTATGGGTATGACGATTACACAAACCATAGTGATATTGATGTAAAATTGGTAGCTAAAGAAGAAGATGCCGATGGGGCGGGAATACTTGAAGCACTTCGGCCTCAAGTAAAATTTGAAACCAACGAGAATACTGGAATTGTGGAAGACGAAACACCGAGGAAGCTAAATAATCGACTGCTTATATTTAAGTGTCCACAGTGTAAGAAAGGATTCGATAGGAAGGATAAAATGAAGCGACATGCTAAGATTCATGAAATTGAGGAGAATAAGTATTTCTGCGAATACTGTTCGAAAGGGTATAAAATGCTGCAGACGTATAAGTCACATATGAAGAGTCACGATCCGGATAATGCAAACAAATGCAGCTACTGCAACAGTATGTTCTCGACGTCATACGAATTGGAACGACATATTCGAATACACACGGGTGAGAAACCATTCAAATGCGAGGAATGTGGCAAAGGATTTGCCCAGCGAAATGGTTTAGTTAGGCATCTAGTAAACTTTCACAAAAAAGACATAGGGTATAGCGAGGGCTATGGTAAGACACCGCACAAAAAGAAGCCCAGTCTGTGCGAGGTGTGTGGTGCTGAGAAGAAAAACGCATTTGCCTTAAAGATACATATGCGGCAACACACTGGCGAGAAACCACATAAATGTGATGTCTGCGACAAAAGTTTCGTGGTACCATTCCAGCTTAAAATGCATATGCGGAGCCATACAGGCGAGAAGCCCCATCAGTGCGATTTATGTGAAAAATCATTCTCCCAACGAATCGGTTTGGAGGTGCATCGACGCACTCACACCGGCGAAAAGCCTTGTGTTTGCGACATCTGCGACAAGGCATTTACCGTTGCGTCACATCTAAAGGTGATTCATATTAAGTAGCCGTTTAGCTAATATTTACCAACGACTTTGATTTCAGATGCACATGCGAAGTCACACTGGCGAGAAACCTTACAAATGTAGTGTTTGTAAGAAAGGTTTTACCCAAAATACGATTCTCCAGAATCATATGAAATCACATACGGGGAATACATTCAACTGTGAATTTTGTACCAAGGGATTCAATCAAAAGCATAATCTCAAGCGGCACATGAAAATCCATACCGGCGAAAAACCTTACGAATGCCCTATTTGTACACGAAAATTTAGCGAGAAACTATCGATGAAATATCACGTCCAAACGCATAGTGGAGAGAAGCCATATTCAAAATTAGCTGCACGACTAAAGGCTAGAAGTATATAATCATAATATTACGTTTAGAATTCTATAAATATCGATTTTCTTTCAATTCTAGAGTTACAAGATTTCCCTTCAATTGGCGATACAGCAGGTCATTCGGTTGTAATATCTAATCATACAGCCGAAATAGTACAATAGATATAAGAATTATTAAACGTTGATTGTAATTAGGCAACTATTTTTTAGTTTTTAATAAATAATTGTTAACAAATTGTTAAAACATCGTTTTTGTACTAGATTTACAGAACGCATCCAAATCCGTGATTTTAGACAATATTTACATGTCAACATGGCGGTTTTATTTCAAATGACAATTGAATATGACGGTTTTTTTTTGAATAAATAAGTTAAATATAAATTAAGAGTAAATACGCGTGGATATAATAAACTAACGTGAGATCGGTCCTTAACTGAGACCATGAACTATTATACGTATTGGTGGAACATTGTAAGTGTCAATAACAAGCCCAACGATATGTTTTTACATGCGATCACTTTTTATGTCATCCGGACCATGTTAAATGTTAGTTAACGCCGAGAACCCATCTTGAAGACCTCGGCGTGATGGGAAATTCTCTTAACCATTAAGCTACAACCGGCGACACAAAGTTATATAAGAACATAGTGATTCAAATGACACGGTGGTTAAAGCTGCAAGAATTGCTATGATTCCCTGTTGGAGTGCAGAATTTATGAAACCCATCTTCCATGTCAGTACTGTAGGCTAGTATGTAGAGCTATGCAATGTGCCGATGGTTTTTACGTAAATCGGGCCTAAAGCCGTACGTCCTCGATTTGGCTATGTAATTGCAGTAGGACGTAAATAAGCGAACCGCGAAAGTGTTGCGAGAGCCTTGAACTCCAAAACAGATTGCAAAGATTGAAGGTGCTTAGTTGCTGTAAACGACCCTTACATTTTATGTAGGTGACCAGCCCAACGAATGCATCACTTTTTATGTCATCATGCGGTGCATGTTAATTTTAATTCAACGACTGAGAATCGAACTCGATACCACGGCGTGAAGAGAAACTATCTTAACCATTAAGCTATATAGCATTTCAATATTAAGGGGAATAATAAAAGCCGTTAAACGCTGCCTAATTTAGCCTCATGTTCTATAACTAAACAGAGGTAGTCTTGATCAAAACTAGTCTTGATCTTATAATGTTGTACTGATAACCAGTGTATCTAATTCAGTCTTGTTGTTATGAAAATTATGGGGTGCTAAGCTTCATGTTATCCAGCTTTAAACAGTTGATTTTCCATCCTTTCTCACTCACTTTTGAGACATTGCGCACCAGAGATGTCCACGAACGGGTTTCTAGAATCGGATTATATATAAACTGCCATCAGTTCTAATGGCCCAATATGTCTTCTTACCATTTCATTGCGGTCGTCTTAAATTTAATTAAAATAAAACAATTTTACAGAAAATATTTTGGTTTTATGTATTTACTATTTTTTTGTTTTAAATTTAGAATAAATTCGTTATAAGTTTATTATAAATATATAATTATTTAGAGTATGGTTTAAGCACATTTAAAAAACATATAAGAGTTTGGTTTGTAAATTTGAAATATTTACTTACAGTAACAGATTAAAGGTATCGGCTTAAGACAAAAAAAATTTACAGAATTTCATTTAAATATTGGAGCTCTGAAATATTGTAAATTTTTTTTTATATTTTATTTATTTTATTAAAATGTGTTTAGTTGACAGTTAAAGTATTTTAGAATACAAATATACAAGTACTTCGTTGCTTTTCTTTATTTAATAAATTGTACGTTCTTGTCTGCCACTTCTACGTACATGTATGTATATGAATTACCTTTCCCAAATGGCAATAAATAAATAGGCACGGTTGTCGAAGAAGTAATAAATATCGGTGAAATCCGTAAAAGCTCTTTGGTCGCATAAATTAGTTGGTATCTGAGTTATTTTTCAATGTGAAAAATAGTTTTTTTAACCTTGTAATTTATTAATATATAAGGTGTCCCAGTTAGTCTAGGTACAAAGGAGTAGGATGTGTGAAGGAGTTAATGTTATTGCTAATCTTTTAGGCTCAAATAGGAATTTTAAATTGACTCAGTTCAAGTCCTATTCGTTTAGACTTAGTACCAACTGGGACACTCTGTATGAAGACCTATAATATATATGCATATAATTTAACAGAATAAATTGATTCATGGTTTTATATTTAGCAGCCAATCGTATAAAACTGTGCGGATCCAGCTCCACAAATTAGATATGGCATCTGTAAATAGGCCTGTTATTAGTAAATTAGTAAAACCATGAACCATGAATTTATTTTAATTTAATCAAAAGGATTATCATATAAATCGAATAAAATTCCAAATTATTGTATGCCAAAAAAAATTAATTTTTGGTATTCGTGGTATGGACAGTAGGAAAAATTAAAATTTGTTCAGACTATATTGTAAGCTCAATGGTGTGGGGCTGATTCTAATTTAATTGTTTCGTTTGTAGCCATATCCTCGAATACTGCAAAGCAACGTTAATTTGCATTACTTATATTTTTGTACACATGTTTTAAGTAATTGATATGTGTTTTATTATAAGAAAATAATAAATAATACATTTCCTAATTAAAATAAAATTTGTCTTACATTTTCTAATTTTTTTATAAAAATAATTTTTATGTTTCTTATATATCACAATTTTGTTTATTAATTTATTTTTTTTAAATATAATTGTAAAATATTTAATTAGTTTTTACTACCAACGTACATAAAATATATTTAATTAATTAAAAAATTATAATTAAATTAATTTTTTTTAGCATATATTCGATTTATATGTATTCGTTTTAATTAAAATTGTTTGACCACTGGAAATCACAGATAATTCATAATCAGTTTTATTGTTGTGTATTTTTGCTTGATTATTCTTATTTAAACGATTGGCAAAACTATGACTTTGTTCAGTTACCCTAGCACTCCGCTTCTGCTGGTGTTTCTTAACGTCTAGCTTATTATTCATATTCGACTGGCGATAAATATTAAATTTATATTTTCGTTTCGCTATACCAAAACTACAATCAATCGATAATTTACTACTTGTTTGTGTTATTTGATTTGTTGTGGTTTCGGATGCTATTGTGTCTTTGCCACGGATACGATTCCATGCTGCACGAAACTATTTACATAAAATAAAAATATTATTAATTTAATTAATCAATTTTTTTATCTTTATCTAGTTTACTTACCTGTGTATTCATTCCGACATAGATTAATGGATTGTAGCAAATACTAGATTTGGCTACTAGAGCGGGGAGCACAGCCATTCCGGGACCAATCAAATGACGTGGACCGAATTGTTTAAATAATGCAAATATTGCATACGGTGTCCATGCGACCATAAACGCGATCACCATTATACCAACCATCCATGTGACTCGACCTTCGGCCCGATTGACACGGCCGAGACGCAACGAAGTGGCACGCATTGTTATTATTATATTTATATAACTATATAATATAACAATCACAGGTATAAAGAATCCAAAAACAAATAAAAACACGATATATGATGTGGCATTCAGTGTTTGACTTTCCCAATTGACTGAACAACTAAAAGTACAAAAAAAGAAAAATTGTTAATTTATTTCTAAAAATTGATGAATTTTATCATAAAATAGAGGCTGGAACACCTTTAGTTAATGGCTTAAGGTAAGAGGTTAAAAGGAAACTGTGATTCCAAAGAAATCCGATACTAATTAAAAGTAAGCGTTTTTGGCGCCCTTTTGTTTGCCAATTTCTCTCATATACTTTAACCGTCAATATTTACCGAACGATATCGATTGAAATGTTCTTTATTATACCAATATGCTTATTATGGATGTATTAATCGATATCAACCATAAAATCTGAAAAAATTTTTGAACGATTTTGAAAAAACATAAAGGGGTTAGCCTTATCGTTTTTTTGTCATGAAAATTTTTGGTCTCTGATTCTAATGAAATCCGGTACAGACATGCGGTACCACTTAAAAATAATCGTTGTGCGATCAGTTTCACAATATTATTTGTTTTGAACGGTTTTTTGGTGCCTTTTTGGTTCATACTTTAACTGTCAATATTTACCGAACGATATCGATTGAAATGTTCTTTATGATACCAATATGCTTGTTATTGATGTATCAATTGATATCAACCATATAATCGAACGATCTCTACTAGATACTCGACTACTCAAATTCCAAAATAATATCCATTAACACCATCTGTATCCCTATTTGCACCACGATTTATAAAAAGCGACTGCATTATAATATATCTAGTTCATTATTTCAATCAAATAACATTTTAAGAAGCAGTCCCGATTCAATATGATTCTCTCAATCGTCCTTAACATTCTGGTACGCCTTCGATATTCTTTGTAAAATGGCGTTTTTAGGGGAACACTGCACAACTCACTGTACCTCTTTAATTTTATTCTGATAAAACTCTCAGATTCATTGATTCATTTATATACCACAAATTCTTTTGTAACATACGAAGTACATCTCTTGCATCTTCTTCTCATACGTTTTACTATTTTCAAATTCAAGTATCTCTTTCGCAAGCATATAGGCTCGTTCAACTCGTTGGGGATTTTTGTGTGATTGAATCCATCGAATGGATTCCATCACATAAAAATATCGAATCTACCTCCTGCATTATTTATCACTAAAAAACCGCTCGGGTTTTCATTTTTCCTTCGCTAACGAACTTAACACCTTCTACATTGCAATCAATACAGCTTTTATTATAGAGATGCCTTCATCGAGTCGAAAAGATTTTCGAACGTAGAAAGAGTCAAGTATGTGAAAAAGGAGGTTGAAAGAGGAGCTGGTTCGGAGTGAACCGAAGACACAAAATGAAAGTATGCACTACTGTAGTATGATCGTGAGTTCATCCGATGTGTATATAAGCAGTGAAGTGTTAAAGTGAAGTAAATACTAGTGCCATATCCCTCATCAATAGCAAGCGGCTAGTCTTTCAAAATTTATAAACTTAACTTTGGTCCGGTGTGTCAATAATCCGGATACGAACCGAGGAGAGTCTTAACAATATATTCAGTCGAGCAAATATGGTGAAAAAGTGTAATACTTATGATCATAAATGACATAAAACGCACTCATTATCAAAATAGTCGCTTAACAATCGACCTACCGCTAGTGAACCGCTATAGTAGTTTGGTTCATAACTTTGCTTAATTTACTGTGGTTTATTTAGATAAAAACTGAACTACTAGCGGTTCAATATCGAGTACTACCGTTTGTCTATTGGAAAGCGATTAGTGTGGAATTTATGATCATATTTGACATAAAACACTCATTAATAACTTTCCAATCGACCAACTGCTAAACCATTTAGCAAAGACAAGAACCGAAACACTAGCTAAATTTAATATGGTTTTTTGGCACAGATAAGAACCGAACTACTAGCGGTTCAATAGCGTGTACCAGCAGTTTCTTTTCATTCGACAAACCACGAGTGAACCGCTAGTAGTCCGGTTTTTATGACTAAAAAAAACCATATTAAATTTAGCAAAGACAAGAACCCGAATACTAGCGGTTTACTAGTGGTCGATTGGGCGACTATTGTTTTCAATTTCATTAAATCAGATTAAAGCTCACTAGAAAAATCTCAATTTCTATGATTATTCGAATGAGTGCGTTTTATACCGCAAGAAAATAATTACGTCAATGTTAGAGCTGGCTATAAGGGAGGTACTTAAACCGTTATGGTCATTAAAACCTCTCGTTAGTCTGCTAATATCAAGAAAGATAATATTACTGAACTTTTTATGAGCATCGTCGATTTTATTATTTGGAGTATAGTTGTGGAACAGACTGTATAAGAGGTTGCTGTTGTATTTAAACATTTAGAAGTAGTTAAAATAATCATATACATCTTTTTACTAAACATTTTCTTAAATATATACAACTAAACTACCTGCACAACCACAAATCGTTGTCTTGTAACATATTTGATGGAAAAGCGTATATTTAATGATATTTTTACCTTTTTGGAAGATAATATTATTCGAGTCTGCTCATACATGTACACAAACGTTTAAATTCAATACACGTGACTAGATTATATGATGTATAGGTGGTTGGATAATCATCACGGTCATAACGTGCATTGATAACTGATGGTGCTTGTTTATCAAGATTACACATAATCTTTTTCAATGACTTTTAATTAATTTTCTCATTTTTTAACTTTAGCTGAAGGATGTATTTGTATCACGCAGATAACTATAAGTGGAAAATGTATATCATAAACTTTCGTTGGTTGATTCACTGTACTCGAATTGGCAAGTTCCAACTCAGGTAATTCAACTTAAAAACTAATTCTAAATTCACCTGACCTAGATTGGTGAACCTGAGCTATGATATAGTCAATTTGACAGTCGCATATAATATTCAAGATATCATAAACAACTGTAGATGGTATATAGCAGAAACATATACTCTTACATCATTATTTTTCTACAAATTTTCCGATAAGATTTTACTTCGTATCTCTAACATCATGTTAAGAGTACATGTACATCGAGGATTTTCTTAATAATTACGATTACATTACATAAATCATTTAATTAATTGATACATTTGATTTGGTTGGTTTTTTCCAATTATGAGATACTAAACCCAATTAATTTTATGTTAATTTATTTTAATGAGAATCAATTTATTATAGGTTTACCATCTTCTATGAATATACAAAAATATTGATTCTATTGAGGGGAAGAGTATTCCGAAAAATAAATCAAGGTATACATAAATAAAGGAAGAAAAAAATTAAGGATCTATGAAAAAAGGTAACTCTGTAAGATTATAAGTCAGCACCTGTTTCAAAATAAAGGTTTATGTCAATAGGTCTTACGTTTCGTTTTGATTCCTCGAGAATGGACCTATTTACGTACCAATGCCAATGTTGATATACAACGTTTAACCGACACATGTCGCAGTACGAAAATTGGGGTACATTCTAGTTTTATGTATTGGACGAAAATTTACCCTGTGGGGGCATCAGTTAATATTTCGTAAGAAACATAAAAACTATACCACCACAGCACACAGCTTGTCGCAATCTGGTTGGATCGCTGATGACCCATTATGAAGAACAAACTCGGTTTACAATCGCAAGGAAAATAGTACGGTTCATGCTAGAATGACAGCTAAACAAGCGGTGGAAGACTAATAATAATTCTCGTGGCTTCTTCGACAAGGAGTCCCTTCTTGCATTTGCAGGTGATATTTGTGTGATTGGATTAAGGGAGCAACGAAGTGAAAGAGATACTACAAGAACTATATTCAGCTTTCAATGATCATAAAATCAACGACTCAAGGCACAATTGCAGTAGTGGCAACCACCATGTCTGGTTCAAAGACTGATCAAAGTGGATCTCTCATAACTCATGATAATAGTGTGGGGAAGGATATTAAGGCCCATTTTACCATTTTTTCAAATGCTGATGAGCTGTAATTGTATCGAGTGCCGATCAAACCCGTAGTCATGTAAGGATGCAGAGTTGAAAGATGGTTTCTAACATCCGAGAGAAGATGCGGAATACGATGTTGATGGAATACATACCGAGTTCTTTTCAATCACGAGATTGCAATCAAAGAACACTGAGCTCACTGTCTCGATCACGTTCGGTCTTTCGTTCGGCGAAGAGCTCACTGTTGGTGACGATGACATGTATGTATTAGAAGATTTTGTTACGTATATGTATATAAATAAATAATGAGATGAGTAAACAATAATAAAGTGGGGCTCCCTTGAATTATGTATATTTTCCAAGAAATTATTGTAACGTAAAATCAAACGGAACATTTTGACACGTTTGAGTAGTAAAATACCCTGCTCACAACTCAAAATTAAAAATGTTAATGTGATTCACCCTTATTCCACTTACACCTTTCTTCCTTTGACAACTTTCATTGGGCGAATATAAGACTCTATATATAAAGCTATTCAAATTAATTTCTTAACTATAGCAATTCCGCGAAAACAATTTGTTTTGGTAGATACGAGTACATATACTTCCTATGTACATTATAAATAATCATCGTTGAGTAAAATCTCGCAGGAATATACGTTAAAGATTGATATGACGATTATTTTTAGAATTTTAGCTATGGTTAACGACGGTGTCATTAAAATTCACAGTTTATTATACACGTTTACCATCTCGACGGAGGATATGGCATCTTTTATGAATATAAATAATAAAACATGAAATGTATCGCCCTATAAATCGTATATATCGTCTCTATATCGTTTCACAGATAGTCGAATAATAATGAGATAAGAAAGGTAAAACGTCTTGAAATTTAATTAGTTATCTCTACAATTTAAGCACTTCTTAACCAGCAGACTGAGTTCGAGATCCAATCACTATATAAAAATATATTTGAAATTGGCTACATCAAGTCCCTAAAATAACAACGTCGTTACATAAAGTATATATGGAGGTGAACATAGGAGATACATTTTACAAATCGAACCTTAAAATTTTATTTGTTTCAATGTTGTTCTGTTCAATGACTTTGAAGACCATCAAATAATGATATATTTATTTTTATTCACGTAAAATATCAAAAACAGATTGAATCATTCAGGTATGGTTTCGTTGGGCTTGTACTATAAATTGAAATACACGCGTTATTGTGCTGTCATATATAAAGAGATTTTTATGATCGATTTTCAATAGGGGTGCTCAATCTTTCTGTTGTGACATTAAATAATAACAAACAACTTTTACAGGTATTAGTTCCGTGCACGAGCCAGCTTTTCATACTGTTGTAAAAAAACAGAACACATCTGTCATTTAAAAGATCACATCATTAGATAGAACTCGGTTTGTGACATAATTATTCAGGAAACTTCAACTGTCACATCCAAACATGACGACGGAGTTATTTCGATTTATGAACTGGACTTAATACTCTAACTCAAACGTGTCCTGATCTGTAAAATTCAATATCTCTTAAGTCAGATTGCCAATTAATCGAATCCATCCACAGCTGGGACTTAACATGCAAAAACGTTGTTTACATTTTTTATGTAAACTATGTAAACAATCGTGTAAATTACATCGTGTAATTAGCACACCAACTGTTATTTTATGGTTGATATCGATTAATATATCCATAATAAGATATTTGTACCTTAAAAAACATTTCTAGCGATATCGTTCGTTAAATGTTGACAGTTAAAGTACGAGAGAAAATGGCAAACAAAAGAGCGCCAAAAACAGGTCAAAACAAATAAAATTATGAAACTGATTGTACATCGGTTACTTTAAGGTGGTATCGTATGTCTGTACCAGATTTCATTAGAATTGGAGACCAAAAATTTTTATGGCAAAAAAAAACGATAAGACAAAATGTTTTTTCCGTATTTATGGTTGATATCGTTTATAATAATATCTTATTAGTACCATAAATAATATTTCAATCGATTTGGTTCGTGACAGTAAAAGTAACAGCGACCAAAACTTTTATGGTATAAAAAATACGAACCCCTTTGTGTTTTTCATGCATTATGGTAAAAACGTTCAAATGTTTTTTTCGGATTTTATCGTTGATATCGATTAATATATCCATAATAAACACATTGTACCATAAATAATATTTTAATCGGTTTTGTTCGTTAAATTTTGACATTTAACATTTTTATGGAAAAATAAAACGATGAGGCTAACAACCTCTTTGTGTTTTTTTTAAAAACGTTCAAATGTTTATTTTGGAATTTATGGTTGATATCGATTAATATACCCATAACAAACATATTAGTAAGATAAATAATATTTCAATCGGTTTTGTTCGTTAAATGTTGACAGTTAAAGTACGAGAAACGACGACAAACAAAATAGCAGGCCAAAACAAATAAAATTATGAAACTGATTACACAGCGCTTAAGTAGTACCGCATGTTTATGCCGGATTCATTAAAATCGGAGACAAATAGTTTTTATGGCAAAAAAACGGATAAGGCTTCGATTAAAATAACCATAATAAATATATAAGTATTATAGAGAACATTTATATGGATATCCTTCATTAAATATTGACAGTTAAAGTATCGGACTTCAAAAGAATGGGAACCAAAAGTTTTTATGGCAAAAAAACGGTAAAGCGTGAAAATCGGTCAAAAATGTTTTTCCGGTTTTATGGTTGAAATCGATTACAAAAGAGCGCCAAAAACAGGTAAAAACAAATATTACTATGAAATTGATTGGACAGCGGTTATTTTAAGGTGGTATTGCATGTCTGTACCGAATTTCATTAGAATCGGAGACCAAGAATTTTTATGGCAATAAAAAAACGATAAGGCTACCCCTTTGTATATTTTTAAAAACGTTTAAATTTGTTTTTTGGATTTTAGGGGTGACATCGATTAATATAACCATAATAAACATGTAAGTACCATAAAGAACAATTATATCGATATCTTTCGTTAAATATTGACAGTTAAAGCCTGCGAGAAAATGACAAACAAAAAAGTGCCCGTTAATTTTTTGTAGTAATTTTCTCCACGGCGAATGGTGCGCTGATCACTTAGAGCAGAGACGCCTTTCGGTAGACAAAAAACGTTCTGGCCTCTTCTGGTTGTCAGTACGAAAAGTGTTGTCGCTGAGAGTGGCGATCATCCGAACTATATTATTTTCCATACTGATAATGGTATGTTAAGCAGACTGTGCTGTAGAGATTAAAGAGCTACATAATGGAAACCTCTTTTCATAAATAGCAACAGTAAATACATCTGCATAATTTAAAGTTGAACATATATATGCGATAACAGATTATATTATTCAAAAATAATATTCTTAGAAAATGATAAGAATATAAAGAATGAAACAGAAGGCACAATTTTCTTTTGTGTTTTTCTTCAAGCAATAAAATGAAATTTTTTATGCTTCTGATCATAAAGTTTATATTTGGACATAAACATAATAAACGTCTATAACGATAAGATATTTGTAATACTAAATGAATTGGACATGGCAAGGTTTTGTGACGTATTGATAGGATGGTAACAATTTGTTTACTATTCCCAATCTTATTCAAAGCAAAGTTATTACCTTGACCTTTTATCACTTATGAATATATATCGCCCATTTACCAAAATTGGTTGCCTGATGAACCACGATATTCATTAGAAAATTACCTTCCATTACGGGTGGGAATCAACAGGTGACCTGTGATGTGAATGAACACAGCTATGACCCCCTGTTGGAGTGCAGAACTCATGGGCCGCCATCTTCCATGCCAGCACTGTAGGCTGGCATCGAACTATGCAATGTGCAGATGGTTAGGAAAATCGGACCTATAGCCGTACGTCCTCGAATTGGCTATAATGGCGTAAAAGTAAGAAAGGAAATAAGCGAACAAGTAGGAAGTGCCTTGAGCCCCAAAACAGATTAGAGATAAAAAAAAATTGTTAAAGCAATAGTAAAGAACAGCATTTTATTCATGAGCCAAACAGTTCAGTGAGCTTTTGAGTGAAGTGGAACCAACCAATATATATAGCCACCTGAACTGTCTAATTTTCGATGACACGTTCGACCATTTCAAGTGGCATTTGAGCAATGACGGGAGTAATGTTGACTTCTAATTCCTCAGTGTAAAGGTGTGATATAACATGATCTATAGGTGGCACTATGTTTTGTTGGAACTACATTTTTCGAGAACATGAGATTCAATTTCAGGTAGTAAATAGTCCGGTCTCATACAATACAATAGTGTGTGTCATTCGCAGTTACGTACCAGGTGGCCTCATTTTTGAAAAATTTAGACTGATGATACCACCTAGTTATGGGCTAAACCACACCAAACCGTTGTTTTGTCTGGTTGTGATTGTTGGCTTTAAAATTTACCTCTATAAAGTTCTAAATGCCTTTATTGTCAACGGCTTGTTAAAACGGTACAATAATACGATTGGCACACTGTACTACACTGATGGTGATGGCGGTAGTTTGTATATGTCAATGAGATCAAGACAACACCCAAGCGGTTCTGCAGTAATGGCACAGAAGTAATACTGCATCAAATTGGACAACACTAAAAGTGAACATAACTTCTAATCAAGGAGTTCCGTTGTGTAAGCTAAAACGTTGTGCCTCGACCATTGTAAGATACTGAAATGCTTGTATCAATTTGGATGACCTGTCCCAAATTCCTCCCTCTCGTTCAACTCAACAATTTCCCGCCAATGCTTTTACTCGTGTCAGGAAGAGATGAAAAGGTCAAATTTATGAACCGTAAATCACGTGTAGATCTTTACAAACTTTTTCAACCAAAATTAATTCTACAAAACCATATAAAAGTAATCGTAAGAAATATCTTATTAAGTTTCATAATCTTCTTACGTTAGTCAATATATTAAAATAAAAATACCAAAGTACTTGAACATACATACATATAAGTATAGTTTACAATTTGTTGTTCACAAATAAGTTCTTGTACTTATCTTTAAGGAAGTAAATAATGATGTTTGGAGTTTTGTATCACAAATCGTCTTCCTTTATGCCCCCCATCACCGCATGAGTATTATATTGATCGAAACATATATTTAACCTACATATTAGATGATATTCCATAAAAGTGATTACCTTGAACCAAAATTTAATTTTCAATACGATGAATGACTTTATATACCATATAGGTTGTTCAGGTCTTAGGGTCGACCTGAAACCTATTTGTTTGTTTGGTTAAAATGTTATGAACTTTCCAACACACTGCACCGGCAATTCAAGAAGTTATAAACCATATAGAGTAGTCAACTTTCCACTATCAATTACAACTCATTTTTGTGGAAAATCAATCGATAGCCTTGTAAGTTGATCCACCTAATGAATCATTGCTCTTTGCCAAGTGCTGGGGTATGATAATATAATTACTTTAAACATATTACGAGTGGTTTAAGTAGGCCATTTTATTTCAAGATGTAATGTGATTGATAAAAGCACCTGGGTTAGAAGAATTAACAAATGTTAGAAATGGTCCTAGTTCTAACCATTAACGATACCAGCTAGCAATTGGATAAGGCTCCGGCATAACTATCGTTACAGAATAATAATAAATTCGGACGGAAAAGCGAAACAAGCCCGAATATCATTCATGCATGGCCATTTTTGGGCGTGCGGATTAAATTGTGCGATACCAACAGGATTGTCTAGCAATTTTTTATTTTCTCTAATGGTTTTTACAGAGCCTAGCAACTTTCTATGTAGTGGTTAACGAATGTTAGACGCCTTCCCTCGTACACATCTATCAAGGTACAACTTTTACATCCATGACAAGGCCAATATTATCTCCCACACTAATATGGTGAGTAATGAGAGCTTCAAGGTACACTTGAAGATACGCGAATCTCATCACACCTTCAAACGTTTCGTTACCACGCCTAAAATCAATTGCGTCTTGACTCGTTGATTTTAGACCAGCAGAGTTAAATCTGCATATTTGAGAAGTTGATTGAATTGTCGGAATAAGATGGTGTCTTAAGGTGTTATGTGTCGAATGCTTGTGAAATATAAACATAAAAGTTTCGATGAAGTCCTTGAGGGGAAGCCTTTAAGGTTCACACTGCTGTAGTTTGTATAACGCCACTGTTTTTGTTTTGGCCCCGTTTCAACAGCCCTTATATATTTTAAGGAACTGGAAAATAAAATACGTGAGACTAAGGACCGACAGTTGGATCAAGCATGGTAAATGAAAAGAAATACCTGGATGAGTCACTCCAAATGTGTCCTATACACCCTTAGAAGGACACATGAACAACTGCAATACTTTAAAATCTATAAGCTTATCTTATTGTTTCAATAACCAATTTCAAAAATATTTTTCGGGGCAGAAAACTATAAGAGAACTCAATCCTGGAACCTTAGGCTGTGTCTTAGTGAGCATAAACACAGGATAGCAATAATATAAGTATTATAGACTCCTGAATGCAACAGCAGTCCTTGTTGGAGTATATAGAAACATGGTATTATGGGTCGAAACTAACATCATGTATTAGATAGGGATAGGTAACCCTCTCTGACCATCGCTATATTTCCTTTCCACTAAGTGTGGTCAAATCTAAAATTAGATGCTGTTAGAAAAGCTGTTAGTAAACCCAAGATAATTAGGACACCATATAATGGACAAGGTGGCTGAACAGAACGAGGGAGCAGACAAGAAAACTTTTCAACCAAGTCAACCTCTAAAACATAGTACAAGAATGTGAATAGCCTTACGGCAACCGTAAGAGTTCTCAATAGAAATATAAAAGTCAATATCTCCAGAATCAAAAGCATCAGAGTTTCTAAGTTTATTCAAAATTCATGTTTTCTGGCCAACCACCCTCCCAGATTCAGTCGTCTCGTACGACAAGCACTATATAGTTACTCTGGTGGTATTCTATACATTCATATAATACCATCCACAAGACATATCGATCTTAAAGACATAACACATAAAGACCTACAAAAACACCAACAATTGATTCAACGTCTTGATATAACATAAGTATGATTTCTTGAAAAATAATACAACTTCAAAGTATTTTATTATTGTTTTTCGCCCAGAAACTGAGCGTTTATCTCGTCGAACAGAGCATCAAAATGCCCTTCGATTGTTTTTTGCTGTAACATAAAACCAAAAACAACATTTTCTTAAATAAAATTCTATTGTCGTATTATTTTCATCCGAACATAAAATTATAATACTTTGATCCGACTTTTGGATTTCTTTAAGATTTATATTTGAACAAACCACCAACAATCATAATATAGTTCATGGCGTGTGGTGTGAGATCTGGCATTATTAAATTTTGTCAATGCGTACCTGCTATATCAATCGGATAAGATAAAACACGTGACCAGTCCTCGACTCTACGATGGTCTAAATTTTAAGCTAGGATGTCGTCTTACTGTATAAAGTATTTGGCCTTAAAAACGCAAAACATTCCTTTACATTTTAGGCCAATGGTGCGAGTGGTGCAATAATTTTGCGGCCAAGTGTATTATTTAAAGACGAAATCACCAATACTAGATAAAAACCAATTGTTTAATGGCGAAGATTTTACATTTTAAGAATTTTCAAAATAAATAATTATATCCTGGCGATATGATTTATTGTGCATTGTGTCCATTTGTCACAAAAAAGTGGGAGATTGTGAAAAGATATTAATTTAAGAGATGGTCTCGGTATATACGATATTGTTTGTTATTTTATAATTCTATTCGTGTTCTAAGATAATTATCTTAAAAATAAAATAAAATCTTAGATACAACGACTTTAATTTTGATTATATAATAAGAGAACAACAACCCACCCAATTTTTGATGATTAACAAGATATTGTTTATGGGACGTTAATTAATAAGTGTGTTGTTTCAAGCAAACTGTTGCACACGTCTCGTATTAATGACATTTGAATAGGACTTGGCACCTGTTGTTTTGTTTTGTCTCAATCTTCAAGGTGAGATCTATTATTAATTTTAACTTTCCAGACTTTTTTGTGTGTGTGAGGCATATTTTATTACCAGTATCATGAAAACACTGTAAAAATTGTCACAATACGGCTTTTTCCTTCCACCAGAGAATGTGATTCTGTAAGCTCTAGTTCAAAGCTTTCAAACTTTTCAAATATAACCCTCATACCCATCACTAGCGGATAGCTTATTTTATTACTATGAAAGCTCTGAATCAATGCTTTTTAACTTTCTAAATAAAAATCTCATCAACTTCTCCAACTAATGGCATATTTCCTTACGATTTTCATGAAAGCTTTGTATAATGGTAATAAAACTGCTTTTACCTTCCAACAGAGAATATGATTCTGTAAGCTCAAATTCATAGCTTTATACCCTTTTCAGATAAAACTCGCATACCCATCACCAGTGAATGGCTTATTTCATTGTTATGAATAAGCTCTGAATGAAAGCTTTCTTACTTTCTAAATATAACTTTCAGCGAATGATATATTTCATTATCAGTTTCATGAGTAAGCTCTGAATCGAAGCTTTCTAACTTTTCAAATAAAGCTCTCATACCTTCCTCCAATTAATGGCATATTTCGTTATACATAAGTATCATAAAAGCTATATGGAATGGTAGTAATACCGCTTTTCCCCTCCAACAAACAATGCCATTCTAAAAGCTCTTATTCGAAGCTTTCCAACATTTTTAATTTAACTCTCGTTCTCTTCTCCAGCGAATGGCATATTTCGTTATCAGTATCATGAAAGCTTTTGTAGAATAGTACTCTCTTCTACCTTAACCTTAACAGATAGGTTAGCCTTAAACGACGAAGTATGCTAGAAAGCTCGTGGATATACAACATACTTTTTAAGCAGAATTTGACATAGGGTTGGTTTCGATTTAAAGTCCAAAAGGTGTGTGTATAGTCTAGTCTCATAATATAATTATTCAAGCAAGACTAGTTTTATTATAACTCGCTTACCAAAGATAACGTTATATAAGCCAACTTCAAGGAAGGGTAGTGTACAATATCTATCGATATGAAGCACACTGTATGAAGCACACACTCTTTATGATCCATCCAATGTCCAAATTCAATCTTCCCCGACAAAGTGAAGTATACTTCGGCCACATCTTGAACAGAATATTAAGCTGTCACTGAACCTCATGTCGTATATTGGGTCTATCATTAGACTAAAATTATTATATAGGATTGGTATTTGGTGACAATCAAGACAAAATTATATACATCATGGCAACAACAACGGTACCCTGGACACAGATCTAGTAAATGATAGATAAGTCTAGATCTGTATACAGGTGTTATCACTTTAATGACATGAAATCGGACTCTATCTCGTTCACAAGCTTGCGAGTAGAGTATTGGGGTCTTCCGCGAAGTTGAGGAGGTAGAAAAAAAGTCCACTTGCTCCATGGCTATGGACTATTATGTGTCTAGACCGATCCTTGGGAGTACCACCCGAACCTAACCTAACCTATGAAAACCCAATACTTTATAATAGGGTTATAGTCTACTGTTGAGACCTATCCACGTTATATTATAGTCTACTGTTGAGACCTAAAGCTCTGAATGGGGAAATAAATCTATTAAAGTAGATGCTGTTAAAGTTAGCCGAAAGTTTCCAGCCGAAAAAATAAAAAAATCGATAATGCAGATTGTGTCTTTGCTATTCCAGCCGAAAGTTAAAAATTGTATATTTTTTTGATTGATTTCTAGCCGAAAATTTTTCTCCGACATTTTCCAACCAAAAAAAATTTGATGCCACGAAAAATTATCAAACTAACGGAAAAACACTTTATTAAAACAAATTAAAATACTCATATGTAATAATGTTTAAATTCAGAAATCTCTATAAAATCAACCTTTAAAGTGTTATGGCTGGATATAAGTTTATTTTAAGCGGTTTGCCAATGGCTATCAGTGGCAAAAAATTTGGGTCAAGTTTCATGTGGGGAGTCCGGGAAAATTCGATTCATTGAACCCGTAGTGCAAACTTCTAAAATCTCTATAAAATCAACCTTTAAAGTGTTATGGCTGGATATAAGTTTATTTTAAGCGGTTTGCCAATGGCTATCAGTGGCAAAAAATTTGGGTCAAGTTTCATGTGGGGAGTCCGGGAAAATTCGATTCATTGAACCCGTAGTACAAACTTCTAAAATCTCTATAAAATCAACCTTTAAAGTGTTATGGCTGGATAGAAATTTATTTTAAGCGGTTTGTCAATGGCTATCACTCGAAACAAATTTGGGTCAAGTTTCATGTGGGGAGTCCGGGAAAATTCGATTCATTGAACCCGTAGTGCAAACTTCTAAAATCCCTATAAAATCAACCTTTAAAGTGTTATGGCTGGATATAAGTTTATTTTAAGCGGTTTGCCAATGGCTATCAGTGGCAAAAAATTTGGGTCAAGTTTCATGTGGGGAGTCCGGAAAAATTCAATTCATTGAACCCGTAATGCAAACTTCTAAAATCTCTATAAAATCAACCTTTAAAGTGTTATGGCTGGATAGAAGTTTATTTTAAGCGGTTTGCCAATGGCTATCAGTGGCAAAAAATTTGGGTCAAGTTTCATGTGGGGAGTCCGGGAAAATTCGATTCATTGAACCCGTAGTGCAAACTTCTAAAATCTCTATAAAATCAACCTTTAAAGTGTTATGGCTGGATATAAGTTTATTTTAAGCGGTTTGCCAATGGCTATCAGTGGAAAAAAATTTGGGTCAAGTTTCATGTGGGGAGTCCGGGAAAATTCGATTCATTGAACCCGTAGTACAAACTTCTAAAATCTCTATAAAATCAACCTTTAAAGTGTTATGGCTGGATAGAAATTTATTTTAAGCGGTTTGTCAATGGCTATCACTCGAAACAAATTTGGGTCAAGTTTCATGTGGGGAGTCCGGGAAAATTCGATTCATTGAACCCGTAGTGCAAACTTCTAAAATCCCTATAAAATCAACCTTTAAAGTGTTATGGCTGGATATAAGTTTATTTTAAGCGGTTTGCCAATGGCTATCAGTGGAAAAAAATTTGGGTCAAGTTTCATGTGGGGAGTCCGGGAAAATTCGATTCATTGAACCCGTAGTGCAAACTTCTAAAATCTCTATAAAATCAACCTTTAAAGTGTTATGGCTGGATATAAGTTTATTTTAAGCGGTTTGCCAATGGCTATCAGTGGCAAAAAATTTGGGTCAAGTTTCATGTGGGGAGTCCGGGAAAATTCGATTCATTGAACCCGTAGTACAAACTTCTAAAATCTCTATAAAATCAACCTTTAAAGTGTTATGGCTGGATAGAAATTTATTTTAAGCGGTTTGTCAATGGCTATCACTCGAAACAAATTTGGGTCAAGTTTCATGTGGGGAGTCTCGGAAAATTCAATTCATTGAACCCGTAATGCAAACTTCTAAAATCTCTATAAAATCAACCTTTAAAGTGTTATGGCTGGATAGAAGTTTATTTTAAGCGGTTTGCCAATGGCTATCAGTGGCAAAAAATTTGGGTCAAGTTTCATGTGGGGAGTCCGGAAAAATTCAATTCATTGAACCCGTAATGCAAACTTCTAAAATCTCTATAAAATCAACCTTTAAAGTGTTATGGCTGGATATAAGTTTATTTTAAGCGGTTTGCCAATGGCTATCAGTGGCAAAAAATTTGGGTCAAGTTTCATGTGGGGAGTACGGGAAAATTCGATTCATTGAACCCGTAGTGCAAACTTCTAAAATCTCTATAAAATCAACCTTTAAAGTGTTATGGCTGGATATAAGTTTATTTTAAGCGGTTTGCCAATGGCTATCAGTGGAAAAAAATTTGGGTCAAGTTTCATGTGGGGAGTCCGGGAAAATTCGATTCATTGAACCCGTAGTACAAACTTCTAAAATCTCTATAAAATCAACCTTTAAAGTGTTATGGCTGGATAGAAATTTATTTTAAGCGGTTTGTCAATGGCTATCACTCGAAACAAATTTGGGTCAAGTTTCATGTGGGGAGTCTCGGAAAATTCAATTCATTGAACCCGTAATGCAAACTTCTAAAATCTCTATAAAATCAACCTTTAAAGTGTTATGGCTGGATAGAAGTTTATTTTAAGCGGTTTGCCAATGGCTATCAGTGGCAAAAAATTTGGGTCAAGTTTCATGTGGGGAGTCCGGAAAAATTCAATTCATTGAACCCGTAATGCAAACTTCTAAAATCTCTATAAAATCAACCTTTAAAGTGTTATGGCTGGATATAAGTTTATTTTAAGCGGTTTGCCAATGGCTATCAGTGGCAAAAAATTTGGGTCAAGTTTCATGTGGGGAGTCCGGGAAAATTCGATTCATTGAACCCGTAGTGCAAACTTCTAAAATCTCTATAAAATCAACCTTTAAAGTGTTATTTTCCAGTGATAGCCATTGACAAACCGCTTAAAATAAACTTCTATCCAGCCATAACACTTTAAAGGTTGATTTTATAGAGATTTTAGAAGTTTGTACTATGGGTTCAATGAATCGAATTTTCCGGAACTCCCCACATGAAACTTGACCCAAATTTTTTTCCAGTGATAGCCATTGACAAACTGCTTAAAATAAACTTCTATCCAGCCATAACACTTTAAAGGTTGATTTTATAGAGATTTTAGAAGTTTGTACTACGGGTTCAATGAATCGAATTTTCCGGAACTCCCCACATGAAACTTGACCCAAATTTTTTTCCAGTGATAGCCATTGACAAACCGCTTAAAATAAACTTCTATCCAGCCATAACACTTTAAAGGTTGATTTTATAGAGATTTCTGAATTTAAACATTATTACATATGAGTATTTTAATTTGTTTTAATAAAGTGTTTTTCCGTTAGTTTGATAATTTTTCGTGGCATCAAATTTTTTTTGGTTGGAAAATGTCGGAGAAAAATTTTCGGCTAGAAATCAATCAAAAAAATATACAATTTTTAACTTTCGGCTGGAATAGCAAAGACACAATCTGCATTATCGATTTTTTTATTTTTTCGGCTGGAAACTTTCGGCTAACTTTAACAGCATTTAAAGTAGATTGTCTATGTAAAAGCTCACATGAAACCATTGCTATAGTATCCGAACACGAGACTAAGGATCGGTCCAAAGAACGTATATAACAAAAAACGAGTATATCCAACTCTCCCATCAGAAATTTCATGAAGGGAAGCCACAATACAACGTAATTTAGCCTAACAGGTATATTAGGGCATTTGAGTATTATACTCTGAGACCCAACTTAGCAGCCATTTTGTTTTATTTCAAGGAAGATACACTCTATAAGACATGCCTATCGTAAACTAAAATTTGCATAACCAAGTTATGCTACTCGCATGCAGCCTCCATAGATAAATTTAAAGTCACGACTAGATTCAACTAGATTATGGGGCTAAAATTATTTAATCGTTGGTATTCGCTTTGAATTCTAATTTTTTTGTGCGTCGAGTGAAAATGGTTGGAAAAATGTTAATTTTATGTAGATGTTATATATGTTGTCATGTATCGTACATCAAATGCTAAGCCAACATATCTTTAGATAAATAAATATTATCTAACAAATATTGCGTTTACCCGTATATACACACGATACGATCTGTTTACCTACAAACTGGGTTGGTATGAAAAATTTTCTGATAAATTTAAAAGATTTGAATGGAATCGGATGTGTGTATACTCGTATTTATATAAAAAATTAAATAAATATACAAATATACTAATTAAAGATACCTTATGTCAGCAGCTTCTTTCACATACGCCCCCCAACCAAACAACGGTGGGGACGTTAAGGCAAACGAATAGCCCCATATAAATATAACCGATAATGCTGCACCTTTGTTACTTAATTGCTTTGTTGAAAATGGACAGCTAACAAGACAAAATCGTTCGTACGACAGTACGGTTAGTGTTGTAATTGATGTGATACCTGGAATTAAAGAAACAAAGCTTTGATTAAAACGATTTTCTATATATGGTATAATAAAAGCTTATATTTAGACTGGTTGAATCAGTCGGCGATGATAATGGTTTGACAGTTAATGCAAAACGATACAAGGCCAAATTTATCACTATTTTCTTATAGTCCATTGCATCGCAGAATAGGAAAGAAATGTTAGTAATGACAGACTTAGTTTATAAAGCCTACAGTTAGAACGAAGGTCGTTTATTGATATACCCAATAGATGGCGTATTAACCGTCATGATCAATGTAATGATCATGGCGATTGAAATGCCATCTATTGGCAATCTTAAAGTACATCATTCAACACAAATTGATTCTAAAGTGGTTTTGTTCAATTTCATTGTGTACTTATGATCCAGAACGTTCAGGGCATTTACCAAGTTTACTTGAAGTATAGTCGTTATGACTATACATTAAGTAAACTTGGTTTACTTCAATCTGTTAGGATAATAACTGCTTGCACATAACGGAAAAAGTTTTTGCTTAAAGATGATTGGCAGCATATGCTGTAACAAATACGTTTTTTGAACAGTTAATAATCTTTGGCTTTCAAAACATAAAAGGCTCGTAAACAGCCCTAACCGCGTCTCAATTGAGAATCGATGCTACAACCGACGAATTTGAACAGTTACTGAAGTTATATTTTGGAAGGGATTGGGAACTTGTTGAAACGATAAGACTTCAGTAGGATTGAATTTAAGCAGGGTTGAATTAAACCCAGTTAGCCACGCCTCAATTGAGAAAGTGATGTGACCATGCTCAATTCGAGCTCTCAACGCGCAGCTGTGACTGCGAGAACGTCAGTTTGCGAACATTTGGACGATCATTAATAAAAATTCAAACAAGGGTTGCAGAAAGGATGGAACCTTGAGAAACACCACCATTTAATAAGTGAGAAGAAGATTTCACACCATCCACTTCCACATGTCAGCACAGTTACCAGTGAACTGTGTAAATATACTGCTGTTCCACTGCTCGTTACATGTGTCGAATCACTCGTTGACCGTCTTTAACGAAATTCATATTGATTTCCAAACAATTCATTAATTCGAAATTAATTAATAGACAAACTTTTGGAAAGCACTTAGACAGTTGCGATGGATCGATTGTTTGTAGGGTCAGACTTCTTGTCCGTTTTCGATGAATGGTTATACTAGCGATTTTACAGAAAGAAAGAAAAATGCAAAAAATTTGAGATTGAGAAATATTTGGAGGAATAGGGTAAGAGAGTTAGGTAGCCTTCAGGTTCGAATTTGCAGCAAATTTGGTGACCAAAAAATTGTTCATGGCTGATGAATAGATTCATGGCTGATGAATTCAAAATTCGACAAATTTCACTTCTCAACCTGGTTATTATGTTCAGAGTCGCGGATGCTCTCTTTGAAAATAATGTTTTCTGTTATTGCAGGAGATTGACAATTGAAAAGCATGGTGCAGGTCAGACGATAGTGTTTTAACGAAACGTAACCATCACTGGGCACAAACGCAGTTAAGCAAATGCATTCTTTAATGCAGTTAAGCAAATGAATTGGAGCAACTGCAGCATAAAAGAGTGAGTGTTGATCATCGTTCTGGCACTATTATATGCGGACTAAAAATATTTTTAATCTCTCGTCTGTTGTATTATTTATCACTTTGCTTCGACTAGTATTCAACTCTATTCCCTGTATACATCTTCTTAACAAGTTCATGTATGTTTGTTGGAATTCCTTATCCACAGACTGCCTTCCAGATTGCACATATGGATGGAATGCTCGTTAGTAGCTCACGAAGTGTAGATATAATTATGATTATGCGAACTGAGTTGATGTGATATGTAGTAAAGCATACTTTCGGTTTTTTGTGAATTCTACCAGTCGCTAGACTTTCCGCATCGTTATACACGCGTCGAGGCTTAGCAGTTCTGCTGTACCTTTAAGTGACGCCTTTAGAGTTAGTAGCACAGCATTGACTTCTTCTACTTGTTCCCACTTTTTGATTGACAGTTGAATCTTTCTATTATAAGTTGCTGATCGCTATGTGCGTATACTCTTCTCATTGCTCTGGAATCTGGAATGGTGGAAAGGAAGTACATAATCAAATCTTAATTCTTCCATCTGGTGATGGCCAAGTGTATTTGTATGGAGATTTGTTTCACAATAATCGACGATCTCCCTTCATTGTTGTTTCTTGCAAAAGCTAGTGCACATAATTGAATTCATCTTTCGTTTTGTCATATTGAGACATTCTTATTGTATTTCCAATACTTATACAGAAAAACTATAGAGTCTGTACTCCTAGTTCATATTTTGTCTGCCAGAGAAAGTAATAAAGTTGCCTGTGTTAGTTTTTATGTCTCCCCTATTCTTTCACCTGATGTTCCAAATTTAGATTCGAACGATTGGTTCATTTAATCCGTGGCAGTTTCCAGGGCTACTGAACAAGATACAGTACTAAATTGTGATACTCATTTCGTCCCATCTCATTATATTTCTTCTATATATGATGTTCCCATGTGACCTCTATTTTGATTACGTTTAAGTAGAATAAGCAAAGATCTCGACTACACACTACAAACTCATTTACCGAGAATCATAGCAATTTTGGTATAAATTATTGACACCGAGTTGTTATGCAAATTTATGGTCGTCTTGTATACATGAACTTACTTCAATAAACAAAATTTATTATTCAAACCGTAAAATAAATCACAGCTTCTGCGTGATGAACCAAGGTGGGATGTTCTCAGAAATTATTAATATATAATTTTGATTAAACACATCTTATCATAAATTTTGTAATTCGAGTATTTTAATTATAATTAGCTAAAAGCACACGGTTATGAACTGATGTGGTATCATCTGGCTTGCCAACAATATTGACAGTTCTTAGGATTATAAAGTTTTAAACTCAGCCTCCGAAATTATACTTAATTTAACATTATCGATTAACAGACATGTATATCTAACCTTCAGATACATTTCAGGACATTAACAAAATAAATCGATTTATTCCAAATGTTTTTTTAAAATTCTTAAAATAAATAAATTCTTAATAAATATTTATTCTATAGAATAATTCATGTTGTCGGGTGACACTAAAATTCGAAATGATTAACGTAGATCGCATTATGAGACTGCACTGGCCTCGATCTCACCTTTGTCAAAATATTGAACTTGGCCATCAGCGTATGATTCCTATTCGTCTTCCCAGCGCCGAAAATGGCCGAGCGTAAATTACTGTAATTTTGAGAGCAGCACTCTATTGGATGGTGATCTTGGTCTTTTTACAAGCCAAGCTGCTTTAAAAGTTCCAGGAAGCTTGTTTGTCAGACCTTATAATTAACTTGGCAGTCTGAATGAAAACGGACTTCACTGGATACCTATATAGTCACATATGGGGATCAAAGAAAACATGATGGCTGATAACTTAACCCGGGTGAGTATACATCTTCCACTTTTGTGAAACCTGAGTGAACCCTATAACCGTGTAAATACTGTCTCATTGGAGATTGGTCGTGGTATTCAGCGTATTCACACTGCATACTGTTCTTTGTCCTGTCTATTCTCGGTTTTGTTTTTTTATCAAGTATTCTCAAAGAAATAGTCGAGTAGATCCAAATCCGGAATATATACCGTGTCCATTGCATAATATCGATAAAATCAACGTCGTTTTATAAGTCGGATCAAAATCTTATTTGAAGATGCGATCATTGTTTGTGTAATGCGATGCTGGTTCTAATCTAACCCGGAGATCACGCAATACTTTATGCATGAATACAGTTTTCAAGATCGACAGTGATGTTATCTCTTCGAATCATTAAGCAGCGGTATCTGAAATATTCACTGCTTCTAGCTTCAGAAATATAAAATGGATGAGGAAAGAGATAACATTGTTAAACAGTGAGCGAGTCAATATCATTTGAACACAGCAAGTCAGACCTGTTGTAAGCATATCGAAAAATCGAAACTCTATTTAATTTACCGATCACTGCATGATTCCCCACTTCGCACATATATTGTGTAAAGCGATTAACGTCAAGTGAAAAGTGAAGTGTAATGAACTGTGTTCAGCACTAGAAACATAGCCCTTACTCTAGCGGCAGTTTATCGTGTGAACTAATTAAAGTTCTTAATTTGACTAAACTCTGGTCGTTTAAATTTCGATCTGCGTCTGAGGCGTCAATTAACTGACAATATAAAGATGTTCTATGTCGTTAACTAATAGGTAGGTTTTCAAGACTTGACCCATAAGCATAACGTGGACGCTTATCTTTATGTAAATTGATCTCCCCTCGCAGGTTCTATATGTTCAAATTAAAGCTCATCATGGAACATTTTTTGGCATCACAACTACTTGTATTGTTTAAAACATGATATGGACTCTTTTATTCAGGTATTTAAATCTACCTCTACTAATCATGCAAACACGAATGTTGGCGGACCTATTTCACCATCCAATATATTATATTGGAATACGAGCAAGGATCACGGATGATTTAAACTGTCGTATATGACCAATTCTTAAGATTCAAGCCCAGACCCTTCTTACTTATAGACAAAGCTCGGGCGAATATGGCCAAAATATTCCAAAGTGGTCGATGTCAAACTGGCGGAAACATTTGTGCTGTTGGGACAAATTAGTAATGTGAAGATTCGAAACCGTGTGTGTCACTCAAGAGCAACTAAGAATATTGCTGCTATTGCCCGTAGTGTTGAAGAAAACCCATGTTTGTCGATTTCTCGTCGATCTTTCGAATTAGACATCCCACACACAATATTACACGCTATTTTGCATAAAGACTTAGGTCTTAAGACTTTTAAAGTTCAGTTAACACATAACTCCAGCCGGTCGATCTTTTTCATCAAGAAACGAATGCTATGTTGATAAGCAGAATTGTCGCATCTGGGGCTCAGAAAATCCAAGAATGATTGTTGAATCTAAGATGACTTTTTTGAAAATGAGGTTACGGTGAATGGATTGCGTTACCAATACCAAAATGAAACCTCTTATTGTAAACCCCTTTATGTTATTATAAATCAATATCTTAGGTAAATAAATTTTATTTTTTTTAATATTTGCAATTTTTTGTTTGGCTCAAGGCACTCTCAACTCTCTCACGCTTATTTATGTATTGCAGCCAAATCGAGAATCTACGGCTATGCACGTTGCATAGCCCTTGCCAGCCTAAAGTACTGACCTAGTAAATGTGTGAGCCCTTAATTTCCGATCGTAAGCACAGCTTTAACTTCAGAGACATAATGAGTGTAAATGAAGTTTTAAACTCTGACCTGTGTCTTAAAAAAATATACAGAGCTTTTCTATCAAAATTATCAGAAAGCATTCATGTATACTGACCCTGTTTTAACATCCTACATACAAAAATATTTCTATTTATCCATTTGATTTATTTGCGTCTGATATGAGTATTAAGCTACATGTTAAATTTTGCTTCAGGGCAGTGGAATGATTCACAATACACATTTTATTTGTTGCATAAGGGTGGATACACACACCTCCATCTATCATGGTTAGATCAATAATTATTGGACAAATATTATGTTTATTCAAACCACTTATGCTTAAAATACCAGTGACATATATAAACCATTTAATACTAAACAAACGAACCACATCAACAGCGGTATAATCTATCAGCAACACAGCCTCCCTGTAAATACCATATATAGCAACGGCCTATATAATAGTATTTAGACATAATAACCACACAGTTTTATCAGAATTACATTGTAAATATATAAATATTTGCTTTTTGTTGGTGATAAATTTCCCATTTCGACATATATATATATACCACAGATAAATAATTAATGGCAAATTAATTTAATTTATTTCTGTATAATATCTTCAGGTGGTTTATGCAAATTATTATTTATAAATATGTACAACGTTGTGATTGTGTGAATGATACGTATCCTTATTCATTTATCGATGTTCATTATATGTGTTTGATTTGTTAAGTCATATCGAAAAACTTCCAACTTATTGCCAAATGACCTGAAATTTGATTTATTATTGTTCTATCGATTTTGGTTGAGTAATTTATGAAACAAATGGATGTTGTCTGGTGCAGAAGAAAAACAAATCGAATCTCTTTAATTGCTATATACATATACAGTAGGATGAATTGAACCATTTATATAACCACTAATTAACATAATTGTGCAACACAGTAATGACCAAAATACAGTCTTCAGTACCATGTTACGCTGTTAACCATCAGATGGCTTACATAAAGCGATTTCACTAGGCCACACTACCCTACGCCCGAAAAGGATCCACATGATCCAAGTAATCCGATAACTGAGTAATTATTTCCATATATTAACATTTGGTATCGATTCATCTTTTGCTATAATTTTGAACTTTGTTTTAATTCTCATAGGTGTCGTCGTGATTCATCACACCACCCTACGCCCGAAAAGGATCCACATGATCCGATATCTTACTAGATATTTCCATATAAACATTTAGTAACGCTTCATTTTTGACCATAATTTAGAACTTTATTGTAATTCTAACAGATGTCGTCATGATTCGTCACACTATCCTACGGCCGAACAGGATCCAAATAATTCGAAAACTGAATAATTATTTACATATATCAACATCTGGTATCAATTCATTTTCTGCTATAATTTTAAACTTTGTTTTAATTCTCATAGATGTCTCCGTGATTCTTCACACTACTTAATACCCGAAAAGGATCCAAACGATCCAATAACAGTCTAGATATTTCCATATACAGATTTGGGAACGCTTTATCTTCTGCCATAATTTTTTTATATCATTTTAATTCTCATAGATGTCGTCGTGATTCATCACACTACCCAACGCCCGAAAACGATCCGAATGATCTGATAACGGACTAGATATTTCAATGTAAACATTTGGTAACGCTTCATCTTCTGCCATAATTTTGAACTTGTTTTTATTCTCACAGGTGTCGTCATGATTCGACACACTAGCCTACGCCCGAACTGGATCCTAAAGTTTCGATGACTGAGTTGACATGTTCATGTAAACATTTAGTAATTTTTCATTTTCTGCTATAATTTTGAACTTTATGGCAAAAGATGAAGCGTACATAATTCAAACGATCCGATAACTTATAGTAGACATTTCCATATGTAAACATTTGGTAATGTTTCATTTTTTACCATCAATTTGAACTTTATAGTAATTCTCAGAGGTGTCGTCATGATTCATCACACTATCCTACGCCCGAACAGGATCGAAGTAATCCGATAACTGAGTAATTATTTCCATATATTAATATTTGGTGTCGATTCATCTTCTGCTATAATTTTGAACTATGTTTTAATTCTCACAGGTGTCGTCGTGACTAGTCACACTACCCTACGCTCGAACTGAATTCAAACGATTCAATAACTTATAGTAGAAATTTTCATATGTATAAATCTGGTAACGCTTCATTTTCTACCATCATTGTGAACTTCATTTTAATTTTCACAGGCGTCGTCGTGATTTTTCACAGTATCCTACGCCCGAACAGGATCCAAACAATCCGAATAATTATTTCCAAACATTAACATTTGGTATCGATTCATATTCTGCTATAGTTTTGAAGTTTGTTTTAATTCTCATAGATGTCGTCGTGATTCGTCACACTACCCAATGTCCGAAAAGAATCCAAACGATCCAATAACAGTCTAAATATTTCCATTTACACATTTGGGGACCCTTAATCTTCTTCCATAATTTTTTTATTTTATTTTAGTTCTCACAGATGTCGTCGTGATTCGTTACACTACTCTACGCTCGAATAGGATCGAAACGATTCGATTACTGAGTTTGCTCTAGTTTTTAAACCTTGGAGTCGATGAGTTCTTCCAGTTAATGAGTTTTAACTACAACGCCCGCTACATTGGTATTAAATGTGCATCCCGTAGGCCATCAATTTGTTCCTCAAGCCGAATTTCAGGCCTAAGCCACCGTGCTTCTGTTCCTTTGACGGCGTGTTATTGAAACTAAATATTGGTCAAATCCTTGTCTAGTTAACATGGCATGAGAAACTTCGTCATTGACTTTTAGTGCGGCTCCTTGCTACTTTCTTTGCTCAAAATATGACCATTTTGCTCATTTATTTAACTGCCGAGGTGAACGACAAATTCATTGCAATCAGCTCAAATATAATACTGCTTATTGCTGTTCTGAATCATTTTTAAACAACTTTTACCAACAGACCATCCTATTGAGCCTATATAAGTCTGCGTCTACAGTTTTCTCTTTTCCGATTTTATCGTTGCTTCATTCTTCAGATGGCACCACTTGCATGAATCACCAATGAGATACTCTCTATTCTCTGCACGGCCACAATCTTTTAAATCCACATTACATGACCGTTTCCACTCAGCATCTGTATACCGGGAATCTGTATTTTTGATATTCAATTTTACAATCGAACCTGTCCTTCTGGATTCGCATCCTAGACTCATTATGTTAAACCACAAAGAATTACGTTCGAAGATTTTTGGGCAATATACCACTCCTGTGTCAATACTCCTGCAATACAGGTCTTTCACAACACGATATGTATAGAAAAAACTTTTCGAGAACGACCATCTGACACACAAACAAACTTAACGTACACGTGCACGAAATTAACTCTCCTAGTTTGTTAATTATTGATTAATTTTCAAATTGGTTACAAATACATCTCAACTTTTTTCATCTTACTGTAATAAGCTACTATATACTCCATATCTACATATAAAAGCACAAAAAAAGCTTTCGTTCAAAATGTACGTACGCAGGTAAGTTTTTGTTTTTATTTATAATAGAAAATGAAATGAAAACTAATAAATTGTTGTTCGTTCTCAGGATTAACAAGGAAATATATTTAATTTGTGATTTTGTACAGGGTGATCTTGAAAAGCTAAAAATATTTTTGGGGCAATCGTTAGCAAATTGTATCAGAGCCATCTAGAATTTTTGGCGGTTCTGGTGGTATGCAGGTTCGATGTTTTCATCGATAGTCACTTGGATTATTGATCACCCTATATTATGTTAATGCAATTGAATGGTTCTTTATAATTGTACTTAAAGTTTTTAATTTGTATACTCGTTTATAAAGTTTTTGAAATCGGTATTTAACTTATGTGCGTATAGTATTTCAATATTGAATAGATTTTTGTAAAGAGTTTGACTTACCTAATAGTGACATAAAAAATCCATACGCTATACAAACAGTTCGACCGTATAGCCATCGATGGGCTATTGCTGACGTCAATGTAAATGGATTCCCGATTACCGAGACGGAGAAATCGGAACAGACTAGATTAAATAAAATTATATTCATTGGTGTCCATAGCTGAAAATAAATAAGATAAGAATGAGATTAGAAATAAGAAGTGGTTTCGTCATTTTATTTATAGAATACTGGTGCTTGGTTATTTATAGAATAAAGATTGTTCCAGAATTCGATTATGATAAAACTATGATGGCCTTGGAACGAGACTAGAAGCAACTCGTTGGAGATCAAAGGTGAATGTCAAACTGTCGGAGCAACACTGCAGATTAGAATGATATCTGGCGTCTCACACATTACAATCTGGCTGGAAACAAGACGAGCAGTATAGTGTTAGGCGCAGGATACGAAAAGGGATTTTCACCATCGATCGTCTGGGACGGTACGATCGGTGGTGAGAATGAACTCGTCTGAGACCCAGTTGAGGTTAGAATCCATGTGCCGTCCCATCTTCCATGTCAGTACTATAGGCTGCCATGGAGTTTCTACGTAAATCGGACCTATAGCCGGAACGTACAGTAATATATTAGGAAGTCTGAGTGACAGACAACACTACACCAAAAAAAATAGTGTTAGCCTCGAAATCAACATTTGCTGAAAGAATCACTTGACGGTTGAGACTGCCTATAACATTATCGAATTATAGAGATGTAAGGAAGGATACGACGAGTTGGATTGGACCAAACATTTATAATTCAAGAGGCACAGCAATAAATTGATAAATAACTATGGAACTTAAGTGAGCAAATGTAAACGAGCAAAGATAACATCATCTACCATGTATTAGTGGAGAACGCAAGATGACAAGTAGTTGGAGAAATGGAAGAATTCTGTAAAATATGAAGAAACCAATAAAGAGCGATGCCTCTACTACCAAATCATTCATGACATACATCCTCGTTCAACGATAGGCGGGGTTATGGCTTAACGTTAAGTGGAGCAATGTGTACGATTATAAGATGTGATTTAGTAAAGGATGAGATTCATACCATGAGCAAAAGGAAGAAAGTGTCTAAACAAACAGGTAAATTGGAGTTCTCTCATTAGATTCTGGTAGCAAGGGTTCTGAAAAAGAAGATTGTGATAAATTGAATGAGGATATTGTTACTGTAAAGGGACAAAGCCTTGAAGCAATCGCATGAATGCTCGATATAAGATACGAAGGAATTCAGAGGAAGACTTAAGAAAGACTGGTATCACAACCTGAACTGGAATAGTCTATGACCAGATCTAGAGCATAGTTGGGAGGACCGTATACAGTGATTACGAGAATAAACGATGTAATCTACCGGATTCAAAGATGAGTTGGAGGAAGACCAAATAGTTGTTCTCTATACAGAGGAGAAGAATTGAATCATTTTCGAGACTATCAGGTTTGGGCAGATAATAGTGCTACGAACTTAAAGAAAAACGTATTGGAACAATACGAATTGGTAAAGTCATATAAGAACTCTAAAGGAAACAACAAGCTTGAAGTAAGATTGAAAGATGGTAGAGATCGCACAACAAACGCGTTCAATTATGAGAGCGAGATCCTTTGGCAGACTGATTAACAATTATCCGTCACGAGTTCTACGACCTTTAAAAATTAATCAGATCTTGACACTTCGAAATGATCTAGTATAGTAAGGTGACTCGCAGACGATTATAAGCACAGCTACAAACAAGCTTTCAGAATTCGATTACGAAACTAGAAGCTAAATTTAGGACAACTTCAAGAAGTTCAAATGGCGACACATCGACAGCAGTAAGATTTCTTTATATACTATTGACAAAAGTACTTTAAAATTGACCATAACAATTTTTCGATAATTCTGTACGATTCTAGAAATCACTTTACTTTTGTCAAATGTATAAGGTCGGTCCACTTAAGCTCACCCAGTTTACATAACCACTATGATTTTTCGCGATTTTTAAACCTTCAGTAACTTGTCCAACTATAGGCATACGCTGCTTGTCTCTATTGATAAATGGGTTGTATATCTAACTTGTCCCACCCCACTTATATATCGAAGTGCTCTTTTATCCAAGTACGATAATTTTATTCCACGTGTAACAAAAAATATTGGTGATACATAATAAGATATGAGATGACATAGATCAAACCGTTATAAAAACGAGTGATTGGTATGGGTAAAATATACGTCATACGTTATGTGGTTTGAATACTAAAACGAAAATCGCGTTGTTGTCACCAAAATATTAGCGGAAATAAATGTTACATAAACATGTATGTGGGTGGTTTATATATAATCATAATATACAACGACTCAATCGAGAGGCACCAACACTCGAGGAGGAGGTGCGAGTTATCTCTTCTCTAATCAAAAACTAGATTACCGAGAGATTTCTGAAATACTCACTTTGGATTATATAACACTTCCAAAGGATCTCGTTGAGGTTCAAATCTCATATCCATATCTGACGAGTGAGCCTGGTCTAGTACTCATACGCAATGTTCTGAAACTACGAGTGTTATGAGCGTGGAACGAGCTCTGTGATTCTGTTCTTTATGTAACAGCCCAAATACCTTCTATGTGCTAGTGCTGAACAGGAACATAGAAAATATGATTCCAATAAAAATAGGACTCCAATAAAAATAAGCGTTTATTCAAGGAATGATCATTTGAGAGAAATAAAGACCGCCAAGCAGAGCAAAATTGTATTGACTAAATGACATACATTTTCAGATGGCTCTCTTTCTTTCTGAACAGGGTTCTGGTCGTGGTATTTTCCATCGTATGATCTAAGAATCTTTAGCACTTTGGGGACACTGTTCTATTTTATCTGAATACATTTCAGTTACCCATTGTGTGCTTGTAACTGGTACTCTTGTTGCCGACTTTGTACTGACAGTTAATTAGTCCACAACTCCTTGAACTATCCTCTAATACTTCATCAGTAGTTGTCCGGCTTACGATTGCATCAGGAATATTTCTGTACATTTATTGTCTTCTCTGCCCTGGTTCAAACTATGCCAGTTTACTATGGATGCCGAATGTGCTTGTGCACTTTGTTGAACACCTAGGCTCGGACCATGGACTCTTTGTTTGAGTACGGATCCTTGAAGAGTTTAGGCCAACTTTAATAATAAATGGGGTGGCCCTATCTATTATTTCATAAATATTGAATACTTCAACTGTTGGTGGATTTCGCCAAAATGGTGTCATTACATGATGGTGTCAATGGATAATTGAGCTCACTGTTGAAAGTAACTATCGTTATCATACAAATTGGACCTAAATAGAATCACTTCCATAAGAAATAATCGAATAATTTTTCCAGTACAAAAATCAACCAGCATCGATTTCTACCTACGATTTTCATTCAGCCCAAATGCAACAATTTTGCTTATTAATGTATCAATTGATATGACATGTGTCATCAAGGTCTCGATGGCCACACTTTCCTCTTTATCAAACATAGCTCTCTGAAAAATTTCCCAAGGCCTATTTATTGAATTAGACGCCACCTATTATAATTATAATCGCGATTGAGACACCATCTATTACATTTATATAGAGAATGAAACACCGAAGAACTTCAAGCAGAGATACTACACCATGCGCATACTTCAGCAATGCGTATGAAAAAGGTCAGTGGAAAATTTACAAACATTCCACCAATAAAGGATCGGTCCGGCCAAATCCTAACCACACATGAGCAAAAACTAAATATGTAGATGGAAAAAATACGTCGATGATAGCTGCAGAAGCGTACCAAACTTCCAGATAACAACTATAACGAAGGTTTGGATGCTGGATTAAATGCATTATTTGGTCAGCCTTTAACATTTGTCTAAGATGCGCACTGAAAAGTTTCCAAAGGTTTACTTATCACTTAAGGCGCCATCTATTACAGTTCTATTGTTGATTGAGACGCCATCTATTAAATTTAAATGAAGATTTAAATCTAATAGATGACGTCTGGATTAAATGCATTATTTTGTCACCCGTTTCTCTTTATTTAACATAGCTTTCTGAAAAATTTCCCAAGGACTACTTATAGATTAAGACACAACCAACCAAAATTATGATAGCGATTGAGACACCATCTCTTACATTTAAATGGAGATCGAAACGCCAAAGAAGCAATTGCAAAGAGAGACACTACACCATTTACACACAACACAAAGTTGTAGGAGAACTGCACAAACATACCGAGTTACGAAGTTCCAGATGGCAACTGTAATAAAGGTTTGGATGTAGGATTTAATACATTCTTTGGCCACCCTTTACCCTAACATGCTCACTGAAAAGTTTTCAATAACTTACTTATCGATTAAGACGCAACGAATTACAGTTATTTGGTGATAGAGACGCCATCTTTTATATTTTAATTGAATAGATGGCGTCTTCATCAAGGTCCGGATTAAATGCATTCTTTGGTCATCCCTTATCTAACATAGTTATCTGAAAAATTTTCAAAGCCTTCTTATATTAAGAGGCCACGTAATACAATTATGATTGTACCGATTGCGACGCCATCTATTATATTAAAATTGAAATTGAAACGTCATATATTAAATTTAAATGGGGATTTAAATATAATAGATGGCTTCTAGAACAAGGTCTGGATGCTGCATTAAATGCATTATTTGGTTACCCTTCATCTAACATAGTTAGTTATCTGAAAATTCTTTCAAGTCCTAGTTATAGATTAAGACGTCACGAATTACAATAATGATGGAGATTAAGACGCCATCTATTAAATTTAAATGGAGGTTTAAATTAATTAGATGGCGTCTGGATCAACGCCTGAATGCTGTCGTAAATGCATTCTTTGGTCACCCTTTATCTAACCTAGTTATCTGCAAGATTTCCCAAGGGTTACTTACAGATTAAGATGCCAAGTATTACAATCAATGATGGCGATTGAAATGCCATCTATTGTATTTAAATGGAAATTGAAACGCCATCTATTAAATTTATTTAAAACCAATCAAATTTATAAGCTCATTATAGTGTTGAGAATTGGTCAACTCACAGAGGTTTCGAACGAACACAGAATATACGAATACGTTTATGGAGAACAATAAATGATTTGAAATTACTTACTTGCAAATCGCGGCACATTAAAATTATTACAAAAATGTTTAAAAAAAATCCAAAAAATCCAATCAAAAATAATACAATGGCCGCGACTGTATAGCCCCACGGTTCCATCAGCTCATCATCCTGTTCGGTGATTATTATGTTTATTATAGTTTTAGTCCCATTTTGATTTTCCATAATAGTCGCGAAGAAAAAGTTTCGCGAAAAAAAGTTCGATTTTCTTTTGTTTTTGAAAAAAAAGCTCAAAATAAATCGAAATAAATAATTAAACTTATTTCAACTTATAAATTATTAAATAAATATTGATAAATTTATAAAATAAAATAAAAAAAAGGTTTTTTATTATTAATGGGACTCTGTAAATTGTAATGAAATTTTTTATCAGATTTTTTTACGATTCATGATTTGAATTGGTTGGGTTCGTCGACGTCGTCGTTATCTACTCCTCCTTATATATAGCTTTTAGTCGTAAAAGCTTGATGTTACACCTCCTTTTAATGGATTATAAGAAATCAACATAAAAGTATGATATTTTGCAACTTCTTAAGTATGTGCTGTCGTAATTTGTATAAGCATCTAAATTGTTGCCCTCCTCCTCATTTACTGTTGACTATATATACAGTGGTGGATGGGATGATGTGCTTTTACATTGATTCCTGGAACAAAGAAAATAAATAAATAACAAAAAAACTAAGATTAAGTTACGAAATATATAAAGAAGTTCACAAGATGTAACAAATTAAGAATAATAATTTTTATTTTAAGGATTTTAATTTCGGAACTCACAGATGGTAAAATTTAATTAAGAATCTCATGACCCGAGAGGACGAGAAATAATTTAAGTATTGTTATTTTTAGGTAAAGCTTTCATTATGTACTGTTTCCATTCGAGTAGACAAACAGTATATAAGACTTATTAAGGTAGTTCTATGAACTCATCAATCTAAGGAATACATTAAGCTTCTAAAACAAAACCATTCGTGGAAACAAGCTTACCATTAAACTCCCGTTAGTATTTCTCCTATAATGCATGTAAAGTTCTTAAGTAGAACAGACTTACTAATACGTCATGCAACATTTGTTTCAGTTAGTACAAATTTGGGTAATCGCGTCGGAACATCAAATAAGGGAATCTCTCTCCTGGCATGCCAATCTAGCACAAGTTGAGAAGGAAATGAATTGCTTAATCGAGATATTGGGTCTCAGTGAATTACGAGGGTAACACGACACGCACATTGAAGGCAAAGACATTTACAACAATCAGTTAAAGTAAAGAAAGCACTATCGAAAGAAAGCATGCTTTCCAGCACCATACAGAGTCGAGCCGAATTATATGAGCAGCTCAAACCAGAATAACAAGCACAATGATATATAAATAGTCCAGGGTGACTTCAATGCTAAATTTGGAATATACAATACGGGCAAGCCACCAAAGCAATGGAGATGGGCTCGTCGATTTTTAGTTTGAAAAAAATCTGTTCAAAGGAGACAGTAAGTTCCCACACAAAGATATACATAAATATACTTGATCTTCGACAAATGGCAGAACCAATAATCAAATTTATCACGTACTAGTTAACAAAAAATTTCTAACCTCCTTACAATATGTCGATGGATATAAAGAAATATGATACAAGAAATGTATTTCAATAAATGTTCCAACGTAATCTTTTAACAATAAAAATGTCCAGATCACAAATGCTACAAGTGCCTTCGATTACCAGAACAAGACTGACGAAACACGGAAGAAAATCGAAGATCCCACTATGCGCACTCTACAACAATGTGTATGAAAGGTCACTGGATAATTTACACACATTCCATACCAATCAAGGATCTGACCGACTAAATAATATTACTAATACTTCGAGGACAACTGCATAAGCGAATCGGGTTATGAACTTCCACATGGCAACTATAAGGAAACTATCAACGCCTATCGACCGACGGTCACCCAGAAGCTGAAAAATAATAAGACCGCTGGTATAATTCTACAGGAATTATGACACCACTGTAAGTTGAAGTATGGAATAGCGGGAAAATCCGGCAAAATGGAAACAGGGTTAACTATAAAGTGCAAGAACTTCTCCAATCTCACTTCTTAACAATAGAATAAATATATTAGCGATAATAATTTTGGGCGATTATCAATCAACCCACAACTTAAAGTAGAACGAGCTTGCTTTAGACCAGGAATGAACCGTACAGATCGTATCAATACTACGCCAACTCGCTGCAGCTATACTCTTCGTAGATTTCATTCGTGCATTTGACTAAATAGTCGAAGCGGAATCAGTATGGCACTTTACGAAATGAAGAGTAAGGCAAGGCTGTGTATTAGCTCAGCTACTATTCCTAATAACGCTTGATAGCATTCTGCACAAAGTCGACACCAGGTCCTCAAATGGTATGCAATAGGACCACTAACAGGGCCCAAAATTTGCCTACTAATACATTGGTATTTCGACATACCAACAGCAAGTACAGAAACTGTCAGATCATACATACAATGAATATCATTGGTATGGAATCAACAAGGAAAGAAGAAAGGCGGGAGGCTAGTAATGACCTGGAAGAGGACGGTGCTAACCGAAGCGAAAGAACTCGGTAAAACATGGAGAGAAGTGATCACAATAACTCTCAACAGAGTCAAATGGTTTAGTCAAGTGGACGCTCATACTCCTAAATTAAAGATGAAGGAAACTTTTATCAAAATACCATTGGAAGTGACTGGAGTATCAAATCGCACATAAAGCTATACACCAAGAGAGTACAGCCACTTCATTGAGAAAATGGACACCTTCATGAGAGTTCTCCGAAGAATTGTATAGACTTCACCATCCGAACTATAGAAAAGCCTGATAGGACTCATACAAGCAGAAATAAGTTATCACTAAGCCAACAGTGAAACTTATTAGTTAGAATTATGTAAGTTCCAAGTTCCAGCGATTGGAGCATGGCAGCCAAAATAGAATTTATGGGGCATCGATTCAAACTCAAAATTTAAAACCAACCTAATTGGTCTGCTACAGGCGAGACTATAACTCCTACACCATCTATTACTCATTCGCAGAGTAATTTTGCCTCTGAGATACCTGGAGAGCCCAAATGTTCGACTTAATCCAGCAGAGCCTGTTGAAATAAGACTTATAATGAAGTCGTTCGATGGGTCGACATTTAAAAGTGAAAACAGGTTATAATCGTCTTGGGAAAGCTGAGTGGATTCTAAGAAACTACAAAACGGGGACCATAGAATCCTATTCTGTTCAAAGCTCAAGTAATAAATTAAGCATGCAATAAGTGCGAAAATTGTATTCGACAATTCAAAGCTCTAGAACATCATATGTAATGGTCTAAAACTATCAATGGGATAAGAGACAAATCTCCGGACTCTAGGCATAGTTGATGCTATGTAGGTGTACCACACCCATAATAAATTCAAGGTGGTGAATAGTCAAAAGTGATAGAGATCATCATATTGGCGAAGTTATTAGCTCCTTTAACAGTTAGACTACAGGAGAAAACAGTTAAGCATTGGTTGGGCTCATTTCCTGCATATTCGATTGGAAGACTATAATAGTTGGATCGCGGTTCATATTTCAAACCCAATTAATGACCTTGAAGATACCGAATTATATAACAAACCGATTTCGGAAGTAAGCGGATATCATCTCATGCAACCCGATTTGGATCTCATGCAACCCGATTTGGATTGTTCTTTAATGAGCTTCATCCTGAGCATGCAGAATGAAGATCCGAGACTCTCTGCAATTAGATGAATTGAAGAGATCATCGTATCTGCACCTTTTTGACATCCTGGCTGCTCTAAAGGCGATTGTTTCTAACATTGTTTTAGCGAATCTTGTTTTGGAGACGATAGTCGCCCAAAAACGACTAAGCTGTCTTAATGAAATTAGACTTGACTGATAAATAAGCCCGTTTTGGTGCAGCTTCCACTTTTGATGACCTGAGTCCGCTTTAGTAGTGACGTCATTATATCCTAAACGAGAGAGTAACTTTGGTGATCTGCACCAGAAGAGATGGGACAACCTCATCTCTTTGCGATCATCCAAAATCTTCTTTGGTTCAATAAATCAGCAAAGATTGGCTTTCTAGAATTATGATAGACACACTTTGAGAAACTATAGCTGGGCATTGTTCTCTGAATAATCACGTGCTCCAAATGAAAATTCAGAATATTGCAAACTGCATTTCATCCTCTTCCCATAGACTGTACTACTTGCCAATACCATGATATCTTGGACATCATTAGAAGAATAAACAGGTTTCGGGACTGAGAGTGTACGTCTAATAAGGCCAATTGTGTCGTACTATGGTAATTGTGTTGGTACCAGCCGCGCGAACACTATATTATCTCACATGCTTAAGGTTAAATATGGTATGGTATGGTATGCCATTCTCGTACATTGTTATCGTTTATTATCTATAATTCGGGTTTAATTAATTTTTCGAAACGAAAACACGCCACGGGGGAACAAACTAATTTTGATTTTCATGTGTGCATATATAACATATGTATACGTGCGTATGTACATGTGTGTATGTACATGTACATATGTATATGTGAAATGGACTAGACGAACGTCCAAATTGTATATACAGCTAATTCCATCATTATGGACTATATGATGGTTAATTGCCATCCGACTTGTGTGTACATTTATGGCTCAACAATATAATCGCTTTATTATGTGATTTATCTACAGCCACATGTAATATGTGGGCCTTGCGACATCACGTTTAACATTTCGACGTTTTATGAACGTCTTTTATATTACATTAAAAGCACATTTTTATAGCATGTAGCGTCTAAGATGGTATATATAGACATTTTTCCAATTTATTTTTATATCCATCAATTTCGAATCATCGTTCTATTCCTATATACGCATGCATGTATATATGTAGTTACGGTGTATCTATCTATTTGTAATTTGGATACACATTTTTAATACATATTGGCAGCATCTCAAATAATTTCCGATTTGTCTATCTTATATCTTTGACGTTTTTGTTGGTTAATCCTGTATGGGAGTATATTGGTATACACTTTGTATACACCAAACTTCCGCTCCTTCATGTAAAGATAATACTTGTTATGTGCTTATAAAACACAGATTGATGTATTTAATTCCAACTACCGACAGACATGGTCCTCCACCTTTCCGTTTCTCTAGTAGGTTAACCACAACTTGTTTTGAAGGATTTCTCGATGTATGTCTAATCCATTTGAGACCACCCTAGGCAGGACTGAACTAACCGTCTGTGCCATACTTGAAAGGAACTGTACGTTACGTTATATAGCCAACCAGGTTGTTGAGTTAGACTACCTGGTTTTACTTAGTTGTTTACACCTCCTAAATCAAGGCTGTTAGAAACCTTAGAAACCAATGTAGACAACTACAAAGCTAGTAAAATAGTGAATGTCCTTACCAGACCAATAGCCGTGATATATTACCACCACCGATTGAGGAGTGGTTAAAATCATAATCAAGAGTGGACCACCGGTAAAACCTCTTAGAGACCAGGAGGAAATTGATTACTGCAATGATAACCACAGGTATATTGTTCATCGTGCAAATGCAGCTCTCTATGGCCATAATCTCACTGGGGAGACTGGTTGCAGTACCATGATAACGTACCAGTTGTAACAAAGAGAACCAATAAGAGCGCGAGAGACAACTAGGTAGCCTTCTGGACTCATTCGAGTCCAGAGTATTTTGTTCCAGTATATTTTGTTGAAGAATAGATGAGTTACCTAAAAAAGCAACGAGAACTCGTCGAACGTCGAAATCGAACCACCCACATTCGACTGAACTGCCCGTATCAGGGATTCAAAATACAGTTCAAAATCACAATGGCAGGAGTTGATGATCAACAACCAACGAATTGCAGACCCGATCTACGGCCGAATGGAGCAATCCAAAATTAATAAGGTAAAATTGATGAGCTCAAGTATGGCGATAAGGACATGCAGGCTCTTCATCGTATATAACTCAAACACGGGGTTACGGATCCATTGCAAAAGTCGATAGGCGATTTCGTTAACCGAGATGGGCTAGCGGTAGATATACATTAATCGCGGAGGGATGCTGGAAAGAAAGTGTTCAGGTCAGACTGCGTTAAAAAATTGGAAGTAGCCGATCGAATGGATTCCACAAAGTAACCCACCTTCGAATATATGTTGGAAATGTTGGAAGCTTCGACTATCTGAAACTATCTGAAGTGATTATCTGAAAGAAGTAAGAACTCTGTTAGAAGCGCCAGTCAATGTATATTGTTCCAGGGAGACGTTGAAATCAGCAATACACCAAGAATTAGAGATTCTTAACCAATCTGGTACAAAATGAAAACGTGATTAACTGGTGTGAAACAATGACGTCGCCTACCGTATTTTGAAAGGACAGTGACCAAGGTTAAAGTAACGCATTATCAAACGATAGCACTGTACCGACGACGACAATGTGATGTTTCTGGTTGGTACGAACAAAATTAAGGGTAGTATTATGTGATCGAGAGATAAGATGATTGGAATCCAAGTGATTTTATCTCTTCGGCATACTTCAAGCTATACAATGAAAGTCGCTTTGTGGAGCCATTGCAAGAGTTTGAAGTCAACACCGTCCAACTAGGGAAGTTGGCTTACCGATAAATCAACTATATCTGAGTGGAACGAATCAGTCATCTGAAACTATAGCTCTGGCTCTACTGATGAAAGCTGGAAAAAAAATCTTTTGTTCAATCTACGTGTGATAATTGGAAGTAGCAGACGAACAAGTATTTAGGCAGAATAGAAAATACCCAAGTGAATTATTTCCAGCAAAAGAAAGTCTGCAGAGTAAAACAGAGTGAACACATTTAACAAATCGCAAAGAGGTTGGCAAGTCCCAAAGAAATTGGTCATGGTGTTAGTACTGGAATCAGGAAAGATGACCCAATCAATCCAAGCATCGTCACTAAGAGGAGCAATAACGAATTGAATAAACTTCATAAGCGTCAATATAACCAGAACAGGAATAACGGAAAAGTCTAGCTTTGAGTCCAGTTATTACCTGGAAGGTGGAAGATACCACACAAGGAAAACACCAACCACCATATAATGTTTCACGAGTACCTGGAAACGAAGTGCACAACCAAGGAGATACACAACCAAAACTACAATCGCATTGAGAAGCTCCAATCAGCGTCATTAAGAAGAGCAATGACGTCATCCACCGTTATGGTCGGGACTAACAGAATTAAAGGTTGTGTATAACGAATTGACTAAATGTCATAAGAGTCAATGTTCGAATCGAACCGGAGACAATTTCTTGAGCGAGGTGAAGATAGACGGTAATACACCAAGTGATTGTGAAAGCTTTAGGCTTCAAACAATTCCATTAAAATATTTTGACAACACGCTTAAACTGTTTCGTTGTTAGGTTGTAGTCTGCAAGCATATACATAAATATTGTATTATATTGCCTACGGTGAATCGTGGGCTGACATTTACCGCATTCATTTACTTATCCGTTTATTACTTATACGATAAAAGCCATTAATATTTTTAACTTAACGATTTTTATCTCTCGGTTTACAGGAAAATAATTCTATTACATTACAATTATGCGGTTTATTAAAGTATCGATTACTTCTCAGAATTTGTATTATGTATATAGGAAATTATGGCTATGTGATGAGAAACCAATTAGGAGTCGATGTGGTAAAATATTATCTTATCCATTCAGAAAAATACTGTCTGGGGTAGTTTGTGTTTGATTTTTCGGATAATTTCCCAAATTGAATCATCCAATGAATTTAGGTCTGGTGAATACATGGTGGCCATTGTTGTGCCGAAGTACGTGTTTTGTAACCATAAGGTTGTACTTTTTATGATGGTACACCTAAACCATCGCCTGTGATGTACCATTTTTTATGTGATCCTAAATTGCTGTTAATTATCATCACAATGTCTCGTTAACAAAAATTAGATAAACCTATATAAATCTCTCCACTAGTATTGTAGTCCATCATCGTCCACCATATGATATCGTTTTTTATCAACATTCGTATTTTATATCTCTACTTTAGAATGAAAATTTGAGAAAAACTTATACCGGTCTAAAACAATGGTCCACCAAGGATATCATCACTTCGATAAGTTTTCTATAGAGTCTTTCTCCTGCCCAAAATCGGCTCCGAATCCTTGTTTATTATAGTATTTTGGTGTCGACGTCCATGTTTCGTACATATGCCGCACAAAACAAAATACCATCACTGTAATCAGAGCTGGTCGTAGGAACCTTTAGTACTCGAACGTTATGACATATATAAATCACTGTCGGCTGGAACGCGTGGTTCATCGAAAAAACTCGATGGCGTAACAGAGACCATGTATCGCAAGGCTATCCAAGCAGATGAGTTCGAAAAGCTTGGTGTTTGATTTACTGGGAAGCTGGTAAACAATACTGTGTTGGGCTTATCTCCAAATACTATAGACTTGGAGAGATAATCAAATGTGTAAGCATGCATTTATAAAGGATGTTTCAACAGATGTGCTTCAAATTTTTTCCGATAGGGACGGTGAACGACGCCATATTTTTTATTGTTATTTTGTCATTTGGAAACTTTATTAGTCTACATTTCATCATGGAACGCTACACACGTGAACAGCGATTGCAAATTTTTTATCAAAATAATCGTTCTCATGATGCAGATTTTCACCGAAAAATCATCTTCAGCGAGGAAGCTCACTTTTGGCTAAATGGATTTGTCAAAAAAAAAATAGTCTCCCTAATAAGTTACGGATTCTTAAAGTACGTATGATTTGAATGAAATATTTTGTTTGGTTCACGATAGATGGCGTTGTAATCGACGAAATTCAATATTTTCAATTTCTTCTTCTTAGAGCACACGCATTCAATTCTGCAATACTTTTGAAATAAAATTGAAGGCAACTTGAATGGTCAAATGTACCGAAACTTTTTGGAAAATGAACTGCCAATATTTCTTGAAAATTTGAGCTTAGATGTGAGACGGAATATGAATTTTCATCATGGCGGTTGTCCTGCACACTACTCGGTGGTGGCACGTGAAATACTTGATCGTGATTTCAATGGTCGCTGAGTCGGTAGAGCTGGTCCGATAAATTGGCCCGCCAGATCACCAGAACTTACTGCGCCAGATTTCTGTTTGTGGGACTATCTCAAAGACAAAGTTTACTAACAAGAACCAACAACACGTGAGAACATGATTGAGCGAATCAGAAATGCGTGTGCTGAAATTCAACCAAACACACTTCTCAGTTGTGTACAATCATTTGAAATGCGTATTAATAAGTGCATTGAAGTCGCAGGCCATCATTTTGAACACTATAATTTTAAGCTAAAATTATTTTATTCACCTGCCATTTACATTAATAAATTGTTTTGATGACGAATTTCGAGTATTTCCAATGAAAACGTAATGTTTTTTATTTCAAACGTATTGCAGAATCGAATGCGTGTGTTTTAAGAAGAAGAAATTGAAAATATTGAATTTCGTCGATTAAAACGCCATCTATAATGAACCGAACAAAATATTTCATTCAAATGATACGTACTTTTCGGGTTTGAATCCCGATAGGGGCAGGATGCAAAAGAGATTTTTCATCATCTGATTACGATCGGTGGTGTTAATGAACACATCTATGACCCCCTGTTGGAGTGCAGAACTCATGGGCCGACCCATCTTCCATGTCAGTACTATAGGCTGGCATGGAGCTATGCAATGCGCAGATGGTTCTACGAAAATCGGACCTATAGCCGTACGTCCTCGATTTGGCCGTTAAGGCGTAAAGTAGGACGTAACTAAGCGAACCGCGAAAGAGCTGGGAGAGCCTTGAGCCCCAAAAAAGATAGCATAGAATAAAATATAAAAAAAAAATACGTACTTTTAGTCGTAGAATCCGGATCTGCAATAAAAAATAGGGCTTCCTATTTTAGTTTAAAAGTTACCCCCGCCCCACTTACAAAGCGGGGGGTGAGAGACTTTTTTATCTGCACTGATGTATTTCCCCCGCGGTATGATTAAATTTTGATTATGGACATTTTTCTGTAGAGTGGCGATTTTTCGAGATATTTGATCGCCTCAGTTTAAAAGAAACACCCGGTATGTTCAAATTCGTTAATAAAAAAAAAAAGTTAGTTCAAAATTCGAACAGTTTGTGTTTTATTCAAAAAAAAAGTTGAAGTGCTCTTACTGAAAAACCCGATACAAGAAATTAGCCAACTTATCAATTGTCTTTGTTAGACGTTTTTGTATAAGTCGGGAGGACAGAGGAATATACACAGCAAAAATATAAAAATGCTGTCAGCAACAACATTTTGCAATTTAATTGCCCGTCTGATGAAGTAAACGTAAAGTCTGGATAGTATGAAAAACCTCGGTTATCGATGCAACTCACTAAACTTTTGGTATGTAGTGAAGACTAAGCCCCAAAATAATTTATTTGATGAGGAGTGTCGTCTTGCTGTTGAAAAACGAAATATAGCCCATAATAAAGCGCAAGCTCGGTTGACAATCGCCCAAGAAAAACTAAAGGGTTCGTGCCTGAAGAATAGTAAATGGTGGAAGGTCTAAAGAGTACAACTAAGTTCTACAAAGTACCAATAAAGTATTAAGAGGTTCTTTTAAGAGGTTATCGGATTGCACCATACCTAAGATCTCAACCATCGAAATCTCTATGTTAACAGCGTTGCGGTGCTCGATACAGAACGACAACTTTCTGATCTACTTATTGTTCCACATGCGTCCCGAACTGAAATTGAATACTTCCCAATACAATATTAATATTCCGCGGGGTATCTTTGTAGATCTGTCTTTTCGATCGTTTGGGAAGAATTACTCCTCTGGCAGACAAAATTATCGGTAACTACCAAGTTATATGATTCCGTTCAAAACGAAGAGTCGCGAAGAAACACAAGGAGATACGCTGCCCCCGATATTTTTACGGATAAGCTGAGATTGTTTAGAGGGTTATGATGAGACCAGTTGTTATGTGAGAGTTTTACATTAAAGAATGAATACGAGAGATTCATTTTAACATTTAAAAGATAAAATTCCTTTCAATGACGAGATCAAATATTTGTAAAATCAAAGCACATCGAGTTCGCTGTCTCGCTGACGTTCCACGTGCTGATTTGGACCGAATGATGGAACGGTTAAGGAGAGAATTGGCTTTCGAGGAAAATACAATGTTCCTGTAAATAAATTGGTTTGTGGAACCATTTCCTTCGTGATACTGGGTCGCTGTTAAACGTTGCATGTTGCATTTAGACAATCAACGCTTTCCTTGCGGTTTAGGGTAATGGAACTTTTGCTCGTACTGTCATAACTTTAACCATTGTGCTAAAAATATGTTTATGTATTTTGGTGTCACCCCGTATTTAAATCAATCATAATCTCAATTGAATATGAATTATAATTAATAAATTATTTCCATTCAACTATTCGGCGTTCTAAACTACTTTAAATAAGTTTTCTTCCACTAATCAGGTTGTGCGTCAATTTACTAATCCGTGACAATAATTATATAGACAAACACTTAGCTGATTATACAATAAAATTAATTATTTATGCTTAACAGCTTCTTATACGAATATACACATAATAATTGTTGAAAAGAATAAGACGACGAAGACGATTGAAAAACTTTTGGAGTTCGTTCAATTAGAGTAAACAAAATCAATTACAGCAAACAATTCTGTATTAACGATCTGGGATTGTAATATAGAAATTTAAATATAATTTTGTTTTTGGTTCGGGACGCACACGTACCATCGGCTTGGCGTACGTGCAATGTGACAATATTAAATTTAGCTTTTTCGTTGCCAGGTCTGCCACGAGATCTCAAATTAATTATTGATTAACAATCTATATGTAATGTTGAAAAATAAATACGTTTACACAATTTTTTATAGCTTCATGAGGGGGATGTTGTGCAATGGGGAATAACTTACCACCCTCTATTTATATATATAGCATAAAACCATAAACACAAAAAGGCGGTTCATAATACATAAAAGGTATATAAAATGCGAACAATGGGATGCAAAAATTATTAATGACAAATACGCGAGTTGATGATGGAGCTTTTTATAAATTAAACAATAACTTCCGATTGATAAGGGCGAGAGGGTGGGGGAGGCATAAAAATACAAATAATGTCGTAAATTGTATAGAAACCCATGAACGGTTTCTCTAAGATATTTATAGACAATAGTCTTAGCGCACAGTGAAATAAATAAATTCGAAAGGGAGGAAAAATCGTTCGACAAAAGCTTTTCAGTAAACAAAATGATAATTTGAAGTTAGCTATAGGAGAGTGCTAGATATTTCTATGAACTCAGGTTTTTTCAACACAAAATATCTTTACGTCAATATGACGTCTAGCCTTAAACAAGTCAGCGAGTCGTCACCACTTTATATTACTCCTAATATAATCTCATTACTTCCCAGTACTCCTAACAGGTATATAAAACGTGGTAGTGTTTACCAGCCCTTGGCCATACAAATAGACTGAAATTATTATGAGATTAAGTTTCAATCCTCTACCGGTTCCAAGACTGTAAGGCCTAAGGTTCATCCTATATCTATAGTATTGCCAAACTATATGGATGGCTTCTGACATTATATCCGATAAGATGCCATCGAACTGTATCTAATCTACTGAGCATCCTTAATGCGTGCTATGTTTCCTATACAGACTAGCTGTCTATCATGATACAGTCATAAGTATATGGGATGTTAGCTGAATATTGGCACAGTATATGTTTCACTTCTAAATCGCACAAACAAGGCTTATAGATTTGCCGAAATAAGTGGTCTAGGTTCAGGCACTATTCACCGGTTCATTATATTATATCTAATATAATGAACCGGTGAATAGTGCCTGAACTCAGGTTTACTGAGCACAATAGTTCCTAAGATTGCTTAAGAGTCTGATCGTCAATATGTCCTCTATCTCGAAACCAGTCAGTGGGTCGCCACCACTTTATATTATTGTATTGTGACTCTGTAGAAATGATCCAGTCCACTAAATGGCTGTAGAGTACCAGAGTGAGTAAGAACACAAACGACCTCATTTCTTCCCATTGCACTCTCACATAACAGTTATTTTATTTATAGTTCCCAGTGCCTTTATAAAACTTAAAGAGTCGCAAACAGGTTTAAATCTAGTCCTTGAAAACCAAATACAAATACAACAATGATTATGAGGTTTAGTGTCAATCCTCTAATGGTTTCAAATGCACAGAAATGCACGGATATTGCGCTTACGCAACCGTTTCGTCCCTTGGGGTTTCATTAAGTTCATCCTGTATCCAATATTGCCAAACTATATCGATGGCTTCTGACATTATATCCGATAAGATGCCATGGAAAGTCCATCAACCATAAAATACTGAACGAATCAATTTTACCATAATGCTTCTCGACCGCTGGAGTAGCGATTGGTGTTATTCCTCCCCTCAAAGTAAATCACGGTAATTATTTACAGAGTCGGCTTCCGGCCTGGAAAGTGGCTTATCTAATCCGAACAACTTTATCAAGGGGTAATTTTAGGGTTTAAAGAAACACATAGGGACTTCTTAAAGGATGTGAAAACAAATCCCAAAGTGATCCCAAAATTTATATAATTAAAATAAATTTGGGATTTTCAATTTTCATGAAAAACATAAACCATAAAAATAATTTATTAACATTTAACGATTTTTTGGCCCATTTACATACAACAATTAAATTGTTTTTTTTTTCATTTCGGTTTTTATGGCTTCTGTGAGTGTGACACATCTTAAATGTTGAAAAATTCTTATCCTCTTGATTTTCTTATTAATATGGAAAAGTTTTAAATTATTCGGATATTAAAAAAGGTTTGGATTGATCTTTATTATACACACCAGATTTTTATATAATCCCATAAGACGTTACACGTTGTATGTGAATGTCTAGATAGCCTATCACAATCTACAACTATATATGGAGTTACTTATAGCAACCATTTATTGTGTAGCCAAGGTACAGCCACTTCTCGCGACTAAAATTACATTGAGAACCAATGAGATCTTACCAACACTGGGAAAAGTACACAGTGCTATTCTAAGTTTCAACCTTGCTGGAGTTAAAATTGCTCGCCGTGTGAATACTCCTCTCATGATCTATTCCTTACCCATTAGACAGCACCGAGACTCCGACTGGAGATTTTTTGAGGTTATGAGTTTTTTAATTGGTCACGAATACGATCGCGGTTACAGTTTCGATGAGTAAATCACAGGGTACGTCCACCATTGTTCGAAGTATCCGTGACCGCATTCTTTCCACTTTTATTATGTTTGAAGCACACGCAGAGCCCAACAGCTTAATACCATGTGCCCAGATGGGCTTAAGTATCATTTTGTACAGCCTTAACCTTAAGTGTTTTCCAATAAACCAATTTAGTTTGATGCAATTTAATTTGATTTGTTGACGTTAAGCTTCAATGGGTTTTTTCCACGTGAGTCTTCTATCTAAATGTAATCTTAGATATTTAATACTTTCAAGTTGTGGGAGAGTGGGTTTATTTAGTCTCACTGGCGGGCAGTGTGTGCTGGGGCATAAGTGTGCTGTGTAGATCAAGTACAACACTGACCCGAATGCACTGCCTTGAAGTTCTCCTGCATGAATGTTATATAAATCTGTGGATACGGTGTTATAATTTGTGGCGTTCACAAATACGACGAATAGTCACGCCACAATAGAAATAAAATAGTCGAAAAAAGATTTCGATTCAAAAACTCTGTAATTCGCTAGAACTATTGCAACATAGCCTCACAATATATATAGAAACGAAATGCAACATACATCAAGTCCGGTCGCATATGCCTGATGAGGTGGATTTGATCTTTTCGATCACACAACGAGTCAATGACGTCATCAGATCGGAACGGAGATTACAGATTACAAACAAAGATGCCAAACATTTCATAAGACAAACGTCTTCATCGGCTGCTCAATCAAACGAGCCCTAGCTCAATCAATGCCACTCTGTGGAGTTCAAATTTAACTTTCCATTCATCATTAGCTGTCACGATTACAGCACGCAGCATCATTATCTTACCCTACAAATTCACCAAAAACACTTGTATTTGATTGACTTTACTTAAAGGCGTATCTGCAAAATTCATTAGACTGTCTTGATTTCCAACTTGATCGTTAGGTTTAAACACTTCGCAAATATATTTACTTTCTCTACATCACTTCTTGCCCAAATTCTATCAGGGACATATTGCAGGGAGTGAGAGAGTTGGTTGTTTCAGCTTAAATGTGGCTTTCCCCAATCAAAAATCCGTTGCTTCAGTAGCTGTACGTCCCTTGAGATAATGTTGAAGCACTTCGTCATGTTCATCTATATGAAGCGATTTTTAGGGTTTTAATCGCTTTAAAATCGCATATTAAGCGTTTGGTTATTTAAGGCTAGATGGCGCTAATTTTAGAACTTGCGTGTTAAGAGTTATAAAACGTTCCTAACGTTCTAGGTAAACCCTTTGCTACACAAAAGTCTAGTAAATTGGGGATTTTTTTGCCTGTCAGTTAATCAGTGGTGTGCCAGTAGTTTGGGTGGCCAGTAGATATGTGATCCATCGTTTCATTCTGTATATACGTTCTCACAGTGGTTTTCCCTTTGTAGAAATTAATCTCGAAACCCATAATTCACAAATGGCATATTCTGTTCCTCGATGTGATTTTCCGCTAGGCTCCTTAGTATCGTACATGATGTATACTGAGATCTGCAGGTAGCTCATATTTGTAAAGTGAGTTTCGGAAATTAGCCTAATATCGATATCGTTTTCAATAAGACAGTTTTTAATTAGAAGTTGCATGAGAGTATAGTCATGTTTTTAGGCATAAGACTCATATTAAGTTCATTGACGTCAGCTAGACATTAGACAATAATATTGGATTGTCGTGAACAACACACCATCTAAACCATTATCGCACGACAATGTCCGAGTAGTCCACTCAACAAATCATTTATCAGCCCCAAAATCTCTGTTGAGAAGATTTGGTTTCAAGCTGTGTGACTGCATATTTAATGTTTCAATTTGAGCATATCACCAACGGCGTACAATGAAACAATTTTGAAGGACAGACCATTAAAATAATCGCAAATTAGAAATAATTGATATAATTGTAATCGCGTGTATGGATAAGGGCAACGTCAATCTCAAGAGTATATTATATATACTGATTATAAAATAAACCGACCTGTCAATCCATTTCTGACAATTTTGCAAATACCAAACGAAATCATTTAACTTCCATTTGTAGAAGAACATTATCGCGTGAGTCTATACCTCCCGCACATTATATAAGAGTACATATGTACAATTTGGTTCATCAAATGTATAAACGTTTCCACGTATAATATCTAATAACAAACCAATTCATTAACATAAACAATCAATTTAATTAAGCAAAATAGCAACAATTAACGAGACAAACAAACAAATCAATATTAGTCGTTATGTAATTGGCACACGATGACAAACATTATATCACTACAATTTACCAATTAACCATTATAACAATTCGTGTATGCTCGACACGTACTTATTCGAGTCCTTCCATATCGAGCGTTAGCCAACTCTTTTTTTGATAGCGGAATCAATTTGTAATTTGAATCGTATGACTTACAAAGTAACTTTACAAAACGAAATCCGGAAAGATGTATCATGAACTTGGAATTGGGAACCCAGAGGGGTTAAGAATGGAAACGAAACTGTGGTCGCCAACTCGGTTGTGACTCACACGTATTGGTCACTGGGAGCCAAAAACTCATCTAACTAACGGTTAGTAATAGTACAAGTTCCATTCGGCTGGATAATATTTGCTGCAAATATGGAGTACGGATCGTCTCTATACCAATTGTAACAATAAGTAAATTGAGTGGCTTGATTGGCTCACTGCAGTTTATTGATATTGGTAATTTATTGATATTGGTAAAGTTTTTGACTCAAACTGCCTTGCAATGGAATTACAGATAAATTCCTTGATAGGCATAACAGCTACATACGCCATCGTTAGTAATAGGTCTTAGTGGAAGGAACGTTAAGATTTGCTGAAATACTTTTTAGCTCTTGTGCAAACAATATTACCAAAAAATGGAACGTTTTTGGGTATTAAGAAGTACAGGATGGTAACCAAGACGACTGAGTGCCATATACAAAAGATCCATACTTTTGCCAATTTGTATAATCGGATCTAAGTAACTAAAAAATTTAATTGTTCCATGCTAGCCGTAGAGGGTCATAGATATGTTATACAAGGGATCATAACCACATGCAGAGTAGCATAGTACATCCAAGTCACGGTAAGGAATCAGTTGGCACAAAGATCGAAATCCACAGTCAGGGTTGGAACCCCATGCTTTTTGCTCCTCCTGACAAAGTTTTGTATCTGGACAATTTGTTAGCAACCAAAACCTCTAAGGGATACTAAGGGTGGACTACATTTTTGCTGAACACTGAAAGATTATTAGAATTTCATACATTTTTCACTAGCAGCTTCCTACACTTATAAGGCAATAAAATGCATAATTCGTGTGATACTCACATCAAATTTTTGTAACGAAGAATGAGGGGAGATACAATTGCCCTATCTTATATACATTCTCTACAATCGATCTGGTTTTCATTAAATAAAGATGAAAGAAGCTTACATATGTATCTAAAATCATCGATTTGGGAAAACATTCACAAAACTGAAATTCAATTGAATTATATCATCATCTAATCGAAACTCGAATAGTGATTCATCAAGTAGAACAAATTACGCAAAACCATTCGATTGAATCGGAACAACATGAACAATAGGAGTAGGGTTTGCCAGATGCACCAGACTATATATCATCAAATTCTTATTATGAAGATAACAAGGGAAATTATTAGAGATGGGAAAGGGATGATGCAGATATATATATATATATATATATATATATATATATATATATATATATATATATATATATATATATACATATAATGGGTTTTCCATTATATGTGTGTATATATGTGTGTATTGTATGGGTTTAGGTCTTGATTACTTAAGGACTTATCCAATGCAATCAATGCCACGGTATTCTCAAGCGTTAAACATCGCTCAGACCACACATATGGCGAATGTTGCAAAAATATTGGCTTGTACCCTTATAAGATCCAGTTAACACAAGAACTAAATCCACTCGTTCATATATGAAGTGCTGTACGTTCCCAGATTGGGCTCTGAAAATGTGAAAGAAGATGATTCAATGAACATGTTACATCCTATAAATCGTCTTGTCGATTGGCCGCCTAGATCGTATGGTTTAACACCTCTACACTTTTTTCATGGGCTCACCATTGGTCTATCTCAACAAGCCGGCGTCGTAAGAGAAGCTCAGAGCCAATATTCAACAAGAGATAGCAACCGTTTCTGTCAAAATGTAGTGTACATATGAACGATGTCGAATTCCAGATATAAAAGTTAAGATTGCACCTCAAGCTAATAATAAAATTTCCGAGATATTTCAAATGGTTTGCGTTTTATTTAACATAAAAAGCTATCAAGGCCTTATTGGAAAAACCTTTATATATATATATATATATATATATATATATATATATATATATATATATATATATATATATATATATATATATATATATCGTAAATTTCCAAGTTGGTTTCTTGAAAACCAAACGAAACGTATTGAATAACAATAACTTTATCAGTATTATGAATATGTAAAATAACTCCCAAGATGGGAATACCAACATACGGGAATCAGGTTATATTGCATCTCTCTATAACAAGAACATATTTTATAACTTCACTTACATTATAACTTTTGACTATATACAATTTAGACATATTAATAACCTGAATACATACGAGTATAATATTACACTTTATCCCATCCATGAATAATATTTCCTCTTATCAGTGGCGTGTAACTGATTGACATTCGTATACATTTTTGTACTAACCTCACCCAAGGCACAATGTATAATTATTAAATCAAGAATTTATCGTACCTTATGTGGGTGTATGCCACCACCCTATCTTAATTTTTTTATCAATTCAACGAGTAAAAGTTAGTTTATAACAAATAACTTTGTTTTTTAACCCCTCCCCAAAACCTACACCTTTTGGATTGATGTGGTTTTAATTGTGGCACTATATAATAGAGCAAAATTCGATTTACATACAAGATGAGTATACTACAAAATATTCATCTCATTAAATAAATAATTAAATTTGAAATATTTATAAATTTACATTCCAACGGGTTGAATTTTTTATTATATATATTGCAGCGTTTCGCAGTATTAGGTAGGCGAGCCGTGATGGTGCGTCCTAATTAAAAAAAGTGTCAAACGGAAGGAAATTGCCAAAAACACATGTGATGCTTCATTCAATGATTGTCACAGGTCAATGATTGTCACAGGTCCAACAACGTCATATTTAAGTGTGTGTGTTTCAAAACACCAATGCCATATGAGACACCAGATCCAGAAAGCTTATATTTTGCAAAAAATCGAATTACGACCGGCAACATATATTATTTTATCAGCTACTTTCGAAGAAGAATCATAAATCTCCTCAAGCTACAGAGACATTATACGTAGGACGGTTTGTAAATCTCCCAAAACATATTTTAGTAAAAGCGACATTTAGGGGTAACGTTGTGAAACTAAAGTTATAAAAAGCTAAAATTTAGGGGAAATGGTGGGCAAAAAAGTTGCATTAACATTAAACAAACTTAATAAGACCTGTACGCTGTACCTAATCCAAATTGACCAACTCTGTTATAACAACAGTAAATCCAGTAAGTGGTGCGTGATGCGATTAGATCATTAGAGCAGTTGTTATCTAATTAGATCATCAGAGCAGTTGTTAAGTAAATGGTATCACACGTAAATCTTTTCTGACAAAATCCAAAATTTTAGTGTAAAGTTGTCGCGAATACCTATACCTGCCTAAACTAACACGACAAAATACTTCTTAAATATACTCCCTTGCTTAGCAGACCTTCGAGCATTCGAAATTTCATAAAATTCAATGGTTGTCACGACACAATGAGCACAAACATCAAAGTCCTCTCAACACTATACTCTCAGCAAACCAACAACACACTTTCGTAGAATACTCATAAATCTCCCTAAACTACATAGACATCATGTAGAACGAGTTTTTCATCTTTAAGGACAATGTACGACTGTATAGATAATATTCCACAACATATTAAAGATAAAGTTAACATTTAGGGGAAATGGTGTACAACAAAATTGATCGAAAAACTAACATTTAGGCTATACACTATGCAACAAAAGTTGCATTAACATTGAAGCAAACTTAATAAGACTATTACCATCTCCAGTGACCAACACTGCTGTAATTATATTAATCAAGTAGCTGGTGCGTGATTCGTAATGTCCGCATATCCAGCAGTTACAAGCAAATTCGTGCATTGGTTACTACACAAAATCCAATGTTTGTCACGTCATTCAATTGGCGTCATTCATAAGTTTAAAACTATAGTCTAGCAGAATACTAAAGATTTCCAGCGTTACTTAACCACTATACTCAGCAAGCCAAAAGTAGCGAATAATGAACAGTGTTACCCTTGCAACATACTGTATCGATCTGGGAATCATGAACAATCGATATAAAGAGAAGATAGCCGATGATAACTAATTAGATCATGCCACCTTACGGATAATATATAATCTTGCATCAGTAATCTGCCCGTGTATAAGAGGACTAAGCTTTATGCCCATCAAATGATCAACAAGCTACCTGTATATCGATTTTCAATTGAAGCTTCATGCAACATTGTTATTTTTTAAGAATCAAATGGATAACCCCTAAATGTTGTCTGTATGGGTGTTTGCAATTTTTGTTGCCCAATAAACCGCCTTAATGTTTACTTTTTTGTTGTATACATATAGTTAATTGGATTGGCAAAGACCAGATTTGAATACCGAAAAGGATGGAATCATAAGGAGTACGTACGCAAAAAAAGGTTGAGAAACACTGATCTGCTTTAAAGTCATAATTAAATTCAATTAAAGGGGATTAGCGATGTGTATAATTATTTTATAAAATTGTTGATGAGTTAAATTTCGTTCTAAGAAGGATTGTACAATTTTATACAGTTGAAACACCTCGGTTTGATTACAAATTAAAATGTTAACCTCTAATTGTGCATATTATCTTAAATATGCAAATGTAACAGATGATGCTGTATAAATGTACAATATATAAAGAGTTTTAAATATGAATATAAAAGCTTAATTAGAACTTTTGATTGCGTTTAATAACAAGATAATTGAGTTAAGGAGAATATTGTTGTATTGTATGACGAACGTTTCGTCCAACTGCACAAAATTATTATTAATTTAATTATGAAATGAAATTGGAAATTGTTCATTCGTTTATCAAACTATCCTTAGGAAAATACAATATTTTGCTTCGATAGACTCTATTAGTAATAAAATCGATGAATTTGTTGAAAACCAGCATAATACGTTTTATTGTATTGTGGTTTATTTTGTTTGAGATGTCTATAGAAGGTTTGTTTAATATAAAAGCATAGAAAAACAGATTTTATTTTGAATTCGAAATAAATTAAAAAAGCTTTTCATAATATTGAGCTTGAACGGTTGGTTTCCACTATATACCAGTGTCGGAAAGTTTTGTTCTAAATATTCAATTAATCTTAAAGTGGATCATCCTTGGGCTAGGAACGGGCGAGCAACTCTTACTTGTGGTGCTGGAATATAATATTTGTCGCTAACCGAAGCACAGTACTGTACTGGAACATAAACAGAGTTCCACTAAAGCCAAAAAATATTTGGCAAAAAATGTTTATGACCTTGAGCTCCAACACTTTAATAAGAGGAAATTCAATAATCAAGTGCATTCGATTAGAGAGATGGCTGATTACCAAAACTGCCAGTCGCGCACATAATTTCATTTCCATTTTCAAGCCACAATGTGGGTGGATGACATTGAGGAAAAAATTTTCAATTTCGGTTTGATGACGGGAGGAATCGAATGCCAGCTTTACAGTATATATGGCAATTATTCGAAACCTAGATTAAGTAGTTTTCTAATATGACGACAAGAACTTCATCATCGATGTGGGAATATTGTAACAAAAAAAATGGAATGGAACGAAAACTTTCGGCAGGCCTGAGAGATGACTAGGATCCAATGAAATAAATTAATAGCTCAGAACCGAATACTGGAATACAAATCGGGAAACACAAATCTTGGCTGGCGTTCCATAAAATTTCGAAATTTTCAGCCTCATTGAAGTATGTATCTTGTAAAACAGTGTATGATATATGATATCATACACATATCAGTAAATTGTAGAATAATCGTTGCGAGATTTCATCCAATCATTCTGCGGAAAAAGATACAATCCAGTTCACAGAATAACTACAATCATATACGAGACATTAGATTTCCACACAAACATACGTATATCACCTAATGGCAGAATAAGGAACCAAATAAAGTTCAAATCATTTCAAGATATCAAGGTAGTGAGAAGTGACCACCAAGGTAATAATACTTCAGTTTCGTATCTAAACAGCTTGAAAGAAATTTAAGCCTATATCAAAACGACAGCCAATATACTCGGGAACCATGTATACAGACCCAAACCATTGATCAGCGATAATACATGGAAGGAAAACGAAGAATGTACCAACAACATATGTCACAGTTCAAAACGTCAATACGAAGCTACGTCATGAGAAATTATGAAACATTTAGCCAAATAAAAATGTGGCCTAAGATAATGCAAAACTGGCGTGAAATGTCCTTACTGGACATGAATATCTGGAATTCGCCACTATGCCTATCTAATATTTGTGAATAAATGTTTTAAGAGGGGTCTGAGGTGGTTTAACAGAGGAATAAATGTTAAGTCCCATATAGAGAAACAAACCAATCAGTGAAACGTAACAAGAAAGCGACAACCAAAAGAGTTCGTGCGTTCAATCTGATTTAAGCATATTCTCTTAAATCAGAGATAGAGGATTGAAATTAAACCATAACTAGTGACGAATGGTTCGTGGCACATTTATACTAATTGGGAAACCGCCAAATGATGATGCGGAAAAAAATCAAGGTGAAAGGATTGTACAGGATGTCCGCCGGGAAGGTATACTACTTTGTTTTGCCGCCATTTTGGTAAACGTTGGGCTTGACAGTTCATATTTGTCAGTCGTGAAGTAGACACGTAGCAAATTTATTATGGAAAATTTTTCGATAAACCAACGTTTTTTAATCTTTAAAACATTTTATCAAAATCAATCATCGATTACTGTGACGATAAGAAAGTTACGTGAAATTTTTGGGAGAAACAACGTGCCAACAAAACGCACTATTTATCGTGTAGTGAATGATCTCGAAGAGAGAGTGTCTGTAGGTGATAGGTCAAAGCATGGGCCACAACGTACTGCACGATCGACTGAAAACATTACTGCCGCTCAAGAACGTGTTCAAAACAATCCATCAACCTCAATTCGACGCCGTGCTCAGGAGCTTGGTCTTCAAAGAACAATTTTGGCCACAATTTTGCACAAGGATTTGCATTTGTTTCCATTTAAGATTCAGTTGACACAAGAGCTTCTTCCACAAGACCATTTACGCCGCCGTTCATATGCCAATAGGATGTTACAGTTCGCCCATGATTTTCATGAAAAAGTCATAGTGAGTGACGAGGCACATTTTCATTTGAATGGATATGTGAATAAACAGAATAGTCGGTTCTGGGCAATGGCAAATCCTCAAATTATTCATCAGTCACCTTTACATCCATTAAAAGTGACAGTCGGGTGTGAAATTTGGTCAAGAGGAATCATTGAACCTTATACTTCTTTGAAAATAAAAACGGCGTAACGGTACCTGTGAATTGGGGAGCGATATCCTGATATGATTAAAAACTTTTTAACGCCACAACTGCATGCTTTGGGCTTGATTAACATGTGGTATCAACAAGACGGTGCCACATCGCATACAGCCAGGATTACAATGGAATTACTGCGATACCTTTTTCCACAACATTTCAAAACATGCTGTCACTTGATTTGAATTCTCCGGACTTCTTTTTGTGGGGATATCTAAAAAGCAAGGCTTATGCACGCAAACCAGAAACTTAAACAAAATATTCGTGATGAAATTAATGAAATACCGCGTGAAATGTGTGAGAATGTAATGAAAAATATGCTCAAAAGGGCTCGCATTTGTGAGGCTAACAGAGGATATAAGATCCAAAACATTTATCAATATAAGATCCATTCTCTTTCATTTAATCCAAAATTATAAACAAACAAAGTAGTATACCTTCCCGGCGGACACCCTGTATATCGTTCTAATGGGGTTTCTTCATTTGACGGTAGTCGATGTCGATTATACCTCATGGATCTCATAAGACTATTATCATCACCTTGCTAGCCGATAGAAAATCTTGTAGGGTCTATTGTTCATTGGTAACCAATTTACGAACGGAAAGCTTTTCACTTAACAGGTCAAGGGTTAATATTATTTTGTATAGTAAATTGTTAATGTTATATAGAATCTATATAAAACCAAGTCGCGTTAATAAAGATTTCAAATCAATAATTCGTTTGACTGTATGTAGTAATTGTAAACTTCATAAATGAAAGCTTAACACCGTTTCAATTTTCACTTACATTATATAAAGCAAATCTCCAGTGTCGCTCTACATGAACAGCCCTGCAAAGAGAAAATGTTCATAAATCAGTCAGATTATGTAATTAATGCAAGTCAATCAAATTGAAATTTAATTGGTTTTATAATCTCAGTTATTCATTTTACATTTCCCCAACATCATCAGCACCACCATCACCACCACCATTTATAAATTTTGGTTTTATTTCACGATTGAATAGAAAGATTTGAAAACGTACCAATTAACGATATATAAAGGAAAGATTGTCTACCCATTGTATGCCTATAGAACAGTTTACCTATTCAAAACGAGATTTATTGTCTGGTGTGGTTTATACAAGTACACGATTCTTATGATATGCTTTCATGTTAAGAAAAGCTTTTTTTATTTATGTTTTAAAGAAAGATATTTTAAGGAGTCTTATAATTAGGAAGCTTAATGAAATCGGTTTGGATACGCGATTCAAATTTGTTAACCCTGTTTTAAATCCTGGTAAGGTGATCAAATAAGACATGAAAATCTCTTAACAATACTTCACCTAACAAGCAAATATAAGACACAACACATGGCTCGAGACAAAATGTTACCAAGAAGAGGACTTACCTCTGAGAGGCGAAATTCTTGATAGACTAACAAATTGTACAGTGATACTACAATCAAAATCGACCATTGAATCGTTCTCTGGTAAAATCTCTAGGTCCTAGTGTCAGGTCAACGTATACCATTTGGACTAGTGACGTCATTTGTGTTTGATGCATAAAGTAGATCACTGTCAAGATATTTATTTATCTAGACAATCTCGAATTGCTTAAGTATTGTTGAAAAACTGTTGAAACACTCTCGTTTCACTACTAGTCTTAGAGGTTTTTCAGTCTGATCATCGGTCCACTGAAACAGGGGGGTATTATGAAAAATTCGATATCAGATCTGAAATCGGATTTCCGTAAAATCGAATGTCAAAATCGAACTGCTATTTAGAAGACGAATTGCATTTTGGGTTATCGAATTGATTAGTCATTATAGTCAGTTAAAACACAACAACAAAATAAAATTTAGCAACTTCAAGTGAATTACAAAACTTATTATTGCTAACTTCATGCTTTTTTGACAAATTTGACCAAACAATTTTATAATAGGAAAATTTTCGATATCGCATAAAATTCGATATCGGACTATTTTATAATAGCCCCCCAGAATAAATATTTAATTGTGCTAACGAATCGTTACTGGTATTTGAAAGACCGCTCAATATCTTATGAGTAGACCCCGGATGTTTATGCACCAAAAACAAGTGAAATATGTAAGCAAATATGCAACAAAATATCGTTAAATATGCAATAAAAAAACATGTAAATATGTAATAAAATTTCTTATTAAATGAAACTGTATTTCGTGTACTAAAAATTCATAAAGAAAACTGTGCCAAATTATAAAAGGATCAGTAAATGTTACAGTGAACCATAAAATTAATTCTTAAATTTTCAAATTTGAATCCTTGTCGGCGATCGCTCAATAAAGCTTTATATTTGGAAAAACTTCGTTCAACTTCAACCGATGTTAAATTAGCATATTTGTAAAATCTTATGATATCTGGTGATACATTTATTGTTACCCGAACGTTGCTTAATGAAACTTCATTAATTTGTTTTATCAAGGATCAATCTAAATTCGTTTTATGAAATACTGAATTAAATTTTTGATACTATTCATTTTTGATTCATCTGCACTTAACTTTTCTAATGACTCTGAAAGTAATAATTTTCTATTTTCAAGTCTCTTTATGGTTTGTGGTAAGAATCCATAATTTTCAAAAATAAAAACTAAATCATTTTAAATTTTAGCTGCAAGAAGTAATTTTCTCGCTTCAAAAATGGAAATCGTTCATGAGGAATTATTAAAATTTGGCATGCAAAAAAAGGATTATTACTATAGAAATATGTATTTATATGCAATTAAAGGGTAAATATGCATATATATGCAAAAACAATATGATGCCAAATTATTCAGTTTCTTATGAATAGAATTTCTACCTTTTTAAAATTTAAAAATAATGAACGACAAAAAATATGTTTTTACATGAACATCCGGGCTCCACTTATGAGTCAATAATGCTAGTTCTACAGAACTAGAGCATCTGGCTGGTACTCTTCGTGTGAAAAAATATTTTAATAATGTGGATACTACTTCGAAATCTTGATAGACTACTCTAGTCATTAGTAGGTCAGTATAGTGTTCCAAAAAAGGTTTCAAAAATTCACCACAGGCCAAAGTAAATAGAGATTTAAAGATAAATGAATCGTAAAAGTTTCTCGTAATATGTCTGTTAAGCCACACATTAATTTAAGCCAGATAAGCTTTTCATATTAAAAATGACATCACAATTTTTTTATATACGTCATATCGAACCACTCGGAATTCTATTTTTTTAAAAGACTATCCTAAATGCATTTACAGCGAGATTTGGGATATGTCATAACTGGTCACTTCACAGCATTCGAGCTCATCAAACTGTATTGAGGTCCCACTGCAGTTCGATTAGATATGTTAAATACAAATCACTTTCATTTAACATATTTTTTTTATCCTATAGTGTTGCGTTGCAGTCACCAAGCATAATCGAATGATTGTATCCTACTTCTAAAATCTTACCTAACCTCCATATACGAAGCAACTCAAGCACTTATATGGATGTGAAGTATGTCACAGATCCCAGATTTCTTCAATGTGTAGGTATCACACTGTTAAAAACAATTCCCATTGGAAAATAAGAACTTTCCTATGAGAATTTTTAGTACAAATTTAAACAATTGAGTGTTATTTTTGTCGACTTAGATATGTATATTTAAAACGATAATTAAGAACTATACGCCGAAGTCACACAAAAAAGAGGTAGTTTAAGGTAGGAAATATATTGGTCTATAATATGTTATAGTCAGAAAAAGATTAACAAATCAAATATTGACCAATAATGGCCATCCAATTTCAAACAAAATTTATGTCAATATACTTAACAAAAAAAATATTTATTTCAAAAATACCTTGGTCAAGCGACTTTAGCACAAGATGGTTTTAGGTAGAAAATTCACTAGTCAAGCTCATGTAATACTCAGACCTGGATCAACATCTCTAGGATTGGCCGATAATGGCCATCCAATTTCAAGTCAAATATATGTCAATATACTTAACAAGAAAAATTATCTTAAAAACATACCTTGGTCAAGCGAGTTTAGACGAGGTGGTTTTTGGTAGACAATACACTAGCCAACCTCATGTAATAGTCAGACCTGGATCAACATCTCTAGGATTAAAAATTCTGATTAAAAATTTAAAAAAAAGATTTTATTACTAATCGACAATTGTCCTTCACACTTTAAATTAACATTTTTGTCACCAAACTTATCATCCGTTTTACAACCGAAGGATCAAGGCGTTATAAAAAGCCTTAAAAGCCATTACAGAGAAATCTCTTATTAAAATTGGTCAGAAAGTTAGATAGCGATCAAAACATTGTCGTAACAATACGGTCGTAACATTGATAGATGCGGTTGAAATGGCTGCTACAGCGTGTAATAGAGTTAGTAGCCAAACTGTAGCTAACTGTTTTAGACATGCCGTATCATGTTTATTCTACTGAAGTTCTACTTAATCAATTAACCCAATGGTCTGCTTTCATAGGAGCATATGTCCAAGATAAAAAAAAATTATAAATTATATTAACCAATGAAGAAGTAACATTAGAAGATATTGTATAGGCGAGGTGATTAGAATATCCATCAATGACACAAACAAGGAAAATGATGATGACGCTGATAATAGTACTGGGTTTATTCCTCCCTCTTATTCCTCCTCACTATCAAACACTATGTACAATCCTTGTCGCAAGCTCACTAAAAGTGTGCTTTTTATGCGCGTCAGAAAATTGGAGCAGGAGTTTATACGGAACAAATGGATGAAGCAATCAACCATGTCTGAATAGTTTACAAACATACAACAAAGTCAACAATATTCCCCTTTTAATAGTTTCAATATCTTAACAAAATCTTAGGTACATATGGTATGCACTACTAAGTTAAGACAAAATTTTTTTAAAGGGTTTTAAACGAATTTCGTTTATTGCGACGTTCGGTTATAACGACGAATCCTACTGATATTTTCAATGTCGTTATAAGCTAATTTCACTGTATATATATTTCAATAATAGTTGCCTATCCAACCGCTAGTACCGGCGAATGAGCCACTAGTAGTTCGGTTCTTATCTTTGTTAAATTCACTATGGTTTATTTAGCAAAGTTAAGAACCGACTATTTTTTGTAATTGTCGATAGACAGCGGTGTGAATGAAATCAACCGGATAATCGTATGAATTTCATTTTGAATAATACGAAAAAACCGAAAGATCAAAGAAATAATTTACAGTGTGATCTCAAATTATTTACATTCATACTGTAGCAATACAATGTACGCATCATTTATTCATTTTAAATTGTGACTCAAAATCAGCATAATAGCAGAGTCGTCTTGATTTGAGACGGTAATGTTGTGGTTTGTGTTTTTGATATAATTAGTACTAATTCTTATATGATTCCAACATAAATGTACTCAAGAAAAAATTTATACTATTTTTTCTTTTGTAGATTTATCCGCTCCTATCATATTTCGGCCAACTAAAACTTTGGATTATTACAAGGTTTATGTTAAATTGCTCACATTTTAACGGAATAAATTTTAACAATATCAGCAAGCTCTTTTCAGCCAATGCTAGATATGTTAATCCAGCTATGGTTGAGTATATTAACATATATTTTACTCGAAATTGGATGGCCATTATCGGTCAATCCTAGAGATGTTGATCCAGGTCTGACTATTACAGATTGACAATTGTTTTGTCTACCTCAAACTTCCTCGTGCTAAAGTAGCTTGACCAAAGGATAAAAAAAAAAGTTAAGTTAAGTTGTTGTGGCTGCTATCGCACACTTAGACTAATTTTGATCCGTTGTGATACCACTCTATACGGCTATAGGTCCGAGTCTTTTCGTAAAACCATCTGCGCATTGCATAGCTCCATGTCAGGCCTATAGTACTGACATGGAAGATGGGTCGGCCCAAGGATTCTAAACACGACAGAGGATCCAGATATGTTCATTTTTCACCACCGATCGCACCGCCCAAACGATCGAAGGTGAAAAACCCATTTTGCATCCTGCCTCGATTCGGATTCGAACCCGGTGCCTCCCGCTCCAACTGCCGCAGCTTTAACCACTGCGCCACCTGGGTTGACCAAAGGATGATTATATGAAAAAATATTATGCCGTGAATTAGATTTTTTTTCTGGTAATTAAATATTAACAGATTTTCTTATTGGAAAAAATGTGATTATGGTTTGTATCCTTGGTTTGTGGTTTACTTTGGTATTGGATTTAGTACACTCATGCAGTATATGATTTTGACAGCGAATCAAATGTCAATAGTATTCTATATTTATTGATTTAATGCGTAAAATGTTATTATATTTTTACTGGGATAGTGAAATAATTATTTTCTTAACATCTTTAGGGTTAAATAAATTATATTTAGGAATATTAGAATATTAAAAAATTAAGTTTTGAATTATTTTCATATTGGTTTTTATATGATCTATTTCTATCTCGTTTTTCCCATCAAAATTGTATAAATATATGCTAGATTAATCTAAATATATGCTAGATTAATCTCACTAAGCAATACAATTGTATTTAATTGATTTGTATTGAATCATATTTAATTTTTCCTCTTGAAATACTGATGTATTTTCATTTTCTTTGAAAATGTTGTAAATTTACAATAATTACAGTGTACATTTCACAACTACATAGAGAATTCAATTGGAATTAGTAAAATTCCAATTGGATTTGTATACGTATACAAAAAATCTGGGAAAAAAAATCTGTGACATACTTCACAGGCTCGCACTTATTTGGTTAATTTCGTGTGACCTATGCTATGCCAGCCAGGAGAATCCAAAATCTCGATTCGGGTGGAGTTCAACGTTGATCTATTGAAGGCTAGATGGCAGAGGTGATGTTCGAAAAAAAAAATTGAGAACTCTCGTTCTAGAGTTTCGGATTTCTTGCGCGAATCTCGAACCACTGAAAACAAAGTTATTAGTTCGCCAACCAGGAGCGAAAGAATAAGAAGAAACGAAAAGGGTGATTATGAAAAAAGTTGGGGAGGGGAGATGTTTTTGAACCATCAAGAGGTGACGACGCAAACTTATGGTGACGAAAAACAGAGAATAAAAAAGTTGGATGACGGTGAAAATGTGAATAACCGCATCCAAACTTAAGTGAATAATTTAAGAACTCGATAAAGTGTAGTTCATCATCGGAGACACGTGCCCGATAGTGGTTGCTTAGTGCCATCAGATTACACGACGATGATACAGTTGAGTCTTCGAGTTGGTTTATTTTGTGATATCTGTGGGGTAGCTACTGATCTGTGGGATGCTTACTCGCTCAAGCATAGAGCAAAGCTGGGTACACGTGCTGGTAGACTGGCGCACAACTTAATCAAGATTTTTTTGTTACACTAGCCGATATAAAAATTACATTAGTCGGTTCAGGGCATTAGTCAGAGGTTACTGTGTATAGAAGGAGCGAGATTTAATAGCAATCTATCATACTCTATAATATTTTTGATATTTTGTCGAACATCGAGAATTGACAATTTACTCCGACCACAACCCTCTCACAAAGACTAAAGTGACTATTGAACGAAATCAACAATAATCACATTACATGGATTTTATATTAGATTTTATATTAGAACTATAAGCTATCACCATCTAGCGGTGTGCAAGGAGCACACTGTAGCAAGCACACTTCCCGGTTTAGGGTACCACTCAATCTCAATAATACAATGGCATGATCGAACATTTTCACCATCAGGTCAATAAAGCTTAAAATGCCAGAGGAAACACTATTCATTGGAGCTCGATAATATACTGCCTCAGAAGTTGCTATGATCGAGCACAATTAATATCAGCGATCAAGAGGCCATAGTATCCTGCCCAATAGATCTCTGGTTCTGTTTCCTAAAATCGAGGCCTAGCTTCACACTTTTCTTCTATACGGTGTGCCTGTAATTTGGGCGACTACAATAGTCATAACCACTAGACCACGGCGGTTATAATGTTAATCGCGTTTTCTAATAATAAGATTTTGTACAATAGATTTCACCGTCTCCCTTTGTGTCTTACTACGAGTAACCAAACCACATTTTTATTGTTCAAATCAACCGAATATTTCGTTTTGGTTTATTTTGTATGAAAAACACAATTAATTAGAACAATAATTATCTATAAATGTATAATCCGTTACCCTAATCTGCCCAAACTGTCAAATACAATCAACATCTATAATGTCAATATCTATAATGTTAGTATTATGTAATTAACTTAATTGGTTTGTGTAGCAGAAGAGTTAGTTAGATGAAAATTTCTCGTATATTGTGAAAATCAAGATGAAAAACCATCAACAATCTAATGAACCATTTAATCCAGCGAGGGCTATTATTTAAGCTAATCATTGATGGTGATGTTGCAAATCATGGGCCTATACCTACTCCCTTCTTTTTATTATGTATCCAACACGCATGTAAAATGGATATCAAAGAATGACGGCATGTATATTGAAGATGATTAGACTCAAAAAGTTGTCCATGAATGTATTGTAGCCATCTAGTCCAGTTATATAGCTTTGCAATAATCGTTTCACAAATTCGAGATTTCTGAACCGACAAAACATCACCACATACCACACCACAAACTCATGGAGCCAAAGCAAGTCCATATCCCGAATTCCATATCACCAATTAGTTACTGGTTTATAATTGCCTCTATCGAATTGTAATGTTCTGAGTTAATTTCCAGTCGCTATTCTGGTTCATTAATGGACAAGCGAGGCACTCAAAATGTATCAATGACGAATTATGTCAATTTTAAACAGTTATTAAGGAACATCAATGACCCTGTTAAAGGCTGTATAAGATGTGAAACAGCTTTTGATACACAACCTCCCAACGCTCATTATCGAGTCATTTAAAGTACACACCTCCCCTGCCAGCACGAACTAACACTCAATTTACAGCATATGCATATTGCATCAACTATATATCACAATCGGAGAGGAGAGATTTTCACAACAAAATATAACTGTTGCAACACGATGCCACAACACATATATTCGAGAGCAACAAATATCAATTCCAGTCTCACCTGATGAGATTGGAATTGATCTTTTCGATTACTCAATTGTTTAGTGACGTCATCAGATCGAAACTAGTGTAGTGAACAATATTAGAATACGCAAGCAGATGCTATTACACTCAACTTGAAAAAAGACTGCTGCGTCTTCAACGGCTGGTTGATTCAGTGCCCTAACTGTCACGCATAACTCCTGTTCACATCACGTAAAATATAGCACCAATAAATGATGCTTTCGAAGACAACAACACGTGTTGTATCTGAACGACCAATATCATCTACCTTAATCCCATTGATGTATTCAGGAGCCATATTGTAATGTTTGTATACGTAGGTCCGATCCATAGGTCCTCTTTAATAGATCTCCGACTTTTTGGCATCAACCTTTAACGACATTATGAGTTCTTGTTGCCGACTGTAGCTTAGTGAGTAGGAGAGTTTCTCAGCTTAGTACGTAAAAGAAGGTCTCAGTTGAGAAGCAGTTAGAGGGTCGTTTACGGTCCTTAAGCCATAAATTATTTTTACTAGATCTCGTACTTGTTTTTTCATTCATTATTATTATTATATCTCATGCTTAACGGTACAAATTGTATTTCAAGTTATTCACTGACTGATTTGACATACAATTTGAGTATAGTACCTGAACCTCTAAAATCCATAACCTCTCAATCAAAACATCCAGATGCTGTATAGTATCGTGCTTGCTCTGTCTTTCGGGGGTCTCGGGTTCGATTTGCGGAGCTATGACTAAACATCAACCACCATTGGGTGTTTTTAATCTTTAAGTGTATGTGGATTGCACATTTTCACCGTGGGCCCTAGTGGCATCCTGGAATAAATTAAGCCTTCTTTAATTTATTTAGCTCATCTTTCAACAGCTGCAATTTTAGATCCATTAGATCATCCTAAAATTTTGATTTGTTTATTTTTATTATGACTACTGGGTTTATGATGTTTTCCTGTAGCAAACACTTTGTTTTATTCTACACTGACCAAGAGATGTCACTCATGTCGGATACAATAAACAAGACTCTTCCTTTTTCAAGGCTTTTATAGTAATTCGTGGAGTTTCATATTATTTCTTACAGATGTCACCATCGTTTGTCACAAAGCAAATTTAACAGTGTTTTAATATTTTAAAGCAGATGGCACTGCGGATATTGTTCTCTTAACCGACCAAAAGTGGTTAAAACGAGATGTACCAGGTTCTATTCCCGATAGAAGCAGAATGCAAAAGGGATTTTTCACCACCTGATTACGATCTGTGATGTAATCAACACATTATGACTTTGATCGTTGGAGCTCGGAATTCATGGATCGATTCATCTTCCAAGTCAATACTATTGATTGGCATGGAGCTATACCATGTCCATATGGTTTTACTGCAATGGCGTAAGGTATATGACGTAAATAAGCGTGTAAGAGTTGAGAGTGCCTTGAACCCAAAACAAATTAGAAAGATTAGATACTAATAAATAAATAGTATTCTCGTTCTGTTTTACATATAAAATCCCATTTGTGGTTGTTCGAATTAACCAATTTCAATCTAAATCATAAAAAAAAATTATTTTATTGCGGATGTTCAACATATTATGATAACACAAATCCCAGCCTCCCATATTTATTATCCTTTCTATGTTTACGTAGATATCGTTTCGGAGAAATGCAAATCCCTCATTTACATCTACTCGTATGTACAAGTATTTTACACATAAATAAATATTTTTCTAATTTTTTGTATCACTGCGCCACAAACGAGATGGAATTTTTATCCATGCCAACCGTTTAGATTACAAACACAAGATAATTATTTAATTGCTGCTGCAATTGTGACCTAACACACATTTGTTAGTTATGATATACGCAACCAAAACTCGTCGAAGGTGGCCACAGGATTAGATTTTAACGCAGCAGATCATTAGGGATGAACTTGTTAATGAAGGATGATGATTAGCAGCAGCGGTACCGAAACAATACAGTAGAAATTAATATTCGTACTGTCCTTAAGGCCACCTTCAAATAAGAGATTGGCCTATTGGAAGATGCGCTGAAGTTACTAGATCGAGGTCATCGGGCAGGTTTGACGCAAAGAGAGCGTGGTTTAATAGCGTCCACACATTTAACCTTGACTGTGGTAAATTCTTACAATGTTGGTCCTTTTACCTCTTGACGAACGATTTGCTGGCCACGAAGAATCCAATAAGTTCGCCTTATTAATGAATGACATAGACTAATACCCGCATGACAATAGATTTGGTGATAGTCGTACACCATTATTGTGGATGCTAGTGAGCTTCGAGGCAGGATGAATTGGGTGTTTAACATTATAACTCACTATGGATTCATGGATTTTCCCACCGACGTTTCCAGTTGGGCAATCATCTCGGTTGTCTTATATAAATTTTGAACCCGACCACCAATAGTTTGTGTTCGGTCAGCTCGTTAAGAAATATTCTATGTGATACGCAATTTGCTGGATTCATCTCGGACTGAATATGTTGCCAGTGAGTACGTGATATTTTCTTCAGCTTAGCTTCTGTCCTATATTACCTACTAATTCTTTCCACTCTGAAGGATGTGAGGAAAGCCGCAATTCAATCATTGAAGCAAGTTTTACAAAGTAAATGATTCAAATACAAATTGGTGTGCTTTGGAATTCCAAATCCATCCCAATACTAGAACCAACTGATAGTTCTCATCTGATTCATTGTTAATAATTTGTTGATTATTTGATCCACCTGAGTTTAGACTACACATCAAATCAACATATAGGTTTTCTCTTAAGAATTTTGCAGTAGATGTTCATCGTGTAATCTGTTAGCTATAAATCCTCTGATTTCGCTGTAGCGTTGAAAAACACTCTCAACTACGCATAGTGGAGCTATCTTTCAGCACACCATGATGAAGTATTTAATAATTTTTTTACTGACTGGAACAATATGGTTCATCATCCATTCTTAATTACTTATCCTTTTCAAATCGACGTTTCATGGCCTTCAAACGGCTAAACGCTAAGAAATATAATGACCTTAGTCAACTCACTAATTTAAACGGAAATTTAACGACGAGAAATATCTCGTATGTTCAGTCACACGAGTTGTTTACAGTCTCCCAGAAACTTTTAGGTGTTTGATCGATGTTTGGCCCAGTCTCAATACCCTGTTATTTTTACCACCGCTTGTAATCTTTGCACACAATGTTCTGTAACATATCCGGCTGCCGAAGCTGAATCCAATAAACAACAATTATTAGTTGCCGTTTTGGGATTTAATTTCCAAATTGTTCAATTTATTTTGCAAATTCCTTTGCACGGAAATACTTTATTGGGCCATTCTGGGGCCTTAGCAGTAACACCAATCACATATAACCAACTAATTACTGCATCAGATCTGTCATAAAGCAATCGAGTGTTGTTAGCACTACCATGATTTATATGTTAGGTTAGATTAGGATAGGTTAGGTTGAGTGGTTGCTATAGCACACTTAGACCGGCGACGGTCCGTTTCAAATCAGCTTTATCCAAACTTGCCTTGCTACACTACATGAGAGGGTGTACGTCCACCTTTCATTCGCTGAGGCTACTGCCTCCTTTTTAAGCACAGTCTTGAGTGCCTTAATGGACCTCCCCAACTTTACACTCTCCGGTAGCAGTTGGAGAGTTGTACCATGCCTCGCTAGTTCATTCGCCCTGCTGTTCCCCATGACGTCCGAGTTATCGGGGACCCAGACTATCTGAATGTTGAAATGCTCACTCATCTCATTCAGAGTCAAGTGGGAACTCAACATCACTCTAGACATCAGAGAAACAGAGTCCAGCGACTTGATTGCCGCCTGACTGTCCACATAGATTGCGATATCAGTCGAGTATACCACATTATCTCTCAACCAAATCAGAACCTCCTCAATCGATAACACCTCTGTCTGGTACACGCTGCAGTGATCAGGAAGACTCCAGCTTTTACATTACTGTGTAGCTTGGAGCAGTTCGTAAAGAACTGCAATGCTTCCGTTTGCTCAACCGACTCACTCCTTCAAGATTCCCTTGAGGGACAGGAAGTTCGGAAATTTTTCTCGAACCACAAAGTCGATGTAACGTAGTCTAGATTCGCCAGTTCTTTCCTTAGCGATCTAATCATCGTCGCGTGTCATGTCTGAAGACAGTTATATCCACTTGTACTGCGATATGGTTGATAAAGGACACAATCTGCCCATTCATAAGTACAAGTCTTACTACGAAAGTGAATAGCCAGTGTACCAGCTCCGGCTTCAGGCCCTATCTCTTTCCGATGGCATTCGGCACGAGTAATTGGCTATATTAGCCTTGCTTACTCTTGCCTTGCCTAACATATATGTTGCTCATCAATGATTCGGCATATGAAGGTGCTTAGGCTAAACCGTTACCAAACATATTTCAATGACCTTGTGATACTCATTCAACTGAGCAGCTTCGCCATTTTCACTTCACTTTTTATAATGTAGCTTTTCAGCATCCGAATTTAGCTGTTATGTATTTGGATCTCAAATAATTCTATAAACGATTGTCACTCAGTATAACGTCCAGTTATACCAGGCAAATGCCCAAGCTTTAACGTCACCATGTGGGCTAGATGTATGTCCTATTAGAAGTGTTCCAAAATTGAATGATGCTCTGGTCTTACTCAGCAAGTTAGTCAGGTCCTTAACAATCTCCTATGAAATATTGACGACTCATTGAGTCTCCAATGAATCTTCACATAAAGCCAATCCGGGTCGAAGGACGAATGATCCTTTTGATATCGCGCAACCAAAAATGATAAAACTCCTCGGACGTGGGAACAAGAATTCTTTGATTTAAATCAGAACTCATCAACTCAATCAAATTCTACCACGGAACACTTATGTACGATACAGGAGAATAATAGACAAGAAAAACCACTTTATCATCCTCTTTCTCGAACATAATGATTTCCTACAACACCCAAACGTCAATTTGCATAATTTTAAACCCATTTTGTGTTTGTAACACATAAGACATAAACAATAAACAACACGTGAAACCGTATATGAATATGTGACGACTATTGGGGATTACTTTCTTTTGTAGTCATACAATAATGATATCCTTAAAGAAGGATGGATGTGGGTGGGGGTGGGAAAATAGCTTTTTCATGCTTTCACAAATGTTGGTTTATTTTTTTCATATGACATGATACATTGTTTGCCTCTATGGGAAATAAAAGGGAACGTATGTAATAGGATATGATCCAGTTTGTATACCTATACATACATATTTGTAGCACATATGAGAGATGAGTGTATCCTATCTCATGTATAAATTATAGTTCGTTATTTTTGAAAATCACAACTTAACATTTTGTGTGAAAATATTTTTAAGTTTTCTATTTACCCATCAAGAAGACATTATTCTTGAGACGTGTGATTTGTTAGCTTTTGATATTTTGGTACATATGGGTTATGATTGTATACCCATCAATTTGATTATAAAACCTCAATTACATCTTGGTGTATAATCTTAAACTTGAGGTCATTAAATTATACATATATATAGAATGAAAGATGATCGTGATTATGGAACTGAAGTTTTGGTTTACAAAAAAGGTTGATTAAGGTATACGATAAGGGTTAACATGAGCCAAAGTTTGAAAGTCGAAAGGGTTGGTATCACGACCAAAAAACATAGTGTAGGGTGTTATCCTTGATTGTGCGAACTTTGCTGGCCCGTATGTCCCAAATAACACACGCATAATGTGAGACTGTATATAGGATATGTAAGGACTCGGGGGACGGCGAAAAAATCATTAGGTTTAATGGATCGGCGTAAACGGCTGCAGATGAGAAATTTGTCGTTAAGCTGCCATTTAAACTGTCAGTGAGTGGACTACGCGGTCACCATATTCCTTAGCGTTTGCCGTTTGAAGGCCATCGAATCGTTATACCATGACTTTATGGACAAGTACTTGAAGATTAACCATATAAAAAGTATTGTCCAGTCAATCAAAAAACAAATATAACATGGTTCATCACGCGTGCTGAAAGATAGCGCCACTGTACGAAGTTTAAAGTGGAGTTCGATGATTTAGCCAAAGGTAATAGCGGAAAATCATTGAATGACATTCCTTGAGGGGGCCCAACAATACAGACAGCTCTTAAGCCAATTGTCAATTTTGTTCAGATGCGATTGCAGTTCTCTTGAGGATGCTAAAATGGCAATGTGATCTGGGTTAGATACGCTGTTTGGGGGTACTTCTGCAATGGTGGCCTTTAACTGGAACGGGCTGCCTTTTGGTTAAACCAAACTATTGTGAAAGACAGCAATACAAGGAAGAAACTGATAATCCGGTTCATAGACGTTGAAACAGACATGGCAAATATGGAACTAGGCAATATCATTCAGAAACGTTAACAGAAAGAAATTTAAAGTGTCTCCAACGGTACGAACCTGTATCAAATAAACACTCCCGTACTACTAAGGACATCAGAACCGGGTGAGTTGTCTGAAGTGTGAGAACTGAATCTGTATTATCACATTTCATTAGGGGAAATGAACGAATGAAAAACTGATGGCGTTGGCTATATCATTAAGGCAACTTCACAATATAGAGATGGTCGAAATTATTAAGTACCGCTGCAGTGGTATGGGCAAGGAAACAGGTCTATTGTAAGGAATGAATAAATGGGCAGTCTTATCAATGGTTCAGATTATTAGTTAATGGTACTGTGAAGAGACAACAAGAGCCCATCCACTGATAGAAAAAGATTTGGGAGCTTTATAAAATGAGTGACAATTTAGTGGTAAGATTCGTTTTTCAATTATATTCACTCGTTAGAATGGTCGCAATCATTATGTTTAATGAATAGGCATCAGTTCACTTCTATTACTTTAGCCACTCGCCCTATTTGGTTGAGGTGCGTTCGCAGTTCTCTTGAGGATATTTATGGGATGTTAAAACGGAATGTTACTTGGTCAAGGTCCGCTGCCGTATGGTACGTTTGAAGTGATGATCTATAACAGGAAGATATAACTGACAATCAGGCCCGGAGACGTGAATACGACCATGACAAATATGAATAATGTTTCCTTAAGTGTAAACACAACCCTTATACCTTGTCTATCTCGACGACATCATTCCAAACCCTCAAACTGAAAGCTAATTCAAAACAAAATCAAAGTGTCTCAGGTCGATGTTAAACATCTGAGTGACATTAACTAAGAAACAATGTCGATCCAAATATCATACGATAAAGAATGTAAGAGAGTGACCTGCATCAAATCGTGCTTCTTAGCGTGTCAGTATCGGAAAAATGATTCATTCTGGACTCTGGTGTCTGAAATCTGAAGGTGTTTTATCATAACTGTTTTTCTTGTGGATATCATCAAGGTAACTTGATAATAGAGCATCGCAAAGGATTGTCAAGAATCTAGAATAAAGTACAGTTCTGCAGTGTAGAATAAACTATGGGTATTGAACTCGCTTGTTACCCTTACCCATGTAACGGGTGAGTTTTTAAGAGCTTGAGAACTTTTTTTTAAAAAAAAACGCATAAAATTTGCAAAATCTCATCGGTTCTTTATTTGAAACGTTAGATTGGTCCATGACATTTACTTTTTGAAGATAATTTCATTTAAATGTTGACCGCGGCTGCGTCTTAGGTGGTCCATTCGGAAAGTCCAATTTTGGGCAACTTTTTCGAGCATTTCGGCCTTCATTCCATTGTTGCCAAAAATGGAAGAACTGAACTTAGTTGACATGTGGTTTCAACAAGATGGCGCTACATGCCACACAGCTCGCGATTCTATGGCCATTTTGAGGGAAAACTTCGGAGAACAATTCATCTCAAGAAATGGCCCGGTAAGTTGGCCACCAATATCATGCGATTTGACGCTTTTAGACTATTTTTTGTGGGGCTACGTCAAGTCTAAAGTCTACAGAAATAAGCCAGCAACTATTCCAGTTTTGGGAGACAACATTTCCGAAGAAATTCGGGCTATTCCGGCCGAAATGCTCGAAAAAGTTGCCCAAAATTGGACTTTCCGAATGGACCACCTAAGACGCAGCCGCGGTCAACATTTAAATGAAATTATCTTCAAAAAGTAAATGTCATGGACCAATCTAACGTTTCAAATAAAGAACCGATGAGATTTTGCAAATTTTATGCGTTTTTTTTTAAAAAAAAGTTCTCAAGCTCTTAAAAAATCACCCATTATAACCATATCGACTGTGAATGGGCTACAGATGGTGACGTAATCTAACTATATACAACACCAATAGAAAGGATATCTATCGATATAGTAATGCCGTTCCCTGAAAGCTTTCGCAGAAGCACTGGCAATGAGAGAGCTTTAGTAAATTAGAGTACCACCTGTTGAGATGGGCCCATGCTCTGTGATACGCACATGTCTGAAAGATTTAACAGGATCTTGATCAAAAATCCAGGACAAATAACTCAAAGGTATTTATGAAAGCTTTTTCAATTATTTTTATCAAATAATTCAAATTATTTCTGCATCAAAGCTTTTGTCACGGTTATACATTTCATATCTATGTACGAGTATATAGGAAATAATTGTGTCGAAAATATCTACGTAAATTTGATTTACCATGGCTCCTACACCGCATGCATAACGTGTACATAAAAAAAGAAAATTTCCACTACAGTAGACAATTTTGTTATACGTCGATACTCGCCCATTCCCCCCAGAATACAATAATCAATAATTTACAAATTAAACTTCAAAAATTTGAAAATTCAGCAAAATTTCTTTGGTACATTTATATATAGAGCGCAACCAATCCAAACGATAATTTTTTGCTAGTCAATCTCGAAACAATCAAGTTTTTTGGAAAACCACTTAAAAAGCTCTCGTATGTACGAAGCTTTCATTTTATCTATTCTATTTTTGAGTTGTTTTGAATAATAGTATATAGAAAGATGTCGAGATACTTACGAGTACCTTCCCATATATATATACACGAGGAGATTAGTTTAAGGATTATTTGTTTCGACCAATCCGGTTATATATTTACATGAGTCTATTGACTCTAACTAACTTATTGTACCAAAGTAAAATATAATCGCTTGTCGACAATGTTTATAATATATATTTGGATTCTCGAGAATTTTTCATAATCAACTAAGATCGCTCATTAGATGGAGGTATATCCTCATCATTCTGAGAATTCACTGTGTATATATAATCGTAATAAATTACTTTTGCTTCCGTGTAATTCAAATGAAAGTTTGTCAAACCGCACATTTAACTTCGTTGAGAAGTTAAAGAAATAGATCATTAATTTTTGAACAGCTATTCTCAGAAGATGTGAGTTTGTAAAGCAAACGAAATCTGTTTTCTTAACCCAAGCAGTTTGAGTCCTATGTGCGCAATGCAGGTTACGTGTAAAAGCTCTTAGTTGAGGTACTGGTCATGTTCTGAAAACCTCTCGGATGAATAATTCAGTTCAGAATCCAGTTGGTAATCAAATTGACAAGTAGACGTCTAAATCGAAACTGTTCGAATTTAAAGCTTTTTCCACAGCAACGGTTTAAGCTTTAGATGTGAATTTGAATAAAAGATTCAATCCGTTGCTGTAATCGAAATAAAAATTATTGGTTTTCGTAACACAATATAACCATTTGAGTCTTATATATCTTGGACAATACAGATCAGCTTTGTAAGCTTTGAGTTGAGGTACTGTTCATGTTCCGAAAATCACACGGATTTATAATTCGATCAGAATTCAGTTGGTAATAAGATCGATGAGCAGACATCTAAATTGAAACTGTTCGAATATAAAGCTTATTCGTTGGCAATGGTTTAACCTTTAGTCCGTTTTGTTGATATAATACTTATGTGATGATTAGGTGACACAGTGATAGTGATATATTAAATGGTGTAACTTTGAATAGCAGATGTTAACGTTTGCTGTTCTCTTAACCATTGGTTTTCTTAACCCAATGTAACCGTTTGAGTCTGATATCTGGTCAGCATTGAAAGCTCTCAGTTGAGCTACTCTCGATTTCCGAAAATCACTCGAATCTATAATGCGATTAGAATGTCCTATGCAATGAAATTGACGAGCAGACGCCTATATCTAAACTGGTCGAATTTAAAGCTTATTTCACAGCAACGGTATAAGCTTTAGTCCTCTTTGTTGATATCATACGTATGTGATGATGAGGTGACACAGTGATAGTGATATACTAAAAGGTGTGACTATGAACAGCAGATTCTAACGTTTCTTGTGCCAACCCAATGTAACCATTTGAGTCTTTAACACTGCTGGTCTGCTTTAAAAGCTCTCAGTTGAGGTACTGTCATGTCTGAAAAAACCACTCGGATGTATAATTCGGTTCAGAATTTAGTTTGCAACAAAATTTACGAGCAAATGTCTATATCTAAATATCTAAACTGTTCGAATGTTAAGCTTTTTCAACTGCAACGAATAAGCTTTATTAGTGAGTTTGTACAGTAGATTCTATCCGTTGCTGTTATCAAAATTAAAACTTATCGGTTTTCGTAACCCAATATACTCGTTTGAGTCTTATATCTTTGACAATACAGGTCAGCTTTAAAAGCTCTCAGTTAAGATACTGCATATATTCTGAAAATCACTTGGGTCAATAGTTCCATCAGAGTCCATTTGGCAATAAAATCGACCAGCAGACGTCTATATTGAAACTGTTCCAATTTTAAACTTATCCGTCAGCAACGAATAAGCTTTAGACCTCTTTGTTGGCATTCTACTTATGTGATGATGAGGTGACACAGTGATAGTGATATACTAGAAGATGTGACATTGTACAGTGAATTCTAACGCTTGCTGTTATCAAAATAAATTCTTATCCGTTTTCTCAACTCAATGTAACCGTTGGATTCTTATACCTTGGATAAGGCAGGTCAGCTTTGAAAGCTCTCAGTTGAGGTTCTGTTCATGTTCTGAAAATCATTTGGAGGTATAATTCGATCAGAATCTATTTGACAAAAAAATCGACAAGCAGACGTCTATATCGAAATTGTTCGAATTTAAAGCTTTTTCCACAGCAACGGTATAAGCTTTAGTCCTCTTTGTTGATATTATACCTATATGATGATGATGTGACACAGTGGTAGTGATATATTAAACGTTTGTCGACCCAATGTAACCGTTTTAATCTTGGATACTGCAGGTCAGCAGCTCTGAGTTGAGGTACTGGTCATGTTCTGAAAATCATTGGGATGTATAGTTCGATTAGAATCTATTTGGCAATGAAACCGACAAGACGTCAATATCTAAACTGTTCGAATTTAAATCTTATTCTACCGCAACATATGAGCTTTTCATATGAGCTGTTGATCATGAGGTGACACAGTGATAGATTTCATTATATTTCGTGGCTGTGCATCGTTTAATAGTTCAATGCCATCTCATTCGTTTAGTTGGGCCAAACAATCGTGTCGACATTAAATAAACTTCAATGCCATTGGCATACGAATCGAATTCCATATGGCATAGTGACGAATTGTTTTACTTTTGTATCAGTCGTAACCATATTTCATTACGGATCGTTACCCTACAAAAAATAGCGTTTTTCCATCTCAATCGAATGGTATAGCGTGTCGTTTGAGTTATTTTATAGTTTTCGAAGCTCTATTATTGTGATTGTAAACGAATGCATAATGGTACAATACAAAAGTATTAACATCAAACGTCTTATTTTACATTCCGTGGGTTGATTTAATATTTGACAGTTTTATATCGTTGCGACACGAAAATATATACAAGAATGGGAACTATGTACAATTTATTGCATACTTCCAGGTATTTTCAAAACTTAAGATAATTTGTGGTTGAATAAAATCTTGAAATATTCTAACCACAAGTTTTTCATTCGTTTTGTTGATTAAAATTTTGAATGATAATGGGTCTTACCTGCACAAAGAATAATTATTAATTTTCGTTGAGGTGAGAAATAATTAATTAAAATAAATGTTAAATTATGGTTGAGGTGTCATTTTATAATATTATTACCCAAGTTGGTTGTCTTTGTATGTTATCAGTGTTTTGCCACAAAAACCAAACAATGAAAGCTTGTTCAAAGCTTAGTGAGATTCCGTTGCAGAAGAGGACGGGAAAAGATAACAAAACGTTGACATGTGACTTGTCTATAAGAAAACCAATCTCAGGAGGAGTCCCCAAATAATACAAAGAAGGCAAGTTAAACAAGAATGAGATGTTCCGCTGACTAGATAGTGGTGGAAGACAATCTATTAATCGAAGTAAGGTGGAAACCACCTTAATCATAATAATGAGAGATAATTGAAGGTGGCACAAGAATCAGAAAAAATTGATAGGCTATTCTGTTCTAAGATCGATGAGGTGTAATCCAGAGACAGACTTCCAAAGGTGGTTTTAAAGCAGAAGATCACCGGCAGACCCAAATAATAAGCCTGTGTCCCAGCGAAAACCAACTTTACCACTGAAATCCTTAAAATGCAGCAATTCGACTTGATGGTGGCATCAAAATCAGTTAAAATTGATAGGCTATTCTGACCTAAGATCGATGAGGTTTAATTCAAAGACAGACTAAAGGTGGTTTTAAAGGAAAAGGTTACCTGCGGGACCAACGGATAAGCCTGGATTATAGCGAAAACCAATTATGCCACCGAAATCCTGAAATTGCAGCAATTCTCATCATTCAACCACAAACTGGAAAGTTGTAAGGTTGATAAATCATGATAAGCTTTGGCTTCAACTCAGACAAGATGACCGGTTACAAAAAAAAATAAAGTGGAGGTAGAGGGAGCACCGAGTAGTGATCCCTTACTTGGTGTTGTTGGCCCAAAGTCTTATCGAAATGAAGCCAAAAAAGGGGGTGGAGCTACTCTTAGGCAACCCAAAAATAATTTTATCAATGGGGTAGCTGTCGAAGAGTTGTGGCTGTGGTGAGAAGCTGGAACTCCCAGAGAGGATACTGAAACTACTTCAGATTCATCCATCACCTACATCATTGTAATGCAGCCTCGTCCGCTCTTCTCCTCTTGAATGAGGCTGGAGGGATATTTGACGAAACGAAGTACTTGGGTCTTATGCTGGACAGCAAACTAATCTGGTGAAGAAAGAGGTAAGAAGGTATATATAGGATAGCACTCTACCTTTGTAACAATGTAATTAGTAAAAGATGAGGTTGACATTTTGATTGGCTCCATTCTCCACTCTGCTCTTAGGTCGTCGGTAGAACAAAATAGCCTCTCACCTTAATTCTCTCAATTTTGAGAGCAAGACTCTATCTTAAGAGTGTTATCAACAATGGTCTGGCCGATAATTCCCACTGGACAGACTAAGCTCAAACTGGTGTGCACTGTCTATGTTCCTGCTCTTCATATCCCATAGACAGCATCGTTTTGAAACACGATTCGTCTGGATATCTTGATCTTCATTCGATGAGCGATTATATTTTAGGACTAACAGGGTTCGTATACAAATGGATGTTGCAATACTCCAATCGAAATTGAGAGATGATGTTTGCAACAGAAGTAGGAAATAATACAGAATACATCCTCATCTTGCCCAAAGATGAATAAATTTGGAAAAAGATGACGAATGAATTCAAACATCAGATCTCGATACAGAACACATTGCTTTCTAGCGTCTAATAACTTTCGATACAAGAAACCTATCTGTTGAGCAGCTCATAAGCCCAATCCTATCACACAACCTAATATGAGGACGACTGAGCGGGGAACTTACTATACGTCAGATAGCAGAACACGCCTAACACACCTCCCCTACAGCTGTAACTCTAGATCAACTAGCATCAGTTCATTAAGGTATACAATACTCGTATCATCAGCTTATATGTTTTAATCTCGCACACCGCACGTTAACAGGTATTTATCATACATAATTATATGTTTCGCAAAGCACATCCCATTCAAATTATTTTACATTTCCAAAAATATATTATTGCCAAACGCTTTTGGTTAAAGCTTTCCATTTCGTTATTCCACCCAAAATAATAACGTCCCAATTCACTCGTACCACGTTCAAACCGAGTGTAAATTATTCTTCGACGTTGAGAGTGTGTTGTACACTGAAAAAATTATCCTGCATTAGTTTTATGTTCCTCCGTTCTTGTTTTAAGTAATCTATTGTTTCATTAAAATGAGTCAAAAAATTGTGAATTCTCCTAATTTAGATGTGAATCATCCTCAAAACTAATAATTCATAACATTTAAATAAGGTTGAAATGATCCATCATGTAACTTTCTCGAAGTAAGGAATGATTTTATAAAAAAAGTCATTAATCTTAGGAAAACACATACAATTTAAGTAAATTAACTTTCATACATCAAATGTATGATGTTTTTGCCGTAAAGTTGTATTAAAACTTGACATAAATCAATGATTTCTTGCATAATAATGTAAAAATTTTTGAAACTTGTGCAATTTTAAACTAAATAATTAAAGCAAATTTAAACCAATCTAATAATATGTTCAGTTTATTACAGAATTTTTATGGAGTTCATTAATAGTTCTTCATTTAAATGTTTACATGATTGCCTATGTGTATATATTTATTTTTATGAAAGACTAGAAAATACACTTGCTGGTTCAGTAAACAAGCTATTTTTATGCGACATAAATAAAAAATTAAACCTATAATGTATCGATGGTCTCCACTATTGTGACTTACTAATCTTACATATAAGAGGACTTCAAAGCTGTTAGGAATTATATTTATTTTCTTCCAAAAATTAAACAAAATTAACAATCTATTACGATTGAGGCGTGCTCTATAAATTATTAAATATTAAGTTTATGATCAGTAGAAAATTAGAAACACTTAGTCAAAACTAAATTAAGGGATCCAATCGATTTTTAGAGCAATCACCTTTAAGCAAATGATTCAAACAGAGTGCATCTTAAGTTGTTAAGCTGTAGCTGGTTGAGCCAACATCATCAACTATTAGAAGAAAAACATTTTTCTGATAATTTTACTGTCGAATTGAACGCATATAAGCAAACTTTGTGCATTTCCTAAATTTTTAAATATCCTAAGTATTTTTTGTTTTGATTGGATTTTTAAGAGAAAATTTTAACTGAAGAATATGAAATTATAAATATTATAAATATATGTATGAAAAAAAGACCTTAATGGAATCAGTTTATGTAAAAAGCATCAAATTAGATCATTTTTATTAATGCATAAAACTTAAGTTACCATACCTAAAATATATGTATGTGTTCCTTAATTTTAGGAATATTTTTAATTATAATTTTAAAAATCATAAATTCAATGTTTTTAATCATAAAAAAACAAAAAAAAACCTAAATTCAATGTTTTTTTCCTAAAAAACCGGCAATTCATAACGGTTGATTTTACAGTCATACTGTTTTAGAAACGTGATCATTCCTGTTTCAGACAATAATGTAGCAGCAAGTTATTAGTACAATTTTTTTGCAACAAAATTTTAAGTGTGATATAACCATTGTTTTTTTTTAAATATTGAATACCATAATCTGTTGTGTTATTAAAAAGTGAATTTAGTGATTAAAAACCAAGAGTGATTAAAACCAAGAAAACATTTAGTTAATCATTTTATGATTACAAAATTGTGAAAATTGTGTGTTCTTTTTAAGTGAGTTTTTAATAAGCTACGTACGAGTACATAAAATAATTCAAAATTTGCAATATTTTAATATTTGCAAAGTGCTTGGATAATTGTAAGTTTTTTTAATTAAACGCTAGCATATATCACATTTCAATTTTATACTCGTACACATACATAAAGTGCTAGTTGCTTTATTTTCTAATTTGCTGTTTTATTATCTTTACTAGCATTTTAAATGGAATTTTATTTTAATATTATACTAATATATTTCTATAATGAGTGAAGATCAAAGTATATTGTTAATTAATGAAAATAAGCAACCATTTTAAACCATTTTATGTTTATAGAAGCGTTCATAATCGATGGCGAAACGGTTATTTTTGAGCCTCAAAGTCAAATTATTCACATTGCCTTTGAAAATACCAAAGAAGACAATGAATTCAACGAACTTGAGCTTATTTTAAACGAGTGGGGACTAATACATTTACGGGAAAAATTTGCAGGTGATGCTTTTAAACTTTCTTAAGTGTAGGTTATATTTTACATTGATTTTTTTCATGGTATAACCAGTGAGCGGATATGACCAAGCGGACGATCTGAAAATATTAACCGAGTCAGATTTAGAAACCATGTTTCCTAATGTTTCAGAAGCAAGCCAAAAAACAAGAATTCGTGCGAAAATAATTGAGTGGCGACAAATGAAAGTATTATGAGATACTAGATAAAAATAAATAACATTTTTATATTATATTAATTTTATCTTAGGGTTACCAAACCAACGCAGAGCAGTTATCTGGAACAACACAATCTGTAACAAGTTCTGTTAGCAAATGGTTGGAATCGCAAGGCAACTCATCTATAGCATCACAACAGTCTTCCAGTTCAGTTAGTTATTCGCGATTTGGAAGTAAATATTCAAATCAAATTTATATGACTTGCTTATTACTTGATATTTGAATTTAATACCATTTTTTCAAACTACAGGAACTTAAAAAATTTCTAACTACCGACCGGGGTCTAAAAATTTTGAACTGCTATAATAGTACAAAAAAATTAGGGGAATACGAAAAGAAAGTGTTAATTGATTCGATTTTAGAACACTACTTCACAACAAATACACCAATGGCATATTCTGAATTTGAACGAATAGCCGGGGAAATTCAAGAAACTTTTACTGGAGAAGACAAGGTATGTGTCAATTCCTGAATCTTTCCTTTATAAAACCACAAAACTTATTTAAGTCTAATTTTGTTTAGAATTGGTACTACCATCGAATAGAAAAACGTCGACCAACTGGTAAATTGTATAATAAGTACAGAAATCAAGCACCCAAGCTAGCCAAAATTGGTTATTATGGAACTCCAAAGCGGAACAAACTCATAAATGAAATCGAAACAATTGGTAAGGTTTTATTTTAAAACTAAATTTATTAAATCTGACAAACTACGACTTGAGAATCATTCATTTATTTTAATTAAATTATTTTTAGTATACCTATGATTCACCTGTCGAAAAATAATCAATTAAATGAAATTTTTAAATAAATTTGTTTTTCTTAAGAATCTTCATCAGAAAGCAATTATAAAGATGATGAAACCTATGATTCAAATAAGGAATGGCTCGGGTGTATGAATGCACCATGGAATACGGTAGAAAATAAATTCAAGGAAACATTTCAAGAACGTCAACAAGAAATTGCGAAGAGCAAATGCAACAACGTCGAATTCTAAAGGAATGGGTAATTTATTTACATCCGGACGGACATAGACTGGTACAAAAATCAGATAAGCTAAGAGTAACCAATTATAACCACTTTCAATTTCTTATTTCAGGTTGAAATTGAATTTGATTTATTATATCCTGGAAAGCAGTTTTGCCTAAAACAAAGATGGCCACAATTTCAAAATAATATTATACCAATTTTGAAACAAACCATAAAGGATAAACGCCTAATTCAAGAATTGGATTCTGATAACAATGGTAAATATTAATAGTAAATTTGAAGTAAATTATTTTCATTGAGTCATTCTGTAGATATGTGATATATGCAAGCTTTTAATTATATGTTCAATGATCAATACATTTTGTTTTTCAAAATTCTTATTTTGCTTTTTTTAGATACAACAATAATAGCTGTTTTGAAAGCTCTTCATTTTATTTTAAAACCGACTGCTCGAATGATTAGAAAACACGACAAAAAAATATGGAAAGTATCAATTCAAAATTCCATGGATTCTTTTATAATGAAAGTCGGACCTATCAATAATTTAAGAAGTTTACTGAATGACAAAAAGGAAACATATTCTAATTATGGAATGACACTTCAACCCTTAATGATTATATTAGAAAACAACGAGTATTCAACGTGTTATGATGAAATTTTTTATAAATTCAATAATTTATTAGATTGTTTAACGACAACGTTTAAGGTACATTTTGCGTTTAATTTAAATTATTCTTTGGAGTCATATAAAGTTTGGCTGTTTATCCAAAAATATTTTTTTAATATTGACACTGCTTCTGATAAACCTGACATAGACATTTCCATATTAATTGCAAAATTAAATTAATCAAAAAATAATTACTAAGATAAAGGTGTATTAATTTTAAGATAATAAAAAAAGTGAATTTTATGTAAGGAAGTATCCATATTTCTATAATTTTAATTATAAATTTTTTTTAGTACTTCATGTAATTGAATTAAAATGAATTGTGAAAAATGTAATATATTTTGTACTAATATTGATTTTTATGTGATACATTTGAAATTGGTTCCGGATTTAAACCTGATTACTCTAGTTATAAGTGTCCTAACAATAAATGCATTTCGACGTTTTCAAATTCAAATCGACTAAAACGACATTATAATAGTTGTAAAAAATATAATAAAGAAGATACTACTAATGTAAATAAAGAGTCAACGAGCGAAGACAATTAAAAGGAATATCATAATATTTCAATCAACTCAATTTTGTCACCGAAAACAATTACTTCGCCGAAACACCAAACTGGTTCATTAGAAACCCAAACAGTTAATCATTTTGAAACCATTAACCCTTCTGTTTTTCGAAAAAAAATGTATGATTCTATGCTTTTATTTGTATGCAAATTAAGTAGTAATAATAACATGACTACAACATTGCTTAACAATATTGTCTCAGATGTTTCAATGTTAGTTATTAAAAATATTGTTGATGAACTCAAATACCAAATATTACCATGTATATCTAACGATGAAAAAAGATCTAACTGTCAGTTGTTGTTTGAAATATGTGAAAAACCTTTTACAACAATTCATAGTGAGTTTCTACTTCTTAAAACTTTGAAAGAATTAGATTTATATAAAGCCGCATCTACATTTTTAATTCACACAGAAACTTCAGAGGTAGTCAAAAAGGGTGTGACACATTTAAATAAAAAAAACACCTCAGGAGATGTAATGCCAATTGAATTCCAAATACGAAAATTTTTTGAAATGCCCGGTGTGTTAATGCAAACTCTACAAAATATTAAAGTTCATCAAGATAATGTGTCTACCCATAAATGTAATTTAGTGCAAGGGAGTCACTGGAAAGAAAAAACGAAAGTATTTGAGAATAAGCATGTAATACCTATAAAATTATACTATGATGACTTTGAAACTGGCGATTCACTTGGCAGCCATGCTGGAAGTCAATCTATCGCCGCGTTTTATTATAATTTTCCACTTCTTCCCTTTGACTGTTCATCTTTGTCGACTATTTTTGCAGCAATGTTTATAAAATCTTCTGTGATAAAAACATTCGGTTTCAATCGATGTATAAAACCATTGATAGATGTCTTAAAGACTTTAGAAAATGATGGATTAATAATAAATGTAAATGGTTCTAGTTTTAAAGTATTTTTTGTTTTAGGAAATATTGTTGGAGATAATTTAGCTTTGAATTCCATGTTAGGCTTTAGTTCATCATTTAGCCATACATTTTTCTGTAGGTTTTGCAAAATTGAAAAAAATAATATTGCAAAGTATCACTATGAAGATACAACAAAACTTAGGAATATTGATGATTATAATCATGATTTGATTCTCGGCGAATATTCTCAATCGGGGATTAAATTTAATTCGGTTTTTAACACGCTTAAAAGTTTCCATGTAACACAAAACTTTTGTGTTGATGTGATGCATGATTGTTTTGAAGGTGTAATTAAGTATGGTCTATCTAATGCCTTATATTATTTTATTTTAAATCTTCAATGTTTTACTTTGGATGAAATAAATAATCGTATCCAATACTTTGACTATGGTGAATTAGAAAATAATAATCGCATACCCTCAATAAAACAGGATCACATAAAAAATCGCAAACTTCATTTATTAGCCCGAGAATCCGTTAAATTACTACACTATTTTACTCTTTTCATTGGAAATAGGGTTCCAAAACAAGACAGGGTGTGGAAGTATGTTTGTTTGCTTGAAGAGGATGTAAATATTTTATTATTTGATACTTTTAATGAAGAATTATTAAATGTCTTACAAAATAAAATAGCATTGCACAATGAGTTATACTGTAGTTTATTTAATGATCGGCTTAAGCCTAAGCATCACTTACTTACTCATTATCCCACGATAATTCGAAAGTCTGGTCCTCCAATTCAGTATTGGTGTATGCGATTTGAGTCCAAGCATCGAGAGATTAAATTGTATACTAATGCAACAGTATCAAGAAGAAATCTTCCGGTTTCTATAGCAAAGAAGTGTTTGATAAAATTTGCTTATACAATTTTAGAAAATGTAGGATTTAGAGAATTTCTTGTTATAAATCAATTGGAAAGAAATCAGCAAATAAAAAATAAGCCATATTTTGAGTATATTGAAACAAAACTAGGCTTAAATTCCGCATTTTATCAACTAGCTTACTCAATTTCATTTCGGAACACAATCTATAAAGTTAATTATTATTTATTTGATAAAAGTGGAAATAAACTAACGAAAATAATTGAAATTTGTGTTATTAATAATGAAGCGTATCTAATCACACAATCTCACACTATTGCAATATACGACAAACATTTGAGGGCATTTATTGTGGGAAATTTAGAACTTCAATATGATGTAATAAAATTAGGAAAAACTCGTTTAACACCTTTTTTGTTATACAAATTACCTAATAATAAGATTTGTTTTAAGCCACCATTATTATAATAATATATATTTTATAAATTTATAATTTCAGAAATTAAATTTGAATAAAAATCAAGTCAAAAGTTCACATTGATGTTTTAATATAAATAATAATATCTAACTACTTTAATTCAAAAAATATAATTTTATTATATTAATTTCAAATTAAAAACATGTAAAATATATGGAACACCATAATATTCGATTATGTTAACAAAACTTTAAAATAGTGAAAATGCTTCCATAAACCTAAAGAATAAAGGTTCATTGGATTAATGGTATATATGTTCCTCAAATTTAGGATAACATATAGAATTGAATTTATGTAAATAGACATAAACTTGATGCGTAAGTAATCATCAAAATAAGAATGGTCTGCCATACAATTAAGGATATATTAATCAAATCAAAGAAATTACATCCTAATTTCAAGACACTAAATTATGTATTTTAACATTAAACGAATGATTAAAAGCATGGCTCATGTCCCTTTCAATGTATATAAGTATTAAATTTTATGTCTATTCCTGAACTTAAATACAATGAATAAGTCATTATGTTAATGCTAAAAAAACAAAGGGTGGAAACCAAGTCAAAAAAACATTAGAATTAATTACATTTTCATCAAATTTAGGCTAAAATTTTTTCAGTGTATACACGGGAATTAATTTTCCAATAAATATTAATTCAATTTTGAGTTTTCTATATTTTTGTAAGGTTATGTATTCGGAAATGTATTTGCATAAGTTTATAGCAGACTTCGGCACAAACAAACAAAAAGTTTCGATTTAGAAAAACACAAAAATTGGTTTTATGCAAATTGATTGTATATACACATTTTATAAATGAAACTAATTTGTGTTTTCTACACACACACGTACAACATATACGAACAAGAGGAAATACCTTTGAAGTGGAAAAGTCGTTTCCTAAGAATCAGACATCAACAACTTTGTATACCGAATACTCGATTTGTATAAATTTACATTTGTACGTAGGTCTGACGTGCACTCCAGATTTGAACACATTTGATTGGCTGCTGTTAGTTTGTATCGGGTACGACCGAAATCATCACACAAAGAAATTTATGGTTCACGGAGTACAATGTACATAAATACAAAAGACAGGGGTTTCGAAACGTATTTAAAACTTCAAAAAAAAAAGGTTGTGTGTACGTAAAACGGTCGAGAGGTTGTTTTGTATTACGTATGCATGACGGAGATATTTTTACGTATCTGGGTACATTCGAAATCGTTAAACGTATCACATATCAGGAAATAGCGATAAACTCTATCGGGGGACACTCTATCGAAATTTATTATTTTGATTTTCTAACCAACGACTCGATATGCTTTAGTTCTAATCCTTGTATTGATTTTATGTATGTATACATATGGGATGAATAATATATGTGGTTGATCGTTTACCATATACATAATGTATGCTGCATAGTACACATATTGGGTGTGGCACTCCATAAAGTTGTTAAAGAATGGGAATTATTCATTGATGCATCGTATCTCCGGCAGAGACACTGATCGTGTATATTTTCGATCCACGTACTACGACACACTTCGAGGTGGACCCCCTAGGTCTTTCTATAATTCGGTCAAAGTTCGGTCGATCACGAATCACCTCTACACACTATTATAAATAACTAGAAGACGCAAGATAGATATCTCAGTTGTAGACTTGTCTGAAATCTAGAAACGAGATTTTTTCGAAGAAATGCGTTCCAATCGAATAGGCTTACAACTAATGGAATCAACTCCACAAAATGTACATGCCTTGTATCGAGTACTCCATCAATGTTAACACATAGGTTAATGTCCTGGTCTCGAATTACAGGTGAGCAAGGATTTGAGGTATAAAGTAATCCAGTACCTCGTTACTGAGTTGTACTCCTGAAAGCTTATCCTTCCGCCAATTCGTTTAGCTATTATATTTTTTTTGCTCAATAGCAACATGACACATTTCATTAAGACCTAGTTTTAAACTGACTTGGGCGCCTTCAAGGTTTTCACTACTTCCCAAACAGACTTCCCCTCATCAAACTGGTATACAAGATCGTTATGCTATTTTGATATTTTCGTTCTGTTTTCTGCCATGCTGTTCCTTGGGGGTCCACTTACAGGGTCTAAATATATTGCAAACGTAGAGAAGCTGAAAAGAGTGTTGTATATGGATGGGAGAGTAAGGCAGATGAGTATGAGGATTATTCATGTCGTTTGAGGATCTAGTTTCGAAATACTAAATATATTGACTGATTCTGCGATGTTTCTACTGTGTACATGGAGACTTGATTGTACAGCAATTATATTTTGGAGATTGAAGACGGCCCTACTTCCATTAAAAGCTCGAGTTTGGTAAGAATTCAATTTGGTTAATTCCCTGCCATGAGACCAATACATTAGGATATAATAGTACTCCGGTCTTTTTCCGAACCCCTGGCCCATTTTTATCATTTGTTTGAGACATTTGGGGACAGTTACGGTTTGATGGAGTTAATCACTTAATTTTATTAACAAGAGGTATTACTAGTCCGAGGTTTAGTGACTAATAAAATTCATTGGGTTGAATGTTCAAATTGAAAAAGATTTTTGACTCATTCTGCAGATCGTCACTTAACAATGAGTCACAGGTTATCAGTAAACTCTATAGGTTTGGCTCAAGATCGATTCTTTATTTATGATTCAATACTTGTAGAGTGAATATGAACTTTTACTTAAACCGTGGTGGAGGCATTATTGAGCTAAGTCGCTTATTCTACCAGCCGGGCAGACGTCGTTTTGAATTAAATAGTTGTGTATGCCTGGCATCTGTGTATAATTGTGTAACCAACTGCGTATAGTAAATCAATCAATGTGGCACCTAAATGGACGATGAAATTGAGGTTAAAGTTGTCCAGGACACAATAGATATATTTGGAACTTTCACATATAGGTTTGAGATAAAGTTCTTCATGACGCATGAGGAACTTTACTTTGTATCCAAAAACCGATATAGGTCTTCACAAACGTATATACAAGATGATTTGTCAAAGCGAGGGAACAAAAAGACAGCCTAATCCTATTATATAGACAATTTCGAATTCTTATTTCGTAAATGCCACTTTCAAAAAATTCAATCTTGTGATAAACGAGAAATCTTACGATGTGTCGTTGAGCGATAAAACCAAAACATCGTCAAAATAATAACGATTTCCTCATTCTTTTGTTCAAAAAGCATAAAACCATCAAGAAAGCTTAAAACATCGTTCACATTGTAACCAAATGTCTTGGAATGTACCTTCCGGCAACATCAATAATGTTTTATCTTTATCTTGAAAATTTTCAAAATCCTCACGACCCAATTTATAAAATAGATTATTAACTAAAAGAAAAAGCTTTTACAAAAGCTCACACATTTATATGCAAGATTTATATAATTCTCAAAAGTTTTAAACAATTCTCAATACACCAATAGAACAAAACGAATAAATTCTAATTCGAAATGATTCGAATAAAAGCTCAATTATTCTTTTGTTATATACTAAAAGCTGTACATCACCATATAAAGTGTCTGTTCTGTTTTTATCGATTTACGCAACAATCAATCGCGCGAACATACACATTTTGGGTGTCGTTGAAATTCAATTTGACATGAATATCTTGAAATAAAGACGATTTATTGTATTTGAGTACACACGCAGCATCCGAGACAGAGTGGTACCGCAGGAAAGAATACAGGTTGAATGTCCGGAGCCACATCAGAACATCGTTTTGGTGACCACAATTGGCCACTCTCAATCATCATTTTACGCTGGAAAAAAAGATTGATGCTAACAAGGTATCTGAGTCTTGTCTCTAATGGTCAACGTGATTCAGTCTCAAGAAACCAACATGACGTGTAAATATTTGCATCGCTGTTAAAGTATCGGGAAAAAACAGCCCCAGAGAGCTTATAAGACCTAAACCCCATAAAAGTATGTGCTCTTCTTCTCGAAACTTTGGAAAAACTGGTAAAGGTACACATTCGAGTGTTGGTCAAGCCTGACGACCCTAAGCGTTCTTCACATGTCTCGAGATTCCGCACAAGGTGGCTATCTTCTGATAGAGTTACATACAGGAAACATATTACTCTAACAAAAGTAAGTAGAAGGTGAGAAGATCGGCCTATGTGCTTTTATGGAATAGGGTGTCTATATGGTACCGGATCATAAATAAGTCACGAAGTGAAGATGTAATGAACACTGCATCTGGGTTATGCTACAATTAGAGTTTTAGAACCATATGAAGCCCGCTAGAGAATCATGCAAGGGTGAACGTGCATCAAAATATGAGCCTGTGCAATTTTGAACGGACAGCTTTAAGCTCAACGGAATGGGGCAGGCCGGAATCTATTATGACAAGCTCGACGTGTGCATGCCAGAATGGTACCGGAGAAATGAATACAGGGTGAATGTCTGGCCACCTCCGTTAAACAAGGTTTATGTCAACAAGTTCACAGGTACCTATGTGTCCTGAAAACGATTTCGATAAAAGAGTCCGTGTGCACCAGGAATATCTTGGAGGCTATTAACCCGATCTGCTACTCGATACATAACTCTATAGTGCACTCGGAAAACATAGAGAATGTGGCTTACAAAGTTCCGTCTGGTGTCACTGTTAATTTGAACCGCTGCACACTATATTTTACTGACAAGGCGAGATTGCGCACAAGGTGGCCATCTTTTTATAGAGTAACATAGAGAAAACATGTCAAAAGTAAGGAGAAGGAGCTAGGAACAGTCTGCGAGCTTTTATGGCATTTTCTCGAATTTAGATTCCTCCTTCGGCATTTGTAGATCACCCAGAAACCGGATAGTACCTCGATTAGAGCTTTTTGGTTATTGTGACCTGAAGGTCGATTTGACATCAAAATAGGCTTTACAATTATGTGCGAATGGCTCTAAAAGGTCTTGAACTGAAAGGATAAGGCTAGGTCTGGCATATAATAACTGCTGCAGGAGCACTGATGATGTGGAAGAGCAGCATACTATCACTCACTCTACTTCTCTCCAGAGCTAGCACACAGAAGGTATTTGTAGGGTATTTATAATGAGCAACTGCTCTGAAATCAAAAAGAGTTATATGAGAGATCTAATGCTTCCTTAGAAGCCCCGATTGGTTTGATGTTGATGGATAATGAGTAGTGAAATCTGAGATATCACAAACGACAACCAGTCTAAATACACTTTACAGTCGCCAAATGTTTAAGCCGACAAGATCTTTATATTGGAATTTTTATCGTACCTGTGCAATGACCAGATAGTTTCAGTCAATTTGACATCTTGCTCAAATATAAAAGCGATCAGATTATCCTAGTTTCTTGGTGAGTAAGGATTTTCTAAGTGGTTATACATGTACGAGTTTTGGCTCCGCTTCTGGAACTCAATGAGTGAACTATGAGAAAGCATATAAACATCTCCACCTATACCCATTATATTCTCCATCGCGTTTCGAATGAGATCAATGAATTCGCTTTATACAAAATCAACTGACGGATATTATCGCCCAAAATGATGTTGCAGATAATTTATCACCATATACGGAGGAATGGTTATATTTACATAGACGAAATGTTCAATTAATTTAAATCGAATTCAATTTTCGATTCATACGAACACACACACATATATTATTGACAGAAGAATTGCTATAATCAGTTGAACATATAGATATGTATGTACATATGAGCATATATATGGTACATTGACTACATGTCGATGCTGCGATATATGAATTGAGAGCACACAACTGACATATTCCCGCATATTCAATATTGTGTATAATTCAAACAGAATTATGTCGGTAAGGAAAATTCTCTGTTCGTCAGCTGATTGGGATATATGAGCACAGCTGGTAAATTTAATTCGCGTGTCGTAATTATTACACCCAGGCGAATTATTTATTTCAATTAGTAATTAAATTTTGGTCGCATGTCGTCATTAATTATTAACAGTTTGTGAAACAGCAGATGGTTTTCGAGTAGCTGTTGTATTTATATTTGGGAAAAAAAATCTGTTTAACAAAATTTGTGTGTATACCTCGAAATTTTGGGTTAACGACCACTATAATTTGGCAGGTGTGAGTAAACAAGTGTGTGTCAATTTTTTCTGGATTTTGTGATATAAAATCCATCGGGCACGTTTCCTAAGAACGTTGACCAGGCAAAAATGGAGGAATGATAACGTTTTTGTGTGGCGTTTAGTTCTATCGAGTGCCTTTCACCATCATTAGTTTATGATCTCAGTTCCAGACATCTCAGAGAAATTGAAAAATTGACCCAGATTAACTCAGATACCTGTACTAAAATTATATATTGACTGGGTTGCAAAGATGTGAGGAGAGGCTCGCGATTGTTAATTTCAGTGTCAGTATGAAAAAGTACAAACCGTAGATTTGAAGCTGCCACCAAAACTAGCTTAGATTTTAGGGGAGACTAAACCTGACCATCCCAAAAAAAAAATTGGGTAAATCATGTCAGTAAGCACAGATCGAGTACATGATGAAATCAAATCAGTGATAATTGTTTCGAAAATGTGGTCATCAAAAGCTGGTAGAACCAACAGATGAAGCAAGGAATAAGTAGTTAGAAGCCTTCTTGAGAAGGCTTGGTTTCTGTTTACGATCATTTCAAGCCATTCTACCTTCCATTAAGTAATTCAGTATTTTGGAGTTCTTTAACCAATTAAATCATCTATCGTAGTCAAAAAGGACTAATCCGACTGTGCACCAGTTTGAAAGTATCAATAAATTTCCAACGATTATTTGATCGTTCTCAGTGTCGAGGAACTATTTCACAAGCTTCATGATGTGATGGTATTTAGTGTCAGAACTGTTCAGGGCCTGGTCAGATATCATAAGAATCAACTTGGAGAAACTGATCTTTGAACTGACAACTCAACTTTGACGAATAGAGGCCAGTAAAAAGCTTCTTCGCTTTTCATCTGTCTAAAAAATTCAGGCTGATAAATCATTCCTGTTTATACTGTTCTATCACATGTAGACGAGTCTTCATGATCTCTTTTTGACACTATCAAGCTGTTAAACTTTCTGCTTGCTATTTTGAAAAAAACTTTCCCAAAGACGGAAGTTGAAACAATTCAATGATACTAAATTGCTTTAGCAGACCAAGTATTGTCAGGATGGGGTTATCATTATATCGGCGTGACACAGCATCATTTTAAATAAAATCGAACTCGTAAACTTGTCATGTGCCACATATTTGACCTATATGAACTGAATGCTATCATCTTCAGCAATCAATCGACGACAACAGCTATTTTGTGGCTCCCATTACCGTTCTAATATAAATAAAGCCGAAGACGTCTGGCTCTGTGGTTCGACTAGTTTTATCTGCTGACCAGCAACTATAATTGCAAACTACCATGTTAACGATGTTGTGAAAGACAAGAGCCCTAGTAATGACGATCTTTTGGTCTAGTTCGGACATCCAACGATTAGTTCAACATTCACTCGTACGGTGATGCCATACCGTATAGATGGTGAAGAACCTTCTTCTTGGCGATGTAAATACTTTCCTATTGTTGCTTGTAACTTTTGAGCACAGTTTGTTTTCGATGAATTGGTTCTTAGACAAAGTTATAATTAGTTTTCAATTCTTTTCTTATATCGCTTATTAAAAACTTCATAAAAGAAAAGCAAGTAGTACGTTCACAGCAATTAGTTAGCTGCACTGTGCGAGTAATCAACGTATGTATGCAGTAATTAAAATGAAAATTAATAATAACATAACAGCTATATATGTGCATGGAATGTGCATATTAGATCGTGAACTGCAGTCCGATCCAATTCCTCACAGATTCGTTGCTGAGTGAATGTCGGTTTGTACCCATCGATAAAACGAGCTTTTGGGTTTACTTCAGGACGCCTATAACTACATGACACATCTTAAATTGCGATTCTCATTGTATAACGAGCGTTTAACATGAATCACGAATAACTTTCCCGCCAAATTTAATTGTCACCATGTATGTATATAAACAGGAAAAGCTTTACAGTAAAACTTTTAAATTAGATTTCTACAAAACAAATTTTTTCATTTATTTTTAAAACTTTTTGTGGTTTTGTGTTAGTTTAGATAAGAGGAACACTCCCACCCAATATCTATACACTCGTACAGTCAATCGTAGGAAGATGACATTTTATTAAATTAAATTAATTATCTATGAAATTAAATATTGGTCGTTTCGGCAACCAAAAATGTATAGCTGAGCAATGAGCAGATGTGATATCTGTATCTGGTTAAACTTTATTATATTTGAGAATAAGCTTTGCATCATTCAACTAAAGAACATGATGCAGGAAGCCACAGAAATGGAACCGAAAACAATGATGGGTTAAAATCGGTGTCTATAGGATGGTTATTGACGTCTGTTGTATAATAACCAATAACAATACGGGAAGTGCAAAGTGGCATAGATACGCTGAAGAATGATCAGTTGTACTTCATCTGTTGTAATAGGATATAACCACATGCAATACACATTCATGAATTTTTCAGTCACCCAACGTACGTATTGATGTAGTGTGTGGATTTGCCATTGGTCTTTCAACATCTAAAAAATGCTCTCACTGTATTGCTGATCTGTTTCATGTGGCAGCTTTTTCTAGATGCAATTCCCTGTGGCTTACTTTGGAACAGTTATAGTAACAGTTTGTGTTCACTTTAGATGTCTCTACCTCTCATTGCGCTGACAACCTGTAATGAAATGATTTTTGATATCCATGGGGGATTGTATGGCAATCTACTGCCTTATATATGCAAAGCTGGTTTGTCTGTTTCAACTGACGGTTGTTATGTTAGTGTTGTCTCAATATGTTCCAATTTTTGCGATATACCCGTTTATTCATGAAATCTAGACTGTTCCTGATATGCCTGAAACGTCATAACAAACACATAACACAAAGTAGATTTGAATTGAATGATATATGCAGAAAGGAAAGCTGGAAGATCGGTGCCATGATATGCGAGAGACCAATACCTAATCGAAATAGGCAGATATGATCTTGCATATTGAAAATTTCTGGGATAGTGTTGGTCAGTCGTTCATACTATTTGTTGTCAGGTAGAATCGGAAATCCATTCTAAGCAAGTTTTGGCTACCTACAATTTGATAAAATTTGATCGGTAATTCAATTTCTTAAGATCGTTCAGTCTGTTAAGAGCGACTAAGTAGGATTTGAAGCTCTGAATACTGTATACAACATGTTTTTTAAATCATCGAGGACAAACAACTAGTTTCTATTTGCTAAACTAACAACGAAACGGTCACCATTCCAGGTTAACCAAGCGAATTGCACTTCGAAGAAACGGTTCAATTTGAAAATAACCCTCTAAATTACAATAAGCTTATTCACAACCAATTCTGCTGCCATAAGTATTAAACGAGGTGAAAATAGTACTTGACCAACAGGAACAACCACTATACTTCAACTGATTCAAGAAAAGTAATTTAATCCGATATTTGACTGAACCATATCAATGGTGATGCATGAAATTAGATAACAATCTGACAGAGAGCCAATTACATTGAAACCACTTCACAGATGGCAGACATCAATGGTTACTCCCAGCATCAAATATATTATACTCTCCGAGCAATCGACGATATAGCTTTCGATTTGCTTCTGACAACATCTTGATATTTTCTCCTGCCTGGCATATACGGAAACCTGAACCGTATAGCTTCACCACGATCAGGTAGTTGTAAATGCCAAAGCATCAAGTATACCTCATTCATTCTCCATTTTTGTTTCGGGATTACAAACCAATTTTGTGGCATAAATCGGTCTGTAGCACTTTTACGCCATCGAGATTCTTGATAAGCTTGAAGTTTTAAACAAGAAACCATTATGAGAAATATACCAGGTTATTCTTAATCTTGTATCTGCATATAAGCGACGGTTCGGTGGTTGGTTGTTGACAATTTTATTACTTGAAGTCGCCAGTTCAGTGATCTAACCCAATTTAGCCGTATTTTATAAAAAGCTCTGCGGTTAATGTGGTGAAATTCTCTAGAGACGTCCTCAGCAAAACGGGTATACGTATAGTTGAAATCAAATTAAGAAAATGGTGCTGACTGTGTAGTGATATCTTGCATCGACTATAAAACATCTAACTTATTTTGGGCTTAATATATATCACCGGGCTTGGGTAAGAAAGTTAGATACAACAACATCCCATCCTGTTACAATCGATGCCTGAAACGAACTTTTTCCCAAAATTATGAATATATAAACAGCCACACAAGTCATAATTACATGGTTCGATGTTAATTAACTTTGATGCGGGTACAAATCTTATAAAAATCCACCTTTTTCAGAATTAGGAAGGTAGTTTTCGGATTTCTTAATTATTTCTTGCAATACGAATTCGTTTGACGCATATATATAAGACTAATAAACTGCTTTCCACACCAATTATCTCAAATATTACACACCCACGCAGATTAATTTAAAGTTATATCCTGGAGACTCGACAATGTAATATAAAAGCTTATTTCATTACTATATGTTAGAACGCTCTAAGCGAAACAATAAACTATTCTACTATGCACAAAGAAAAACTATCTTCATAAATCCAGAGATCTGCAAACCAACTAATCCAATTTGTTACATTCGGATGATAGCGTATATGTATCCGGATGATATAATGAAAAACGAACGACAATAAAACTTGTTAAACTTTTATACATTTCCACACACCCTTGTAGCAATATATATACATATGTATATAGGCACACGCGCGAGATGATTTCCCAAAACTTTGAAAACACTTTTTAAAACGTCAAATACTTAATCAAATTTTTTATAACTTTATTACTCGTATATACATACATTTTGATTGCATGCCAGTTTAATCCAATTCGGTGAAGTTTCCAAAATTTTCACACATTTCACAGATGAACACGAATCACAATTAAAACTTTGTTATACAAAACAACAACACTTTCGAATGTGTCCTACTCTAAAACCATATCCAGGTGTATATGTGTATAGAAATTAATTTTCCAGTAAAACTATCACAAGCTGCTCACTGCACACCGATAATAATTATCCGCTTTAACTACAGCGTGCGTACTCTAAGAGCAAAAGTCAACAAAAAGAAAATTCCGATCCAATTTGATCCACGAGCGTTTGATAACTGAATCAAAATTACAATTCATCCAATCTATTATAGAGTTGTTTGTTGTACAAAATAAAGAGAGAGAGAGAAAGCTTTAAGCGCTTTTCTCTCGCCCGCTTATATCAAAACAGAGAGCGAAAAGCACAATTTTATATTACAATTTACACACAACACTCGTTTTCATTCGTTTGTTTTATAATTTCCCCTCCGACATGTGATAATAAAGAGCATAATTCGCTCATTCTCTTGTAAATATTATTGTCGACGCGTACCATAGAAAGTTTCTTGGTTGAATTGGTATTAATGAATGTAAATATATTACTCCATGTCGTGATTTAGGCGCAAAAACGATTAATTATTAATTTAAGAAAATATAAGTGCCTAAATGTTGGCTACGTACAAAATTTATTTTTTGGTAAATGGGGTATAGATAGAATAATCGTCTTACAAATAATATGCCATGATGTTATACTCGATCCATTCGAATTGAGGGCCAAGTGTGGACAGATTGCTAGTAATTGGATAAATGCAAGGCTCACAGGTAATAAATGCTGAATTGGTTGACTGAAAGCCATTTTAACGATTACAGTAATCTAGCGTACGAGGACAGAGTAAGAAGTCTGGTAAAAATGAAACAAGTGATGATATTACACTTAGTGCATCGCTTAGTCCGGTTTTTAGATCACTTCCGAATAATACGATTTTTCCAACCCTTTAATATAGGCGTTTATTGCATCGATCATCGATGATACCTCATTGAAGCCGAATCTCTTTCCGCTGAGCAATTTCTTCAAGTTTGGAAACAGGAAATAGTCGCAGGGGTCTATATCGGAATAATAGCCTTCAATGCCTGTAGAAATTCATTGTTTAGACTGTTCTTTGATCTCCGGTGTATAGTGATGGATCCATGTTTCATCCACAGTAATGAAACAACGCAAAAACTCCTTTTTATTTCGTTTGAACATCTCCAAATCTGCCTCTAAGTTGTCTCACGTGTGCGTGTTTGCAAAATTACACGCAGCATCACTGTGTACAAAGATCTATTCTATTATTTATGATTTTCTATGATATGATCGAATATAGTAGCCACTAGCGATCTAATTAACCTTTAGGAAGTGTAATTTTAAGTGAACACATGTTTGATTTAAAATTTTGAAAGCAAAGTTGCAAAAATCTTTGGTTCAAACGGTTTTTCACTGTGGGAAAACAACGACTCAAGAACTAACAACGACCAAATAAACAGAAAATATGACCAAACTTTGGGCTGTTGTGCTGGCTGAAGAAACTCGATATATAAATTCTGACAAGGTCTGAGCTACCATAAACTTTCTCATCGGTGAATAGAGAAATTATTTATTTTAGACCTAGATGGAAGAAACCTTTCTATGTTACTGTGATTGAATATATTCAAGATTCATCCATAATATACGTTCGGCAGATCCATCCAGTGAGCAATTCAAAAAGTTCATTGAAAGCTTAGTGCAAAAACGTTCATCCAAACTAGATTACAATTAGGATGGCAAAATGAAGTTATGCCCGATGGATGGAAAGGGGCTCGTTATGTATAAACTGAAAACTATAGGTTATCGCTTGAAAAAAAACTCTTGATCCACTCGAACAGTAGTCAACCTCTGTTGGTGTCAAAATCAATGAGTCCAAAACCAAATATATACGATCTTTCATAAGATGGTGACCAGAAGGTTTAGCGAGCGAATGAGTGATTTTGCTTCTAATGATCGGGCTATATGTCGGGCTGAAATCCTTATATTTGGCGAAAACTAGAAACAATTCTTATAGTGTTGGTCAGACCCGTTTTCATGTCTGGGTCAAAACGCCAAAGGTCGATTTGGCTCCATGATCGACAGAGAACGATCTGAATAATATAAAGAGTTGGCTCGTTATCAAACTAACGGAGACAGATTGCGTTGACACGGTATGCAACCTATATTTATGAGGGCGAGTCAATAACTCAAACTTGAGAAAGCGATCCATTATCACATGATAGCTCGGCTAAATAAATATAGGAAAGAAGAATTGAAGCATTTCATCCCAATGCCTAACGCCTGTTATTCGCAATCCAAACCAAACATAACTATGTAATTTTATATTTACCAGATACTTCAAGCAAACCGCGATAACATTACCAAACACTTCAACCCATCATGTACTATACCTATTCCTGCATATTCCTATTGACTTTCTGCTTGTGTTGTATAGATTGTTGAGTGTTTCGAGAATACACAAGACGTTATCATATTAACATAAATTGAGAAAACATAAATTATCATACAGGCTTCATGTAGCGGTACGAGTGAGCATCTCCATAAACAATTCGTCGAAAATAAAATTGATATTCTCGCATCTTAAAAGCTTCCTTCATAAATCAACTAACAAAAATATATTTTTTTTATGAAAAGCATCTCTCGAAGTTATGCTTTTATGATTTGTTGCCGCATACAAACAAAAAAGATGATATGTACCAAAAATTATGCCATTCCCATATGCGATGTATGTAAATCGATTAAAAACAATAAAAAAAATTTGTTTTGTAATATGTTGATGAGCTTTTATATAGCTTATCGCGATTAATGTGTATATTATTGGGGGATTTTTTTCTGTTCATCGAATTGAGAATAATCGGTATTTATTAGTAGATTATCGTTTAAAAATTATACGATTAAGTTCAAGAGATATAATTTTGAATGTACTCGAACAAGCCGCGAGGTCGATTACAATCGGTGACACACCTGTCAATACTATAAGGTCATGGAGCAATGTAACGTTTGCAGATTACATTTAAGCTTAAAAAAAAACGATCAATACGAGGTTTATAATATTAAAGTTCAGCTAAAAATAAACTTTTAAAGCTTTTATAACACAAAAAAAAAAGTTTATTTTCATGTAGTCGTGCAACAGGTTACTGTTACCACATCAAAAAGCTTGTTTGTTATTGAATTAGGTTTTCGAGTTATTTTTAGCATTTTGTCTGTCGGTAGAAATTACTTTGCAAACTATTCCATCGGCTTCGTCAACTTTTAATAGAATCAAATATTTGTTAGTATATTCTTAGCTTTACATTTCATGAACTCCAGATGAAACAAAAATCGACAAATAAATATATAAAGACGAGAAATGGAAGTGGCAGGTAGCTAAATCAGTAAGAAGGGAAGACCTTGTGCTGCGTGACCTTGTGACGTGCCAACTATAAATCGGAGAATATTTTCTTTGTTCAGGCCTCCATTTTGACCCTCATGCCAACAACCTCTACGTCAGCCACCAGCTAGTCTTCATCCCAGCACAGTGGCACCCAACTTAAAATCAAGAAATCAGCTATGATGAAGCATTGTGTGTAACAGAGGAGTGTAGAGAAGAAATACCGTTATATACGAACAACCATAATCGAAGGGGAAAAAACACACCACGATTAAAGTAATCCGAATGTTAGAATTGAGGTAATGTAGGCCATGGACAATTTGACTGTCCCAAATCTATAGTAACAGGGTGCACTACTGGTGTTGTGACTGGTGAGAATCGATAGCCACTAATTATCCAAAAGTGCGCAAAATTCTTAGAAAACAAAACCCATTCAGGGAGAAACACGAAATTGGAGGTGTATATAGAGGATCACAGAAGATCGCAGTGACCAGACGACGAGGTCGCATGACAGGTATCGGTGGTTGGCGATCATTGATTCGAATATTCGGTTCGGCTTATGAGCTGTAATTGCAGGTAGTACGAGGACATTGGTTCCGTACCAGATTTCTGGAAGGAGCTTGAATTAGCAAAACATAACACATAAACAAAACTGTAAGCACATTTCTTACATGACTGTGGACAAGCTCGGATGTGCCTCACTGATCATACATGATATCGATACTGGAGATGTCAAAACAGTCAGGGTAAGGGCACGGAATATCTTACTGTATCACAAAAATGCAACGAATGTGGGTTGGTTGTATGATACAAAATACTTTCTTGCATTGATTGATGGCTTCACTTTCTAAAACCAGATTTCATTGTACATTGTCAAAGTTGAATTGCCTGAATCTTGAATTTCACCACAATATTAAGGGAAGCTGCGCTATCGTAAGTTCATTTCAAAATTATCCATGACCACAGCGCGCCAATCACTAACCTCCTGAAGGAGATTGGTAAACCAACATCGAACCAAACACCTTCCGCTCCATCTATTGCGCACACTGCACTACGTGGTCGATCTAATCTTCCTTACTTTCTAATGAAAGTGAGTACAGTTATTTTGTAAATAATTTCTAAAATTAGTTATATTGCGGAATTGTTGTTAAGATAATCATAATTGCCAAAATATTTAGTTTTTAAATAGTTTTGATAGTTGCCAATATTTTCAAGGTCGTATGAATTTAAGAGACTTCTGCCAATCTAATTCAGAAGTAGTCAAACAGCTGTATTAGAACTGTACTCAATTGGGATAATTATTTGGCGCTTCCATAAGTATCAACTGTCCAATTTTATTGTTGGCTAGAGAGTCAGGAGGGCACAAGATTACAGGACACAATGAGTATAGATATCCTTGGAGCTGTCCTAGTCTGAATATCAGGCTGACATTAAACTTCTTTCTGATCAGATAATTGGTTAAGATGGAGTCGTTCTCCGACCAGCTCTCAGTTAACTGAACATCAACTGAACTTTCTTATGTTTCTTATGTAAAATCCCACACAAGTATTGAAAATATATTCCATTCCCAGTGCGTTGACCGAAATACTTCAAAATCTAAATACACACGACAACCTCACCGAAATCCATTAAGACATTAAGATTTACAATCTTTAAGTTTATCGAACAATGTACCACAATAATAGTCTTTCCTTCACATTTAATCTATAGATTTTTCGTTCGTTTATCGGATTTTATTAAAGCATAATCCATTTCATGGATAGGATTACGCTACAAGTCCATTAAATGGGTTTCATATTTTAATGTCGTCGTCGTCTATAATCTAACAATTTTATACAGAGGATGTACGGTTGTTTCAAACCATGACGACAGCATAACAAAAGTATTAATTAAGATCTGACATTGGCATACATTTATTCGTGGGATGAAATTCAATTGCATTCTTTTACTCTACCTATGCATACACAGCATCATAACAATGTGCTATTCAATTCCTTTGATTGACTTGCCAATTAAAAGCCTTTTTTGGGTAATGGTTTTGTACAAATATAAACAAAAGGACAATAAACAATATTTTTTTTATTTATTTAAATTTAATTAACTTTTTGCTTAAATACTGAACAGTACAAACACGAGTATTACGTACCGCAGACAGAATATAATGGTATATTGTAGTCGCAGTAAAATAATACAGCATAGCCGTGGTGAATAACGTGTTTTTTTGTTTAACTGAAACTAATTATCTGTCTTGATATGGATAATGACGATGAAATGTGTTAATTGTTGACTTGAAATACGAACTTGACATTTTACCGAGATCAATTGCTTGCAACATACTATATCTGCAAATATTTCGAATAAGCTTTTAGTTGCTTAATTTCTGAAGTCACTTAACCTAGATAATTTGCATAGGATTTAAAATGTAAAAGTTGCTCAATATTTGCGAAGTTGCTCAATATGTTTTAAGTAGCTCAAAAAATATCTATACAATTTAACAAGTCACCTAGTATATTCAATAGTCTATTAGACATTTGTATTGGTTATAAATAGTGCAATATATAGTTGCTCAATATATAATCTATTAATAAAGTGCAGTAAAATGACAAGCATCGAAATTATGTATTAACAGATTTAAAGTTTATTAAGTTATTTATCCAATAATTACGATGAAATGTGTCAATTGTTGAATCGAAATAAAATACGAGACCAATTACTTGCAACATACGATATCTGCAAATATTTTGAATTACCCTTGAGTTGCATAAGTGGTGTTTGACCCCTTGACCTAAATAATTTTATTAAGATATAAAATTTAAAAGTTGCTCAATATGTGTGTAGTTGCTCAATATGTATGAAGCACCTCAAAATATCTCTATTCAGTTGAATAAAACACTTATTCTATTCAGTAGTTTATAAGACATTTTTATACGTCATAAATAGGACAATATATAGTTGCTCAATATATAACCTCTTAATAAACCTAATTTTCATATAGTTTGGAACTCAAAATAAACACTTTCATATAAAGCTGGTCTATGTATATCGGTTTTATATAGACGTATATTCTCAATTTGGCTAACAGCCTACGAATTTCAAGTGATTGCCATGATAAGAAAAAAACAATTTAAATCAACTCTGTGCGATATATAACGATAATCTGCAACTTTATGCATTAAGTCATAAATATTTACCTTAATCGCTTTTTGCATTACATTCACATAACTATGTCATTCTGTTTGATATGTTTTTGCCGTTGTTGTCATCACATATTGATATAAGTGGTCGAATTTTCTCTTTTTTTTTTGTAGCTGGGCAAACCCATCCAAATATTTAATCATTTGTTCGTTTACATCGCAATTGACACCTATAAACAATCATTAAAAACGATAAATCAGTCAAATGTATACTCTACATACCATATATACACCGGAAGATTAATGACTTTTACATTGTTGACAAACATTGATCGAAATAACAATAATATTTGATAAGTTAAGTTTAATCACGCACAATCGTTAAATATTTATTCATCTGGCACTCGTGATCTCAGTTTGACTATCTGATGTGGATAAGGGAATTGATCAACTACCCCTCCCCAATTACACCACTGAATATATATCGATAAACGTTTTCCGTCATCGATTAACGTTTGGAACCATCAATTTGATCTCCATCCATAATTATGGATCATCACATTGCGATCATGATAATGAAAATTTGTTGTTTTGTTGGTCATAGACCACCGTGCATGACATGACCAAGGTAGAGGTGAAATTAATGTTATTATGTTTTTGACATTGCAAGATAGGTTTTCGGTTAATGTCAAAGACAAAGAAATATTGAAAAAGGTTTGTCTTATATGGGGCATTTGTATATTTATTGGAGGCGGGAATACTCATCAAAGCGTGAAAAACATGGGATGGATTATATATGTATTGCAGAGTGTAAATTTTGAGCAACTTTTCTGTTTAGAACTGTAAAAATTTATTTTTGAATCAAAATTCAAGCTAGATAGACTAATTGAGCTATATTGAGCTTTTCAAATTTATTAAACTTACTTCTCAATTAGATGTGATTTACAGAACCTATTTAGCAGCATCAAAAATTTACAATGCCCAAACGTTAAAAACGTAAGACCATGCTGACTGCGTTGACCAATAAAGAGATGTAAAGATCATAACTCGTATCCGCCCTTAGAAAAATTTACCCAATAATATTAATCACTTTATCTAATCTTCGTGATGCCCAAATGAACGAACATTCTTGGTGTAGATCAGACAATGTGGTATGCATATTATTATATGGCCTAGGTTTTTGACAAATTCTGCCATGAATATCTATTGCTCAAACTTCAAAAAGTTCCTGTTCGACACTTCTGTCAAATCTTTATACATGTCTCAGAAATCAAATAGATTGCTCAAGCGCTGTAATCAATGGCAGTGCTGAAATCAATGGCAGTGTGGTTTACGTAGTCTCTACAAGATTGAAAATACATGGTGATACTGTTTAATCCAGGCTAATTAGAAAATGATATATAACCAACAGATAAGGAGATAAGGAATAAGCTGTTTGAAAGTGGATAGAATCAGCCTGTAAAAGTGCCAGTATTACTCTGCCAATGGAAGCTTTATAGAAAATCTTAGTCTCTGATTGGTTGAAAAAGCTTTAGAAGAATCCGAGAAATCAGCAAAACAATCCTGAGTCGAATAAGTTCAACCTCTGCTAAAATCTAGTATAAAATAACGTTACAAAAAACGAAAGTAAGAACCAACAAAACTGATAATTGTCTTCAGTATGCCATAGAGAGGAAGAGTTGGTAAAAGTGGTAGGATATGATAATAGCTGAAATGAACTAAATGAACCCAGTTCGGGATTGCATCAGGATAGCCAATAAAAAAGGTGCGCTACGAGATTGATGAGGTGCTGTAAACGATTTAAAAAATAAAAATGAGGGTGGTTTTGGAATCAGAAGAGGATGAACGGAATGTCACAAAACTACAAACGGAGGAAGAAAGTCCATATATCATCATTACTGTACAATTTACTGTAAAATTTACAATTTAAAACTTTGCAGTAAGTATAAATCCTGTCAATAATTCGGATACGAACTGTCCCAAAGTCATACCAATATTTAAAATAAATCATACCTAGCTCCTTTTAATATTACCAGCTAAATTGAACTGACATGGAAGATTGTTCGATTCATAAATTCTATTTTCTTATCAGATTATCACGTGGAATAGTTTGACACAGATTATTATCCAAAATTTGTGGTGTTAGGTATTTTTTATCTGGCTCCGGTTTCGTCGGAATCGTCGCCGATAATGACCTCTTGGCCTATCATTTAGTCCGAATGAGCACGCACCGAGTACATGACCGAGTCAATGTACTCGCTGCCATTTGATTTCATGCTGTACCATGAATTCGAATTTAGTTTCTGATTGGAAAAAATTGGTATGTGCCACCGATCCTCGAGTTTTGGGCCATATATTAATTTTAGGAAACCATCTCTCATACTCATCCATAGATGACAACAGGTCTAAGGAGCCGCTCGTGATTTGTTTTCACTATACCAAAAGTTTGGCATCGACCACCGAGATTTTCAATACTTCGCAGTGTGTTTACTTCATTAGACTGGTAATTAGATCGTAAAATGCCTACTAATTAGATTTTTATATTTTCGTTGCGTTACTTTATTTAACAGGCCTTGACAGGACTATCGCGTTGTGTATTCCCCTGTTCTCCCTGAACGTAAGCTTCCATCAAAGCTTTGCAGTTCCAAATAATGGTCACTGACTTCGAATTTTGTTGAAGACCGATACGATCATGAAAACCCCAATCTAGCTCTTTTGGCTTCGGGATATTTTTGTTAGGAAAGCACCTACTTGCCACTATAATGAGATCATGATAATATGCCCTTAATACGATCAGTTTGTAACTGAGATACAAAACAATAAACTATTTAAACAACAATTTCACCAAATAAATGCTTCCTGTCACCAATATTAAAACCGGATCATACAAATTACATATACGATATCTTATATCGATCGCACATAATCGAGATCGCGCGCACCACACATATCGCATATAATCCATATTTTCCGTTTGCGCAAACACATTGGTAAGCACAAACAAATTATTTTCACCTTTTGTACAGAGAGTATAAATATTATATAGCGAATACAAGAAAAAATGCTCACCATTTCCACCGCCTTCGCTATACGATCACCATATAGACTCGATCGCCGCATACAACTATACATATACACATATATGAGAGGAACTATTTACCCACCAAAAAACCAAAAGCAGTGTGCATAAAATAAAATTAATTTTCAAATTAAAAATTTAAAAAACTTGAAACTTTACTTTTAGTTATTTTCTTGAATTCAATGTTTTAAGATCGCGATCACCCCAAAACAAAACAAAACGAAAAAAAAAAAATTAAAAAATCGTTAAACAATTTTCTTGTTTTCGATCGCGTTAAGACATTTACTTTGTGAGTGTTTGTGTATATAGGTATATCGTGCGATGAAAATTGTGTCTGTGACGTCCAATGAAAAGTGAATTTTCACAGTGAATTTAATTTGATATATTTTTATAATTTAATTACAAGTTTTGTTGTTGTTGTTGTAATTAATCGGTATAATTTTTGTAAAAAAAAATTAAGAAAGTGTGACATTAGTTTTTGTTCTATTTTATATATTGTTGTGTTATTACAAACTATATAATTACAAAAAAAAATATTAAAATTAAATTAAATTAAGTTTAAAACAAAAGTTAAAAATTTTAAATAAATAAATAATATAAAAAATTGTTTAATATTTGGATTTTAGGTGAAAGTTATTTCTTATAAAATTGTTATATAGAGAGAGAACTATTTATATAAATATACTGTACATGTAAGTCTTTAACGATCACTATTATAGCGCACACTGTATGTATAGTTTTGTTACAAACATTCATAAATAATAACGAACAAGTCATAAAACTTCCGAGTTTTCACTTAATTAAAATCAAAGTGTTTCTCAAAGATTAACAAAAAAAAAACAAACAGCAAATTTATTGGCTACCATTAATTAATTAATATAATTAACGGTTTTCTTGTAAGAAGAAGAAAATGCCATAAATCTTATCGGAATATATTCACTCAGTGTAACTTTTTGCGCCAATTATGCCATGCCCTTGTTTTTTTTGTTGTACAGTGTATACACTCGATCCGGTGTCGAACTCTATTATATAATCCGTCTATGTCGAGACAAGATAGTGTGAGTGTGTAAATAATTTCGCAGCACTACCTCAGATAGTGATAGAGAAAAATGTTTAATCAGGTTTTCTTGTAAATATGATCAATAGATCAATATATAGAAAGACAGTATATGTTATATACTGTGGTACATTAGGATGATGATATATTATGTGGTTTATGTAAATTTGTTTTGTCTGAATTGTTTAATTAAATTAATTGTGTTTGGTTTGTGTAATGAATGCGCGATCCGGGAAGTTATAGTTGATCGCCTGTCGTTGATTTAAATAAACGTTTTTTTTGTGACCGACCTGAGGCTAGGTAGTATATAATATTGGGCTTATATAATGATTTGACCGGATTGGATAACTGAAATGGTCAATAATTGGTTGTGAGTGAAAAAAAATATTTTGAGTGAAATTTTGTTATTATCAATAATTTAATTTAACTAAACGAAATGAGTGATTTAATACATATTGTTCGGGTCAAATATTATACAAAATAGGTTTCACTCAGTTTGGGTATTGAGTGAAATACATTAGACTCCGTAAAGAAAATTATTTAATGAACATTTCTTGAACATCTATTTTTTGGTTAGAATAGCATCAAACCATGATTATTTGTCGAAATATTACTCAATACTGAAGTTTATATATTTTGAGTGAAAATTTTTAAGCCAAAAAAAAATTGTGTTTAGGATTTTAAATAGTTTGTAGAGAATATCGGATTCTTCATTATAAACAGGACCTAGAATCATTCAATGAGTTATCTCCATTTCTGGCAGAAATATTCTAAAGTTCGTATTCGGCCTCTGGCTAGGCCAAAAATTAAACTGATTTGTAATAAATTGATAAACTTGGAACAGTTTTACCGTGTTGCCAGTGGATAATTGGCAGTGAACAAAATTTTATTATAAACAATAATTCGATTTAATACATTTTGAGCTTAATATTATTATTCACTCAATTTGTGTATTGAGTGAAGTACAAAAAACTCCGTATTGAAAATTATTTCCAAACCTGCAAGCCGAACTTAGAACATTATCGATATGAACTATGTCCATGGACATAACAAGTTATGTCCATTTCTGAGTTGAGAGTGACAAAATTAATTTTGAGTGAAGTTTTTTTATAGACGATTTAAATTTTTTGTCAAGACATATTTTGAGTGAAAGTTAAAAAATTGAGCGAAACTTGTAAACAATTATAGTCTTTCAGTTCCAATCGCTCACTATATTGATGGGACTATTCAATTTAATTCGTTATTTCGTGTATTTATAAGGGGCAAAAACCTTAGGAGTGTATTTAATATTTGAGTAAAAAAAACAAATTTGAACTAAGAAATGTTGCATTTTAACTATAGGTAGCGTTTCGTGGAAAAATTTTAAAGTATACATATATCGTAATTCCAATCGTCCACTGTTAACAAACTTGAAATTACGATACCGAATAACATTATATATCGGCAAGGTAGACAAAAAAGGTTCCCATTATTGAAGTAATCAATATTTGACAATGAGTGAAAAAAATAATTTTGAGTGAAATTTTTTTTTGAACTAAAATTTCATTTGTAATGTTATGTGACATTTTAACTAAACGTGAGGAGTGACAAAATACATACTTTTGAGTTAAATATTTTACTTATTTCACTCAATATAATATATGTATTCCAACACAAGTAGACCCTTATAAAGTTTCGGGTATACATATTTCGGTGCCTAGCACATATACGTGTTTTGTTCCTAAGATACACATGACCCTGAAAAAAGACAAAGGAAATGTTGATATCTGTCACAGTCAAAGAGGTTAAATTGGCGGCCGTTGGTGCAAAAATTATCAGGTGCAAATACCAATGGTGGCTGGGGATGCAAAAAGCAATTTTGCGATTAACCTTGGTTTGTGTAGTACTCAAAATGGTTATAGAATATAATTAAACAAACAATTTGTTCAAGAATAATGACAAACTAATAGTTGTTAATAGTTTTGTGCGCTCATACCGAAAATAGAAAATTTAATTACAAACTAAAATTTTAAACGTGACCACGTGGATTGTTAATTTCATATCAACAATACAATATATTATTTATATATTTAATTATAGTTTTTATTTATAAATTTATATGACCTTCTAAATCTTAACTATGTACCAAGTGTACATATATAGGTATGCGAATCTTCGACTGAGATTGGTATCGCCCGAATCTACACGCAATTATTTGGCCATTTGTCAAAATAATTTATATAATTGAGATGAAGATAAGATCGATCGAACTAACAATTTGGAAATTCATACCAATACATTGAATTTATGTATTTATGCAAATTGTAATTAAACTGTTACTATGCCTGGGGATAAACTACTCGTATATTGGTGAAATGGATAATTAATCATAGTTTTAGTGTATTATACCATAAACTAACTTTTTGGCTAAAGAGGTTAATCGTTTTTATTGGTGTATTGTAAAATTTAAAATCGATGTTTTTATGATCATTTGATTGAGCGAAAACAAACGATATATGTATAACCAAAGATGAATACAATTGGTCTTCCAAAACCGTCTCACGGCCATCCAGAATATAATTTTATTCGACTTAATGGCGATGTAGAGCTCTAATCGACCATAACAGTATAAGCATGTACATAATCCACTGTGCTTTTATGTCTGGTCCTTATACTTTGGGGTGGTTCCATTCCCAGTAAAAAAACGATTGTACCTTATCGACTTGATCTTCTACTTTACATGCGACATGTAGAAATATATAATATGAAACCTAAACCAACGATAAAATTGATCACCGCCTCAACTATATTTTAACGATGTAATCAACACAAATTGGTTGTAAACACAAGATTAACGACCAAGACATTATTATTATAATGTGACCGCGTGGCGTGGGAAATTTATGCTTTATGTTTTGAATTACGATTGGTCACACTTTGATATAATTAAGATGCAGTTTACACTCTGCAGTATACTCAAATGTAAAAAATAAAATGACATAAAATTTCGAAAATCACACTTCATTGAAAATCAATAAAATATTTAATTTAATGACCTCTTCAATATTTTTTACGATGTCTTCTCAATTTTATAGTCTTAATGGTTCGTAATAATCACGTGATAAGATGAAAGGTGTAACTTATGTATGTAAGTTGGGATCCGGTATTGTTACAACTTTACTTGGTTAAATCTTTGCCAGGGGTTTTAATCTGTGTATTATTTACCATTTGATTGGAGGTGAGGTTAAAGTGACTGTCCTTACTCAATCAGCTCGAACGGTCTTGATCGATGATATTCTTGGTATCACACTTGGTTTATCTATGAGACAGTTTCTTAACAACTCCCTTGACTAAAATCTTAACCTTTCTAGTTTTGTTTAGATTTGTCTAGTTCTAACACACGAGTTGCTAGTGTCCTACTTTTAGCTTCCTTCTGATACAAGTGGCATGTTCGTATTTAATATACTTAATAAGAGACTACTGAACCATTTCATAAGTTCTATTATCGTTCTATTTTAGCTTCGAAACCATTATAGCCGACAAGAAAAAATAGAGCTTAATCTATAAAGCCTCACAGGAAACCTCAACCCTCCCATTAATTACTGAACCACCTGTAAATAAACTCGGGATCTCATGACACTTGACTGATTATCTTTTTACAAAATTTCGTGTCTATTATACTATTGGGCCAATTTGAGATTGTTGAGCACCCATTCCATGCGTTCTATCAAAGTACAGGAAGGATTGATCGAGTAACAGGTCTTTATTGACCAAGTCCAGAGAAAGAAGGTAACAAACCACCTTGCGTTGTTCCTCTATGATTCTGGCTGTTATTGTTATCTGTATCTGGCCTTCGTATGACCCATCCAATCCCAGACAACACCTTGTTTTAGCAAGAAACTTTTCACTTCTTGGCCACGTTGTGACCAACTGTTTATATTCGAATATATGTATACATCCAACATTACAGTAATCATTCAGCAATCAGGACTTTACAGTTTCGTAAGCGAGGCTATGTATTACTAAAACAAACAATTCTGTTAATCAACACATTCTTTCAACACATTCTCTCAATAAGGCTTCGTTCCAAAAACCTCTAGGTGCAGCTTATATATGCAACTGTTTCAGATCTTTTAAATATCACAGTCAAACATGAAAGTATCGAGCTTAGCTTTCGTACTCAGCTATTCAACGTATTAGCTTGAAGTCAATCGCTCTTATATTCCAGACCCTTGATAACATTTCAATAACTGCAGCACCCATATAAACAATTAACTCATATATTGAGACAAACCCGATCATCATAATATATCAATATAACACGAGATTCTTATGTAACACGTGCTGTTATATAAGACACGATCTATTACTTAAGACGATCGTAAACCTAGAAACCAATATTTCCTGTTTGCAAAAAACACTAAAAATTCAGATATGCGAAATATGTATAATGTATATCGTTATGATTATGCAAATTTAGCTCAAGATCATAACATTATGTCGTGCCTTAATGAAATCGGCGTCGATCAATAATTTTCGATTATCGATCTTATATTTATGCAAAGTGATCAGCTTTAGCAAACTCTCCAGTTTTGTATGTTTTTTAATAGCAGCGCTATTATTAAATAATTTATAAACAAAACCTGTAATTGTTTATGTTTTATTAATAATTCTTATTATCAATAATGTTTAAACGTCTTTAAAAATTTTAAAAGAAAGTGAAAATTGGGTTAAAGAGTTTTTTGTTCAAAAACAAAATTGGATTTTTGTGTGTTAACAGTTTGTTTGATAATTCTCATCGCTTTCTTTTTTTCGTGTATATAGTGAGTGGTGTTGTTGGGTTTCTTTCTAATACTCATTTCAGTTATGAGAGGTTAAGATGTCTTATTCATAACATGTAAAGTAAATATTAAGTGAAGCTTAATCGTTTCGGTTACTTAGTTCGTCATTTTGATCATGTCGAATGCACGATCTGGTTACTCGATGACTTTTACTAATGATTTTCGTTATGACCACTATTATTTTTATTTGGAAACTGTTGAAATGGTAAATTACAATAATTACCTTCTTAATGCTTTTCAGATAAGTTCCATCTTGTTCGAAAGTGTATATATAGTTCACACGAAAGAACTTTTGTAGTTGATGGGTAAAAGAAGGTATACGCTCCAGCATGAGAAGTGATAAGTTTGAGTGTAAGAAAGACACCGATTTCATAAATCCAAGACTTCTTTACCATTTAGTTAGCTATTATGGTCACATTCAGAATATTGTTAGCCACTGATGAAGCACAATTTTCTCTTAACGGGACTGTTTTGATATATGGTTAAGGATGACGGAGTTTCTTTGTAAATGTAGTAACTGATAGGAACATATGACATTGAAACTAAGTTTAGAGAAACTCTGTTTATAAACCAAATACCAGATTTGTTTGTCTACTTTGGGCTTATTAAGGCAGTTATTCGACTGATTGCCATTACAATAATATTTTAATTGGTGATGTTGTTGTATGCGACCGTCTCATTTATGAGAATTATCAAGTCTATAACGACCTGCAGAATTCGACCGGCGTAGGAAATGGTTTTATCGATACTTAACGTGGTTATGTCACACACACCCTAAAACTTCTGATCGGATCACTATTTTTGAAGTGATAATAATTAATTACAGCACCCCTCGATCCTTGAACCTGATTCAAACTTGAGGTAGCCCAGATCTTACTACCCAAAATCTGGAATGAAACGAAATCAAAAAAAAATCAAAATGACAGACCATAACGGAGACGGGCACTATTGCAAATCTCAGTATTTTGTGGTTCTTCTGTAATTGTGAGGTTAAACCTCATTTGCGGCAATGAATCAAAAAAATAATGAGTGAGTAAGCAGACGATGGTTTGTTTCAGCCAGTATTTGCAGGTCTAGTGGACTTCTATGTTTCGATTCAGTTTCTAAGTAGCAGTTAACCGTGGTTAAACTTAAAACTCAAGTCAATTATTGTACTCGTTATACCTTAATGTTCCACGGGTAGTATATTCCAATAGAGGTCTTTCCCACTAAGTATAGGTAATAAAACTTAAAAATCTAATTTAAATGAGATTCTGGTGCAATGACACACCAATGGTTGATTTAGCAGACGCTTTCGGCATGTGATGTAGATTTTCATATTTGCTTAAGAAACTCTGGTATAGGAAGCGGTCCAAATTAGTGTTCTGTTTTGAATTGCGATTCTGTTGCAAGGAATGTTGATATTGCCTGCTGGTAAGTTGACCCTAGTAGTTTCGACATCTTCAATAATATTGTGGCAAATGATTAAACAACTACTAACCTTTGTGTCATTTTCATTGGTGCCTCCTACAGTTCGATCCTCGCTTTTGATTTCCGTCCTCAAATAAATCGAATACAATTTCTGCACCAAGTAAGACATTCATTGTTCCCGACATTTAAGATCGGCCAGTTCGACCTCGGTTAAGGTTTCGAGGTTGCTGATATCAAACTCGATGGCAGGCAGTGGAGACGAAATATTTGGAATAATCAATGCGTTTAGTCATTTCAATGGAGTTTTTACCTTCACATCAATCGTAATGTTGTTATTCCACGAGATATTCCACCTGCGTCTGCAGTTATTTCGTGATCAACCTAACTTTCGGGATCATAGACATAATTATAAAGGGGGATTCTGAAGCGATCTCTAACAATATTCGGAAAACTCTCTGATTTAACATCTCCTGCCGCGTACACTTTAGCGGTGATTTTATGTTTTAATTGGTCGTTACGTGTATGGTAGGTTTGGGTTGCACTATCTTCGGTAATATTAGCTATGACATCGATCTTTGCGGTAAGAGTGGTTGTTGGCTTGTCTATATGCAATAGACTATTGTGTTTTTAAAAACATTATCAACATCTACCTCGGGTATTGCATTCTATCAAGTATTGACATTTTTAGACTGGCAGCTGGCTTTCGCTACTATATGGGTACTGGATGCTATCTCTAATATGGAGACTAGATTTTGCCATACATTGAATGTTGGAATTAGTAACTTGGCTAAATGTACCTCTGGTCCGGTGCTCATTGTGGTTATATTCCAATTTGTGTCATTGAATCTCATCTATTTTATCTAAAAGCTCTTAAGCACGACTTGCTTTGATATCCATTTCCTTAATCGTTTCTTGCTTGTTCGAGAATTTCGTTAAAATGTCTCTAAATATGAACCGCTGTTTCCTTAAATAGTCTAACTCACTCTATCAGTCTAACGCAGAGAAAGAATTTGAATGGAATTATGACGAACATATATCGATTCAAACTTCAGCATTCCAAACTTTTCGTTTTCCCGCCAAAACTTGATTCAAATTATAAGTGTTATAGACGATAAATATGTAAATGTAGCACAAACAGACACAAGAAGACATTCCGTTTTCGTTAGATAACGAACGAGTCAACATATAAGTTGTTTTTATAAATATGGAAATGTAGCATCATTTCATACACACATATACGTAATTTTCACATCTGAGAAGCAAATTGTATTGCATCACGCTTAACGATATTATGGTGGGATGATTTATTATTTGCATTTTTCCGCGAACCTGATTCGTGCATCTGACACCCAAATCATAATTATTTTAAACCAAACTAAATAGAATTGTATTGTGTTTATATAGAACATCGACTTTGATGATGATGATGATGACCTATACGCACGACGAACCCAGGAGAAATATTGTTGAACAAAAATATTTTCACATTTTCATAATACAAAGTACGGAATGAAAATGTGTTCGCTCGATGTGAGACTGATGAAAATGATCCAAAACTGATGAGTGATTGATTTATTTATAGACAACAAAAAAATTATTGTTTTTTTTAACTGGCTGTATATACAGATTTGAAATCTATATCATGTGTCTCTGATATTGACATATTTGTGATTAGATCATTGTGCTATATGTGAATCAAGAATAGATTTTGGTTTTCGATTCGTGTTTAAGTAAACAATTTTATTACAATTTAATGAAAACTACTTTTCTCGATAGTCTTGGATCCAGACTGGTGTAAAACCTGAATGTGTTAGATATAAAAACAAAAAAGAAGTGAGTGCAAGCTGTCCTCATTTTAAAGATGAGCTCATTAGGTAGTAATACCTGGTTACTAACCGTTTGACATTTTGTAAGTAATTTTACCTGTTTCTTATTAGAACAAGTATTTCTAAAATAGTATGTTAACTTGTCTTATAGGATGATATCTACATCTTCTACAGATCAAAACATTCATTCTTCTAAAACTCTTAGAATAACGGTATTATCATAACATATTTTATTGGATAATATAAGGCCATCCTATATCTGTCCATCGTGGTATAATTTTTTACGATATCTGAAATAGAACCGGAAATATATCACTTTAATGTAAGCACTTAAAATTAAAATGTGAAAACACGACCAATTTCCAAGTGGTATAACGGGACAACCGAAAGTCACCGAACTTAATAAAAAAATATGTGTCGGTTTGTTTTAGTCAAGAAACACGATAAAAGTAAAAAATTTGAAATTGGTGAGGTCGAGTTGAAAAAGTGGGCCAAAACCAGTATACTGTTTGGGTCTAGATATTCAGAAGTGTCTAGATTTTCAGAAGTATCTTGTCAATATCCTAATTGTGCTGGTGCTATGATTTAGCACAAATATTTGAACATTAACCGTTATGGCACGTGAAAAATCTTGTCTGAATTAATAAAATGGAGGTTGTTAATGTTGTTTTGGGATGAGCTTGATCGGTTGCGTCACAACACTAAATTGAAAATATGAAACATCACATGGCTTCAATTGACGTAGATGAATTTTGTGTAGGTCTGATCGAAAAAGAATAAACGCATTTGATGACTTTTGCATTATCTATATCTAAAAATTGTTAGCCTCCGACTGAACTCCGCAACTTCACGAAGTTTGGGTATAATAGTTAAGATCAACATGTGAAGGTCACCTATAAAAACTAGTCGTGAATGGCATTTTTAATCAAATAAAAATCAAATCAGACTCACTACAAAAAATTCTACTTCTAGCCTATAATCTAGAACGAACATAAAGTGAGCACCAAGTGAACAAAGAGTATACGTTGATTCATAGTGAAGAGTGAATTTCGGTATAAAAGTTCAACTTTCAGTTATTGCCTTCCTCCTTCCCCTTCCGGATGTGAATTTCCTCTCCGATTATAATGTATATAAGACGAACTTCTTGGAAATATCATTAAGATAGAACCAACTACCGATTGTGACAATTCGATGAAGAGTTTATTTTTGCCATATTTGAAGCCTAAAGCTTCCATTATTTTTTATTTGTGATGGAGGAAAATACGAATACAAGCTATTGAAAAAGCTTTCGTTTCATGTTGGAACTAGAATGAAGTTCGGAACCATAAAGAAAATTTTGACGTTACACTTTTGCTTACACTGTAAATTTTACATTGTATCGCTCAGAGGCTATGAGCGGTGTATCTAGTGAAGTTGAGTTTGAATTCTGAGTTTAGGATTCTTTGAAAATAATCCTAATGGATTCTAAGACTTGTAACTGTACTGTTGCCGAATTGCTATTAGTTTTTGATTTATCAGAAGTAACGCTCAACTATCGTTAGGTGGATGTACGAGAAGGGTTAGTTTAGATAATTCATTTTTTAGTCGTTTGCTTTTGGAAAGAGCGACTCGATGTGAATGCATTAATGATGGAGTTTCAGAAAATTTAAGTATGAATACTTTTAATCGAAGTAGAAGCTCGGAAATATCTAATGGCATTATTTCTTCAGAAATGCATTATACCATTAGACGTTAAGATTCGGTGTTTTGTAGACTAAATGGCATTCGGGTAATTTCGAATAAGTGAAATTTAGAGCTTTTTGGATGTTCAGGATTATATGGTCTAAAATGACTTTGTGATGCACCATAAGTTACGTTGTATCGGCAAACTATAATTAAAGACTTCGCGTCTGTGCAAACAAATTCGTCAGTAGCGTGCTATATCCATGTTCGATAGTGCGATGGATCTGTGTTTGAGTTTCAACACAAACCTTTTGAATTGATTGACAGTTGTGTCACTGAACAGAATTTTTCATCTGACCATATCAAAGACACCATTCTGCGTATACTAGCGGCGTGATCTTGAATAAGTTTGAAGATGAAGGGTGGCAACTCAATTGGAAAGGTGTTATAACAAAATATATAACGGATGAACTTGCCATTCAAATCAATGACGCAAAATAAAGATTTTTGTCTTGAATGAAACCAAACAAAAAGGTTGCAGATAATCAAGGATAACATGATAATTACATCCAAACCAATCAATTACCGTGTATACCCTTTCGAAATTCGTTCAGCGTAGCCAAACAAATCCTTGTCCTTTTCGGTTAAACAAATTCTTGTTTTAATTAATTTGTTATGCACAGCGGACTTTCAATTGTTTAGGTCAACCTCTTATCATTCTTCATCGGATGTAATTGATCCAATCATACAGTTTTAGCAATACGGCCACAAACTACTTATATAATATGAGTATACATGAAAATGACATTGAGCAACATGCAACTTGCATTGATTTGTCTCGGGTGGAAAAGTTTTTTTTTTCGTTTTTCACAACATTAAAATAATAAGCTATATGGTACATGCACAAAGGTAAATTAGATTATCCGTCTGTATATGGTACACACCCACTATATACATACTTATTACATATTGTGGACAGAACATAATCCGAAGCAGTCGTTATATATTATATCCATGTGAACTTGAAAATGCGGATCAAAAATAATTAGACTTTCATATATGTCATATACTCATCCTATTTAACGTCAAAGCTCTCGATTTAATTAAAAGCTGCATGGAATAATAGTTTTGTTTGTGTGTCGTCGTCCCAAAGCCAAAAAAATAATTATCTAAATCTGTTGGAGATCATTATAATCCACACATATTGTATGTATGGAAGACACATAACAATAGAAGGTGGATGCCTTTGAGATAGTTCGTAATCCGTTGCTCTTGAAAACCTGTGCAAATTTTAATGATGTTGTCGAATTCATAACCGACTCTTATTACGAGTATGAACAATGGGTACGTATGTACATACATGTTTTCTAATCCAATTTGTAAATTGCGATCACATGTGCTCACGTATTTCGCATACAATCGGACAATTCAATTTCTACTTTGGACTAAATTTCAAACATTGTTGTTGCTTCAAATAAATTAATTAATCAATTTAATTATAATTTTGTTAATATTTCTCTCTAATAATTATTGACATATAATTATAATTTTATTTAATCCAAAGTGAAATTAATCGTTAATATTGTTTGTAATTAATGCGAAACCCTTTGATGGTTGAATTAATCAAGCGCGGCACTGTAATTTTGCAATGAAAGTGGGAGTTAAATGTGTGTATGTGGGGGAGAGGTTTTGGGAAAGTGATGATTGGATTGTAGTGTATGGTTATGGTTCAGTGCAGTTATTCAATAATTTTGCTTTTCTATTTCACAGGCAATAACTACAATCGTGGTGAGGATTACGCCATTCGCCTTATCTACACATTCCAGCTGACTTGTTATACAGGTTCGTATAATGTAACTATGTAAATATTTCACTATCCTACGAGACGGCTGGTTTAGTCCGGAGTTCTTTTTACTCTGAAATATTTGTACCTTGTTCGACTGGAATGGTCAAATCAACACAATTCCTGTGTTTTGAGTTTTTAGACAAGCCTCAATCAAATGTTTGGTACACTCAAGTAAAGCTATCCAGAAATTCACGTCAGAATTTCACTTCGGCTATATCCAATCAAATCCGTTGAAATCCGTTGATTGGATTGAATGGTCACAAAAAGAATGTGGTTGCCATGGGTTGAATTATTAAGCTATGTAGTTAGTTGGAACTATTTTCAAGTTGAGTTTTAAGCTTCCAAATTAAATACCGAAAGTCAAACATATTGCCGCATATGTCTATTATTCATGGATCTAACCATCTTCCATGTCAGTAGTATATATGCGGGTATAGAGCTTGGCAATGTGCAGACGGTTCTTTGTAAATCGGGCCTGTAAACCGTATGTCCTCGAGTTGGCTATGTATAGGATGTAAATTACCGAACCATGAAAGAGTTGGGAGAGCCTTTTGCCCCAAAACAAATTGCAAAGCTGGAAACAGACAGACAATAATCGTGTAGCCATAGGCACAAGTATTTAACTTTTGAGTGATTTTTTTGACAGTTAACTTCTGTGAGCGCAATTGATGGAGAACCTTGCATATCCATTAAAGTGTATATCAAGATTCAACTTTTGATCTAACACACTTGATTTTCTTCAATATTTAAAGCTTTTTAAGCCGGCACCAACCAAATGAGTTGAAGTGGAAAGAGCCGGGTTAGAATTGCGATAGAAGGTGAATGAACACATATGCGATCTCTGCTGGAATCCAGAACTCATAGTACAACCCAATTTCCACGTCAGTATCTTCTAACCTTTATGTATAGACCTTTATGTAGTGTCCTCAACATGGCTTCGGCATAACTGCTGTACAGACACTGTTGTCTTCAGGTTTTCTCAAATTGTGTATATTTGTTTTGTCACATGGGTACTGGGCTACGAAGAAACAAAATTGTTTAACTGTTTACTGTTATACCTCCCTACAGCATACTTGTATAAGAAATATTCAATGGCCACCAATTCAAATCTGTGTAATCTATACAAATTGGTTTTGAGTTAAGCGTCATTTGCTTGAACTTCTGGCTCCTTTCATATATCATCTGTAAAACTTGTGTTTAATTTGTGATCGAGCACTGTTGAGGTTCAAGAGTTCTTATGTAATACTGGATGCCAAAAATCATCAATGGATTGCAAACGAATCTGATCACCTTGGTGGGAAACGGTTTTATATACTTTGAACCACATGCCACTTAACCTATTGGCATATCATATTAAAATTGAGGGAAATCATACATTTTTTGGCTCTTGTATAGTTGACCATTACTTTCTCCTATCTTTCAGGCACCATTCAAATCTAGCATTATAAAAACTGATCATGTTTGAAGTGATTCTCGAATCGAATCGAGGGTTCATTGAACTTCCAACTCTTTCGCTATTCACTTATTTACATCCTAATTTACGCCAATATTGACATGGCAGATGGGTACCTCCATGATGTTCGATTCTTCAGTTGGCCAAAACAAACCCTTGTATCGTTTTCAGTCACAATGCGATGTGGAAATCGATTCCGTTTTTGCCTTTTAAGCAGCTAACAAAGCTTGCCGTGTAAGAACTCTCCGTTTCAAACCCTATGGCTACTTTTGCATATTGCTATACTTGTTAACTTTGACACGAGTCTACATAAAGTAATGCCTCTAAAACGTGGTTCGATGTTGGTCTTTGAGATGAAAATTACCGCTCTTGAAGCATTGAAACCACCCACAACACATTAAGTCTGAAAGCTGGTCACAAAATTTCAATAGTTCAGAGATAAACTTATATTGAGTCAAATCCAATAATTTCAAAATAACGAAAATACTTTAAAATTTCCCAAAACGTATAGCAATGCTATATAAGAGACCAAAATCGAAATCGCGCGCCATTCACCACCATTTTTTGTTCACGAAACTCTTTCTAATATTTCAAAAAGTCGCGCGATACAAAAACTTTCAAAATTCATTTTTATCAATGTTACTGACTATAAAACCGAAGCGGACGTTATACACACAACATTCGGACCGTACGAAAAAAATAGTGATTCACTTAATCAAATACCTCATAAACCTTGACTCGGAATCGATTCCAAAAATAATATAATAAATTTCTTGTTCACCTTCGATACAGTCGTCCGTTGAACTTTTACGTTTGTGTAACGTAACAATTTGGTTGCAAATAAAACCGCGCGCGCTCACTAAGGCCGTTCATTGGAAATATTTTGTATAATTGATTGCGAAAAATTGTTTTTTGTTTTTATCTCGAAATCTGAAAGTATGTCAATCGCCATTCGTAATCACCTTGTACTTATATTTCTCTCTATATGGCGCTTGAACGCTAAGTATATGTATGTATAGTCGAACGAAAGGTTCAAAAGGTCTTGTACGCCTGCACTTTTGTTAATGACGAATATATTTGGCAGAAATCCCGCAAACATCTATATAATTATAAAACTATTAAGCAAACTATGCATACATGACATAATCGACCAATGTAAACAACACACACACACACACACACGTATTACATACCATAAATACAAAGTGAAATTTCTCGCGAAAAGGTAAACAGCAACAACAACGCGAGCAGCACAAATTATCATTGCCACTTAAATATATTTCGTAATACTCGCCCGATTGTTGTTGGTATCCGAATGTATAAGAAATGTTAAGAGATTTTACTGTCTTTTGGTGAACTAATCGATTATCCAATCTCGTCGATTTACTTTTTTTTTTGTTATTCTACTTTCGCATTGTCTCCAGTTAAGACATGCTACATAAGATGAAATGAAATATATCGGAAATGCAGCGTATATATGTGTAAACGTATATTATATACGGATTACACGCAAATCTTATACGGTTTACATAAGGCGGATAAGATGTTGATATTTCTAGGTACATACGAACATATAATATATGATATATGTATCATATGCAAGAAAGAAGGGGAAGTGAAAAAGTGAAAAGTGATAATTTATTGGGATGTATACCCATCGCGTGGTTACATGCGAGCTACCGACCGCGTCCGCCATATGTATATGTTATGAATGTGACATTTGTTTTGTGTTAAGATGTTACATTTGTTTTGTGTTTAGATGCTAAATCTAATGTCATCTATATATTGTGTTTCCCGCTTCAGTGAAAGTTTATGTAGGAGCTTTTTGTGTAAGAGAATCCAAAATCGTTACATGCATCACAAAGGTTTCTTATCACGATATTGATAAGGTAACGTTATATATATATATATATATATATATATATATATATATATATATATATATATATATATATATATCGTCATTAATGGAAATATTTTCTTCATATGGTTCGATAAATCTTCTTTCGCTATCGATCAAGGCTACTTTCACTTGGAATATCTGTAAAATATATTTTGATTCGGTAACAAATTCTTGGAATTCAGTTGGGTATATATTCAATGTATATAGAGAATGCGCGCTCGGACTCTTCGTACTTTAAGGTCGATTATTCAAATGAATGATTTTGGAATACGAGAGTATATTATGTAGATCAGTTAAATTCAAATTACTTTCTTAATTATTTCGAAAGCTTCAGTTTTACAGTTACATCCATCTTAACTTTTTATTATTGATGCACTGCATCATAAAACAAAACAGGTATTATTTATATCGGTTGGTCAATTCAGCCGTTCCTTATATGAATCTCTCAAGTTAAACGATTTCATGACTTGCTGTCTTACTGAGTCGATTGCATGCATTCATATAGCATTAAATATGTTGCTAATTTGAGAGTTAAGATGGATATTTGTTTAATTTTCTAACGGTTCCATGATGTTATCCCAGGTTTTTACCCCAATTTGTAGACGTTTATACTGCAAGGCAGAGGTGATAGCGATTGAGGAGGACCTAAATCGCAATCTATGTGGACAATCAGGCTGCAATTAAGTAGCTGAACTCCGTTTCTCTGACGTCTGGAGTGGCGTTGGGTTGGCACTTGTCTCTCAATGAGGTGATTGAGCATTTCAATATTCAGATAACGAACTAGCGAGGCATGGTACAACTCTCCAACTGCTCCCGATAAGGACAAAGTTGGGAAGGCTTTTTATGGATCAGGGAATGAAAGGTGGATGAACACCCTCTCATGGCAAGTCTGGCCAAAGCTGGTCTTGAATCGCTCAAACATACAGATCTCCTCACGAAAATGTGAACTAAAAACGATCGTGGGGATACTCACGGAACACTGTCTACTTGGAGAAGATGCGAGGTGGTTAGGTCTAGAAGCTAATGACTTTTGCAGAAGCTGTAAGGATGAGGAGCAGCAAGAGATGATAGTCCACCTCTTATGCCTTTGGCACACAAAAGACATGAATATTTGGGTAAATTCTTAATAGTCTGTCTCTCTAATCTCGAAAACTGTAAGGTGCGAGACGCATCACGCTACATAAGTAGCCCAAAGTAGTTCTAATAACAGTAATAAGGAGGTAAGATCTTGTGGTATCACAACCTAACCTAACCTATAACCTAACCTAGCCTAACCATACTCCTGCCTTGGAATAAATGTACGACTTTTTTTTCCGAAAAGCCAGACAGCTACAATTGAAGTGAATGGAATCATGATCCTCTTCTATACACTTCTCGCAAATACTTCACATCTTTAGGTAGACCCATGTAATAGAGAAAAATTTTAAAGCGCCCACCACAAAGACCCTCTTCGTTTAGCAAAGACAGTGCCTACTTATACAACTTGTCAAACTTACGGAATTTATATGGTAGATGAGACACCACTCAAGTCCAAAAACTGTCATAAATCAGGAATCTCATTACCTTCGACTTATCTGGAGTGTCTGACAATCTAAACTCATACATTTGGCCAAAGGGTCTTTCTGGTCAAAGTTTTGAAACCAGCACAACCGAAAAAAGGATTAGAGGTTCACACCCACATCGATCGGCAGTTGAGGTAAATGGACTCGATAGCAAGGAATGAAGTCGAAGTTAAAGCTCTAACAATCGCTCTACAAGCAGTATTTTTAAGTGAATTAAGTTTGTCTATTGACGTTTCTAATTTGACCACTGTCCATCACACAATAGGAAGCATACGATAATAGCGCTAATATTATGAGGCATAAAACCTTCTGGGCGTAAACCTGAAAACTTTCCAAAAGCTCTTCTTTGAAGTTGGTACTCGAATTGGGATTTACATGATAACTATCGAAGAAATCAAGAAGGTACTTATTGTTCTCTGATTTAGTAATTGTTCTTTAAACTCCTCTCAGAACACCACGTCTTATCGGCATAAATCTGTTCATTGAAGACTGATGCAACCTACAAATCAGATCAGTAAGAACCAAAGTAGAAATAAAAGCAAATTCTGAGGACAACTTTTCAGTGACTTCGAACATAAACCGTTAAGCCATCTATGTCTATCTTAGCAAAGACTTAATCATAGACTTAATCCACTTGACAATAGTGACATCAATACATGCATTAAATGGGGTGTATTCAAAGGCATCTTAAATATCGAGAAGAGTACCCATTAGATTCAAAAATGTTGTTTGGCCAACTGTTAATAAGACCACAACTGATAATGTCACAGCCAGGAAATGAACAGCGAGTAGCACCTCTCCAACTTCACTATATTTAACCCAAGTAAGTCAGCTATTAGTAGACAAAGAACATCGAGGCTACAAGTAGTTATTTTACCTAACGTTTTGTTAAGTCTTGTGGTACCAGATAAACCATTGATCATGGGTTGGCTCGCATTCTTTATCAAGAGGGTTTATAGAACTAGTTTAGATTCGTTCTGAGAGTATCATCGGTCTGTAGTTGGCATGTCTCACGTATACAGGATTTAAATAACAAGCAAAATTGTTTGGATGCTCAGTAATGCTTATTTCGAACATTAGGTCAAAGCATTGAGCTACATCCAAAAAATGCTTGAATATATCTGCTTCCGTTTCTCAAATTCTTCGAGTTGAGTGTCTTCTTTGGTGTCGGTGTCGTTATTACCTCAGCCATCTTCGGCCATTAAAATATAACCGGTACTCATTCATGCGCTTCATAAGTATTCGAAAAGCTCTCAAATTTATGGCTCAATGGCTCTAACAATGAGTTCATGACTGAAACAGATAGTTATTTTCAATTGCACAGAAGTCTCTTGCAAGCTAAATGCATGAAATCAGTTCATTCAACAAAGCAAACTTTGTGCTTTCTATCTGATTAGTAAATAGTTGAGCTCGAGATAACTATACTGCGTGCTACTTGAGATAACCTTAATCTCGATTGATGTTCTCCTTGAACATTAAATTGAAGCATAATGAAGGCTAAAAGGGCGGTTGAAATGTCAATTATATATTCAATGTCCAGCTATTGGTGTGTTTTTCATTAATGTTGCTAAATCGAACACAATTGATTTCACTTAAAATAAATCCACCTCATCTGCTTAATTCAAGCATAAATCATAAATCCGAGTTTCTATTTATACTTCTATGATTGTGTAATTAATTATATATTTAGACGTTTGACAGAACCACTTTGTATACAATTTTCTTCTTGACCTAGAAATTTGCAAAACATACTTATTGCAAGTAGATTATATATCTATCTTAATACAGTGACGCCTCAATAAGCTTCTTTATACAATACATTGAAATAAAGCTTCTATTTGAGCTTTTATTTCTCTGGTGCAGATCAAAACAACGACTGATGCAGTAGTCATTGTTAGAATAGTAGTCAATCGTTACAAACATTTTCTAATGTGAACGTCAGCCATTTAGTATCGGGTGGCAGGTGAAAAACGGTATCTTGATTATCTTCAAAAGTTTTGATAGTCGAATGTGTAATCGCACTGGCCATGTGCCCAAATTTTTCATAACTTTACTATTATAACATATATCCTGAATCCGAACACAAAACTGGGACAAATGACTACTTTCAAGAAGCTTTTTGTTGGTTAAGACATAAGGCTTTTACTGTATCTACATACATGGTATTTATGACACAATTATTTCAATAAAAAACCGCATCCAAAATAGTTTTAATGCAAATTATACACTCGAATCGCTATGCTAGCTATATAAATTGCAACCGTTACAATGACCGCTATTAAAGCTGCGATTTATTATTTTTATTACCTATTTGATTATGTAATTTTATGTCAATATCTCGACAAACTTGTTTTACAATTTTATAATATAGTTTTATTGCACTACTCTCTCTCTATTAGCTATAGTTAGTTGTGGTATAGTTGATTCGAACGACATAAGTAGTTTAATAGAAAATCCCCATGTTACAATAAAAATTCATTCATCGAATCAATATTCAACGAACTACTTTGCATTTCATAATAATGCTGCAACGACCGAAATACGCGCACTACGTGTGACGCTATGACAGATGAGTTCCATCACGAGTGATAGATTTTATATATACGTCTTGAATTACTAATCCCTTTGAGAACAACACCTGTATCTCAAGAATTATCAAATATAATAATTTCATCAACTTTCGCCTCTGTGATATTTCAACACTCCAACCATAAACAAACAACTCAACAAATTAGCATTCTACGATAATTTCATATTTTGGTTTCGTTAACGCATTTTTGTCCAAATGGTCTAAACAAAACGTGACCAAAATTTTTGATAGACGAGACCGAAACTTTTCATTTCGTCCAAATCGAGTCGAATAACACTCAAAATATAAACAACTCAACATGTATTACACACTTTGGTGTAACAATTTAATGCTGTTGTTAATTATATACAATACAATAACAACACTCGTGTATAAATATATTAATTATACGAATATTATTTAAACCGTGTTCGATTGATTAATTAAAAGTGTTGTCGATTGCAACGAAGTAACACGATTGCATAATACATTGTGGTTTAGTCAACTGTAAGAGTATAAACTGCTTAGGTTAGCTTATAAGCTCTAATTTGAAAGGAAGACTTTCACTTGTCGATAATACGATTATTTGTCTAGCGATCACCCGTAAAATTGAGCTATTTACAAAATTGGAGTGAAAAAATAATTGAGTGAAAAATATATTGAGTGAAATTTTTTTGAGTGGGAAAAAATTGAGTGAAATTATTTGTATTAACAAGAAATGCAAAATTAAATAGAAACAACATAATTTAAAAATTCTTGTAAATGCGATAATAATCAAAGAGTTCGGAATTTTTGAGTAATTAAATATTAACGATTTATAATTTGGGAATAACTAATCGATGATCAATGCATATTAAAAAGCAATTAAATAGTTTATAAATAAGGTCAGTATATGACTTATGCAGACCGAAATAGAAAAGTTTTAAATAGATATTTAAATACTATGCCGAACGAGCAAATAAATTATTAAAATTAGTCATGTATCGTGAGTTGGGAACTTTATCGAACTTCAGATCTACAACTTTTGAAACTGTTGGACGAACAAGCGTCCCTTGACTGGTACAGTATTTTTTTAGTAGGGAAATATAATATTTTTGAGGATCTATTAGTATATAACATGTAATAGGTTAAAAATCTGGTTTCATTAACAGGTAGAACGTGACTAGAGGGTATTATTGAACTGTTGTTTGAAGTGAATCCAATTGTCGTCAGTATCATCGTGTTCACAAGCATAATACTCGACCTGTCGAATTATAGCTTTTGACTAATACCGTTTTTTCTTCGGTACTGGCAACTGAGGAACCACCATCGTGAATATTGCTCTATTTGACACAACGGACGTGATCACTTTATCACCCAAAGGATCTTGTGTATAAAGATGTTTCTACCACGTTTTATACCTTGCTAGTTTGACACCATGGCACGGTCTACCAATTCATTTTAAGAACATTTTGAATCATTTTTAACTGATTTCTAATATATTTGTTTCTTTTCTATCCCAGTTAAAATTAGTCAGGACACGATTGATGACAGCTGTTATTGATGAGCTTTTGTAGCTATAATTAAAGAAAAAGCATCTGGTGATTTGCAGATCAAACCTCCTCAAAAATTTAGCTAAAATCTTTTATTGACTGTCAAATATTGCACATTAAAATCACTCGATCAATTTTGAAAATTTTTGGTTAGAACCGAAGCATTACGTAAATCGAGGGGCACCTGTATATACACCTTTCGATTTCTGTTCAAATGAAACATTTCTTCACACAATAAAACCACAGACAACAATTCATTTGGACATTACACAAACACACACACACACATATCACAAATAAAATCGAAAGTTATTAAGAAAAATATTGCAACTATTACGCGAAAAATGACGTCATACTCATTATACAAATTTCGGACTAGTTTCCTCCGCTACATACAAGCAGCTGAAACGAAAGATAATCTCTCTTATTAATTTTCTTAATGTTTTTAAAATTTACTTTTAGAAAGTAAGTTATGTGTCGCGATACTCTTCTCAAATAGTTGTGGTTTTGTATACGAGTATATAGTGTTGTTGTTCGTTCGCTGTTGTAACTCGGTTAATTCTTTTCTTGGAAGTAAAAAAAAATGTAGTAATTTTGTCTTACGCTATGTTTACATTAGAGTCTGGGTTGGAATTAATCGAAAATTGCATAACATATCAACACAACGCATATACATGCTGATTTGTTGTATATATTTCGTATAATAGTGTGACAGGTAGTTGTGAGTTGGAAAATTGGTTATCAGGAAATGAAAATCGTTTCTATATATAAATCAGTATCCGTATCGAGCTACTCAAGATCGAATCCTTGGCAGCCCTTAAAATAAAACGATTATTTTTGTCTCGTTTCTAGATCATAAAAAATGCGGTTTACAATCATCGTACTGATATCAGCATTGCACATCTGCCTGGCGGGTGATATATTGATGGTAACCATGGGTGGAACAAAATCACATAAAATACCATTTTGGGAGCTGGCCAAAGGATTAATTCCAAGGTGAGTGAACATGTACTTATCGATAATACACGATTATATATAGTTTGTTTTTTGTATAGATAGATTTGGCCTTCGCATATTGCGATCGAAATCCCATTAAATTTGTCTAAAACCAAATTTGGGAATGCCATACAGGGTATTATCCCCCATTATCGCCATATATCGATCGATCGGGTAATTACGCGTACAGTACACAACGAACTAAATAAACGTAAACAAATCAGTTTAAAATAATTGTTGATCGATTGGTTATCGCATACATAAAAGCAAATTTACCTTGGGTTATGTGTTTGCGTTTGTACTGACACCTATGTGAAAAGATTTCATTGTCACATCTTTGTTTATATACTTAAGATGGGTTTAGAATAATTGTAGAAATCTAAATAACCGCGAAGACACGTGTTTAGTATAGATTTAATGTGTCGTTTGTGAGTGTCACCAGCTACTACCAGCTACTTAAAGTCAAATAGAGGCAAAACTCTTCTTTCTAAGCCTATTGCTATGACGCACATATAGTTAACATCTAGGGTGTTAGAAGTGCTTCGGCCCATCAACATTCTTACACAAAATGCAGTACTAACAACTTAATAACTTGTCGAGGATTAACAAGTACGGTCCCAGAACCTGTTTGGTGGGCCAAATTTCCGAACGTTCAACCTTTATCTTGTGAAGATTCGTTTGCCTTCCCATTATGAGGAGATATTTTCTATGACCAATCGGTTGATTCTAATATGGAAGCTAAGTTTTTCAATGCAACGATATCCCGACCCGAATTCCACATATTCTAATAAATGATTAAAGAATGATGGAGTCTTACCGTAATCCAGCTGCCCCGTGTTATAGCCACTGCAGTTTAACAGATCGTCTTTCACTTGCCTCTGATTCAAAATCAATGCCATCTCACATGTTTGAAAAACTCGTGACCATTAAGCCTGTGTTATGGTGTTGAACATTTCATCTTATGACGGAGGTGGTACATGGGTCAAACCAACATTAAGAATGCTGAAATTGATGAAGAGGAATTCTAGCATAGCAACCACTGATATGGATATCGGTGTAGTTTAGAAGACGGTTTGTGTAATTCTGACATGACACTATGTCAACTTTCCTTACATTTGATTTCGAGGTGCCATTATGACGTTTAAATGAAGAGTATGATATTGCAACCTCAAAATTAAAGGGCGCAACAGGTTGCACAGGTTAACCATTTCTAATTCATGTTGAAGGGTTTAGAAAACATCGGATTTGTCTTCCACTGATGGATAAATGTACACAAATTATATTTTGCCATATCTATACTTTGGCACGTTTTTACGATGTTAGGCCAATGCACACAACCCTGTAGCAAGTACAACAGCACCCATTATCCAGCCTACTCTTTTACAGACTATTTCACACCACAGCCACTTATACTTGCCCATCTATGCTTTTAATGTTGCTTCATATCGTTCCGGTTATGGTAGCCCATTGTCCAATCGTCCAAACTTCAATTTGTTCAACCGAATACAGTTCCGTACATTCTAAAAATAGCAAATCCAATGTCATATACATTATCAATTAATCGAAATTACATAAATCGAAAACGCAAACAAATCATAAAGTCGTGGTCGATACATACGACATAAGTCCATTCACTTATTATTCGCGTCTTAAGACATCGGGTGCTAATTATTTATATCAACACAACCTGAGCATTTGTTTATGTTCGATTGTAAATTTCTAATAAACACATGCTACGTCTAATCCATTAATTAACATATTTTTGAGTTCGCCGTACCGTCGAATAACAAACAACTGTTCGCAAATTTAAGACCAAAATTTCACTTTTACGATACGTTACTCGTATCGTGTGTATTGAGAAATACCCTGTGTTAATCTAATTAGCATGAATTTGGTTTAACGAGCGTAACCTCTTAAGGTGCTGACACATTTTACTTTCACAAATTATCGATACATTTAGATCGAACGAGCACGATTCAGTTTGATATGTGTATCTGTCCAATCGCACATAACCTTAACCTTCATTAACGGTTTTGTTTACTTCCTTATTCCAGAGGCCACAATATAACATTTTTGAATGGATTTCCAGCCGATTTTTCGATACACGGCCTTCAAGAAATAACACCGGCTGGACTTGTCGAATACATATCGAACTATACGAATTGGGATTTGTTGGGGGCAAGAATGCGCGGCGATATGCCTCTATCGTTTTGGGACGTGTTCCGATATGGATTTGAGGTAGGTTCGCAACAAAATGATTATATACGACACAGAGATATATAATTTATACAATTACAGTCATTTTGCTTTGTTATATAATTACAGTCATGCGACGCAATGCTTAACGATGCCGAAACGAAAGAACTTCTTAATCGACAGTTTGATTTGGTCATCTTAGATGGGGCGTTTCCAGAATGTGCAATCGCATTGCCACACAAATTTGGGGTGCCGTTTATGTACTTGAATACGGTTGGATTTTATACGCATAGTTTATCTATGGCTGGAAATCCGGCACCGTATTCAGTTACGCCAGCATTTTATGTTTCGCTCACCGATGATATGAACCTATATCAACGTATGATGAATGTTGGTTATCATTTGGTGTTGAAAACAACTTACTCGGTAAGTATCTAAATGGTTTTACAAAAAATATATATTCTCACAGTATTAATTAAGTTCACTCATAATTTGTTGAGTGATATTTACAAACTAATTTTTACTCATAACTATACTTGAACTATAGTTGAAGCGAATAGTGGTTTCGAGTCCTCTATATTGGAGGACAGAACTCATGCGGCTTATAGCAATGTCCAGTTTACTCCTCGATTTACATGGTAACGAAGCCTTCGAATTAAGGGGCTTCTATACCAGACCCATAATAATAAAACAAATATATTTTCTGAGATCTTCCCGAACATATATTGTAAAAATTCTATGACAGAGTTAGCAGTCGTATGAGTCAGCTTCAACGTATCCTATGATAAATCACTTAATCAAATCCGTAGTTAAGAACCACTAAACCCACGATATTTTCTGAAGTCGTCAGGTTCAAAAACACTTTCAAACTTATGTCACAAATACGCTAACTGTATAGGCCTGACAATATTCAGAGCCTTTGACTATAGATTTCTCATTTGCCACGAAGATGACTACTGAGTGTAATGCCTTTCAAATCATACTTTTCGTACCATCGTCCAATTCACACAACTTTGCTTTATATTCAAAACCCCAATGTGTTATGGTAGAGGGTTCATCTATAATGATGAATCATTTTATCCATTTAGCTATCTTTCGACTGGAATAGTTGGTTATGGAAAAAACTCTATTTCGTGCCTGTTTCTATCTTTGCAGTCTGTTTTGGGACTCAAATGTTAATTTACACCACCGATAGTGATAAAAAATCCCTTTTGGGTCGGTTTTATCCTGTCTCTTCGAGTGATCCGGCCGATTTTGTTTCAATGATTGGCTTAATTGTCTGAAGTGTTTCCAGTGTTGGTTTTATTGTGTCACCATGAATATTCGATTTTTTCGTCTTGACCAACTAATGTCATGTTATCTTCATAAACGTTATGTTTAAGTTATCCTATAGAACGTGATTTTAAAGCTTTTTGAAACAAGTATTTATGAGAACAGAATCATAAGTAGCTTTTGACAGGACTCGATAAATTTCAGCTTAAACGCATCTGCAATAAAAACAAGAATGATTGCAATACAACAATAATACTCTGAGCTTACAAAAAGCACTGAAACGATATCTTGTGAGACGGTATAGTGCCTTAGTTTCGATACTCTACCTGCTATATTGTGATTAATGCAGTTGGGGACTATATTAAAGGATGGATCACTAATCTGAATAAGTAAACAGACCAAAATGTAGCAATCGAGGTATAACGAGATGAGTGGAGCTAGTATTTTACCAAAGTGGAAAAACGTGGAATATCTCCGACAAACAAATTTAAATTTTCATTTTACTTGAACATGTTGGATATGTACGAGTACATATGCAGGGAGAATAACCCGAAATTAGATTATACAAATCAAAATAAAGTCATCAAACATATATGCAAATACGAATGAAAATTTTAAAATAGATTAAACAATATTTTAACGATAAAAATCGGAAAAATTATGTATCAGTTTATTGTTGCGCTCATAATATATTCCCTTTCTGATTAAATGAAAATCTGTTCCCTATGGCATCGACATAGTTCGCAACAGTAACAATTCTCAAAAATGTTTCTTTCGTTATTTACACATTTGCAATGTGTATTGTCTAAGCAACCAAAGTTTCGATTCGACAAAAAATAAGATACTCGTACAGGGTGTTATGACATCTGAGACGAGGGCACAATTGATCCTGAATAAAAGTGTTTCAAATCTCTAGAATTGACACCAAACCAACCTGAAGATCAAAATTATACAAGAAATATTTGCACTCGGACCATCAACACCCTGTATCCAGAATATCCTTCTTATGCATTATATTCTGTATTAAGGAAGTATATCAATGACACAATGTCAATAGAAAATATTTATTTAATTTAAATTAAAAATGTCATAAAAACCAAATTTTCCGATTTGTTGCGCTGGATGATGGCACATAACATATATATGATTTTCTTGAAGATCTTATAGTATGTCCCGACTGAACCGTATAATGTCTTAGATAGTCTTATCGTTCGGAGAAATAAGGCACACTCGCTTAAACATCGACAAATGGGACTATGCAAATAATATCATCCAGTCAGTAGTCAAGGTACCAAAATGGGATTTGAACCAGCAGTAGTTCACAAAATGAAAGATAAGCTCAGACCATAAAATTAGTACCCTACGGTCACAAATGGAGTTTGTCATAATCTGAGGGTAAAGGTCCAGCAAGATCCAAAACGTCAAACAAAGAAGATGAGCAATGATACCAAGAAAGAATATAATGTTTAAACGGTAATTAGTGAAAGTGATAAAAGAGAAAGAGCTGTTATCCTCCTGAAAGGAGGTTATATTGGAGGACAAGGATTTATCGATAATAACGAAGTTTATTAAAAAACTAACTCAACCATCACAGAAGCCATTTTGGATTGAAGAAGACCTTTAGCAGAAGTGAGCGAAACCGGTTCAGATATAAGTGGTTAGTAGGGTTACGGTCAGATAAAATGCCTTTTTATGGAATAAACCATTGGATATAGATTCACAACCGAGAATAGAATAAGTGACAAGAGTAAAAGAGTAACTAGAAAAGTACTGAATTTTGTTCGGTTTGAAAAGATCTTGGCACAGGGAACTATAACGAACAGTAGTAACATTTACTGGTCAGTAAAGAACAAGCTAGAATACAAAGATTAAAGGAGTGAGGACATATAAGATAATGTAATAGTGAAATAAAAAAATAAGTAAGATATACAAAAAAATGTATATGAGTAGGAGAATGACGTAACAAATTGTCAAGATAAACAGAATTCCCTAGAAACAAAAATCCGTCTAACAAATATGTGTCCTGAGTTGTATTAGGATCAGTTTCGTAATTATTTGTTGAATGTCACTTATACTGACATAATGGTTTTATTCATAAATTCTGCTCAAATATGAGCTTTTATGCTCTCCTACATAAAATAAGCTTTGAACAATTTAATAAAAAACTTTCCCAATATATGCGATATACGCACAAAACAACCGGCTCACATTGACATTTTTTAATTCAATCTGATATAAAAAATTGCTGAAACTCCGTTGCGCAGAGATTGAGCAATTATATGTAATTTAATCGTATATGTTGCTTGATCTCAATTAAAAAACTACTTATGTTGACGAATGTGATGGTGTCAAGGTTTATTAATCTCGTTTTAATTAACAAAAAAAAATTTGTAAACTGCAATCGTAAAATATTTTCATTTTATTTTCTCTTATCAATTTTCAGCTAGCAATGGTTGTGATGCAGGGTGTACTCACCCGTCATTTTGGTACAATACCGGCGGTCGCCGATATGGCAAAAAATGTTAGTTTTATATTACAAAATGGACATGCCGTCGTCTCATATCCTCGGCCATTTTTACCAAATGTCGCCGAAATTGCATGCATACACTGTAAACCGGCCCAATCGTTACCCAAAGATTTAGAAGATTTTATACAAGCCGGTGGTGATACTGGTTTTATATATGTTTCGATGGGCTCATCGGTTAAGGCGGCCAATATGCCCGAACATTTGAGACGTTTGTTGGTGCAAACATTTGCTCGAATCCCATATCGAGTGCTCTGGAAATGGGAGGGTAGCACAAGCGGTATGCAAGACATAACACCGAATGTAAAATTAAGTCGATGGCTGCCACAGCAGGATATACTCGGACATCGTAAAATGCGTGCGTTTGTAACGCACGGCGGTCTATTGAGTATGTTCGAAACAGTGTTTCATGGTGTTCCCGTTGTAACGATGCCGGTATTTTGCGATCACGATTCAAATTCGGCAAAAGCCGAGGTGGATGGTTATGCAATTAAACTACAATTGGAGACACTAACTGTCGAGAAATTGGTTAAGGCGATTACCCAAGTGATACACGATCCAAAATATAAAAATGCAGCAAAACATCGACAGTTTCTATTAAAAGACCAAAGAATCACACCATTAGACAATGCCATCTATTGGACAGAGTATGTACTACGGCATAATGGAGCTTATCATTTACAATCGCCTTCGCGTAATTTAAGGTGAGTATTCACATAATTAAGGTTGCTTATCAATTCGACTAATCGTTCAACTGATTTTAGCATTGTCCAGTACTATTCGTTCGACGTAATCGGATGTCTTCTACTAGCGCTGTACCTCGTAGTCAGAATCGTAAGATACTTTAGTAAAACAGGTCTAGGCATAAGCAATAACGTAAATATTAAGCAAAAAATTCAATAATTTAAAAGTTTTGAAAATTGATATTAATTCTGTAAATATTAATTAAAACTAAGTTTATATATACGCTAAGGGAAAAATTTCAGTGAAATAAATGAAATTCAAGACGTTATAGTTTCGTCTCCAAAAGACAAATTTTTTAATTAAGTTATATAAAAAATGTGATGTTTTTTAGTTTTTTGTGCTCTGAATTTTTATAGTTAAGTTTGTTTATATATTATGTACTTATAATTAATAATTAATGCTGTAAGATAATATGTAAGATTATACAAAGAAAAGATTTAATTAATTACTTGTAATAATAAAAAATATAATATATATCTGTATGTTGTGAATAAGATTAAAAATTTGAAATTTTTTCATTATCATGAAATTATGAAACAAGTGTTCCTTCAAAATACTCTCGACGTTATTCAGGTGTAGGAAGTTTATCCATCTTCTTTTGGGATGTGGTTGTTATAGCAAAAATGATTTGCTTACGAGCAATATTTGAGTAGATGTTTTTTGACTTTCCACGTGATCAGCATAGTGGCGCTTTCTTATATAGGTGGCTCGACACGGAGACATTTGTATATTTGACAATGGTAGAGTTAGCTGCAACACAAGTGGCAGAAAACACCGTATTTAAATGTTAGTCATCGTGAGAAAACCAAGTTTAATTATAGAGCTCCACATCGTACTCTGCCTTCTATCTTAGATGTCAGCCCTATTTTAATGAATAAGGTTGACTGAAAATGACTAAAAAATAATCTATGGCTTAGAGGCCGTAAACGGCCTTTACCGCGTCTCAACTGAAACCTTATTTAACGATTGGTGCACATTGTAGGTGGTCAGCCCAACGAATTTTTTTTATACACAAACGCGTTTTTATGTCATCCGGTTGCATGTTAATTTTTTGGTCAACGGCGGGAACCGAACTCGAGAACACGGCGTGATGAGAAACTCTCTTAACCATTAAGCTACATCCGGCGACACTGAAAATGACTATAGATTTATTTATAATAGTCAACCAACAGTTATTGAAGACTTTTACAGGACAGCCTACTTGCGTCTAGTAACACACTATATAGATCCACCCAAATACATGAGATTTTTCACAACTGTACTTATTTGAGACTCTCATATATCGACTAGTCTCTGCTTGAACCAGATCTGACCAAAACTTAACTTGGTAATATTTACAAAATACTAAATGTCATTACTAACCAATTTGTAAGAACTTGTCGAAGGTATAAAAACAAAGTACACAAGGAGAAAGTTTGTGGATTTGCTACACATTTGTAGTCTGATGTTTTGTAAGTACATTTTCTTCACGACCAGATGTCGGGGCACTAGCAACGCCTGAATGATTGCCACGTTCTAGTATATTTATCATAGCGCAGATGGTGCGCCGACCGCTTATATCGGATCAATTTAGTTCAGACTACTATATATGCCGGTTTAATTCCAACGCCTAGACGGATGACATAGTCGTGCCCTAGTTTGGGTTTGAGCTAACTATGAAGCTTTTTACTGATTATCTCTACCCAGACCCACTTCTAGTCGGTGAAAATGATGAAGCTCCAACTCTCAGCAAAGTATCGAGTTTTTGAAAATAGTTTCGATGCTATTCAGATCTGTCTGATCAGCTTAGTGGAGCTTGCTTATATAGGAGGCTCGAAACAAAGTATAATAAGTACGATTTGTGATGATGTGTTCACTTTCACATATACCTTATTCACACGACGTGTCGAATGACATTGGAATAGTTTTCTTTGATGGGTATTTCGTATATCCTGTAATTGGTAAACAACGATCAGTACAAATGTAAGTCATCATGACAAAATCGTCTGGCAAATGTTATCATGTCGGCAAAATTTCTATTTTATTGAAACTTGTTCACGTTGCAAATTCTGTTTGATAGAAAAACTAAGTTACTCTATATTTTAGAATCATTGAAGACCATAGCGTTATACTCTTGAAAGCATGTCTATATAGGAAAGTGTGGGGCCTCAAATTCTGACATGGGATTTACGACACTCGTTTATCGACTAGTAGGCGTCAAGGTCAACTGTAGAGTCTTTCAGGCTCCAATAATATCATTAAATGAAAATATAGATGTTGGCCAATTTACGGACGGCCAGGATGCCACATACGCGTTACACAAGAATTAATCACGTCGAAATTAATCCAGAACAGTTTTTTATCTATTAATGAAATGGCTAATCAATTGATTGTGACAGTTGACTTCTTGCAACGTTATGGCTAATAACAGGTCAAATTATATTTCATAAGCATAAGCAACAAGATCTGGCCACCAAAACTCGACTTGGGAACCTTAGCAAAATTATAAGTATTACTACTGGAGGACTCTCTTATTTGTATAGGCAAGCAGGCGTGCATTTTCTCATATGGTTACTGTTGAACATGTAAAGACAAAACAAATGAGATGGAAGATGCTCTAGTCTGACTCAAAACAGACTACAGTTTTTGGCAGCACGCTTTTTTCACAACCTGAAGTACATCATATGATTTTCATCGCCTCGTCAGAAGGTCGTGCAATAGTTTCAATGAAGACACCCTGAAAAATAATTATAATATATCCCTTGGAAGTTTGTCGTCTTTCATGTACAACTGCTGTAACCTAACTTAGAAAACTATAAACTGGTTTCATTCAATCGATCGTTTGGGTCGGTTGAAGGCGGAAGATAGGTTGGCTTTGTGATAAGCTTTAAGTTGGTGTTGAAATCGTTCAATCATTGTTGCCTATAGTCAGGGATGTTATTTCCTCCTATTTTTATTCAATATTTTCGCAGTTGTTTCGCTTATTTTAATTGTCCATTGATCACCAATCGCATCCAACTGATGAACATTATATGCGCTTAATTGGTTTCTTGTTCTGTATAGGAACTTGCTGAGCAATATGATTAGTTGGTTGGTGACAAAATAAACGGTGAGTGTTTCCCATTTATTATTTCAAACGGAATCTTTGTCGTGGTCATGCTGTTGCTATCGATTCTAACATAAGATGGTTATAATGCGCCTCAAGTATCGTTGTCTATATATATAGTAAGACCAAAGAGAATTAATATAAAGAGGAACATCTTATATAAACCGCGATATAAACTAAAAACTTGCTGAGTTATTTGATGATGGCAAACGAAATAGGATAAACATATATTTTTTATATCGTTTTCTCTTTCGAACAAAAACAAAAAAAATATTTGACTATTTCAAATTTTCGCTTACTATAATACGATTGTAAAATGGAATAGATATATTTTCATATAATAATCTATTCCATTTTACAATTTTTGCTGTCGTTCGAAAGAGAAAACGAAATAAAAAATATATGTTTTTCCTATTTCGTTTGCCATCACCAAATAACTCAGCAATATTTTAAAATTGTTAGTTTATATGAAACCGCGGTTCATATAAGATGTTCCTCTTTATATTTATTCTCTTTGGTAAGACTGTATAGGTGTATACCACTATATTGTAGTTTTGTTTCTGATTCGTATAGTGCCATTCAAGTAGTGCTCTCTATTATGTTATTGTTTGTATTGGTCTCTCAGACGTAAAGTCTGAGTCTGCCGTCTAATCTATCCATTTATAAGCTTAACTCCATTAGAACCGTTAAAGAGTGTCATGAAGAGATACGTTTGGCAATGTAAAGGTCTCATCAACATTGTGTGCTGAGAGAGCCTCATTTCTTTACAATGATCTTCACACAAATGTCTTGCACCATTTGATAAAGTACTAAAAATAAATAATCGTGGTGTTATCACCCAGCATTATTTAGCACTGCTTCAGTGGCGCGACTTTTCTAGTTTGGGCGGATTTTCTGAATCCATCTAATCTATCATCGTACACTTACAAATTTACAAAATTTACAAAAGAAAAGGGTTACTTACACTAAACTGATACAGATACACTAAACTGATACAGATTTCCACCAGATTTTTCGTGAGGAAGTTATAAATTCGGTGCTGCACAGATCTTTTGTTTCTATGAAGTTCCAAATAACCAAGTGACATTTTGATTGGTTTTGCGTGGCACTGATATCTAGAATAGTTTGGGCAGTATTAAATTGATGTACTGGAAAATGGATTTATCAAAATAGTTTGAGAGGGACAGTCACATTTAGTTGAAACGAGGACCACTAGGAACAACAACAACTATTATTTTTGTTGATTAAAATAATTTATTTTTATTAAATCTCAATAAGTATAAGCAAGGTTTAAGCAATATATGTATATTTACATCTTATATAATTCTTTATGTGATAAACAATGAATTGTGTGAAGTGCAAATTTAAGAATCCTTAAATTAGAGCATTAGAATTTCGGAATGGCTTTAGATTTATTTTCGGCTGTACTGTTTAAATCACCATTAAAGCCATGGCCAATTGAATCTACTTTACCAGCTCGCTGTTCGGTTGGACTTACTTCATTTTCTATGTTTACAGAACCGTTTTTAGATCCAGCACTATCCACCGATTTTTGCAAACTGTCAACTTTGGTCACATTGTTCGATGAATTGGTCGTCTTTAAATAGAGAATAATACCAGATGTTATCATACCGGTGATACCACTCAATATACACGACCACTTGAAAATATTAGATAATTTCCGGGGACTAGAATGGTAAGAACAAAATTAGAAATATCTAATCTATAATAATTTTAAGAATACTTACATAAAAAGACGATATTTCAACATGTTGGTAAAAGTTTTATTTAAATCGAGCGTCTCCTCAACCCAAAATGACGGGAATATAATTTCTTGGACGTCCTTTAACAGTTCCACCTCTTGGATCGGTTGAATACTAATGCTAAACATGAGACGATTGCGAGCACGAAGTGGAGTACCCGAAATACGTTCAAAATCAACCTCGACACCATGTTTTGCCTTGTCTGGCGACAAACCAACAACATTTTCGAGAAGTTGTGGGTCCGCATCGTAAAAATGGGGCAGCGAAGCAACGAACGGTGCATTAAAGCACGGTGTCAAATCCATTACACCTTTTGGTGGGCATTCTTCGGGCGCATCACGACAGTAGCAATGGAGCGATTCATCATTTTTTGAATCACCAATTTTTAGTATATATCGTTCCGCGGGTAATCCACCATATGAACTCTTTCGCTCGAAAACCGTATTTATACCACGACAAACGGTCGGAACAAATGCCCAAATTCCACTACTACGTGATTGTAACGGTGGAAATACTGTTCCATCACTTCCACGATACTGATTACACTCATCGGTTTCCCATAAATCCCATTCATCCTCATCATTAAATCGAATCACACGTCCCAAATCGTCTAAATTTTTCATCCCACGAAAAACCGTATATTTATTCACATCGGTACCGTTCAACGAACCAAACAAGGAAAACTTGAAGTGCGTTTGATTTAGTCGTATCAAAGTTTTGGCTTCAGTTTCTAATGCAGAACATACTGCTTTCACCGGAAATTCTTCCGAAGAGCAATCAATAGGATATCCATCGAATAGCATATCCATCGCACGACCATGATAAAAAGGATATTTATATTGACTGTACATTAATTTAATAGCCGATGCTGCCAACTCAATCATCGCCGGTCGATCACGATACACATTAATCGCAATACCCGTCAGCATTGGATCAAGTATTGTAATAGTTTCATCCCCGGTCAAACCATCACTCAAATCGGGACGAAATATAAATGTATCGCGAGCAAAAAATGTTGTCGTATCCTCTTCCTTGTCGTCGACAATTTCATGTTTTGATTTCCATTCTTCGAAATAATACGGCCCAATCTCTTCTAAAATCGGCTTTTCACCGTTGGTCACCTCGACCGGATTTGTGACGTTGAGCAAATAAATTTTAAATCCTAAATAAAATGGTAGAGTTTCCCAATATCCACGTAATTCGTTGCCGGGTTTCAATTGGACGAGCATCTTTAAAATAATTCTCAGCAATGTTGGAAATATAAGCGTACCATGTATAATACCGAATAGTAAGATGACGGTAAAGATGATTAAGAGCAGTTTATGGTTCTTCGACTTGTATTTTTCGATCAAAGGACGGAAATTCATTTTGTATATCTAGAGATGAACCGATCCGTACAGGTTTAAGTTTTGCGATGAACTAAAACTTTGATATTCAGCGGAAATATTTCTTATGCGAATTCTATACCTATCATTACGTTTGACCTTATTGTTGTTGTTGTTCTAAGTAAGTCTATGTACAATTTATAATTATTGACGTTATATACGTTTTCTAACAAATCATTGCGTTGTTATATGAAAGTATTGGAAAAATTGGAAATTAATATTTTATTGAAACATACCCGGCTTGGAATTCATACAGTTTAGTGTGCTTGGTTTGATATTTTTAGATTCCTCTAAGGATTTGTCCGTGTCAAATCTTGTAACAATTTCATACATTCGATCCAATCTTCAATTAACAGTTGGTATTGGTGTAAATCTTGTAAATAACTGCCACCACCTAATTTTCGATAGACCTATAGCATGACTCCGGAACATTTTCATATTTGTTATTGTTTTTGTTATCCATACAGAGTGACAGTCGATCTTGATACTAAGCCTATTACATAAATGACTACTAATGTTAAGAAGAATTGCATTAAATCAAACTGGATTGGTTTTCTGTTTAAGGCGAAAAGTTAAAAGGAAACTGCAAAAGAAGTACAAGTGCTTCAAATTAAGCACATCCGATATAGACCATCACATTACGTTCCTTCATGCCAGCCTAGTTCTGACATCGAAGATGGTACGGTCAATGATTTCTGTACTCCAGCTAGGCGGGCATAAATGTGTTCATATACATCACCGATCGCAGTCGAATGCTAAAAAATCTTTTAGCATGAACAGCACCCAAAGGCTCAGTAACGGATGAGATATTCCGACCATCTTTGTGAAAGCTTGGAGTGGTATGAAAAAAATTCATATTCTTCTAAATAGAGGATAATTCAACTAATAGGAAATTAAGAAGAAGGTAGATGACATAAACACATTCTTTTTGAATCCAGTAAACCAAAATCCTCCTTCGTAAGATTTTCTAACAGTCACCGCAAGACGATGCATAATGTGTAACGAACAATGCTAACTCGAGAGTTCTTCATATTCATTACTTCATATTGGAATCTCTCTTTTGGATGATATTCTAGTTTGTTTGCTGAGGTTATATCTGCTTTTGTGCTGAACAACTAAAGTGGTTTCTGTCAAAAAAATATTCCGTCTAAATAAAATCTCAATTTGCCAAAACTGATTGAGAATCTGATCGATTTCACTGGATATAACACCTGATTCGCCCTTCTTATAAAAAACTAGGGAAGGGTCTATGACCACCTCTATTTAGTGTATTATTTAAGTTCAGTGAGTTTTGGGATTCAATAAATGAAATGATTGTACATTTTAGCCAAGTGAAATAATTCAATAATGCAGAAGTCGTATTCTTACCCCGAAGAAAACTATTGATATCTATCACCTTATATAGAGCTTAATTTTAGTGATCTCTATAGCTTTCGAGACGCTTGGGACAAACTAATTTTTAAGAGTATATAGGGAAATTACGTTGCATGTAAACTTTGTTTTTTATCATCTGATTATTTTCAAGAAAGCAATGATTGGTGTGGAAAAATCGTAGGACAACTTATCTTCCATATTATAGTATACCTGATATGCCATCGTCTGTAGCTTAGGGATTATGCTAGTTTCTATTACCCCACAGTGTCGTGTTCAATTCCCAAAGATGAATCAAAAATTAACATACTTCGAATGATATAAAAATCGATTGAGTGTAAAAGCATTTAATGGCCTGAGCACTTATAACTATTTATGGATAGCAAAGTCTCAGGTGAGCGCGACCTGATTGTACACATACCATCAAGAAGTGGAGTTAAAAAGAAGTAAAAGGCAAGAAATAAATTTTCTATATTGAACATGGCATTCAAAATAAAGCTATATGGTTTAAAGGAGAGGAGAGCTTTCATAATACAAGCTGGGTCCTTTTATAACAATTATTTCTTAACTTATTTATGAGCTGATGAGAAATATGTAGTATGAAAGCTACACTAACATGAAACCTATACACTTCGGAACAATCAGTATGTAGCAAGCTATTTTCTCTGCCACGAGGGTGACAATATCTTCTTGGAGAGGTGAACTCAAGAATTCTAAAAGCTCATGAAAGGCTAAAAGTCATTTGCAAAACCTTTCCATTTTTGTGAAATGGTGACTTCCAGACAGTGTGAATTAAACAGATGGTGATACAGGTTCGATGTTATCGTAGTCTGAAGTAGTAAATTCCAGAAATATAAATTTCCCATGCTCATTAACAATTCGAATGACCAACAACAACACACCATATTGCATAATGACGTAGAGAATCTCTTCGATTTTCAATAACACTCTCCCAACCCTCTCGTCTCGTTAATTGCACGTATGGTGCTGCATGAAATGACTGTCAGTTTATATACACAAGGTAGTAATTATGATATTTACTTAATAAACAAAATACTTATTAATTTACTATTTAATTAAAAATGTTTGCCATTGACAATGTGAAGGAGGCCATTTCCAATAGATACAAAATGTGTCTATGGTTGTGCCGTTGACAAGAATACATCAAATTTATTATTTATTGAATTTTGATTGATATCGAATATTGGCAATGATATAGCGTATTTTTGCACATGTGTTCTATACACAGAACCCTAAATTCCAATATATATGCGTGTTTTTAAACAAAGTCGTTTGAATTAATTATTTCCAAGTTTAATTCTTACGAGTATTGTGTATATACACAATGAGGTGTTTTCGATTGAATAATATACATAAGTGATGGATGCGGTGGGATATTATCCAGATGGTTGACATTTGCAAGTTTTATTTTTAGTTTCTCGAAATAGTAATTGTTCTATTGGCAACAGCTGGACGTCATCGATCAACCGTATTACCAATAATTTATACCACTACAGAAATTGAGAGCTCAAACATTAACAATCTAACGTTGTTATGTGAGTCTAATGGGTGGACAAACAGACTATTCAAAAACCGCCAGACCAAATCATCCCTTATTGTATGAAACTTGGGTTGCATTGGTGACATGACACTTAAATCAGTCGATTGATATAACAAAAACTCGTAACCTCAGCTACCGAAATATCTTGTACCTTCTACATGCTTAGTGTTGGACAGCTACAGAGAAAATAAACTTCGTCGTAATTCCTTTGAAATTATATTCAACCGTTCTAAGTGAAGTCTGCTTCACACTTAAGTTTATCAACCTTTCGTTTGTCAAGGTGTTCACTTTTATCCAACCCTCAAGCTGTAGCACAATAACATCGGATATAGCAGCTTTATTTTCAAAACCATTCAAGTGTTTAAGTGGCCGCACTCACTAAATTATAAATTAACCTCAAGAATTTAACTTTTTTAAAACTTTCACTTTTATTCAAAACACCGAACTTAATCCTAATAATTGATTGCACTATGCATTGGTATACTCCATATTCTGCATCGGTGGCATCGGATTATAACTTACCATTGGTTCTGTTCCCAATCGCACAACACTATACGAAAACGGTGTTGTCCGCAGCATACTCGACGGCAACGCAAATTTCAACATCGGTGGCCCAGCATTATACACAACAGTCACATCACGATTTATTCCACCGTCCATTTTTCGTATTTTAATTATTCCATCGGCAATGTCGTTAAACTTGTTCGACTGTTGATATGTACTATCGCCAGTTACACCGCCACACATTAAAAATGTCACGGTAAGCAAAAATTGTATCTAAAAGTTGTATAATTTAATTTATAATCAATTCACATATGTATTCGAGAACGTAATTTACCAAGAGAAGACGTTGTTCCATCTTAGATAATGTCACCACAATAACTGTTCGAAATCAATTGAAACTTTTCTTATTTATATACAATAAATTACAGAGTCGTTAATTTAACAATCTTCCCAATTTGGATATACGTGAGGTATTTCATAATAATCGATTCCTAATTCGTAATGTCGTTACCCTTCGACTAGAATTTTCATTTGATACGTCACGATTTAGAAAATACTATTTCATTTTTCAGATTAGCGGATAAGAGGTGGAATTATAGTGTGAAATCGAGTAATATGGTAGAAAAAACTAGTACGTGTGTTTGTGTGTATGTTTAAGCCATTGCCAAATCATTGCCGCAGCGAAATCGATGGCGCATAGTTATTTACGTAAACAGCATCGGGCTGCACATTCAAAGGTATCGGATCCTTTTGCTCCATATAACACGACATATAGCTTTAATCACTGCCGTATGGCAGAATTTAATGTCTCAAACCATTATTTACTGTCGACTACACATTTGCCAATTGTCGTAGAAAATATCTGTATTTGAATAATAAATTTTTAAAGTTTGATGTATATAGAATCATCATTCGTCTCTTCATTAAATTCATCTGTCAACATAAATTCATATTCTGTTCAATATCTGCTATATAAGAGTATATACATGTACCATCGGTTGTGTGCGCTCAATGTATTTACTTTTAAAATCCCATAACACCAGCGAATCGACAAATAATCTAACGAGATGACAATGATTTAAATTAATCAAATCGGAGAAAATTATTATACAAAACTATGCATTTATATATGGTACAAAATTATAACAATTTATTTATTTATATAATATACAAACAATAATACAATATTTATATCTTATGCCAAAATGGCGTAAACAAACAGAAAATGACTAACGAATACAGAAATGTGACAAACTTTAATTGAATCATGAAACATAATAATAGAAATTCAACGAATATAAACAAGAATGATTAAAGATTATTATATGATACGAGTTGTTGAATATGGTAACAATTATTTAAATGTGATATTTTGAAATTCCGACTTTGGAAATGTAGTTACCTCCACCTAGTCCATAGTGGCTATAACTAGTGCCTGGACTACTGTAGATACCGCCTACTTTAACAACCGATTGTATTGGTGCTAAACTTGGGGCTGGGATAACTTTAATTGCACTTCCTGATGCGATTATTGGAGCACCATATCCATATGATTTACCTGAGCCATAACCACCGCCTCCTAAAATAATTCCACCTCCGATGCCTGAACCACCGAAACCTCCTCCAAGTCCCGAACCACCATATCCTCCACTAATGATTCCGCCACCTAAACCTCCGCCAAGACCTCCGCCTAATCCTCCGCCGAATCCACCACCGAGTCCACCTCCCAGTCCACCCCCGAAACCACCGCCGCCGCCACCAGCAGCTAAAGCAAATCCTCCTCCACCACCGCCTCCGATCGCTTGTCCTACAGTTACAGTTGGTGCGGGTACTTGAACCTGTTGTGCAACTGGTACCGGGTAGGGTTGTGGAACGGCATAGGGTTGTGGAACTGGTACTGCTACTGGTCGTGTAATCGTAACTGGAACGGGATGTGGTATTGGTACTGGTACTGGACGATCAACTGCGACTGGATATGGTCGATGTACTGGAACTGGATAGGGTTGTGGCACTGGTACTGGTACTGGACGATCAACTGGTACATGAACATGAACTGGATATGGTACTGGTCGGCTAACTGGTACGGCAACGGGTTGTGGTACTGGATATGGAACGGGTTGTTGTACCGTTGTTAAAATATTTCGTGTCACAGCTGGTGCTTGTACAACAGCTGGGGCCGCAGCAACGGCGACTGGTGCAGCAGCTACTACTGCTCCACCACCAATTGCTCCACCACCGAATCCACCTCCTACTAATCCACCACCTAATCCACCACCTAATCCACCACCTAATCCACCGCCTAAACCACCTCCTATTCCACCACCTCCAATGATAACTCCACCTGAGCCTCCTCCAATGCCACCGCCATATCCACCACCATATCCACCGCCATACGAAAGTCCACCACCATATCCTCCTCCGATGGCTATTCCACTACTATAACCGCCACCGTAACCTCCACCGTAACCTCCACCATAACCACCAAATCCATGTGATAAAATTCCACGTTTCGTTTGTACTTTGGTAGTTTCGACACTATCCGCAATTGATCCACTGACCAAAAGACATGCTGCTCCAATAATCTATGAATCGGCCAAATACATATTAATCAAAATCGATTCATATAGTGATTAAATACTCAAGCTCACTTACCAATAAACAATTCATCTTTTTCAGATTAATGTTAAACTTGAACTGTGGTATTTTGATTGAAATTAAAACGCTTTTATACTCTACAAAAATCAAATCATATGTACAACAAAAAAAAATGATTTTCACAATTTTCATTTTCATTCCAAAAACTAAACAAGTATAACGATGGAATGCAACAACAACAAGTTGAACATAAAAAACCGACAAAGAAGGGAAAAATCTTGCAAAGTTGATTTTTCAATTTTCATTGTAGTATAAGAAAATATAATTTCAATCTGTTATCTGCTCGATTTAGAAATGCAACAACAAAATTTTATATTCACATACGATTCCAACTTTATTTTTTGTTGTATTATGCAATTGTCAGCAATGGAAAATCGAAAGCGGAAACAATAGTGGTCGTGTTTACTCATCGCCTGGACCAAAAATTGTACAATGCACTATCCACGATTCATAATTAATAAGAGTTCCAGTTTTGTGTACTCATCAACGAGACTTCCCTTTTTACCGAGATCGCAGCTGCCCAATATAAAAGCACTCCAAACTGTGATCAGAAACGACGATATACCGATTACAATGAATCTGGATTAAAATTTAACCTATTAAATCTTATTTACAATTATTGTGCTTATATACAAACGAACATAAACTTTATCTGTCTCTCAGACTTGAACTGTTGCCTTCTTTTAACATTGTTACTTATCCGGTCTTCACTTTTATTCACACGATTTGGTGGTCCTAAAATTTACAAGTCATAAAATTATTCGCGAGATAAAAGGTCAAACGCGGATATTACTCACTTGTAATATACCGTTGTGATATAAAATCATATGTTGGACGAAATACAAACGATTTAGAAGCTCGGTTCAATTTAATTAATAAATTATTGAGCTGCAGAAAATTTCTCTGTGCCATTGGGGCTCGATCAAAGATCAGTTTAGCCCAGATTCTAAACTTTATTTTATTTAAACTAAAACATTTGTTTGGCAAAGCTTTACACTCGAAACGTATACAAACAATTTAATTGAATAATTTTGAGAACGTACTAATCATAATTTGAAATTTGAATGATCGATTGCTAAGTCGAGTTTTGTTTTATGATTTATGTGACCTCATGATTGCAAAATACATTGGCCGAATATTTCATCCTTTAGATATCTGGGGCTCTATACTCTCCCAACTCTTTCGCAGTTCGTTTATTTACGTCCTACTTTACGCCATTATATAGCCAAATCAAAGCGTACGACTATAGGTCCGATTTATGTAAAACCATCTGCACATTGCATAGCTCCATGCAGTGGCGTAGCTACAAGGGCGCAAATCCCGCGCTGCAGGGGGGCCCACAACGATAGGGGGCCCGCTGCAACGCGGTCCCGTGGTCTTTGTTTAATTTGTGTATTGATTATTTTGTAATTTTGTATTGATGTCCACAATCCATAATCATTTATCAAATTTGCGAAAAAAAACAGCATTTGCGGGAAGTTTTGTTGAGTCACTGCTTCGCAAACAAAACTGTAGCTGAAAGTCATAGTTTGCTCGTGGATTTGTATGTTGAGCATGGTCTTGCAAAAACACAGTGCTTTGTGTGGTTTAATCGCTTCAAAAGTAGTGATTTTGACATTAAGGACAAAGAGCATCCTGGTCAACCGAAAAAGTTATAAGCTGAATGTCAAACGCAAGAAGAACTTGTAGAATCATTGGAAATTGATCAAGCAACAATATTCAGACGTTTGAAAGCCTTGGGATTCATCCAAAAAAGATGGGAAATTGGGCGACATACGAGTTGAAGCCAAGAGACGTTTGGAAAGACGATTTTGCATGTTCGAAATGCTGCTCGAGCGCCACAAAAAGATGTTGTTTTTGCATCGTATTGTCACTGGCGATGAAAAATGGATCCATTACGATAATCTCAAGCGCAAAAAATCGTATCTCAAGAAAGACGAGGCAGGCCCATCGACACTGAAGCCGAATATTCACGGGGCTCTCACGTATGCGATCAGATATGAGTCAATTATTTTCCACCACGATAACGCTCGGCCACACATTGTGGTTCCGGTCAAATATTACGAGAATTACGGATGGGAAATTCTGCCTCACCCACGTTATAGCCCAGACCTTGCACCTTCCGACTTCCATCTATTTCGATTCATACAGAATGCCTTACCCAGAATACGCCTCACTTCAAGGTATCGAAAATTGGCTTTGTTTCGTTTTTGACCGCAAAGCCGTCGCAGTTTTTCTGGGATGGAATCCATAAATTACCAGAAAGATGGGAAAAAGTTGTGGGTAGTGATGGGCAATACTTTGGATAAAAAATCTTGTGACATTTTTCCACAATAAAGGCTCAAATAAAAAAAATCCAGTTTTTAATGCAAACCAATAGCTTCCAGTATTTCATGTTTAAGTATTGACATGTTTATTATTGTTTCTTACGTTACCTGTAATAGTCGCAACAGTGGAACGATCTTTTTCTAAATTGACTTTTATTACTCTGGAGGAAAGGATATGCAAGGTGGAGGAAGGATAGTCTAAGGGCCTACATTAAGTTATGCGGGGAGGCCAAAAATTTGTAGTTACGCCACTGGCTCCATGCCACCTATAGTATCTGGCCTATAAATTCGGCACTCCAACAAAGGGTCATAAATGTGTTCATTCATAAATGTGCAGCTTTAATCACTGCGTCATTTAATAGGTGCCAATGCCATAAGACATCATTTTAGTGATTATAAACTAGTATCCAGACCAAGAACGATTTAAAATACTCTTTTGATATGACGTAATCAAAAGATGAATTTTCCGTTTTTACAATTAAAGCTCTCTTGCAGTTCCATTAGTTTTCGAATTAACACCTCTCGAACATCGTCAGTACCGCCTAACAGAATCATTCTGTTATCTTATGTAGCCTAAAATGTACAAACAATCGGCTTTCCATAAGAGGTTTTTAGGATTAAAAGAAATGAAGTTTAAAAACGATATCTTAACTTGCCATTTTGAAGGATAAAATTGATCTTACTTAAGTTGATTGAATCATAAAAGGAATTCAAGTAGAATTCAAGATTAAGACATATCAGCCCATTGCAACCGTGATTAGTCGTAATATCGAACTTTGTGTCGAATGAAATGTGCTTAAACTCGAATAGGTATACTCAATGATCTTCCATTTATATATATGTATATATATATATATATATATATATATATATATATATATATATATATATATATATATTTATATATATATATATATATATATATATATATATATATATATATATATATATATATATATATATATATAAACATATATATATATATATATATATATATATATATATATATATATATATATATATATATATATATATATATATATATATAAATGTGAACTTATGAGCCTTCCATAAAGTAGAAATTTAATGTTTAGTCGACGAGAATAAGGTAATGACATAATGTGATACAACTGGTGGATGTGTATATATATACATTAGAAGTACACGGCTATCCAGGAACAATATACCATGTGGAGTTTAATGCAGTGTGCCAACTTGGATATACAAGAATTGGTACGAGCTTGCTTATGAACACCTCGAGCAAAACGATACTAAATGTAATTTACCAATGATTCTTTAGTGGTACCTGTGAACAAATACTTAAATTTGGATTCATTAGTTAGACAAAGCCATCGATGTCAGAGGTATTTCAACCAATGTGGTCTGGATGATACTATACATCAACGATACCTGAATTGTTTTAACTTCGTGTGTGGCTATCTGGTCGTTATAACGGACATTCGTTATAAATTTTCTTAAGGTTCGTTACCAAAAATGATCGTTTTTGATTTTATGATCTTGGTTCAAAAAGATTATTTTAAGTAACAAAACTTTCTCACCAAAAACTATTGATTAATTAGTCCGTGTTAAAATTGCAAAATCACATCATCAACGCCATATTCTTCCACACTTAGATGCAACTCGCTTAATATGGCAAATTATAGTTTCTTTCTCATAAAAAATCAATTTACTAAATAACTATACCAAAACGATATCAATTGCAAAACTATCCCCATTTCTACGATCTCGTATATTAATACCTATACTAATTGCACATGCATATATAAAATAGCTGATAAATCTCGCCATAGCATTGTACCATAAACACACATATTACCTAATGAACACAAAAACTTACATATATAAGAAATTATTTAAAATATATTTTATTAATTTTTTTATTTAATTTTAATTTAATTTGTTTAAGTTAAAATCGCTCGATTAAAGAAAAGTAATTAATTTATTAAGGCTATGTGTATACTCGTAATTTTTTTTTTATATATTCGTGAATTCCAATTAGTCTACGTGATATTGTACGATCAAGAAACGAGACGAGAAATATCACATATCTATATTAAGATGTTGATCGATCAAAAATAGTTATGACAGGTTATATACGCAAGAGGCATGGTATATTAGTAAATACAAGTTAATCGCGGACAGAAGATTAAAGTAAAAGCTCTTTTTATGCAACTTGCGATTTTATCGATCGAAATCCCGATCATGTCGACAGGCAATCACAATTTGTCATCGTATTAAGTTCAATTACCATCATTCTACTCTAATTATAAATAATAAGCTTTCGGTTAATATATACGGCAATAATAAACTTTGTACCGATTTCACTGTGTGCAATTATAAAATTCTCATCATAATTCTCATGATGTACGTGTGTCAATGTTTATCGATTAGTTGTCGACTATACCAATATTGCAATTATTTAATATGAGTTTTGTTGCCAAACAAGATGAAAAATTATAAGCTCTATATCTATATAAAAAACTATAACAAGTTACTATAGCTATAATTGAATTAAAATAATTTATTTGAGTTAGAATAAATTAAATTTCCACTCAGTTGTTTAACAGACAAACTGGAAAGGCAGCTCTTTCGCAGTTACCTTTAATTGTCGTACCTTACTCGATTTGTGTAGACCACCTGTATACTGGAATACACCATACCAGCGTGGTGAAGAAAATACTCATCGGTGTTCTTATCAGATAATGCCACAGCTTATAATTCTGTGCCATATAAATAGAATGTAATCATAATCGTTTGAACAACCCAATATTACCATAATACTCGTTCGTTTATTGAACCTGTGCTGATCAATGTTGTATATAATACACGATATAGTTTTCACTTTTCATTTGATTTATTGCTATAGTGTTTTTTAATATTGACAGTTGATTGATGTAACAACAAGAAATCATTTTACTATATGAGATTGTGTTTGTTATCATCAAATGAATCTCTAAGAAAAATATAATCGGCATCGGTGTCGTCGCATGAACAATTTCTTTAGTCTTCGATTATTCGATAATTTTATTTATTTGGCAGTAACTCCAATGATAGGAATCATCTAGCCCAGTTTTTATTTACATTTTTATTTTATAACCTCATCATACACATTATTATCCATTCGCCTAAGTTCAATCAGTTTTCTTCCACTCGTGAGGACATCGAACATTGCTCTATTTGACTAAAATTAGTACAATGCAGAACCAAATGTTCGATGACCTCCACAACCAAACAACTTTCACAGAAATTATCACTCAATTGACGTTCATAAAGACATTTCTTCCAATTACCATGATTTAATTTCACCCGGTCCATTGTTCGAATCATTCTTAGGTCGCCTTTGATCTCCTTGAAAAAGGTCTTAAGCGATGCCTTTTACGTAGCTCTTTTGTCTAAACTCATTCTGTCATTTTGTCCACAGGTTAACCTTAAACATACGATGTACATCTCTTGCATCCATAAAATCATATTCATTTATTTCTTCAAGCAAACAACTCCGTTTCGCAAACATATCAGCTCACCTTCAATTTGTAGGTGTGGAGATATCCATTGAAGAATAACCTCCCTCCCACAAAATTGAAGGTTCACAAAATTGAACTTGGTACCTCTTCACCGTTTTATTAACTCTAATCAAAGATTATTTTACATAAAGATGACCCAACCAAAGCAAAAATTTACAATATGAACGATTTTGTTTTGTTTTGTTTTACTATAGAACGGGGGGACCCGTCACTATGTAGCAGAACCCGGAATAATAATTTTTGTATTTTAAAATGTTGCTCTGATTGAACTATCTTTTTAGTATATAATAATCTTTGCTCTAATCCACTAAGGGAATCAGAGAATAAAACTACTCTCCTCCTCCCTCCATTCATAGCCAACTTGATTCCTTCATTATATAGATACTGTCATTTAATTTCAACACTTTCTCTTTTTTCAATGATTATAGATTCCTATACACCCACTCGATCCTGACTAGCATACACCTCAACTTGTGCAAAATATTCCAGTCGCATCATATGAAATTCGCACTCTACCGATAAATTATTCATCATCGCTTCTGTTGTGTCTCCAAAATGAAAGCTCACCACAAGATTGTTGGGTGGAATTATTGCACTCACCGATCGAATTTTGGAAAATATGTCAATATTTTCCTCAATGAATTTTGACCAGTTGGTGCTTTGATGATTTGTTCCCTCTCGCAATACTGTTGATAACAGCATTGCGAGGGGGAACAAATCATCAAAGCACCAATCAACAATCATTAAGGATAATATTGACATATTAAAATATGTATTTCATTTATTAGACAATTATTCTTTGTATCCATTCACATAGTTTCAGGCACAGTAATAAATTCTCTTTTGACGTTGATAGGAAAGTCACCCATTTCAAATCACAGAGTATGTATTGGGGCGAATTAATCGCCCCCAATACAACTCTAGCGTTCTCAACTTTCATTAATTTTTCAAATCCACCCTTTGATCCGTCACCATACACGCTTAACCAAAACGAAATTTTGGAGGATACAAGCGCCTTTCACATTATATCGGTTACACTTAGGTTTTCTTTCATTCACATGTAGATCCAGTTCAGTCAAACATTGTGTTATTGATTTACACATTCCTAATCTCGATTCAGGTTTTAACTTTGCCCCAAAAGCATTCGTTGGGCTGACTACCTAAGTACCTACGTGTGCGAGATTAACCGAGCTGTCAACTGACGTGAACTAATACCAAGAATACTCATTTTTGAAGATTGGTGATTGATGACTTTAATGCTTGAGCTGTCCGAAGCCAATTTGACCATGAGTTAATTTTTACACGGCAAAAAATATAGTCTATGTAACCATTACTTACTCCAGGGCAACAATTCTCCTGTGGTTTGCTACATGAAGAAACACAACGAAGATATTAAGGTACGGTACGTTCCATATGTTAAAGCTTTAACAACTGCGTCATTTGGTTCTATAGAAACAGTTAACTTCTCAATCGAAACCGTTATCGAAATGTGAAACGCATGGATGTGACATCAAATGCATTTACACAATTACTAAGCTTTAGAATATACCAAAATTTAGTATTTGATATAAATTATAATTTAATAAATATTATCAATGATAATTGTATTGACAAAATCACGAATAGATTTATAAAACACACCACCATAATAAATAATTTGAAATATACCTTAGTCTTCTCTTTCTACGATAGATGTCTCGCATACCAAAGTTGACATCCCTGCCGTTAAGCATTTGAAACAACGTGACATTTCATCAGAAAAATATTCCAGCCGAGGAGACTTCAAACTCGGAAAAAAAACTTTTCTTGGTTTGGTAAAAAATATTAGTGAAAATATCAGATAAAATGGCACAGCTAAATAGTTTAATAAAATTAAATCGGTTTTCAAAATCATTGGTATATAGTACACGCAATTTTACATCAATATTAACACAGAAACAGTGCATAAGACATTTTTCGTCAAGTGAGTAGCGGTCTCGCCGGAATTTTATGTGAGGTTATGTTCCTGATTTTGTTATGATTTATTTCGTATTCTGGTAGATCCACCAAAGGGAACATCGGGAAATGAAGGCCCAGTTATACCACCACCACAAATACTATCTACACTATTTCCACAAACGGCAGAACCAAGTCCCGAAGAGGCAGCCCAGAAGGCTCGCACCGATGAGGAAGAGAAAAAAAAAGAACAAGAAAAATCTAAAACTCGAATGAAATATGGGTTGGATATATATTTAAGAAAATAGTTGAATCTTTAATTCATTAAATTTCTCATTCAGATTCATTGCGTTCGGTGGCACTGCAGTTATTTTTACCGTATGGGGTGTTACTACATTCGGTGAACCGAATGTAGATGAAAATGGCAAAATAGTCGAAGATGAATTTTCAAAATTATCAATTGTTGAGCAGTACTTGAAACGAACCTATAAATCACTCACAAATTATCAAAAAATGATTCAAGAACCATCACGTGAGAAATTATTGCCCGATCCGCTTAAACATCCCTACATACAACCACCATACACACTAGTCTTAGAAATGAAAGATGTTCTTGTACACCCCGATTGGACATATCAAACTGGTTGGCGCTTTAAGAAGCGTCCCGGTGTTGATGTGTTTCTCGAGCAGCTAGCCAGACATTTCGAAATCGTAATATTCACCGCTGATCAGGGTATGACCGTATTTCCAATTATCGATGCTCTAGATCCAAACGGTTATATTATGTATCGTTTGGTGCGAGATGCTACACATTTTGTCGATGGGCATCATGTAAAAAATTTAGATAATCTTAATCGGGACCTGACCAAAGTAATTGTGATCGATTGGGATCCAAATTCAACAAAATTACATCCAGAGAATACATTCAATATACCTCGATGGACTGGAAACAATGATGATACAACACTGTTAGATCTAGTAGCGTTTTTGAAGAGTAAGTTGATCGATATTTAGGAGTTTGAATTTTACTAATTGTGTTTTGTTTACTCAGCGGTGGCCACATCCGATGTAAAAGATGTCCGGGAAGTACTAGACTATTATCGACAGTTCGATAATCCCTTAGCACAGTTCCGTGAAAATCAACGTAAACTAGCTGAACAATTGGCTGAAAAGGAACGTGAAGAGCAGTTAAAACAGCAACCAATGGTTAAGCGATGGACACCAAGTTTTCTAGGTGGACAGAAGTAAGGAAGTTCAGTTGTCTTCTAGGAATAATATAATACATAAGCAAACTAAACCGTACTTTTTATAAAAATTCAGATAATCTATTTAATTAGAGCTGTCCTTATTTCGTAATTAAATAAATTATTTAACTAAAACTAGGTCTTAGGTTTACTTAATTACTGTATTGCACTATTTTATTTATTTTGCGATATTCTCGTAGCTTTTGATTTAGTAAAATCAACATCTGTTCTTGTAATTCATCCATTTGGTCTCGGTTTAAACTTTCCCCACCAATTTTTGCAGTCATTGCTTCCATAAATGTAGTGAGTTCGGATCCATAATTTGTGTACGAGAAATTGCTGAACGATTTAAATGACTCCTCCGTTAAACCAGGCTCGCATTTTATGGTTAAAGGGATTGTTTCTATCTCGGGCATGACCAACTCAACGGTTTGGTCGTCTGTCACTTTAACATCATTTTCCTCCTGACCGCAAGCGTCGTGGTTTGGTTTTGCCTTTTCCTCTGTGTTATCCATGACGTTGTTAAGTTTTGCCGTTTCCTTTGTGTTATCCTTGGCGTTGTTTGGTTTTGCCTTTTCCTCTGTGTTATCCATGACGTTGTTAAGTTTTGACGTTTTCTTTGTGTTATCCTTGGCGTTGTTTGGTTTTGCCGTTTTCTCTGTGTTATCGATGACGTCGTTGAATCTGAATATAGCGAGAATGTAAATGATTAACGATGCTTGTATTCAAACTCAAACTACATACTTTTTATATTTTGAAGTGTCCGAGAGGAACTTCATTAGTTCGTAATGCCGCCATTTTACACGTTTGTTATCAGCTTGTTTTAGCAGCTCGACTCGATAAGAATTACGAAGTGTTCGCCATCGAAGCTTCAATCGCTCGACTGAAAAACAAAACAATTATTATTAACTCAAAAGTATCGTCTACCAAAATCAAAAACACCACAATATTAGTCTGTTTTGATGCAGCACAATCACAGTTACATACACAAATTATTGTAAATCAATCACTTGCCTGATACATTCAAATTATTAGAAATGTTGGTCCATGCCGCCAGCCTCTTACTTCGATCATTGTATTTCCGATGCACTGAATCGTAAAGGAACGGATATTGTTTAATTGCACTAATTAATTGTTTTTCAAAATTTGCCATTTTCACGAATAAATTTGATTCAAACACTGAGATTATAAAATCATGTCTAGCATCTAAAACATTAGCTGCAGCACTGAAAGAAAATGGATACAATGCATCGGATTCACATGATACTCGGTTGAGTTTGACGAATAAGCATCAACAAATTTGAAACCAAACAACATGCATAATACCTCTCAAATTTAAAACACTTTTAAAACAATGCAATGTGTACGGTCAAATAATAAGTTTTTTTTTTAAATAAAGTGATGAATAATTTAAAAATCGTGAAATATTTAAAATCTAAACTCCCCAGCTCAATCGTATCATGTAAACATAATCTTAATAATCATGTGTCGGTATTTTGTTGTATTTTGATATTTTAAGCTCGTGTGAATTCTCAAATTCAGTCTCAGTCAAAACGAAAAAGAAAATGGAGGCATACGTGCCTGCCTAAATAAATCGAAGAGTTTTGGAATTTTGAATCTCGCATCCGCTCCATGTAAATTTTAGTTTCAACTCATTATTCATAATTGTAAATTAATCGAAAAATATTTAAATGCATTTTAATTAATTTTAATGTATTTTAGCGTGTAATTAAAATTCAATCAAAAAGTGTTGTGAGTGCAAGAAGTGTCCGTGAGACAGTTTTTGACGTTTTGTATACATTTTCGTAAATTTATTAAATTCTATATAATTAATTAATAAAGTATAAAGTTTTTATTTAATGTACATAAAAATATTTAATTTTACGTTATACAAAGAATCTCAAATTTAGTGTCGTGTAATAATTTTATATAAATATTCGTTTTATGTATGTGAATGTGTTTCGTGCACTGTACATTTAGATTTGGTGGTTTTTTGTAGTTTTTGTGTGTTTCTCATTGGATCGACCGACGAATTTATACAAATTTACTTACTACTTTGTGGAAATTCGTTTGAAAAGTATTAAGAAAACATGACACATCATCCGGTAAGAAGATAAAATCTTATTTATACTTGAATATTTAAGCGATGGGATTTTGTTTACAATTTTTTTTGCTGTACAGTATGCGAATCAACATTAGTTATTTCTTATAAGAAACCCTGTCATGCAGTGCGTTGTTTTATCGTGATACTCAAGTGGTTGTACATATTGTTTACATTTCATTCATTCCCTACTTTTACTCCATTTGGTGTTTCAATCTGGGGTTTCTGGGCTTCTTAATTTCGATAGACTTTACTGGGTTCCCAATGTTCGATTAATGTTATGTGAATACTGAGTTGACTGAGTTACTGGTGAAGATAGACTGGATTTTACCCTTTGAAGATATGTCGTGTGTTTTAGGAAGTAATTTTCAATTTGTTGATGAAATTCTCTTGATGCTGGTTGCTTCAATATTTACTCTAGATTTTTTGAGTTTACAATGTATTACTCTGCTCTTGATTACAATAGCACTTCACTTGTCCTAAAAAAAATTTAATAAGAATAACTTACATTATTACCTTTACCCGAGTTGATTCGGCAGCCGGAACTAAGTTGTTCCTATAGAAAATTTTACTGTGAAACTTGCTGATCCCATTCTGAGAAAATCCATCTAACGTCACACAGCTTTCTCAATTCTAAATTTTCGGACGTACGTTGAATTGGCAGCAATCCAATATCATTTCATTCATCAATGCTGGTGTGGTAGCTTCATTTATTCGACCACTACCTCTTTTAAAATAGAAATTATTTCAATTGCCCAATTGGCCCAAAACGCGACTTTGATAGTAAGTATACCGAGTTCTGTTCAATCACGTGATCAGGAATTTAATGCGAATTCCTGGTCACATTCTGCGTGCTGATTCGAGCCGAATGATACAGCGATCTTTAAAGGGAGAGCCGCCTTTTGGTAGACGGAGAAGTCGCTGTCGCGACGATAGCTCCACGGCGTAGAGGGCGATCTGGCATTTTCTAGTTGCTATTATCAGTGTAACGAGCCGGCTCGTGATCGAAACCGATGGAGTCAGATTATGATAGTACATATATAAAAGTAGTCTATATACTCCATTTTTCAATAACTGACCAAATACTGGCGCTTAACATCTGCATAATGTTTTAAATGTTTGCTTGCTCACCAAATATACTCTCACTGCGAGCCAAACGCTCAAAATGAAATCTTCAACAGTTCAGTTGTAGATCCTAAATATGTTCATTCTGTTCACTGATGCGGCCAACATAGCTTTCTATAAATATAACATAAAAAAATTTAATTCAATCGATTGGTCGGAATAATATCGATATACTCTCTGTTGATTTCGTAATTCGATGAACATGTCTATGAAAGCATTAAATCTTACCTAATAGCAATATCCGTCTTATGAATTTGTCATCAAACATTGATTCCAATCGAATTTAAAGCTAAATACAAGGACATCAATTAAGCAGTGTTAAGTCCACAAAATATTTTGTCTCTAGTAAATATTTCACAAATAGCAACGCTTACAAATTTTAAGCCGATTATTTATAGGAATGGTAAGTCGTGCCTAATGGCATCTATGCATTATATATAAAATATCAAGCATCATGTTGTCATGCATATCTTATACCATATACGATTCACCTGGGAAATGATGAAAATATATATACGTTTTTAAACTTTTGACCTAGATAAACAGAAAATAGCTTTCCAGATGTAAGTTTGACCTTTAAAATAGTTCCATACAAACTGCTCTGTATAATTATGCCATTAGCAACGGTTTAATTTATATACATAATGTACTCTAATTAATTTTAATTTCTTGAACACTGTCTTACTTTTTAAGAATTCGGTTTTTTTTTGTTGGATGTAAGAATAAAAGCGGAAAAGAATCAATTTATCGGTTGTTTTGATAATTTCCAAGTATTTGAAAGATCGTTCGCTGCGCTTTCAATAAGAGAAGATCATATTCATGAATGAAATCTACGTATATTATATGGTTTGTGTTCGGGACACCCACATTCATTCAATTCGTATAATATGTATGACATTCTAATCAATAAATTGTGTATACCAAGAAATTATCAAAGTCCGTAACCATCTTACATCACTTCTTTATTATAAAAAAAAATCCATTTGGCTGTGAATTAATGTGTTTTTGCTCGTTTGTATTATAAACGTTGGTTGGAGTTATTTTAAGAAAATCATTATTGAAAATTCAAATCACTCTTTAACTTTATGTAATGAGTCAGAATATTGTTCTGAAGACATCAGGTGGATTATTTAATTTATAATTTAAAGATGATGTCAAGTTATACCTAAGTAATTCTATGGTAACTACACGTATTCTATATTTCGATAGGATTTCAGTGAAATCCAAAAATTCCAATGAAATAGGAGAGTATGAAGGACAGGAGCACAAGACGTGCTCAACAGTTTGTTCTTATCCTCCCCCACACTGTTCGCAGTTTGCGTTGTTCTGAATTTTCATTCGAAACATGTGATTGTTCAGAGAGCAACTTCCCGTGAAAATACCCAGCAAGATCTTCAAAGTGCGTCTATCGTAATGCAAGAAGGACTTGGGATTTTTGCTGAGTTATTGTTTCATAAAAGATTTTGTATATGTGACAAGATATTAGGTTGTGCCATCTCTTCTGGTGCAGACCACTAAAGTGATAGTCATTATAAAGTTTCACCCAAACAGGCCAATTAATTAGTCAATATACGTTTCCTTTGATACCCATGTGACTGGATAAGAAGTCTAACTTCATTCAGACTGCTTAGTCATTTCAAAGCAATTAAAGTCTCCAAAATAAGATTGTAGCCAATCGCTTTAAAGCATCCTGATTGTCAGAAAGAATGCAGATCCGTCTATATCTGCATTTCATCTTCTTTTGCATAAAGTACTTCTCTCAAAATTCTAGCAATTTTCGTCTGAAAGACAGTAGCGTACCTAAGAAGGGGGATAAATAACTTTACCTCACGATTTAGCATGTCTAACCCGGCACCCGCCAAATTATAGCATACTGATCCACGAAAGATCACCGTCACCAGAGAGGGCCCGCCTGGGTCTGGTCTTTGAAATTTCAAAACAGGACCGATACTCTATCGGATTCTATCTTTTACCTTGATTTTTTCCACCAACATTAATATATAGTATTAATGACTTTCTGTCCGGAGGATCTGAAAACGGTAGATCAATAGCCCACCTTCCCGATGACTATGTCAGACGCAGATATAGGTATTCCTGAAAGAAAATACCTCTAGGTGTTTAAATCAGACCTAAATTTGGCCTCAATTGATGAAGTATCTCTGTAATTCCACTGCCAAGAAATTCAATTATCTCTACAAATCGGGTGAGGTTGAAGAGACTGTTTTATAAAGTTACCCTTCTAAATATGTTGCATACAGTAATCGACTAATGTTGTTTAAAGATATTCGTCCCAAATAGAGTTCACTTCATCCGACTATAGTAACTAGATCGCAAAATGCTATTACCAACGAGATTTTAATAGTTGTATTGTGCAGAAATCTTAAGTTTTAGTTCACAAAAACTTGATAAATCGAGCTCATAATCGCACACAGACACAAATATATAAACAATGGAATAATATTAAAAAATATTTGTTAAGTTGTTCGCCCACAAAATTTCTAATCAATAAGTATACGAGTATATAAGACATGCATGAATTTTATATAGTGCTGCCTACCCAAATATAACAGTTCACCACGCAAATTCATCGATATAGTTTCGTGTGTCTTAACTGTACTTCTATATTTACATACTTATATCGAACTATAAATACATTTTTCTTATATTATGTGTATATAGTCTTAATTTCAAACAGCCAGAAAGAGAGACTGATAATGAATATTTAAAGTTAAACAAAAAAAAAATCCAAGAATTTATTTTTTGGGTTTAAGATAAAGAAAAATTTCTTTGTTTTGTTATTATATTAATTTCTTTTCTCGTGTGTTTCAAGGAAAATATACTCGGCACAAGTATGCACGGGTCCGGGTTACACTGACATATTTTAAAATGTCATTTTTCAAAATAGCATATTTCAAAACGACATTTTTCAAAACGGCATAAGGTACAAAACGGCATAAGGTTCAAAATGACATTTTTTAAAATGGCATTTTTCAAAACTCCATAAGGTACAAAACGGCATATGGTTCAAAATGACATTTTTTAAAACGGCATTTTTCAAAACTGCATAAGGTACAAAACGGCATAAGGTTCAAAATGACATTTTTTAAAACGGCATTTTTCAAAACTGCATAAGGTACAAAACGGCATAAGGTTCAAAATGACATTTTTTAAAACGGCATTTTTCAAAACTGCATAAGGTACAAAACGGCATATGGTTCAAAATGACATTTTACAAAACGACATAAGGTACAAAACGGCATAAGACAGAAAATAACATTTTTATTACCTCATAATACTACATTCATAAAAAATATGTGTATGCAATAATTTGCCAATAATTACGAATATGACAAAAACTACTAGAAAGATAATAAAAATATTACGCATTTTATTACGCCTTGGTTATTTTCATTTACCTGTATAATAATAATATACAATAAGAAATTCAAAACTTCTGTTTTCTATATCCTCGTAATATATCCGAGACTTGTTTAAACATTTAAGTGAAGGAGTATAATATATCTTTCAATATATTACAATACATATTATAAAGAATATAATTAAAAAAATGTCATTTTAAACCTTATGCCGTTTTGTACCTTATGCAGTTTTGAAAAATGCCGTTTTAAAAAATGTCATTTTGAACCATATGCCGTTTTGTACCTTATGCAGTTTTGAAAAATGCCGATTTAAAAAATGTCATTTTGAACCATATGCCGTTTTGTACCTTATGCAGTTTTGAAAAATGCCGTTTTAAAAAATGTCAATTTGAACCTTATGCCGTTTTGTACCTTATGCAATTTTGAAAAATGCCGTTTTAAAATATGTCATTTTGAACCATATGCCGTTTTGTACCTTATGCAGTTTTGAAAAATGCCGTTTTAAAAAATGTCATTTTGAACCTTATGCCGTTTTGGAATATGCCGTTTTAAACAATGTCATTTTAAAATATGCAGTTGTGAACGGATCCCGTATGCACACAGCAACAACACACACAAAACAATGACTGGAAAGTTGTTCTTCAATCGTCGTCGTTATGACAAATGACAAGACGTAATAATCAATCGGTGTTCGTATAAGTCTATACGTTGATATAATTTTCTCACAGTTCGAAACGCATAACGTACAATAAGTTCACTAATCTTACGTACACTTACGACGAACACTAACAATGCCAAAACTATTATTTTTAAAGTTCGTCGAACACAATTCTATTGTTTTAAGTTTTTTTTTTTTTTTAAATTGTCAATTGAGTTAAATAAAATTTTATTTAGGGTTTGGAGAGGGTATAATATGCAAAATTATTCAAACGTTATCGTGAATTTTTAAGCTGTATTGTTATCAGTGCCTTATTGTTAGTCGTCTTGTAGAATAAGTTAGAGATTAATATTAACAAAAGAGATCTAAGTAACTTATGAAAGTGTAGGACTCACGCCCATACTACAAACTGGTAGCAAATGTCACGTTATGTGAGCGATGGAACTGCTGGGATAGTTTGCATCATAACTTTGTCAAATAACGAAAAACAATGAATTGTAGTTAAAAGGCTGATTCTGTTGGTGGACGGAGTACTTCCTTTGCCTGTAAACACTTTTTGCAAGTGGCATTACTGTAAAGGTTGGTTGTTTCATCGAACATACCAAAATTTACTAAAGTGACTTGAATGAAATACAAGCGATGCTTATTCAACTTCCCTCTACTAATGCAATTTTAGTCCAGTATCTTCGCTGATTGGTGTTGGTGGAATTATAGCTTAGTCGTCTGTCAATCTTGTCGACGCAATGGCCTATTTAGAAAAATAAGAGTCAATTTATGCTCAGTAACCTCATAACATATGAAACAAGAATTAGTGATCAGTATAAATGTTATTGCTAGAAACTTATTCTGATTAAGAAATGATCTATAGTTGGTCACGGTATGATCTATCCAGCGAATGGCAGCGAATGGTGTGAATTCTTCCTCGTTCTGTATTGGAAATTCAAGAAATTCTTTTAAATAATCAAGTAGGTTTTTATTTGTCAAATGATCATAAATGAGCTTAAGAGTAATTAATATAGGTTGATGGACTAAAGTTTGAACCTTGGAGTGTAAATTTTTGGGCTAGAATAATTGAGTTTTCTTATACAGGGTGACTGACACGAAGTGTTGCCAACTTCAGACTGTCATTATTGTCAAGCCAGTGATGACAGAGCACTCAAATTTACAGTAATGACAGTTCATGCCATTGTACAAGCGTACAAAAGCATTATCCGCAACGGAATTCAAACGTAATATTGTTATTGCTCTAGGTTTGGCTGGAAAACCACAGTCGTAGATTGTTAACCAGTTAAAACATCTGCATGTGGATAAAATGTTTGTATATCGCACGCACCATAAATTGTTAAAACGATACAGGCAGCATTGCAAAACGTAATTTATGCTTTCCAGACGTGTTCCAAAGAATGTTCCAAAGTTTCATAAATCCAGGTACCAGAGTCACTATTTTTTTCAGTGACACCTAATAATAATCATTTTGCGGTTCGAGAATAGGAGACTACTGCTGCACATGATTTAAGATCGTCAGGAAGTTTAGCTTCATACTGTACGCTGTTAAGTTGATAGCTGTCACTCAATAATTAATAATTCTCAGTTTGTTGTAAAATCCATAGACCACTTCAAAACTGCCTCAGGCTGGGCAATAGTTTATTAGTCTTCTCTTTTCCAACAATAGTGTGGTTATCATATAGGTAATGGCACGCTGTATAGGATTGAACGAAATTTATTCATCGATTCAACATCCTCTATAGGTTCCATTTGCTAACACCAGGTAGAGTTATGATGCTCGGTATTGGTGATTTGTTTTGAGGTAAAGTATAATTATATTCATCTTGCGCCAAACCAACGTTGGTTGCTAAACTTCATATACGTAGCTATCGGGGTGTAACCCATAACAACATCTACATACATCACATCGTTAATACATTTAGCTTCTAGAAAATATTCCATGTCTACATCAAAAATTTATAATTAAACAATTCTAACTTGCATATTTTAATTAATGAATATGTATGGAGTTTTTAAAACAAATATTTCATTCATAATTTCAAAACATGAAAATTTATAAAATTATCAGCGAAAAACATAACGCAATGAAAAAGCTTAATTAGATTTTTTGTTTAATTATAAACTTTATTAATGGAATAGTTTACCTAACCTCTGTAATTTATTGTGTTAATGCAAGTATTAATATTTTTTTATAATTAGGCCGAATAAATTAATTAAATTACGTGGGTATTTGTATATGTACGTGAGTGTGTGTGTGTGTGTAGATTAGTTTACGAAAGGGAAATTTATTGTCGATACATAAATTTCACTTTCTAGTATGCGAGCTAATTGAATGACTGGTTTAAGCCGATTGATTAACGACAGATCGATGTACTATATGTAACGGAGTTTCTTTTCTTATGGATTACTCATATGTCTCTGCGATGCACTTAATGACGCCACTCGTATTTATTCACACTTAAACCGTATTTTATTGATAAAAATTATATGATGGGACGGATGAGTATATATGAGAACTGAAATCAATTAAGATATGTATATATGGTATGTACATAAGTCGTCTTATTTACTTAAGATAATTTCGTTTATTGTCTTTTAAAGTCGAAAGATTTTTGTATATGAGTCACCACTCGCCTCATCTAGCTTTTTATGATGCGGGGCATTTATGTAAATTGTATGGTTATATGCCGTATAGTATGCTGAAAATCGATGAAAAAATTCATTTTCATGCACGCGATATATGGTACGAGTATATATACAACAGCTTACGTACATAATATATTTGTTTACATGGAGCAAAAATCTGTTTTAATTATCATAATGTTTACTGTTCGGATCGAGAGTGGAGTGCGCACACCCGAGATACAATTTCATCATACGCAATTCAGCTAAAAAAGGTGATCGAATGATCAAATCATGCATCGCGTTTCTATTTCTAAGAATATCCGATTTGTTCATCACAATTTTAAATATAAGCACGTATTTCACAGTATTTTGTAGTTATTCAATTAATATATAAAATTATACATTATAAGTAGTTCCAGTAACCTAAATTTTAAGAATTTACAATGTTCCCGTTTTAATTAAATTTTTTGTAAGCCAACAAAAGGCAAAAATTCAACTTCGTTTCTTAACATTTCTCTTCATTTCAACTTTTTCTCGTTTCTTATTTATTATGTACGTGGGTGGGTGGTAAGACGAAAAACTGTTCCTCATATAAACTATATACATACAACTCAATACATAAAGTATTACCACATAATACGTACGTCTGAGTTATGAGTATATACAAAAACTGATGACAATGAAAGTGGTGATGATGATGATAGCAAGATTAGTTTGGTATAACAAAAGCACTGAACTTAAGAAACTAACCAAAACGCTGAATGGAGAGGAAAAATATAAAAGAAATACAAAAACTAGGTACATACAGAATTGGAATGAAATTGTAATTTGTAAACAAAAGATTGAATTTTTTATATTAAAATTTATGATTTCTTCCTACTTTCATCGCATATTTGGATGGAAGTAAGTATATGAGTAATGAAAGTTACAATTATGAATTTTCAATGAGATTACAGTTGAACCCAGAAGATATCAGATCATATATATATAGGTCTGAAGATACCGTTACCGATCCTCTTTCCAAAGGTATCTCCATTATTCACTTCAGATCAACAGGTAGAACACTTTATCGCATGATCCATTCGGCGAAGAGCAGTTTGCTGAGTGAAAGCTCTTTTCGAAGAGGATGTCCAGTTGTGATCATAAAAACCTTCTGATTATTAAATTTCGGAGATATATAGAATTCAGTTTGTTTCTTTAATTAATTAAATTGATCAGCATTCCGTTGATCTTCAAAATCGTTGAAGTGTAAATGTCTGGGCTAGAATAATTGAGTTTCCTCAAATTAACAGAAAGAGGTTTCTAATGCTATCGTTTAACCTCCCGACTGGGACTAGTAAACTATCCACAGGCTAGTCACTTTCAACTTCACATTGGACTATGTTCTTATTTATACCGTATAAACCGGTATTTCCTGCTGAATTACAACGTGCATTTCCTTTCATTTGACATCACTTACTCCAACTACCACACATTCCACAATCGAGGAGAAAGATTCATTCCGAAAGCAAATATGTTATATTATACTGGTCATAAGGTTTTTTGTTCTATAAGTCTTTCCTTAACCTTTTTTAAACCCTTGGAAAGATTCGTAGACAGATTAAAAAACTTACTTATCTGTCTTCCCACTCAGTAAAATACAACATGTTTACTGGATGAGGCTGTAGTTTCTGTTAAGGTTTCTAAGGCTTCATACACAATGTCAGGAATTTGGAGATTTAAACCTTCTCTTTCATGTTGAATGATCCACTGCACAGATGGGCCTTCTTTTGTTTGCTACTCGAAGTACATCAATGCTTACACCAAAGTTGCAAGATAGAGTCCGGCTCTGCCGCTGCAAAACTTGCCGCTCTTACTCAATCCGAGTAAAAGCTCCTGCTGACTGAAACTGCTACCAAGCATTTCTCAGAATTTGTAAATACAAATTAAAAAATACCACAACCGAAGTTTGGTGAAGAATTTTCTGGGGCTGCCTAGCTACACAAATAAAGAGCAAAAACAATTCGGTGGGCAAACTTTTAACGCACTACCATGACTTGAATTTATTTTAAAAGAAAGAACTATCATATTATTTTTATTCCGAAGACAGTAATAGTAACCTCTTATTGCAATCTCAAGGAAAATTAGACTCATAAGCTCATCCTCCTCTTTTTAAAATCGTTGGAAACTCCGATAAAACACATTAGGCTTGATTGAGCCGGTGCAGTTAGTGAAATCTGAACAGGAATACTATAAGGGGAGATCTATGGAAGGAAACAGCCTTTCACTCTCTCGTAGAACTTAATGAGAAATTTCTTAAGTACAAGCAGCACAATGGCTGTGATTTAGATCTCCATCGCTCTTTAGTATTATCACTATCACGAGCGTGATTATTCCTATTCCACAGCACCTAGATGTTTAAAATAAAAGTATAGTCACGATCTTTTGTATGTGTTTCATACAACGTCCATATGTGATACCGATAACTAGAATTAACTTCAGCACAAAGTGTGATCAAGAGTCTATACTGAAAGAAAGTTCATTACTTAAAGGTTTGGGATTTTTTAAACTCATTCATCTTAGTTGGTTTGTTCAGATCAATCTCCACCACTGCAAGAGAGCTACATCTTCCCTACTGTTCAAAATTGAAGCAGAGTCTTCGTTAATCCATAAATCCTAGGTAATTGGACTCAAAGTTACAAGCATGTTAGTTTATTATTGCAATGCCGATAAAGTGGCGACTGGGATGGAGAATGGTAGCTAAACTTTTTGGCTAATATCATCTTTCCTATTCTAAGAGGTGGAAGCCATTACCCTTCTTTCCATACTAGGAAGCGCAACCACAGATGTCAAAAGTTAAAAAACCTGTTTTAGCACAAGATTCTAGACAAGCTATCAGATTTCTTTCATAAAGCTATGTTGGATGAACTACCGGTTATCAGATCGCTAGTAAACTTTGTCCATCCTGATGGGTCGAGACACTGCAAAATATCCATCAAAAATTAAACTATTCAAAATAGCTTAAAAAACAAAACATTTTGTTGGAACTTCTACCTAGTTTTCGTCAAAACCTTATAAATACGAATTAAGAAATGCCACAACCGAAGCTCGGAGAAAACTTATCTAAGGCTGCCAGGCTATACAAAAACCTAGCATCGAAAACAGAAGGAATTTCGGTGGGCAAACTATTGACTTAACACCTTACTCAAAGATATTTTAAAAGACCAAAGTTACTTACGTTATTCCGAAAGTAGTGAAAAACTCACTGTGCTATCAAGGGTATTAGAATCAATAGCTTACCCTAGTTTCTTCTGAAACTAATCATCTCTGAATAATATTCTAAATAACATTTACACGATGGACATACCTTATAAATTCTTGCACGAGCAGAATCTTGTACCCTTATCAAATAAGATCTTTGGGTAAAATTCTATTATATGGCCAGCAACAGCCTTATTGATGCACCTTGAATGACGTCTTTTCAGATGTTTATGATTTAAAAGTACAAGCAACATTGTAAACTATACTGTGCATAATTCAATGTTGAGTTGGCACTCACCGTTTAACGTCGATATATTTTTGTCCCAAGAAAAGTACGTAAGTCGGAGTGTTGCTGTATATAAGTATATAGTGACTATCGACGAGTGAATATTCATATAGAACAGTAATGCTTATATACATGCCAACGAACATGTATAACCTCACAAGTAATGAAATTTATTAATTAATTCATTAGAATACAAAAGCAATATAAAAAAAATGTAAAATAAATATCGCGAAGGTTATTAAAACACCGCGAGAACGCGCTTAACAAAAACAATTTATTTAAATAAAATGAATTAAACAAAAGTATGTACACAGATATTTGTGACTCAGAATGTCGTATATAAGTATACTCGTATACTAAATCGACGCCGTTCAAATAAATTACTTGCCCCGATATATTTTCATTTTTAACGACTAATTTTTAGAGTCGTACCAGAATTATAATGTCTTAATGTTTGTTAATCACGATTTGTTTTACTTTTTATTCAAAGTTTCCGTTTTGTAACACCAAAAGCAAACTACTATCGTTTGTTCATTGTTTTAGAATTATGTAAATTCTTAATTCTTAAGTCTAATGGAATTTTTACTTATGTAAGTACATAAAAGAGAGTGAGAGTCTTAAGTATGTGTGTATATAACGAACCACATGCTTACAGCTTAATACAACCAACGACGATATATATTAGGAATTGATTCATCAACTAAATTTACCGGACATCCGCCGGCATGAAAACAACTCAATATAGCAGCGCGAATAGATAAAGATAGCATGTATGGTAGATACATAGTTTTCACTACATACGAGTACATACTATACTCATATATACAATATGTATATAGTTGAACCAATATGAAACTATTTTATCACGAATTTCTTATTTTATTTTTGAATAAATGCAGTGTGTCATTCGTTGTAGAATTATAGGATATTACGCGAATAAATTTGCGTACTCAAAACCGTCGATAGGTTTTATACAAGCCGTGTTGAGCTGACACAAATATAATATAATACAAGAGACAAGCAAGTTACTAGAGAAAGTAGCCTGGGATGATGACCAACACCAAACAAAAATCACGATTAGGGGTTTTTAATCTGTAAGTGTCTGTAGATTGAACCGTGGGCCCTAGTGGCATTGAGTTCTTGAATGATTTCTGCATTTTTATATTTTTTTTAGTCCTTTGATAATGAAAGGAGGTTCTATACCATTTATATTAAAAAAAACAATATCATTTATATGCCGGCTTCGCCTACAGGCGTTCATCCGAATATCAAAATTGATTGTTTTCTTTAAGTTGTTGAATAGTATGATTAGCATACACATTAAACCTTTTAATTAACCCCACAAAAAATAATCAAGTGGTGTTAAACTCGGGCTTCTTAGTGGCCAAGGAAGTTTACAATTTCTTAAAATTATATACGATCAGCAAATTTTGTTGACAATAAATGAATTGTTGTACTTGTGCGGCATTTCGCTCCGTCTTGTTGAAATCAGAAATCGTGGCAATTCACATCACGCAATTCACATGTAACGATAACGTTTCCCATACACAGTAAGGGCATTTTCTGTTCGTTTTTCAAAGATATACAGCCCAACAATGCCACCAGCTAATAAATGACACCAAAAAGGGATGAAAAGCATGAGGATTCTCTACTCTCCAAATCATGCTTATTGCCATACCCATTAAGATTGAAACACATTTCGTTGAAGCACTAATTAACAAAACGACGACCATTTAAATAGTCGGGTGGCCCCGATTTCAATCTCAAGATCAACATGCAAAATTCATCGTCATGTAGTTCTTGAAATGGTTAGTTCTTGTGAACGATGTATGGTGGATGTTCTTGGTTCATTACGAACACTTTCACTAAAAGCTGTCACTGCGCATCAGGAATACGACCAGGATGAATATGTTGATACGGTTTACACCCTCCACTGAACCAGTTTCTTCAAACCGATCAAAACTTTTGCCAATTGGACACTCAAAAATTCACTGACTGAAAAAAGAGTAACAGATGCAGTATATACGAGTATTGTACGGAGAGTGTGGCTTGTATACACATTTCTGTTAGTTTTGGCATACCGCACATATATCACACAATTGCATTAATAAACTATTATATCGCTGTGTGTTTGTATACGAGTATATGAATTAGAAATTTGTAATATTCAAGTCGACCTTCATGAACATAGTTTTATATATTGTGTTGTTGTAAATTTCATAAACCATATTTCTACAAACATAACCATAAATAATATAGTTTAGTATGTGCTTCGATCTAAGTTTTCAAAAACACAATAAAATTCATTTACTTGTCAACAAAACAATTATGATTAGTTTCATACGATGATCGTTGCCATATCGCAGCGACGATATATCGCGCAATTAGTTTCTTAGAAATTTTGTATTTTTTTAAAACGCCGTAAAAATGAATCATTCGCTATGGTATGTTGTTTATACAAGAATATTTTAAAACGAGCGCGTATGTTGCCGATAAATAATGTTATATGTAAAACAGGTGATTTGCCACTGTATTTGCGCTCTCTTGTGTCGTGCCCCCAAATAATATATTTTATCGCGTAGGTTTCGCGTACATCGCGCGCGCACACAACAATTATCATGAAAATCGTATTAGCAACATAATGTATGTTTGGATATTCCGAATTGTAATTTATTTGGAAATTTGGTTTATCGTTGTTTTTACATTGATAGACCGGAAATTGATTGAAGACATCAACAACAACGATAAAATGATTTTAATTTTTGTTATCAGTATTATATTGAACATTATCAGCATTATACATAGATACTTAGTCAAGTTGATTTGTGGAGTTGCGTAATAGATAATGTCAATTTCGGGTTTTTAAAATTTGTTTGCCCCTTAAAGATGATGATGAGATTCATGCACACTTAGACCGATTTATTGTGACACCATATTGTCTTTTGCAAGTTTCCCGTTATATTGTCTTCGAACTCCAAGTCCAGTTCTAAGCATAAAACAGCTTGAGTATCGTAACAGGGTTGTAGTCTTCTCTACCTTTTCCACCACACATAGCTTCTAACTAAGTTTAATGTTCAAAATCTCAGAAATTCCATTGTAATATCGTATTAAAGCAGTCTCTATCTTTCCAGTTCTAAAGTAGTCGATTGATCAGAGAAACTCCTCCAAGGAATCCCTCTTCCTTCTTGCTATCTAATAGTTGACTGATCAAGCCCACGAGTAAACCAACTGTTAAGCGTATGATTGGTCTCAAGTATTTGTCACAGTATTCGAGACACCTTATCGATTTGTATTCCTGCGATCAGAGTAACTCCTCAGACGTACGGAAAAGAATGTATAACGCTGTAAGATTTAACCCGGCCACTAGGGTCTACTTTCACTCGAATAGATACATTCCATAACATCTTTAAAGTTTTTAAAATAAGGGGAGGTAGAGCTATAGGTCTTTGCGGATTGCCATGTGAGCTCTTTTATATTTTCCCCTATTTTCTCCACCAAACACAGCTTCTTACTAAACTTAATGTTCAAGATCCCAAAAATTTCTCTGTTAACCGTATATTTGATTTCCCAAGACATTCTATATCAATTTATTCCTGCGATCTGACTGACTCCTCAGACGTACGCAGGAGGATGTATTGCGCTTTATCGACAGAATTTGGTTTACAGTACACATATGGTAAAATTGTACACTCAACAGTTGGGGTTTACTTTTCCTCGAATGAAAACATCTAATTACAAAGTTTTCAAAATAAGAGGACAGTTACAGGACTTTCGGGTAGCCAAGAGAGTTCTTTTCTATTTTACAGGTAAAAACCACGTTGACTATCTTCCATTTACTAGGAATATGTGTAGTTGTTTAAATTGAAGACTCTTAACATACTGTTCCAACTAAAGATAAATAATTCCTTAGTTGAACTGAATTTCTGCTCGTCCGATCATCAGATTTTGAACTTCCGTAAACAGTTTTAAGGTTTTATTTAAAATATTAAAGAACGGAGTTATAGTACTTTTTTGGAAGTGGCATTATTCTATTCGAAGTGGAAGTAAAGCCATCAAGCCACGTCGCGTAGTCTCTTTCAGCTTTGGCCTGATATCTTTAAATATTATGGTTCAATGATACGTTTCACTATCGTTAGGTTGTAGATTCATCCACACTTAGATCGGTCCATTGTATCACAATATTACCTCTTGCATATTTCCCGTAATTCCATCTTCGTATAGTTTTAAATATTTTGTCGCCAAGTCCGGCCAAACTTGTATTGCACTTGCCACACTGAATGTGAATGATTTCTATAATTACCAAAAATAAACGAGTTACCAGGAATTCTGGGTAAAAAGATACACTCTACCATCTAGTGGTGAAACCACTTTTTATAGTAGTTTACACCTTGAAGCATAAAAAAGAACGGGTTTCCTGAAACAAAGACAGTTGTAAAATCGGAAACAGGTTCATTGTCGTATTGATCGTCATCTGCTTACCGGAGGCATGAACCATAAAAAATTGAGATGTTTAAATTTCTAAAACTCATGTTAATATCGTCCTCAACCCCACACTTATGCATTGGCATATAGTTCCAAACAATTTGCCAATTATTCCCCTCTCATCTTTTATATCATACACTGCTTCTAACTAAGATTATTGTTCAAGATACCAGAAATATCGCTGTAATATCACTTAAAGCTGCCTCTCTCCAGTTCTAAATTAATTCATTGATCAGAAAAATTCTACTGTAGACGTGCATACTAATAGTTGATCGAACTAGCTCATGATTGATCTCTATATTGTCACATTATTTGAAACACCCTTTCTCCCGTGATCTGTATCCACGGAATTAGGTTTACAGTACGCATATGGTATGTTGAGATTTGTACCCAGCTACTACGTTCGCTGGAAAGGTTATGCCTTAATTGTAAATAGAGTTATAGGTCTTTCGAGTAGACATGTGAGCTCCCGAGTTGAACTGAGTTTTTGCTGGTTCGACCGACCGATTTTCCCAATGAAGTTGTTCACAGATCATATACGTTTTGATTAAAATTAGCCTTGAAAGTAGCCAGCTGCTCCATCCTTACTGCCTTCAAATACATATTCTATTACGGTTTAATGATTCGTTTCAAGCAGCTGTCATACATTCTCGTGAATAATTTCAAGATATCAACACTGCCCTGCTTTTGAAACGAAAGTCTCATGTTTTAAAGTCCATTGTTTTAGAACAGCCTCTTGACTTCATAAGTTCAATGGATTAACCTTGAGTTGAGACAACGTTTATATCAATCAGGAGTTGTCTTACTATATGGCTGATATATTGGGGCATCTTATTTTTGCTTTGAATGCTGGATGAATTTTGATAGTAGATAAAAGTGTTAAGTGGTTAAGGACGTGCTAGAATCATTTCGGCCTTACGATGGTTGAACATCCGTGTCATAATAACAGATTTGTGAGTTTTCAACGAATATTTTAGTATCTCTCCCTCTTGTGTGAAAAAGCGTCGTTCATCAGGACGAATTTACCGGCTAACATATTGCCAATCGTTATAAACGCTGCTTAACGAATAACGAGTAATCAATTTATTTACTTGTTAAACTAACCGACATTCAAATCGTATCGTTACATATTCAAGGTGATGAGTCCAAAGAAGATTAAATGTTTACGTATCTACATAAATACATACTCGTATGCTTAAAATAGAGAATCCAGAATAGAATATGTCATTGACCGTGGGATGAAATGAAACGTAAATTGTTGCAAATAATGCCAACCGACGACTGTATATACACGACGATGATGATGATTAAGATCATGGAAATAATCATCAGTACAAAAGATGAAAGATGGCACAGACATAAAAATACAACAAAATGTTAAAAATAAAACTTAAGACGAAGAGGATGTTGAAAACATCAAACGGCATAATAGAACAAGACAGGATGAATGTGTATAGTATAATACCGTTGATTCTCTCGGTTAACACTTTCGGGGAAAAGTTGTTTTCACATCGGTTTTGGTTTGATATGAGTTTGATTTACGAGATTGGATTAACACATATATAACGCGATTAAGATAACTGGATACTTATATGTTGTAATGATCTCATGTTGTGCGACAGTAACCGAAGATACAAGAAGAATTTGATTTTTTAATTTAATCGAATTAATTTATACGATTTGTTATTGATTTTAAGAAGAAGAAGATTTTCTTAATTTGTGCGTTTTTTAACTGTATAAGGTGGATCATTTAAACTGTTTACCGTTTTAATCGATTGTTATTTAATCGAATTTTAAAACGGAACACAACAATCTGTCTCAATTGGTTTCGATTATAAACCAACACAGTTGTAAATTACCAGAAACGGTTACGACACTTTTTGGGCAATATGAGTTGTCTTGAGATGCAGATATTGTTGAGGAACAAATGTGCTTTGTCGAGATTATGAACGATCGCAAGTTCATTATCGTGGACTCATTAGAAAAACAACCAGATTTCGGAACTGAAAGTGTACGTCTAGGAAGAGATGTCACGATGGGTCAATTGAGTCTGATTGACTGGAAAAAAGAAATAATAAGTCATTATCTTGGGGTTGGTTAATGGATACATGAACACATCCTACCTGTTTTACATGTGCCCCAATAAGAGACCCAACATCAAGATTACCGAAGGCATCTCCACTGGCTAGCAATATGATAACGTACTCTGAAATAAATTATATCTACATTTAGGCTTTATTTTTTCTTGAATATTCTTTCTTCAAAAATTCAAACAAACGATTGGTCGCCCAATACTATGGAGGATTCTGTACTCCAACATGAGGTCATGGAAATGTTTGTTCACACTAAAAATCGTAATCAAGAGATCTATTAATATATATCCGAGTCTGATTTTTCCGTTTAAATCGAATCTGATTTTTCAAAACGCACTAGGCAAAATCCGACTACTATTTAGTTGACGTATTTTCTTTTCGAATGATCGTATTTTGGCGTTCATAATCTTAATCAAAAATTTATCATAATTTTAAGAGTTTATATTCTTCGGATTGGATCGGATTTTAACGGAAAAATCCGAGTCGGATATATGTTTTGTTAATAGACCTCCAAATGGTGAAAAATCCCTTTTGCATTCTGCCCTTATCGAGATTTAAACACGTAGCTTTAACTTCTGCGTCATTTGGTTGGTTAGTTTCCAGTATAACCGCTATAAGCGCTGCCTTACATATATATGAAAATTAAGTGTTTGCTTATAGACGTGTTTGTCTTTGGTACCTGCTAACTTCAATATAAGATCAATTTACCGGCATAAAATACATATTTCCTGTATAAAAACCATTTTTCCGATCGCTTCTTACGATATGCATTCGCTTACCTCTTGTACACACTGTACATATACCATCTATTAACATTTGACCATATTCGAATACAATTAAAACGAATTCTGTTTTAAAAAAAAACTATTATATTTCCAACTAAACAAACACCACACACCCGTATGATCGCACATATTTCATTATTAATTTTAATGATCGTTCATTATTTCACCGGAATTATAAATGTACGATCGTTGTATACGGTGCTGCATTCAACTTCTTTGTCTCATATACATATATCTCATATGTTTGGGTGTCTGATAGTCTCTATACTTGTATGTATTGTGTATATACACACACACACACACAAACGTACATATGTACTGTATGTAAGATGATCATGCACTGTGGAAAATATTAAGTAGCGATCGTCGACATTTTTGTTTTTTTTTTTTTAAATGAACGGAAAAATATTTAATTTGATCTACTTTATACACGATCGTAATTTTCAATTGTGTTGTTTTATGTGTGATCGCCCCCTTTTTTCAAATTTATGTAGATTAAAATATGAATAACGTTAGAGCGATGATGATGATCGTGATCGCGATCGCAAATAATGAAGATCAACTGGAACACAAAACAACGTAGTATATAGTTAAAAACTGCGAATCATAAAAACTATAAAATGGGATCATTAGAATTTTTAGTTTAGTTTATAATATATATGATCACGATGATAATCATCATCATGATGATCATGTTTTGTGGTGAAGAAAAGAAAATAAAAAATAAATAATAAAAAAGAATCATCATGATCAAGACAAAAAAATTATTAAAACAATCATTAGTCGATTGGATGTTGTCTTGAGCGGAAGACTGAATATTGTGTGTGAAGATCATTGTTGATCGTGGCGGTTATTTATTTATTGTTTTTGTTGTATTTATCCAGTATTTTGTCGTTTTGTCTTTAACTGTAAATTAATAAGTTATATATAGTTAGATGCTGTTATTTTATATATATTGTGTAATGTTATTGTCCCATGATCTTGAGACAATATACTTAAAATATTAATCGATTCGAGAAATTGTGTATGTATATATATATATATGTGTTATAGTGGATATGTGAAAATGTGAAAATTGTGCAATGAAAAATAATATTCTAAAGCTCGTTGATATGTTTAAGCATCACAATTTTAAATATCGTGATCATCTGAACACTAAGGATACATCGACATCTTGTATGGATTTAGTATTTGAATGGGTTTTAAAGGTAAATAGTTTTTGGACGTATATATATAGTCCGTTGACACTCTGTTTAGTCTGAAGGTTATCTTCAACATCACGTATACTAAATGTGCATGACCTTTTTGCACTTTGTCTAATATTATATCGACTTACTCTGTATAATGTTTACTGCATTTCTGTTTACCTGTTTCTCGTGCAATAAAATGACCGGTTAAATAAATCAAGCGCGCTGAGACACAAGGTAAATACGTGTGTATATGTTGTGTAATATTCGTGGTAAACAAATAAATTAATTTTATTACCTTTTCGCGAATATACATATACACCGAATCAACTGTACTTTGAATAAGTTGTTTTTCTTTGGAATGAATGAAACTTATTTGATTGATTAATAAAAGAAATTTAAGCTTATATTAGTTTATGAGTTATACCATTTAAAATCGTTTGTGGTTTAGTAGGTTAAAAACTTTCGAATCCGCGGTGCACTATTATATAGTTACGAACTGGAATTTCAATTCGTGATTTAGCAGTTATTATCGTGATTAGAGAATAGTTTACAGATCTCTTATACATATAGTGGCCATACTGGTACAGACTTACGATTTCGTTTGATCGCCATTTTGGTAAACATATATGATCTTTGACTGTTGATATTGTGTTGTGAGGTAACGACGATGTGTACTCAGATAGTCAGTGTCTCATATTATTTTAAGGTAGATTCATATGAAAATGATGATTATTCTGATGTGATAATTCGTCTTATTTTGTATCAGTCATGCATGACTTAACCGTCGAATACCAACCAGTACGGACATTAGAGCTCAACAGTATATTTTGCAAGAATTATTATACAAAAGAATTGCGTTGATAGCTGTATTCTGATATTCATCATGAATCGAACGACTCTATGTAACATACATGCCTTTTTATCGTGAGGAGTAGTTTATATCTTGAAAGGGTCTAGGGTTAACTGGATGGTTATATTGCCAATAACGCGAGTAATGTTAAAATCCAAGGTATTAATCGTAGTTTTCCCTTTGATTATATTTAAACTTCACCTAACCTAAAAAACAAATAATCCGGAGATACAAACTAAGCGTCTAGTCCATATAATCATACAAAACCGTGCATTCATTTAGACAACAGCTTCTGTTTGTTTATTAGTCGCTTACTGTCTATATCTACTTAGCCTAAAATGGATCACTTAACCGAATGCTGTGATAAAACAGTTGGTCATTATCAAGCTGTTGAGAACTGATTTTCTCAAAAAACGGTGATCAATGTGAGTCCACGTGAAACTTTGGCTTTAATTAGAACTGTGATGTTTTAACTTATGACAGTTCTCCAATCATTAGCTGTCTCACAATAGTTCATACAATCCGAATTCCAGTCCTAGGATTGTTTCTGTCTCTACTATATGTTTTGGGGCCAACGCACTCTGAACGCAATTTGACTCTACATACGAATGAGGAGTAATGGCTTTTCCATCCAGACTCTATCTAGATTCAACCTGCGGTACCTTTTGCTCCAAATGCTGCTGCTTTAATAACTTTGGCATTTGGTCGGTAAACGAGGTCCAAACCCGATCCATTATTCGTTTCAATATATAAATACGATTATTTGTTGTTCACTAACCAACGATCACGTTATTATCGTTATCGCTCAAAAATCATTTGGACATAACGACCACACAGCAAAAGGTCAAAAAGTTCCCAGAATGGCGCTCAAACTAAAAATAGCAAGTTTGTGTTTCTAGTATCTACCAGTGTAAAAAAAATAAGTCTACCCAAGACGACTTGTGTTTGTATAATTTGATTATATACTATTTTCCTACTTACAAATCAGGAAGTGTGATATACTGAAAAAATACAAATACAACAACCGTGTTCTCTTACGCTCTTAGTGATTAGTAATTTTTTAATTACGTTATCGCGGTTAACGAACACATATATGATAACGCCGTAGTGATAAATTATATTAAGAGACTAATTTAGATTTTTATTTATTTTATTTCAGGCAATCAAACAGTTTACTGATCTAGTAAATGGTGTTGATGCACCATCTGCGGCCGGTCGTAAATTAGTTACCTCAGCAACAGCATTGAAATTCCTTTTAGCACGTAAATTCGATGTACCACGTGCCGTTGCACTATACGAACAACACGAACAAATTCGACAACGCGAAGGATTGTATAATTTTGATCCGTCATGCGATCCAATGAAATTGGAATTGGAAACAGGCAAATTTACAATATTGCCGGGACGCGATACAACCGGTGCTGCGATTGCTCTATTCACAGCCAATTTACATAATCCAATACATGTGTCGCACAAAACAACGCTACAAGGTGTGGTGTATCAATTGGATGTAGCGCTACAAAATACGGATACACAAAAAGCGGGCCTGGTGTTTATATACGATATGAGCTCGTCGAAATACTCGAATTTTGATTATGAACTGTCGCAGAAAATTTTAACGCTTCTAAAGGTAGGTCAATTGTATTTTTAAGAAGAAAAATTTGTTGTCAACTGTTTAGTTTACATTTTGTCATCGGATACAAGAACTTGTTTGAATAGTATTGAATAAATGATCTCTTTGATTAAATCCAGAACCAGCTGATAATATATTAGATATCATTGGCCCTTTGTGACATTCCTTAATCAATCCTGAAATATATTTGTTCTTCGAGTAAAGTCCAAGATATCCGATATTATTAAGGTTTTGTGTTCATCCTCAAAGAGTGATCCAAAGCAGTGTTGATGTTGGTGTGATGTGCATAGCCCTTAATACGCAGACAATCAAGCTTTTAAAGGTGGTTTATAGGTTTTACCTCCAACTTCATACAATGTCGTAGGCCAGACAAGTTTCAAATAAGTGGGCCAAACAAGATTATGGGTCTGATAACCGAAAAGTATACGCGTCTTGATTCCATGCTCCATGATTTACCAAATAACTGCATTTCCAGGAACTGTTTCAGGCTTTATTCTATTTATATTCTATGCGTTTTGCCAGGTAATCTTTTGATATAGCCAGATCCCCAAATATGTACTTAATTTCTGAAGAGAGCGGGATAGTATGAGCCCTAATTTTAGTAAGACTTAAGATTCCCAGAACCATGCATCTTGTGAAAAGAACCGTCTCAGTTTTCTTAGGTTTGACTGATTAACACTGATGATGTCACATAGTACATCTGTTGACCACAAGAGCGAAGACAGAACTCCAAGCTAAGGGCATCTGTTTCGCATGGTCGAAACAGATGCCCTTAGCTTGGAGTTCTCCCATGTCAGATTCCTTTCAATCCGTACAACGACTTAATCGAGTGCTGTTTACCACCAGATTCACCTTTCTGGTATGCGTGTTGTTTGAAATGCATGGGATTTTCTATCAGTGCATTATATCATTTAAGTACCTATCAACCAATCGCTCTTAATTTTTAAGAAGAATACATAAAACACAGAGATTTGTTGTCCCATCTATATTCGTCTCGAACAACCATATGATAGGGCATACAGGCTCAAATGGATATAAGTCTGATGGACAATACAATACATCTGGTTAGTTATAATTTTGACAATTAGTCAAATTTTGATAACTAACAGATTATAGAATAATAAACGAATTTTGGTTTGAAATAAATTTGAATACATAATAATATTACTTCGTTGTGTCAATTCATAAATAGTCAATAAATGCACCATCATTGTACTATGCTTCCATCTATAAATCGTGATTGGAACCATAACAAAAAATAATTATTATGTCGACAGAGGAAATCAACATAAAAAGTGACATGCGCATTATGCACATTTAAGTGCGTTATGAGGATAGTTCACAATATTTGTTTAATAAGTGTCTGTCTCCATTGATATTTAAATCAACCTTGACCTAAATATTGCATTTAGATACCGTAATTACTTATATTGAAACAAATATTCAATTTGGCGGTGGGTTTAAATAAAGCACAGTTATAAACACCTGGAATATAATTTTAAATGAATTAAAAATATAAAAGAGAAACCTTCCCCTACTTTATATATATATAAATGTGTATTCATCTCTTTCGTACCTTCAAATAAGTATACACTATCTACCTCATTTTTACCGTAAATTATATGCGATTACGAATTATTCGTGTCTCTTGCGCTATTTTGTATATTTTATTTTGTTTCAGTTGTATTCTAGTTTGCGGTGTGGAACGATTGTCGTTTGTTTGGATTACGAAAATAAATTTTCTTCGAATTTTCGTTGTGCCGCGTAAAAAATCTACGATTAATTAGTTTTTGTCATTTATATATTATAAAAATATATACAATTATTTAACGGTGCTTAACACTTAAGTGAGATTTCAAAGTGAAATAATCGTTTCGGTTTTGTGTACACAAACAAAAAAACGCTAAAATTGTAAGAAAACAACAGAAAAATTTCGTTTCAACTTTCTTTTTCGCTGTTTTGTTGTTGTCTTTTCACAAAAAAATAATATTAAAAGAACTTTCGTTGGGTTGTAAATTGTGTATGTGTATTCATCATAGTGCTACCGTCTTGAGGGTTACGCTATATCCGGTTTTTTTTGTGCGTGTATTGTGGGACATTCCATCCGGTTTAAAAAACCAAATATAAATTTTTGACAGTTGGTGTGTGCTTGTGTGTAAATAAATATATATGGACTGACTTTGGATAAGTGTGCGTATCGGTTAATTGTGTAAAAGTGTGCTCTTTGATTACATCACAGTTTTGTTGAGACAGAGCACAAAATACGTTTTGTTGTGTTTGTGTACGACTTGGATATTGTTTGGGATTTTATGAAGTAACAGTCCAAGGTAAGTGAGATAATTGGGTCAAAAAGATGTTTGTTTTGGTTTTGTGTTTGAAACAAAATTGAATTCGTTTGTAAATCGAATTGATAACAAATCAAGAATTCTTTGCATGAGAAGTAGTCGGATTAAAGGTCAAGTTTCACTTTATCTGTTGATCAAGTCGAATGATTTCGATGAAAGCTATTGAGTTCAAAGGTAGAATTACTATTTTACATATCGTTTGATAAGTAGCGATATCCGAAAACGAGAATAAAGCTATAATAATCAGCCAGATGGCATTGCAAGACCTATTAGTTTACCAAGGCCGATTCTAGATTAAACTGGAAACAGATTAATTGCTTTCTTCTTATCTCTAGCTAGGTCACTTTGATATAGAATTATACGAAGTTATAGATTGACTTAAATATGAGTTTTGTTATTTTCTAAACATATGTGCTGCCAAAATTAACTAAATTCGGGCATTATGGTCTGATACTATTTCTTCTTTTAGAGAATCTTAGATATTCTTAGATTAACTTAGAAAACTGTATTACTGGCTTGATTACACCTTATGGCATGCGGAATTAGCTCGACTTATGTAATGATTTCCCAAATGTAAAACTATTGAGGGAACTGAAGGTAACGATTTTCCAAACAGTCGATAATGGGACTGATGTTGGTGTCTACTGATGTTATATAGCTAACCCCTAGATAGATTCTCAATATAATGGGGCCCTATATATGAATACGATGTCATATTGGTGATATGTGACTTTAATGTTAGAGCTAGTAGAAATGAGACTGACTGATGTTATAACATAGATTCGTCAACTTTATTCAGTGTTAAAATTATCGGTAACTACCAAGTAAGATTCCGTCCAAATCGACCAGTCACTAATCGTATTTGTAGCTACGAATGATTCTTACTAGGTACAATTTTTTTTGTTGTGTTATCCGTCACTCACGCTCAATTGGTCCATTGTGACATCCCATTTTTTACTTGACGTTCCGGTTATAGGTCCGATTTTACATAGAAACCATCTGTACATTGTAAGCTCCATGCCAGCCGTACTAAGTACAGTACTAAAAACATCTCGTGATGTAGACCATTCCTAGCTTTCAAACAAGCGAGAGAGACTATTGAATGATAATAAGTAAGAATTGTGTCTAAAACTTGAAAACAGACTGTTGAACATACAACACGTTCGAGCGACTTGAGGATCAAGTAATTTATATTTCATTACTCATGATCTCGCAGCCAATCAAGTTTACTATATTCTACGTCCTCTTTTATATTCAAAATATATTTTAATCCTGATACGCTTAAATCGTACAAAGTTGACCAGGCATGGATGTGTAACATTCGAAAAAAGAAGTTGGTGCTACATACCGGGTTCTAATCAATCACAGGATCACCAATTTAATGTGAATTACGCAGAATATTTTCAAATTATCTTTGATGAAATTAAATGGTGATCCAGAGCGTATCGTGACACGATCCGTTCGATACCCAATGATATGGTCGTATTCGTTTGAACAAAAACAGTCTTTCAAGTTACTTAAAGACTATGGACTTGAACTGTCACCTTAGTTCCATGGTAATTATTTCTTATACCCCAAAAATCAGTAGATTTCCGCTGATATTATTGTCCGCTGATGTTATATGTGTGTGTATGCTCTGTGTAAAAAAACTCTTGATAAAAAACTGAAGAGTCTACTCAATTTGAACGTAACATTTGCTGAACAAATGCTTTGCATTTCTCAAACGCTTGTTATACGCGTTCAATTATGATCTTCGTTTTTCGATCTTCTTGTTTCCCATACTCCGACAATGGTGTCTGAAGTTTGATAACGTTCTTCAGAAAAATAGCATCAGCAAAGACCCATTTTAACATGTGAACAATCCCCGTGTTCTCTAAATCGATCAAATAATCGACGGAGGTGATATATATATACCTTTCTTCGGTATTGAAGTAACTCAGTACATCATTCATGTACACGACAGTGAAATCAAACAGCGTGTATTAACTTTGAATATATCGGGCACATTGTGACCCAATCACATGAGTCTATGCTTAGTTGGATTATTATTCGTATTTTGACAAATTAGATTTTATACTACATAAGTAGTTCGAAGTATGGAAACTTGAACGATTACGTAAAAGCGACATAACCAATGGACCCATAACTTTTTTGTATATCTTTAGAGCTACGACTAATATTGGGGGAAACAAGATCAAACATTAATCGGATGTTTTTATGATTTATAATCAGAGTTAAGGTCGAAGATGCCATCCAAAAGCTACAAGAAGGTTTTTGGTATATGCGATGGTCGGTCTAGTCGACAATTAAAAAAACCGTATTATCTTTGTATGTTCTCTTGAGCACAAAAAAAGTGATCCGAAATACCAATATGACCTCTGATTAAGAACAAACAACATGTACCCGAATATTAAATGAAAGGACGTTGAGTGTTCAATTTTGCTGACATTCTGTTTCGAAGAAGTAGCTTTGATTTCTGAAAATCTAAAAATCCTAGCATCATATCAATTGAGTATTTGGCCCTTAATTACGACAGCTCTAACTCCACCGATGGATTCGATGATTCGGGTCTGGTTAAAATCAAATAGACTGATTACAGGTGTTCAATTCTAAACATCTAACAAATCACTAAACAACCTCACATACTTAAAATCTAAAACAAAATTGTATACAACATATATTTAGAAATGCAACACATGTATCCAATAAATTTTCATTATTTTCTCGTAAATTATTTACTAATCTTATTATGAACCTTGAAATCGTGTTCACTATCACCTAACTAATGAATGTTTATATACAAAACAAGATTTCATCATAACTATAAAAAGCGCGAGACTAAACCATTCTATCATTTATTGATTATAGGCTTAGAATAGAGTGATGCGACGACGATCATTGTCATGTACATGGTAAGAATCATAATCGCGAATAGAAAATAAAAAATTCCAGTAAACACCATCACCCAAAAAAAACAACAAACAAAAAACGACACAAACAATCAAATCAAACCGCGAATTAATTATTTTAATTTGATCACGTGTTTGTGTTTCATTCAGTGTCTATATGGTTTGTTGTTTGTGTCATCATGTTGTGATTGGTTTTTTTTCGGTTTTTTGAATGAAAAACGATTCTATTTTTATATACAGCCAGCGTATGAAGAAGAGCAAGCAGCACGGCAGCAAGCAAGAAGCTATTTTGAAAGAATTTTTTATTTGTATTTCGTTTCGTTTGATATCGTCGTATGTTAAGTGACGTGTATAGAACGGAAGGAAGCCTTTTAGTTTTGTTTATTTATACTCTTAAATTAGAATTATATAGTCGTGTGTGTTTATGTATAAGTAAGTATACTCGGTACACCGTTTTCGGATATGTAAATTGTATTTTGCTTGGTAATAAGACCTTCAAATGCGCATAATTCTCAGTTATTTTGTGTATATGTTTATATATAAGACCGTCTTTATGACATCTTGGTATTAATTCATACGTGTTTTGTGAGTGTTGGTTTTAATGAGAATTTAGGAAAATTCCCAAAAATAAGTATATTTCCACAAATATATACAATTTGATCAAATCAACAAGATATAATCACTTTCTTATATATACTTACTTATATTCTTGCTTCCGGTACGAAATTAACCATGCTGAAAAAATCAGTATTTTCTTTATCTTGACGTATCTCTTCGACTGAATTTTCTTAGAAAGTGTAAAGATGGGAAATTCGTTTTTTTTGTTTCATGCATCGATACGTTTGGCGCAAGTGATTTTTCGGTTATTGCGTTTAAATAAAAATAATTGTAGATAAAATTGCCTTTCTTATGATAGTGAGCCATCTACCTTCTTGATATGAAATTAAGTAAATTATATAAACCACATTATCCAATTAGTCACTAACTTGTCCTTAGTTTGTTATACGTAATACGATTAAGATCAATGACATGTCTTGCATGTAATCCAATATCCAATTTTTGTAGGGTATCCCGGTCTCTTTCTCTGCTGCCAAGTAATTAAATTCTTTTATATCGTAGTTATATTTTATAAGCTTTCCAACTAGTTCTACTCATCCTCCCAACTTAAATTGCAACTATAACAAATAATACATAATGAAAATGGAAAATGTCTCTTTCATAGCATTACACACAGAAGAAAATAGCGTCGCGTCAACATGTTTAGATTTGCTTAATATACTACGCGCATACTCGTGAAAAATTGGGAAAATTCATAACAACAATACGCTTCTGTGTATTATTGTGTATGTATGAAGTAAAAAAAAAAATCGATTTTCATTCAATTTTCATTTTTGTGTATTGTGTTGTTTTGCTTTTAGTTAGTTAGATTGTTATTTTCCAAACGCGATATATAAATGTAAAGTGTTCCGCAGAAAATTAACAAAATCTATAAATTATTTAGTTTTATGTGAAGTGAAAATTATTTTTCTAAATAATTAGTGGAAAATTTTTAAAGTATGGAAAAACTAAATAAATTTTCATTATAAAGTGTGGAAAATTTCATCGTAGCAAAAAGAAACCATTTTGCCTACTTAACAACAGTGTATGTAAAGTGTTTTATTCGTTTTATTTTTTTTTAATGTGTGGGTGATATACTTGGAAAATTTTTGAATTTTCTTTCTAAAAACATTTTAATATAAAAGGTATATACATAATTGTGAAAAAAATCAATAAAAAAAAATTTCCTTTTACCACAGAGAGTACGATTACATAAAACATCGATATGTGATCGAAATGATTAGGATTTTGCGTCGCAACGGAAAATTGTTTTTTTTTTATTTTTTCATATTTTCCGCAAAATTTTAAATATTTTGGGTCATCTGTTCGCTATGTTACTATATACTCTTAAAGTTTTTCTTTTGTGACGTCACAAGTATATTTTTTGGCAACAGAAAACCAAAATTAAAATAGATCACGTACTGTAGAAAATGTGTTTTAAATATAAATGCGCGAATGAAATTCATAGATGACTGTTGAAGGTGGTTATTTACACCTTTGTGTATACAAAAAAAACCCTCGCTAGTAAACAAATAATATTCATAATGACATGTCAATGTTATATTACTTACTATACACGGGAAATAGAAAAATAACCAGTGGCGAGATAGTTGGGAAAACTTGTTGATGAATAATATATAATTCGCGCAGTCATGAATTTTTTGTAGTTTCGAATCGATGTAATTGTTTTGCCCGTCGATATATAGCAGGCACCCAGTATTCAGGGGATGGTTTGGTGAATAATTTTTTTTATATCGTTTTCAAGGTTGAACATTGTTTATTACTACTTAAGTATGTGTACTTATGTGGGTGGTAAAAATTAATTTAATATCACAACGTAACTTATGAATAATATTTTCTTTCTTTTATAATTATTTTAAATCGTAACAAACTCTTGTACAAAATTGAACTATTTTCCAAATACGCCGACAGTTAGCTTTTCACTTGCTGTTAGTACAAAGGAGAACTGCTTCTGTGCTTAGTGTAGACTACACCGAGAGGCTGCTAAGCAGGATCGAAAAAGGATAATTTCAATAACAGGGTCCACTTTATAAAACTGGTTATAAGATCGCAGATCGCAACATGTTGCTGACAAAATTTTCTCGCTGACTTGTACGATTACTTCTATTGTATCTTTGCAATGACCAAAAAGGACGCTCTTTTATAATTAATACAATATCCAAATTACTACGGAAAATGCAACACCAAGATTTCCAAGCTCATCTTCACTGTGCAGCAATGTGTATACCCTTGGGACGTATGTTCTTTACTTTTATGCCATCGATGTTCGAGAGTCACAAGTTGCAACCAATCCACTTTCACACATGCGATAAGACCAATAAAAGCGATAAGTTTTCTAGTGACTGGAGGTTCTACGGGTCGATCCTTAATCTAGTGTTCGAGTACTTAAATGGTTTTCCTGTTGGAAGTATTCGATGTTATTTGTTGGATTAAAATTTGAAAAAAAAAATTTAATCGAATTCTTCAAGTGAAGCAACAAATATTGACTTTTACTTGTTTAGTTTGATTAATAAAGTAACGAATTTCCCATTTATCTTGAAAATTCTATCATTAAGTGTTGTGGCTACAACAATACATAAACTAATATTTACAAAATACTGTTGTCATAAAAAAATCGATTTTGGTGATGGTTATTGAAAAATATTTTATGCAAAATGAAACAATTTTGGAGAGGAAAATACTTGGTCCGGAAAGGACCGAACTGCAACAATCTTTTTCAAGATATGATTACAAATTAACCTTACGTTCGAGTAACAATTTTCAACAGAAGATACCCGAAATGCTTGAAATCGAGAAACTCTTTCAACGTCTACTTTATTACTTCCATTGTCACTTTCAGGCTTTAAAGCATTCCCAAAATTCGTGAAATTCTATTCATTGGCTGAGCAATTTTGCAATCATTGAAATTTATCGGTCTTCCATCTGTTGCTAGCATAACTTTATTGCTATCAATATTACGGGTATGGGGAAGGTGTTAATAATAATATAACATCTCTTCTCCAATTGTGAGACCTCTCTAAATGTCCAACACAGGTACTTCTACAAGCGTTTGTACGAAAATAAATTAAGTTCATCAATTTCGGTCCGAATCTTGTTTTTCAGCTGTACATTTGTTGTTGGTTGAGTTACGTGTTGTGTTACTTGTAGTTCCATCCTGTTCAAAATAACAATACTTCTGTGTCTAGCTATTTAAGTTGAGGCTATACAAAATTTTCAATCATTTGTTTACAGTGCTCTCTATTGACGGCTCTTACATTTGCATTTTTCATGAAATTTTCAAAGGATTTGCTTCTTGTCAGCCAGATACGACAATTTGTTGACGAAACCATGCAATGTGAAACTAACGAAAGTTCTGCGTTGATTAATGATTTGTTTTGTTTTAATAATGCAAATTTTGTAAGAGTGCTAAGCCAAATCCTTATGTAAAATTCGATGGATGAATGCCTTATTACTGAGAACGTCGTGATATCGATGGTGAAGTCCGTGATCCTTTTAGCCACAGCAGCAATGTTCTCAATAGAGTGTCCACTTTTTGGTGAGACCCTTTTCGGTCCACGATAGAAAAATCTAGAAATTATATACTACTGACATCTAGCCGTGACTTTTGAAACACCAAGACTTTGGTATAATGCTACCTAAATACTCAAATCATATTTTTTCCAATTAAATTTCAAGTTTTATTTTTGGCATCATGAATTGTTTTAGGTACACCAACGTATAGAGCTAGGTCAACCAATTTTCTGTTGGGATTCGCGCAAAATTAATTTCTAAATTTTTCGCTATAACTAAACGAAAACAATTTGGTAATTTAAAACTCCAAAAATCCTACAAAAAAAAATATTTTTGTTGAGATTTCTACCCCTACAAAACGAATGTCTCTGTTATAATAAGAATACGCTGAAAGGTAGCAACAACTAACATTTATAAAATTTTTTATTTTCCACGAATTTTTAAACGTTGCTTTGTTTTAAGAATTTTAGATAAACCTACAATGTATTTTTATAAATAATTTTATAGTTTCTTGATTAGCACCCAAGTCAGTAATGAACTTATGGCAAAACTATATACAATGTAGTGATTTAATAGTAACACCTTTTGGAAAAACTTATAATTTCTATTATGTTCTACGTTTCTATATTTACACGAAATAATTAGATTTTCTTAGAAAATTAAGGAAAAGGAAAATTAAAATAAAATACAAAATTTCCGACTGTAGGAGGAATGTATATGACGTCTGTTATATATTTATTTTGTTAAATTATACTGTGGAAGACAACAAAAGTACCAAAGATCATAAGAAAAAACATAAAGTTTGTAGAAAATTTTCTGCTGTTTTCTTCCTCTTCACATTAGAACCTTTTATATACATGGATACAAGAAAATATTTTGTTATACTACATAGTGAAAATTTCAGATAACCACATGGCCACATATATATTATCGAGTCGAGTGAGTGAGAGAGTTCGATTAGGGTTATTAAGGTTGAAATTAAGATTGTTACCTTTTTTTGGTTCATTTTCCATATCTTACGATTTGTTCTCTTTAATTTAATGATATGAAAATACAAAGCGAAGATTTGGTAGGTGTAGATGTGGGTGAACGATGTTTTGTATTCCATTCATAATATAATATGAACAATAAGTATATATCAGGTGCGCAACAAAATTTTCTGGTTTCACAAATGCTAACGACACATGTATATAGTTGACATTTATGTCAGAAAGTTTCAAAATGTTTACATGGTATACGGAAAAATTCAAAAGGAAGGCAAATCGGTATCGCGCATAAGTTGACTGAGAGGCAGATGGAAAATAGAAGATCCACTTTCGAAATTACGCTTCCTTGGCATGAAAGAGTCGTGGTTTTCACCAGACGAAGCATCATCATCCACAGCACGGCCAAATCGCGCTTCGGAAAGAAGACTTTGTTCATAAAACGAGTGGTATTGTCAAGTCAAGTATCTAAGTATAGTATGTACTTCTAACCAGTATCTAAGTACTTCTATCCCTTCAAATATGTACTAACATGAATTTAGTTTAGATTTTGGCACCAAAATCTGAAAAGTTTTGTAATTTTATGTCGATTGGCGAAGTGTCAATGCTAGAAGGCTATATACTAAACGATACCAATAATTTTTTCTTATTGATGTCTGTCATTTAATGATACGACGACTAATTGTGTTGTGCACGCTTGCATGACAAAAATATTTTGATTCCAAAAAACTTTAATTAGTGGAGATTGGCAAATTGCCTTCGACACACGTGCAAAAGGAGTATTTTGGATCTTTGCCCATCTGGATATATGTATAGATTGGATATAAGAGGGTCTATAAGTATCGCGAATATTTTATTTTACGTTTTTTTTTTTGATATAATTAAACCGCAGATGTTAAAGATGGACAGGTGCTAAGAAATTTTACTTCTTTGGGTTTATTTTTGTTTAAAAAGGATGAGAAAATAATTGATAAGAAATACGAATTATTCGAAACTTTTTGGTACATAACTTTTCATTTTTATAACATTGAGATTTGAAGTTATTTTTGGCAACCAACGTTTACATCTTACAGACTAACACACACGAGTAATTATTTATAGAAAATCAAATAACCTCGTGATTTTTTTTCTAACATTTTTATTTTATTTTTGGTCTAGAAATTATTTTTTTGTTGTGTTTATACACATATAATAAAGAAATAGCTAAGATTTTAATCCCATCTTAGATTTCGTTAAGAAAATACCGATTGTATAGACAGACGACGAAAACATAACAAAAAAGCACTTTAGTTTTTTATGTTACGTATACGTTACTAACCCACTCAACAATGTGTTTAATTCGTCGTCGTGTTGGAAGGTCAAATAAATTATAATAACTAATTTTATATAGTTTATCTTAATTTATATATTTCAATTTAGTTTTACTTCTTAATGACATGTGATTTGAAATAGGGTCTTTCGAATTGCGCGATTTTTTAAAGCTCTAATAAAACACACTTTCAAATGACTATAATCTCCTGTACTTCTACAAATGTTCATTCTTTTATTATCACCATACCATAATGCGCACGAAACAGTAATCATCGAGCCAGACCAGACATTGAACCATAACTTGTGGGGAATTTCTGAAATTTTTACTAGAAACAAGGCTAGCAGGATGTCTAGCCTTGCAGGTCAAAATTAACCAAAAGGAATATTAAGTAAAGTTAAAAGTTTCAATCCGATATTGAATAAGCCATTGTCCCAGCTGTATCCGAGTTGGATTTAATTTTCAGAAGCAGCCTTGAACTACGACATTCCCAACAAATGGACTGAAGTAAATGTATCTTTTAAAACTAAACACGCTCATTACAGTACCAATGACATCAGATCGATTATTCTCTCTTTATATCGTTTAAAAGATTTGCAGATATTTTCAAAAATGTCTTAATAACGTATTTCCCTTGGTTCTAAATAAGGCGCAATTAGTTGGTGAGGCGTCTCTATGAAATTTTTTGGGTTGTGCTAGAAATCTGATAAGCTTTTCTTTTAATTGTCGGTTAGTGGTGATGTTCTCTAGCGATTTCAAGTTTTCGATTTGGTTCGTCGGTAAACTTACGTTTTTAACAGCCAGGAAATCAATAATAGTCCTGGCTCTGTGACACAGCGCCGAACCGTGCATAAACATGTACTTCTCATCAACAGGGAACCATTTTTCGAAATGTGGCAGAAAATGACTTTCCAGAACTTGTTTGTACTGGATCTTTCCTCATATCCCCTGTCATGACGGAGAAACGTCTCGTTAGGATTTTTGAGTAAAACCCTAAACACATACAAAATTACTACCACGAATAGTAAAAACTTCCACAATCGTATGACAAATCAATTTTATGCACTTGACATTTCACAAACAACTTGGTTGCTTGCACACCACCACCCAAAATCATTTCCTATTTTACAGATCGAATTTAATTTCATAATTTCCATGAAATTATCGAATTTTAATTTCCGAATTTTTTGTTTCTGTTGGTATATTAAACAAACAAAATAAAAATTATTGCTATTTCGAAGAAATTATTCTTAAGAATCTTATATTACAAAAGAAATATTTCTAATGAAATCAATATAAAATTTTCGGGTTTTCGAATTAATTTTGCCGATTTATTCGGATGGTACTTGGAACAAAATGTTTTGTTTTGTGTGATTTTCGGAAATTGTGCGTTACGCGTAATATGTTGAAAAATGACTAATTCTTCCTCCACCCGATGAATGAATGAGAAAATAAAAAGGAAATCAATTTGGAACAATGACAATAATAAGAAATTACATCCTCTTGAAAAACGATATGAATATATGTATATATATAGGAACAACAATAGAAAAAGGTAAGACATTCTAGAATAGGCTAGCACATTCTACCAGATGGTAACATAAGCATTGTTAAGATAACTATTGTACTCAACCATCTGTCCTTATTGTGTACACATCGTAAAAGGATTGCACTTTAATTATTTTTATGCTTTGAGATGTATTCTATTTATCAGCACAATTGAAGCATAAATACGAAATACATAAATCCATATCTGGGTCATATACATGTTTTGAAATTATCCTATTTAATGTGTGTAATGAAAATAGATGGATTAAATATACAAGTATATATAAATCTGGGTTAGTAAATATATTCTTACTCCCCTCGAGGGTGAATTGGCATAATGAGCACATTAAAAAGGCCATGTACCGTGTGGCAGGCAAAAATGGGTCACTGGAATAAAACAAAAGAACAACTAATTTAGAGACAAAAAAACTATATAATTGCGTGTGTTAGATAATAATTGAGCGGAAAGAGTTGCGCACTTCAAAACATTTGTTTTATTATTTTATATATATAGTTTGTACATAATAATAGCCAGTATATGTGTGTGTCATATTCATTTAATTGTTATGTTACAATTATGTTTAATTACCGGAAAGAGTATATATGTTAACATATTTTTCGATTTAAAAATGAATATGGCGCTCCCGGATTAAGACCTGTGGTTTATACATATCTGATGTGTGATACCGTGTGTGTATGATTCACCTAAAAACAAATGAATATTTGGACACAAAACCACAAAAATGTCAATTAATTAATTAATTTCATAAGAAGTTCATCATCATATATATTGTTACATTGAAATCGTTAACCCGTGAGGTTTAATTCGATATAATTATATTACGTTTTGAGTAATCGCATTAGTATTTTCTGTAAACCTGTGAGTTCTAAACTCGTAATAAACTTCAATCAAGGTCTAAAGCCATATATATTGAATTTAGACTTTATAATCCATTCAAAATATAATTTGCTGAACTCTGTGAAATAGACCTTAGGCAAAAAATAAGGTGGATGAGGCAGCAATTCGTGATGAATGAGCTTTTCACTATTCAAAGAATCGCTTTTTTCAGTTCTGGTGTATAGTCCATAGTTGTTACCACAAATGCCTAGCTGTGTAGTCCACTCAATCGGACAATCACAAAGTGTCAAAGAAAGTTTGACAATTATGTCCATAATTCGCTAAATAGTATTATTTTTAATTATCACTGTTGGCTCGAACCATTTTAAGATTCTCTATGCCACATAAAGGGTCCATTGGGTTAACCTGGGATTTTATCAAATCGTACAGAAGCATTCTGATCTATTTATCTTAAACCCTTATTTAGAAACCACTGTTCTTCAATGATCAGAGCGCGTCGAGTTTAATCTGATAAGACAATCAAGTTCTTACCTGACATTATCAGGCCCTGATCGTCAGCGTTAAGTCAAACTTTGACCGATGAAATCGAACTCCTTAGTGGCATCCTCTGGGAGCTTTGAGTCTTTGAATGAAATAAAGGTATCGTCAGCTTCGCATATCACAACATAAAATCCAAATGATCATGGATGAGTTCGATACCAAATTTAGTACATGCATCCGTTATCGAGACGAATACTATAAAAGATTTTTGCAATATCCAAAAAAGTACCCACAAGAAACTCGCTGTTGTGCAAAGATATCTCAATCCTATAGTTACGAGTTGATACAAAGCAGGATTTGCCCACTCTGTAAACATATTGCACGGTACTGAGCGCGTTCGCTAATTAAAGGAAATCTATACCGCCAAGCCAACCCAATAATTAATTAATCTACAGGCTTAATTGGAGATTAAGCAAATCGTGTGGCCGCAACAGTCTATATCTGCTAAGCGTCTAAGCCTCACTAGAGTACGTCTCACTAGAGGCTATTAATTTCCTAACAAAATTTTAACTAGGATCATTATTTTTTATACACTATCTCAATCAATCTGAAGATTGGATATCCTAGTATTATCTTCAGCCTTCTGGTAGTTCTCCTTAACCATTTTAGAATAGACAACCAAAACAGTTTGTTCCGAGTTTTCAAATCTCAAACGCAGTTATGATTGTTTCTGACAGTACTGCAACCTGCAACGACTCTATTCACAAACGAACGAATCTCCATAGGTGATTCGAATAAGGAAACAACCTTAAAAGAGAATGTTTCCCAGTTAGGTAGCCTCCTATATTACGGTAAAGTTTAAGCGGTGTTCGGTTAGGTTAATATAAAGTTCGTCATTCAGTGAAGGACATGGAACACATACTGATGCCAATCACCACATTAAGGATATCCAATTCAGAGGAACTTAAATAGTTTAGCAGAAACATATGTATTCAGAACCAATTTTGTTTACGTCTGTACTTCCCAATAGGGAGTGCGACAATAGTCACTTCAGACATACCAAACAGTAACTTTCCCGAGATGGATTTCGGGTTATTTCGTAAATTCGTTCGCCCTAAATCCACACCAAATGAATGCCAATGCATTATTTTTGATGAAATTTTCGTTAGTCGACTTCCAACAGCTTGAAAACCGAGTGAACACATGGTGTTGTCTATGGTCGTTTACTTGAAGTACATAATAGTCTCGACACAATCAGGGATCGATCTCGGAGTTTTACTCGATTTATTCGATTTATTTCAAAAATAAAAGTTTGAGGATTGGCACGCGTTATTCAACGCTATAATCATCCACTGTGAATCAGACTTTTACCAACATGGCTGCTATACTATCCAACAAATTTCGAGTGTGCCAATTGAAGCATCCTTTACTTATTCACATAATTTGTTCTAATAAACTCGTGTAGGTGATTTTCTATATTTGTTTAGTAACCGAAAATATATTTCGATATCAAACAGTAACGAATTTCAACTTGGCTATCTGAAAAAAAACGCAATTAATTATTTTATGTCAATCGAAATGACAGACCCTTCAACACAGAGTAAAATTTCATTTCGATTTAAAAACAGAAATTTGTTTCAAATAAACAACAAGCGCGAAATTATTTTTATCGGTTTGATTTAATTTTTTGGCACGAAAGCGAATTTAAGTGGAATTTTAGAATATTTTGTTAAACGAATTCTAAGAAAAATAAAGATTTAATGTTTTTCTTGAGTTGAAATATTTTTTTTTTTGCGTTTTAAATAAATTTATTGAACACTTTTCCAATGCCCATTCATAAATATTTGTTTTATATTTTCAGCCTCTTTTAAGAGGTAGGGTATGCAAATATAAAATATTTTGGCAAGTATATTACAAGCAGTATGGCTTTCATCGCCATCAAGTCAAAACAATGTACCACGAACCAAGTCAAATCTATGCTGCTACTCTACCCTTATCAACCCAATCTCAAAAATGTTATAATATAAATTTTAAAATCTAAAGAAATGAAATTCCGAAAAACCATTTTTGGGTGTTATTTTTCCATCAAATTCTTATAAAATTTCCATTTTTTTCCTTATTGAGAAGACAAAATCAAAACATTTGATCTCAGAAATTTTCCATTTTCCTGTTTCAATTAAACAATATACATATATATTTTTTCTACAATTTCACAAGAATCGTTTTCAACGTCATGAACGATTCCGATTTGTTTAATGAATGCGCAAAAAATTATTTTCTTTTCGTTTACGTACCGTAATGTGGAAATTTAAATAATTAAAATACTAGGAAATGTTACCTGAGGGAGCAGATGACATTCATCATCATTTACGTACGTAATCATGTTGGTGGATTTGTGGTCGGGCATTTTGATATTCGTTAACGTTTATAATATATAATCAACACGTGTATGGTCTAAAAGACTATCTGTGTAGTTATTATAAATCTCAAAGTGCACCCGAGGTGATCATTAAAATATTTCAAGTTGAATCTACTTAATGGGAAAAACTAAATATACGATGATCCCAAATGGATAATTTTTTAATTTAAATTTTAGCATAAATTTATAAATAGTTGAAAACTGAATGCACTTTGGTTTATTTTGATACAGGTCATAAAGATGGGTGGCCCATGAGTCAGCCCCTATTGGGATTCGAATGCGCCATCTTCCTCTACGGTTAATGGCTTCATGTGGTAATGTGATTATACTCTTTATATTGGGTTGAAACACTTTTTGTATCTAAGAACAGGATGATTACACCACTCGACTTTAAACATCTGAAGTGGGACAATCAAAATCCTCCACATTTTTGATAAATTAGTGAATTCAGCTACTAATTTTGTATGAGTTTTAACCAGCTCAAGAAGGCCTATTAAGCCAGTAAGATTAGATTCTTTTAAATCCACATATCTAACTGGACATATTTTACTGCCGTTGGCAAGTCGGTTCAACTCATAAGATAGTTTTAATAATCCTATAGTTACTTATCACACCAAGACCTCTACATGCTGTGATCCGTTGTAACGACATAAGCGCCACATATCTTCGCTGATTGTTAGGAAAGTTAATGATTTCAAAACAGTGCACTCTACTAATAACCCGTTGATCCTTAAAGTTTGGATGTTGATATAGTAAAACATCTACTGTCGTGTGAAGTCCCTTATGGTCGGACAGGTATATTTATAGCAGTTGATTGTTGGTCAAGATGATTATCTTTCCACTAATTTTGGATGCTTATCGTGCAACATTTTTTATAGGTTTTCTCGATATCTGATATACCAACTTCATCGTTGATTGATTTGACCGATGTTGATGTCGTTTATGTCGTTTATTGCTAATATTTGTCTTATTTAATTAGACAATCCGCAATGGTTTAAGAAAAATAAAACATCAGTGACAGAGCTGTCCGCATCCATTGTGGAACAAATTACGGATCTGATGATAGGTTTAATATCAGAGTTTACACATACACACTTAAAAATATTTTTGATATACAATGCAAATAGCATCGCATATACGTCCAACATATGGTTGCTTCGAATTTAAATACAAACTTTGTTTCGAAAATTTAGTTGAAGATATTAACGTCGGTTTGCAAAATTCAAAGCATGGTTTAAATCGGATTTAATTTCAATATATTTCGCATCGTAATTAGATCGATGTTATTTACATTGAAAACCGCAGTACAATGTAAATTGAGTCACTAATTATTTGGATACTAGTTACATCTTAAAGTTAAATTCAAATCAGGCTTGTATCGAATGGCAATTCAATTTATTTTGCTTTTTAATGTTTGAGGAGAATCAAAATTGCTTTGAAAATATTAAAATGTTATTTATTTTAATAAAAATAACATTTTAATATTTTCAAAGCAATTTTGATTCTTCTCATAAATTAAGAAGCAAACTAATATGAATTCTCATTCGTTACAAGCCTGATTTGAATTTAAGCAATGTAAAGTTAATTGCTATAGAAAACTATTTAAAATTTGAACTGATTCATAAGGCATTATGAAACTTCTTGCAATTTTTTTCAATTGAATTTTATTTTAAATTCATATTTGGTATTAGATACATATTTTTATAAATATTTTAATACTTAAACTAAATAATTAATAGTATGAATATTATAGCTTAATATATACGAGATATTGTTGTTGGAACAGATATGTTCTTCATAACTTTTTTTATATTTTAGGTTCTTGAATTTGACACATACTTGATCATGTATTTTTCCAACGAGCATAAAACTATAACATAATTACTACATTCAAAATATTAAAAATATCACACATTAGTTGATTTTAGGGAACTATTTAGGAAAATTATAATTATTATTTTAACAAATTAAAACAAATACTTCGCTAATTTTAAGTGAAAATTATTGTTAATGCAAATGCAAATATAACTCATGTGTCGTAAATTATCCAAATGTTCACCCACAGTTAAAATGGTATTTAAGGCAAACACATTTCGTTGAGTTTAAGTTTTAATTTTTATCAGTACTAAGATAAGTCTGAAATGTATCGGTTTTCCTTACAAAACTTGTGCCTGACAATTCACAAAATCAATTCATTTTGAATTTCAATAATATATTCGATGAGCAGAAAAAATGGGATTTCATTCTCATAATAGTGGTTTGTTACAAGTGAACCTTCTCTTAAGTTTTTCCTTTAAACTGCATGCATGTTATTATTGTAATCTTCCAAATTATATTCAACATGAAACCCAATCGTGAAATTCTGTTTCGAGGTTAAACTCCTGTTTCCAGAACGTATTTAACTATAATTTTCAAATTAAATTCCGGATAGTAGTATAATGTTCAAAAATATTGTTTTGGAAATTCTGTGTCCAATGGATCCGTAAAATAAACTTCAAACCCAGAAATATTACATTGCAGCTAAAAAAACAGTTACAAATTAATATTTTTTATATATGACTCAAAATATATCGTATAGAATTATTTTCAACTCTTTCGATGTACAATTGCATCGTATAGTAAAACATCAAGCACGTTTTTTGGTTTAAATAACTCGAGATGTTTTTATTTAGTATGCATTACATACTTAAATAAATAATTAATAAAAAATATATAAATACCTAACACAATAAAATCTTCGTAGGTACTCCCAAACTAGTCCATGTTTGTGGACTAAACAATAATTAACTTTATTGCGAAATGCAAATTTGATTAAAACTTAATTTTTTAATTCCAATTTTTTAAATTATTCTTTCAATAAATAATATTTTTCACTTACTAAATATATATTTTTAAATTTGACATATTATTTTAATTCTAAAATAAAACCCGGACGCGATATTTTAATTAGATTATTTAATGTTTAAACTAAATAGATTTCGAGTTCGTGTGCTTCGATTCAACATCTAACGAGGACTAAAACAAACAAAGATTGATTGTATTAACCCAATCATTAAAATAGGACGTAGGTTTCTAAAATATAGTCAAAACCTAGATAAAATATAATTAAGAATACAATGGGTTAATAAATTTTGTTTTACGTAATTTTACATTTTCGTTATTTTCGATTTAAATTGAACCTTAAAACCATGTATGACGCTAATTATATTGTAGTTCATTTTCGATGCAAGCGATACATGGGTTTCAGATACAATTACATCAAAAATAGTTTCGATTCATTGTTTGTATCTAATTATGATACACGATTACTTCGTATGCGCCGCGATGCAAGATTTACAACGAAAACCGCAGCAAAATTTCTAAGAGTGTATGTTGAATATCTACGCTCGTGAGAACACAATTATATTGGATGAATTTTTGATAGATCTGAAAGCCATTTCTATTGGCTTTATTCACTATTGTGAATAGTGAAGTGATCTATAAACTGTCAATTTTATGTGCTGTTCACGACATGCCTGGTATTCTATTAAATCTTTTGTTTCGCGAAACAACTATTTCAGCATAAGTGATAAAAGGATATCCCAACAGATTATATAGGATCATATATATATAGGAAATGGAAGGAGAATCTCAATTCTCCTTTTAATTTATATCGCATGTGTTTATATTGAGAATTTTTACTATCCATCGTCCAGGAACACTAGCAACGAAACCTTTTTGTTTGTTTTTTACTGTCCGTTTTGTGAAAGCTCGCAGCATTCGATATAATTGTTCTTAATGTTCGAGGTGGGCCAAACCTTCTACTGAGTCCGAAGCACTCCCAACTCTTTCGTAGTTTCTTTTAATGCAATATATAAACCTTTTTCCCTATTGTAGTGTACTGACATGGAAGATTGGCTGCCGAGATCAGTTCAGTTCACCAATCGAAAGTTCGATCATAACTTGCATGTCATTTCAATCGCGATTAAATCGAATAATAACGATTATTGTAGTATCGTAGTAATTTAAATCTGTTACTGATTTAACGATGTGTGAAATATGAAAGCTTGACTGATTGATTCCCTTTTCAATCATCTTACTTATTTCGAAAATTGAATTAAAATGTTATTGAATTTTTGATTCAAATTTTAATCCTGGAAATATTGCCTCAACAAATATGAATATATGTGTATATATATATACAAAAATATACCTTCCAAGAAATTATAAATCGATGCGAGATGATGATGTGCGTGGGTGCGCGACACAAAATGTTTCGTTTAATTGTACATATATACGAATATATACAATGTTTTGTGAATGATAATCATCTTATTTGGCATATTGAGCTTTCAATGCAAAAAACCAATTATGGTACAATACAACAATGTACCAAAAAAAAATCGAACCTATAATTTCTCACTCGTAAAAAAAGATGAATGAATTTGAGCTTTTGGACATTATTAATGATCCTCCATTCATCTCTATCGCGTCGTCTCTATTATAGTCTCTGTGTCCATATATGTATATTTTATTACAAATTTATGCAAATTTCGATGTCGTTATACAAAAATTGTTTTATTGTATCTCTCTGTTGAATTTGTTAATTTAACTTAATCGATCAAATATATGTATATCTTAACCGCACTATGCGCTGTCTTATAATGTCAAAGTGTATATAACAAAAGATCAACAGTGTATTAGAAATTGTGGTTTCACTGTGATTCATCGGTCAAGTGTATTTATAATATGTAGTAGAAAAGTGGACCTAGTTTGGTTATTATGTATATATAGTATTGTGGTCGGAAAAGTTTATATTTGGTTTGTATTTTTTGGACTTGACTTAATGAGCTAGATACTGGTATTCAGTATTTGGTTTGGTGGAGTTATATTTTAAGACGATGAGTCAGTTAAAATATGAATATGTTAAGTCGCGTGATTTTGTAGATGACTATCCAGTTTTGAGTACGTAGGTTTAAGCAACGTATTTTTCATCAGTGACAAACTCACTTCTTTTCTGCTGAAGTCTAGCCGACAGCGTCTTCTAGCCAATTCTAGTTTTGATTGAATAACTATAACGTCTGAAACGATTCTTTCTTCCGCCATGTTACTGTGATGCAGACTAGAATTATGATAGTAAATAAACAATGATTTCGGCACTATTTCATGACTGATATATGTAGATCAATTCTAAATAAATTTAGAATTGATCTATGGCCGAGCTTCTGCCTGTTTTTAATATCCACAGGTCAATTGAGGTGGTTTATCCACCCAAGAATATGTGGTTCGGACCAGACTTGCTCAATCAGATATCCGAATCGACTGTATTATTTTTAAGTGCTGGCCTTGATATCTACTGTCCATCGTATGATCTGAAAACCTCTGGAAATCTAATTATAAAGAGATTTTTTGCTAATTGTACAACTGTCCTTAACTCCTTGAAAAATCTTCTAATCAGCTGTAAATCGGTAGGGGATTGTAAGACATTGAGAACAACAAAATTGCAGATCGGTTGGCTATAAGTATGACTCTCGATTGTGCTTCATTGAACCAGCTGCTCCTTTACCTCTTCACATAGTTAAAAAACTTTGGCCTATTGATTTTACGCGGTCAGTTGATCGTAAGGCGCATTACTTTGTCAGAAGGTTTAACACGAAGTTGACCTTGAAAAAAGAAAAACTTAAAACATTGCTCTGTATACATACTGGCCATTACCGTTTTAAAATCATCTTCATTGTTAGTGATACCCTATGTGACGAATGTCTTGAGGATTTTAACGAAATGGTCATGATCGCATCAGATCTCTAGTGTTCAATTCCAGCAATATTTCTGTACATTTACTGTCTCCTCTTTCCTATTTCAAACTTCAGTTTGCTAACGATGAAAACCGTAGGATTGTATCATGGGTCCTGACTCAGTTGTTAATTGGAGATCAAACAACTGACATGAAAATATTTTTTCTAGGACATCTCGATAGCATCGAATGGTTTGTGACTCGATAAAGTGTTTGATTAGTTTCTGACATACCTTCTGTTCTTCCGGTGAAGAAAGGAAGGTACAGGTAACGAAATATGAAAAGCGATATATGTGGAAATGCATTCCGGTAAAAACATTTTATATGACGTCCTACCCTGTATACATGATTAATTCTGCTTAACAACAAAAATATGTAGAGCACATAGAGATTTGAATTAATCGATGTTATCTATATCATTTATTAAACCTAATCAACACACAACAATATACATCAGAACAATAAATAGCTACATATACGTGTATACGTATACGAAACACAAGTTGTGCACATTTTGATACGATCCGTATTTATAGTCATTCAATCACAAATTTCATATAGAGAACTCCAGAATTGAAAACGCACGTTAACTAATGAAAATTGCACGTGATCGTGTTGAAAATATTCGCGCAAACAATATTCTTATTTACTTAAAGCGTTATTTTGTTGTTCGTTGCGTTTTTTTTTATAATTAGTAATGATAAAATGTAAGGTGGGTTTTGTCAATGGAATTAAATGACAGATTTGGTAAACAAATGACAACATGTGTGTGTGTGTGTGACTATATATACTCACATATGTATAATATCCGTTGAATTATATATACTTGTTAGATAATAGAATATGATTTTGAATGTCATATACGGAGAGCGGATTCCAAATAGATGATTTACGTAATCTTATATAATTCCTTATTGAATATGTGAATAGAGATTGAACACGCAAACAATATAGATAACATGGCCGTGTATATAAATCTTCAATTATATCTAGGTGATTGTATAAAGCACGGCACAAATCGATTGTGTATTATAAAATTCCGAAAAACCCTGAGTTGATGGCACGCGACAATTTATTTCCCTCCCTAGTCTCGTAATAGTTTCAATTATCAACCAAACAATGGAGGGAATCGCAAGTAATAAAAGCATATCTAATCTATAAACAATGTACTCTCGTACATATTTAGGTTTCGTGTCATTGAGGAAGGTGATATTAAATTGCAGCTTTGAAATTATAATTATTGATTTTATTTTTAATAAGCGAAGAAACGCAAGTATAAAATTATTGTGGAAAGGTAGAATGGGTGGATGAGCTTTTTTGATTATGGAAAAGCGCTTTATGTGTATTTTTACTATTATTTTCTTTTCAAAAAATTAATAATTTATTTTCTGGTTCTGAATATTCAATATTCAGGGTCAATGGAATCAATAAGCCAATTATGTAAAATGACTCAAATTCATATATAGACGTATATAAGTATACAAGTGTATGTATTCTTTAGCCGATTTGGGAATTGTGTGAATCACAATACGTACTTTTTATTATTATTCAATTATGGCAAATGTATATAGAGTTACCCACCATTATTATTTTTCATAATATATTCGGTGCAAACAATGTTATAGTTACATGTAAGGTACTTAAATTTGTTCAATTGAATTTTAATACTTAGTTGGGTATAGTAATTCAATGGATTGGAGTCATAAGGGAATTGTATTCGTGTATCGATGTATCTATAATGTTGTTGTATCGGATTTGAGGCATTGTAGTAGATATAAAACGATGTTACTTAATAGTCATGCTTTAACGAAGTCACTGTATAAAAGCTTGGCAGGTTCATTTCGTTATATTTTTCACATATGTCACGAGGCAAAATCATTTGTATCAATGAGATTTACAATTTTGATTTGGGTTAAGGATCATTATCTCTGGTAACATCAGGAGAATCTCGAGGTGCCAGTGAAGATAAAGGCAAGCACTGAAAAGTCAGATATGACTACGCTCTCTTTACATAACTAGACCAAAAGATAGATGTTACAGATCTTGAAAACAGCAATACATTAATATATAAACATGTCTTCTTGATTCAAGAACCGTCGGTTACACGAGACCAAACTCAAAGGACTTAATCCTGGCTCTATCCTGGTACCTGCTTGAGACTTAGAGCCTATGTTTTTGTTAGTAATAAAATTACAGACTCCTAAATGAAACCTGTTGCAATGACCTTACAGTACTCGTCATTGAATTAAAAGAGCATGATATTAGACATGAAGTTCTAGTAAGATCTGCTTACTTCCCATATGATTCGCAGTTTCATCTACCTACTCAATAGCTTATCAAAGCTATAGCGTAGGATATGAATCATTGCCGGATACGATGCAAACTGACAACATGTTTAGTGCAAAATTTTAGTGGTATTTCCCTACTGAAATAACTAACTGCGTCTGACCTAGTCATCTTAAAGGTTGCTAACAGACCTAGCTGTTTGAAATTCTTCAGGCAGAGAGTAATTGATATCTCACGGGCAGTCTCATATTGTATGGTCCTGGTCCTAGAGAACATTGCTCCATCTAATCATTACATCTCCTTCTTTAACCAGCAATAAACCTCAAGTTAGAAAATATAGGAATCAAAGATTCTATTTGCAGTAATGAACATCAGAAAGTGCCGAGTAATGGAAAGATTAACTGACGATCTTCAAGAAACACTAATCAACGCCCATGAGAAAATCTATATATACTGCACTGCACTTGAATCACGATTCCCATTTGAGGATCAACTGGGAGGATGTCACAATGGGCTAATCAATCCAGGGTGACCGAGGATAAACAAATAAGCTATAACCATATAAAGATTGTCCTTTAGAAGGATCGGTCCTCAAAAATATCTCCTGTTTTGTACTTCTTTTGTAGAAATACTGGTTCTTCGTTGACGATCGTATTAAAATTAAGCTTGCACTTTATGTAATAAAGACTTGAAGTTTTGAAGAACGTATTCACAAGTGGAAACATCGGAAATTATTTTTAATCAGTTAAAATACTAATCAGTAAGTAAATATTACAACACAATTTGATTGATAAAATAGGTAATTGGTTTTTGCACCGATAACACTAATTTCAAATAAAACTATAAATTTACTATAGAATACTTTTTTGGAGATCAAAAAAACCACCGTCGAGCTCTATTACGGCTAGCACGAGTACAAGTTCTTCTTCAACGAAGTGAAGAAACTTCCGTAGAATATAGAAACCTATTCGAGTATTCAAGAAATGGGTGTTTGGCTTTACTGCCTGCTAATCAATTGAACAAGCTTTTACAATTTGTATATTTCCCAAATTGTCCATTCCACAACGGTTCAAGATTATTATGGCTTAACAATTTTCAGGGTTTTCGATACCATTATAGTCAACAATTCATCTATTTCTACTTGTAATTTTTTTATTTCTGACGTACATTCATTAGTCATTTTGAATAAATTTATAAACTTGGGTTTCCCACTTTATTTAAACTCACTTATTATATTTACTAATTAAGGTTGCAGACTAGGAAACAAAAATATACTATGTGTTATGTATCGATCAAAGTGATAGATTTGAGTCTTACTATAAATTATATTCAGACAATTAGATAGATTAACTATCTCACATTTGTTTGTATTGTGACTCGAAATTATTGACACTTATCACTCTAAATTGATGACCTCATAAAGAGCATGCTAACTGACGTCATTGTGTAATTGAATTGCTAGCAACTATCTTGACTTTATGAGTATATTTTAAAGATAAGACGAAGTATTCGTTAACTACTTATCTGATATCAGTGACAACTACATGTTTGAGGTATATTCAGTTATATTGGATCTAATTATTCATGATTATAATATAGAGGTGGACTTTACTTAAAATCTGACATCGTGCATGAAACTAAGGGACTGTGCCGATGTAGTTTAGACGTCAAAGAGTTCAAGGGGTTCACTTAAACCGTACAATGAACCGAATAATAACAAATTAGCCTTCTTATTAATTCTGACAAAACATTAAAGAATGTTGGTACTGAATAATAATACACAGTGGCGAGGGTAATCATTAAATTTTGAAAAATTATACAGAAGCTGAAGGCGTTATACCATCAAGATATAAACCAGCTCAAACTTCACCTCGGTTCAGCTTCCATAATATTTTCTATCTAAAGGTCTTACGATGTGTGCTTCAAGCCAAATCCTGATGGTTTGACGAACTGAAGATGATTTATCCAACAGTGCGTATGGTTATCTCGGACAGCTTACTTTTACATTTAGTATACAAACAAACCTAATTGCATATAGAGTGAATTGTTGAGTTGAGAGTTTGAATAATCAATATTGAAGGGCCGCAGCTGTACATTATACGCGATTATTTTAAACAAAGTCATGAACTACTTTTAATTTAACAATTTTTCCCCTAACTGATCACACAATTGATTGTATCTAAACTATATACTGCAGAAAACAATTCGAAAAAAATTAGAATAATTAACGCCTCAGTTCCCACAAACCAATCTACACGATTAGACAAAACACAATCAGTTAAATTAGCATCTCAATTACATACACATTTTGAGTTATATGGTGTACGCGACACACATAATCCGATTATTGTACAATCACTGTAACACAAACTCATGAAATTGCAACATTTGGTTGGTCCGCTGTACTTGAACTCAATTTTTCCAAACTAATAAAAAAGAAAATGTTTTCTGTGTAGATGGTAAATAGGGCATTGACATCCTAAAATTTTGATAAAAATCAATAATTTGGCTATTCTAGACTTATATACAAAAACCTTAATAAAAACAAGCATCAAAAACCCTATTGCAAACTAGGGTTATACTGTAACAATACTAGGGATATGCTTGCTCGTATATATCACGTAAACAAATACAAAATTCGAGGGGAGAGACTAACGAACGATAAAGCGGAAACAGAATTTCTAAAAATAAACAGGAATAAAAATAACAATAAAATCCCTTCAGGATCAAAAATTATAAAATGTCGGGAGAATTTCGTAAAAAAATATTCTTTTTCAAATGACTGGAGTAAAATTTAATGAGATGCACATTATGGTTTTTATATCCTTCATCCCGTTCCGCTGTCTGAACACAAAAAGGACAAAAAAAGTGCCTGCAAATGATGATATAATTTTGTGTATTTATCTGTAAAAGAAATGCTCTGGAAAGTTCTTTAATTAAATTATGAAAATCCAATTAATTTCCATTTGACACAAAAAAAAACGATTTATTATATTATAAATAGGATTAGTAAGTATTTCACCCGTAGACCATCATCGTACATCCCGTTTCCTCCCAAAATATAAACGATTTAATAAATGATTAAATCATTTTGTATTTTGTGGCTAGGCTAAATCTATTCGACCTACACAAATTAATAAATGTACAATACACCTTTCCCCGTGCACCTCAGCGATCATCTAATTATGTAAATTGAATAACGCACGAACCTCCACCATCAATATGTGTGTATTCAATTTAGACAATTGTAGGTGGCTTAATTACAACAACATTTGAAATGGACAAGTGTGGTAACAATACCACATGCAATACACTGTTTCTCTCTATATACGATCGTCGTCAAAATATTTATTTCCAATATGGTGTTTGAAAAAAAAAATCTATTTGAAGTGTATCGATACTTTCTATGGCTTTCAATTACTTAAATTAGACAAATTGCGTTAACTTTCTAATAGTTTAGAGAATTTATGGCAATATATAATATCTATTTACCATGTTTGAAAATACATTTTGAAGATTGAACAATCTTTGGAGTCTGAATTATGGAGCCGAGTATCAAATGGTGATTTTTCCGAACAACAATTATTGCTTCTTGCAACTCTTTCGCGGTTAGCTTATTTACGCCAAATCGAGGACATTGTGAAGCTCCATGCCAACATTAATGTACTACTATGGAAGGTGGATCGGCCCATGCATCTCTGTTGAAGTGCAAAATTCATGGGCCGACCCATTTTCTATGTCCGTACTATAGGCTGGCATTGTGCTAGCATAGGTCATAGATACCTGCATTCGATCGTAATCAGATAGTGAAAAAACCCTTGTGCAACTCCTGCTTCAGTTTGTTGGAGCCGAACCGTAATCTAGCACAATCTAAATATTCGAACTAACATTTTATTTTATTTTTATTTTTCATTTACAGGGTGGCTATCCAGCACGTTTACGTAAAGTATTAATTGTGACTGCTCCGCTGTGGTTTAAAGCCCCATTCAAAATATTACGTTTATTTGTTCGCGAAAAATTACGCGAACGTGTATTTACTGTATCAATACCGCAGCTTATGCTTCACGTACCAAAAGAATCATTGCCAATACGTTTAGGTGGTACACTAGAAATTGATCATTCCACATGGTTGCTGCATTGTTACAAATCGATGACGAATCGGGAAGATGAATTGTTAGCAACCAGCACAACAGCAACAACAACAATTGGAGGCAGTGGCCATAATAATTTATCATCGAGTCAAAATGACATAGCTGCCCAAATTAAGGAAGCCACAGTACAAACTGTTGGAGTTGGAAATGAATTTTGTGTCGAACAAATTCAATCAAATCAATTAAATAATTTAAATGGTGATGGCGGTGGTGGCGGCGGCGGCGGAGGTGGTGTAGATGGTGGCGGCGGCGGTGGTGGTGGTGTTGGCAATTGTGTCGCACAAATAAATGAATGGACAGAAAATCCACCAAGTAGTGCCTCATCCGGTTTTAGCGATGACGATAGTTTGGCGGGAGCCGAAGGTGATCCTAAAACAATTGAACAAATAGTACAGATGGTTAAGGAACGAGGACGACAGGGTTTAATACATGAATATGCCGAAATTAGAGGACGAGCACCTGAAGGATCATTTACAAATGCAAAGTGAGTAGTAGTGTACTTGAAGCCAGAAAATTTACTAACAACACGTATTGTTTTCAGACTACGAAATAATTTAGCTAAAAATCGTTACACAGATGTCCTGTGTTATGACCACAGTAGGGTAATTTTATCTCAGAATGATGAAGATCCAACCTCAGATTATATCAATGCCAATTTTGTCGATGGATACAAACAAAAGAATGCATATATCTCAACACAGGGTGAGTAAGATATAAATAAACAAATATATTTTAAGTATTAAACGTGAATACTAATCGCGATTTTGATGTAGGTCCTTTACCTAAAACCGCACAAGATTTTTGGCGTATGATATGGGAACAACACTGTTTAGTAATAGTTATGACCACCCGAGTAATGGAACGTGGACGTGTAAAATGTGGCCAATATTGGGAACCAATAGAAGGAAATATATGCGACTTAGGACAATATCGGGTACGAACACTGTCGGTTGAATCGAGTGAAGATTATACGGTTGCATCATTAGAAATTACAAATATTAAGGTTAGTGTAGTTGTTAATTATTTTATATATTTTGTTTAATTTTATATTATATCGTTTAGACTGAAGAGATACGATCGGTATCACATTGGCAATTTACAAGTTGGCCGGATTATGGTGTACCTGCATCAGCTATGGCGATGTTAAATTTCTTGCAGAGGGTAAGAGAGCAACAGGCTAAAATGGTTAAAGCTTTAGATGATTCATGGGCGGGACATCCACGTGGACCCCCAATAGTTGTCCATTGTAGTGCCGGTATTGGTCGAACAGGTAATTTATTTCGTACATTTATTATTTATTGTTTATTAATTATTATTATTTTTGTTTTTGTTCAGGAACATTTATAACACTAGACATTTGTATATCGCGACTAGAGGACGTGGGCACGGCTGATATTCGAGGAACTGTGGAAAAAATTCGATCACAGCGTGCATATTCGATACAAATGCCCGATCAATATGTGTTCTGCCATTTGGCCCTTATCGAGTATGCTCTGTCGCGTGATATGCTGAAATCGGCCGATTTAACCGGGTTCGATGATCGTGAGGATGATTCTGATTAAATTAAAGAAATTTTAAATTACACTTTTTAGATCAATTATCAATTTAATATAACATCAACAATTTTTATCAAATCAAATAACATCGTCGTGTTAGTATTTAACCTTCTGGCCTACTAGAAAATGTTCATCTGTTCTCTCCGTGTTACCTAATTTCGTTTGTAATTTTTTTTTTTTTAATTAAGATGATAAAAAAATAATTTTTAAGAGGTCTAGAGTGCCAAATTGAGTTGGTACCCCAGTCATACGTTAGGTAAAAATATTTAGGCGCGCGATCGACCACAAATCGATCCAATTTTATTATTTTGTAATTTTTAAATCAAGTAACCATAAATCTGTAAATAAATTATAAAATTAATATTCCCAATACCATTACCCTCGAGATAGGTTTTTTTTGTCCCGCCCCCCTCTCAAAGGATGTTTTACCAGCACCCTGGAAAAATTTCGTTTAATTTTTACATCAAATATTGTGTAAGACATATACCCACTCGCCAACAGTCTCGAAACATCACTATGTAAAGTAGTTTGTATTGTGTATGTGTGTGTTTACACGTAAATGAAATTTAATTTAAAAACAAAAAATTAATTTTTAGTTTAAATTATTACTTTATATAAATAAATATTTGTATTTTATTATTAATTATAATTAATTTTTATTTTAAACAACAAAAAAAAACATTAAAACAAAAATATAAATAAATAATTAAATAAAAATGAGATAAAAAAAATAAAAACATAATTAATATTATTTTTAATATACATAAATAAAAATAAAATTAAAAAATTAATTAATTTAAACAAAACTATATGAAACAACCATACCGTCGTAAAAAACTATGAAAAAAAAACACAAAAAAATGAATAATTTTAAAAAATTAAAAATTATTTAAATTAATAAAGAAAATAAAGAAAAAAATAAATTTGTAACAAATCAGTAAACAAACAAAAAGAAAACAAAAACATGATACAAGAAAAATAAAACCAAAACTGTGCGTTTTTATTTCAGTGTCTCGTCGATCATCGTCTTAATCGTGCCGAATGCTTTAAAGACCCTTGGAATCATAGACTAATCAGCAACATAATAAGTATTTTTTTCGGTCAGGCTCGATCGAGCTTGTTTTAAACGAACGCATTCAGTCCCGAAGCTTGTTTGTTCTAGATCGTTAATCGTCAACAAGAAATTGTGAATGTGATCCAAAATAATGCAGTGTACGGTGGAAACATGAAGGAGAGGAGGTAAATATTTATTTACACGTATTAAATATTTACACTTTTCCTTTGATACTATGTGACTGGGTCGTTTTAAAGTTACACGGTGATTTCAGCAGGCGGTCTATTATAAAATAAATCCCAGTGGATTTTCCCCTTAACGGGTAAATCCGTTCTAATATGAAACTAAAACGCAAAATCAAATCGGATTTTTCCGAACGCACAAAACAAACCGTCTGCTATTTAGTTGTCGTATTTTCTTTTCGATTGATCGTATTTTGACGTTTCAAATCCGGTTTTCCGTTAACTGAAAAATCCGAGTCGAATAGGCCCCTAGTTTATCTCCTTTTCACAAAGAGAACTAAATTTGCCTCAATTTCTGCCTGTGCTTCTAAAACAGGTGTGAATGTAAACCAAAAGTTAATTTGTAGAATATGATAAGTGATGCTGAAATAGAGCTGTGAATGTGACGGCTGAAAGGAGTTCCCTTTTTTAACTCCGAAGTGGCATTATTGATTGACAACACAGGCACAAGCTAGCTCTATAGGGCGGCAGAATCAACCAACCGTTGAAGACATTTGTTGAAAGAAACGTGTGATATCTTAGGTGTGAGTAATGAACGTTCGCAAAGGTCGGTTTCGATGTGATGACGTCGTGTGATGGCGATGTGATATATTTTGTGAAGCTTTGTAGCAACAGTTCTAGCGAATTACACAATTTGAACCGAAACTGTTTTTTTCGATTTTTTATAATTTTCTATTGTGTTGTGACTGTTCATTGTATTTCAATGATATTATTTTTGTACAATACACAAATTTCACTTAAATATTTCGTATTTATGCTTCGGTATCAACCAAATAACAGCATACTGATCTTCAGAGAGTATGATGTAGCCCCATTTATGCTAGTGGCCGAGAACATGTAAGCAGTTATGCGACTTCGGCCTTCATATTTGAATGTGCTAGAAAATATCTCTATCCTGCAGGCGAGCTCCTGTAAATGTAAGACCCTGTGCCATTTCGAGTCTTGCAGAAGGTCTGGGTTCATGGCTGCAGTGGTTTTATTTTAAATTTCCCCACTCATAGTCTTAGACCATAAGATATAGGCGGCGAAAGAGACTGAGAAACGAAATATTGCCAATAAATGTTTCTGGGTTTCAAGCCTTATACTTAACCCACTATAAACTATTTGTCAGACCGTATACATGGCGCTGATAAACATAAAATATTTGAACAAGCAAAACGAAACAATGGTAATGGCGGAGGAGGCTTTAATGACCGCATCACATAGAGGTTTTGTTGACGTATGTGAAAACGATTTTTCATTTTCGATAGTTTAAGAGCATCATCTGTTGGACTGAATAACAGTTTTCACTGCGTTCATTAAACCCTATAATTGATTTGCTTTACTTGTTGAACAGCCAAGGTAGCAACTTGATCCATATTGTAACACTAACAACAATCAACTCCAACAATGAGACGAGATAATGGCTTTATTAGAAAATATCTTGCAAATACGGATAAGCTGAAACTGTACAGAGTGTTGATCAGACCCGTTGTCATGTATGGATGTGAGAGTTGGACCTTGACGGATGAGTACGAAAGATTACTTCTAACATTCGAGAGAAGAATCATGCGTGTGATATATGGCCCAAAACGTGACGTCGATGGCACTTACCGAGTTCTTTTCAAACACGAGATCAGGAATTTAATGCAAATTCCTGATATCTTGCATGCAATTAAAGGGCAGCGAGTACGCTGGCTCGGACACGTTCTACGTGCTGATCCGAACCGAATGATACAGTGATCTTTGAAGGGAGAACCGCCTTTCGGTAGGCGATGAGGTCGCTGTCGGCGACGATGGCTCCACGGCGTAGAGAGCGATCTGGCATCTTCAAACTGCCTAAACCGGTTTGAAGAGTTGGGTCGTGATCGAAACCGATGGAGTCAGATTGTTGACACGGTACGGGCCAATAATGGCCTGTAAAAACCGTTAAAAAAAAAAAAAAATTAGAAAAGACGGATGGATACCGATTGTTCCGACGACTTTCTGCAGATGATAAAGCAAAACCAAATTTTTCGGCTTCATCTTCGACCCAAATGTCTTACAACCGAAGCCTCAAAAAATTAAGATTCTTAAACTAATTTCAGCATCAAAATCTGTCAAACTGTTGGAAGCCACACTTCAGAAATAGCAAAATCGTAAAACAGTCAAATGATCTTCGTTCGGCAGACGCATCATCGAGCCATATTGTACACTGTGTACACGGCTAACTGTTTGGAATAACGCGTATTGTTTTTTCTTGTCTACGACTTCACCACCAAATAAGTCAACACATAGAACTTGCCGCACGCAGATTTTTCTCGCGGTTATTTCCTCATGTCGTCGGTCGTTGCGTAATGGTTAAGAGAGTTACTCATCATGCACGGCCTCCAGTTCGATTCTAGCCGTTGATAAACAGCGGGTAAAAAGCATTCGTGGGCTGACCCTAGAATGTGCACGTATACGTATATATGGTGCGTAAGGTCTCAGTTTAGACGCGGTAAGAGCCCACCTTAAGTCATAGATAATTTATTTCCTGGTCATGAAAAGCAGGCGAACGAAGTTTGGAGAACGGAGAAGATCGATAACCGCGCTACTAACTACAATGCCAATCAAATACTCGTTACCGGGTTTCTGTACGTTTGTGTTCATAAATTCTATACTCAGAAGTTCATAATATATTCTGAAGTCTTACGTGGGACATCTGATTAACCATTCAAATTTCATCATTTCCGGCCAATTGCTGCCTAGGGTCTAATTAATGTAATTTTAGGTCGATTAAGCCAATTAACATAAATTTTCAACTCAGTAAATATAATTCATGCAAAAATATATGTTTATTCATTGAGAGTTTTATATACAATTACGATTACATCAGTTTAACGTGGACACATTGCATGCCGACCACCATCTACTGGGACACTTGCACCGGTGATGAAGCTTGACGCGTCACTAGCCAAAAATGCAATTGCCTCAGCTAACTCGTTAACGTCACCTGGTCGACCTAGAGCATGTGTTGTTTTGCTGTGTTCCAAAAATTTCTGATAATTCTCGTCATTCATTCCACCTCGTTTGTGTAGATTGGTTACCGTGACACCAGGATTTACAGAATTGCAACGAACACCCTTTGGTGCTAGTTCTAAAGCCACACACCGGGTGAATTGATCGACCGAAGCTTTTGAAATATTATAGGCAAGCACACCTGGGAACGAACGAATTCCGTTAACACTCGAAACATTCACAATACTGCCTTTCGACGCGATTAGGTGAGGTACCGCAAGCATTGTTAAATGGTAAATCGATCGAATATTGGTATTCATGACACGATCAAATTGTTCTAAATTAGTTGTTTCGATTGTGCCGGATTCAAGTATACCGGCATTGTTAATCAATACGTCGAGCTTGCCATAATGCTGGATGGTCTCGTTCAAAATCCGTTCAGTATCCTTCTCGTTCGTTATGTCTCCAGCAACGATAAAACTTTTCGAGTTTTTACCTAATTCTTCACATTGTTTAGCGACACTGTTCAAATTATCTACTTTGCGACCGGATAGCGATAGAAACCCGCCTAATTTTGCAAGATGTATGGCAGTGGCTGCACCAATTCCAGAACTGGCGCCTGTTATTAAAATCACTTTATTTGCGAATGACATCCCGTTGGAAGAGACACTTTTACTGTTATGTAATGCAAATTGCACAATCTAAATATATCTTAAATGAATTTATTTGCTTAAGCACTAATTAAGAAATTGGTTGTGTACGACGAAAGGTTAAATTGATAACAACAAATGTCATATTTGACTGTTCGAAATTATAACAGTTTGGCAAATTAAAAAACTGAATGCAACCAATTCAAAATACTCCACAATATTTCTGTTCTACAAAATACTTATTCTTTATTTCTCGTTATATTTAAATTATTACAGGAATATATTAAATAAAAATGGTTCGGAAACCTCTTAATAATCGAGTGGTAAACTTTCGTGTAGCCATGTACGCGAGCCTTGCGTAAATTCCGCTGCCGTATGATCCTGTCCCCGTAGGATCCATTTTGTCGTTAATAAGCCTTCAACACCGACTGGACCACGTGCATGAATGCGAGCTGTTGAAATACCAACTTCTGCGCCCAATCCAAATCGGAATCCATCGGCAAATCGTGAACTTGCATTGTGAAAAACGCAGGCACTGTCGACTTTCTTCAAAAACTCGTTAACGTGCGCATCATTCTCTGATACTATCACATCGGTGTGGCTGCTACCATATTTATGGATATGCTCGACAGCATCTTCTAAATTTTTAACAATTTCGATACAACATTCAAGTGAGCCGTACTCGTGTTTCATCGATTTGGCAGCCGGTGGTCCGAAAGTTAGTTGCTGATTTAATTTAGGGCCTGAGTATATCGTAACCCCTTCCTTTTTCAAGAGATTGCAGATTTCACTGAAAAATCCATTATGCATGTGGCTTTCGTGTATTAGCAGAGTTTCCATGGCATTACACGCGGCTGGATAATCACATTTCGAGTCTCGCACAATTTTCATAGCTTTTGTAAAGTTTGCGTCTTCATCGATGTATACATGGCAAATACCTTCTGCATGTCCGAGTACTGGAATATGTTGTGATTGATTTTGAATATTGCGTACGAGTTCGGATGATCCTCGTGGAATAATTAAATCGATATGCTTTTCCATGTTAAGAAGATCACTGATTTCTTCTCGAGTTGACACTAGGGATATAGCCTTTGCAGCGCCGACCGAGTCTAGTGCTTCAGTTACAAGTTCCATTAAAGCTTTATTACTGTGTGATGCTTCCTTACCACCTTTTAACAGCAAACCATTAGCCGATGCCATTGCTAGTGCGGCCACTTGTGGAAGAGAATCGGGACGTGATTCAAAAATAACAAGCAGTACTCCAATGGGCACGGTTACTTGTTTTAACTCCAAACCATCAGCTAATCGTGTTCGTTTCAATACCCTGCCTACATTATTGTGACTTGATTCGGCAATTTGTTTTAATCCAATCGATAGTCCTTTCAATTTGGGCGATGAAAGTGCTAAACGATTAAGAAGTGGTTTGGCTAGACCCGATTTCGATGCTTCGGTTAAATCTTCGGTGTTGGCATCCAAAATAATTGATTGCTTGGCCATTAAAAGTTCAGCTAGGGTGTTGACAGCTTGTGCTCGTTGATCGGGGGTTAGTCCCAACATAGTACGACTACCTTCTCGCGCATTTTCGGCCAACACGTCTACTGGAGTTGTTCCAGATCCAACACTTTCGGTAAAGAATGTTCCAACTTTTCGACCACCTATAATAGTTTTGATTGCCTTTTCCTGTGTTCCGTTACAAATGACTACACTAACCCCTCGATCGAGAGCCCAAGTTGCGGCACTTACTTTAGAATCCATTCCACCCGTACCAACTTTCGATTTTTTACCAAATTGAATTGTATTCCGGTCGTTGGACGTATAGGTTTGCATTAAACGAGCCCCATCTTCCCACGGTGGTTTGTTGAAAATCCCATCGACGTCCGACATAAGAATTAGAAGGTCGGCTTGAATTTCTGCCGCCAACATAGCGGCCAAGCTATCATTATCCTTAATCGCGATTCCCTGTAGCGGTGATAACTTTTTCCCCGAATTCATTATTTCTTCATCGATTATGAACATTGGCGGTGATACGGCATCATTTGTGTTTATGATCGGTACAATATTGAGACTGATCAGCTCAGATAAGGTGGCGAATAAATTGGTCCGAGTCTCTTCGTTATAAAAATCGGGTTTTGTAACAAGGACTTGTGCTATTTTGACACCATACTGTGAAAACATAGCCTCGTACAAGGACATAAGGCCGGATTGTCCAACGGCGGCAGCTGCACGAGGATCAACCAATGTTCCAGGATCGTTCCGTGTCTGGTCCTTAGGCGATAGGGTTTCACGCATCGATAGTGACATAAGTAATTCCTGTGTCATTTTTTGTTTGCCAAATGCCACGGCTCCACTGGTAACCATAATGCATTCCCGGCCCTCGAGTTGACATTCGGCAACCTGCTCAACGATCGAAGCCAATCGTCCCAGCGCCAAACCATGCTCATCTTCACGCGTAATGACTGCACTGCCGAGTTTGATTACTAATCGGCGAGCATATTTCAATTGCGATCGATCGGAAAATGTTGTTTGACGGCGATCGGTCGTCTGTAATCGCTTCTCGGTGATGTCTTTCTGATGCTGTAAAATCAAAATTAAATATAAATTATGAAATATGCGAATTAACGTGAAACTTTGAACTTGATCATGGACTGTATACATATACATATTAATCCCAAATAATGAGAGAGACGTAAGATGCAGATAAGATAATTTTTATGATTTATTTAAATTGGATAATCGGTTTAGTAGAGTAAACTAACTAGGTCATCGAGCAAGCAAACATTGTAGTGATAAGAGCATGATGACCGAACGACCTTTAATTGAAACATAAATTTTATATGTGTGTGGGGACGACGACGAATTAAAATAATTACAAGTAATTGGCCGTGCGACACATGCTGTACGCATGTTCGTAAAGCACGCGTTCAACGATCACCGAAAGTCACGAAAATTGTATGCGTTCGACTGTACGATCCAAACACATTTCTAATCAATATATATACACGGACTTTAACCTGATCATAATTCAAGTAGAGAATATTTTCGAATCACTTACATTCGGTACCCAAACACTGCTCAACAGTCGAGACGAACACCGTAGCGAATTTCTTTGTAACACACTGCCATTTTTAAGAAGTCGTAACATTTTATAAAGATTTGTCTATCAAACACTTATCACTTTTATAAATTAAACAGTTTCACACATATTCTTTGTATAATTCACTATATATAAATTTGTAAGACACTACACACTCGATCAACGGTTACTCGTCAATTGATCTTCTGTACAAAAGAAAATTCTTCTATGTGCGCTCTAACGATCATATCAAGATAATTTAATTAAATTTAAATGACATTTTTTTAAAGATAGAGCGAGATAGTAATCATTTGTTGTTGTCAACAACATAAGATTTTGATAAGGCGGAAAAGTAAGAAACTGATGATCATTTGTTATTCTTCTTATTTACTCTTTTACAAGACACTTATCATGATTATACTGTTTATTGTTTCCCTATACAGTTGTTATCATCAATATAGTGCACACAAGAGGATGACGTTCGTCGTAGATTGATAACAGAAGACGATAGGGGGATGATCATCGATCGACAAGAAAAAATGAAATTAGGCCAACAGCTGCGCGCGTTCAAGTTCCAACCCAATAATTTTCTTATGTGTAAATTGGAAATTATTCGCGTATTGCAACTGTGATGACGCTCAATTAAATTCAATTAAAGCTTTACAAAACTGGAAGAAATGAGATTCCGCGTTATATTTATAATTTTTTTCGCGAGGAATTGATAACGAGTTCAAAGACCCTCTTAGTGTTTTGATTTAATGCCGCATGAATTAGAACAAGATTGCTCATTTATTACTATGATGTTCACTTTTGTATACTCGTGCCTAAATATTAATAGGGGGCCCAGTGTTAATGCCAAGTGTCCGGGCAACTATACGGATCGTCATGGACTAATGAGTAATTGCCTGATTCTCTGAATTCTCGATACTTGAGCTATTTCCTTACTTTTCTTTACTGTAAATAAAGTCCCTTTTTGCCCCTTTAAACCGCTCTTTGAAACCTCAATAATTGGAACTTAGTGTTTACCAACTGAAACCCGAACTGGTTTGATCCTCCTTTTTCTTTTTTTTCCAGTCACTCAGATTCGATTGGCCCATTGTGACATCCCGTCCCAGACGTACACTCTCAGTCCCGAAACCTTTTAGTTCTTCTAATGACGTCCAAAATATCCAGTATCGTCGAGGTCGTCAGTTGGTCCTCAAATAAAAATTGTGATGCAAAGCCGTGCAGTCTATGGGAAGAATATGAAGAAGAGGAGCACAAGAAATGCTCAACAGTTTCTTCTTCTCCTCCCCCACACTGTTCGCAGTTTGCAATGCTACGAATTTTCATTCGAAACATTTAATTATTTATGGAGAAATGCCCCGTGAGAAGACCCAGCAAAAATTCTTAAAGTGAGTCTAGTCTCTAGGATGGAATGTTGGAAGCCTTTCATATTAGAAAGAATTAAAAAAGTTACGAATCTCCTATACTCTTGTTAAATTGCCAATTTGAGATTAAAGTCAAATTGTATCTCGTGGGCTGATCTGATCATTCGAGATCATCAGACAGATCTGGAGAAAATCTGAACCTTATTAGGTCTAACCTATTTAGCTGTTCAATTATCAACAGACTTGCTGTGATACGACCTGGTGGAGTGATATTTATTCTTTTGTCAGAAGCCTATGTTGGTTCTAAAGAGATCGGCCACATTAACTGAGCCTAACCTAACCCAGTCGAACCTGCATCGAATCAAAATTTTAGCCATGAGAAAATTATTTTTAAAACACGGTTCAAGAACCCAGAAAACACCAAGCACCTAGCACTCGAACACCTATCATATCATAAGAAACTATCATAGGTAATATCATAGGCCTTTAGATTTCTGATCTTTATTATCCCTCAACTTTTATTTTTAAAATTTTAAGCCTTGAAAACTGTAGCGATCGCGATCGATTCAAGATCAAAATCTCACCGATACTACAAACTAATGATCTTCAATCAAAACTACATATGTTCACATTTGATCTTGATGTTATTGATTATTCAAATAAGATATAACTCGCGATCGATACAAATATAAGACGAAATAAGCAAGTGCGATCGCGAGAGAAAGACGAATGATCAAAAACACAAAAACCTACGTACGAAAACCAAAACTGACGTGCGATCGAAAGAAATTTCTTGTGTGTTATGACCTCAAAAACCGTCGATCGACTGTCAACGTATTAAAACCAAAATAATGTGTGTTAAGACATAGATGATCGCCAGTTTTTTTATAATAAGTTTTAAGATGATCACAAGAAAAATTCGTATAATTTTAACAATTTTGATCGTATTCATCTTGATCTTTATTGTAATCCAATCGATCGTTCCCTTATCCAAGTTGCACGATCATAATCATGGTGCGATCGATGGATACGATAAAAATTTTCTAATCGAAATCGAATCGAATACGAATAGTGATGAGTATATTGATATTGACGGGTATTCGAGTATGGATCGCAATGTTCTGGTGAATTATACCGATTTTCGATATCGTATCAATAATGAGGCGATTTGTAAACGTTTTCGTAATGACGATCTACTAGGTGAGTGTGTCGCAGTGATCATGTCCGGTAGTCGATATAATTTCTAATTTTACTTGCAGCTGTGATTATAGTAACATCGTACGTGGGTCATGATGAAATCCGATCCGCCCATCGTCAGGCTATTACTCAAGATGTGTTAATACAAATGGGAATGTTAAGAATTTTTCTAATCGCTGAGATTCCTCCAAGCGAGAAATTTATAACCGATCGAGCTATCGAACACGAACAAAAATTGTTTGGTGACATGATACAAGGGAATTTTGTTGAGAACTATCGGAATCTAACGTACAAGCATATCATGGGCATGAAATGGGTTGCCGAGTACTGTGCAAATGCCAAGTACATAGTTAAAATAGACGATGATATCGTATACGATGTATATTTCCTGCAGAATTACTTAATAGATTTCGAGCACAAGACGAATAACTATCTACTAGCGGGGTTCATACTAAACGGCAAAAGGCCAATTAGGGTGTTGCCCAGTAAATGGTATGTTTCTCGACAAGAATATCAAGGCGATATATACCCCGATTATCTATCTGGATGGTTGTACATATCAAACCCAAAGACTGCACGAGCGCTAGTCATTGAGTCCCAGAAGACTCCATTCTTCTGGATCGACGACACGTACGTAACCGGAATTCTAGCCTCGAAGCTGGGAATTCAACTTCAGCGACGAAATAGTTGGTTTTCGGCTAACAACGAATTTATCGACTGCTGCATCAAGGATGTGATCAATTCGTTTCTCAAGTGCGACTATCATGTTGGCCCCAATGGCGGAGAGAACAAACTGATCATTAAGTTCACGAAAGCAATGTACCAATGCGATGGTGACATATGTTCAGATCGTACACCGGAAAATTCATTACAGAATACATGCGTTGGTCAGATAAAAGATATCGTGAAAGATCATGGCGAATCGTTTGTGAGGCCAATAAAATTATAAAATTCGAGTTTTTGTTTTCGAAACTTCAAATTTCAGGAAAATTAAGAAATGTCAAAAAATTTGGTTGCAAACAGTTTTTCAAAGTTGTACTGAATTGCTTAATTATATTTTGCTGAGTATAAAGTGATCTAGTACATTTTTGAATCACACGAATTTTCAAAATAAATGCGTTCGATTGTTCATTCGTCAAACAGCTGTCAAACTTGAATGTAACTTATGTAAGTGACATTAGCCATTTAGTGGATTAGAATTTGAGAATAAATCGCAAAATATTCCGTGTTTTGAATTCAAATTGATCATTTTTAAAAGATTTTTGTGTAACAAACCTGTGGGTACTATCTTTGGCCACAATGTTCACGATAGAAAATAATTTTCATTTTTGATTCACAGCTGTTATAATAATTACAGCCCAACATAGTCTACACCATACGGATCGATCGGTAATGATTACCATTCGGCTGGATGAATAAGTGCTTCGATACGACACTAGATATGTAAGTAAGAAGACTATAGGTATGATAACTGGAACGTGTAGCTAGTACACGTTGCTTTTTATTAAGTTCTTTGATGTGCCAAATGACTTAATCATACATATTATCCAGAAACGTATTTCAGAACCAAACTGGCACTAAAGATATCTAAATGGTGGTATATGATAATTGTCTCTCTTGTAGGAAGCCAGAAAATATCCCATCTGGTCTCTGGTGTCTATAATTATGAGACTCAACGGATGTATTATCGAATTCTCTTTTATCATCACCTTGTCTGCTCATTTTAAAGAACTGAAACTTATTTAGTTTGTAAGATAACACCGTTTTCAGTAATGAAAATTTCAATTTAGCGAAGAACTATATTGCTAACCGCCCAGGTGGCGCAGTGGTTAAAGCTGCGGCAGTTGGAGCGGGAGGTACCGGGTTCGAATCCCGATAGGGGCAGGATGGCAAAGGGATTTTTCACCATACGATTACGATCGGTGGTGTGAATGAACACATCTATGACCCCCTGTTGGAGTGCAGAATTCATGGGCCGACCCATCTTCCATGTCAGTACTATAGGCTGGCATGGAGCTATGCAATGTGCAGATGGTTCTACGTAAATCGGACCTATAGCCGTACGTCCTCGATTTGGCTGTAATGGCGTAAGGTAGGACGTAAATAAGCGAACCGCGAAAGAGTTGGAAGTGCCTCGAGCCCCAAAACAGATAGTAGAGATAAAAACAAAAAAAAAAAAAAAAAAAACTATATTGCTTTAATAAACTCTTGAATGGGATGAAGGTTTCAATCATCAAGAGAACCTCATTAATGTAAAATCCAAAAGACTTCATTCATTTTTATTCACAGCTGATTTAATAATTTTAGCTCGAAACCAGCCAGATTACTGATCGATCGGTAAAGATTACCAGAACTTCGGATGGGTTTTAACATATTCCTGAATAAGTCCTGACACCATTGTATCACCGATTATGCTACTAGATATGCGGGTAACAAGACTATGGGTTTGATAACCGGAATGCGAAGCTAGTACACGCTTCTACGTTTTGAGTCTCTTGATCTACCGAATTATTACTTTTCCAGTAAATTTTGCATACTCAAAGACCTACAAGAGAACCTCACTAATGTAAGATCCAGTAGACTTCATTTTAGAAACTGTAACTCATTATTTTAGCTCTAGATTTCGGACACAGGGATTACTACTAGGACAGCTCAACCATTGATTGGGTCCCCTGATTTTATTCTCGAGAAACCACGATTTTTTCGATAGGACTATAATATACATGTAATACTTTAAAAGACTTACAAATCAATAATTATCATATATACGCACCTCTTAAAAGATTCTTCGCTGTTCTTAATCCATCCTGCTCTAATATATTTTCAGGTGCGCACATTACATTAATTTTCTTATTGTATATAGCATCATATCATCTTGATAATAAATTTATCAATCCCATTGTTTTTCAGTTTTTTTTCCTTTCCCTAAAAATCCAGGCAGCACGAGCTGTGGGGTGACGAAAAATTATATGATGAACTTACATAAATTGTAAGAAAGGGTAAAATACGATACATGTTAGATACATTTGTTGGGGTGGTGGGTGGATTAATTATATGTAGCATGTACACCACAGATCTGGGGGTATGTATTCGTAATAGTTGCTGTGAAATTACATAATAAGTAATGTACCCGTAAAAAATACATAATTAGTCTTGTTAAAAATAAGATTAGGTCGGAGAAGAAAATAAGGAATGGCGGATCATTTAAAATGATATGTACATTAGAGTGTATTTGGGAAATGGAAAATTATGTAGTGATTCAGCATTTTTGTGTTGAGGTTGAGTTGGATTTAAATGTGAATTATATAAGATTTTCATTTACGACGATTTGTCGGTTGGATTGCTATATATGTAGGCTGTTGTCGCTTAATCATCTCGTTTGACGGGTTTATTATATATGAAAAAGTATTGGTTGGAACCCCCTTAAACAGTTAGGTTTCTAGAAATAGAAATCAGTTTTAAAATTGCCTTTGGCCATACAAGAGAAGAAGCTGCATATTTAAAAAGATTTGGTTTTTTGAAAAATATTATTCTGTTTCAATTAACTTTCAGACCTCGGCAACTATATCATTCAGAGTTGGATGGCAACCTTCCTTTTAAATACTCTACTGAGAAAAAAATCTTAGGTGGAAGACGAGCGAACATTTGACATTTGATTTTATAAGTATCGATCGCTTTAAATTGTCATTTTATCCTGATCAAATTTCAGTATTCTTTATATTGATAAAGACTACTACTCTGTATAAAAGTGTAGTTACCAACAAGCCATTAAAGCTTTCAAAATAGGACAACCCAGACGGATTGATTCTTGTTGCTATGTGAAGTATACAAACAAGCTTAATTTGACCCTCCTACCCTGCAGAGGGGTTAATCCATACGAAGCTACGAAAGCGTTACACTTTTGTAAGGATTCCACTGCGAAATCGTGGGAACCTAAGTTGTAAGCTTTAAGTTTAAAAACGATAAACTTGATTGACAGAGTACTTCTAATGATTAATGGTTTCATTAATTAACCTTGTTCAAAGCTGTAAGGACAAAAAGGGTTAGAAAAGTTTTGTTGTTTAAGTTTGGCTCAAAACAGACCCTAAAATACTTCTGGAATATGATGCTAGTGATGTTTTTGGCAATGTCAGACGGTTAAATTATTTTCAATCAGGTAGGATTTGTGGTATGACTATGCACATCTGAATCTGAGTGTTTTATAAAACAAACTATGATTTTATTATTCACTTTTAAATCAACATGTCAAATTTATCCTGAGTAGAAACACTCACATTGAAAACAACAAAATAATATTATCGAATAGAATTCGATCATTTTCGATTCAGTGATTAATAAATCGACGCTAGCATATTCTCGTATACGAATACGAGTACAAACAACAACACCGACGATTTCAAACGAAACACGTACAAAATACAAAACGCATATGAAAAACAAACAAAAAGAAAAATCACAACAAAGCTCACACCCGTCAGTATCCTCCTCTAATCGTTTTCCACAATTCACACACTTGTATATATATAAATCGAACGTTATACAGTTAAAAACAATTTTTTTTCAACACTCTTTAACTTCAATACGTTCGGATAGATGAGAAAATCTGAAGGAAATTTATATTTTATTGAAAATGAAATAAAAAATCGAAATGATTTTCGTTTACTTCTTCCAACACTTACATTTACATCTCACACAAAAAATAAAACAGAAAATCTCTCAAAAATATCAAACATAATAACATTTCATCTTTTGGAAAGTAAATAAAAATTAGAATTGTAAAACTGAAAAATGGAAAATACGAGATACACATATAATGTTAGGTGGAGGGGTGGAAAATTTAAGCTCGAGATTTTCCATCCCTTAAGTACTTTCCTACCCCAACTTAATCTACATTTTTTGTAATATTCTTGATTTTATATTAACATTTTTTTGAGCTTTTTCCTACCTCCTCAACATCTGATCCGACCGCACACATCTCACTATAATTTTTACGAGATTTTCGTCATAATACATTGTTTTATGATGTATACGAGTACATGTGAACAAGATTGTTGCGCATTCTGTATGAATACTATTGTATGTATATATAGACTATTCCAGATAGATCCTTTTTGTTACTTCTGTGTAAATAATTTATGTGCGAAGATGTGTGGGTATCTTCTTGTGTATATGAAGGTACAAAATGTATTCGAAAACAATAGGTACCATGTTCCTGCCTAACGTAAAAAATTGTATGTACCAACATATGTGTACAGTCGTAAAAATTAAGTAGATCAGATATACTTATCCTATATAAGTATAATGTCTTTATCCGACCTATATAATAACTTCCCTCATTATTTAGTAACCCAAATGAGACATATTCATTCAAAAGATAACATGTATTCCTTTACTCCCACGACAAACGAAGATTTACTATGAAAGATGATGGAAATTATATTTTATGGTAGTGAAAATATATACTCTCAAGACTATACATAAGACTATATAAGATACTTTATAAGTTCATCTTCTAATCCTTATTTGCAACATATGTACTTCGAACATGTCCGGGATCCACGAGGTACCATAGTAACATCGCACCCTTTTCAAAGAAGTGGTTAACTCCAACGATCTCCGTGGAGAACTATATATGAAGATACCTTGTGTACTCAAATTATAAATATTGAAAGCTCAAACTTTAAAAAGCTGGTAAAGCAAAATAAGTAATGCCATTTATCGCAGGTTTGTGTCACCTACGTCAATGATATGGGATATGTGATTCGATTTTCCCAATCCTGATAATTCAATTGTCTCACTGCTCGCTGTTTAATTGATAAATCAAGTTTTAAGGAAGAGTTATTAAGGTTAGAACAGAAGGGTAAGGTAACGAAAAAAGAATTAGGTCTGAATCCGTGTTTGAAGCTGTGTCGATTGAAGGTTGGTAGTGATTAGGTTTGGTGGCCAAATAATATCTTGAAAGCTGAGAGTTGTTGGGTCTCAAACCCCGAAAAGCGTTCTTCACTTGGGTTTTGTATTGTACAATAAAGACGATCTGGACCACGCTTGGGACGCCACTGTAACGAACAGCACTAAATCGGTAGCTGTTTTTAACATATTTAGAAATATTTTCTTAGAGACTTAAGCAAATGGTTGATTACGCCGGCTAAGGTTCTGGAATTTTAGATGGTAAGTCTGAACATGAACAATTGGGAAACATTTGACTTTAAACTATACTCACGTGAAATCCATCTTCATAATCACTACGTTGAGGATTAAAACATTGTTCAGAAAAATCGTTTAAATACTTATATTGAACGAGACTGTATTCTATTAGTTAAATCGAGTGTTAATAGGAAGGATGATAATAGAATCAGACTCAGACTCAGACTCAGGCTCAGACTCAGACTCAGACTCAGACTCAGACTCAGACTCAGACTCAGACTCAGACTCAGACTCAGGCTCAGACTCAGACTCAAATTTAGCTATTAATCTACCTACAAAGAATGTTGTTGATTCGTGGAATAGTAAAACTGGTTTCATTTGAGACATTGCAATTCAATAAACATCAGGTTATTGTTTGCCAATTACATGTAAATCTTCATGGCATCACATTATTCTCGTACAGAACAACACAAGAAATAATTGAAAAATAGCAGCAATAGCTAAATTGAATTTATCTCGAACAGAATATAACATATACAACATATAGTCCACCCGACCTCCAGCATCACCCACTTCCTCCCACAATGTATACCATCCATTATTTTATCCCAATTATGTTTTGCGCATCTAATTTGGGAACAATTGGCAAACGAAAACAACAAAACTAACACCTGTTAGAGTATTCCCGCACTACGACTATACACTCGTATGTAAACGAAATGAAGAAAAGTCACTATATATACAATTACGTATGTACTGTTGTATATATATAGAACAATCGACTATAGGTCTAATGAAAAATTAATTTCCATTTTCTCAAAAAACAACAAACAGAAAATGCTATTGATGCTGTTGTCGTATATTCACCAGGTGTACAAACAACAAAAATAAAATCAAAAAACGGAAATAAAACATAACGAGAAATGGGAAAAATAACAACAAATTTCCCGTTCCCGAAAAACTAATTCAAAATCAATAAACAAAAACACATCGTTCGATCTATTTTTAACGGGAATAGAATGTAAAAATCGGGATATGAGTATAAAGCTAACCGTATGTGTGCGGTGTTCCATCCAACAATGATATATGTTATAATTTGGCCTACCTCCTTGTACATATACGAAGGATAGATAAGGATATGTCCATGTACATGATGAATACAACAGAAAAACCGAGATTCAGCATATTTTCCATTTTGCCCATATCGGATTTTGTGTTGTTGCTAAAGAATTACAACAATAGGAAATTTTTCATCTCGGAAAATATCTTTTTCTGTTTTTTTGGTTTGGTTTTTCTTTTCGATTCTGTATAGTTTATCAATTTTTTTGTTGTTGTATATATTGTTTCCGTTCTGCTTGTTTTGTTGTTGCAGCATATGATGCTGTTAAGGAAATAAAGATGTACCAAATACATGAAAAACCGAGAAAAATAAATACAAGAAAATTCTATGTAACGGGACAAAATGAAAATGGATTTATGTTATGATTATATATGTATGTACATTTATACAACATTTTTCTGTTGAACCAGATGAGAATTGTGTGAGAGATGAACAGAAGTTGTGCGAATGGGAGATAATGAGAGATTCAGAGAGAGCGTGACTACACATATAAAATAATTGATTAGGCTGATATGATTCAACAGGAGCTTTTATGTGGAAAACATAATTTACAGTGCATATACTAATCCAAATGTTACTTTATGTGGAGGTTCGACTGTACACTGTTTGTATATACAATATATGAATTTGTTTGGAAAATTTAATTAGTATATCGTGAAAATGATACATGTGGTTTTAACAGACTCCGTTTGTTTTTTGGAAAAATGCTTATTCGATTGATTTGTTTTTGGAGAATTTATTTGTTAGTGGTTAGTTATCTGTATTTTAGGCATATAGGTAAATCGTATAAATATATGTTTACGGGTTAATTGGTTTGAAAATAGATTGTATTTGTACACTTATAGGATATGAAGATATCGTAAATGTAAATACAGGGTGGTTGTTTATGGTGTTGAAATAAGTTTAAATACTATCCAACTGGAAGTTAATCCCATTTTATTGTAATGCCTGATATGCTATATATAGTTTTGTCCTGTTGGAATGGTCTATTTCTCCTGCTGTTGCTGTTTTGACCGCGATAGTGTCTATTATAGTTTTAAGGACTATTGAGCAATCTTATTGAACTATCCATGTTGCAATCATAAAAGAAAAAGCTTTGAAATGTTTGACAAACCCATCTGGTATTAATTTTACCTTGGCCTATTCTAGTTGGATTTGATAAAAATTGTTTCGAAATTTGAAAGTATATTTTAAAATCAAAATGTTGAGGCTTCTGAGATGTTTATAGTATATAATCACACAGCCAGAAATGGCCATAAACGACCATATAAACGACCATATATGGCGTTAATCAATCCATTGAAATTCTTCGGTTAAAATATAATTATATGTTCCAAATAGAATTTTAGGAAGATACGGCAAATGTCCTATATTAATTGCCTCTCGTACCTTATAGAAAAAATCGTTGTGCTATCTTATACCGGTGCTCAAAGGACTGATTCAAATATTAGATAAAACCATAGTCGGATAAGAGTTGATTTATTCAATGGATTGCAACAGTGATGGGTGTAATTATATAAAATTTGTTTGACGCAACAATTTGTACATGGTTGCTGTTGATTATATATTGGGACACAATGTTATATCCATTATAAGAGTATTATTAAAGATGCGGAACAGGTGTTCTTTCTCTGTCCTCAGTTTCAAAAATCTAGTTACGAATTACAGCAAAAATAAACAGCATCCAACTCCGGAAAATATCGACGTACAATTCTCATGGTTAGTGGTCTAATATGTATAGCTTCGATGTCTTAACAATAATTACGATGTCTGAAATGGGAAATGAAGGTCATCTGATTGATGTGATTCTGTAAAAGTTCATATAGAATCTGTCTGAAAATATTTGACCTTTACAAATACAAATAAGGAGATTACTTATTTGGTAAATTTGGACTTAAGCATATATATAGAAGTTATATTCGAACACAAGGCATCATCGTTTGTCACAGGTCATCGCGTTTGACCACACAGTACATATTTGCCACATTCTACTTCCGAAACGCACATAACAACCATTTATTGGACGCACTCAGTCTCGTTTTGTTGAGGTGGTGTCATAGTGACTTCAACTCGATTGGCTGCTGGGCAGTAGAAGCTGCTTGGTTCTATCGACCAATGAAGAAATTAATCTCTTTGTTTGCATAAAAATCAGTATGTTATGGCAACAATATGAGCTCATATACCACCACAAATATCACGATACAGTTGAAATTTTTTTATCTTTTTCACACTATCCATTTTTGAGCAGTCCATATTCATTTTTTTTCTAATGCAGTGGAAGCAGTCCCAACTGAGTTGCCAAAGTTATATTTGGACATCATTTGTGCTGTTTGTACCATTGGGACAGATGATTTTAAGCAGATTATCCACAAACTGCCCATAAAATCTATGCTGGTCAGACTAGATAGGAGATTATCTCTTAATGAATTAAAGTAGATTTATAGGCATCAATTTGGATCAAGGATAGCCTCAATCAACAATCTGATGATTCAAAATAAAACTTTCGTCCATGATCAGAGCTTTCCAAATGATGCAGAGGTTAATTCTAAGGCAGTTGGAGCGAGGAAGTACCGAGTTCGAATTCCGATCGGTGGTGTGAATGAACTCATGTACGACCACCTGTTGGAATGCAGAATTCATGGGTCGATAAATCGTTCATGCCAATACTATAGGCTGGTATGTTCCTATTCAATATGCGGATGGTTCGACGCAAATTGGACCTATAGTTGTACGTCCTTGATTTGGCTGTAATGACGTAAGGTAGGACTTTTAGATCTATAACTGTCCACCGTTATTGTTAAAGATTGCGTGTAGATTTATGGCTACAGTTCATTAGCCCTAACGTTTCTCAAACGTAATGAACATCAAAGCATTACAATTACTGTCAGGAGTAAAGATAGTGTTCATCGTTCTGCTAAATCATTGTTCATCTAATTCACTTACTTGGAAAGTCATTAAAACTTCTTTAAATACCTTGTTTGTTGTGCTTTAAAGCAACACAAAACATTTGAAATAATTTAATATTAATAAGCTTTTACGAAAAGTTTCCGAAATCATAAAGAAAAAGTTAAATGAAATTAGGAAATTAGGATTTGAACTTTCAAATTTATTATTTTAACAAAGCGTGAAAACATGCGAAACGACTACAACAACAACGAACCGTAAATCAATATACACAAAATAAAAAGCACAATAAACTTTCGCATCCCCATCTTTACTATTGGAATAGGTAAGCAACACTAAACATGTTGGGTATATATGCTCGTATATTCGAGTGTACAGTACACCAACCAATTTAACATTGATGTACGTATACATTTTCCTTATTTTCCCAATTGAGAATCAACTGTTGATTGTGGTATATCAACGAGAGAGAGAGAAATAGAGAGAACACACATACACAGAATGAGTGCAAGAAGGAAACATTCAAAATGAGAGCTTTTTTTTTTTGCTACAGAACCAAAAAAAATATTTTTTGGTGTTCTGTTTAAAATTCTATAAATAGTAGTTACATTGGGGTCGTAGGTTGAAACGGTTGCAAATGTGAAAATGTTTCAAAATATCTAAACAGAAAAAAAAGTTTTGTGTAAATTATTACAAAAAAAAAAGTTAATTATTGCTTGTGTTTTGTTTTTTTGTAAACCGTGAGCTTTTAAAATTTTAAAAATAAAAATATTGTGGATATAAATATAAAGTGTGCTTGAGTGTGTGTGTGTGTGTATACATATACAATACATATAGATGTATGTGTAGATAAAATAAAAACTCCATCGAAATTGAAAGTGAGTTTTTCATTTTCACTTAACAATCTGAAATAAAATGGAAAATACCTGTTGTATGTATGAGCTTTTATATGAGCTTTTTTATTATTATTGTTATTATACATTTTGTTTAACGTACAGTTTGATTATTTTGAATAAAGAAAATTAAAATGGATTTTTATGTTAAATAAAACGAAGGAACGAAACAAATGGGAAAATTGGGTTTCTCTACCCTCTTCGAGCTTTTTCGTTTTTGTTGCTGTTGTAGGTGTGTATATGTACTGTAAATCCATATATTCCCGATTTAGAAAATTTACCTTGTTTTAATTTTTTATGACTTTTTGTTGTTGTTGTGCTGCTGTATTCTTCTCATATCTACGAGCTTAATAAATACTAAAAGTTCGAAGAATTTGGATACACACAGATCACACACAACATTTAGATACATATTTATGGTGGTTGAGTGTATTTTTTTTTGGTATATAAAAATTTTTTATAAACTTGTTGGATGGATTCAAACTATATATACGAGTGTATGTATGTGACTATACGAGAAAAGTTTTTTTTTATATCTTATACTCGTACATAAGTATACGAGTGTAGCTGTACCTACCAGAAAACAGACAAAAGACACATAAGATCATAAAAAAGGGACAGCTTTTAAAAAATTAAGAAGGATACTTTTAACTGTATGTGTGTATGAATGCTTCGTTGGTTAGTTTCGTCTATATACAGGCATGAGTACGTATATAGCAGAAGTACAAAAAAAAAAATTGAATTAAAATGAAAAGAAGTTGCGGGTATTTCTTTTTTTTTTTAAATAAATAATTTAAGATACATTTTTCTTATCTACGTCTTTCTACTTTCTTCTGGGTATATACACAAGTTGATATGGTACAGAGAGATATGTACTTTTGCTACAAATTTTTATTGTTGCTAATTAAGAATATACTTTTTTTGCTTACTGTGCTGTAAGCTTTTTTGTGAGATGAAAATTATATGATTTTGTACTGTGTGCTTGTGTGTGAAACGTGTACATAATAAAACACTTTGTTGTTGCGTTTGAATAATTTAGAAGTGTTGTAATTTTTTTTGTTCTTGTGACAGCAGGCTTGAGATATCTGTATAGAAGAAATTTGATGGGAATGTTAAAATATCTTCAAAATTTGTGATTTAATTTTGTCCTGTCTTCTAACGTCTTCTAACTATTGCAGAAGGTGTGAATGATATATTAAACAAGTATGGTGTTTATTGCGCTTTCTACTCTTCATCATAGACGAATAGTTTACGAAAAGTTATCCTTTCTTATCAGCAGTTGAATAAGGAGGCCTTGTAGGGTACAACAGCAGACTAGTGACAACATAATCGAACTGTAAAAATATGTCTTTGGTGCAACCACATTCATATGGCTTTCTCTCTCATTAGGAAATTTCGAAGTTGACGAAAATAGCTTTTCACACACCTATTCGAAGAAGTCCATATACAGACATCATAAGATTATCTCCATCTTACACATCTAGTACTCGTACTGCAGCTCATATGGATGTTTCACTTGTTCACAACTGAATAAAGATCTAAAGTGTTTACACAGTTCGAACTGGTCGACACTCAAATCATCAAGCTATATTCAATAGATTCAACTATTGACATAGTCGTTGAAATTTATCTTATTAACTTCATACATGACTTAATTTGGGTTTGTTGAATTAAGTAGATATGGTAGAGTGCTTGCTCTGTCACTAGGGCGTCCCGGGTTCAATTCCCAGTAGTGACCAAAAATTCACGATTGAGGTTTTTTAATGTGCAAGTATGTGTGTGATTGTGGGTCCTTGTGGCATTAAGTTCTGGAATACTTTTCTTTTCGCCTTCTTTAATTATATAGCAGACGTTAATTATTTACTGCGGACGTTGTGGGCGATGAAATATAACCACTACTTCGTTGATTATCTCATTTGAATTGTAAACCTAGAAACTTGGTTTTTTTACCTGATAACTACCTATGGTTCTAAACTAGTACACCTTTCGCTTCAGCTGTATGTATATAGGAAGCACGCTATACCACTGACTACTCCTCTCAGAATTTTCTATTTAATCAATAGGTATCTTAGTTTGACAGCTGATAATTTCTGATTGGTGACCTGGTTTTTAGGAAGTCCATGTTAAGTCTTATTAAAAACTTTCCTACCATACCTTTTTTGAGCTGGTTCACACATTGATCACTCTTTATTTATTCCATCCAAATTATAGCGTTATGAAAGGAACTACATTTGTTGTTCAACCAGTTTGAGGCTGAAGATGTGCTGGAATGTTTCAGACCAAAGAGCTTTTTGTATTTTCTCTGCCGATCGAAGGGAATTTTTTAAACGATTCCCGCTCAGCGGTAAAAATGATGTTTCAGGTGTCCTCCTTTTTGTATCAATCATGAACTTAAGGTGCTCCCGTAGTTGTATTGTAGGTCATATTCTCTTGTAGGGCATCATTGGGAGGACATACGGCTATAGGTTCGATTTACGAAGAACCGTCTGCACATTGACGGGCCCATGACTTTCCCTTCCACCAACAGGGGATCATAGATATGTTCACTCATACCGTAGGTCGTAATCGTAATCGGAGATCGTAATCAGATGGTGACAAATCCTTTTTACTAAAGCAGCCGGCTAAAGCTATAAAAGGCGACGAAAAATGCAATTCCATGTAAACTTGGGTTGACTTAACCGTAATGTCGTGGTCCCACGAGTTCCATCTTAAATTACTTGTTCTAGTAATTATACAATATCTTTATCGAATTTTTTGGCTCTTTAGAGCCTTGGTTGACTCATATAGTTTTCCCCGATCGAACCAGTGAATATTCGTGTGAATATATATGACTTCAGCTGCAGCCACAAGAAATATAATATGAAATTGAAAAAGCTTACCACAAAATATAGAAAAAACAACCCCTCCAGTAAAATGGCCACCTGGGACAATGTCCAAATATTACCGTAGTCCGACATAACCGGAAAAACTAAATTAAATTTCCCAATTTTCCCTTTTGTGTATGGATCTGTGTGTGTCTATATTATACACTATATTCATAAAATTTATCGTTCCAGTTGGTTTTATTGTTATGTGACATATTGTGAAAATGAAAATTACTTAATTTTCCGCAAAAATTTTCCATTGGGATTGATTTTTCGTTTTACAACGTACAGTATTCATGTTTGTTTATGTTGTGTAAATGTAAATTATGTACAGTAACCGATGGACAAATTTAATTCATAGCGAAATGTATAAATAGGCCAGAAGTGCGCGTGGATGATGTACATTACATTGGGGAGGGGGTTTTGTGTTCTCTAAACTTTCGTATCGATTGTGTAATTTTATGGCGCACCCTGTGTTTAAGGTATAAACATATAAAATTTTCAGTTTTTTCTTTCTGTGTATGATTTATGGTCCATTTAAATTATGATGAAGAAAAACCCTAATTTTCCAAACAAGCAACATGGAAAATTAGAAAAAAAAATAATTGAGATTTATGTATACGGGTATGGATTCTGTAAAATCTGTATATGCAGAGAGCTGTTTTGAATAATAATTTAGTCGGCCTGTTGTACTCCAAAACGGTCATGATGATCGCTCGAAATTACTTAAAGATTTTTTATTTCCCAACATTTCCATTGACTGTCCCGAACCTAGCTTCATATCGTCTGTACACACACACATATATATACAATTTTACGATATATGTATACGTTTGGTTTTAATGAAGTCATGAAAATTTATTAAAATCATAAAATCAAATTTGTTGGAAATAATCATCTGGAATAAAAACCGAAAAATGTCTCTGCCTCTAAAGCACATCACTTATGGGAGTTATTGGTATGATGGTTATTACGATATTATGGTATGGAGAAGGATGGGACAAAATATGATTAATGGTCACAAATGTATAATAGAAAATATGGAAATTTTTTTTTTGATAAAAATTGAAAATGTATTTTCTGTATCACGACGACAACAACGACGACGTAATGGATACGGTATGTCGGTATAATATATTACATCCTTTTGCAGATACATATATACAAAAACTGCGGTTTGTGTGAGATTTGTGTTCTTTTTTTTGAGTAATTTTATATCGATTAAGGCAATGGGCTGGCTTTGCCCGGGGATAAATCTGTCAATGGATTATACAACTTATCAATGTTAAATGAAGCAGGTTTGGATTGCTATATATAGAATCGGAGTTGATTTATTTTCTATATATGATTGTTAAAAAGTTGTTGGTTATAAGTTTGAACCAGCGATATATTATATACTGTCTTGGTTATAGCTGCTTTAAGATTTTTTGAATCGTTAATGAGTTAGTTGCCTTAACTAGTCGAAAATTGAGTACATAAGTCGATAGAAATTAATCGAAAACTCAGAATAGGGTGATCATAAAATTTGACACGTTCCGCATTGCTGTCCATCTCGTTCATAATGAAAAATAATACTAACGTAGAAACCTTGCCCAACATCCTTTCAGGTCAATCCGCCAATGTTCACAAAAATTAACACTAGCAAAGAATTGAAGATAGTAGACCATTTATTGGGGTTTCACTGGTTACGTAAACAACAGTGTTGGGGCACAGAAACCACACGTGAAGATTGTGTAGCTAATAAACCCAAAATGAGTGACTGTTTGGAGTGGAATATGGTTGAACGGAATCATAAGAAGATTTTTTTCGAAAATGAGCAAAGAGTCATGCTATCTGCATTGCTCTCCCTACATGATGCAATCCACGGATTACGCCTTACTTTCGAAAATACCATTATAAATGAGAATATCAACTGGCTACCGAGTAGCTGGGAATCGACTACTTTGTACCGTCATTTGTAAGGGTTTGTCAAGGACTCATGTTATGCTAATCATACACAGACTTTTTGTGAGGCACAAACGATTGAATAAACGTACTGAAAATTGGATGGAACTCCAGCTCGTCAGTTTGTTCACCTCTGAATTTAGTTGAAGGCCATGTTAATGAAAACTAAAACCTAATATTAAAACTGCAGATTGTTCAAATATTTCTTCAAGCTTAACTTACAGCAATGTGTCCAGAAATCGCATGTTAAAAATCACTGGTAATTTTTAAGACGTCAAAATTTGACTAGTGAGGTGAAACGTCTTCATTGGAGAAAATCCAAATTATCAAAAATTAGGTATACAAATTTACAGTTGAAAAATTTCAAACCACATATTTCAAACAATTCACTAAAAGACATAGTAGGGCCCATCTTATGAGTTTCACTATTTACCGACCATTGTTGACAGATTACCTAGATAGGCCAAGACAAGGCCTTAAAAATTTCCAATTCAGGATCCAATTTTATGTGGTTCTAACTAGTTCTCTGTCCAATTATGGTTAACTATTTGCTCGCTTGCAAGGACTTTCAAACACAATCTGGATTACGCAGCTTGCTTACAATTTCACTAACAACAAAGAGTGACAAACATTAGTTTGAAACTTGAGGACTCTATCTCTTGCCTATTCTATAGGTACCTATCAGTGTAGTATTCTGATTCGATTTTTGTTTGTGGTTTGTTGAGGAATGTATTAATATATTATGACATGAATGTTGAGGCCCAATCTACCAGCACGAATTTACTTCTGGTCTATATATGAGCGTATGGAATCGGTAGAGTACTGTATACCACACAGAATCCATCAATTCAACTAGAATCTTTATTCAAAATAATTTATTTGCCTAGTCCAAAATTTTTGAGTAAAATTATCACACTAAAAACCATAATTTTCAGATAACCTAAATCTTTTAGACAACTTATCTCACAATTGGCCTTTTATTTCTCACACAGTTGTAATCAGCATCATTTTGTGGCGACGATATATATGGGCGAAAATTTACATTTTTAACGAAGCACAAACGTTTAAAATTCGAATTTTTGTATGCTCCATAAATCGACTTTAACAGTGAGCATTGACGTTAATGACATATGACTTCATCATCATACACATTCATAGCTCGGTCTCTGTCTTGACAAAGAAAAAATCCATTATCCAGTCAATTATCGATACTGATAAAGCGATAACTGCACAAGATAACATTTGAGGACTGAGGCAATGAAAATGTTCACCTAACTCTGGCCTGAAAATGTTTTTATGCACTCTTGCACTGAATGTGCCGTTAATGCCAAAAAACATTTCAAGACTATTATGAAATCATATGGTCATGATATCATCGGATAGTTTAACGAAAAGTGATAACAAGCATGAGTAAAATCTCGACAAGTAAAGACTTACCAAATTCCGCCATACAGAATCCATCATTCAGTGCTTTAAACGATTTCACAGAACATCAGTATTCTCAACAAAGCGGCTTTTACATATTTAGGAACCTTATTAGAATCAACCATCCTTTTAATATTTGTGTCATTTTATACGATTATACAGCTGCGTTGAGTGTGGAATGCAAAAATATTTCTAAGAAAATATTAAGACGATTTGATAACTTCGACTAAAGTCCAACTAACCCGAATATGGTACTCAACACAATTAATATGATAAGTTTAAAATACTCTTAAAGCTTTTTAAATGGAATCAGCATTCATATACATACATCACAGAGATATATAATTATCAGGTCAAATTGTTAATCGAAAGTCGACCTTCATTTTCCTTTTATCGGGTGCTTTCATCGTTTTGAATAATAAGAAAATAAAAATTGTGTCCTCTCTGCCCAATTTATTACGCACACACACATACACTCACCATCGCATATATATTATATATTTGTATGTACGTAACAAACAGCCATCTCCTTTACTTAACATTGTGTTGCGCATCTTAATTTTCATAATGAATATAAACGAAGGAAAAACATAAGAAAATCCTCCCCAATCTGTCTGTATTACTCTTCATTACTAATATTACTTTCCCTCATTATTATTATTATTATAATGTCTACGTATATGTATGTATACAAAATCGTATTATTTCCACGTATACACACATATATATTCTCACTCTCACCGCTACGAAATAGAAAAAGCTCGAAATGCAAAAACATGACAACGATCGGGAAATTTGTAACGAGAAGAATTGCTTTTCCGTTTTTTTTTTACATTTTGATAAAGGATAAAATGTGTTTTTGTTTCATTTGAGTTGGCATTTAGTTGTATGTGTAGTCGAAAAGCGTCGTATCATAGCTTTTAGATCTCGGGGTGGTCCGGGGCTATATCAACAAATTGTTGTGTGACTTAATGTTGCCGTGAATTGATTAGACAAACAAAAAAACAAATTTTCTACATCCCAAATATACTCGGTGCGTCAAGTTCATAATTAAGCTATTAATTATTTAATGGGAATGTTGTAAACAAACAAAAACACAAAAAGCTTGGATTAATAATTCATAAAAAGGTGATTAATACTATAAAGTTTAAAACTTTTTTTTTTTTAAATGAGCTTTCTTCGAATTTTTTTTTCCTAATCTTGTGCTTTGTTCGTATAATACTGTTCGTGTTATTTGCATAAAAGTTAATTTGGTTTTTAGAATGTTGGTATGGTGATGGAGGATTTTAGGATAATTGGTTAAATGTGTTTACCATTTAGATTATAAACTATATTTATCTGAGTATGAGAAATAATTTTGATATGTATGTATATGTATGTGTTGCGGAAAACATATTTGTTTTTGTATTACTTCGATGATATCCGAAACTAATGTTCCTATAAAGTTTTATACTAATTTAAAAGGTATTTTTGAGGGACTCTTTATACTTCAAGTTTTTGGATGGGGTGAAGGTTCAGTTTCTCTAAAACTTAAGGTTGAAAACAGTCAAACCCGAGTAGATTAAGTTATACTAGATCTAAATTAGTTTTATTAATCCACCCCAAGACAAAATTATAAAATGATACTGACAGAAATTTAACCAGAATGCCATTTTTTATAGATGATTCTTACATGTCTAATGTGTCAAATGTTACTGCATTGGTCAGCGGACGAGATCACTGTAGTTTATTCTGACATGGCTGATCTGTTGATTCAACGAACTGTACATTTTACTAAATAGGTTCATGTCAAAACTTTTTTTTTATCTGCCTCAAACGAACTTTCCAGTTTCAAAAACTTCCACAAAATTGCGATCCAATACAATGTTATTTGTAGACGAAATATGAAGCATAGAAAAAGCTCATCAATCCACACTTCAACAATATTGAAACTATCAAAGTGGAACATGTACTCACCCAGACTAAGTTATCGGACAACTCATGGTGGTTGGATATAATTAGTCGAAGGTCATGTAGTAAGTTGTGTTATCCGTAGCATTCTGGTTAAATCTCGTCGTTGAGATAATCTTAACTGCCTATAGTGTTGTTGCATGACATAACCGCGAGATTCCTCATAAATCAAGACATACCATCAGGACATCTGATTGTTGTACACTGCGTACACTGTGTTGCATACTGTTGTACACTGCGTATGAAAGTAACAAGAAATTATTATAAGTTAATGTTCTAGAGTGAAATATTACCCAGGTATGCTTGTACTTGATGGTCTACACTCGAAATGAATCCTAATCAGCAGCAGATTGTATTGAGGGAAAAAAGCTTATAATATTTCCATGATGAAATATTAAAAATAGGTTTTACAGGTAAATCGATCACGAGTCAGTTCTTCATGCTTCTGTAAAACGCCAGAAAATGGTTGATGTTATCTTTCGTTTGAAAGAGGCTCTCTCTTAAAGGAGATCGATGTCTATTTTCTATCCTAATCAGTTCTATCCTAACTAGCGTACTTGCTATATTTTTATATCCTACACGATATCATTATTTTGCACTAATTTCCTGATCTTGTGTTTTAAAAGAACTCGTTATGTCTCATTATTGTCGCGTTTTGTGACATCTATCACACAGTTGATTTTTCTCTGGGTAATACAATTATGATTGTGATTCAGTTTGATTCGTGTGCCAATAGCGAGGTTTTACTGGTTGAACCTCTTCGCCGAAACTGTTGCACTTTTTAGTTTTGGATCGAAATTTGGCAGCCTAAAGAAATATCTTTCGAAATACTGCTGCCAATTTGACTAAGTGCTAATCCCATTGTAACATGTAGAAGCTTAGTCTTATTTTGTCTGTCAAATAAGCCTTGTTAGTAAGCAATATAAACCTTGTAATATGGGACGGTGTTTTGATATTTCTACTCAGGTAAAGGTGCTGAAATTTCCGGCCCTGATCTATAAAGATCGATAATGAAATCCGTTCTACAAATCTACAGTTGTAAATTTTTTTGCATTTAGTGTAGATTGAGCGTTTTTTTTTCCTTTGTCTTATCCTTTGCTAATCTCATTGGCTTTTCCTAAATGTTTTCTTCGTTTAAGAAGTATTTTTGGGGCCAAAAAATTTTAATTCTTACATGGAAAAAACCATTTAGCAAAATTAGGTTGTTTACTAAAGCTTTGGTTCAAATATATATAGTAAGTTTTAAGCTTTTGAAAGCTCATACATTTTTCTAACAACTTTCATAATTGTTAATTAATACGTGAGACCTTAGTTTTTATTTCACAGAGCTTTTAGTTTACTTTTATGTACCTTATATTTTTAGAAGCTTTTGGGCACTTGGTTACAGTGGCTTAAATCAATATCTAATCCAATTTTAACCAGTGTTTTATTAATTTCTGCGTATTCTTTAGAGCTTATAGATTATTATAGGCTGTCGTTGGGTATTTTGAAATTTCCATAAAAAAAGTAATGAGAAGCTTTACGTTTACCACGAAAATTTAAACATCATTTAATTTAAATTCTAATACTGTGGGAGCTTTCCATAGAAAAACCAAATTTGTGTATGTTGTAAAGGTCGAATAATTGTTTAAACCTCGTCAGTCGAGTTATGCCAGTTTTGATATTTTATGATGGAAAAAAATAAAATATTTTTTAAGGTTATAACTGGTTCTGTTTTATGGGTGAACAGAATGTCGAACCTCATATCATACATAAACAAAATAATTTTTAACTGATAATTTTCCGGGAAATCAAATATGTTATTGTTATTCTTCGCCAGTATTCTCCGTAAAAAAAGCAAACCGTAAAATTTATATAAATATCGATATTGACTTTTCGCTTTTGCATATTTGTAAAAAGTTATTTATGTAAATAGATATTGGGAACATATCCTGCTGTGTAACTACTGTGAAAAGTATATTTAAGCGTTTCAAAAGTTATTTTAAATGAATATATTAATAAATGTCGATCAATATAAAAGCCCATCTATGGCTAAATTCGACAAATCAATACTCTTATTATACAGTTAAAGCTCTGAAAGGTGGAAGCTCATGTAAAGAATATTTTTAGGTGGAGTTGATTCAGGCTCACTGATATATATGTTTATGTGGTCTTTATCATTCAGTCGAATATATCCGAGATATGACAGTGAAAAGGAATATCTGATCCACTGGAAGAGCATTCAGTTTTGGCAGGCCAAATATTTATGTGCGCACTCCAGGTAATCAGATCATTAGGTCTTAGTTTAATGAAAATTAAAAAGAAATCGCCGGTATCATCAATTTTACGTTATCATTCAATGATAATGAGATAGTTTTTAGGACAACTTGATGGAATTGACTTTGGTTATGTCTATATTCTTCATGCTCTTTAAGTCCGAATGTGATTTTGTGGTATAAATTGCCATCGAGTTGCGCTGGATCTAATTCTCTTATGATTTATGGCTGGTTTAATCTACCTCGAACTCGGCACTTCAGGTCTCAAGTCTGGTTCAGATCAGGGCCTAAAGAAAACCCGAGACCCCGAATGGCATTGCTTTACGAGTTTATTACGAATGGCACGAATGGACCTTGCTCAGGGAATGTAGTGAAACTACCACCAGGTATCTATCTAGATATCGTTACCACAATCTAGACATCACATAATGTGAAAATGATAGAGGATGGACAAGGCACCTTTGTGTATGGCCTTTATTGAGCCGAGTGACCGTACCAGAAACTTCAGCATCACTTTAATATCACTCCGTTGTGGCATGTATTGACTAATGATTGTACATAATTCTTTGCTTCAAAAATACAAACTGACAGATTCCAGCTTTTTTAATACAACTTGACCTAGAGGATTGAACATTTTTCGAAACGATTGAAGTCAGTAGCTTGGTACTAAATTTATCGTTGACAACTTTTCATGTCTACATTAACGAAACATATTGAATACCAGCATACATAAAAAGCTAGTTTTCCATTTGCAAGCCCTCACCACCTCCCTATATAAATTATGTATCCAGCAACTTTTACTATATACTGTGTATATGTTACGTTTATCTGTTGACTATTCAAAGTTTCGTGAACTTTTATACACTCGTTTATACAATATATTTACATTTTCCGAAAGCACACAAAACGAATCGAATGAGAAATGAAAATTGGGAAAAATAATACAAAAACTTGTTGAATGTGTGCTTATGGTGGTTTATTTGTTGCTTTGTTGCCTTAATAGGAAAATTATGCCAATTTTATGGATATATACGCTGTACGAGTTTATATCTACGATTTTAGGATGAGAATATAATATAAATTTAAGTGGATTTCTATCTGTCGATCAAAATGAGATAATAAATTTTGTTGATGTCTATATACATATACTCGTAGCTATATAATGTACATGTACATGGTATATAGAATTTTATTTATATGGCTGTGTAGAAGGACTTCTGTGCCTCGTTTACGAGCTAGCTATATAGCTTTGATTTTACACCCAAATCGGTTTATGAATTGATGACGTTCGAATTAATGGTTTGGAATAATTTCAAATTTTATTTCTCTCACTGTGAACGAAATGGTATATGTATTCTCACTCATATGCATATTGGGTTAAATTTACACTCAAAGTCGTATGAAAGCTCCGAAAAACTTACTTTAAATTGATTAACACAAGAACTCTGTTGAATGGGAATATTTATGTAATGCTAATCTTCTAATTATTGATGATTTCGTAGCTACCCGAATGAGCCTGAAATCTCATTATTGATGATTTCGTACCTACCCAAATGAGCCCGATAACTGCCAATAGTGATACGGTTTTTGCTCCGCAAAAATCAAGTGGTATTACCTGACTCAAATCACTATACAATTCTGAATGTGGTTTTGTTGAGTGAACGCGTTTAGTATGCAGACTGGACTTATATTATCACTATGATCGAATGAGCTTTAAGGTTACTTGTGTTGCTGATTGAGATATTACGAATCACATTTTTCACGCCAATTATGATCTTTCATGTTTGTTATGACTCCAGTATCAAATTATGAGATACAGGTAAACCTTGTTTAACGAATCCACGGTTTTCTGATTACACAGTTTGTCTACTGAGTCACACTTAAACGTCCACAAACCTAACAATTTCGAATGCCATATACTAAAGGAGGACAAACAGCTACACTTTGTTGACTATCTAACCTTCATGGTGCACAAAACGTAGTACTCAATGAAAACTGTGACCAACGCTATGGATTGACTGGTTTTCCTCATAACTCATTCCTCATCACTGCCTGTCGTATTGACAGTAATTATACTTTTGATAATCATTTTCAGCGTGCACGAATATCGAAATATCTTGAACAGATTTTATATGTTTTCATCGGTTTTTGTTGTCAGCGATATGCTAATACGTTCATCATTCTCCACTTTTAATACAACAAAAATGAATATTCGCACAGTGCAGATGTGCAACGAACGACACTGCCTACATTTTATAAATTTCAATCAGTGACTTTGAAAATTAATGGGAATGCCAATAAGAAATGTGGAAACCTATAACAAAACAAATAAATGAAATTAGTTCACTGGGATCGCGAAACCTCAATTAAAGAAGGGTTTTCATGGAAGTAGTCTCTACGTTAATCGAAGTTTACCTGTATTGAATTCAAAAGCCCAATCAATCGTTAGACGTTGAGAGGACCAGTAAGTAAAGGGTCCGCCATCTAAAGTTTTTTTTTCCAACTAGTGCTTATTTCGTGAATGGTAACACTTAGCTCATGTCTGATTTGACAGATAATTAGTTTTATCCTTCCGCTGAACGAATATGGTTGTGTATACGCTTGAACAACGCTGGGAAATATTGCGACATTACTTTGAAAATCATTGTAATGTTGCAGAATGTGTGCCAAAAAAAATCATATTTTCGGATGAAGCTCATTTTGATCTTGGCGGGTATGTAAACAAGCAAAATTGTCGCATTTGGGGCACGGAAAACCCGCACGCATACATTGAAAAGCCGGTACATCCAAAACTAACTATGTCACTGTTTGGTGCGTTTTTTGGTCGAGAGGCATAATTGGGCCATTTTTCTTCGAAAATGAGCAAGGAGTGGCCGTTACAGTCAATGGCGATCGTTATCGGGCCATGTTGAACGAATTTTTGTTCACAAAAATTAAAGAATAGGATATTGGCAACATTTGGTTTCAACAGGACGGCGCTACGTGCCACACAGCTGAAGCTACACTCGATGTTTTGCGCCCTGTTTTTGAAGATCGCATTATCAGCAGCAGAGCTGATGTCGTTTGGCCACCTCGGAGCTGCGATTTGACACCGTTGTACTATTATTTGTGGGGTGCCCTCAAAGATAAGTGTTACGCCGACAAGCCAGAGACAATTGACGATTTAAAGGACAATATTCGTGAAGCCATTAGTACAGCTGCACACAATCGATAATGTGCTTAAAAATTGGACCGATCGTGTAGGCTACTGCATGGCCAGCGGAGGCAGCCATTTGAATGAAATTATTTTCCATTATTAACCGGAAGGATTGTAATAAAAAAAGAAATTTGAGAAAATATTCAGTAGTTTTTTTTATAGCATTTTCAAAAAAAAAAAGTTATTTGGCGGACCCTATACATTTTGAAGGTTATCTCCTTTGAGCAGAGAGTTGTATCCATAAGGCGTAAGAAAGAGGATCATAGTAGGCCAATAATAATAAACTGTCATAGCTGCAGTTACATTGTTCTTAGACTTTTATGTATTAAGTGTTCCAATCAATGGACATGAAACTGACGTTCCACTTCCATAGATAAAGACGGCCCAAAGTTAAGTTTGATCGCGAAGTGACGTAACGAGCTTTTGGGGCTTAAATACAAATTAAAACTGTATGGAATGTCTGTTTGAGGTAGTTGTATCAGTTTATGTTGGCCAAAATTTCATTAGCTGATGAACCACGTCGTTCTGTTTACGCTGTCATTTGTCTGTAGAAAACATTAGTCAGAATCCGTAATTCGTTCTTGTAGTCGAATGTCTTAATTGTACTGTGTGCTTTATAACGAGATTATAATATTCAGAATCGTACTCAATCGAGTTCTGAACCCATGATCTTTTGATGTGTATGGTAGTTTTTGTGCTGTAATGTTGGTTCGCTAGATTTCGATCGTTATCGAATGTTTGTGTGATCGGAAAGATCAAATTCATGTCATCAGTGATTTCTTCCTCGACTAAGATTGTTGATGCATTGTATGCTTTGCTGTATGTGCTTATATAGTTGATAGTCCGTGTTGGCAGGAGAGGTGTGTGTGTGTGTGCTAAATCGTCTATTTGGAAACGTTGGGAGGTTGTATCAAAAGGTTATTGACGAGAGCAACACCTTGGTTATATAAAAAAAGGTGTTTGGTAATAATTTCCACAACTGGATTAATGACTGATTTTGCCAATGAATGAACCTCCTAAATTTTTACAGGTCGATAGAGAAATATATTTGGGCCTTGAATATAAATGTGCTCTTCAGAGAAATCGTTTGATTTGAAACGTTTGAGATATACTTACGCTGTTTTTATATATCATAGCAGCTTGAGAATAAACGAAATGTTTGCAAGCACTTGTTGGTTTTCGTTCGTCTTCCCATTGATGAGTTCAACGAGTCGTACACATATATTGTATATATGTAGTCATTTTGTATGTAAATTACATCAATTCAATGTTAGAAAATTTCCAATAAATTATTCAAAATATAATTTAAATAATTTAACTAAAGAAACAAGATTTTCTTTTTATTTTTGGTACATAAAAGCCAAATAAGAAAAACTTTATGTACATGTGAGTATGTACACATATATGTACATATGTATAATGAAAATAAGAAAACATTTTTATAACCTTAAAAATGCCGATGTGCGTCATCAAATGAAACCGAAAAACATAAAACATACACATATATACCAACAATGTCTATTTAAGTTTTAATTTTTTGTGTATGTAGCGAAGAAAATAAAATGAAAATTCGAAGAAAATTAGGCGCAGGGCTTTCCTTCACATACGTATATGTATATATAAATATAGTGGATGCCTCATTTTTAGTTGATTTCGTATGGGATGGGTTGGAATATAAATTTAAATTGAATGGAAAATCTCGGTATTTTATGGTTAATGTTCACATATAAGCCCGGTAATAACTCTATATATCAACAGAACCATTTTTCCTATATCCGATTTCGTATTGGAAACTAAATTGATGACCAAATCATTTTCCATAACAACATCTACGTATATGTTGTATAAAAGAAAAATTACTAAACTATTTTTAGAAAGCACCCTCTATTGAATAAATGTAAAAATACCAAATCAGAATCCAGTACCAAAGGCCAACAAAACAATTAAATCGTATTGTTGTTGTTTATTTGTCAGATTACACCTGAAGGTATTTGTTGTGCGCTGTTGTTTCGTTTCAATGCCATATAAAAGCTCATTTTCTTCGTTTACTTTTTTTTGACGATTTTCGCGCATTAGAGTATGTATATGTATCCAAATCGAAATCAAAACAAAATGTTCAGCATTTAAAAATAAATATATATTTGATATATTTTCCTCCTCTCTCCCCGTTTGACGTCACCGCACCCCGGACTTACTTTATTTATATTTTTAATTTTTTTTTTGTTCCATGGATTGAAAATACCACAACTACACGTCATCGTTAACCTAACAAAATATTTTTCCCAATTTTCTTTATTATTGTTTCCGTTCCGTTTTGTGTCTGTTATTGATTCGACGCGAAGAGCGCATACACAATCCACCTTTTCAATATTTAGATCGAATACAAGTATCGCGACTTGGAGATAACCAAGGTCACATTATACTTAATGGTATAATATACCTCGAAGCTTTCATCTTATTTTATACATCTTCATAAACAACATATATAGCGCGAGGGGCGAACTCAACAATTTTTGTTGCTAAAAATAAACCCGCATAAAGGTTATTTTTCTCATACTCACGCATTGTTGCGACTATAGGTATATTGAAATGGTGTAATGCCTTCGCCTGCCACTTCTTGGAAAAGTCTAATTTAACATACAATTTTTTTTTAGGCTGAAGAAGTTTTTTTCGAAAAATAAAATTTTCAATTAATCAAATATAATTATAAGAAATTAATACATTTTTTGTACTTCTGTTTTTATTATTTGTTTTTTGATAAATTAAAAGTCATTAAAATTCATTAAGGAATCAATTAAATAATAAAATACAGTTTTTTGGTACTTGGAGAATGGGTGTGAAAAGTTGTTTTGTTTTTGAGAAAAAGCTCTATAAATAAGAAATTTTCGTCATGCTCTATAACAATTTGACTCGATCGACAAAGGGGGTGGCCTAAAAATAATGTGGTAATTAATTTTCAGTTTTCTCTCAAATATAATATATTTACAGTATTTGACTTTGTGGTTCTGCTGGAGCAAAAATTAAATTTTTCTAATTTTCCAAAACTTTATAAAACTCGATGACGAAGGTTAATGAAAATCTATATACAAATGTAGCTTAGAAGTTAAATGAAACCAATAGTACGGGCGAGAGTGGTCCGATGTAACCGTTGGAACTGAGACACTAGTCTTCATTCACTTTTTAAATTCACTGGTTTAAATAATTCTTGTCCGATATGGGATTTAGCACTTCTCTACTATTCCCAACAGTCAATGTGTTGATGTATAAATTTCACTGTAGTACACCCAAATGTATTCAATTTACTCTCATGATGTTGTTTCACTCGTTGTATAATGTTATCTCTTTCTTTCTTTTATTACTACCTTTTGTTTTTGTTTTTATCTCTACAATCTGTTTCGAGGCTCGAGGCACTTCCAACTGTTTCGCGGTTCGCTTATTTACGTCCTTACCTTACGCCATTACAGCCAAATCGAGGACGTACCGCTATAGGTCCGATTTACGTAGAACCATTTGCACATTGCATAGCTCCATGACAGCCTATAGTGCTGACATGGAAGATGAGTTGGCCCATTAATTCTGCACTCCAACAGAGGGTCATAGATGTGTTCATTCACACCACCGATCGTAATCGTATGGTGAAAAATCCCTTTTGAATCCTGTCCCTATCGGGATTCCCGTTTCAACTGCCGCAGCTTTAACCACTGCGACACCTGGACGGCTCTCATTTCTACTTCGCAGCCCAAAAGCGACTATCATTACCACTTAAAGCGTTAAAGAGATCCCATCCCTCACTTTTCCATATCGATAGTATTTCACTCAAATCAAGATTATGAAAATCGTAAATAAGTTTACAAATTCGACTTGACATTAAAATTGACGTAATAGTCAGTTGCCTTAAGGTGTCCACGCTAAAAAAAATTTGAACAGGTGATTTATTTGGTGATTTAAAGCTTTTTCACAAAATGTTAACCGGTTGATTAAAACCATAGTTGGTTCTATGTATATCAACTGCCATGCATTTTTTCTTAGGAGTTCCTTGTGACCCAATAAAATGTTACGAACAAACGACCACTTTAAAAGCTTTTCATCTATTTTCAAGAGTTGCTATGCTATATTTTACAGCGGTCCAGATATGATGGAAAACACTGCAGGTTTTTATTGTAGGATATTTCGTAACGGCCACCAAACGGTAATACAATATTCGAATTATGACCGCACGTATGCGAAGTATGGAACCTTGATTGCATATTGTTTATTACGAAATGTTGTCAAACTGGATTCAATTTCCGGTGAAATGATAAAGTCTAACAATTATTGACGTTCAGGTGAGGAAGATTTGAATCACACCAATTCGCTAAATTGTCAATGTCTTCTTGCAACTACTTGCCATCGCTTAGGTTATCGACCGTTCTCCATATTTTTAGATAGTCAGCAAACATTACAATGTATGAATGTAGAAGGACTTCAGTGATTGCGTCGATGAAAATAGTTAAAATTCAAGGACCAAAAATCTTGTGGAAACCCCGATGTATAGCTTGAATTGACTTAGGCCTGCTGTTTTCAATATCGATGCATTGGATGAAAGTAAGATTTGAACCATACCATAAAGTTATTTGAGAGACCAAATGCGTATAACCTTTCTAGTCCTTTACAATGGCTAATCGAGTCAAATGCCCTGACTATGTTGATGTACACCACGTCAACTTGCGAGAAATTTCTATAACTTTGCTTCAGCTATATACTCTGTGTTACAAGTGCAAATAGTTTGGGTATAGATGAAAATGTCGCCGGATGTAGGTTAATGGTTAAGAGAGTTTCTCATCACGCCGCGGTCTCGAGTTCGATTCCCGCCGTTGACCAAAAATTAACATGCAACCGGATGACATAAAAACGCGATTGTGTGTAAAAACATTCGTTGGGCTAACCACCTACAATGTGCACCATTCGTTAAAATGGTTAGTAAGGTCTCAGTTGAGACGCGGTAAGGACCGTTTACGGCCTATAAGCCATAGATTATAGATGAAAACCACGTCATAGCTCTAAATCATGATACATCACTTCTATGCCCAGTTTTGAATAATGGAGTTATTCTGATTGAATAGCATGGAAAGAGGTAGTTTCAAACTGATGTAATGTTTAAAAAAGAAACCTTATAAATGGAAGTTCGAGGTAATTGAGTTGTTTCCAATCTTCTTCTGAGAAGACTTATGCTAACTTGTAGAAATATTGGTTATCGTCTTACTATTATTTTTGTCAACTTCACTAAATATATAACCTACGATATCTGATGCTGCTGTTACCGCAAATGAGCTAAATTCGAGTCCATCTATTCATAAAGATTATTGCTGATAAATTCAAAAAGCATTATGGTATATTATTGTCAAGTTTTCTTTTTCGTAATTAACGAACGATTTATCTGCTGTCTGTTTTCTCCAATATATCGAAAAGGATAGAATAATTTCCAATCTCTATGGCAATTTTGATTTAAGAAAATCGGATTACTGAAAAATTTTCTCAATTTTATGTAGGTCTTAAATCATCAACCTTGTATATAGACTTGACAAAGATCTTCAATACAGTTGCAAATTAGACACTTGTTTCAATAATTTATGTGACAATGGTTAATGTTGGGATTCCACAGAAATGTGTGTCAGAACCTCTATTCTTTCTAATTTGGAGTTTCTGTACTGGATTTGTTTGACCATACTTCAAATAATTATAGATCAACTTAGGATGTGGTTAAGTTGCTTCTTTTAAGCGATAAAACACAAATTCAACATTTCGCGGAGATAAGCACTCAGCAATTGTTGATTGAAATGATCATTTAATGCAAGACAAGTTATTGAATTTTATTATCTAGGTATTTTGATTGATGGAAAACTTAAATGGGAAGCTCATGTCTAGTAGCACTATCTATGATTATATTGTCCGCAAAGCCTCTGTTTATAGTATATTTGATCTGCAGATCAATATGGTCTTTGTTGTTGTGAACTACTTTACAATCCTCATTCATTTGGCTAAAACATCACTCCATCAAGCAGTCGTACATGTGTGCATCTACATTACTGATCGCAATTGAAAGATGAACAATCGCGTCCTTTACGCGAATTCAATTCAGTTCTATCCGTGATTTCGATTAACTGTTTAATGATAGGTGTCAATTTTAATCCGACGATGGTAACATAATAAATCATAACTTGGAGCTTAAAATTCAAATTGCATTAATTTTAGAGAAGTAACTATTCGAACTCTTAAATGGTAGTGATCATAACACAGCAAATGGGTTGATGCATATTCTTCTTTGCAACGTAGTAATCAATGGATTATTTTAGAACTACAGAAGAACCTCTTTCCTGTTCTTCTCTAGTCTCGCCTATACAGATGATTCAGCAAAAGTTCCTGCAATAATGTATAGGTAAGCTTTTACTGTGAAAGAGTGACTCCTAAATGAGGAATTCCGGGTAGCGTTATTTAGAAGGGTCGCCCTGACCGGACGAAGATAGGGTTTGAAACTAGACTTGGTGCTATATATACTGCTGTGGTAAGACTGTGGTTAGTTTATGTATGATATGTTAGAAAATGACGAGAAGATTGAAACGTTCGGTATATATGTACATATGTCAGATCATGTTACATTTTCTCCATCTTCATTTTGTTCAAATGCTGATCAACCCGGCAATGACATCTAGGTGGCAATTAAATCGTTGGAGTTGCATTAATTCGATAATTGGTAGAAAAGCCACATGGTGATTTTTCTGGCTCATCAACGCCTCTAAGATACAATTTTAGTTTGAGCATATGATGCACGCCAGTGCTGCTAATCGACTAATCTAACTTTATAAAGCCAATACCCTCGCTTAAAATACGTTTTGATTAGTTTACTACCAGATGCTTAGAACATAAGCAACAAAATTAATCAAATTGAATCAAACATTTTTATCGTTTAACAAAATCAATTTATTCAATTCAACCGAAGATGAAAATCCATATTAAGTTGATTGATTATGGAAAAAACAAAATAAAAAAAAATCCATTTTAACTTATTTCCCAAAATATCGAAATCTTATTTTTTTTTAAGATATTGAAAATTTTATGAAGAAGAACAAAACAAAAATTCAAAATCTCCCTCGGAGCCCTAAATAATTGATAATATAACAAAAATTCCTTGTACAAGAAAATTGAATTGAAGCTGGAAGTCAATTAATTTAGTTTCGGTGGGAAAATAGCGATTTTTGTTGTCTTTGCACCTTACCTCATTTAAATTGTATAAATTTAGAGGTGAAGACTCTCGTATAGTAGCCTATATTATATTAAGCATAAGTTTTCGTTCGTTTACCATCCAATGAAATTGGATATGAAATTTTCATGAAGCAATTGAAATGAAAAATCTTATTTTTTCGTACTGTACACGTATACGAGTACAACACATATAGGCAACATCTCACTGGATAGTACGATAATTGGATTTTAATATTTAAATAAATCTTTTATTTGGCTTATTTGCACCCGCAAATGTAAGAATCCGGATCTCCGAGGGAATATCGATTTTCAAAACATTGAAGTTTATTTGGCAACGGGGAATATTAAAACTTACAAAGGTAGCCATGGAGAACTGTCGATATTCTGAGCTATTTTGTTTTTTTTTGGTCAAAACACTTCCAACTCTTTCGTGTCTTAGAGACGACCGCAAGATTTTGTGACGCAAATGTATTTGTTTATAACCTCCTCGCACGATTTAACCCATAAGTTGGGTAATGTATAAATAAATATCGATATGAAATCAGTTCATCTCGTATAGCAACGATACACTTGCCTTAGTTTCACCCTTCCTCGAAAAATTTTTAATTTAGCTTATTATTGAACGTAATGACGATGATTACGACGTTGACGAAACGTAACAGGCGGAGAGGTAAAACATTAAAAGATAACTTATTATTGGGTGGAAGAAAATCGAGAAAATCAGAGAAATTTTACAACCCCGATCCCATCCCACCTTAACGTGCAAAATATACAGTTTTTATATCATAACGTTTCATCTCTCGGTTTTCCTTGTGATTTTTCCTTTTTTTTGCGGACTCACAAATTTTTACAATGACGTCAATGTGAATATTCCAAATGTAGCGCAAAAGCTTTACTTCTCTCTCGCTCACACTAACTTACTTGTTTTTTTTGTATTTCAGAATGTGACAAGCCAGTGAGATGAAGAAGCTGAATCCTATTTAATGAAGCTGTGTGTCCCATACACATCAGACTCGGGAAAAATGTGTAGAATAAGATGAGCTTTTGAATAAGATAACATCTCAACAGAAAAAAAACGATAAGATTTGTGTAAAGTGGCAGATAAACATATCGTAACATCGATACGATAAAGGAGCTTTTTTATAATACACATTAAATATGTGAGCTTTTATTATTGTTGCCGTTATAGTATTTTATATTTTGATTATTTATTATGAAAAAACAAAACAAAAATAAATAACACAATAAAATAAATAACAACAATAAAATATAAACGAAATGTGACGGTGTAAATAAGGAGGAAGCTTTCGTTTTTCTTTTATTTTTATTTACTACACTCGCGCGCGCTCTTGTATATATTTTGGGCGAGAGTGATAAAAAATTAAGTGAATTTTATTTTATATTTTATTATGTCTATTTATTTATATTGTGTTGAGCTTTTTATTTTATTATAATTATATTAGTTTTTTGCTTGGCAGAGTGAAAGTGCTTTTATATAAATTTAAAATTAATTTTTGTTTTTATTTCTTAAGTGCGGTGAATTAGTAAATGCTTACGAGTCCCAAAATGCAGCGATCCGTACGTGTTAATGAAAATCAATTGATTATGCTGTCAGATCGAGCGCATTATGATTATTCAATGGTGAGTTGAGCTTTTATCATAATTCTTGAATATAAATTAAATAATTGAAAGCTTTCACCTAATACACATTTAAATACTTGAATACTTGAAACTTGAAACTGGAAAACTTGATAACTTAATAATTTGAAAAGTTAAATAGTTTTCACGTTTTCGAGTAAAAATAATTTGTTGAGTTCAGTTGAATGCTTTCACAAATACTTGAATATTTTAAAACTTGAATACTTAAATACTTTAAAGCTTGAATACTGAAATACTTGAAAACATGAATACTGAAAAACTTAAAAGCTTGAAACTTGAAACTTGAAACTTGAAACTTGAAACTTGAAACTTGAAACTTGAAACTTGAAACTTGAAACTTGAAACTTGAAACTTGAAACTTGAAACTTGAAACTTGAAACTTGAAACTTGAAACTTGAAACTTGAAACTTGAAACTTGAAACTTGAAACTTGAAACTTGAAACTTGAAACTTGAAACTTGAAACTTGAAACTTGAAACTTGAAACTTGAAACTAGAAACTTGAAACTTGAAACACTTGAAACTTGAAACTTGAAACTTGAAACTTGAAACTTGAAACTTGAAACTTGAAACTTGAAACTTGAAACTTGAAACTTGAAACTTGAAACTTGAAACTTGAAACTTGAAACTTGAAACTTGAAACTTGAAACTTGAAACTTGAAACTTGAAACTTGAAACTTGAAACTTGAAACTTGAAACTTGAAACTTGAAACTTGAAACTTGAAACTTGAAACTTGAAACTTGAAACTTGAAACTTGAAACTTGAAACTTGAAACTTGAAACTTGAAACTTGAAACTTGAAACTTGAAACTTGAAACTTGAAACTTGAAACTTGAAACTTGAAACTTGAAACTTGAAACTTGAAACTTGAAACTTGAAACTTGAAACTTGAAACTTGAAACTTGAAACTTGAAACTTGAAACTTGAAACTTGAAACTTGAAACTTGAAACTTGAAACTTGAAACTTGAAACTTGAAACTTGAAACTTGAAACTTGAAACTTGAAACTTGAAACTTGAAACTTGAAACTTGAAACTTGAAACTTGAAACTTGAAACTTGAAACTTGAAACTTGAAACTTGAAACTTGAAACTTGAAACTTGAAACTTGAAACTTGAAACTTGAAACTTGAAACTTGAAACTTGAAACTTGAAACTTGAAACTTGAAACTTGAAACTTGAAACTTGAAACTTGAAACTTGAAACTTGAAACTTGAAACTTGAAACTTGAAACTTGAAACTTGAAACTTGAAACTTGAAACTTGAAACTTGAAACTTGAAACTTGAAACTTGAAACTTGAAACTTGAAACTTGAAACTTGAAACTTGAAACTTGAAACTTGAAACTTGAAACTTGAAACTTGAAACTTGAAACTTGAAACTTGAAACTTGAAACTTGAAACTTGAAACTTGAAACTTGAAACTTGAAACTTGAAACTTGAAACTTGAAACTTGAAACTTGAAACTTGAAACTTGAAACTTGAAACTTGAAACTTGAAACTTGAAACTTGAAACTTGAAACTTGAAACTTGAAACTTGAAACTTGAAACTTGAAACTTGAAACTTGAAACTTGAAACTTGAAACTTGAAACTTGAAACTTGAAACTTGAAACTTGAAACTTGAAACTTGAAACTTGAAACTTGAAACTTGAAACTTGAAACTTGAAACTTGAAACTTGAAACTTGAAACTTGAAACTTGAAACTTGAAACTTGAAACTTGAAACTTGAAACTTGAAACTTGAAACTTGAAACTTGAAACTTGAAACTTGAAACTTGAAACTTGAAACTTGAAACTTGAAACTTGAAACTTGAAACTTGAAACTTGAAACTTGAAACTTGAAACTTGAAACTTGAAACTTGAAACTTGAAACTTGAAACTTGAAACTTGAAACTTGAAACTTGAAACTTGAAACTTGAAACTTGAAACTTGAAACTTGAAACTTGAAACTTGAAACTTGAAACTTGAAACTTGAAACTTGAAACTTGAAACTTGAAACTTGAAACTTGAAACTTGAAACTTGAAACTTGAAACTTGAAACTTGAAACTTGAAACTTGAAACTTGAAACTTGAAACTTGAAACTTGAAACTTGAAACTTGAAACTTGAAACTTGAAACTTGAAACTTGAAACTTGAAACTTGAAACTTGAAACTTGAAACTTGAAACTTGAAACTTGAAACTTGAAACTTGAAACTTGAAACTTGAAACTTGAAACTTGAAACTTGAAACTTGAAACTTGAAACTTGAAACTTGAAACTTGAAACTTGAAACTTGAAACTTGAAACTTGAAACTTGAAACTTGAAACTTGAAACTTGAAACTTGAAACTTGAAACTTGAAACTTGAAACTTGAAACTTGAAACTTGAAACTTGAAACTTGAAACTTGAAACTTGAAACTTGAAACTTGAAACTTGAAACTTGAAACTTGAAACTTGAAACTTGAAACTTGAAACTTGAAACTTGAAACTTGAAACTTGAAACTTGAAACTTGAAACTTGAAACTTGAAACTTGAAACTTGAAACTTGAAACTTGAAACTTGAAACTTGAAACTTGAAACTTGAAACTTGAAACTTGAAACTTGAAACTTGAAACTTGAAACTTGAAACTTGAAACTTGAAACTTGAAACTTGAAACTTGAAACTTGAAACTTGAAACTTGAAACTTGAAACTTGAAACTTGAAACTTGAAACTTGAAACTTGAAACTTGAAACTTGAAACTTGAAACTTGAAACTTGAAACTTGAAACTTGAAACTTGAAACTTGAAACTTGAAACTTGAAACTTGAAACTTGAAACTTGAAACTTGAAACTTGAAACTTGAAACTTGAAACTTGAAACTTGAAACTTGAAACTTGAAACTTGAAACTTGAAACTTGAAACTTGAAACTTGAAACTTGAAACTTGAAACTTGAAACTTGAAACTTGAAACTTGAAACTTGAAACTTGAAACTTGAAACTTGAAACTTGAAACTTGAAACTTGAAACTTGAAACTTGAAACTTGAAACTTGAAACTTGAAACTTGAAACTTGAAACTTGAAACTTGAAACTTGAAACTTGAAACTTGAAACTTGAAACTTGAAACTTGAAACTTGAAACTTGAAACTTGAAACTTGAAACTTGAAACTTGAAACTTGAAACTTGAAACTTGAAACTTGAAACTTGAAACTTGAAACTTGAAACTTGAAACTTGAAACTTGAAACTTGAAACTTGAAACTTGAAACTTGAAACTTGAAACTTGAAACTTGAAACTTGAAACTTGAAACTTGAAACTTGAAACTTGAAACTTGAAACTTGAAACTTGAAACTTGAAACTTGAAACTTGAAACTTGAAACTTGAAACTTGAAACTTGAAACTTGAAACTTGAAACTTGAAACTTGAAACTTGAAACTTGAAACTTGAAACTTGAAACTTGAAACTTGAAACTTGAAACTTGAAACTTGAAACTTGAAACTTGAAACTTGAAACTTGAAACTTGAAACTTGAAACTTGAAACTTGAAACTTGAAACTTGAAACTTGAAACTTGAAACTTGAAACTTGAAACTTGAAACTTGAAACTTGAAACTTGAAACTTGAAACTTGAAACTTGAAACTTGAAACTTGAAACTTGAAACTTGAAATTGAAACTTGAAACACTTGAAACACTTGAAACACTTGAAACTTGAAACTTGAAACTTGAAACTTGAAACTTGAAATTTGAAACTTGAAACTTGAAACTTGAAATTTTCAAGAGCTTTATATTGTATTTAGTATATATACCATTATAGATGAGGGTTTCATTTTTAAGTTCAATACCTCGAGATAGAACGGAAAGGTGTTTCATGGAGGATGGAATAATTTATGAGATATACATAATCGTGGTTTTGTAACTTTAATTGGCTATATCTTACTACACAATTATTTAAAAAACTTTTAAAGTTCTTTAATATTTAAATTAACCTTTAAAAGCCAAATACTGCATTGCCCTTCATCTAATTTAGTTGAGCAAATTGATTATTTTGATTGATATTTATTTTACATGAACTCTTATGCAACGGAATTTTCTCTCATAAACTATGTATAAAATACATGTTTATAAACTGCACGAATGTAATAAATATTTATGTTCGATGCAAATTCGTATTTAATTTATGAAAAGCGAACTATATGTAACATCATAAATTTATCAAATTAAATTCCAATAAAATATACACAAGACTACTTCAACCATAAACATAAACTATTTCTATGTAAATACATAAAAAAAACTGACCTAACACAGTTCTATGTTAGATTTAATTTCATATTCAAATCAAATTTGCTGTAGCAATATTTATGTAGCGCATATATTTTATGTTCAATTATTTCCATTAAATTGAATCTTCCATTTGCCAGACGAACTGTAACAACCAATTTTGTACAACATACATACATGTAGATACATAATTTGTTGAAAATTGGATTTGAATTTAGTTATTGGGAATATGTTTGGTGAATGTCGATATACAACATACACGTTAGTTTCGGCGTCGTTTCCAATTAGACATCATGAGCAGGCAAGATTTTTTAATTAAAATCGAAAAACATTTGTTAAGCATCTTTAAAAGCTTATTTTGAATTGAGTGACAGTGTGTATAATGCGTAAGTATTATATGTAACATCCCACATAAAATCTCTTTCACGATGTATATATATATATATATCTATATATATATATATATATATATATATATATATATATATATATATATATATATATATATATATATATATATATATATATATATATATATATATATATATATATAATCACGTTCGATATCAGTTTATATGGTATACACTCGTACGTCAGGTAGTTAGGTTATATTCGAGGTTTGATTTTTGTGCTCTTTGTCTATATATCGATTTTTGTTCTTATGTGGAAGCTTTTTTCCATTACAAAAACGGAAAACTCAAGAACAAACGAAACGGAGAAAATTGATTATTGTTTGCTATTTTTAAGGGATATTATCTCGTTTAAGAGGCCACAAAACAATCATCGAGTGGCAAAGGATGGAAAATACAATTATTTTTCTTAAAGAAAATAATAAATTATTTTTTGTGACGTCTTGTTGACTTTTGAGTGAGGATAATTGGCGATATTTTTTGATGTCAATAGTAATTGTTGGCGTTTTTGTAAGTGTGGTCCACGTTTTAATCTAATTTGAATGTGAGAGCGGTTCTCGTCTTTCACATTTTTTACGATAAATGTACTACTTAGCTTTAATTAAATTATATTGAAACCCTTTAATACAAATTTGGTATATTTGTTATTCACAGCACGTATTCCAAATAAAACGATGATGATGTTGCTGATGTGCTGATTTTCTAGCAATTTGAGCGATAATATCATACAAAATTCATTATGTCATATTACAGCTCAAAGTGTATTGTGTATTATATAAGATTCGTATACAAATTTCATTAGACTGACATACTCAGTATACACATATATTATGAATAAATTAAAGATGTTTAATATTTATATGAACATGTAATAATTAATCGGATTATAAATTAGAGCTTTCACGAAAAGTTGAATAAGTATTGCTCTTCCGTATAAATTAAGAACAGATCACGTATTATCTGTATATAAGTCATAATGAACATCCTGAGCCAATTTATACACAAGAAAAATAATCAATGAACGACCAACATCTTATCCCTCTCTTAAAATATATAGTATACGCATTCCATGAAGAAGCACCACAAAACAAAGCAATAAAATTGAGATTAATGAGTTAATTAAAGACCAATATAATGTGGTAATTTTGAAGTCATTAATTTTTATGAATACGAAAATAAAAATAATAACCAAATATAGCCTCAAAGTTCGAGAGACACACATACATACATAAACAAGCAGAAAAAGCACAGGAACTAGAGAGAAACGTTTGGTGAACAATAAAGAAGCTCATCGAAATAATTTACCAAAAAAACTTTTTTTTGTTATTCACGTTCGTATATATTGACTTTTAGATTGATAAATTATTCATTATCCCCAGTTCTACCTGTTTTATATTGTGTGCTTTCGCTCAACCCACCCCCTACCCCACCACTTCACAAATTTTGGATATAAATGTTATATTGTACGGTATAGTATCCAAAATCATTAAATCAATATCAAATGTAACGATGATACTGTACATTTTTTTGACGAGTGTCATATCATTTATAGTCACATCGATAAATTGATTGATATTATGTTGGAGAGTGCTAAGCACGTTTGATGATATAATTTGATATAATGTGTGGCCAGTTAGTACACTTGATTATGACATTGATATGCAATCAAACACTCTATCGATGGATGCATATGACATTACAACTTAATTTGGAGTTAACAACGATAAATGTTGTAAAGCTTCGTAGAATCGGATAACTTGATCTGAGTGTCGAGGCTTAAATTTCTTTCTAAGACGTTTAAAGCTTCGTTGATGTAATGACGTGAACCGATTCTAAACTCAATTGGCTGGTGTTATGTATGTCTCAAACGAAATCTAGAATGGGTTTGATCTGTACCGAACCCAGTTTTAAACTTATATTCGCATACGGTTGTATAGAATTAAAACCCTTCTATACGGTTGAATAGAATCCTCTTGAATAATAGTATTGATAAATTTTATAATTTCCGAAGAAATTCGCTTTGATTATCATTGACCTTTTCTAGAACACCCCTCTTATTGTTATTATTAGTATGTGGCCTTCTTAAATCTCCCGTATCATGATCCAAAATGTTTTCCGTTTTGAGAGTCAGTGTTGAACAAACGGGTTTTGTTGTCAAAAACCTGCTGTTTGGTATAGTTTAATACAAATTTTGAAGTCACCAAAATCAAACCCATTTAGTCACTTTTTTATGGTCATCTGAACTAAGCTTGAATCTTCTGCTTTAGTTGTTGCATTGTTGCTGCACTCCAGAAGCTGAACATCATCTGAACTTAAAAGCATTATTTGAGGTTATTAAAATAAGTCAAAATGAGGCTTTGCCTGTGTAAGCATTTTGGATTTTTGGTTTATCCTGTCCATCTTTTATTTTCTAAAACAGTTTAGTGATTGACTTGATTTCACAAAGCCTCAGATGATTATGCACTCATTGCCACCTACGGACATATGGCACTGTTAGAATTCATAGGTGCGCACTGCTGCCTTAGAAAAATTGGAAAAGTTTAGACTAAAGTATAGGTATGTGATAGCTGACTAAACCGAATTCGGTCAAAATCCGGATAGCCGCAAACAAAGTAGATGGCGTCATCTTCATTTTAAAGACTGCTCTCACATCTTGAGATAGACCAATGTGATGAAGATGATTTTTAAATCCACCACGACCAGTACGGATTTCCACCGACTCCTTTATTAGGAATTCTTTTAAAGACAGTGTATTCTTTGATAACTTTAAGTCGGGTTCCCCAACACGACTAGTTTATTACCAATGAAAGTGAACCACATTTTCCTAAATAATCAGCAATTTTTCTATATTCGACGTCACAATGAGGAGGTACCCACATGACTGATTATATTATTATAGAACAAAGGATCCTTAAAAAGTTTTTAAGTAGTTTAGTGATTACTCAAAACATTGCCCTGTTATCACAGAAAATGATACGTTTGTCTACGACAACGAGAGTAAAAGCGAGACTTAAACTGGTTTAACTCATCTTACACCATTTTATGACTAAATTTAGACAAACTTCCCGGAATTATCCAATTGATAGAAGATTGCCCTAATCGTAAATCACGACTAATCACTAATCGAATAAGTTCTTTTTTTTTCTTTTTAACGGTTTTTACAGGCCATTGTTGGCCTGTACCGTGTCAACAATCTGACTCCAACGGTTTCGATCACGAGCCAGATCGAAAGCAGTTGGAAGATGCCAGATCTACGCCGTGGAACCGTCGTGGCCGACAGCGACCTCTTCGCCTACCGAAAGGCGGTTCTCCTTTTAGAGATCGCTGTATCATTCGTTTCGGATCAGAACGCAGAACGTGACCGAGCCAGCGTATTCGCTGTCCTTTGATTTCATGCACGATATCAGGAATTTGCATTAAATTCCTGATCTCGTGATTGAATAGAACTCGGTATGTGCCATCAACGTCGCGTTTTGGGTAATATATCACACGCATGATTCTTCTCTCGAATGTTAGAAGCCATCTTTCGTACTCATCCGTCAAGGTCCAACTATCACATCCATACATGACAACGGGTCTAATCAACACTCTGTACAGTTTCAGCTTATCTGTATTTGCAAGATATTTTGATTTCAGAAGTGGACGTGGAGGATACAAAGCCCGATTGCCAACGGCAAGGCGAACCTTGATATCCTCTCCCACACTATTATCGTGAGCAATGAGAGATCCAAGATACTTGAATCTCATTACTCCTTCAAACGTGTGGTTTCCACTACTGAAATCACTTGCGTCTTGGTCTCGAAAACCAGAGATCAGATATTTGGTTTTTGACTCGTTGATTTTGAGACCAACAGAAGCTGAACACTGTTCCAGTGGATCAAGTATCTCTTTCACTCCGTTGCCATTTAATCCAATCACACAGATATCATCTGCATAAGCAAGAAGTTGATTGGATTGTCGGAATAAGATGTTGTCCTGAGGTGTTTCACTTTTACGAAGGATGTATTCCAACATGAGATTAAAAAGTATCGGGGACAGCGCATCTCCTTGTCGAACACCGGAATTGATTGCAAAAGTTCTCGATAGCCTGTTCTCAACTTTGACACAGCATTGTGACTGCGTTACTGTCATTTTACACAGATGTACATATTTTTTCGGTATTCCTAAATATTCAAGCGCATACCATAGGCTCTCTCGGTTGATTGAGTCATAGGCCTGCTTGAAATCTAGGAATACCTGGTGTACATCGCGAGATGTTTCGTAGTACTTGGAAAGAATCATCCGTAGCGAAAAAACTTGATCAGTGACTGACCGATTTGGACGGAATCCTCCTTGGTAGTCACCGACAATTTCCTCCGCTATAGAGGAGTAATTATTCCCAAGATAACGTATGACAGTAACTTATCTGAGAGCTATACCGCGATAGTTCTCGCATTTCATGCGATCACCCTTTTTGAATATTGGGCATAACGCGGCCACTTTCCATTCGTCAGGCATAGAATGTACTTGCCACTTGGAGATCATGTGCGATCGCAAAGTTCATCATTCTTTCCCCATTTTCGGTCGCAGTTTCTTGTCGGGAGTACGGACCTATGTTGTTACATAAGTCGGTCTGATTTCTGCCAGCTCTAGCATTAAAGTCACCAATCACCAATCTGATATCGTGCTCAGGTATAGAGCCCATCAGATTATCCAAATTATTGTAAAATGAGTCTTTATCTTGGGGTTGGCTTACATCAGTGGGCGCATGTACACATACAATTGACAGGTTGGCTAATCTCATGTGCAAGCGAAGCTTACACATTCGATTATCGACTGCTTGGAAGTCCAACGCAGCCTGTTTTACCTGTGGCTACATGACAAAGCCAACTCCAAGATTTCCGAGGTCATCTCCACTGTGTAGCAACGTATAGCCTTGGGACGCATGGACTCCATTTTTAGGCCATCGAGTTTCTTGGAGCGCTACGAGTTCCGGCCAATACTCCTTCATACATGTGATAAGGCCGTCCAACGGGCCAGGTTTTCTTAGTGACTAGTCCACGTGCTGATCCTCAATCTCGTATCCGGGTACTTAAGCGGGGGATCATTGTTTTTTAGGCGGTATCCGATTTTTTTTTTGTTGACATTTTTAACTGTTATTGTTTTTTAATTATAATATAAATTCAATAAGTTCTTTACAGGGCAATAATTGTTTCATACTAATTGTTGCGACAACGGATCAAAGTAAGCCGCTTAAAGCACTAACCATTTGGTTAAAATGTTAGGTCCAGATACACTTTCTTTATCTAATTTTTCTAGTTATCTCTTTACAGTTAAATTAAATCGTATAAAGATATTTCATACCGTTTCTTTAATATACTATTTAAATCTCTTCGAGGAGTGGTGAGAGCTTTTATATTTTTCCATCCCATCAAAATAAATAAAAAGGATAAACAAACCTCAGCTACATGGATGGTACTATATAAAGTCTATATAATCGGTTGAACAACTTTATATCATTTTGTACACAAAGACTGAACAGCAAAAGTACACCAGCACAAGTTTAGTTCTATTTGACTATGAAACCCGATTTTTTGTTCATTTATTTTTTACATTTTTTTTGAGCTTTCGTTCTGTTCTATTTGTGTTAGCACAACAATAAATGTCTTGTTCAAACACCGACCAACTCTAAACATAAATACAATCCTTTTTTGGTACCAAAGCTTTTCTTGTGTATGTACATAAATTACATGAACATTTTGAACTTTTCAGAAGAAGTGTGACGAGTCTTCGTTGGTGGAGTGAAGGTGTATATGAGGAGTGTTTGATATTTATACATTACAATTTGGTACATGATATATGAAATGATGATAAAATTAAAATCGAACATCTACACATTATATCCCACACATAGACACACTCACACACAGAGATGATAAATAAAATCATTTGGGTGTTGTCGTTTATATTTAAGAAGTTTATACATTTTCTAAAAATAAAATAAGCTTTGAATGACCTAGATTACAAAAACAACCTAATTGTGTGAGAAACACAAAATTATACTTTTGCCTGTATAATAACCGGAGACGTGCGATATTAAATATCGGCAATAAGATACCTGGAATGCGGTCGCTCTCATTCCCAAATGGGATTTTCGCCATTTTTGTTGTTGTTGTTGTTGTGTGTGTGTGTGCCGAACTTAATACTTTTTTTTAAAAGTCTTATGATTTTTTGTGTTACGTTTTGTAATGGTAATTAGAGGAGCTTTTTTCGCCTAAATCGTTTTAGTAACACTGAGTTGAGTTAATAATTTGTGATGAAGACACGTTTCGATATGAACTTTTTGTATCGATCGAGAAAAGCACGAGCTTAATACAAAATAAATATATAAAAAATTTGGAAAAAAAAATTATTTCGTTCTTGTGTAAATAAAATAACATTTCTCGGTTTTTCATCTGCATATTAAAAGCACAAAAAATGATGTTGATAATGTGAAAAATTCTGAAAAGTATCAATTTTCTCAATATACTCGGTATATATAGAGAATGTGTAACTGGAAACAACTTTTCCAATATATATGTTGTATGTAGTCGTATGTGCTATTAACACACACATTCATGAGTTTATTGATTTTCAATCGAGCTTTTTGTTATAATTTTGGAATACACTAACTTTCTGAATTATTCATTAGTTCAGTTTCGTATATTTAATGGGAAAACTTTACCAACATCTTTATATTTATAAACTAGTACATGCACGTATGTACATACATAAAGACATATACGAGGGCGGAATGAGAAGTCTGGTCGAAACAAGGAATAATATTTTCGGCGAAAAAAAATATATTTCAATCCCTGATGCCGTTTAGCTCGATACATTTGGTTCAACGATTTTCCAATTTTTCGGAATCAGGAAATAGTCGCAGGAGCAAAATATGGCGGATATAGAAGCAAGTCGAAGCGCAATTCATGAATTTTGGCCATATATACTACAAACGTGTGCACCCGTGCATTGTCTTGATGGAAGAGAACTTTTTTCTTCGCCAAATGCGTTTTCTTTAAAAACGTCGTTGAAACGGTTCAATAAGTTGCACTGTTCTCTCCTTTCGAAGGTAATCGATGTGGATTATGCCGCGTGCATCCCAAAAAACTGTGGCCATCGACTTGCCTTTTTCGGCGCAGATTTGCCATTAGCAATTCTTTATTTAGGCTGTTTTTTGGTCTTCGGTGTATAATGATGGATCCATGTTCCATCCACAGCTATCAAATTAATTTTATTTCACTTGAACATCTCCAAACCTGCTGCTTAAGTTGTCATACGTGAGCATTTTTGGTCGATTGTAACCCATCGCGCGGATAGCTTTTTTATATTCTTATATTGAGTACACATTCCTCTGAGATACCTACTATCTCAGCTATCCCAGTTTCACTCTGCGGTCTTTTAATACAGTATCATGGAATTTGTCCTGGTGACTTTATTTGGGTGTCCTGAATGTTCGGCATCAGTAAACCACTTGCAAATCATTTTAATCGATGTTGGTGAGTCCCCATATTATTTATCAAGCTTTGTTTTGGTTTGTGTACTAGGTTTCCCACGCAAAAACAATGGATTGTCAGTTTTCAATGGCTGTCAAAACTGAACTAAAATTATTTAATTTGGTCTAGTGACAGATTATAATACAGCGATAGTGGTGTCCTCCATTGCAATTTCACCAAACTTCTCACTCCGCCCTCGTATATATGGAGACAAAAAGTTGTTGCATTTCTAAAGTGAACATCCAATTCCCGATGGAATGCTACAACAGTCGAATTGGTGTACATAGCTATATAATGCTACAGTTTGTCAGTGATTTTTGACACATTTGAAAATAGTTTTCAAACAATTCATAAGCTTTTATCAATTCCCAGAACACACATACTATTTACGATATGTGCTTTTATACTTTGTGTCGACAAAACTTTGTAATAATAATTTAGTTTAAATAAAACAAAGCTTTTTACGAGTTGGTTGATTGAACATAAAAATATTACTCGTCTGGGTCCAATTTAAGCATTTGATGGGGAAAAATGATTTCGATGTTTTATTTTGTGTAATAAAACTTGCTTCAAAACACAATCATAGTTGATGTGCTTTTTAAAGCATTAACACATCATTAACTGAATTTCTCTAGTAAGCTTTAATAACCTTCGAGGTGTTTGTGTCATTATTTTCAAGGAGTAGTTATAGTCGAATAATATGTTCCTTATATCTGAAAACCAGAATAGGAACAAACAAGATCTATCGCGTTCGTTCTGAGCCAACAGCAGCGTCGGTCTATTAGACTATGCGAAGACTAGTAAAAACCTAATCGTTACTCCATCAACTATCTTTAAATTGTTATTATTGTTTTATTCCTTTACATGCTATAGCCACTCAATATTCACAAAAATTGTTGGAGCTACTCAGCCTTATTTTTTAAAGGTTGTTCAACTCGGATTTGCTGATATCTAGAAATTGATTTTATTCATCAAGAAAGAGATTTTTTTTTAATCCTGGAGCTTTACACCAATATGTAATCCATTTTAATGACACATGGTGCTTTGTCATCACTTCACAATCTTCTCTTACCACCCGGCAAAACGTTTTTGGTCAAATAATGACTGTGATGTACCACCAGGAGATTCATCAACAGGATCAGTCCCTTTTTTTCAACATGCCTTGGCTTCTGACATAATAGTTATCCTATTCATGACTGTTACTTGGTTTATCGAGTTTAAACAACTCCAAACCAGTTTTGAGTCAAACCTTTGCTTGCCCTGATTTCCTTTAAATCTGTCAGTCAGCAGTTCGATAGAATATAAATCGTTGCGCTATTTAAAGATTTGGTTAGACTGTTAGTACATATCTGTATCGTATGCATTTGTGCTTGAAATACTCCTGTCTCTATTCCAACGTTTACCTTTGATCCGTTTGTATACCATATTTTATGCTTCTGTTTTTATGAGATCCATTATTGACATCACTCACCCCAGTTAAGATGTTCAATATAAAAGGCTGGTGGAATTCAACTTCAATCGGTATTCAGTGGATACGTGAATTTCAACCAGGATTTTTAGATGACCCATTAAATAACTTATTTTCAGGTGCAGTGTATGCAACCCTAATGGGACGTCCATATGTGCAGTAAAACCAATCCAAGTAATACCAATCCAAGCTATGAGTTGTACTTTATTGAATGATCTTTGTGCATTTAACACTTAGGTCTTTAGATATACCAAACCAAGTAGACACCTATGCTATGAGTCTGATTATGATTAATTATGAACAGTACATCATCAAAGAATGCAATTCTAAAGGAAAATCTTTTAACCGGCTAAAAAGAATCTGTTGCTTTGTTATAAACCTTAATGTTATGTTAATTCCAAGCCACATTCTGATCTCTGCGAGGAGTCATTCTATCCTAAATATTTGAATTTTTTGTAAAATGGATCGTGGTGTCATTCATAACGGAGGACCTATATGTAACAACTTGTTTGACATCATCACTGATTTATTTCTACATGCGGATTATAATCAAATCAGACGCATATTTATGTACAGAAAATCCATTGTTGCTTAAAAAATCGCTTCACGACCTTAAATGGTGACTGACTTATCTCCTAATTTACTGGAATGTGAAATCAATTTTGTTGTGGTGCTTGTCCCTTATAATTTCCACTGATCAACCAATGTAGTAGAAAGTACTATTGAAAGTTTCCTCTATTATAAGACTATTTGCTTTGGGTTGGAGTGGTATGCAATTTTAAAGTGGATGGCAATTTTATAATAATGCCGCACCCTTCGCGTTCTTGCGTCGTATATTTAAACACTTTCAGTGATTTAGAGATGTAACTACCTTTTACTAAATCATACGTGGGCACCCTCATATACCTTTTATGATATTTAGACATCCCTCAAGTGCATGTAACCGAAAGTACTTCTTACCTATTATAAACTCTGTGGTGATTTTATCACTGTTCCTGGAATAGTTCCTGGAATATCATGGCCTAATATGTCCTAACACTATTTAAATGTTGTTTAACACAGTTATTTGCTTTGGAATTACAAGTCGGAAGAGCTTTAATATAATGTAATAAGCTTTAGCCCACAAAAGTTATATTATTTAAGAGTGCCATATTGTAGTTGGGTTTCATTTAGACTGGGAGTTTCATGATAAAGCATTTTAATAATTTTTTGATAGATATTGTTTCTAAATAGCCAGATTAGAACGCTGACTGAGGAAACCATATTTATTGGTAGTGTGCCTATGTCAATGAGTTTGAACCATATGTTCGTGTTGTTCGAGACCTAACGAATTTTATTTCTGACTGTTTCCATTCGGACACGTTTGAACAGATTAGGAAGAAGATCAAAAACTATATCAAATGTAACTCAAATAATCGGAAATTCCTGTTAGTGGAGTTGGTTTGCGAACTTGAAGTACTGGTTAAAACCGGTGCCGGCCCCATTTCAAATAGCTGGTTGTGACAGCGATGCACCGTCGAAGATCTTATGAATTAAATATTGTTTGCGGACGGCATCTCAAACGATCAACAAATACTTGTATGTGAGGGGGTCGATTGGAGAATCGGAAAACGGTTTTCTGGGACTTCAAACACCATGAACTTACTGATTATAACCTAAATAGCCCTATATTGATTTGTATAACAGCTCAGTTGACTCAATTTAGTATCTGGTGACAAAAACAGTGTGTGCAATCCAAATTTTAAAACATGATACCCATACGAAGCGAGAGATATAAAGTTCCAAATAACAGATATGAATCAAATTATGACTGATGGTTCACTTCGTTCATATAGTCAGTTGGTATAGTTGACAATTGAAACATTTTGATGAACTGTTCACAATGCAATGAGAAACTCATTAGTCTTACTCGTGTATGTCAAAGGGAGTTATTAAAAGCTTTCAGCATTAAGCTTTAATCGGGAATATAGTACATCAACTGTTGGCAGTGGCATTTTGGAAGATTGAGTGGTGCCAATTACCTGTACATATACCTCGAACACCTAGGTGCGGTGCTGTTTCAGTGAAAATTTGATTGTGCAGAACGGAGACAGGTAGAAAAAGTTTGACGTAAACTTTGTGTATGAGTTTGATAATGAAATGTACTGCGTCAGTCTCTTCTTGTTAGTGTTAATTTTGTTCCATACACTATAGTGACTTTTCGTTCCTTATATTCAATAAGAAAGTGATAGTTTAAGTTTATATTTTTTAATCATAACAAAATCGATTTGATTAAATAAAAAAGCTCTTCTCTATTGATAAGATACACAATTATGGTTTGCTATGGTTTTTAATCCACTTCGTCTACTATACTCGTAGGTTATGCTTTTAGGCTATTATATCTAATTGAACGTTGATTTTATTATTATAAGCTCCTAGAAGCTTTTACATTTCTATTCGTAGGACTTATCTTCTATCATGCGGTTGATTGCTTTTATTTTCACCAGGGAATTTTCATCAACTTGTCTTTTGTGATTTTTGTGGGCATATAGGCAGAACAATACGTCATTATGTTTCTATAAATATATATTATATATCTCATTCATATAATGCTTTTGTTGGCTTCCATTAATTTTTTTTCCCCCACAGTATTTTATTTTCCCGCGCATTTTTATTTTTAACTTTAAACAATAAAAATAAAAACTGCGACTTCTGTATGCCAAAAAAACTGATAAAGTTCGTCTTTCCATATATGTACGTTTACATTCGAACGGATTTTTTGCGTTGAATCAATTTCATCGCATCAATGAGCTTTTTGTTTAATATCGGTATACTTAACGCCGGTTCAAAATGTTGGCACAAAATTGATTTTTTATTTATTTACTTGCAGCGTGGATATCTGTACAAGAAAAATAGCAGCAAATGGCAAATGAGATGGTTTCTATTGTATCAGGTAAGTTCTTGAACTCTGACATAATATATATATTTCGAATTCCGATCACATATCACACTTATATATGCTTATACCTACATGTGTACACCATCCGTACAAAAATACCGAAAAAATAAATATTTCATGTGGAAAATTATAACCGGAAAAGCTGTTTTGTTGTTGGTCTTATTTATATATTTATTTAGTGAGCTGCAAAAAATTTCCGTACGACACACACACACACACACACACACAAATCCAAAAAACGACAAAGAAACCAATTTCCCATCTCCACTTTTATGTATTGTATATGTACTCGTACATAAACATTTCCTATTTCCACAATTCTATTAAACATGTCGTAACGGAAAAAATAACGTTTTTTTAATATTATTAACGGAACAAATATATACATCGTACAGCAATAAAAAAAAGCTCTCGCCAGCTTTTTACATATACACACACATGTATGTACAGTTTAGCTTGCGTGACAAATTGTAAATTGAACAAATTAAGTTGTTATGGATTTACCAGTTTATTATTGTTGTTATTTGGGTTGGAAGCTTTTATCACCCCTATCTTGTGGTGAAGCTTTATTTAAAAAAAAAAGTTGCGAGTATATAATTTTATTGGTTTTTAAAATTTGTTTCGAAACCACACTGATATATATTATCACACTGTAATATAGTTTATATTGTGGAAGGTTATGATCTAAATAGTATTGCAGTGACACAATGTCAAGGTTAAATAGATGTAAGATGGGTGAAATCATTTTCTTTTAACTGGCGCTACATCACTTGAACGAGATTTGTTTTAATCCCAATTGGAGGCATTTCACTGTGACATGCATAGCCTAGCCTAATAAGGTCATGCATGATTCACAATCTTGATTGTTTATCGATAGCTTTCAGTTTCTTCTGATCAGCAATACTTTTTGTAGCAATACTTTTAGGAGACTATCTTCTTACCGTGCTCATAAATTCCATGCAAATAATGGACATTAAGTATCACGGGATAGACGCTTTGAAAATGCTTCTAATCTGACCCTACAACAAATTGAGTGAGAACAGAATATTTAGCCTCCCGCCTCAACTAAAACCTTTCGTACCGCTAATATTGGTGCACATTATAGATGGCCAACACAACGAATACCAGCACACAATCACCCTTTTTATGACATCCGGTACTTGCTTCAAATATAAAATATGATTGCCCGAGAGAATGGGTTCACAATTCAGTTGGGTAGTAATGAAAATTGTCTAGGTACATATTTTATTTTTTGAGCTAGAAATCTGCCTTGAGAGCGTATCGGGGCATCGAAGAAGCGTTTAATAACGCTTCTTTCTGTGCAATTATCTCTGCAGTTGAAAGACATGGCATGCAGACCGCACCTATTTAGTGGTTTATTGTCATATTTGGGCCAAGGTGAACACCCGAAACGGATGTCCTCAATGTTGAGTTCTGTCTTCGTTATTATTGTGGCTTGTGGTTTACTCACTTCTAGTCCAGTTAAACGAGAACGGATTTGACTGTCAGATTTATGCCGATGACAATGCCATAATACTGGTTGGTATAACTACACGGATATCTGATCACATAAAAATAGTGATGAACATAGTTGTAGCCTAATGTGGTGATTAGGTCTATTAGACAACTTTTTGGAAAACTAAACGAAAGATTACCTGGCAAAAAACACATGGAAGAGAAATGCAATAAAGTATGTGACATCGAAATGCTAGCTGTCATTTAACATAGGGTTTGAAACACAGACTCGTTTGACACTCTTATTTACTGGCCTAGAACATTGAATGGCGTTAGCAGGAAACCTCTAAAGTGCCTTCAAAGACTTTTTTATCCAGACAAATCGTGGGAAAATATGCACAAAACACTAACTGCCATTCTTGAGATCATTGTGGATTTGCTGTTGATTGATCGTTGAATCAGAAGCTGTGCAGTGCAAACAGCCACGCGTGTACTATAGGCAGAGATAATCAATTTAGCCCTTCTGGATCTAACTGCCCACTTACCATGGAACATTATAGTGTCATAGCACGTTTTCGGGAAATTGTTTCGTTTAATTATTACCGAAAAGCACAAATGGGACTACAACAGCCCATACTACCAACTGCTTGGTATGTATGCTGCTGTCATTCAAGTGGAAATAGTTGCAATTTTGAGAGCAGTATTCCTTTTATTATTGGCAGATTGCTGTAAGGATTTTTGACCATTGATATCGATCGGTGGTGTGAATCAAAACATATATGATCCTCTGTTGAAGTGCAGAATTAAAGGGTCGAGCCTTCTTTCATGTCAGTACTTTAGACTAGCATGGATCTATGCAATGTACATATGTTTCTACGTAAATTGGATCTCTAGCTGTACGTCTTTGTTGTTGAAATTCATATTAAGAATTAGCTGTACGTCTTTGATTTGGCTGTAATGGTGCAAAGTAGGACATAAATAAGCAAACTGCGAAACACTGGACAATGTATAGTTAAACACGATGCTAGCCATATCCAAGGTTTGCACCTATCTGGTATAACCAAATACAGCATCTCAAGATGAAATGAAACCATTTTAACTAAATTAGGCACACTTGTTGATTTCTTAAGATTTCTGGAATTTATACATAATTCCGCCCGTATACATTAAAGTTTTCAAACTGTTCGAATGATACTATGCCAGTCGTCAACCAATAAATATTGTAAAATTGACCAGGTCTGATGAACTGAATGGGTGATGATATTCATAAGTCTTTGAGTGCAGAATCCATCGGCCGATCCATCTTCCAGTATAGTGTTATAGGTTGGTTTAGAGTTGAACGTCCTCTATTAAGTCTCGAAATCAATGAAGAAAAAATGTTAGAAAGCTTCTTATTTGAAATCTGTTAGAATACTTCACTGTTAAGGATAACTGGAAAAGACGAGTTTTTGGAGTGAGGTAGAATATGTAATTGATGGGAGAACACAAGCATTTAAACAATAAAAGCTGACCAATTACGCTCTCTCCATGGAAAGGGACAACAAGGATATGGTTTTTCTATACTAACTGATCATGGTCGTTTCAAAAGTCATCTTCATCGTATGGGAATTGTCAGTGATACTGTATGTGGTGAATGCCTTGTGGTAGTTGATGATAGCTACGACTTCATCACTAGTTGTCCGGCTTTCGATCGCATGAGATCCCATGTTCAATTCCATCAATATTTTTGTACATCTACTGCCTTTGCTGGCTTGGTTCAACCTACACCAGTTTGCGAGGTTTGCACTATGGGTGCTTTATGGTTTTAATCCGGAACCTTTAAGATCAACATAAATAATAACAATATAATAATAAAAATTAAAGACTGACAGTTTTAAATTAACTACTTATTTTTCCGATGTTTGGTCTTAGTAAGTGACTGCTGTGTGATTATGTAACATGAAGGCACACACAGACGATTTCTTGTTTTCATTACGAATGAGAGGCTTTTGAGGCAAGTGAGGCAAGCCTAAATTTGAGATGGATATGAAGACAGATAGTATAGCTGACAGTAAAAAACTCGGCTAAGATACTGTAAGATGGTCCAGTTTAGTTGGTAAATCTGTAAATAATGAACTCTCATTATCAGTATTTAGAGTCGTTGGACAATAACTAGAATTTGGTTGAAATACGAATATAAATTTCGCGTGCGCCATATTCATTTCAATTATGATTTGAGTTCGTTGAAAAGTTGTATAATTTATGAAGAAATTTGGGGTGGTGAAAATTAAGGGGTTGGAAAAACACAAACTACCACAGCGTGCGTATATATTTGTTGTATGTATACCGATATGTGTTGTGTAATAAAATGTATACGCACTCACACTTTATATTAATTTGGGGTGGTGGGTGGCTTGTGCTTTGCGGTATACAGTGTGTGATGGCGTAAGAAAAAAATTTCTGGATTTTAATGAATTTTTTTTTAATTTTTATTGGTTTAATTAATAAAAATCAAATTGAAATAAATATACTGTTTTGCTTTAAGCTAACAATTTGTGTATGTAATATATACTATGTCGATATTGATTGTGTTGTGCTTTCACAATAAATTATATAGAAAAGCTCAACAAGTTATACCAGTAAATTGGTTTAAGTAAATAGTAAATGGTATATACATATATACGCATGTGACCTATTGATTATGTTATTTATTTATGTACATATATAACCTAAAGTTAATTGAAAAATTAATTATTTATCGATTATTTTCAGAATTTATTGTTTTATTACGAAAACGAGGGATCCCAAAGGCCATCGGGCCTAATATTTTTAGAGGGATGCTATTGCGAACGTTTAATATCGGCACCGTTGTGTTTGGGACCACTTTCAAATGCTGGCTCATCCAGTGGTTCCAAATCGAATAAGGAGGAAAAATTACAGGTGAGTACGGTTTGAGAGGTGGTGGGCCATCTGCTATAATTTTAATAAACGAGCAGATGGGCCACTCTTTATATTGATTATATCTCTCGAATGTATAATTCGACGATAATGATGACTTTGACGAACGATTTCAACAGCTTTTTTCGGTTTTTGTTTCGTTAAGTTTTTCTGCTTAAGATGTATAATAAATACTTCACTATACACTATATACAACAACAACAAGCGATTCCACGATTCCATAAAAAACTAAATCCTCTTATATACTCGTATACGAAATGAAGATTTTTCATTTTTAGTTAAATGCAAACAGCAAATATAAGACGAGGTAATATTAGCGATTCGATGTATAAGTCGAAGCTTTGTGGCTGTGAATAAATAATGGTTATACAGTATGTCTTGTAATAATGTTGTACAGCATTTAGTTTCGAAATCCATTCCCGAAGTGGTAAAATATCCCCGTGTCTCTTGGTTGACTTGAAAATCAATGAGCATGCCACCTATCGTTTGCGCTGCATCTCGCGATTTCGTTCCAACTTCTTTACTTTTGAATCATTTCAATGAAAGCATCGTGTACATTACTCAGATGTTTAATAAACTTTTAACAGGGTTCGTTGAAATTTAGCACCATTGCGCTCCTAATTCAAACAAGATAGCAAAGCTTCTTGTAAATGGTGTTTTGTAGGACCTGACTTCCTTTTGCGGCATGGTACATAATAAAATTAGACGTTTAAGAATTTAAACTTGTCGCCGTCAAGAAATGAAGTGAACAAATCACCTAGATTCAATCAATACCGTGCCCTATATATAAAGGTATAGCTCTCCTTTGTACAGCATATAAGTTGATATAAATTACTCCTTTGGCGTAGGAAGCTATCGGTGACTACCAAGGAGTCATCTCTCATTACTTCGCTAACTTCTGAAATCAAAATATCTTGCCGACAAGCTGATATAAAACATAGAGTGGATCAGACCGGTTGTCATGTATATATGGATTTGAGAGTACGTTCTGAAATCAAAGGAGCTTGTATGATATAGTATGATCTTTCAAGTATATGATGCGGATCGCTTTTCTGTATACGTTATGTCAAGGGTGTAGAGAACGATCTGCCGATATTATGAAAAATCAACTCCAGTCAAGATCCAATTAATGAAACGTTGGTTGGATATCAGTAGGAATGATCCCATCCGGTGATGCCTAAATAGGGTAACGCATTTTATTGATCACAAAGGTTTTCGTTTGCTAATAATTACGGAGCAACCCGGCTCAAGTTGGGACCCATTGATGCTATAGCTCACATTGTTGTTGAGTTGCTTGAAATTGCTGCGACCATGCGACCACCATTGTACACCAGCTTTGGCTTCCTTGATCTTGTCCGCCAAGACATTCTGCGCAGGAGAATATTTAAATGAGTTGGAAACCAATATATGTTATCTAGACACTTTGATTTACAAATGGCTTGAGAGGTTAATTCTGGAGATCTGGGTGGCCAGTCAATGTCCCCTTTTTGGATTTTTTGAATTTTCAGTTGGGCATGACGCACTATTTTGTTGAAACATGTAACCTTCAAGACCTATTCACACATTTGTGGACATAATGGGCTTACATCCACTGATATAGATTTCCATCGATTGTTTCGTTATCACTGATATATAGAGCTCACTGATGATGCGCAAACGCGTTAATCCAAACTCAATTTTGGGTCATGTAATAGCGTTTCGTCGGTCAGTCACTGATCAAGTTTTTTTGCTAAGGATGATTCTTTCCAAATACTACGAGACATCTCGCGATGTACAGCAGGTATTCCTAGATTTTAAGCAAGTCTATATGATTCGATCAACCGAGAGAGACTATGGTGTGCGCTTGAATATTTAGGAATACCGAAAAAATATATACATGTCTGTAAAATGACAGTAACGCAGTCACAATGCTGTGTTAAAGTTGAGAACAGGCTATCGAGGACTTTTGCAATGAATTCCGGTGTTCGACAAGGAGATGCGCTGTCCCCGATAATTTTTGTTCCCGATACTTTCCGGTGGTCTCAAAATCAACGAGTCCAAAACCAAATATCTTGTCTCTGGTTTTAGAGACCAAAACGCAATTGATTTCAGTAGTGGTAAGGGTAACAACACGTTTGAAGGAGTGATGAGATTCAAGTATCTTGGATCTCTCATCACACACGATAATAGTGTGGGAGAGGATATTAAGGTCCACCTTGCCGCTGGTAATCGGGCTTTTACCCTCTACGTTCACTGCTGAAATCAAAATATCTTGCAAATGCCGATAAGCTGAGTGTTGATCAGACCCGTTGTCATGTATGGATGTGAGAGTTAGACCTTGACGGATCAGTACGAAACATGGCTTCTAACATTCGATAGAAGAATTGTTGAAGTGTGATTATGATGCTGGGAGCTGTAATCGTGACAGCTAATGATAAATGGCGGGAGTTAAACTTTCGACTCCACAGAGTGGCATTGATTGACAGCTAAGGCGCTGGATCAACCAGCCGATGAAGACTTTTGTCTAGAAATGTATGGCATCTTTGTATGTGATCTGTAATATTCGTTTCGCTAGGCCGGTTTCGATCTGATGACGTCATTGACTCGTTGTGTGATCGAAAAGATCAAATCCATCTCATCAGGCATATGCGACCGGACTTGATGTATGTTGCATTTCGTTTCTATATATACTGTGAGGATATGATGCAACAGTTCTAGCGAATTTACAGAATTTGACTCGAAATCTTTTTTTTTTGATTATTTTTATACTTCACTATTGTGGCGTGACTATTCGTCGTATTTGTGAACGCCACATTACCCCCCCGAAAGTGATTTCCCCCTTCGACTGCGATTGTTAATGTATTGAGTACAGGCTGCAGTAATTTTAGAATCCGGATGTTTGGCAGGAGGGTGTTGTGTGCTAAATTGTTGCACTTGGAAATGTTGGGAGGTCGTGTATTGAGAAGGTTATTGACGTGCTATGCCCTAAACAGGGTCGTCGGGGTCACCAAATGTTGAAGTGTGATTATGATGCTGGGAGCTGTAATCGTGACAGCTAATGATAAATGGCGGGAGTTAAACTTTCGACTCCACAGAGTGGCATTGATTGACAGCTAGGGCGCTGGATCAACCAGCCGATGAAGACTTTTGTCTTGAAATGTATGGCATCTTTGTATGTGATCTGTAATATTCGTTTCGCTAGGCCGGTTTCGATCTGATGACGTCATTGACTCGTTGTGTGATCGAAAAGATCAAATCCATCTCATCAGGCATATGCGACCGGACTTGATGTATGTTGCATTTCGTTTCTATATATACTGTGAGGATATGATGCAACAGTTCTAGCGAATTTACAGAATTTGACTCGAAATCTTTTTTTTTTGATTATTTTTATACTTCACTATTGTGGCGTGACTATTCGTCGTATTTGTGAACGCCACAGAATCATGCGTGTATATATGGCCCAAAACGCGACGTCGATGACACATATCGAGTTCTTTTCAATCACGAGATCAGGAATTTAATGCAAATTCCTGATATCGTGCATGAAATCAAAGGACAGCGAGTACGCTGGCTCGGACACGTTCTGCGTGCTGATCCGAATCGAATGATACAACGAAATTTAAGGGAGAACCGCCTTTCGGTAGGCGAACAGATCGCTGTCGGCGACGATGGCTCCACGGCGTAGAGATAGAGAGCGATCTGGCATCTTCAGGTTGCTTGCAACAGTATGAAGATCTGGCTCGTGATCGAAACTGTTGGAGTCAGATTGTTGATCCGGTACAGGCCAGTAATGGCTGTAAAAACAGATAAAAAAAAATAGCGTCTCATGGATCTCGTGTGGATTTTATCATGGGTTATCAAAATTTGCTTTTAAAAAATCAGGTTCAGTGTTAATCATTCGGACTGGTTGGTCGTATTTCTTTAAGCAACGTGCACGGTCCATCTGTCGACAATATTGTTTGGCTTAATGGCACTTTATATGGAAGCATATGTGGACTAAAATTCTGGGTGTGGCAACGATATGACACTTTTGGGTTCTGGCCAACGTTTTCTCCGACCTCTAAAATAAATCCATTAGAACGTCTTGGTCGTTGATGAACGGTATATGGACAAAATCATACTGTTTCGTGATAAAAAAAATAGCAAACGATGAACAGTGTTGTCAGGAGGTGCCTGTTGGTCACGATATTTTCGATTCATGATCAAAATTGTTGACAAATGTCATAAGTTATTCAATGTTGACATACCGATTGCGCACCCTGTGGTACGATTAGACTACTAATGCCGATAATCTTGCTTGACAGGACACTTCTATTTAAAAACTTATAATAACGAAATAAAAGAAAATTACAACCACTACAGTGTGTTTCTCACATGAGGTTGTATTTTTCATATGATTGCCGTTAAAGCTACGAGAGGCCACGGGGTGAAGAGATCTCTATGTTTGGCAGAAAATTTCCTGCTGTGTCAGCTAGCTCTAAATGGGCTGGGTTCCAAGTACTGTTGACAGCGTCATGAACTTTTGAATTTTTTGATCTCTCACTGTCGTATGCCTAATAAAACACGACACCAAACGATGAATAGTGTTGTCAGACGGTGTTCATTGACCTACGATATTTTCATGGTTAAAATTATCAATTGACAAATGTCAAAGTTATTCAACGTTTACATAACGACAAAAAAATGGCGCCCCCTGTAGGGTCATAACGATATTAAGGCCGATAACCTCACTCGATAGGGCACTTCTATCCAGAAAGACGTCGTGATGGCTACATAATACGTAAAATATATGAAAATTGTGCCGTGTTGGTTACATGAACTAGAATTTGTCATGTGATTGCTGTTAAAGCTACGTAGAGGCAAAGGGGTGAAAGTCTGAATATGTGATAGCACAATTCTTATCCATTTGCTTCGTCAGCTAGCTCTACATAGACCTCCTTTCAAGTACTGTCGTTATGATGGCAGTTTACATCGTCGATTCACATTGCTGAAAGTTATGTAAATTTTGTCACTCGTCACCCATATAGGCGCACCCGATTAAAATCTTTTGATTTTGATCCTTTTTATCCCGGTAGTACTGTACAAAATTGTTATATATTTCGATAAACGTGCTAATCAATAATTTATGGAGATATCAAGGTTAATCCAAAAAAGATTAAAAAGGTAACAAGAAAGTGTATTTATATATGTATCCTGTATGGTTAGGGATTTTCGATTCTTCGTCACTTTTGCGCACCTTCCGATATAAGTTTAGACGATATCACATGTATACACAGATATATCTTTTCCTTACATGCTAAGAATATTTAATATTGCGGTTGAATGAAGCAACAACAGATGATTTTATTGTAAGCCAAGCCAAGCGTATTATCTATCATTACACACCTCACCTAATAGAGACGACGACGAGAACGACTGTTAAATAATTTATATAAAATCATGTTCCTTAATTTGATCCAAAACGTTTTATGTCATCAAATCAATTCAATTATAATGGATATACACACATACACACATACACACACATTCATCTACTCATCAATCAATTTTTTCTGGTGATAATGATGATGATGATGATGAGATGATGACACCTCAATTCATCATAATATTTTATTCGAAAATCTCTCACGTTTAAATACAGATATGGATTTATTAAACGAAAAGCTCTACACTGTGATGAATATTTTCAGTGAGACACAGAGTGGATGGAGAAGCTTTTAAGTTTTTTTATGATGAAAAGTCTATTAAAAATGGTTTGAGATGGCGGCCGGTTATTAATTATTCTCTGTGTGCTTTGGGGAATTGAAATGGTTTTATAAGACTTTTATTTATAATTAAATAAAGCTTTTGGATGATTATGTATATAAACTTAATGGAATCTACGGTTTTTTATAATTGTTCTCATCGCCCTAATTTCATTAACGTACGACGATATACCTGCAACTCGAGAGTGAGACAAATTTGGGTTTGATGTGTGCAAATATAGAATTTACTAATATTTGTATTTGACGCCGTTGCGGAGTGAGAGGTACTAGATTTGAGCCCCAATAGGGGCAGGATTCAAAACGTTGAATGAACACTTCTATGACCCTGGCAGGCTGCATCGAGTTATCTCGCATCGTTTGTATGGTGTTCGGTTATCTGGACGCCTTGTTTGTAGCTCCAGCGGATCTTAATAAGCAGGTTTCTCTTATGATGAAGATAGCTGGATTACTTAAGACCGTGAAAACGAACTATTCGACATTTTCGTAGATTCCTGGCATGTGATCTTACTAATTCTGCAACCATATTTTCTCCTTTAATTGTATCACTTTGAATCACTCAAATTTCAGCGTTTCAATGATGGCACTGAATATCCAATCGCATAAGCTGAGCTCGTCTCAACGTAGGTATAGTGTCACGGAACTTAATTGCTTGCAATAATGACGGGTACTCCTTTATTATTACTCTTAATGGCATTTCCGATGCTTCTCTAAAATGCATACCAAAGCCATTGCCAAAAAAGATACGGACGATGATGGTGCAGTTTTGCCACCTTTGCATGTGAACCTGAACGACCCAGTATTTACTGATCGGAGAGATCAGGCCTTGCTGTAAACATCGACACAAAAGGTAACAAAATCCAATTAGTTGACTTATTTCGCTAGAAGTTGATCTTTGGTATTTTACGACCGACATATAGCGTGACAGTTTAACAACATGGTCGATCATTAGTCGTTAGTTTTAGCTATTTTACAATAAGCTGCTCCTACTAGTAGCCATCATGATCCTACATAGCTTAAATATTGGAACTATAGTCGTACGTCCTCGTAATGAAGTAAAGTAGCTTGGAAATAAGCGAACCAGGAAAAAGTTGGGAGCGCTTTGAGCTCCAAAAATTACAAATCAATGGGAGTACGGAGTGACGATAAGCTATTTACTCCGGAAAAGATGCTACCTATAAGACGGAATGAATCCGTAACCAACATAAGGTCATTGCTAGACCATTTGCTTTTGTATCAGAAAGTAGAACGTGAACGAGATAACGTATAAACGGCACTTTAATTAGTTTCGAGTCATATCAATCGAGTTTTGAATAAAAGAACTTAGTTGGACTGCCGGAATAAGAGCTGTATTCCAGCACAGATTGTATTAAGGCAACAGAATTAATGACTTGTTTGTTCTCAGCTGTGATACAGTACTTTAGTTCTCACATTTCAAGAGCTCACCTTTTTTTAAAATTGCACATAAATCTGAAACGTTTTGTCCCTCTTGGCCATAATTATCTTTCCGAATCCCAGATTTAAGTCCCGAATTAATACAATCAACTCCCTCATGATTGTTAAACGAGATCTAAGAAATTGAGTACGGCAGGTCGAGTTCCAACAACGACAGGATATAAAACTGGAACTTCGTAATTTGACTAGAAAATTAGTTATTGCGAAAAAATTAACCGGATCATCGTTCAGTCACTACACCAGAGTGGTATGGGGCTATACTATGCGCAAATGGGTATAGTACTGTTGATACGGACAGATGATCAAATGGGCCTGTTTGAGCACGAGGATTACGCTCATTGCTGAGTTTCTCTGCTTTAAAGATCTTAGTCTTCCACCATTCAAACCTTTTTCGTCTAAAAATGCAGTTAGCTGTTCTCCAGGAGGAACAGAAAAATCCAAGTTTGAAAGTCCAACTCTTTCGTTTGTACTAGATAAATCTCGGATCTTCTCGTGTATCCACACATAGTCTTCACATTTAAGCCATCGAATTGCTTGCCATTCAACAAAATGTCGGATCCGAGTAGCTGAATATGAATATATCTACATATATCTCGAAGGCAACAACCTCAACTAGTTCATAGCAACTCTTATGCTCTTGTAAACTGGTCGATTTGTGAAAGAGTGTGCCTTTGAAGAAATGACTGACGTCTCTTCTACAATAGAATGTTGATTGAAAAAAATGCTGCTGCTTTGTTGACTTTAATGTGGACGTATATCCGCTATTTGAATTAGTGAGCAATCGCACCGCTTGGCATGGGGTAAATCTGCAAAAATGTGAAACTATTTAGGCCAATTGATCTTGTTTGCCACATTACAGTGAAGCACTACTATCTGGATGGAAAAATATTCATTTTAAGTAGAGTTGCATCTTTAAAAATTTTATGGTGAAAGTTCTGATTCACCGAGCAAATGTGGCAGTTCTTAAAGCTTCGGCAAATAGAGTGAGAGTCGAAAAGAACGATGCAAAAAGGATTTATCTTCATCTGATATTGATTGGTGTTAAGGATGAACACACCTATGACCCCCTGTTGGAGTGCAAAACTATACGCTTCCATGACATTATTATAGGCTGGCATATGGAAATGTGCATGCATGACCGTGCCTTTAACAGTACGTCCTCGGCTTTTGGCTTCTGTGTAAGGTAAAACATCAAAAGAGAATTGGGATAGAAGTAGGTTGCTTCAACCTAAAACTGAGAACAAATATAAAAAACAAACCTAGTAAAGTGCTTGTGCCAGACCATTGACACACGACTCGGACCAATTTATCATTTTGTTTCGTTAAATCGAAACATAACACCACATAAACCTAATCTCAAATGTCACACTGGAAAATCCCTATCGTGTATTATCTTCTAAACATTTTCCAAAACCAATTTGTATCATCAACATCTCGACAAAACCTAAAAATGTGTATTGTGTACGAGTAGTATAAATCCAGCTGTTTTATCCAATTTCCATCAAAGCGATTATTCTTATTATATTGTTGCCTTTCATCAGGATCTCGCCTCTTATTAACTCAACATGTCTGATGTTCGTGAAATCGTCTTATTATCATGCTCATTCGAAATATAAATTGAGTTTGATGGGTGATATACACCCATATGTGCATGTAGGTAAAGTATATACAGGCGATAGGTTTCGTACACATACGAGTACATATTCGAAGGTATCCCACGGGTGATGTTAGTCATATATATATATTTAAGTAATTACACTTATTTATTTGTGTATTCAAATTCATGTACACATTATACCGAAACGTGTTCAGTACAGTGTTAGATCATCTACATTATTTGAATAAAAATAAGGATTTTAATTTATTTAAGTTATTTGGTGCCACCCGAAATATGTATACGTATTTATACGCACACGTTCATGCAAGCATATATGTACTCGTATTTATATACCTCCCCGCTTCCCTTCACGTACGAGTATATACATAAAGGTATAGGATATACGGATCCAAAAAGGAGAGTCGTAAATAATTTACATGACATGACGAAAAAATTTCCTTTTCGAGTACATATTTCCAAAGGTAGATAAAACAGAATGTCCTTTGAACATCCGTGCTCATATGTATATACACATACACACACAAGAAAGCGTGTGTGAGTATACGTACATGTATGTACATAATTTGTTGGGTGTATAGAGAGGATACATTTTATGTGTTATGCGTGTCGCCTATTATAGTTATACCGGCAAAACTAATTTTAAACATCCGGGTCGTATTTCGAAACTAATTCGAACTTTGTTTCACAATACGTATTGATCACTCGAACGCAGTGGTAGAAGAGCGAAGCACTAATTGAAAGAAAATTAAATTTAATGGTTCCCAGTCGGAGCTCCAAATGTGAGCTTGATGTAAGTAAGTGCCCGCGAAAATGTGACCAAGACTCGTTGACGACTATACTATATTGTTGAGACACCTTTCAAGTTAATTATAGTTCGGGGAATCACCGTATGGTAAGATTCAAAGTTCAGTTGATGCCTCATAAACTACCTGTGGTAATTACGAAACATAAGACCCATAGAATAACACCTCGTCGGAGACGTTGTAGGAAGCGACGAAACCTGGTTGAATGACTGGACGAAACCTGGTTGAACTTCCGTAGAAATCTAGATTGTTAAAAATGTCAATAGTACCAAAAAATTGATTATCGTCAACATAACAACGTACGTGGAAGGTGCAGTCACGGGTTTGACGGTATTATCTCATATACGGAAGAGTATAGAAGCTGGAATTGGTGCCTCACCAAGAAAGATGACCTAAAGTTAGAGACCATGTATCCTAACACCAGATATTGGGCCAGGGGTAAAAAAATCTGTGTTGGAGGATTTCCAGTAGTCGATAATCGAATTTGTAGGTTTTTACACCTGACACCCAACTGAGATCGAATATTAAAAATGAACGATGATGTCACATCTTTTCAACAAAATTCATAGGCAGTGTCCATTATCTGGTTTTTGCAAAGCTGCGAGTGAAGCTTCCAGGGAACGAGGAAAAGGTAAATTTTGAGATCTACTTACCAGTCTTATGAACTGAACACTGAAATTCATTGAAAACCTCGGTTATTTAACGAAATAATTGGTTTAATGGAGAGTGTCATCGTGCTGTTGAGTAACGAAATATTTATAACCAATAACCACTTAAACCACTTAATTTGTCGACAAAAAAAGCGCGAATGATAGAAGGCTGACTGAGCTCTATTCGCATGATTTCTTTAAAGTCTGACACACTGAATGTCCCAAGTGTGTCACAAGCCTTAACTGAACACCTTTAAATACACACCTCAGAGATATTCATTAAGGAACCATCCTAAAACGAATTTACCATGGTCATGCACCAAGGTCATCACCTGGGGTCGATTGAAATAATTTAGAGCTTTTTGTTATTTCGCTTTCGATTGAACGTTACATTCATCTTTGATGGTTTCGGGGTAGAGGTCAGTTTCTCATAATTATAATGTTTTACTGATTTGCACCATACGTCAAATCGTTTTATTGAGGCAAATTTTTTGTAAGAGAGCGAGGTATAGGAGTAATCATGCCTCTCTTGGATAGTTAAGCTTTACTGCATTCTTCAGGTCGTTGATATTTTGCTTATTAAGCTGCTTCAGAATAATGAGCTATTTATAAGCTCTCACTATTAACAAAATATATGATGAACTCAACCCTGGGAGATGCTTTATCATTTTAAGCTGGTTGATGGAGCTCAAAAGATCAATAAGCTTAGGAGTCGACCAACTACTGTTTTTAAGCCCCTAAGGTACAAGTAAAGCTCCTAAATTCATAGAGCTTTTTTTACCCTAGAAGACCTATGGAAATGGCTGAGTCAATGATGACTCAGTGCGATTCCTTCCAACTTATATATAAAGTGAGCTTATTATTTTTTTTTTGGAATTGTGAAAGCATTAATTGTGAAAGCATTAATAGCTTATAGTTCTGCGCTAAACTTTTTTTTAGATTATTTTTGAGCTTTAGGAATTGGCTGTCTAGAATTGACATTTACTGGACTCATTTGGTTTCAGCGTAAAGTAAGATGTTCAAAGTGAAGAACAACAAAGTTGGGCGTGCTTCGGTCCGAAACGAATGGAAGAGATATTTTATTTCGGTTAAAAATTCCAACAGATATGATTCAGATGAATCTGTCTTTTCAATAATGTCACTGGCAACATTAGCCATAACCTTTCTATTCAATTATGGATTTGGTTAGTTGAACTCTCTCAGGCGATCAAACAAAGTTAGAAATCACAGAAGATTTAGCAAGTTAGTTCCACAGCTTCAAGGTTAATATAACCTTGTTCTTGTCTGAGTAAAGCCTGAATTCAAACTAATGCATTCCAAATTCAACGAGTTTTTAGCATCAGTCTCATTATATTTTCATAAACGTTTGTAAAAAGGTGAATTTCAGCTGGGAGGAATACGCTCTGAATTATATTTAAAATTTGAATTTTGATGGAATGGAAGTTAGATGTCGACGAAGCACAATAAAGAGAGAGAAAGGCCATTTATACTTTGTTGTTGAATGAATAGGATGCAACTGAAACCCAGTAGAACTCCATTATTATTTCTTTGTTGTCACCAGAGGCCTGGCACCATATCTGTCCTTTGATTTGGTTTCTAGGAGTTGACCTGGATTCTTATCGGAAGATACGAGTGTGCAAGTATAGAAATCGGCCGTAAAGATTGCCATTTGTGAGTTCAGCAAAGTCCTGATGGAAAACATTTTAGTAGAATGGAACTGCCTGGTAGTATGAGGCAAATGGCGAACACGAGTGGAGATCGGAGCCCGAAAAACAAACAACCATAGTGAACTACTTGCTGTGCTAGCGTTGGGCCACGAGTTGGCAGGCAGCTTACTATCGAGAGGACCTCGCGTATGTCTTTCCTTTTTTTTACACTCGTGGCACAGCGTTACACTATATAGCACCTCCGTCTAATAGTACAAACTAAATGTTATAATACTAATCTCAATATCTATCAGTGAGTTTTATTGCTTCGTCACTAACTCAAAATGGTTTCAAATAGTTAACGCTAGAGAAGCAGGTTTATGATTTGTCTTTCCGGACCACAAGTATTTATTTCTCTACTACGGACAGTCACCTCATCCTAGTCTCTAATCTAATATGTACCATTGATAGCAGATTCTCAGTCTTTTTTCTTGTTCCAAGGGTTGAAGTGCGATTATAAAGTCGGTACGAATCTATCCATGCAATCTATAAATGGTCTGTCGTAATTGGGCCAAAAGTGAAAGCGTTGAGAGTATTTCGGGCGCCACATAGATTATTGCGAGTAAACAACTGTCGCTTCATTTAACCTTCAATACAATTCAACATACATTCGCCTGTGTCCCGAATTCTATAAAATTGATGATCCCTGGTTAAACCCCAAATAAACTCCAAAATATGGTAAATTTCCAGTTATAAGCTCAAATTTAAAAACAAAAAACTCATTCCAAACGAATACAACAGATTATTTTGCTCGTACACACAGCTTAATTGAAAATGGGATGTACATTATAATGAAAACCAAAGCTCTATGTTGTAACGAAAAGCATAAAAAAAAATTTACCTTCCGGGATTTTTTTCAATTATAACAGAAATTGTTGATTTAAGCAATTTTGTTTTATTTTTCTCTTCGCATCCGTATCGTATATTATTCCACCCTCTTCGCACCACCCCTCCCTCCATACACATTATTGTGTATTTATATAACCTCGTATTTATATAAAACAATAGTTTGAGTAGTAATAAAATATATAAACTAAACGTAAACCAACAACAACAACAACGATTCAAAAAAGCTTTTGGTTTTATATAACATCAACAATAATATTGATTTATACCTGTTGAGCTTTTTCTGTACCTACACCGAGTATATATAGGGTGTCCCAGTAAGAAGTTCGAATATGAATGAAATCAAATGGAAGCCGCGGAGAAAGATGACCTGACACCCAACTCAGAGCGCACTGATCAAGCAGCGTCACATCGTCTCTTGTTAAGATGATGGAAAAAGTTCTGGATCAACAGAATTACATAAGAAATGGGGATCTTCAATTAATCCACAATTTTCGTATTAAGCTATGGTACATAATATAGACGTCGGTATAGACTAAACATTGGCAGATGGCCAACAAAGGCCAACATGGACAAAACATCAAATATCCAAAATTTAATGCAGATTGTTTGTTGAAGCAAACTGCTGATATAATTCTACCTGACTGATGTAAAATCATAGTCCAAGGAACCCTGGAGCTCTGCCTCATTTCCAAAAAGCACAGAAGATCTTCATCTCAATCCCTAGATATATGGCTGGCATACTTCTTTTGAGAGAACTGGTTTAGAGATACAGTCAAGGATCCTGAGGTTCTGAAGTTTTTTATGAATGGTACATAAATGGTTGAAAGGGTCGATATTTGGAAACGTTCCGATCATTTACTTTGTTAGGTCGATAGTAGCTTAGAACTGTCTGTATGACGGGAAATGGGAAATTTGGATGAACTTGTCCGTCAATACTCAAAAAGTCAACTCTTACCAAGTCTCGGATTAGGATAGTAATCCAATTCTGATAGTTGACCAATTCCTCGATGAAAGATGATAGTTGACCAATTCCTTTTGAATTATAACCCTTTTGCCCTTTTGGGATTTGAGCGTGAATTTTACCTTTATTTCACTTCTTTGCACTTTTCTTCTCTCATAGGTAACATTTTTGAGAAGAGTTCAATGATGGCATGGCTCAATGAATGACATTAGCTGAGTATGTTATAGTTTACGCAGTCAGCTGGCTTTGGCGTATTCTATTTGGTCGGTCAAATTTCTGAGCACATTTTGGATTTTGGACGGATCTATTTCGGCAATGGTTGCTTCATTTGGCTTTTGAATACTCAATTGCTCTCATTTAATGCCCTCATCGAATGTTTTTCGCAGTCTCACTGCGAATCCAAAACCAATATCTTCATGCTATGACCACAAAACAGATGTTAACATGTGATGGTTGTTGGAGGCTTACACAATGATCATGAGGAACATTAAGGTATATTTATACCTTAATGTTATGAAATGTAGAGTGCATGGTCCAGTACCGGCGATAGATCTTTCAAATGTCTGACTCATCAAGTATTGATGGTTGTATATCTAGGACCTCCATGGTTGCAACGGTTAACGGGAAGTCTGGATTTGATTCCGGAGAGGGAGACTGAGAAACGGCTACCACATTTGAGCAAGGCAGCAGGCACGTAAATTACCCAACAATCCCTGCAGGTAGTGACGAAAAAAACAATACAAAACACAATCCAAAGATCTGTAATTCGAATGAATACACTTTAAATCTTGTAACAAGGAACAATTGCAGAGCAAATCTGGTCCCAGTAGCCGAGGTAACTCCAGCTCCAATAGCGTATATTAAAGTTGTTGCGGTTAAAACGTCCGTAGTTGAACACCTGTGTGTTAGTGGCTTAAGCGTAAGGTTATCCACGTAATAAATCTAAATTAGTGCTTTTTACCGAGTAGTGGTCTAAAACAGTAGAATTACTTTGAACAAATTAGAGTGCAGCGAATCGATGTCGAAGTGGATGGTCACGGGGCTGCAACTGTTGGATCAATTGAAGGCAGAATTCATTGCATATGGAAGACCGGCTGTAGTTCATTTCCGATGCACGTTGATGAATTGATGATCTCGGCTGTTGGCGCACATTTTCACGATATTTTCGGCTGAAGCATCACGACGAGTTTCTGTCAAAGTAGAATGAGTATTAGTGTTGCCACAGCCAAACCAACAGATATGTTAAATTTGAACCGGTTATTGGGACACCCTATATACATCTATACAAATATTTTTGTACTCATACTTGTATAATGTAAGCACATACAAAGCTTATAAAATATGAAAGCCACGTGTTTATTACAAACGCAAACTTTTTAATTTATTTAAGTTAACGTTTAATTGAAATTTATATATAACAATTGTAGGTGGTGCGGGGCAATGGTTGAAAGTGTGAAAATTGGTAAACGAGTCGAATAACAAACCCATCATCATTATATCAATCAATTAACGAGTATCACGTTTTGCCATCATATGTCCGCGTATTATATCGTCTTCGAGACAAATTATTTTGTTGACGGATTCGAAGTCTTATATTACCACTCGTCTTCGGCAAAGTATTTATTTATAGTTAGATGAGTGGAAATTGCGAATTAATTTATGTGATGTTGTGCGATTGGGGCGCGATACTCATGTATTGTCATGTTGTCGAGAAGTGGATATATTGCGGTTGCTTGGCATCAATTTAAACGAAACAAAATACCAAAAAATGAAGTCAAAAGACTTTGGATGTTGTTGCTGCTGCTGTTGTCGCTGTTGCTGTTGTTGTTAGTGTAGATACACAAAGTGAAAAGTTTTAAATGAAAAATTATATCTTATAAGCTTATAAGTTTCACATTTTATTTATTTGTGCTTTGTGCGAGAGTAAACTTTTCTACGTGTATATAACAACTATGTACATAGCAATAAATACGTATATCTTATCACAAAAGTCCAATAAAAGTTTTTTTATTTTTTCGTTTGTCGTATAATCGCTTTTCGTATTAGGTTTCACTCTCTTTGTGCTCGTTTTATATAGAAATATGGCAAAAAGTTTAATGAAAATAGTTAAGCATTGTTTGTATTCGTTTTTTGTGTCAGCTCTCCAGCGTTAACGATTATCGAGTTGTATACCGTAAATTCATACATTGATTTGCTTTATTGATCAATCATTAGCCTTATCTACGAGACAAAAGGCAAAAAGGAGGCAAACGACAGATCTATCGCCTAAATATCGAAAAATTACCTGTATCCTAGTGGGGAGATTACTGAAGAATATGAGTGTGGCAGCCAAGATTACCTTTGCCGGCTTTTCGAAAGTCCTGATTATGTACGTCTTAACAGTACGAAACTGCCTGGTGATGTGAGGCAAATGGCGAACAAGAGTGGAGATCGGGGCTCTAAAAAACAAACACCCATATAGTGAATTACTCGCTGAGCTTGCGTGGGGCAGCTTCGAATCTCGTGTTGTTCTGTTTCTTACTTTTACACTCGTCACAAAAGGCAGACATGGGCTAAAGACTGACGCTTGAATTGTTGCAACATTGATCTTTTTGATCACTTAATTTTTCAATGATATCTGTGTGAAATTGGATTAAACGGCAATGTTATGTTGGTTTTAAAATAGACGAGTCCAAAACCGAATATATGATCTCTGGTTTTCAAGACTAAGACGTTCTGATTTCAGTAGTGGTAACCACACATTTGAATGGTTCATGAGATTCAAGTATCATGGATCTCTTTTTACTCACGATAATATTGTGGAAGAGGATATCAAGGTTCACCTTGCCGCTGGCAATCGGGCGTTATATCTTCTACATCTACTTCTGAAAACAAAATTTCTTACAAACATTTCGCTGGCTTGGTTACGTTCTGCGTGCTGATCCGAACCAAATGATACAGTGATCTTTCGGGAGCTGCTTTTCGGTAGGCGAAGACGTCCACAGCGTAGAGTGCAACCTAGCATCTTCTAATTGTTTACAACAATATTAGGAGCTAGTTCGTGATCGAAACCGATGGAGTCAGATTGTTGGCACGGTATAACGACAACAATTTTCCCTAAAAATTGTTCAATGGTTAACAGATCAAAACTGACCTATAGCAAAACCACAAACATTACAGAATACACAAGGTGCCATACCACTTATGCGTTATCAAGATAAAAGTGAAACTGTACAATAGATCTTATCGATGTAATGCTCTTGCACTGGATAGATTTTTAGAACCCAGAAACGATTATGGGTACCGATGAATAAAAATACTGGAGTCTCACTTCTACATAGAATTGGTGAAGATGAGAGGGTGGTGGCATCCTTTAGTTAAGTTATGTCGGAGATCTGCCATGGTAAGAACTTTTAGCTATCATCAGAGAAGTAAACCATTTTCTCAAAAATCTGTGTGACCAGTATTCTTATATGAATTGATTAAGCCGCCATTAATTGAATGCTTAAATATTTTTCAAGAAGACGATGAACAGCGATGTTGAAACGATTTTTCTTTTAGAACCTCACTGTTTGGGCTCAGTAGTAGTTAGAGCTCAAGACGACTACTAAGAGGCGCCAGCTAAAGTATACAGATTATATATCTCATATAAGGATCTGGAATCTCTTAACTAGAATTTCCACGCTCATTACAAACCATTCAAATCTACAGGAGGAAATGTGCCCCTACAGAAAAATATGGAAAAGATATTTCCCTTGTAAGAGTATTGCTTGCCCTCAAAATGTAAATTTTGAGGACAAGCAATACTTTAAACTATAAATTCTAAAATTTTGGGTAAAAATACATGTGATTTTTATACCAAACGGAGGAGGATAACCTGACACCCTATCCAAGTAATATTGGCCAAGCAGCAACACATCGTCTCTTGTTAAGATCATGGAAAAATGTAGTCATCTTTAAACTCCGCCTCACTTCCAACAAAGGACTGGAGAACATTCTTCATCTCACTCCCTAGATATATGGCTGGCATACGTCTATAGAGAGAAATAGTTTAGTGATACGGTCAAGAAGCCAGGTTCTGAAATTCTTTATGAATGGTTCATAAATGGGTGTCTCTCACATATAAACGAAATGGCAATTAAGTTCAAAATCCAACCTGACGTGGGTGTCAGAACATGTCAGTGTGGAGAGAAATGAAAAGTTGTACGAACTTGGCCGTCAATACGCAAAAAGTCGACTCCTATGAGTATACCAAATCTTGAATTTTGATAATAATGTCTTTTATGTCATATCCTCCAACGCAAGGAGGTCACAATATAGATCAAGGGTGATAGTTGACCAATCCGTTTTGAATCATAACTCTATTGGGATTTGTACGAGAATTTCACCTTTATTACGTATGGGTGTTATTTCACACCTTGGTATAGGATATTTTTTTAATAGGATAGTTTTTTGAAATGAGATCAATGATCGATTTGCGTAGACTATCTGCAGATGGCATGGCTCAATGAAACACATTGGCTGAATATGTTATCGCAGTCGGGTTTGAATCGACGCCTGTAGTATAATTTCGAGATTGATCAGTACCGCTGTCTGCACAATTTTTGAGCATATGACGACCAAATTTTATTGCTTAAAACGAAAAAAACTCTTCGCTGGATAATGTTGTACTAAATCTGATGGCATCAAAGCGCTACGTGGTCAGTTCCATAGTTCAACGCGAGAAGCTGTGGTAGCACGTATGGCGTTTGTTTTGACGTTTCTGTCGACGAAAATCAAATGGATCTTTTCAGTCCATTACTGTGTCGGTGAAAAGTATTTTCTTTAAATGACCACCTCTCAACCAGATAAATCTTTTTGGCAAGATCTTTGGAGCCGTTTCATGTTATCAGTTTGGCGTTTACTACTCTGAAGTATGAGAAGTAGACACCAAACTGATCAATGAAACAACATATATCCTTTGAGAATTACCCTGGACCTCGCAGGTACTGGGGTTGAAGTTGCTCGAAGTGAAGATAGTGTGAAGATAAAATCTCCATATAGTGATGGTGAATAGGATGTAACGTATTAAATCAATGTTTAACTCTGTGATCGCAATAACGGATCTGTAAACTCATGATGAATAGTACTAAATTGTTTTCCGGCAACTAAACCTTAATAGAAGATCCAATTTAACTCTAAAAACTGTTTCAATGACCTTTTCCATCCCATTCTATCCCATTTTGAGGTTTTCGTTCGAGGTTTTAATATCTCACGATTGGAACATACCAACGATGAAGTAGTCCACCACAGGTCTAGTAATAATAGAGTAAAGTGGTACTCAGTATTCATCTTTCGGCTTCGGTAGTCAGTATTTATCCTGTTTAATATAGGTTAAAGCTGCGATAGTTGGAGCAGTAGGTACCGGATTTTAATCCCGATAGGGGCAAGATGCAAAAAGGAATTTTGCACCATCGATCGTTTGGGCGGTGCAATCGGTGGTGTGAATGAACACATCTGGATCCCCTGTTGAGTTTAGAATCCATGGGCCGTCCCATCGTCCATGTCAGTACTATAGGCTGACATGGAGCTATACAATGCGCAGATGGTTATACGTAAATCGGATCTTTAGCTGTATGTAAAGTGGTATCACGACCATCGCCGGTCTAAGTGTGCTGTGACAGCCTCCCAACAAAACAAATATAGGTATATAGTAGGATCAATTCCAACGATATAGCTTTAAATTATATATAGTCAACAAGTGTACCTACTCGATTACCTTCTGTTCAAAGTATGTAATTTGATGACACGTTACGAGCTACCTGTAAATCCTTATACATATAAATGTGCCACAACAAGTTAGATTGTCAGGTGTCAATGTGATTTCATTCAAAATGATTGGCTATTAAACTATTGGCCGATTTTACACATACAAACACACATCTTAAAGAAATCAAAACCATAAATTGATAGCATAATCATATCATTACTATAAATATCCTTTTTTTTTCGTCCTCCCATATCTCCATCACACATCGTAATACACATTTTTTATACCCAATTTTCCTATTCAACTTGTTCAACAACAACAACAAACGCACATAAAAGTCTTATCAATTTTAATCAAAACTGTTATAAAGGATTACCTCATTCACATGTGTGTCGCTGTGTGTACGAGTGTGTGTGTGTGAGTGTGCATATCTGTGTTTTGCTTAAAGTGTTTTGCTTTCCACTTTGTGTGTTGTTTCCCCGGTCTTTCCTTCCAGACACATGTGTGCGAGATGATACACACATCCACACATAGTATTGCGTTGAGCATACGATGGCGTATATTGTTGCCGTTATATTATGTGCGTTGTCGTATAGGCAACAAAAGGAAAATTCATTTCATTTTTCCGATTCGTTTAACGAATAAAATGTGTGAGTGGCTCTGTGTGAGTGTGTTTTATAAGTGTGTGTATGTGTGTGTGTGAATACAAAAAATGGTAGAAAATGGAAAAATCACTTTTCACATTCGAGACAGGAAAACTTTGTTCAATTTCGTTTATGGTGCGAGATAAATTGATATCGAAAAAAATTGGAGACATATATTGAGATGCGATTAGTTTTTCTTTGTTTGGAATTTGACATGTGATTGAAAATTAATTTTTAATGCTCAATTTCCTTTTCGCCCAGGGTGGTAGACGGATGGACCACCGTCACGGTGTACATCATTCAATATCGATATACAGCCTCATATCTAGCCAAATTTATAACGATGCGTCCTATAATATAGTACTGGCTTATGAGAAAGAAGTTTTTCCTATATCTTCCTAAACTTACAACAACAATTTATTTGTTTATATGTATTTGTATAAATTCATATTAACGCATAAAACATATTTTGCATTGGTTCGAACAATAAGTATATTTCTAGAGTTTTCCCGTCCTTCAGGAAAACCGGGACCAAAATCCTAGATTGTTTTTTCCATTACTATGGATCTAATCTACCAGAAAAACATCATCATTAGAAATTCTAATTGTCCTCTGGGTGATTAGTATTCGAAAATTTCATAATAAGTAATCAATTGGCATCATAGGTACTTTCCTAGAGTTTTCCCGTCCTTCAGGAAAACCGGGACCAAAATCCTAGATTGGTTTTACATTACTATGGATCTAATCTACCAGAAAAACATCATCATTAGAAATTCTAATGGTCCTCTGGGTGATTAGTATTCGAAAATTCCATAATAAGTAATCAATCGGCACCATAGGTACTTTCCTAGAGTTTTCCCGTCCTTCAGGAAAACCGGGACCAAAATCCTAGATTGTTTTTACATTACTATGGATCTAATCTACCAGAAAAACATCATCATTAGAAATTCTAATGGTCCTCTGGGTGATTAGTATTCGAAAATTTCATAATAAGTTATCAATTGGCACCATAGGTACATTCCTAGAGTTTTCCCGTCCTTCAGGAAAACCGGGACCAAAATCCTAGATTGGTTTTACATTACTATGGATCTAATCTACCAGAAAAACATCATCATTAGAAATTCTAATGGTCCTCTGGGTGATTAGTATTCGAAAATTTCATAATAAGTAATCAATTGGCATCATAGGTACTTTCCTAGAGTTTTCCCGTCCTTCAGGAAAACCGGGACCAAAATCCTAGATTGGTTTTACATTACTATGGATCTAATCTACCAGAAAAACATCATCATTAGAAATTCTAATGGTCCTCTGGGTGATTAGTATTCGAAAATTTCATAATAAGTAATCAATTGGCACCATAGGTACTTTCCTAGAGTTTTCCCGTCCTTCAGGAAAACCGGGACCAAAATCCTAGATTGGTTTTACATTACTATGGATCTAATCTACCAGAAAAACATCATCATTAGAAATTCTAATGGTCCTCTGGGTGATTAGTATTCGAAAATTCCATAATAAGTAATCAATCGGCACCATAGGTACATTCCTAGAGTTTTCCCGTCCTTCAGGAAAACTGGGACCAAAATCCTAGATTGTTTTTACATTACTATGGATCTAATCTACCAAAAAAACATCATCATTAGAAATTCTAATGGTCCTCTGGGTGATTAGTATTCGAAAATTTCATAATAAGTAATCAATTGGCACCATAGGTACTTTCCTAGAGTTTTCCCGTCCTTCAGGAAAACCGGGACCAAAATCCTAGATTGTTTTTACATTACTATGGATCTAATCTACCAGAAAAACATCATCATTAGAAATTCTAATGGTCCTCTGGGTGATTAGTATTCGAAAATTTCATAATAAGTAATCAATTGGCATCATAGGTACTTTCCTAGAGTTTTCCCGTCCTTCAGGAAAACCGGGACCAAAATCCTAGATTGGTTTTACATTACTATGGATCTAATCTACCAGAAAAACATCATCATTAGAAATTCTAATGGTCCTCTGGGTGATTAGTATTCGAAAATTTCATAATAAGTAATCAATTGGCACCATAGGTACTTTCCTAGAGTTTTCCCGTCCTTCAGGAAAACCGGGACCAAAATCCTAGATTGTTTTTACATTACTATGGATCTAATCTACCAGAAAAACATCATCATTAGAAATTCTAATTGTCCTCTGGGTGATTAGTATTCGAAAATTTCATAATAAGTAATCAATTGGCACCATAGGTACTTTCCTAGAGTTTTCCCGTCCTTCAGGAAAACCGGGACCAAAATCCTAGATTGGTTTTACATTACTATGGATCTAATCTACCAGAAAAACATCATCATTAGAAATTCTAATGGTCCTCTGGGTGATTAGTATTCGAAAATTCCATAATAAGTAATCACTCGGCACCATAGGTACATTCCTAGAGTTTTCCCGTCCTTCAGGAAAACCGGGACCAAAATCCTAGATTGTTTTTATATTACTATGGATCTAATCTACCAGAAAAACATCATCATTAGAAATTCTAATGGTCCTCTGGGTGATTAGTATTCGAAAATTTCATAATAAGTAATCAATTGGCACCATAGGTACTTTCCTAGAGTTTTCCCGTCCTTCAGGAAAACCGGGACCAAACTCCTAGATTGTTTTTACATTACTATGGATCTAATCTACCAGAAAAACATCATCATTAGAAATTCTAATGGTCCTCTGGGTGATTAGTATTCGAAAATTTCATAATAAGTAATCAATTGGCATCATAGGTACTTTCCTAGAGTTTTCCCGTCCTTCGGGAAAACCGGGACCAAAATCCTAGATTGGTTTTACATTACTATGGCTCTAATCTACCAGAAAAACATCATCATTAGAAATTCTAATGGTCCTCTGGGTGATTAGTATTCGAAAATTTCATAATAAGTAATCAATTGGCACCATAGGTACTTTCCTAGAGTTTTCCTGTCCTTCAGGAAAACCGGGACCAAAATCCTAGATTGTTTTTTCCATTACTATGGATCTAATCTACCAGAAAAACATCATCATTAGAAATTCTAATTGTCCTCTGGGTGATTAGTATTCGAAAATTTCATAATAAGTAATCAATTGGCATCATAGGTACTTTCCTAGAGTTTTCCCGTCCTTCAGGAAAACCGGGACCAAAATCCTAGATTGGTTTTACATTACTATGGATCTAATCTACCAGAAAAACATCATCATTAGAAATTCTAATGGTCCTCTGGGTGATTAGTATTCGAAAATTTCATAATAAGTAATCAATTGGCACCATAGGTACTTTCCTAGAGTTTTCCCGTCCTTCAGGAAAACCGGGACCAAAATCCTAGATTGGTTTTACATTACTATGGATCTAATCTACCAGAAAAACATCATCATTAGAAATTCTAATGGTCCTCTGGGTGATTAGTATTCGAAAATTCCATAATAAGTAATCAATCGGCATCATAGGTACATTCCTAGAGTTTTCCCGTCCTTCAGGAAAACCGGGACCAAAATCCTAGATTGGTTTTACATTACTATGGATCTAATCTACCAGAAAAACATCATCATTAGAAATTCTAATGGTCCTCTGGGTGATTAGTATTCGAAAATTTTATAATAAGTAATCAATTGGCATCATAGGTACTTTCCTAGAGTTTTCCCGTCCTTCAGGAAAACCGGGACCAAAATCCTTGAATGTTTTTACATTACTATGGATCTAATCTACCAGAAAAACATCATCATTAGAAATTCTAATGGTCCTCTGGGTGATTAGTATTCGAAAATTTTATAATAAGTAATCAATTGGCATCATAGGTACTTTCCTAGAGTTTTCCCGTCCTTCAGGAAAACCGGGACCAAAATCCTAGATTGTTTTTACATTACTATGGATCTAATCTACCAGAAAAACATCATCATTAGAAATTCTAATGGTCCTCTGGGTGATTAGTATTCGAAAATTCCATAATAAGTAATCAATCGGCATCATAGGTACATTCCTAGAGTTTTCCCGTCCTTCAGGAAAACCGGGACCAAAATCCTAGATTGGTTTTACATTACTATGGATCTAATCTACCAGAAAAACATCATCATTAGAAATTCTAATGGTCCTCTGGGTGATTAGTATTCGAAAATTTTATAATAAGTAATCAATTGGCATCATAGGTACTTTCCTAGAGTTTTCCCGTCCTTCAGGAAAACCGGGACCAAAATCCTTGAATGTTTTTACATTACTATGGATCTAATCTACCAGAAAAACATCATCATTAGAAATTCTAATGGTCCTCTGGGTGATTAGTATTCGAAAATTTTATAATAAGTAATCAATTGGCATCATAGGTACTTTCCTAGAGTTTTCCCGTCCTTCAGGAAAACCGGGACCAAAATCCTAGATTGTTTTTACATTACTATGGATCTAATCTACCAGAAAAACATCATCATTAGAAATTCTAATGGTCCTCTGGGTGATTAGTATTCGAAAATTTCATAATAAGTAATCAATTGGCACCATAGGTACTTTCCTAGAGTTTTCCCGTCCTTCAGGAAAACCGGGACCAAAATCCTAGATTGTTTTTACATTACTATGGATCTAATCTACCAGAAAAACATCATCATTAGAAATTCTAATGGTCCTCTGGGTGATTAGTATTCGAAAATTTCATAATAAGTAATCAATTGGCACCATAGGTACTTTCCTAGAGTTTTCCCGTCCTTCAGGAAAACCGGGACCAAAATCCTAGATTGTTTTTACATTACTATGGATCTAATCTACCAGAAAAACATCATCATTAGAAATTCTAATGGTCCTCTGGGTGATTAGTATTCGAAAATTCCATAATAAGTAATCAATCGGCATCATAGGTACATTCCTAGAGTTTTCCCGTCCTTCAGGAAAACCGGGACCAAAATCCTAGATTGTTTTTACATTACTATGGATCTAATCTACCAGAAAAACATCATCATTAGAAATTCTAATGGTCTTTTGGAATTATTATTAGAATTTTTAGTAGTGATGAAAATCTTTGATTGTTTATAATTTAATGTTGTCTTTTAGTAGTAGTAAAACAATCTCATTTTTTATATTTTAGTGGTTATTTTATTTCAAAGTTTTAAATTTGATTTTTAATGTATACATACTCGTTTATATATATATATATATATATATATATATATATATATATATATATATATATATATATATATATATATATATATATTTATATATATTTATATATATATATATATATATATATATATATATATATATATATATATATATATATTTGTTTTTATATATATATATATATTTATATATATATATATATATATATATATATATATATATATATAAAAATATATGTATATATATATATATATATATATATATATATATATATATATATATATATATATATATATGTATATATATATATATATATTATATATATATATATATTTATTTAATTTATTGTTCCATCGTTGTTTTGATTGCGTTTGAATTTTGGCATGTTGATCTTAATTCTTGCTTTTAAATCTTGAAGTCTTGTATCAATGCTGATGGGTTCCATATTTTTTAAAATTTCATCTTTTATTGTATAGTACAAAATATACAAACGTTATTGTTTATGTTTAAGTATTGTTGACACGTGTCGTGTACTTTTCTCTTACAACAATTACACATAATGTTTTTGGTAAGATTAGTTGGTTCAAAGCAATACAAACAATGATCTTCTAAAGAGTCAGAAATACTAACTATTTTCTCCTTAAGATAGTTTCTGTAATTGTTTAAACTTTCTAAGTTTTCTGTTTCATTATCGGAATGAATTCCTGAAATAGTTTTTTTTAGAAATAAATGCTCTACAGCATATATGACAAACACACCACAGTTACAACCATCTTTTTGCTGTGGCAAGAAACAACAAGATTTTTTTTTAAAATTGCAAGTGGGGTCGTTGTGTGTTGTAAGAACTTCATTTGCATATTTTATTAGTGTGTTTGCAAAGGGATGCAGAACTTTGCTGGGATTTAGAGGATCATAAGTTATTACTTCACATAGTTCGAAATCGATAACACCTAGAATCCAGTGATTATTATTACAATAAGGTACTATCGTGTATCTATGAGATTTGGATAGTTTGATTTCAGGCTGATGGTTAATGTCGTTAGCTGTATATTGTTTTCCCATTATTTTTAAAATTTGATAGTGGTCTAGGCAGATAAGATTAGTATTTTTAATTAAAATACTTATAGCTGTATAAACTAAATCTGACGTTAAAAAACCACCAGGATCTAGTGTATTATAGCATCCATTATAAAGAAAAGTGTTCCATAAACCATTAAAATTAGATTTAAATATGACGATATTAAAATTTAATTGAGTCATTTTGGAAATATACTTTTCTTTATCGGCCATAAAATTAATTCTTCTAGGCTTTATTAATCGAAGGAGTGCTGCTTTTCCAGAATATTTTGGTCCCTTTCGTTTTGTTTTTCTTCGCCATTTTTCCTCATTTTCAGGATCATTAGGGTCTTTCTCATCATCTCTAGTAGTTAGAGGAGTTTGAGGTGGTGTGACAAATTTTTGGTTGCTGGTATTTCTTATTTCAACAGCAGGTGGTTGATTTTTCAGCGTAGTCTTTGTATTTAATTTTAAGCTCTGCATATGTGGAGCACATTCTGCAGCTTTTATTAAAAGAGATGTTTTTTCCTGAAGCTCATCTACGAATCGGCCTAATTTTAAATGTAATTCATTAATTAAGTTGTTTTTTAGAAGATTGAACCAACTCTCTGCTACTTGGTTAGAAATTCGAGTTTCTCGACCAAAATGCTGGAGAAAGATTGTTCCCCATAGAGGTAAATACTTCATGTATTGCTTCGTGCAAAATTCAATAAAATCTGGACAGTACAAATTATTTACTTCACCTAGTTTGAAGTTTTCTTCTTCTTTAGTTATCTTGGTAATTGTAGTTTTTAAAATATTATTGTATCTTTCGTAGAAAGGTGTTTTTTCATGACGATTATGATTTTGTGTATTTTGATAAGAGAAATGATCATCAACAGATTCTTGTAAATTTGAAACCTTTGTTTTAATATCTAGCACTTGTTCGTTAACAAAATTTACCAATTGATTGCTTGTTTGAAGAAATAAGTTATTTTTAGACTTAGAACAACAAAGCGTGCAAAGAATTTCAAAAATTTGATCTATTTCAATTAAAGATTTACTGTCCAATATAAGAAATAATAATACTAATATAGTATCCTTTAAATTTGAAGGGCAATCTTTTATTTTCTGTTTAATTTGACGGACAATTATTGCAGCAAAATGGGCGCAACAAATAAAAACTCCAACTTTGTTATTAATGGTTTTTTTGTAAATTATAACTTCATAAGAAAAATTCAAGTAATTATTAATGTCCATCAAATTCATTAGGCTTAAAATGGCGTTAATAAAAACCCACGACCAATCAGTAACATATATCTTCGGCACAACAAGTTTAGGTTTCTGTGCAGCAATTTCATCAAAAAAATCACTAAAAAATTTTCTAATAGCCCCGAGATTATGCTTAGCGCTTATTAGCTCTGCTACTGGTAAAATAACATTATTGCATTTTATAACGCAAGCATAATAATAAATTCTTGAGTAAGAATGATTCTGACAACAGTTAGGATTACGAATTAAACTTCCTGTTGCATCAATATGAACTGTTATATCTTTATTATTTAAAAATTGCAAACCTTTTTTCCACATTAACGTAACCGAAAGTGGGTTAGCTGCTGAATATATGTATCGATTATCTTTAGACTGGTTTGACACTCGATGAATAAGATCGATCACTTCACAACCTTGCACTACATCTTTCAATAATTTTCGCTCTGATCGAGCTTTTCGAAGTGTCGTAGGCTTGACAATATTTTGAGTATTCCCTTTTTTAAGTAGCGATAAATCTATATTTTGAAATTGATCTAAAAATATGGAATTTGCATATGTGTTTTGCATTTTGTTTTGAACATTAGTTCGATTTGACCCTCTTAATTGTACAAATTCTTTGTATTTACCATGATTGTTGGTGTCAGGGCCTTTTGTGAATATTTTCATTAATTTGGTATTGGCAATTATAAATTTAAATTTTTGATTATGATTCTTATATTTGCAATTGGCATATTGTATCAAAATTTGTTGATTTGCAATAACATTCATCGTCTTAAAAGATAAAACACATGGATGTTTTGCCGATGTTAATGCCTCTTGTATATTACTTCGTAGGGCTTCAGTTGTCCAATTCTCCATAATATTTAGATTAATATTCATCGAACCACGATAAAACCAATCATCATTTAAGGGTTCTTCGACTATAACATCCATTACATCCATTTCATCTAATTGTTTTTCACTATTAATATTAATTTCTTGGACAGTAGGTCCTGAGTTATTTTCAAAATTCAAATCTGAAAAAACAATCAAATTTCCTTCTTGTGCAGTACTTACTTTTTGGAAAGATACACTTTGCTCGAGTGATTTATTACTAATTAATTTACTATGACTTTCAAATGAAATATGGTCTAAGTTATTTGTATTGGTATACACTTTGTTTATATCGTTTAATTCAATGTTAAAATTTACAATATCTTTGTCATGAACATCTATTAAACTGTGTTTAGGAATTTGTAATTTATCATTACTACTCTTTAGTAATTCTAATCCCAGAAAAGTTGACTGATTTAATGATTTTCGCCAAAATTTGTAAATTCTGTTACGATTTTTTTGTTTATCAGCTATTTGAAGTTTTTTACAAATATTTGACATAATAGTTGATTTGCCTTTAGGTATATAAATATTTGAATACTCATTCCCAAAAATTTTATGTAGTATTGCACTAAAACTAGCTTTATGACGTTTGTTTTTATAAATTTTTTTTTTATAACGGGTTTTTAATGATAGGCTTAGTCCTTTACTTTCCATTGTTTGTTTTGGTTATTTAAATATATAATTTTAACTGAATTCACAAAACTTTAATTAGAATTTAACTGTTTACTAAGTTCTAGAAATATGTATTAATGTAGTAAAAAAATAAACTGTTAACTAACTTTAAATTCAATCAGAATGAAACACTATATATACACACACTTAAAATTTATAAAACGCAATATTCAATAATTTTTTTTTTCACTTTAAATCACTTTAAAAAAATTTATATTTTATTTTATTTATCAAAATAACAATAATCTAGTTTAGAAAAAAACAAATTACTAATAGTTGTTAAAGCTAAAAAACTATTTTTATAAATTTACACAAATTCACAATTCAATATTTCTAAAAAATTTAAGTTCTCTAGAAAATTTAGAATTATTTTTGATTTTACTTTTTCATATAAATGCCATATTTATTAAGACTTAACTTAATAAAAAAAGTAAGTTTTAAGTCCAATTTTTGACATAAAGTAATTATAACAGAAACGTTCGCTATATACATATATATTTATAAAAATAAAATAAATAAATGTATATATATATATATATATATATATATATATATATATATATATATATATATATATATATATATATATATATATATATAAATATATATAAATATATATATATATATATAAATATATATATATATATATATATATATATATATATATATATATATATATATATATATATATATATATATATAGATAAATATATATATATATATATATATATATATATATATATATATATATATATATATATATATATATATATATATAAATATATATATATATATCTATATATATATATATATATATATATATATATATATATATATATATATATATATATATATATATATATATATATATATATATATAAATATATATATATATATATATATATATATATATATATATAAATATATATATATATATACATATATATACATATATATATATATATATATATATATATATACATATATATATATATATAAATATGTATATATATATATATATTTATTTGGTCCCGGTTTTCCTGAAGGACGGGAAAACTCTAGGAAAGTACCTATGATGCCAATTGATTACTTATTATGGAATTTTCGAATACTAATCACCCAGAGGACCATTAGAATTTCTAATGATGATGTTTTTCTGGTAGATTAGATCCATAGTAATGTAAAACCAATCTAGGATTTTGGTCCCGGGTTTCCTGAAGGACGGGAAAACTCTAGGAAAGTACCTATGGTGCCGATTGATTACTTATTATGGAATTTTCGAATACTAATCACCCAGAGGACCATTAGAATTTCTAATGATGATGTTTTTCTGGTAGATTAGATCCATAGTAATGTAAAAACAATCTAGGATTTTGGTCCCGGTTTTCCTGAAGGACGGGAAAACTCTAGGAAAGTACCTATGATGCCAATTGATTACTTATTATAAAATTTTCGAATACTAATCACCCAGAGGACCATTAGAATTTCTAATGATGATGTTTTTCTGGTAGATTAGATCCATAGTAATGTAAAAACAATCAAGGATTTTGGTCCCGGTTTTCCTGAAGGACGGGAAAACTCTAGGAAAGTACCTATGATGCCAATTGATTACTTATTATAAAATTTTCGAATACTAATCACCCAGAGGACCATTAGAATTTCTAATGATGATGTTTTTCTGGTAGATTAGATCCATAGTAATGTAAAACCAATCTAGGATTTTGGTCCCGGTTTTCCTGAAGGACGGGAAAACTCTAGGAATGTACCTATGATGCCGATTGATTACTTATTATGGAATTTTCGAATACTAATCACCCAGAGGACCATTAGAATTTCTAATGATGATGTTTTTCTGGTAGATTAGATCCATAGTAATGTAAAAACAATCTAGGATTTTGGTCCCGGTTTTCCTGAAGGACGGGAAAACTCTAGGAAAGTACCTATGATGCCAATTGATTACTTATTATAAAATTTTCGAATACTAATCACCCAGAGGACCATTAGAATTTCTAATGATGATGTTTTTCTGGTAGATTAGATCCATAGTAATGTAAAAACATTCAAGGATTTTGGTCCCGGTTTTCCTGAAGGACGGGAAAACTCTAGGAAAGTACCTATGATGCCAATTGATTACTTATTATAAAATTTTCGAATACTAATCACCCAGAGGACCATTAGAATTTCTAATGATGATGTTTTTCTGGTAGATTAGATCCATAGTAATGTAAAACCAATCTAGGATTTTGGTCCCGGTTTTCCTGAAGGACGGGAAAACTCTAGGAATGTACCTATGATGCCGATTGATTACTTATTATGGAATTTTCGAATACTAATCACCCAGAGGACCATTAGAATTTCTAATGATGATGTTTTTCTGGTAGATTAGATCCATAGTAATGTAAAACCAATCTAGGATTTTGGTCCCGGTTTTCCTGAAGGACGGGAAAACTCTAGGAAAGTACCTATGGTGCCAATTGATTACTTATTATGAAATTTTCGAATACTAATCACCCAGAGGACCATTAGAATTTCTAATGATGATGTTTTTCTGGTAGATTAGATCCATAGTAATGTAAAAACAATCAAGGATTTTGGTCCCGGTTTTCCTGAAGGACGGGAAAACTCTAGGAAAGTACCTATGATGCCAATTGATTACTTATTATAAAATTTTCGAATACTAATCACCCAGAGGACCATTAGAATTTCTAATGATGATGTTTTTCTGGTAGATTAGATCCATAGTAATGTAAAACCAATCTAGGATTTTGGTCCCGGTTTTCCTGAAGGACGGGAAAACTCTAGGAATGTACCTATGATGCCGATTGATTACTTATTATGGAATTTTCGAATACTAATCACCCAGAGGACCATTAGAATTTCTAATGATGATGTTTTTCTGGTAGATTAGATCCATAGTAATGTAAAAACAATCTAGGATTTTGGTCCCGGTTTTCCTGAAGGACGGGAAAACTCTAGGAAAGTACCTATGATGCCAATTGATTACTTATTATAAAATTTTCGAATACTAATCACCCAGAGGACCATTAGAATTTCTAATGATGATGTTTTTCTGGTAGATTAGATCCATAGTAATGTAAAAACATTCAAGGATTTTGGTCCCGGTTTTCCTGAAGGACGGGAAAACTCTAGGAAAGTACCTATGATGCCAATTGATTACTTATTATAAAATTTTCGAATACTAATCACCCAGAGGACCATTAGAATTTCTAATGATGATGTTTTTCTGGTAGATTAGATCCATAGTAATGTAAAACCAATCTAGGATTTTGGTCCCGGTTTTCCTGAAGGACGGGAAAACTCTAGGAATGTACCTATGATGCCGATTGATTACTTATTATGGAATTTTCGAATACTAATCACCCAGAGGACCATTAGAATTTCTAATGATGATGTTTTTCTGGTAGATTAGATCCATAGTAATGTAAAACCAATCTAGGATTTTGGTCCCGGTTTTCCTGAAGGACGGGAAAACTCTAGGAAAGTACCTATGATGCCAATTGATTACTTATTATAAAATTTTCGAATACTAATCACCCAGAGGACCATTAGAATTTCTAATGATGATGTTTTTCTGGTAGATTAGATCCATAGTAATGTAAAAACAATCTAGGATTTTGGTCCCGGTTTTCCTGAAGGACGGGAAAACTCTAGGAAAGTACCTATGATGCCAATTGATTACTTATTATAAAATTTTCGAATACTAATCACCCAGAGGACCATTAGAATTTCTAATGATGATGTTTTTCTGGTAGATTAGATCCATAGTAATGTAAAAACATTCAAGGATTTTGGTCCCGGTTTTCCTGAAGGACGGGAAAACTCTAGGAAAGTACCTATGATGCCAATTGATTACTTATTATGGAATTTTCGAATACTAATCACCCAGAGGACCATTAGAATTTCTAATGATGATGTTTTTCTGGTAGATTAGATCCATAGTAATGTAAAACCAATCTAGGATTTTGGTCCCGGGTTTCCTGAAGGACGGGAAAACTCTAGGAAAGTACCTATGGTGCCGATTGATTACTTATTATGGAATTTTCGAATACTAATCACCCAGAGGACCATTAGAATTTCTAATGATGATGTTTTTCTGGTAGATTAGATCCATAGTAATGTAAAAACAATCTAGGATTTTGGTCCCGGTTTTCCTGAAGGACGGGAAAACTCTAGGAAAGTACCTATGATGCCAATTGATTACTTATTATAAAATTTTCGAATACTAATCACCCAGAGGACCATTAGAATTTCTAATGATGATGTTTTTCTGGTAGATTAGATCCATAGTAATGTAAAACCAATCTAGGATTTTGGTCCCGGTTTTCCTGAAGGACGGGAAAACTCTAGGAATGTACCTATGATGCCGATTGATTACTTATTATGGAATTTTCGAATACTAATCACCCAGAGGACCATTAGAATTTCTAATGATGATGTTTTTCTGGTAGATTAGATCCATAGTAATGTAAAACCAATCTAGGATTTTGGTCCCGGTTTTCCTGAAGGACGGGAAAACTCTAGGAAAGTACCTATGGTGCCAATTGATTACTTATTATGAAATTTTCGAATACTAATCACCCAGAGGACCATTAGAATTTCTAATGATGATGTTTTTCTGGTAGATTAGATCCATAGTAATGTAAAAACAATCAAGGATTTTGGTCCCGGTTTTCCTGAAGGACGGGAAAACTCTAGGAAAGTACCTATGATGCCAATTGATTACTTATTATAAAATTTTCGAATACTAATCACCCAGAGGACCATTAGAATTTCTAATGATGATGTTTTTCTGGTAGATTAGATCCATAGTAATGTAAAACCAATCTAGGATTTTGGTCCCGGTTTTCCTGAAGGACGGGAAAACTCTAGGAATGTACCTATGATGCCGATTGATTACTTATTATGGAATTTTCGAATACTAATCACCCAGAGGACCATTAGAATTTCTAATGATGATGTTTTTCTGGTAGATTAGATCCATAGTAATGTAAAACCAATCTAGGATTTTGGTCCCGGGTTTCCTGAAGGACGGGAAAACTCTAGGAAAGTACCTATGGTGCCGATTGATTACTTATTATGGAATTTTCGAATACTAATCACCCAGAGGACCATTAGAATTTCTAATGATGATGTTTTTCTGGTAGATTAGATCCATAGTAATGTAAAAACAATCTAGGATTTTGGTCCCGGTTTTCCTGAAGGACGGGAAAACTCTAGGAAAGTACCTATGATGCCAATTGATTACTTATTATAAAATTTTCGAATACTAATCACCCAGAGGACCATTAGAATTTCTAATGATGATGTTTTTCTGGTAGATTAGATCCATAGTAATGTAAAACCAATCTAGGATTTTGGTCCCGGTTTTCCTGAAGGACGGGAAAACTCTAGGAATGTACCTATGATGCCGATTGATTACTTATTATGGAATTTTCGAATACTAATCACCCAGAGGACCATTAGAATTTCTAATGATGATGTTTTTCTGGTAGATTAGATCCATAGTAATGTAAAACCAATCTAGGATTTTGGTCCCGGTTTTCCTGAAGGACGGGAAAACTCTAGGAAAGTACCTATGGTGCCAATTGATTACTTATTATGAAATTTTCGAATACTAATCACCCAGAGGACCATTAGAATTTCTAATGATGATGTTTTTCTGGTAGATTAGATCCATAGTAATGTAAAAACAATCAAGGATTTTGGTCCCGGTTTTCCTGAAGGACGGGAAAACTCTAGGAAAGTACCTATGATGCCAATTGATTACTTATTATAAAATTTTCGAATACTAATCACCCAGAGGACCATTAGAATTTCTAATGATGATGTTTTTCTGGTAGATTAGATCCATAGTAATGTAAAACCAATCTAGGATTTTGGTCCCGGTTTTCCTGAAGGACGGGAAAACTCTAGGAATGTACCTATGATGCCGATTGATTACTTATTATGGAATTTTCGAATACTAATCACCCAGAGGACCATTAGAATTTCTAATGATGATGTTTTTCTGGTAGATTAGATCCATAGTAATGTAAAAACAATCTAGGATTTTGGTCCCGGTTTTCCTGAAGGACGGGAAAACTCTAGGAAAGTACCTATGATGCCAATTGATTACTTATTATAAAATTTTCGAATACTAATCACCCAGAGGACCATTAGAATTTCTAATGATGATGTTTTTCTGGTAGATTAGATCCATAGTAATGTAAAAACATTCAAGGATTTTGGTCCCGGTTTTCCTGAAGGACGGGAAAACTCTAGGAAAGTACCTATGATGCCAATTGATTACTTATTATAAAATTTTCGAATACTAATCACCCAGAGGACCATTAGAATTTCTAATGATGATGTTTTTCTGGTAGATTAGATCCATAGTAATGTAAAACCAATCTAGGATTTTGGTCCCGGTTTTCCTGAAGGACGGGAAAACTCTAGGAATGTACCTATGATGCCGATTGATTACTTATTATGGAATTTTCGAATACTAATCACCCAGAGGACCATTAGAATTTCTAATGATGATGTTTTTCTGGTAGATTAGATCCATAGTAATGTAAAACCAATCTAGGATTTTGGTCCCGGTTTTCCTGAAGGACGGGAAAACTCTAGGAAAGTACCTATGATGCCAATTGATTACTTATTATAAAATTTTCGAATACTAATCACCCAGAGGACCATTAGAATTTCTAATGATGATGTTTTTCTGGTAGATTAGATCCATAGTAATGTAAAACCAATCTAGGATTTTGGTCCCGGTTTTCCTGAAGGACGGGAAAACTCTAGGAATGTACCTATGATGCCGATTGATTACTTATTATGGAATTTTCGAATACTAATCACCCAGAGGACCATTAGAATTTCTAATGATGATGTTTTTCTGGTAGATTAGATCCATAGTAATGTAAAAACAATCTAGGATTTTGGTCCCGGTTTTCCTGAAGGACGGGAAAACTCTAGGAAAGTACCTATGATGCCAATTGATTACTTATTATAAAATTTTCGAATACTAATCACCCAGAGGACCATTAGAATTTCTAATGATGATGTTTTTCTGGTAGATTAGATCCATAGTAATGTAAAAACATTCAAGGATTTTGGTCCCGGTTTTCCTGAAGGACGGGAAAACTCTAGGAAAGTACCTATGATGCCAATTGATTACTTATTATGGAATTTTCGAATACTAATCACCCAGAGGACCATTAGAATTTCTAATGATGATGTTTTTCTGGTAGATTAGATCCATAGTAATGTAAAACCAATCTAGGATTTTGGTCCCGGGTTTCCTGAAGGACGGGAAAACTCTAGGAAAGTACCTATGGTGCCGATTGATTACTTATTATGGAATTTTCGAATACTAATCACCCAGAGGACCATTAGAATTTCTAATGATGATGTTTTTCTGGTAGATTAGATCCATAGTAATGTAAAAACAATCTAGGATTTTGGTCCCGGTTTTCCTGAAGGACGGGAAAACTCTAGGAAAGTACCTATGATGCCAATTGATTACTTATTATAAAATTTTCGAATACTAATCACCCAGAGGACCATTAGAATTTCTAATGATGATGTTTTTCTGGTAGATTAGATCCATAGTAATGTAAAAACAATCAAGGATTTTGGTCCCGGTTTTCCTGAAGGACGGGAAAACTCTAGGAAAGTACCTATGATGCCAATTGATTACTTATTATAAAATTTTCGAATACTAATCACCCAGAGGACCATTAGAATTTCTAATGATGATGTTTTTCTGGTAGATTAGATCCATAGTAATGTAAAACCAATCTAGGATTTTGGTCCCGGTTTTCCTGAAGGACGGGAAAACTCTAGGAATGTACCTATGATGCCGATTGATTACTTATTATGGAATTTTCGAATACTAATCACCCAGAGGACCATTAGAATTTCTAATGATGATGTTTTTCTGGTAGATTAGATCCATAGTAATGTAAAAACAATCTAGGATTTTGGTCCCGGTTTTCCTGAAGGACGGGAAAACTCTAGGAAAGTACCTATGATGCCAATTGATTACTTATTATAAAATTTTCGAATACTAATCACCCAGAGGACCATTAGAATTTCTAATGATGATGTTTTTCTGGTAGATTAGATCCATAGTAATGTAAAAACATTCAAGGATTTTGGTCCCGGTTTTCCTGAAGGACGGGAAAACTCTAGGAAAGTACCTATGATGCCAATTGATTACTTATTATAAAATTTTCGAATACTAATCACCCAGAGGACCATTAGAATTTCTAATGATGATGTTTTTCTGGTAGATTAGATCCATAGTAATGTAAAACCAATCTAGGATTTTGGTCCCGGTTTTCCTGAAGGACGGGAAAACTCTAGGAATGTACCTATGATGCCGATTGATTACTTATTATGGAATTTTCGAATACTAATCACCCAGAGGACCATTAGAATTTCTAATGATGATGTTTTTCTGGTAGATTAGATCCATAGTAATGTAAAACCAATCTAGGATTTTGGTCCCGGTTTTCCTGAAGGACGGGAAAACTCTAGGAAAGTACCTATGGTGCCAATTGATTACTTATTATGAAATTTTCGAATACTAATCACCCAGAGGACCATTAGAATTTCTAATGATGATGTTTTTCTGGTAGATTAGATCCATAGTAATGTAAAACCAATCTAGGATTTTGGTCCCGGTTTTCCTGAAGGACGGGAAAACTCTAGGAAAGTACCTATGATGCCAATTGATTACTTATTATGAAATTTTCGAATACTAATCACCCAGAGGACCATTAGAATTTCTAATGATGATGTTTTTCTGGTAGATTAGATCTATAGTAATGTAAAAACCAATCTAGGATTTTGGTCCCGGTTTTCCTGAAGGACGGGAAAACTCTAGGAATGTACCTATGGTGCCAATTGATTACTTATTATGAAATTTTCGAATACTAATCACCCAGAGGACCATTAGAATTTCTAATGATGATGTTTTTCTGGTAGATTAGATCCATAGTAATGTAAAAACAATCTAGGATTTTGGTCCCGGTTTTCCTGAAGGACGGGAAAACTCTAGGAAAGTACCTATGGTGCCAATTGATTACTTATTATGGAATTTTCGAATACTAATCACCCAGAGGACCATTAGAATTTCTAATGATGATGTTTTTCTGGTAGATTAGATCCATAGTAATGTAAAAACAATCTAGGATTTTGGTCCCGGTTTTCCTGAAGGACGGGAAAACTCTAGGAAAGTACCTATGGTGCCAATTGATTACTTATTATGAAATTTTCGAATACTAATCACCCAGAGGACCATTAGAATTTCTAATGATGATGTTTTTCTGGTAGATTAGATCCATAGTAATGTAAAAACAATCTAGGATTTTGGTCCCGGTTTTCCTGAAGGACGGGAAAACTCTAGGAAAGTACCTATGGTGCCAATTGATTACTTATTATGGAATTTTCGAATACTAATCACCCAGAGGACCATTAGAATTTCTAATGATGATGTTTTTCTGGTAGATTAGATCCATAGTAATGTAAAAACAATCTAGGATTTTGGTCCCGGTTTTCCTGAAGGACGGGAAAACTCTAGGAAAGTACCTATGGTGCCAATTGATTACTTATTATGAAATTTTCGAATACTAATCACCCAGAGGACCATTAGAATTTCTAATGATGATGTTTTTCTGGTAGATTAGATCCATAGTAATGTAAAAACAATCTAGGATTTTGGTCCCGGTTTTCCTGAAGGACGGGAAAACTCTAGGAAAGTACCTATGGTGCCAATTGATTACTTATTATGGAATTTTCGAATACTAATCACCCAGAGGACCATTAGAATTTCTAATGATGATGTTTTTCTGGTAGATTAGATCCATAGTAATGTAAAAACAATCTAGGATTTTGGTCCCGGTTTTCCTGAAGGACGGGAAAACTCTAGGAAAGTACCTATGGTGCCAATTGATTACTTATTATGAAATTTTCGAATACTAATCACCCAGAGGACCATTAGAATTTCTAATGATGATGTTTTTCTGGTAGATTAGATCCATAGTAATGTAAAACCAATCTAGGATTTTGGTCCCGGTTTTCCTGAAGGACGGGAAAACTCTAGGAATGTACCTATGATGCCGATTGATTACTTATTATGGAATTTTCGAATACTAATCACCCAGAGGACCATTAGAATTTCTAATGATGATGTTTTTCTAGTAGATTAGATCCATAGTAATGTAAAAACAATCTAGGATTTTGGTCCCGGTTTTCCTGAAGGACGGGAAAACTCTAGGAAAGTACCTATGGTGCCAATTGATTACTTATTATGGAATTTTCGAATACTAATCACCCAGAGGACCATTAGAATTTCTAATGATGATGTTTTTCTGGTAGATTAGATCCATAGTAATGTAAAACCAATCTAGGATTTTGGTCCCGGTTTTCCTGAAGGACGGGAAAACTCTAGGAAAGTACCTATGGTGCCAATTGATTACTTATTATGGAATTTTCGAATACTAATCACCCAGAGGACCATTAGAATTTCTAATGACGATGATTTTCTGGTAGATTAGATCCATAAAAACGTAAAACCAATATTTTAGTTATTTTAGTTTAATAGAAAATAATTATATTTTATAATTTATTCGTATATATTTAAATACAATTACAATCATCATATACTGTTTTATTTGGAAAGAATACTTTATTTCATTTATTCATTTATCCGTAGTTTTACTAATACATTCAAACACATCAATAGAATTTTATTTGTAATAATGAAATTAGGAAAAACTTCATTTTACAATACACACGTGTGAAGTTCTTCCTAATAAAATCCTAGTTTTTGTTGTTGTCTTTTTAGGATAGTTTAGGAAGGAGTTCACGCAAATACTGGCTTACCCTCACCCCATCGAAATCGTAAAAAAAAGTTAAGTTAAGTTGATGTGGCTGCTATCGCACACTTAGACCAAATTTGATCCGTTGTGATACCACTCTATACGGCTATAGGTCTGAGTCTTTTCGTAGAGCCATCTGCGCATTGCATAGCTCCATGTCAGTCCTATAGTACTGACATGGAAGATGGGTCGGCCCAAGGATTCTAAACACGACAGAGGATCCAGATTATGTTTATTTTTCACCACCGATCGCACCGCCCAAACGATCGAAGGTGAAAAACCCATTTTGCATCCTGCCTCGATTCGGATTCGAACCCGGTACCTCCCGCTCCAACTGCCGCAGCTTTAACCACTGCGCCACCTGGGCGGTTTCGTAAAAATCGAAATCGTAAAAAGCTCGTAAATTTTGGTATCGCTTTATGGCATTAAAATGGTTTGATTAATGGTTTGATTTATGGCATTAAAAGCGATTTAAATACTGAAACGAATTTATTGTTATGATCGGATTGTGGCCTAACCACCATATACCATGCTACGAGATATTTATGCCATGCGAAGGTCTAAAACAAAAATTATTTATTGAACACGCCTAGAATCTGCACACCAATATGTTTGTGGTGGGAGTGATAATCCTGTAGTGCCGATCCTGATGGTCCTGAGGTTTGTTTCTAGTGGAAGGGTCTTCAGGTTTGTCGGTCAAAAGCGAAACTTGAAAGGGCTGAGTGTGTTGTGCACCATATAATTGGATAATGAGATTCGTCTTTTACAATGCTGCAACGTAAAGTGGAAGTTTCAAAGATGTCGATCCACCGTGCCTCTTGTCACTCTGAGTATATGAAGGGGATTAGACTAAGTGCGAATTAATCTGTTCTTATAAGGAATCTCTCTGGCGAAGCAAATATTGAAGGAAATGTCGTACTGAATTAATAGTAGCCAGTATCATTGCCCTTAAGTATACCACTTCTATCCCATCATATCAATCTTATGTGATAAATTGCGCACATTTTCAGGTTATTATGGGTAAATGCAAAGTTTAAGGCTTTAACGTCCCCAACCGTTTTTATAGATTGGACCATTATTTGAAATACGTGGCCCAAATAATCTTTGTCTAGCAACGGCTTGTTTTCTTGATTTCTCTCAATACTCTGTACATGAATTTCTTTTCATCATATAAAACATGAAACCAATGATGATCACCTACAGTGTGGACACCGATATGTAAGGTGGTTAGGGTAGGTGGTTTGAAGGATCCCAGTGGTTTAGGGAATCCATATCATTTTTGTGAAATATTGTAAAATCCCCGATGTTTTGGACAAGACGTTCATTAGATGATATATAAATGATGAACTTAATCAGAACTATCGGTTGTCATAGCGCGATGCTGGCGGGAGGTCGTTAAAAAGAGAACCTTGAAAGAGTTGAGATTATTTGTGCTCCATGTAATCGGATATTGGGCTTCCATCTAAATCAATACACTCCTGGCATATATAACTGTGAGAATATTGCTTTTCAAGGTGCTTAAGTCTGAGATGGTGTGGATGATAATTTTGGATTTGAAATGAAAACTTTTCAATATACACAATTCAATTTCCATAACAAAACCAGAAATGTAATGGTCACACCGAATTTTCAATCTCTGTTTTTGCATCAGTGACCTCTCATTTCATTTTAGAGATACCGACATCCAAGAACGCTTATAACTGAAACCATAACTGGATCTCCTCAATATTCCTATTTAGAGCTTCATGGCCCTATTATTGGCGGTTTCAAAGACTATCCTTTTCATCTCTTTCGTCAACCCTGTAGCAATACTTCCTTTCATCACATGGACCTCTGAATGCAAAATCATCAGACTGCCATGAGTTCCTAGTTTGGATAGTCCAATCCAAAGTCGTAGTTTGTTCTTCGGAACATATGAACTGATATAGCCATTTCAGCAAGGATGAACAAATATTGAAGGAAATGATGATAGCAAAACTTGGTAACTCAGAAGTTTTACTTTGGCTTCGAAAACTCTGAAGTATCGTTTATTTATATGCCATCTGTTTTGGGGCTCTAGACACTCCCAACTCTTTCGCGGTTCGCCGTCCTTACCTTACGCTTTGCAGCCAAATCAAGGACGTACGGCTATATGTCCGATTTACCTAACAATCCGCATATTGCATAGCTCCATGCCAGCCTATTGTTCTGACATGGAAGATGGGTCGGTCCATGAATTCTGCACTCCAACAGGGGGTTACAGTTTTGTTTATTCACACCACTTGATTACGAGCGAGATTATTCTCGCTCCAACTGCCACTGGGCGGTTAACCTCTGAAGTATGCCACCCGGTTTTAATTGTCCTTATCTTAATGTGATTAAATAGCAGTCAGTATTCAGAATGTTAACCTTCTCTGGTACTGCCTACGCTAATATGGGACTGATGCGTCTATTTTTATTTGACTGGTGAACGAATAGAACATTCTTATGGGTACCGGGCAATGAGACTCTTTTCGGCTTGTATTCGTTGTAATATATTATCCAGATTACTCAGATGATCTTTAAACGTGAGACTCATTGTGATGTCAATATTGCTGGACATATAAAATTATAATGTTCCACATTGAATGCCCATATTCCGTTGGCTTCTCTCAGTCATCGGCATGGATTTTTTTGTCAGTAGTCACTCTTGTGATCGAATGTAGTGTGTTATCAATTTATAGTAATGGGTAGCTGTTCTTAATCATTTCGTCGTTTATCTATTAATTATATGTTCCCTCTACATAATTACCATGACTCACTTGACATCTTTGAAGTTGGTGGAGTAAAATCTGCTCCTCAAATTTTGTAAATTTGGTTCAACCTCCACTTCCGGAAAACTGATCATCTATTCTTCCTGCTTAGCGCTCCATCTCTGGCTACAACACTAGTATTCGGCCGATCACAATATTTTGATGCTGACCCAATCGATATCTTTAGTTAAGAAATCCTGTTTTTCTGAAGCATAACTCATGTTTGCTTGAGATCTTGCTGAAAATTTAGCTTTTGCTTTTTTGAACACTCAAATGGCCAAACTATCATGATGCTACACCCGATAGCATTCGTTCTAATAAATCGAGCTAAAATTTTCGAATTTCGAACTCCTATATTTGCCAGAGAAATTGTAGATGCGATAATTTTTGCAGTTTATCCTCATGAAAAAGAGAGTTGTTCTCAAAATTCCAGCAATTTCGGCGTAAAGAAACCTGTTTTAAAGGGACCTATAGATAGTGCACCTTAGGCATCATTAGGTAAGGCATCATTCCTACTGATTACATCATACTGATCTATCAGCAAACAATACCACGTCTCCGTCATCATGCAAATGGGTGGATGTGAGCAGTCCATTCTTTCTTATCCGGGTTTACTGATTCGGAGGTTTTGTTACGGCTCTCTTATAATTTTTCAGCCATTTGATCACAAGAGTAGACTCACAAGTTTCTCTGACCGCAATCTGTTCTGGGTTATCATTTATACGGCGTATCATTGCTTAATCCGGCAATTATGACCTTTATAATGTCTTTCAGAAGTAAAGATCTTGAGACTAAAAGACAAGATTTCGAACTTCCAGTCCAGTAATTTTTAATCTGTCCAATAACTTTATGTAATCTTGTTTAAATAAACTCACCTTTTTGGTATGAGTGTTATAGTTGGATTTGCTTTTAAAATTCACAAACAACTAGAATCGCGTTTCATCGACACCATTCAGTCTGATCATTCGTCTATATTTTGTCACCTCCCTATTCTGGCCTTTATTTAACGTGACACTTAAAATTTGTGCGCCTTTATGTAACATGTGATCGGTTCGATGGGTTGGAATCGGAAAGATGGGTTGTCTCTTTCCCTCGAAGTTGTTTAGTTATCGATTGTCTCTTCACTTCCGATTCTTCGAGATCTAAACAGTTTGTGTGAAATATATAGGCCTCATACTTTGAAACCACTCATTCTAAAATTCTCAGTATTTTCGAGGTATATGCTGATCAAACAGAATGCGACCAGAAATTCTATGAAAATACTTTTGACAACCTCCCATGTACACACGCGTATTATAGCAACATACATAAATGTACATAACAATTATGGTATGACGACGTTCGCGATAGTTAACCATTAAAGACATTTTACTTTGATCGTTAAAGTACGAGTATTTCGTGGAACAAAAATATTATAAATATTATTTTCAGCAAAACCAACAACATTCTGTCGTGCAAGCGAAGCATCTTAAATTATGAAGACAACCAAAAATTTGAAATATTTACATTTTATACAGTCTAATTGGATTTTATGATTTTGACTTATGTTTTCAGCACTGTTTCTCAATATCATACCGACGTGAAAATCAGCGACAATATGAACTGCGAGCATCAACCGAATCTGAATGTTCTGCCTGGATTGTTGCGATACGAGAAGCAAGGTATGTATGTATATGTTAAATGTTTATTGGTATTGGCCGCATACACTCACATTCTCTTGATGGCAACATGTGGGAAAACATTCGACATTCAACAAGTGCATTTTCTATTTTCCTCTTGTTTTCCCAACATTATACAATCAAAACATGTGAACGACGATGTATATACAAACAATAACAGGTTGTGGGAAAAAATGAAAGCTTTTCCACCCCACTCACCACGTCGTCTAGTTTATTGAGTTTGTTGTTTGTTTAATGTTGGGGTAATAAAAAGGTGACAATTACTGTTAGACAGCTTTATGAATATATAGTTTGGGGTTTGTTTACAGGGTGGGCGGTAATGTTATAGAATTTGAAGCTGACTTATATAGAAATAAATCTGCGCCACTCGACAAAGATTGGTGTCCGATGTAAAACGTAACATTCTGAGCGGACATATGTCAACAACAATAGCGATTATGTATCATAAGTGAGACATGTTATCGAGAGTTGTTTCAAAAGTTTATGAGTGGTGAAACTCATGTTGTTAATTGAATGGATTCACGTTAGGAGCTCAATCCTAGCGAACCTACTGAAGTGCTCTTTTGAATACAATTGATGAGAATGAGCCGACATACATCGTCTAAATGTTGTGGCCTTGGTCGAAACCTATTTTTTGATACTCGATTGAGTTATATTGTCTCTTGTTTATGTCTGATTGCCACTTGTTTGAATAGCACTTCAAATCATATGAAGATATGCGAGATCGGTGCCTAAAGAAGATTAGAATATGTTATAGATCTGCCTCAGATTACCATTTAAATAAGTGTCAGCTCCTGAGGTGTTCCAACAAGTAATATCAGTTTGATATAAAGGAAAACAGAATTAGCTGACTTGGACAAGCGCAATTGACATAGTTTGCGTGGATGATCAAACGAGATGATGAGAAGATTCAAGCCTTCGGACACATCGAGTTGGCTAGTAAAGGAAAGGTACTGTGCTTTGGACGGGTATCAACTATCAGATCTCAAACAGAATAAAGACATCAGTCAGGTTGTTTTATGAATCAATTATGGGTCGTCTGTTAAGGAGAGCTTTTGAGAAGGTAAAATCGAAATGGCAGAAACTCCCGTTTATATCACCAAAGATGGCCACAGAGTGTTTCATCTCATTCAATGGATTTATAGTTGGACAATACAGAGTTGATTCTGTAAATGGTTGGGTACCTGCAGGAATAACACTTTATTTGTAGGTCCAGTAGGGTTAGGCAATTCATAGGGAATGTATTATCAAGAATCGATTCACATTACAACCAAGTTGGTAAAAAGTTGGCAACCAAGAGCCTCAAAATTTATAGGCAGTGGAAATATTGCTTCGAACTCTCAATAAAGTTTGGATTAGTGTTTCGATACCGGAAAAGTGGATTGCATGCAATGTGATTCCGATTCCTAAAAAAGAGAGGGTGTGGTGTTCAGTAGGTCTTAAATCATGAACCAGATAACAAATTGATTGACTATAGGTTAGTCTCAGAGTGAATCCTAGAAAATGTTGCTGGAGAGTATTTATTAAGGTAAAATTACTTCTGACATGATTTGAGTGGTGCTGTTGTGTGTGGATGCGATGTAGAATGTACTGCGATTAATTCGACTTCAATACACATTTTATTTTCTGTATTGTATTGATTGGGCATCAGCATCATGAATGTCGAGTTGATTGGAATGATGGAAAGAATCAAGTTGGCAATGAAAAGAGAACGAGACTAGTCCTTGCGATAAAGAGCCAATATCTTGCGATACGACACGATACAATGATAAAATGGTGGAATAAATCGGAAATTGGAAAAACGCTGTGTGAAAGTTTTTTGACTGTAGATGATATCGGACATTTACTATGAAACTGTTCGTAGTTTAGCAGCACCAGACAAAGGTTTCGAGAGTACAGAATCTATCGAATGTGCCTTATTTTTTAGAGCTGCTGCCATAAAACCTTTCATTGAGCTACCTACGTCCGCCTAGATTTAGGTTTTCTCAAACGATTGAGTGAGCAAGGCCCTCAAATTAAGTTACAAGATACGCAGATACTCTGAAACAGCACGTCAAGTAAAATTGGTGGCAAGGAATAATCAAAGGGATCAAGCAGAAACCATCCTCAAGGCTGCTGAAGAGGCCGAAATATTCAGCGGCGAAATATTGATCTACAGCTAGATTAGTCCAAGAAGTAAAGAGACTTACAAGCTGGCTTTAGATCAGAGAGAAGTTGCACTGATCACATCAACTCAAATCGTATCATCACTGAAAAATTTCTTCGTCGAATTTGACTGCGCATTTGATACGATAAATAGGAACACAACATGGCAGGCACTTTGTGAAAGGGGCATCCCAAAGAAATTGATTGTGCTAATACATGGTGGAAACCGAGTGCAGTATCACTCGAGGAGTAACGCAAGGATGTTTTCTCTCACCAATACTGTTCCTGATCGTATTGGATAAGGTAATGCGGAAATTGAATGTCACGTTTCTCAATGACAAACAATGCGGATAAACAGGTTAACTCAATGTTCTAGACTTTGTTAGAATGTTCTAGATGACATATGCTACGAACACTCAGACATACATCAGAAAATCAGGCACTGGATCTAGCTAACGAAGTTAATCTCAAGGTAAATCTAAGAAAAACCAAGACGACGAGACGGTGAGAACATATAAAAGAATTCGCATACACCTTAGCTGTCCAACAAAGTCTTTTACTGACCTGTCACGGCAGACCAAGATACTGGGCGTGAGACATGGAAACACAAAGAAAAAGTGAGAATGCTAAATTCTGGCTTAACGCCACTACTAATATGTAGAGAGGCCGAAATAAAAAGACGAAAGTGGAGATGGATTGCTTATACGCTAGGCAATCAGCAAGGAAAATAACGAAAACACGCAAGGGAAACAGGAAGACCAGCGATGACATGGAAGAGAACAAACAACATGGTTAATGATTGGAAGAAATAGAAGCTGTAGTTTCCACTGAGTAAGATCGTATAGCCTAAACGCCCTATGCTCCTGAAATTATGGAGATAAAATATTTTTTTTCACTTTGACAGGGTATTGTCAATCACAGCTACAACTACCTGATCCTTCATAACCACGTTAGTATACCAATTCAACAATTTCGTGAAACTAAACACTTTCGATGAACTTTAAAGATTAGAAATGCTTAGTTCTCTCTCTTAGAGCTTCGACTTACGCTCTTTATTTTATGTTTGGATTCAACAGGAGCAAAAAGACTAAATCCCATCTATATAGAAATTCGCAATTTGGTGGGAGGCCATCTGGTATCGAAGGCCATTTTTCGTCGGTAGGATTTAACTGTAACTGAGAGTAGTTGCAACAATGAAACGAACCAAACTAAACTCACCTTAATCTAAAAATATAATTAAAGTTTGTTCCGATCAGTATAAAACTGTCGCAATCTCGATCCTTTGTATCCGACCATTACTAACCAAACCATTTATATATTTCAATTTCAGTTTCAACAAATTGTTGCTACAAAAAGAAGAACTCGAACAAAAACACGTCCATCTGCTGCAAGTGGTCGAAAGTGAAAAAACCGCCAAATGGCAATACAGCCAACACTGTGAAGAGCTAGCATCCGAAATCAAAAAATTACGAGCCGAAATCTATACACTACGCAAAGAATGTCGACCATCTGTGTCGGTATCCGTAACGCCAGTGGGTCGGGGCAGTTTTAGCGCCGGCTGCGATATAAACGTCGAAGAGAATAGTTCGCTGTCGGGGCTGTGCGCCCAAGTACAAGATTCGGTCGAATTGCGTAAAATCAAAAAGGTAAATCTCATTATTTTTCAATTAAAATTAATCTGTCTGTGTGTGTGTGTGTGCGCGCCTATGTAAAAAATATATATGCTAAACGAACGAACGAAAAAAAAAACAAACAACAACAACCTTATACATATAGCCGAGATGGATTTTCCATGGAAGATGACGTCAATTGGTGAAAAATTGGTGGAAAAAGAATCAAATTTGGGTCATGCACGATGATCGAAACTCACATACATTGTTTTGTATACCTCTGTACCTTTGATACAGAATTATAATTTATTGATTTGAGATTAATTGAGATTCGGATGTATGTACATACAACATACACGGAGGGGGCGGGCAGGATTTTGTGTGTAATTCGAACAATTTATAATACAGTATAATGATGCGATTTACCTGCGATAAATGCGAACCCTTGTTTCCTCGACATAATGAAAAACAAAAACAAAATTGTAGATCTTGGATTACATAAACCTTTTGTTTTTCTTTTTTCCAGCAATTTGGGTATATACGAGTATATCGACTGGGTGAGGGTGTGTGCGGGGGGTTTGGAAAAAGTATTGAATATTTATTTATTCGGATTTAAGATGTGTAATTGTGTTCGTTATACACAGATATTACCTTTGAGACTGTTTTTTTTTTTAGTTTTAAACCGACAGTTTACGTCAGTCGCCTAATCTTATCCAAATTTAGATCTTATGTCTTTATATCTAGATTATCCTATATACCCATATAGATTAGGCTAATTCCCAAAATTTTTTATTGAGGTTTGTAAAATTTTTTGGGAGGCCCTCAACCCATTTTCGAATCATAATACGTGTGGTTTCATCCAGGGCTCGCTTTAAATATATAATTCTTAAATCGGTCCGATCATGCTGTTGATGCGTTGAATATTCTGACACTAGCACACTCTTTGGTTTGTCATCGATGATTTAGAGATAACAAGAACGTTGGTAGAAGAAATGACAAAAGATAGTAGAAGGGATGCTTCTCTTTGAATTGAATTAAATCGCAGAATACACTATACACTATACTTGGTATACCTTCCTATCGTACCTTCATGATTAGAGAATAACTCCAACCTGTTCGTTTCAACGATTATATTATTCGAGTCCAATGTGGCTTGAAACAAGGCCAGAAACCAAGTGAGCACCAATTCCATTAAATGAAGTATGATGTTGCAACTCTAACGAGCTTCGAGATTGTACGATTTGAGCAACACAATATGAACTCTCACCCGGTCCCAATAAGATTCAAAATCTCTTTATTTTATCGATCAACTTCCTAATTTTTAGGACACAGAATAGTCCTTTGAAATTATGATACATACTTTCGCGCTCTGTTACTGTTTTGTATCCGGGTTTAATTTGAGATCATTTAAAAGGTTTAAGATATTCTCTGCATCGCCTCCGCTTCAAGAGCAACGATATCATAGCGAACAGGCATATCAATTGTTATAGGATGCTTGACAAGTCATTGTTGCCCAGCTACTACAAACAAGATGGCTTTATAGTCGCAATTATTAAAGTCAAGTTGGTTAGACTGGCTGGTACCTCAAGGTAAAAAGAATAGGATCTCAAATAAGATACATACATTGTCCGCGATTGGAGAACAAATATCAACGGTTGATCAAGTATGATGCTGGTCTGTCCTTTTTCATGAATAGCTCGATCAAGATAATAATTGGTACAAAAAAGTAAGTTCAAGCCGAGTAAGTAGGTATCGGCCAAATTGAATCCGTTGTCATGGTCCCGTCACTACACTTCACGTCGAAACCGTCCTGGTTCGCTCAGGTGCTGATCAGCTGCTACGATTTGAGATGTGAGAAACTTCTTAAATCAAAGAAGACTTGTTAACATTAATTATAAAATAAGATTTTGTCCAGATCGCCGCCTTGGTGTGCTGGCATAGCTTGGTCCTTTTGATAATTTTTTTGAAGACGTTTTCCAAGACATTTGGATCCTTTTCAGATATAACGCATTGGCTCTGTGTGTTCATTTCACGAATATTGTTTATGGTTTGTTATCAAAAACCTTCGATTTTACAAACCCGCAGAGGTAAAAATCGTATGGCGTCACGTTGAAGGATTTGAGCGGTCAATTAACGTCAACATACAACCATCTTGTTAAAACAACATTTTTGTTTAGGTCCAATGATGTCGTCCAATTGCTCCCACAAAAATTAGATTTGAAGCACGATATCGTATTCTATTTATGGTTACAGCTTGGCTATAGACTCATTCTAAAAAATGGCCCAATTACTCCTCCAGCCCATAATCCTTACCAAACATTGAGGTTTTCCATTACCCATATAGTGAATTATCTCCACTGCAAATGGCGTTGTGGCTAGAGCTCCTGAATTAATTGAGCGTTGTGAGGGAGGAGGTGAGGGTCTTTGGTAAGAATTTGTAACAAACTACTAAGCACATCATGCTTAGACGGACACGCGGTAAGGTAATGTTTGTTTGTTGGAATCATTAATTGAAATATCAAATCCAAAACTTGCACGAAATTATTTTCGAACAGTGTCTGTGTTTTAACAATAACAAGACGTTCTTCTCAGCAGATGACAACTGTCAAAATTAGAGATGCCAAGATATTATCTTGGGGTTTTGATTCCTCTTCCAAACCGAGGTGTTGGTCAATCACTTATCTAAACAAATTCTCGATATTGGTGTCGGAATGAATTAGTGATGCCTGCTAAAGATCAGCCCGATTTTCTACTCTAAAAGGATGATGTTTGAAGATGTGCAATATCCTTTCTCAAACGTCTCAATCGCCTTCAGGCTGCTAGCATTATTATTATATATAGGGTTCCAGAATACTACCAATATAGCTTCACTTATGAAGTAAAGGGCCTTTCAATTGGAACCTTCGATTTAGAAAAGTTGTGTGTGAGATATCCACTCCATTCTGTTTCGTTTCGGAAAATGTTTCAACCAATGATTGCGGACTTTGGGTTTCAGTGAACCGATTGACTACTATTTGGCCACCAATCGTCTAATAATCGAATCGTCAGGACTATACAGGTTGTTCAACGATATAATCTTCAATGCAACAAATTTGATAGGATTTCGGCCATATTTCGGGGTATGGCTGTAATGGCAATGTGGTTACGTGGCCGAAAAATCTAAGATCCTTAGCAGAACTATATCCACTCCAACGACTAGGGTAGTTTAGTGTGGTTTAGTGCAAGATAAATTTCCCCTAAATGGTGATTTGATTTATTCTGGGTGACATCTGGAAGCAGATCGATTATGCTGAAAATTGAAGCCGATCGTACCAGCTAATCGACACTTAAAAGGTAAGAAATATATGTAACACTGGGTTAAGTCTTAAATCAAGGTTACTTCCATTCTTTACTTAATTTAACTGTAACTTAACCGAAACTTGATTGTCGTCCACTATGACAAGCTCCGAAATTCCCGAGGGAATTCTTCGTGAACTCTGATCACATCGTTTAGCAATGAATAATTGGAAATCACAAACAAACAAACGAACTCAATTCGATAAAGGTTAGGCGAACTACCGATCACATTGTGGACACTGATAAAAGTGTGGTGCAGCAAGTTGCAGCTTTTAATATAACGACCGATGCGGTTCAGAATTAAATTGTAGTTTGTCAACAAATCGTTCCCGTTCAAAAAAATGATCTGAATTATTTTTATGCTCAATATATTTCACAGGTGCAAAGTTTCTTTCGCGGCTGGTTATGCCGTCGCCGATGGAAGCAAATTGTTGAAGAGTACATCAAATCGCCGCACGCCGAAAGTATGCGCAAACGTAATCAGCTCGTATTTAGTATGGTCGAAGCGGAAGAGGAGTATATGGAACAATTGGAGGTATTTATGGCGAAACGCTTATGGTTGGTACATATTTGAATCAGACCTAATCGATTATATCATGTTTAGATTCTTGTCTCGTGCTTTTTACGGCCATTCAAAATGGCGGCCAGCTCAAAACGACCACCATGTACACATGAGGATGTCAATTCGATATTTTTAAATTCTGAGACGGTCTTGTTCCTGCATCAAATATTTTTGAAGGGATTGACTGCCCGTCTCGAATCGTGGCCAACATTGGTACTAGGTAAGTAAACTCGTTTTGGTTCCGCATATTACCGTGTAGCCGTGTATAGAGTATCTGTATAGTCATGTAGTTCGTAGCCTAAACAGTTGTAGCCATTCTAGAGTAGTTGGACATTTGAATCACAAATTTTTATTTTGATTGGAAATTCTTTTTTTTTTTGTTTTTTTTTATAATGGAAAATTGGGAAAATTTAATAAAATTAAAAAAAAAATGTTTTAAAATATGAAAATGATGATGATCAGAGCGTGTTCTATATTTAGGTGATTTGTTTGACATGCTATTGCCGATGTTGAGCATATACCAAGAATATGTTCGTAATCATCATTACAGCTTACAAGTACTTACCGAGTGTAAGAGTAATACAGCGTTCGCGACCGTATTAAAACGTCTCGAAGCCAAGCCCACATGTCAAGGTCGCAGTTTGGAAACATTTTTAACATATCCCATGCATCAGGTATGTAATTGTACATCGGTTTGGCGTGACTTTGTTTTCTGATACCCGATTTTTGTGTCCCAGATTCCACGATACATTATAACACTGCACGAGCTATTGGCACACACGCCACACGATCATGTCGAAAGAAAAAGTTTACAAAATGCTCGCCAACAGTTGGAAGATTTGTCGAGACAAATGCACGACGAGGTCTCGGAAACGGAAAATTTGCGTAAAAATTTGGCCGTCGAACGGATGATTGTCGAGGGTTGCGATATACTGCTGGACGTGAATCAGGTTTTTGTGCGACAAGGTAAGCCTCCTCTCTGAATGATGGACACTCGCAAATAGATGACAGCTCAATGATTTGTTTTTTTTTAATTTCTAGGAAGCTTGGTGCAAGTACCGCCCGGGAAAGGGCGTATTCGGTCCCGTTTAGCCTCATTCAAAAGTGAACGTGATGCGGTGCGACAATGTTTCCTGTTCTCGAACCACATGATCATTGCGACAAGGTAGAGTTTACTTAGAATTTTGAATTTGATAAATTTCCAGACGAAATATTAAAAATTAACCAAAAAAAGTAATTTATCGTTTCTATCAAGGACCTCGGGTGGGCGATTACATCTCCTGCCGGATGTTGGAAAAATTCCTCTCGCCGATGCCACTCTAGTCGAGGATCCAAGCGATTCGGAACGTGACGACGAGGAATCGGTTTGCTCAGCATCGACACAGGGCAGCTGTTTGAGCGTAAACGATTCGGTTAATGCGAGTAATCGAGACTTTAAAATTTTGGTCGATAATAAATCGGGAATTCGTCACTTTATTCATCTGGTGGCACCGACTGTACAAGACAAAGAGGCCTGGATCAGCGACATATCACAGTGTTTAGATAATATACATCTTCATTCGATGCTATCGCCTGGCATTGGTGGCGGATCGGGCGGGTCATTAATGGCCGCGCACCACGCTCTTAAGGCCGATCCTAGACTATTTAAAGACGACGTGGATATACGATTTTCCCGAACACTTAATTCATGTAAATTACCGCAGGTTCGGTATGCCACACCCGAAAGGCTATTGCAACGACTTACAGATCTTCGTTTTTTATCGATTGATTTCCTGAATACATTTTTGCTAACATATCGAGTATTTACGGATGGTGAAACAGTACTTAATGCACTAAAAAAAGTATTTTACGAACCACCCATTGAGCCGCAATGTGAACCGCAGACGAGTGATTTTCTCGATATACCTACGGGCGAGGATGGTCGCAGTTCGCCCCGTCGTACTTCAGGTGCTAGTTCTGTGTCCGGATACTGTTCCGAAGGTGCAGATCGTGACCGGTCATTGAGCTGCGACTCGACGGGAACTCGTTTTCGTGGCTCACGACGTATCTTACAGCAACAGTCGACACAAGAAGAAGGATTGTCGTGGATTCCCGAAACCACTGGACCAATAATAGTACATGAACAGCAGACAACGACTACGACGACTGAGGAGTCACCACCCGCACCAGTTGAAGAGAATAAAACTAACGTGCAGAATGATGGATTCTTGGCGATTCCGAAAACGATTGCGACTTCGAGCAGTGCCGACACGCTCACCGAGACAACACTAAGTGGACCCTCATCGCCATCGAATTTAAGTTCGGTTACACTAGTCGGCTCGACGGGATCGGGAGCACTTGAAAAATCCGAAGATGTCACCCCAACCGAATCAAACAATCAATTTCAATATGGCAAAGTACCGACGAGCCCATTGCCCGAACGTATGAGCGGTCGTCGCAGTATAAGCCGCGACTCGTGCGATCCAATTTTATTGACTGGAGTCACGAGTCCCGTATCCCAGTCCACAACCACCGTAACTATAACACAACAGAGCACCAATCAAAAAACTCAAAGTCATGTAACACCGCCCACGGTCACAATGACCCCATCGCCCGGTGGCCAAGAAGTCATCAGCAGCATAACGGAAGAAACTATAACGACGACCGTCACAACGACAAAGATAACATCGCCGATGAAAAATCAAGCATCGATTTCACCGCCACACATCGGCCTATCGTTCGATCGTCGACCCTCGGTCGGCTGCAACGTTATCCCGCATGCCGCCCTCTGCCAACATCGACACAGTTTACAAATGAACGGTGAGGGTGGTGTCTTTCGTGGTGAACGAGCGGAACGCGCTAGCCCACGATTAACACATCGAACTGCACCAAAGACACCCGAACGACAAAAGAAGAATTCGTTCGGCACACCACAACGGGAACCACGTCGATTTTCCGAAAGCGACGACGACATGACCAACTCGATGTACACAACACCTAGGGGTTCGCTGGGTGGCGCATCTTTAGGCACCATATCGTCGCGAGCATCAATGCAACACGAACCGGTGACCCATTGTCCCAGCAAAGTCGGGGTCGTTATCACATCGTATCGCCAGTCGCAGAGAAGGTAACGCACAAACTATTTATACATGATTTACTTGTTTCGTAATTTATATTTTACACTTACTACTACTACTACTACTATAACTATAGTTTCATACCTATATCTATATATCGGGTGTAATTGGATTTTCCGGCTGAGAAAATTATGAATTTCGCGTGCCGTTTTCATAAAATTTATGTTGATGTCTTCTAAATCCTCTTCTTCTTCTTACATAATAATATATTTTGTGTTCTATTTTGTGTTTTACATACATGATTATCAGATGGGCGTAATTTTCTATATATTTATGTTGGTTATGTTTATGTTTTTCCGCATCTTCCGGAAAATTATTTATAAGTAAATGTATTTCGATGTGACAAAATCTCGTGTTCTAAAAATATATTTATAAAACAATTGATAGGTTTTAACTTAAGTCAGGATTTGAACCGACTATTTAGTACACAATTATCGTCGATAATACAGATTAGTGTTATAAATGTTTTGTATCGGTTTGTTTCTATGACATAGTTCTAATAACATTTGAGTTGTTTCGAGCGGATTTGTAAGGTGTTTGGTTTGTGTTTGTGGTTTTATAAATAAATTGTAATGTTTTATGTGTGTATGATGGGGCTATGATTGAGCCCATTGACGAGTATTGAAAATGTTACTTTTCTGATATGTTGGATGCTTACACAATCGGTTTAATATAAAATTTGACGTATTTATGTGGTGCATGATTTGTGGGACTGTATGACGTTCGTAATGAGATCGAATTTACCAGTATTTCGAGCGACGATTGTGGTTAGCCTGTTGGTACTCTATAATCTGCCTTAGATTGGAAGCAGCTTGATGTTATATATCTTAATTGGACAACGGTTCATAGACAGTGAATAGTTTTGAGAGTAATGAACTTTCTGCTAGACTCTGGACGATGATACGAGACACCTCCTATATCGATGAAAACTCAACACTGATTGAATTATTTCGAAATCTTGTGATTGAAATCAATAGAAATAAATGAAATTATTTTCAACTAATACATGGCTGTCCGTATGTGTGGTCGATAAACGAAATCTCATGTGAGTATTTGACAAGCCAGACAAAATTGGTTTTCCAAGTATACTTCTCGTTTATCGAAAACTGAATTTTGGAAATAATTTTTTTTATAAATTAACAGACAGTCGACAGACAACACAATATCTGTACGATATATAGATATACATTTTGTTAAAGCAAATCGGATAATGCAATTTTTGGAAAAAGCTCTTCATACATGCATTAGGATTTATATACACATATATGAGCAGAGTAGATATTAGATCTCGATGTATTCTGGGATGTTCAAACCAAAATCCCTCCCCATCCCATTTCGTACTCGTGTTGTATATATCTATCATATTTTTCGAATTTGCATGTTCGAAATTTATGAATTTTCCGATGCTGTATGTGCACATATTGAATGGCATATCATATTATGTGTATACAGAGCTTTTAATTGTTTTGACGATAAAAAAGTGATAACAATAATATTCATAATAAACATAATTGATTTTTTTTCCAACAGAAAATTTTTGGGAAAATTTGTGACATACAAATTTTGTGCACTATATGTGTAGACTACTCCGATATATATGTGTGGCTTTATATGTGATATGGTGTGTTTGAATTAAATTTATGTTGCATCTGCATTCTAAACAGGATGATTCGAAGTTGTTTTAGAACCAGTTGTCGGGTTATTCTTACGTGCATCGAATGGACACCACAGGACATTAAACAATATCACAGTTGTTGATCGATATCTCGTACCGAATCTCCATCGTTTTTCCTTTCAACTCGAAGGTCGCAGAATTTTTACAGCCTCTAGATGTATTATCATTGCTGTTGAAGCCCAGCATAAAGGCGAACTACCAATTATTAGCTCAGATTCAATGGTATTATAGAAAGTTGGCATACGTCCTTTAGAATTACGTATGATATTTAGAGACATCTCGATTTATGAGTCACAATTTTAGTCGTCTATTTAATACATAGGTACTCTAAAAGGAGATAACAATCGATACCACAGGACAGAACAGGCCGTATTACTAGAAAACTGGAAAACCTAATTCTAATAATAATTTCTCTAGAAGGAGACTGTGTAACCGATATCATTACTTCAGTATGATTTTTCGAGTATAATGGAATTCAACACACGACGTGGTTTGGTGTGGTTATACCCACTAAATATAGACATTCATCTACGATTATATAGCACCTCAAAAACATTAAGATCGAAATCCAGCATGGTTCGAATTTGAACTACCAGATTTATACCTTCTGACAGTTTACTATCTCAATTAAGTTGGTGTATAACTGTAGGATATATCCTTCTCTAGATCTCCAACTAAATTATCTAATCACAACAGCACTTTCGTGATGATAATCTAAAACAATTTAAACTGCACCAATCTCAAATATGTCCCACAAATATAAAGTTTTGATTTGTCAACACGAACTACAGATTACCTGATTCATTTCAAGATGTCTCGCACAAAAATTTTACTTGCTAGTTTATTCAGACAATAATATTTGAATACGTTCCACACATGGTAAATGCTATAGATTATATTAATTTAGTCTTACAATAATAAATATGATTTTAATTTCCAGATAATAACTTCGAACGAAGATTCACCCGCTAATGAATACGTTCCATACTATTTAAAACCACCATACTATTTAAAAACATTGACTGCCAGACTTTTAGAGATTGATATATATCAAGAAAGATCCAATAGTTATAATGAGTATGTCAAGATATGTCCCACAGTAGTTATTTCCCTGAATTTCTGGATATTTAATATGTCCCACAAGTGTCGAGTTCTCATTTCTCCGTAGATAACCGGAAATGATATTTCAAAATATGTTCCAATATAGTATGTACGCTTATAATATCAGATATGTTCCACAAAAAAGCAATACAAATCAAAATCAGATTATAAAATCGTTTTAGATCGGCATAAGTTCTCTAATTTACTTTAAAAGGGTTCCACAAATAACAAGTATCCGTTTTTAAATAAATGAAACGAATATCTAATGACCTATATTTGTAACTATCAATTGACTTCCATTCCAAGATTGAGTGTTAGTATTAATTATGTAACCAGAAATGTAACATGAACCAGATTTGTATATAGTTCATGAATAGGTACATTGCATCGCATAATATGACTACGTCCCACAATTCTTAGGGGTTGTGAATAAATAAGATGATTCTGGGGTTATATAAATTCCACTCTATATATCAACTTAAGCGTAACATAGGTTCCACAAATAAAAAGTTTATTGTCAGTTCAAGGTTATGAAAATATGAACAAATCATAAAATGAACTACAGTAGTTTGCCTTACTCATAAATATATCGAATTATGAATATAAATGATCTAAGGCTTCAAATATGTCCCACACTATTTACACTTTGTGATGTAACGCTATGTTTAAATAACATAATTTTTGAAGTTTTTAATCGAGATTTTGGAATATGTTCCACTCTTTACTACTAGAGATAAAATGAAAAGGGAATATTCGGAAACTACGAATAGGTTCCACCCTAATTAAAATTTAATTTTTATAAATAAATTTGACCAAAATTGATGGTTACTATATACAGCGAATTTGTGGATAGTATAGAAGTAGGAGTAATATGAATACGTCCCACAGTATTTAAAATGCCTATTTTATGGTTATAGTAAATAAGATGACTACTATAATGGTTCTGATTCTACTCCACAAATTAAATCGAAAACTTGATTGATTGAAGTTTCACAAAATATAAATTGTATTCTCAGTTCAAATTGAGAATCAAACAATTCTTTTACTCGTAAACAATTCGAAGTGATAAACATCTAACATTACAAATACGTCCCACACCTGTTAGAAGGACTGACGTACCGCTATGTATAAAAAATGGCAGTTTTGGTTTTGTCATTGAGATTTTCAAATACGTTCCACTATATTTCGCTCAAACTTAAAACGTTCTGAATACGTTCCACACTAGTTAAAACCGTCGATTTTTTAATCAAAAAAACTGACTAGGCCATAAATTCAGTGTTATTATGTATATTGAATAAATAGAAAATTTATTATATTAAATAGACCTGATAAATAGGTTCCACAAAAAAATAAAGTCAGTGGATTATTTACTAATCCAAATGAGAATCCGTTTTAATTGAAATCTGATTGATAAATAGGTCCCACAAAAAATTTAATGTCAGTTTAGCGCATTATTTACTAATCAAAATGGCAATCCATTTTAATTCTTACTTCGAAATAAGCATATAAATGTACAACGATAAAACACGTTCCACACTAATTAGAAGTGATATGCAATCGCTTTGTATAAATCAGTTTTCGTTTTGTAATCGGGATTTTGGAATACGTTTCACTCTATTTAGCTCAAACTTGTAACATGAATGATACATTTTGAAATTACGAATACGTTCCACACCCTTATTTGAAGAGTAGAAGGACGGTATTGCATTATGAGTCAATTGAATGAGCAGCTTAGGTACACAATTCGAACCCAATGCGACATTAGTGATAAAAGCTAGCTAGCTATCATTAAGATTACCCATTTACATCTACACTTTATCTCATGATGTACGAGTCATTAAAATTCAAATAATTTTTGATGGACCATTTGAAAATGAGTTTTGAGTGATTATTTATGTAGATTTATTAGATCAATACCAATTTGTAGTTTGGTTTCATTTGCGGCATTGGTACAATAGTTCGAACACGAACAATATATTTAATGATTTGGAAGAGATATGATTTAGTTCTATCTCATCCATTTTGATGATGATGTGAGATGATAAATTGTGCCTGCCTTAACTATTGTTTATAATTATTGATGACTAGCTTGTACACACATGAATCGATATATACATTCGACAAACAGACAATAATTTATTTATTCCTGAAAATTAATTCTATTTATTTTGCTTTTTGTGGAAAAACAATTTTTTTTTGTCATTTTGATTTAGCAAAATCAATTTTATCAACTAATTTGTTGTTGCTATTGATGCCTAGATACACTATACACACATACGTATGTACATATATTTAGGCATTGCTAGCCTGAAATGAACATCAAAAGTTTTATGTATAGATGTGTATACACGTACACATACACAAAATTTTGGTTTAGTTGCATTATTTATACGGTGAAGGGTGAGCTTATTTATGGTTTAGCTGGGGTTGATTGATATTGTCTATTAGGCGAGTATACGAGGTGTATTTATAGTGATTCGCACTAGATTACCACACTATATTGTGGTCGTAAATATTTAGTCAGTATTTAAAACTTTAATACTCGTATATTGATTGACTGCTCTGATGTTATATCGATGTTCACCCACCATCGAGTATAATCAATTTCAATTAGCGTGAAACCGTGAAAAATCTGATTAAAATTTGAAAAGTGCACCATACCTTAAACAATTCCCATCGATTCCGGCCTTTGACACAGAACAATCGTTATCGGTTGCACAAACAATAACTATATACGCATACACCCACCCACCCATGTTAAACAAGATTGCTTTGTTATCAAACTCAACGAGTTATTAAAAAATTTAATGAAAATTTGTGTGGGGGACTGGGGTGGCCCATTCATTTTTTAATTAAACATTTTTTGGTAATCAAAATGTACATATAAATCCACCTTTTTGATGTACATACTCGAACATACATTATACATATACGCTGCTGTTATGTACGAGCATGTACATACGCGGATTCATATTAATAGATTTTATTAATTAAATTAATAGTTAAATGTTGTTAAATTAAATGATTTTAATACACATTTTCATGTGTATCAACATCAAGCATCAAGATAGCAGAATGAAGGTTTTGTTAACAACCCCTTTCATGTTAACAATATGGATCGCGAGGCAGCCTTCATGCTGTTCTGTTATAATACACTCTATGCTATATAATTTCATGCAGTACCTCACTGGTGATTTGGGACTATGCTCCCTTATAAGCTTTTCACTTTAATCACACCAGAGTATACATAATTCCATTTGGCCTTATTATTGTCTCTCCTTGCTAGGGAAGTCGAACGATGTCATCATGATGTCACTGAGCAGCTTCAATTTGTGCTTGCTGGTTCTGTCGAACAATATATCAATCTAATTCTAATCATACTTGTTGCTCTCATGGCAGAGAAGGTAGCGTACTTGCTCTGTCATTCGGGGGTCTCGGGTTCGATTCTCGGGATGGTGACGATTCATCAATTACGATTGGGTGTTTTTAATCTGTATGTGTATGTGGGTTGAACCGTGGGCCTCTAGTGGCATTGAGTTCTGGAATTATTTCCGCCTTCTTTAATTATATTAATTCATTGTTGGTTGCACTGTGCAGTAAAATATAGATCCTACAGTTGTTAAGGTCATGTCTAACGACTACTATTCTGCCCTTCCGTTCATTTGACTCGTTTATATACCGTATTACACAACCTATCGAGTGTATCTAGTGTTCTCCTCGTTGCCTGTTTACATAGTTTTCCCCCATTTTGAACTTTCAATGCAGTCAAGGCAGCTATTCATTCTATATGCTTATGCAGTGGAGCCATGAAATAGGGCCATATCTGTAATCAGGCATAGGTGACCTTTGTTCTAGTAATGGTTAAACATGACGAGTAGGTCATATTTGCATTCAATCGTCAAGTACTACCAAAATTAAAGGCCCGGATTGATAGTTCTTTGTAAAGGAGAGCCCTATTCAACAGAATTATCCTTATATTGGTGGATTCCAAATCCACGTTTATGCTAAATCTAGTAAGAAGCTCGTTAATTCCCCAAATTTCGTTGTAAAAGAGAAAAAAATACTTTAGAGACTTAAAGGTAAACCGCCCAGGTGGCGCAGTGGTTAAAACTGCGGCAGTTGAAGCGGGAGGTACCGGGTTCGAATCCCGATAGGGGCAGGAAGCAAAAGGGGGTTTTCACCATGAGATTATAATCTGTGGTGTGAAGGAACACAACTATGACATCAGTGTAGAACTCATGGGACGACCCATCTTCCATGTCAGCACTATAGGCTGGCATGGAGCTATGCAATGTGCAGATGGTTAGGAAAATTTGACCTATAGCCGTACGTCATCAAATTGGCTGTAATGGCGTAAAAGCAGGGACGTAAATAAACAGATTAGAGATTAGATAATAAATAAAAGACTTAACTCATGTACTTATTAGGTTGTGATAACCCACTGTAACAGTTTTAGTTAACGCTTCAACTGTTAGCAGAAAATTTTTGTATCAACTCAGAGGTTCCGGTTTCACGGTCAATTGCGCGGCTAGATCTCAGGAGCAACAGGGGTGGGGTTTCCGGAACATGAGCTGATCAGTGATGACCGTATCTAATAATAATAATAAGAATAATAATAAAGTAATAATAATACAAAAAAAAATAAAGAAAGAACCGTAAAAGAATGCGGGAAAATTGAACCCGCAACAACAACGGAGACAGGAAAATCATGGATGCCACATGCCTCGCCTAATACTCACCTTCGTTACATTTTCACAACCGGGTTTCTATTTCATTTTTCAATAAATAATTAAATAATTAATTTTAGAATACTAACATAATTATTGAAAAGCATCAAATACATTTTTCCTGAACATAAGTATTAATAATTCAAAAAAATAAGATAGTTATAACAAACAAAAATCGCGAATTAAAACAATGTTCGCATAAACCAAAAATTAAGATGAACAATTCATAGGGTTCTTGAAAGGAAAAATTCTTAAATAAATAAATTTACATAACATGGAAATTATAAACTCATCGATCAATAGATAGAAAATTATTAATCGTACAAGATATTATTGAATCATTGATTAATTTATAATTTCCATCTAAAGCTAGCCGATATAATAAAAAAATGACTTACAATAATTAGATACAATAGTAATAGTTAAGCGAAGCGTTGGGCGCCATTATGTTGAGTATGGATGAACAGCCGATGACTTATTAACACAGGTACACAGTTACCATTCGACGACGTATTAATTTCGGTTTTTAGACGAATTTATTAATTTGAATTATGTATTATACTTTTATTATTTAATGTTTTTAATTGATCGTTTTGCAGAAACACACTGAGATTAGCACATAACAGAGTCCGCACAATTGGTTTCCACCATTTTATTCATATAAAAACTTTTAAATTGTCCACCATATTTTTATGATTTTAATGTTTCGGCTGGAGAATTTTAAGCACTATTAACACTGTTTCATATTATAGCCACAAAACTTGGCTTACCAGAGGATTCAAAACTGATAGTTTATACTGCGTGCCAACATACATATAGTATATGAGTATCGCACGACCTTTTCACATCATATATATTTTATTATAAAAATTAAACTTTTAGTTTCGTTAATCTAATTAGAAGTTAATTGTTAAAATTCCCAAACTCAACTGTCCTCCAAAAAAATGTATCTCTCCCTTTTCGTTTTTTTTTTCTTCATCCGCATATCATCGCCGTATTAGTAAAACAAAGTATCAATCCCGTAAGTACAAGTTTTCTTTTTCTATGCATACACATTTACAAGTAATTAGCTACATATTATATACCGATACCATAATTATCAATTCGCATACAATAAAGGGTTACAATGTATCTTGAGTTACGGTGTTTTTATACTCTTGATCAATCAATTTCATATTGAACGATGATATTGAACACAAACAATGGTAAGAATTAACTCATTTAAACTCATGGCCAAAATTTATGTACCGCGAAAATAACCAAATAGGGTTAAACACAATTTTTTTAAATTTATGAAGCAAGGTTAAAGGAAACATGAAACGAACCATTCGTTACAATCGTGGGGACGTACCTGCCCCTGAGTTAGTCTCATATAGCCGGGCTTGTTATAACTTTAGTAAATATTAATAATAAAAAGGGAAAAAGCATAAAAGTGGTAACAAACTTATGTACAAATTTAAATTTTAACATCTTTGAAATGAAAGATTCCAAGAGATTTCCCATTCTGATCACATACTTCGCAAGAAACGTTCCCTATTAGCCGCACTATTTTAGCCTTTAAATATTTAGGTGCGAGTTTTGCGGAATAATGTGACACAGCCTGGCTCTGCGTAAAGTTTTTCACAAACACGGTTTGGCCTATTTTATATTTTGGGAGCCTGCTGCGTAGGTTATATGGGGCGTGCGCTTTAAATTGTGCATTACGGAGGTGTTCTTGAACTATCCGAGACAGTTTATACAAATCTTCTGGTTTATTGTCTAATGAAATATGGTTGCCGCTAACATGGTACACCTCTTTCAGTAGTCGATATGCTGAGCCGTGCATTATCGGATGGTGACCAAATACTAGAAAGTACGGAGGATACTTAGTGGAATCATGGGTCGCATTGCGCAGAGCATGTGTTATCGCGTCTAAATAAATATCCCAAGTCCGTTGATCTTCTTTGATATATGCCCGAAGTGAAGCCAAGAGCGTTCGATTCACCCGTTCCGACGCATTACCTTGGGGTGAATATTTAGATGTAAATATATGTTGGATACCATATTTCTGAAGTAACTGGTCAAGAATCTTGGACTCAAATTGTTTGCCGTTATCGGTAACAATCATTTCGGGTACTCCAAATACCAAAAATATACTTTTCTCCAGAAACTTGACAACTTCTTGGGCGGTGGCTTGCCTTATTGCCCGAGTAAGAACAAATTTCGTAAAGTGGTCTACGGCAATTAAAATACACGTATTACCAGACTGAGTTCGTGGATAGGGCCCCATAAAATCTACGTAGATCCTTTGAAAAGGGCGAAACGTTAAAGGCAAAGAGCTCAGTGGCGGACGGTTCGTGTAATTAATAGACTTGTTACTCTTGCACGTCTCACAAGACACCACAAATTCCTGAACATCTTTTACAAGAGTAGGCCAAAAGTAATATCGTTTAATTAGTTCTGCAGTTTTGTTAATACCTAGGTGAGCAGAAGTCGGTGGACAATGAGCAGATTTTATGAGACCTAAACGAAGACAGTCGGGTACTAGAAGTTTTAAATCCGGGTAATCTGGCTGACCACAGTTCTTTAAATCTGGCGACTTTATATATACTCGTTGATTAATAACATGAAGGTTGGACTCGTTTGGATTAGTTTGGATACTCTTAACCAGTTGGTGATATGCGGGACTAAGAAACGCCTCAGAATCAAGATCGAGATTGATTGGGTCATCATCTAAACAGGAATTGTTGGATGTTTTACGAAGCCCGAGAATTTCGTCCATAAATGCACGCGACAATGCGTCAGGCACATTATTTTGCGATCCTTTGCGATATTTGATCTCGAAGTTAAACCCCTGAAGTTTTAAACTCCACCGAGCCAATCTGCCTGACAAGTCTTTTTGGGACATTAGCCAGGTGAGACTCGCGTGGTCCGTTATCACAGTAAACGGTAGTCCTTCTACAAACGCCCGAAACTTTTTAATGGCTAGAACGGCCGCAAGACACTCCAACTCGGTCACACTATAGTTCCTTTGAGCTGCATTCAATTTTTGCGACATAAAAGCAATTGGAGTGTCGTGTCCTGCGTCCGACTTTTGGAACAACACCGCTCCGATACCAGTGGAACTAGCATCGCATTGGATGAAAAACCGTTTATTAAAGTCGGGGTTCGTGAGTACCGGTGCCGTAATAAGAGCGAACCTCAGTGCGTCAAAGGAGTTCTGGGCTTCTTCGGACCAATCAAATCGTCGACCTTTCTTCAGCAAGTTGGTAAGAGGTGCGGAAAGAGTAGAATACCCATCAATGAAACGGCGATACCATCCAGATATGCCGAGGAACCTTCGGACTTGCCTAACCGTTTTGGGAATGGGGAACTCTGCAATGGCCCGGACCTTATCAGGATTGGGACGCAACGTGCCCCCACTCACCACATAACCGAGATATTCGATCTCTTTCAGCAGAAAGTGACTTTTTTCCACATTAATGGTGAGGCCTGCCTCAGTTAAACGAGCTGCCACCTCGGATAACAAAGACAGATGCTCATCGAAAGTGGATGTCGTTATGAGTAAATCATCAAGATAAACGAATACTCGGTCATGTAAGTGGCTGGGAATCACCCTGTGCATCAACCTGCATAAGGTCTGGGGCGCATTACAGAGTCCGAACGGCATAACCTTAAAATGGTATAGAGGACGTCCTGGTACCGTAAACGCTGTCTTTTCTCTACTCTCCGGATGCAACGGTATTTGCCAGAATGCATCTTTTAGGTCTATACTTGACATAAACTGGGCTCGATCCAAACGACTTAGCAAACCTTCAATTATCGGAAGAGGGTATGCATCTTTTCGAGTGACTTCATTTAATTTTCTGGCATCCAAGCACAACCTCGTTTTGCCGTTTGCTCTCTTTACCCTAGCCATAGGAGAACACCACGGACTTTGGCTTTCCTCAATCACCCCGAGCCTTAGCATTCTGTCTAACTCCAAATAGATTTCTTTCTGAACTGCGGGGGATACCGAATAATACCGCTGTTTCACGGGAGCAGCCTCTCCTACGTCGATATGGTGGGTTACTAACGAAGTTCGACCGAGGCCTAATTTTTCAAAGCTGGGGAATTGTTCGACAACAGCTGCGAGTTGTCGTTTTTGAACCTCATTAAGCGGATGTTTCTTTGGATCGGCAATGGATGTGCTTGGAGTGGACAGACTATTGAGTTCTTCCACCATTACGGGTCTCAATCCGAAAGTTCTCCAGAAATCGCACCCCAAATACAGTTCTTGCTGTAAGCCAGGAACTATAAAAATCTGCATTTGGTGTGATTTTCCCTGATAAGAAACTAAAGAGTTGATGTACCCTATAACAGGTTGAATCGCTCCATTAGCGGTTTGGACAGAGTTACGAAGCGGATGCATAAATACATTTTGTTTCTTGATGAATTCTTCCGAGTTTTTACCTAGGGCACTTATGCTAGCACCACTGTCTAACAATCCAACAAGCGGTACGCCGGACACGGTTACATTAGTATAGGGTCGATTATCTTCCTCAACGCCATCTTCCACTACAGCCGCTAATATGGAATTTGAAAGAGTTTGGTTAATTTTTCGTTTGTTTAGAAAATATTTACGAACTCTGCTTGTGCCCGAGGAAGGTGCATGGTGATTGGACGGCTTAATATTAGACAATACATTTGTACTAGATGGTTTTACGTGGATTTCTCCTGAATCATCATCTCCGGATCCGTGTTGGAGGCTGAATCCACTTGATTCGGTCTGGGTTGCGGTGTTGCGCGTGGCCGGAAATGAAGGGACCCAGGAGCTCTCATTCCCGTGTACGAGTTTTCCGGTTTTCGATTACAGTTTAGACAGTAAGGCTTTAATACGTTTGACATACCGCATCCATAACAGAATGGACGTTGGGGCGGTTTGGGACAATCCATGAAAATATGCCCTATATCACGACAGTTCCAACAAATAGAAACTGCACCCTTAGCATTCGTATTTCTTATGGGCGGATGTCTCGTAACATTTGAACTATTAGAAAATGCTTCAATATTGTTTGGATGAAAATAATTGGCTCCCTGTCCGGTACACTGATATTCGGGTTCAGTATTGGTGCCAAATGGGACAGAAATTTCGTTGACATGTCGACCGATTAGGTTCATGCTTTGTTCTGGAATATAACCAATGCTTCTCCATGTCTCTTCAATGGCAATACATTTATTGATAAGAGCTGAAACCGAACCGAACTGATCTCCAGCTAACTGCGCTTTTAGTGCAGGGCGCATGTTTTTTCGAAGGACATCTATTAAGTCTGCCTCGGATAAAGGGGTTTTCAGAGGAAGTGCTAAATTAACTATATCATAGTAAAAATTTATGAAGCTTTCTTTTTGATATTTCTGTTTCCTATTGTCGATTGAGATTCGAATATCGTAGTCCGTCCTCCTGTACTGGAACCTATGGATAAATGACTCTTTCAGTTCATTCCAACTACAAGCTCCGTTTCGCTCTAAAACTGTCCAATAGTGCTCGCGAGCTACCCCTTTCAACAAAAATCCCAAATCGTGCACTAACTGCTGTTGACTTACGCCATGAGTGGATGCCAGCAATTCTACTCGAAAAAAAAATTTTTCAACGGTTATGCAAGTTCCATCATAGGAAATGTTCCATTTGGTGATATTAGAGGTTTGGCTGACCTTGTTCACTGATGCTGTAGCGTAAGTGCTATCGGCATTGGGTTGTGCTCCTGTAGTATTTTGTCCAAAAACAAAATTTCCAGGCATTGGCGTAGTTATATGGGGAAAGGAAATAGGTTGCGGTACCATTTGCGGAACTGAAAGCATGCCGCTGAAATTTGGGTGATTCCCATACATCGGAATTGGCCCATTTGGTAGGTACCCAGTTGGGTTCACATTTGGTTGAGCTGTTTGAGAGTAACTGTTTAATGATTCGGGTTTCGATTCAATTTGGGGAGGATAATTAGGGATTGGGTTTCCAATCATTGTGGCATACGGCGCATATTGTATGATCGGTTGTTGGATTTGGGTTTGTGGTACTGTTGGATTCTCGATAGTATCAAACCTTACCCTCCTTTGTGTTTGTTGAGGTGGAGGAACAACTTGACTTAGTAATGTCAGTGCCTGAGAACCACTTGGGGTTCTATTTACATTGGCCAGCTTAGGCGTGGCGAGTACAGATCGCGATGGACCTGCTTCATCCAAGGAATGAATGGTAGAAACTACATTCGCATACACTGATTTGAATGAAGGAGGAGGGAATTTTTTTCCAATGTCTTCCGCACTGTCATTAATCTGGAGAGGTCTTTCGGTTTCGTCCGTTCGAGGTCCTTGTTGATGATCTCCTACAGTGAAAATTGTTTCACTATCTGACTCGGAGTCATCCACATCTTCAATCAAAACAGCTGCTAGTGGATCAAGGGAATCACTTAAATTTGATTGAGTGGTATTAATTTTCTTGACAAGATCTATTATGGTGCCGCACGATGTCAATAGCTTTTCGGCTGCGGCTTGAACGGTTTTTGAATGCGAAATACGTTGTAATCGAAATCGTATATGATAAAGCCGAACAAGCGTGGAATCATAATCGTTGTTCTCCGGGTTTTCCGTGAAAGTCTCTTGCAACGTGGATTGAACTTCTTTTAACTTATTAGAACAAATCGATAATTCTCGACGAGGAGACTTCAACGCCGCTGAGTGTGCGCGTTTTGGAATTAGTGTTATATCTTCTAGTTCCTTCGAAAATAAGTTATCGAGATGCGCTATTTGTGAATGAAGTGGACCCTTAATATTCCGAATTTCACATTCAATAAGAAACTCGTCCGATTCCAAGTAACGACTTTGCAATAAGTAATCCATACTAATTATGATGAGATCAAAACTGAATGAGAAAAACTTAAATCACGATTAGGTAACGTAAGGTCGGTTTTGGTTTCCAAGATTATGAGAAGTTGAAAATTAAACTCTTAACAAAAATGTATATGTAGTAAATCAATAGAATAAATTTTGGGATATGAGTGAAAATGATCAATATTTAATAATCAATATTTAATCAAAATAACCGATTTAAGTGTGAATGATCAAAAGTATATTACACGGACAATAATGATTTTTTTTTTTTTTTTTTTTTTTTTGTAACTCGTAATAACTAATAATTCTACTAATATAATGAGTAATAAATAAATAAAGTGTAATAATAATTATAATAATGCAAAATAATAATAATATATAAATGAATTTTGCTTTCTCAATAATTTCGTTTGAATAATCGACTAATTACTCGTAGCGTGGTAATCAATCTTTCAATTTTTATAACTGTTAATAAGTATGATAATTTTTCAGACAATAATTGGTGAAATGTAACGAAGATGGCATTCCGGGCATGTCAAATGGCATCAAATCTTTCTTTATTATTTTCTTAATTATAAATTTTAAATGGATATAGGATTGGGAAGGTTTGGAAAGGATTCTAATTAGTCCGGATACGAACAGACAAATCGATGACATTATTCGTCAGAGTACATCTGCGACTAGAAGCTAATTTAGAGCTGGAGGGGAGTACCTATAGAAATTCACTTTAAACTCTGTACTAACAATAAAAAAAATCAACTAAACTAGGTATTTTATTGCGAAAATCTAAAATGAACTAATCATGGTTGAATCAAAATCGAAAGTATAAGTGCAACTGATATCAACAAATGGTTATTGTGCATGCTTTCGACGATGCTCAAACATGAGGTTAAACAATAAAACTAAAATGAAAAAAAAATTGGTTGAAATTAGAAAACATTTTATAACAGTTAATAACATAACTAACATCTAAAAAAAATCAACTAATTAATTCAGGATTTAAATGCGGCTATTAACTGTAGTAACTTCTGGAATAGAAAAAGGGAAGGAAAAAAACAAAATCAAAAAAAAACCGTATCGCTTGGGCGCCATCTGTAACAGTTTTAGTTAACGCTTCAACTGTTAGCAGAAAATTTTTGTATCAACTCAGAGGTTCCGGTTTCACGGTCAATTGCGCGGCTAGATCTCAGGAGCAACAGGGGTGGGGTTTCCGGAACATGAGCTGATCAGTGATGACCGTATCTAATAATAATAATAAGAATAATAATAAAGTAATAATAATACAAAAAAAAATAAAGAAAGAACCGTAAAAGAATGCGGGAAAATTGAACCCGCAACAACAACGGAGACAGGAAAATCATGGATGCCACATGCCTCGCCTAATACTCACCTTCGTTACATTTTCACAACCGGGTTTCTATTTCATTTTTCAATAAATAATTAAATAATTAATTTTAGAATACTAACATAATTATTGAAAAGCATCAAATACATTTTTCCTGAACATAAGTATTAATAATTCAAAAAAATAAGATAGTTATAACAAACAAAAATCGCGAATTAAAACAATGTTCGCATAAACCAAAAATTAAGATGAACAATTCATAGGGTTCTTGAAAGGAAAAATTCTTAAATAAATAAATTTACATAACATGGAAATTATAAACTCATCGATCAATAGATAGAAAATTATTAATCGTACAAGATATTATTGAATCATTGATTAATTTATAATTTCCATCTAAAGCTAGCCGATATAATAAAAAAATGACTTACAATAATTAGATACAATAGTAATAGTTAAGCGAAGCGTTGGGCGCCATTATGTTGAGTATGGATGAACAGCCGATGACTTATTAACACAGGTACACAGTTACCATTCGACGACGTATTAATTTCGGTTTTTAGACGAATTTATTAATTTGAATTATGTATTATACTTTTATTATTTAATGTTTTTAATTGATCGTTTTGCAGAAACACACTGAGATTAGCACATAACAGAGTCCGCACAATTGGTTTCCACCATTTTATTCATATAAAAACTTTTAAATTGTCCACCATATTTTTATGATTTTAATGTTTCGGCTGGAGAATTTTAAGCACTATTAACACTGTTTCATATTATAGCCACAAAACTTGGCTTACCAGAGGATTCAAAACTGATAGTTTATACTGCGTGCCAACATACATATAGTATATGAGTATCGCACGACCTTTTCACATCATATATATTTTATTATAAAAATTAAACTTTTAGTTTCGTTAATCTAATTAGAAGTTAATTGTTAAAATTCCCAAACTCAACTGTCCTCCAAAAAAATGTATCTCTCCCTTTTCGTTTTTTTTTTCTTCATCCGCATATCATCGCCGTATTAGTAAAACAAAGTATCAATCCCGTAAGTACAAGTTTTCTTTTTCTATGCATACACATTTACAAGTAATTAGCTACATATTATATACCGATACCATAATTATCAATTCGCATACAATAAAGGGTTACAATGTATCTTGAGTTACGGTGTTTTTATACTCTTGATCAATCAATTTCATATTGAACGATGATATTGAACACAAACAATGGTAAGAATTAACTCATTTAAACTCATGGCCAAAATTTATGTACCGCGAAAATAACCAAATAGGGTTAAACACAATTTTTTTAAATTTATGAAGCAAGGTTAAAGGAAACATGAAACGAACCATTCGTTACAATCGTGGGGACGTACCTGCCCCTGAGTTAGTCTCATATAGCCGGGCTTGTTATAACTTTAGTAAATATTAATAATAAAAAGGGAAAAAGCATAAAAGTGGTAACAAACTTATGTACAAATTTAAATTTTAACATCTTTGAAATGAAAGATTCCAAGAGATTTCCCATTCTGATCACATACTTCGCAAGAAACGTTCCCTATTAGCCGCACTATTTTAGCCTTTAAATATTTAGGTGCGAGTTTTGCGGAATAATGTGACACAGCCTGGCTCTGCGTAAAGTTTTTCACAAACACGGTTTGGCCTATTTTATATTTTGGGAGCCTGCTGCGTAGGTTATATGGGGCGTGCGCTTTAAATTGTGCATTACGGAGGTGTTCTTGAACTATCCGAGACAGTTTATACAAATCTTCTGGTTTATTGTCTAATGAAATATGGTTGCCGCTAACATGGTACACCTCTTTCAGTAGTCGATATGCTGAGCCGTGCATTATCGGATGGTGACCAAATACTAGAAAGTACGGAGGATACTTAGTGGAATCATGGGTCGCATTGCGCAGAGCATGTGTTATCGCGTCTAAATAAATATCCCAAGTCCGTTGATCTTCTTTGATATATGCCCGAAGTGAAGCCAAGAGCGTTCGATTCACCCGTTCCGACGCATTACCTTGGGGTGAATATTTAGATGTAAATATATGTTGGATACCATATTTCTGAAGTAACTGGTCAAGAATCTTGGACTCAAATTGTTTGCCGTTATCGGTAACAATCATTTCGGGTACTCCAAATACCAAAAATATACTTTTCTCCAGAAACTTGACAACTTCTTGGGCGGTGGCTTGCCTTATTGCCCGAGTAAGAACAAATTTCGTAAAGTGGTCTACGGCAATTAAAATACACGTATTACCAGACTGAGTTCGTGGATAGGGCCCCATAAAATCTACGTAGATCCTTTGAAAAGGGCGAAACGTTAAAGGCAAAGAGCTCAGTGGCGGACGGTTCGTGTAATTAATAGACTTGTTACTCTTGCACGTCTCACAAGACACCACAAATTCCTGAACATCTTTTACAAGAGTAGGCCAAAAGTAATATCGTTTAATTAGTTCTGCAGTTTTGTTAATACCTAGGTGAGCAGAAGTCGGTGGACAATGAGCAGATTTTATGAGACCTAAACGAAGACAGTCGGGTACTAGAAGTTTTAAATCCGGGTAATCTGGCTGACCACAGTTCTTTAAATCTGGCGACTTTATATATACTCGTTGATTAATAACATGAAGGTTGGACTCGTTTGGATTAGTTTGGATACTCTTAACCAGTTGGTGATATGCGGGACTAAGAAACGCCTCAGAATCAAGATCGAGATTGATTGGGTCATCATCTAAACAGGAATTGTTGGATGTTTTACGAAGCCCGAGAATTTCGTCCATAAATGCACGCGACAATGCGTCAGGCACATTATTTTGCGATCCTTTGCGATATTTGATCTCGAAGTTAAACCCCTGAAGTTTTAAACTCCACCGAGCCAATCTGCCTGACAAGTCTTTTTGGGACATTAGCCAGGTGAGACTCGCGTGGTCCGTTATCACAGTAAACGGTAGTCCTTCTACAAACGCCCGAAACTTTTTAATGGCTAGAACGGCCGCAAGACACTCCAACTCGGTCACACTATAGTTCCTTTGAGCTGCATTCAATTTTTGCGACATAAAAGCAATTGGAGTGTCGTGTCCTGCGTCCGACTTTTGGAACAACACCGCTCCGATACCAGTGGAACTAGCATCGCATTGGATGAAAAACCGTTTATTAAAGTCGGGGTTCGTGAGTACCGGTGCCGTAATAAGAGCGAACCTCAGTGCGTCAAAGGAGTTCTGGGCTTCTTCGGACCAATCAAATCGTCGACCTTTCTTCAGCAAGTTGGTAAGAGGTGCGGAAAGAGTAGAATACCCATCAATGAAACGGCGATACCATCCAGATATGCCGAGGAACCTTCGGACTTGCCTAACCGTTTTGGGAATGGGGAACTCTGCAATGGCCCGGACCTTATCAGGATTGGGACGCAACGTGCCCCCACTCACCACATAACCGAGATATTCGATCTCTTTCAGCAGAAAGTGACTTTTTTCCACATTAATGGTGAGGCCTGCCTCAGTTAAACGAGCTGCCACCTCGGATAACAAAGACAGATGCTCATCGAAAGTGGATGTCGTTATGAGTAAATCATCAAGATAAACGAATACTCGGTCATGTAAGTGGCTGGGAATCACCCTGTGCATCAACCTGCATAAGGTCTGGGGCGCATTACAGAGTCCGAACGGCATAACCTTAAAATGGTATAGAGGACGTCCTGGTACCGTAAACGCTGTCTTTTCTCTACTCTCCGGATGCAACGGTATTTGCCAGAATGCATCTTTTAGGTCTATACTTGACATAAACTGGGCTCGATCCAAACGACTTAGCAAACCTTCAATTATCGGAAGAGGGTATGCATCTTTTCGAGTGACTTCATTTAATTTTCTGGCATCCAAGCACAACCTCGTTTTGCCGTTTGCTCTCTTTACCCTAGCCATAGGAGAACACCACGGACTTTGGCTTTCCTCAATCACCCCGAGCCTTAGCATTCTGTCTAACTCCAAATAGATTTCTTTCTGAACTGCGGGGGATACCGAATAATACCGCTGTTTCACGGGAGCAGCCTCTCCTACGTCGATATGGTGGGTTACTAACGAAGTTCGACCGAGGCCTAATTTTTCAAAGCTGGGGAATTGTTCGACAACAGCTGCGAGTTGTCGTTTTTGAACCTCATTAAGCGGATGTTTCTTTGGATCGGCAATGGATGTGCTTGGAGTGGACAGACTATTGAGTTCTTCCACCATTACGGGTCTCAATCCGAAAGTTCTCCAGAAATCGCACCCCAAATACAGTTCTTGCTGTAAGCCAGGAACTATAAAAATCTGCATTTGGTGTGATTTTCCCTGATAAGAAACTAAAGAGTTGATGTACCCTATAACAGGTTGAATCGCTCCATTAGCGGTTTGGACAGAGTTACGAAGCGGATGCATAAATACATTTTGTTTCTTGATGAATTCTTCCGAGTTTTTACCTAGGGCACTTATGCTAGCACCACTGTCTAACAATCCAACAAGCGGTACGCCGGACACGGTTACATTAGTATAGGGTCGATTATCTTCCTCAACGCCATCTTCCACTACAGCCGCTAATATGGAATTTGAAAGAGTTTGGTTAATTTTTCGTTTGTTTAGAAAATATTTACGAACTCTGCTTGTGCCCGAGGAAGGTGCATGGTGATTGGACGGCTTAATATTAGACAATACATTTGTACTAGATGGTTTTACGTGGATTTCTCCTGAATCATCATCTCCGGATCCGTGTTGGAGGCTGAATCCACTTGATTCGGTCTGGGTTGCGGTGTTGCGCGTGGCCGGAAATGAAGGGACCCAGGAGCTCTCATTCCCGTGTACGAGTTTTCCGGTTTTCGATTACAGTTTAGACAGTAAGGCTTTAATACGTTTGACATACCGCATCCATAACAGAATGGACGTTGGGGCGGTTTGGGACAATCCATGAAAATATGCCCTATATCACGACAGTTCCAACAAATAGAAACTGCACCCTTAGCATTCGTATTTCTTATGGGCGGATGTCTCGTAACATTTGAACTATTAGAAAATGCTTCAATATTGTTTGGATGAAAATAATTGGCTCCCTGTCCGGTACACTGATATTCGGGTTCAGTATTGGTGCCAAATGGGACAGAAATTTCGTTGACATGTCGACCGATTAGGTTCATGCTTTGTTCTGGAATATAACCAATGCTTCTCCATGTCTCTTCAATGGCAATACATTTATTGATAAGAGCTGAAACCGAACCGAACTGATCTCCAGCTAACTGCGCTTTTAGTGCAGGGCGCATGTTTTTTCGAAGGACATCTATTAAGTCTGCCTCGGATAAAGGGGTTTTCAGAGGAAGTGCTAAATTAACTATATCATAGTAAAAATTTATGAAGCTTTCTTTTTGATATTTCTGTTTCCTATTGTCGATTGAGATTCGAATATCGTAGTCCGTCCTCCTGTACTGGAACCTATGGATAAATGACTCTTTCAGTTCATTCCAACTACAAGCTCCGTTTCGCTCTAAAACTGTCCAATAGTGCTCGCGAGCTACCCCTTTCAACAAAAATCCCAAATCGTGCACTAACTGCTGTTGACTTACGCCATGAGTGGATGCCAGCAATTCTACTCGAAAAAAAAATTTTTCAACGGTTATGCAAGTTCCATCATAGGAAATGTTCCATTTGGTGATATTAGAGGTTTGGCTGACCTTGTTCACTGATGCTGTAGCGTAAGTGCTATCGGCATTGGGTTGTGCTCCTGTAGTATTTTGTCCAAAAACAAAATTTCCAGGCATTGGCGTAGTTATATGGGGAAAGGAAATAGGTTGCGGTACCATTTGCGGAACTGAAAGCATGCCGCTGAAATTTGGGTGATTCCCATACATCGGAATTGGCCCATTTGGTAGGTACCCAGTTGGGTTCACATTTGGTTGAGCTGTTTGAGAGTAACTGTTTAATGATTCGGGTTTCGATTCAATTTGGGGAGGATAATTAGGGATTGGGTTTCCAATCATTGTGGCATACGGCGCATATTGTATGATCGGTTGTTGGATTTGGGTTTGTGGTACTGTTGGATTCTCGATAGTATCAAACCTTACCCTCCTTTGTGTTTGTTGAGGTGGAGGAACAACTTGACTTAGTAATGTCAGTGCCTGAGAACCACTTGGGGTTCTATTTACATTGGCCAGCTTAGGCGTGGCGAGTACAGATCGCGATGGACCTGCTTCATCCAAGGAATGAATGGTAGAAACTACATTCGCATACACTGATTTGAATGAAGGAGGAGGGAATTTTTTTCCAATGTCTTCCGCACTGTCATTAATCTGGAGAGGTCTTTCGGTTTCGTCCGTTCGAGGTCCTTGTTGATGATCTCCTACAGTGAAAATTGTTTCACTATCTGACTCGGAGTCATCCACATCTTCAATCAAAACAGCTGCTAGTGGATCAAGGGAATCACTTAAATTTGATTGAGTGGTATTAATTTTCTTGACAAGATCTATTATGGTGCCGCACGATGTCAATAGCTTTTCGGCTGCGGCTTGAACGGTTTTTGAATGCGAAATACGTTGTAATCGAAATCGTATATGATAAAGCCGAACAAGCGTGGAATCATAATCGTTGTTCTCCGGGTTTTCCGTGAAAGTCTCTTGCAACGTGGATTGAACTTCTTTTAACTTATTAGAACAAATCGATAATTCTCGACGAGGAGACTTCAACGCCGCTGAGTGTGCGCGTTTTGGAATTAGTGTTATATCTTCTAGTTCCTTCGAAAATAAGTTATCGAGATGCGCTATTTGTGAATGAAGTGGACCCTTAATATTCCGAATTTCACATTCAATAAGAAACTCGTCCGATTCCAAGTAACGACTTTGCAATAAGTAATCCATACTAATTATGATGAGATCAAAACTGAATGAGAAAAACTTAAATCACGATTAGGTAACGTAAGGTCGGTTTTGGTTTCCAAGATTATGAGAAGTTGAAAATTAAACTCTTAACAAAAATGTATATGTAGTAAATCAATAGAATAAATTTTGGGATATGAGTGAAAATGATCAATATTTAATAATCAATATTTAATCAAAATAACCGATTTAAGTGTGAATGATCAAAAGTATATTACACGGACAATAATGATTTTTTTTTTTTTTTTTTTTTTTTTGTAACTCGTAATAACTAATAATTCTACTAATATAATGAGTAATAAATAAATAAAGTGTAATAATAATTATAATAATGCAAAATAATAATAATATATAAATGAATTTTGCTTTCTCAATAATTTCGTTTGAATAATCGACTAATTACTCGTAGCGTGGTAATCAATCTTTCAATTTTTATAACTGTTAATAAGTATGATAATTTTTCAGACAATAATTGGTGAAATGTAACGAAGATGGCATTCCGGGCATGTCAAATGGCATCAAATCTTTCTTTATTATTTTCTTAATTATAAATTTTAAATGGATATAGGATTGGGAAGGTTTGGAAAGGATTCTAATTAGTCCGGATACGAACAGACAAATCGATGACATTATTCGTCAGAGTACATCTGCGACTAGAAGCTAATTTAGAGCTGGAGGGGAGTACCTATAGAAATTCACTTTAAACTCTGTACTAACAATAAAAAAAATCAACTAAACTAGGTATTTTATTGCGAAAATCTAAAATGAACTAATCATGGTTGAATCAAAATCGAAAGTATAAGTGCAACTGATATCAACAAATGGTTATTGTGCATGCTTTCGACGATGCTCAAACATGAGGTTAAACAATAAAACTAAAATGAAAAAAAAATTGGTTGAAATTAGAAAACATTTTATAACAGTTAATAACATAACTAACATCTAAAAAAAATCAACTAATTAATTCAGGATTTAAATGCGGCTATTAACTGTAGTAACTTCTGGAATAGAAAAAGGGAAGGAAAAAAACAAAATCAAAAAAAAACCGTATCGCTTGGGCGCCATCTGTAACAGTTTTAGTTAACGCTTCAACTGTTAGCAGAAAATTTTTGTATCAACTCAGAGGTTCCGGTTTCACGGTCAATTGCGCGGCTAGATCTCAGGAGCAACAGGGGTGGGGTTTCCGGAACATGAGCTGATCAGTGATGACCGTATCTAATAATAATAATAAGAATAATAATAAAGTAATAATAATACAAAAAAAAATAAAGAAAGAACCGTAAAAGAATGCGGGAAAATTGAACCCGCAACAACAACGGAGACAGGAAAATCATGGATGCCACATGCCTCGCCTAATACTCACCTTCGTTACATTTTCACAACCGGGTTTCTATTTCATTTTTCAATAAATAATTAAATAATTAATTTTAGAATACTAACATAATTATTGAAAAGCATCAAATACATTTTTCCTGAACATAAGTATTAATAATTCAAAAAAATAAGATAGTTATAACAAACAAAAATCGCGAATTAAAACAATGTTCGCATAAACCAAAAATTAAGATGAACAATTCATAGGGTTCTTGAAAGGAAAAATTCTTAAATAAATAAATTTACATAACATGGAAATTATAAACTCATCGATCAATAGATAGAAAATTATTAATCGTACAAGATATTATTGAATCATTGATTAATTTATAATTTCCATCTAAAGCTAGCCGATATAATAAAAAAATGACTTACAATAATTAGATACAATAGTAATAGTTAAGCGAAGCGTTGGGCGCCATTATGTTGAGTATGGATGAACAGCCGATGACTTATTAACACAGGTACACAGTTACCATTCGACGACGTATTAATTTCGGTTTTTAGACGAATTTATTAATTTGAATTATGTATTATACTTTTATTATTTAATGTTTTTAATTGATCGTTTTGCAGAAACACACTGAGATTAGCACATAACAGAGTCCGCACAATTGGTTTCCACCATTTTATTCATATAAAAACTTTTAAATTGTCCACCATATTTTTATGATTTTAATGTTTCGGCTGGAGAATTTTAAGCACTATTAACACTGTTTCATATTATAGCCACAAAACTTGGCTTACCAGAGGATTCAAAACTGATAGTTTATACTGCGTGCCAACATACATATAGTATATGAGTATCGCACGACCTTTTCACATCATATATATTTTATTATAAAAATTAAACTTTTAGTTTCGTTAATCTAATTAGAAGTTAATTGTTAAAATTCCCAAACTCAACTGTCCTCCAAAAAAATGTATCTCTCCCTTTTCGTTTTTTTTTTCTTCATCCGCATATCATCGCCGTATTAGTAAAACAAAGTATCAATCCCGTAAGTACAAGTTTTCTTTTTCTATGCATACACATTTACAAGTAATTAGCTACATATTATATACCGATACCATAATTATCAATTCGCATACAATAAAGGGTTACAATGTATCTTGAGTTACGGTGTTTTTATACTCTTGATCAATCAATTTCATATTGAACGATGATATTGAACACAAACAATGGTAAGAATTAACTCATTTAAACTCATGGCCAAAATTTATGTACCGCGAAAATAACCAAATAGGGTTAAACACAATTTTTTTAAATTTATGAAGCAAGGTTAAAGGAAACATGAAACGAACCATTCGTTACACCACCACTTAGGCATCGAACGAATTAATTTTTTATAGTGGTTGATACAATTGTATCTGGGCCTTAAATAACCTAACCGTTGTTCCGCAGTGAAAACTGATTAAAATTGAACAGCACCTTCTTCAATATTATTGTGAAGCTGTGAGGCTCTTGCGTGAATGAACATAAAATGCTTTTATTTCTTCATAATGGTTTGGGTTTGAACAGGTGTCTGGCTGCTATAGCTGTGCTTAGACTTATTAGGCCCTCCAACATAATACATACTCCATGTTTGCGATTCATCATGTCTCGGGCAGAAAAGAGCTACTTTAGTGTTAATTATAGATCCAACTGATAAGTGTATATTCTATTGGAGGCAACAATCTCTTATTTGCATGAAGTGTCCGATGATCTAAGTAATCATTGAGTGCAATGAATCTTTTTGCTTATACTTCTTTTGCAGTCTTGTGATTGTATGACTTCGAAGTAGTTTTTGTGATCACATCTTTTGATTTGGATTCATCTTCAATTCACCTCGAGTTAAATTTTGTTTTCCAACACACTACCATAGTTTTGTGCTAGCCTTCTGGTTGAGATTGTTTAAGTTGCTCTCTTCCAGTATCGATTCGTCCCCAGCCGTTTGAAATTAATAAATAATTCATAAATTCTACCATGCAAAGCGAATACTTAGCACACGTTAATGTTCAAAGTTAAGTGGGCCTCATCCGTGCATTTTGATGATTTTAATTAGCTTTTGATTTCTAAATCAGCTTCAATCTTAACTGAAGTCCACCGTAAACTGTGTTACATTAGACTAAAAAGTGGTGTAACGTTGCTCTGGGCTACTTAAAATTAGTCCAGTGATGATGTACCTCAAAATGTATACACAAAAATTGCCCCTATCGGGTACATCCCGTTCAAGCCGCAGCATCAACCACGGAGCTCCATTCGGTCAGTCATATATAGTTACTTATGAAACTTCCAAGCTTTCGTTTCAATATGTTTCGCAAATATACACCAACAGTAGTATTATAAAAGGTTGGGAAAACTGTTCACCCGTTATTATATAAAAAATATTAATTTCCCAAATAAAATTGTTTTTACGTTCAGCTCCCAATTCATGTATTTATTTATTTTCGAAACAAAATTAAAACATTCAACAATCTGGAAAATGAAATAAAAATAAGTAAATTCCATAAACAACAACAACGATATTAATTAAAATATTCAATTACATTTTTCACGAATTCCGCCATCTCGTCCCCTTTTTTACATAATGTTTACATGCCCGCATTTTAACTATGAGGTATGGTGACTATTAGTCGAAGCTGGAATCCCGCGATTTTCTATAAATCAGGTTCCACAAGTTATTTCTTTACCCAACAACTCTGGGTGATCTGATTCGATCTCGTTGAAAATTACTCTGAATGCTACACAGATAAACGCCAGTCACAGAGACGAGCTTGGGTTATATCTAATCATTTCGATCATTTCTCTTGCGTGAAGTTGATCATTTCCCCTTGCACAGCGTATATATAATGGAGATATCACATTTTTTATGTTGTCATACATATAGTTTACGATTATTTTATGTTTGTATTAATTGTTGTTGGTGTAGCGTATTAGCATAACGATAAACGTATGTACCTTTCTGCTAGGATTAATTTGGATTCAACGTTTTCAATATTTCAGTTTGATATATTGTGTGTGCGTGTTTGTATGCGATTTGTTCAACCATGTTGATTGAATATATACATTATTCATATTCTGCATTCAAATATTGAGCAACATAGAATTTATGTAAGTATTCGTTAAAATATTTATTTTAAGTTGCTCAGTTCCTGAGATAAAACTATGTTGCAAGAAAGTCATTATTTATCTCACTATTTTCAGTGGTAATTGAAAAAGTCTACATATTTGAGATAAGTTGCTCATTATATTATATAAATGGCGAGAGTGTGCAGATTAGTCTGTATAAATTTATTCGTCTTAATGTGAAGCTTGAGTAATGACAGCCATATAATAAATATCTATCATAATCACAATCTCATTTTTGCATTTCTTGATAAATGGTTTAAAGTTGCTCATTAGTTGTTGCTCATTATTGTTTTTAAATTACAGCCGTTCAATGTACTTCATTAATTTGAGACAGCTTTATGACATTTAATGAACAGTTGTAATTATCTTGCCTTGTACAAAGTGCAACGACAGAAGTTGCTCAAAATTACTTAGCTTTCGTCTTCTAGGGCAGTAATGTATATTAATGTTGGTATGATTTATAATCTATGTTTTAATGTACTCGAAAGTATGACTTATTGACTTCATAATTCACAACTCGTTTCATTCTGTAGACAACCCACTTTGCTGCTATCCCTTATTTTCTGGTATATAAAAAAGATTAGTTGCTCAATATACTTATAAATACCGAATTTTAATTTCCTATTTTCAATCATTAGTTTTAAACAAATGTTTTCAGTATTTTAATGGTTAATGAACTTGTACCTCAATATTTTGAGTTGCTCAAAATATGCACTTTTTTACAAATAAATTCAAAAACATAAATAAGAAAAAAACAGTTTGATTTAACATTCTATGTACTTCGATATTTATTAAAAAACCATCACGGTTAGTTGCTCAATATACGCACTTTGTTTTATAAACTTGAATGATAATACTTTAACATCTTCTTTAACAATTGTAATTGGATTTAGTGAAATACGATTTGTTACTATTAAGTACTTGTTCAATATACTCCCTCTTTATTGCAAGTAGTTAATTTATTAGGTAAATCCGTCAACACCAAATATATAGTAATTACAAATTATTTGAGACAAATCAGTTGAGTATATATAATACAAACGGTTTCAGTGGTAGTCAAAATAAAGTTGCTCAAAATATTTGAATTAAATCAGAACCAAGATTTATCATCACTGTGCGTATCCACAATGATTAAGTGGTGCTCAGTAATGTTTTTTGCCCAAATAATTATTAATCATTGATCGTTACAGAGACTGACTGAGACAATTTTTCTTCGTTCCAGACTATATATAGTTATGCAATTGAACAGGGTCGTTCACGTAATAGGTGTTCTCTGTGCTATTTTCCAGATATCATATTTGTCTTTCCAGTTTAAAGAAAATAATTGTATCATTAATTGTGCTGAAGCATTGGTTTTTGCTTTACACAGTGGCTCAGTTATTTTGTGTGTGACAACTTAGTATTTTTTGTTTTTTTGCAGACGTGCATTAATGGTTTATATAACATGTTTAGTCGAATGAATGATTCGAGGTTTCTTAGTCGAAGTTACTCAATATCGTTGCCTACAATTGTGTATTTATTATTTTGATTTTAATTTTTTTCTATAGTTTGAGAAAAGTTGCTCAATATCTAAAAAAATTGTTGCTCAATATATAAACTTGCTTCTATAAGTAACCACTCATTAGTACCGTTAAAATTTTTATGTTTCTAAGAAATTACTCTATCTAAGTTCGATTCAAAGTTGCTCAAACCCTCATTTTTATTAGCAGTTGCTCATTTATTAGTTATATTAAGTAACTTCATACAATAATATGATTCATGGTGAGTTTTTTGAACTTCCAGTCTTTCGTAACAGTCGAATCCATGATTTTCAAAGTGTTGCTCAAAGTTGCTCAATATACAAATTCACATCAGATTAGCAAAATTTGACTAAAACATTCATATCCGTAACCTTTACTCACGTATATGTTCGATAAATCAAACATAAATATGTTATAGCATTGTATTCATCATCATAAAGATTTAAATTTTATATTATTTTTTTCAAATCGATTTCATTCAAATGGATTTATCTAGGTTTAATCGAAATGTATGTACGTATATAGTATATCTATGCTAGATAAAGCCAAGCTCCTAGTTTTTAATATTACATACGAAATTTTTCATATCAACATAAATGGAAATACATATTTTTATATTTACTTCATTTCAATTCAAAATTCCGGAGACAGTGCAGTAGTTTGCAAACGAAATGAACGAGTACAACATTTTTTTGTTTTTACATCTTAGACATTATGGTAGGACGATGATGATGAGACCTACATAAATATATTGCAGAAAACTGGGTTCGAATTTATTAATAACTTTTACATCGTTATTTATTGTCGAATTCCATAGTCGTGAATTCGAATCGATTTATTACGATTCTTGATTTCTGCTTCACTGTTGTACACACACACACACACACAGACACAGTAGAATTCAGTTTTTATTTTATTTAATTTTCTTAATGTGTTTCGAGTTTCGGAATAAGAAAATCAAAATATAATTTATCAATATACATAATATAATATGTATGTATTATGCTGTACAAAACATATATTTGTATTCGAATCGAAATTGTATCATATTCTATATATATATAACGAATCGAACGACAAGACAATCTCGTTATGTATGATTGATATAATATCCAAGAATTCGAAATGTTCAAAGATGAAGAATAATAAGAACTTCACGATTTCATTTTTGGACGTTAATTGAATTAATTTTGAGTGAATTGGACTCATTTATAGGTTAGCATGTACCCCGGCATCCATCTTCGTATTACATATATGAATAATGAACGGGATGTAATCTGTATATAGTAGCAACCTGTTTAATAAAGTGTTTGAACGTGAGCTGAGTTCGTTATCAGCTTGATACATAGAGATGAGAGTCGTACAGTGCTTTATATATATGATAATTTGATGAAGATTAAGATGCTTGCGGGTTTAAAAGATTAATGTTGTGATAAATAGTGTTTTGAGTATAAATTTCAATGAAGACAGTTGAATTATGACTGCGCTGTAAACAGAACGTATTAGTTTTGTTTAACTATATACATACTTAGTATGGGGTGGTGCTGTATATGGTTTCAAGTTAATGGGATGGGTTCCGTCAGTTGAATGGAGGTAGAGGAAAATATTTCAATTGATTTTGCAACATGAGCTGATGATTACTAGAACCAGTTGGAGCTGGAGATAGAATTCGTGGAGCATTAGAACTACTTTACAAAATATCAAAGCTTTATGGTTGCGGATACTAGTAGGGACTAAAACTTTGCAGACATGTTATCTATCTGACTGGCTCTTTAAACGTACGAGATCAACGTGCTCTCCTAATCTAAAATACCTATAGTCGCAGAACTCCTTTATGGTTATAAAGGAATAAACGTGAAATTTCCAGTTAGTGTGGGTTATAATCTCGCCACATAGTAGTAATATGTTTATTACGGATATATAAATCGTTTTCAACCAAAAAATCGAAAAAAAATTTTTGGCGGGTTTTGAAAAAACACAAAGGGTGTCTATCTGTTTTTTTCCATATTTTTTTTTTGTCTCCGATTTCGATGAAATCTGGTACAGACATGCGGAACCACTAAAAAATAAGCGCTGTGTAATCAGTTTCATAATTTATTAGTTTAGACCTGGTTTATGGGCCTTTTTTGTTTGCCATTTTCTCCCATACAAGGAATATGGAGAGTATGAGCTCGTAATCTACAGTCCGTTAAAGTTGGTACGACAAAAGAAAGTAAATGGAGACCTCGAGGGGATGGCCGGGCATTAAATTGCGTAACATTCCAGATCGAAAAATAGCATTACATCTCCAGAGCTTTGCTACTCGAACAACGGCCGTTGTAACACCTTTCGGGTTGTTCGAGTATTTTTAAATAACTCAGGGGTATTGTTCGGATTACAATTCTTTTTTAATACTCACTCTCAATTCCATATTCACATTCATCCCAAACAAGAGCAAATTAAGTAGAACAACAGCCTCGAACCAAACAACTGTTTAGCAACAACATAAGGCAGGGGACATACAATGGCATATCAAAAGCTCTATGAAATAATAGGTGTCACAAAACCATCAGAAATAGCTAGGATGAGCTTCAGGAGATATTTGAACCAAGAGTATCTTGTGTTGAAGTGGAGATAAATAAACTCGATTTACTGAACCAAATCTTTTTAATGCGTTCATTTTGGCATACCCTTCAAAGTTTAACGACCCTATAGTTAAAATGTTTATATCTATAAGAAAATAATCTTTTTAAGATCGATTTTACCTTCACCCGAGCTGACATCACAATGGGCAAATCGAACCTGAGTAAAGCGAGAAAAAAATCTCCTCTATTCCCTTCTGCAGAATCTCTTCTGATCTCTGCTGAAGTAAATCTCTCCAAGCACATTTGAACGGTTTGAATAAGTTTAATACTCACATCATATCTGTTCATTGAACAGATTACTGTAGTCTGACTGTCTCGATGTAACTGAGATTATAAATATAACAGAATCAGCAGCTTTCCAATTTATAGGCATTTAATCAATTAAGACTTTATTTTTCATGATCAACGGTTGCCAATGGAAATCTATATGCGATGGAAAACAATTGGTCGGTTATTTAGGTTAAACGATCTACCCAGAAAAATCCCTTATTGGCTAAATAATGTTACAAATGCTTAGTACTTGAAATAGAGTCTGAAGCTACCTCAACACATCATCTTACTATAAAGATAACTCGAATGATTTGAAAGCGATAGGTTTTTTTTCGAAAGCGTTTCGTATAATTTTGGGAGAGACATAGACAATGGTGTATGGTCATTCATTTTCGATTGGCTCCAGTGGTTATAGCTACGACAACAGTTTAGCCGGAACTTCGAATACCAATTTATGAATGGAGCAAGTAATCGATTTAATCCAAATTTAAAATTATTCCACTATACCGATGACCAGGTAACGCCGATTTTGATATGATTTTCAGAATTAAACTAGCTAGACCCATTTTTAGGCATCAGTATATATTTATAGTGCTTACTGTTGGATTTAGAATATACCCAAATGTTCAAGATCCCATTTCTATAGAGTTTAGTCACCTTTAAAGTTTTATTGATACTCTCGGATAGTTTTGGAATGTAAGAACTGTTTTGAACTGCTTTTCCTTGTCCAAAATTTTGTACTTGTATTGTTGCGAAAGAGCAATGCTCATCCGGTAAAATCTTACAGCTTGTTTTTCTAGTGTTAAAGTAAACTGGTTGGATTTGAAGATCCTTGCTAGATTTCTATAGACAAGAACGGAGCCCAAGTAAATTTGAAGCAATAAATGATTTCGTTTCTGTATCTCCCGTTAGAAACATTACACACTGAGTACAGATGTGAATAGACTGCACTACTTTGGATCACAATTTCTATTTGAGGATTAACTGACCACCTTGACGATACCAGATATATTGAACTTCATTGAAAGAACAAATAGATTTCGGACTGAGAGTGTACGTCCGGGAGCCGATATCACAATAGGCCAATTGAGCCTGAGTAAAGCGAGATCAAAAAAAAAATCTACCCTATTCCCTGAGGTAGAATCTCTTCTGCGCTATGCTGAAGTAAAATCTTTTGATGTAACTGAGATTATATAACAGAAATAGCAGTTTTCCAATTGATTAACAGTTCGTCAATTTAGACTCTTCTTTTTCATGATCAATGAGTGCCAATTGAAATCTTTTTGCGCAAGAAACCAGTTGATCAGTTATAAAGGTTAAACGATACCCAGAAGAATTTCTATAGACACAATTATGTTACAAACGCTAAATACTTGATATGAACTCTAAAGTTACCTCAACATAGAAGCAATCATTATGAAGATCGACCGTAGAAAATAACATACACTTTAAAGTTAGAGATCTCGAATGGATCGAAATCGATGAGGTTTTCTTCGATAGTTTATGTTAATTTTGGCTCCAATGGTTAAAGCTACGACGACAATATGGCCAGAACTTCGTCTATACCAATTAATAGATGGAGCAAGTAATCGTTTGAATCGAAATTTATAATTATTCCACTATACCATCGACCAGATTACGCCCATCTGGATCATAATTCGCGGCTATTTATGATTTTTATTTTAAATTTTAAATTATGTTTAGTTGATGCTGGATGTATTATGCTAAATCACAAAATCATGAGACAAACAATTTTCGTATTGTTGATCACTAATTATGATAACATACATCATATACGCATATATCAAGTCATTAAGCTTAAATTAAAAGCTCTTAAATACTTTATAATAAATTACAACAACAAAACAAATAATTTATTCCTTAATTTTAAATTTGAATGTTAATTCTAAATTATTTTTTTTTTAATTTTTGGTTTCTTTCAATGTTAAAAAAAAAAATTTGTGTTATCAAAATAAAATTCATCCAAAACAATCATATCATATATAAACAAATCAATCCGAAATTAATTGATAATAAATTAAATTAAGTATGGGACCTGATCCGCTCTGGTAAGTTATCGAATAAAAAAATATAAATTTTCCGACTACCATTCATTTCGTGCTTATCCCAATGTATCCCCAATAACCTATGTGCTCCCTAATAAAAAACCAGTATACATGTGTGTGTAACGCCTTTTGGAATTGCTTCAGAATGTAGATAGTGTGTGTGCGCTTTTTAGTCAATGTTTTGTGCTTTTTGCGTTTTGAATTTTTTTTTTTGGATTTTTTATGCTTTTATTTTAAACTTTGGCCAAATTTGAAATTATTAATTATTTTTTTCGATTATAATTTTGCTTAACCAACCCGACACTACATACGTACTTCAGCCGTGATGGACATCTGTCGAAAGTGATCAAAACTAAGTATGATACGTATATATTCTAGCGAATTATATCACACAAAGCGCAAGAAAAAATATTTAGCCGTAGAATTGCAGAATATATCGTAGAGTCGTATAGTGTGCACCAGCTATATACAACAATTTATAATACTAGAACCCTATCAGACCCCAAAATCCAAAAATGTTTGCATGCGACACAATTATTTTATGTATATTCTGACACATATATTGTATATAGTCTGTAACCGAAAGTATATGAATCAATAAACTACCTATTTGTATCACCGTAGTGTCCAAAATAATTTAGAACACCCTGTACTTACTAGATTTTGATTGTGACGGGCTTCTATTGTAATAAACAAAATTTTGATTTTATAGGAGTAGCACGTCAACAGCTGCGGCCGCATTTGCAATTGCCACATCGGCGTCGAGTAATCCGCGCGACGAACCGCCCGAAGTTGAAGCGCGGAATCGCAAGGAATCTGTGGTCAGTTCGCCGGCCACAATGCGTGTCCTCAACGTATTGCGCCACTGGGTGTCGAAACACTTTCAAGATTTTGAACAGGATGCCGCACTCCGATCACAAACCATAGCCTTCCTCGACGATATAACATGCAGTCCAAATCTATTGCCATCCGAACATCGTGCCGCATCTCAACTCCTGCGACTATTGTGTCGCGACGATATCGATACGGGCGCGCAGCTACTCGAAAATCTACTCAAGCCACCGCCAACGCCGAGCAAAGAAAGTATCGAAACATTGTCGGCACTCGAAATTGCCGAACAAATGACCTATCTCGATCATCAAATCTTTTTGGCGATACGCAGTGAAGAATTTTTAGGGCAGGCGTGGATGAAATCGGATAAGAAATCGCGTGCGGAACACATTATACAGATGACAAAACGTTTCAATGATGGATCACGTTTGGTGGTGGCCGAGATTGTGTCGCGCACTTCGATGGCGTCACGTGTCGCAGCAATTGAAAAATGGACAGCGGTCGCCGATATATGTCGCTGCTTGCACAATTTCAATGGGGTGCTGCAGGTGTGTGCCGCATTCACGAATGCGGCTGTGTTTCGGTTGCGGAAAACGTGGGACAAGGTGCCAAAAACGGTGAGTTTTACTATATTTTAAATCGATTCCTTTATAGAGTACACTAGCCCAGATGAACTACATCAGAGTATATCCACCATTTGCTCAGTTCTATACGTAAGAACTCAATAATAGCTTCTGCCTAAACATCAACATGAGGTCTGTCCTTCAGTAGCCCAATTCAGTAATTTATTCTAAAACTTACTTGGACGTTTCGCAATATTAGTCGATTTGATCCACCCTCTACATATAATATAGCAAACCATAACCATCTTCATTGGATACGTAGAACAGCTTACCATCGTCAAACCAATGGCATATCAGAATTAAATTTTTTCGACCCCAACTGTTTTAGACAATAATAAACCAACAAGCAACAGTGTTGAGCCGCAGCCCTTCAAAACGTTATCAATCTCGGCTTGAAGTTTCTTTTCCATTCAATCAACCCTGTACAGATAATATCAACGCTACACGTATCCGCTGTACCTATTCTACGTAGAATTCCGAAGGGCACGTTAGTTAACGGTCGTTCCGAAGAAATTATTGAGCTGGAAACGAAACTTGCGAGGGTAAAGGCATTCGCAAACTTTACACCACATTCCGAAATGGCTGTCTTTTCGAGCTTTGCTGTACTATATACTTGTGGCCAATTTTTAATGTATAATATCTTTTCATTTCAGATCAAGCAAACATTCAACAAATTGCAAGCGGTTGTTTGTTCCGACGGCCGTTTTCGTGCTATGCGCGAAGCTCTGCATCGTTGCGATCCACCATGCATCCCGTATCTAGGCATGTACCTAACCGATTTGTCGTTTATCGAAGAAGGTACACCCGACTTCACCCCCGAAGGTTTACTAAATTTTTCCAAAATGAGAATGGTACGTATATTTATATAGCTTGCCCACACCATAATATAACATTTCGATTACGATTTGTATAGATTGCTCACGTTATTCGAGAAATTCGCCATTTTCAACAGACGCCCTACAAAATCGATCATATCCCGAAAGTAACATCATACCTCCTCGACACATCACTGCTACTCGACGACGAGGAACTGTACAAGCGATCGTTACAAATCGAACCGCGCAGCTCTCGTCTCAGTGCACCGAATACCCAACTTGTTTAGAGAGTTGGCGAGTCGTGCGCGCCCATACAATGGTGGTATAGGTAAGGTTTTTAATTTAATATTCGATTTAATTTAATTTAAATTAATTTTTTAAATTAATTTGTGAACAAAAAATGTAGCGTAAGAATATTCTAAAAAGTTTGAACACAAATTAAAGTATTTTTGTAAATATTATATAAAAAAAAAATAATAATAAATTTGTTTAGTGTTTAGAACATACACATCCACATATGTTACCTGTAAGCATTTGAAAAAAAAAAACGATTGATGCTGGCCATCAATTTATAAATAGCAGAACCTAATATATAATTATGTAGATCTACGCGTCTTCTAATAGACCAGAGGCAATCTTAGAACTTTCTCGTTCAAACCATTAACAAATTAATTAAATTGTCCCCGCCCCATTTCGGTGACGCTGGTTTGTCCGCCACCTACCCCTCCGGTTTACAATCATCAAAAAATGGTTATATAAAATGTCAAATATTAACTTTATATAAAAGGGATATCTCCTCGTACAACACTCCTTCCACTAACGTTATATATTATAATTAATTAATTAATTAAGATTTTAGAAGAAAATTTAAAAACGATTTTAGCTTAGCAACAACAAAAAATTAAATAAATAAATAATGTTTGGTACTTTAGGCAACTTTTTTGTTTCTTCTTTGTAAATATTACGATTAATAATCTTATTATTGTTGAAAAGTAATTTTAAAATTTGGAAAGGGGTGGATGGTAGCTATACCAACCCCCTAAGAATAAGTCGTGTCTCGGTTTTACTCAACCAAACACACACACACATATATTTATGTATATGAGCGACACACTTCTCTATAAAAATGATTGTTGTGAATTCGATTTACATTTATTTGTCTTAATCTTACGTTTAACATATCACACACATACATTAGGGAGTAGTTAAAGAATTAAAAATTAATGCAGATTTTAATTATGGCTGAATCAAAAAGTACACATTTACACTTGGGATCCCATACGTCAGCGTTTCAAATCCTTATATAAGACTCGATTTATACTCTGGACAATGTCGTTTGGAAACCATAATGATTCCAAAGAAAGGTGACCTATGATAAGCTATGGCACGACCTGGCTTTAGGCCAGGAAGGAGCTCTACAGCATATATCAACACCACCTATACACTGTATCTACTCTTCGCAGACTTCGAACTTGAATTTGCCTTAATCAGTCGAAACGCAATCATGAAGGCACTGTGCGAAATGAACACTTTCCAACGGAGTGAAAGAGATACCTGATTCACCAGAACAGCGTTCAACTTCCGATAGTATCAAAATCAATGAGTACAAAACCAAATATCTAATCTCTGGTTTATTAGACCAGGAGGCTGCTGATTTCAGTAGTGGTGACCGGTTGTAGCTGGTTGTACCTTAATGGTTATAAAAAGTTTCTCATCACGCCGTGGTCTCGATTTCGATTCTCGCCGTTGACCAAAAATTAACATGCACCGGATGACATAAACAGCGAGTGTGCGTAAAACCATTTGTTGGGCTGACCATCTACAATATGCACCAATACCTTTAAATGGTTCGAAAGTTCTCAGTTGAGAAGCGGTAATGGCCGTTTACGACCTCTAAGCCATAGATTATTTGTGGTGACCAGATTCATGATATTCAAATATCGAATTTCTGATATCATGCATGAAATCAAATCACAGCGAGTACCTGGCTCGGTCACGTTTCAACCAAATTATATAGCGGTCTTTAAAGGGAGCACCGCCTTTCGGTATGCCGAAAGTAAAATTCGCTAGGAGTAAGGCAAGACTGTGTATTATCTCTGTTGCTATTGCACGTGTAAAATCATGAGTCTAAACAAAGTCAGAAATATGTTCAACATGCTTCACAGGCTTGGAATACATCCACTCTGTCACGAAAAATAAAACCGAGATTTTCACAAAACTCCTTAGAAGACTAATAAAATGGTTCTGGCCAGATAAGATAAAAAAATGGAGAATTTCAGCGACTAATAAACCAGACTGACATTTAAATCCAAATCAGGAAGCTCAAGTGGAGATATATCGGCCACACACTGAGAATGACCCCGAATCACAGAACACGAATATTATTTGAATAGAATCACAGTGAAAGATAAAAGTCAGAAGCCCAGTAAGGACCTGGAAGTGCAGGGTGCCAGCCGAATCGAAAAAACTCGGTAGAACATGGGGAGTACTGAAAGCAATATCCCTCCAATAGGATCCAATAGGAATACCATATGCTTCTAAATTGGAGGCAATGCTTTATTGCTGCAGCCCCATGACTAGATACCATTGGCTCAAACTGCTCTTAATATTTGCATTAGAAATTATTATAGAATTAAGACGAAGTGGTTTTCTGCAATTTGTTACTCGTCTCTTCTACAGCTACTCAAACTCCTAGAACTGGAATGCCTCGATTATAATTGGAATATCTCTAGTACTGGCTTCAGGTACACATCCTTGTGGTATTGTTTGTAATATTTTTGTAAATCACAAATGTATTTTTGAGAATTCGCCTTCATACAAGACCACGATTCAATTAGGCTTTATTTAAAACCATACTTGAACATACCTGCTCCCGATCTACTATGGTATTCTGCACCCTTGTATAATTGACTGGTCTCTGAATTCATTGTATAAAGTAGCTTTTGCAGAAAGGCTTCCTCAAGTCGAATGCTGTTCAGATCAATTTATATTGGTGAAGTTGCATTTTTATCGTTGCTCTCGTAGCAGATTAAGTAGCGTGTATGTGGGTTGAACCGTGGGTCCTAGTAAGGAATAGTTAGTTCGAGTTGCTGTCGCACTTTCCCATTCAATCTGTTATAGATCAACACGATTTGCAATGAGTATATATCTAGATGTTACAAATATTCCGTCTGTCATATAAAACTGTAGGAGGTTCAACATGGTAGATCTTCCAGAATATCCTCTAATGATCATATCTGGTGTCGCCATCTACCTATGAATTTTGAAATCAAACAACCCTATTGCAGTCGAAATCCGATTTGTTGATTTTCCGTGTGTCGTTTCACCGAAACGAGTTTAACAGTGAACAACTTCATAAGTGAATGATTGACGCCATACCTGAGCACGTACTATACTAATTAGTGGAGGAACCTTTACTTTCGATTTAACCTGCTGGTTTTGTAATCCTTCTCTACTGGACTGAACAGAAACCTCCATTTCATTTTTCAATGGTCCACTCTGTTTCTAGCTCTTACTCTTCTTCACCAGTATAAAGCTCTGTTTCTTTACAGTTGATAATTTGAATAATTGGATTCTTAATTTTGGCCACTTTAACTTTGAGGCATTGTTTAATAATCTCGACCCGCTAAGTAAAACTTACACCATGAGTCAATTGCAGCATAAAAATATCTTTCTTAGCGGTATGCTCGGTCAAAATTTGAATAATTTAAGAAGAAAACTCATACAAGTTACCAAGTTCGGGTTATTAAAGTGACGTTTCCAGCCTAAGCCATTGAATGGTAGAGGGTTTCGTCGTAACTCTTTCAGTTAAAGGGAATTGATATACGAGTGTACTTTGCTTGAATTTTCCTAGTAAAATATTTTTGAATCCGACTCTCTTCTCCAGTGAGATCCAGTCGATCCATTTGTCACTAAACCATTGCAAAGAATTGTCTCTTTTGAGCTGGTATCTTGCAATTGGTTGTGTCTTCCAAACTTGTTCTCATTCCAAACATTCCAAAGTATTTGCAAGTAATCCAATATTTCGGTACACTGTTACGCTGCAAGTTCGAATTCCAATAAAATTCGTAGAACTGTTTTTGTCTTCTCTTGATGAGTGACGTCACAAACATTCTCAAGACAACAGGCATTTCGACATCTAAATTGAAAGAGTTATTCGAGGATAAAAGTACGTATAGCGTACGAGAGCTTCCTGTTGGTAAAACAACAAAGAACAACAAAGAGAACAACCGGGGGTCCTTAGAAAAACTACTAAATGGCAACGCATCTGTAAATTTCCCACTAGCAGAATCTTGAATTACAAGTAGAATTCGACAAAAATAGTTTCACGACAAGACATCTCCCTCTTCAAGATGCCAGAAAATGATTTCAATATAGAACGGGAAGTAGATTGATACGATCTTAGTCTTCATTCAGTGGGATCCAATAAATCTACTCAATGACCAGGATTATCCGGCAGTCTTAGCAGATTTGGCAAAATGCATATAAGAAAGACAAAAATCATGGGCCTCCAGGGTATACTTGTGTCCGAACTACATCACACAATGAGAGTCTTCTGTGGCAGACTGAAGTGCAGATGGGTAGCCAGTTGGAATGGAATGACAACTTCACACATCTAGTAGACGCCTTATCCTCCTACGAATCGGTTATAATGAAATGAAAATATTGATACTAACTTTTTACATAACACATTCAACACACGTGTTATGTTATCAAACATTCTGTTAATCAGACACTAAGAACTTGAACCATCTCACATAACGAACATTTATTTCTAATTAAATTTTAATATTGAGTCAAGGATGTAAATTTTCTTAGCTCATACGCTTAAGCGATGCGAAAAAATATTGAATAAGAGAGTTTTTCCCGGAAAATATTTGTTTTTCACTACAGTTACACGTGTATGTATAACGCTACTTTGAAAAAACCATGAACATTATATTTTCAACTAATTAAATTATGTTTTATATGAGTAAAATGAGTTCTGTTTATAGAAACAACATGTCAACGGCGTGATTTCGTATTTATCGGTTAATACGAATTTTTTCGTAATAACGAGTTTTTCATTATATTTTGACTGAACACACCGTGTTGTGTACAGTTGTAGGCCAAAACAATGAAATAATAAATTTTCGAACGTGCCAGTCAATGGGTTATACAGTTTTTTAACAATTTAAATAAATAATGACAATTTTAATTTTGTTTTTGAATTTCTTAAATATTTTGTTTTTTTTTGTATTGCAATTTTGTTGTTCTTTTGTTTGTGTGTACGTATGTATGGTAGATTTAGTCGAAAGGATATGCTTTTGTGATTTTCCCCAACAACTAAAAGAAAAAATAAATTTACGGAACATTTTCTAGGAAGCTGGATGAATAATTTGTCGAGTTTGAGAATTTAGAAATGGGAGATGGAATATATAAATGATAAAATGAGGGACGTAGTATATGTTCGAAAAAGCTTTTGGGTTTTATATACGTATGTAAACGATTGATGAAGGATTATGTCGAGTTGGTTGACAGCGGCAGAGCCAATATTGGGGACCGTTCAAAAACGATCAATCAAAAATTAATTAATTTTAATATTTTTGTTTTATTAGCTTTTGTGGTTTGTGTTTGCCGGCCTAATTATACCTTCCCACCGAAAGCTTTCGATATTGGATATTTGTTTGGTACGCAAAAACCGCCCCACGGCACTTAATTTCATCGAGATTTTCGTTTATTTAATTATTAATGAAAATCTTTTGTCGTAAAATTAATGATTTTCATTTTAAATAAAAAGCTCGATGAAAATTCACAAGGAACAACACATTCGAAAGTATAATAAAAACAATTTTTTTCCCGACATCTCAATTAAATTAAAATATAAATAAATTGAACAAAAAAAAAACTCGCGAGCTTTTCACATCTTTGTGCTGGTGTGCGATGTGATGCTTCTGCTTTGTTTTTCCTACTATGTGCTGTGTATTTTTCGAACGGAAATTTTCTTGGCAAAACAAGGCAAAAAAAAAAAAAAATAAAATTATTTAAATATTTTGTTGTGAGCTTTTGTGAGATGAAAATGTATATAAGACGTACATATAAGATGACGACGTAGAAAGAAGGAAAATTTTGAACGAAAAGAAAAATTAAATTTTTTCTGTTACATGAAAGATATTTGAAGTACTTGCTATGGAATGTAGACGAGTTTTATTTATGGTACAGTTATGTTCATAATTGGGGGAGGGGCGACGAGCTTTTAAATATTGCGTTGGTTTTTTGCTGCTACCAACAAGTTATTAATAAAATATTTGTTCGTTATGAATATCTACCGAAATTGGAATCGAACACAAAATTAACCGCAATAGTTTAGACGTGAAAGGGTTACCATCGATTTATTTCGAAAACCTTAATCCGCCCTTAGAGATAATTTGGAATATATAATTCTTCTGAGAAAATGTATTAAATTAAGTTTTTATTTAAAATATTTTTATGGAATTGATTAGCACTTCAGATCACTTAGCTAAATTATGTTCGAGATTAAAAAGTTAATTTAATTTTGAAATAATTAGAATCCTAGACGTTTGAAGTGTGTTGAATATAAAAATTCTCCGAAAACCTTATTATGTTACTTCTTTAAAGCTCTTTAGTTATGTATGTAACAGAGCTTATTTTATTCGATATAAGTTTTTTTGTGTTTCAAGGCTTCAATAAAGACATCTTAAAATCTGTTAGGCGTGAAGCGCAATCCATATCGTTAGTTTTTTGATTTGAGATAAACGTTACTGATGAGCAAAATATTAGAATACGAAAAGATACTGAGTGCTAGTTGCAGAAAAGGTTTGCTCGCGAGAAACGCCACACGATCTTCTTTAGCACTATAGTCTAATAATTTAAGATTAAGCAACGCGAATGTACTGTCTCAAATATTTGTGAGTTCTACCGCACACTTAGACCGGCGACGGTCTTTTGTGATACCACTATATGTACGTCTATAGGTCCAATTTATGTAGAACCATCTGCGCATTGCATAGCTCCATGTCAGCTTATACTACTGACATGGACGATAATCCCATGGATTTTAAACTCAACAGGGGATCCAGATGTGTTCATTCCCACCACTGATCGCACCGCTCAAACGATCGATGGGGAAAAATCCCTTTTGCATCCTGCCCCTATCGGGATTCGAATCCGCTCCAACTGCCGCAGCTTTAACTATACCATTAATATCGATCAAACATACGAGCTGAACATACGAGCCGATTAATTGTCTCTACATTTTGAAAAATCTACTGAATATGCACAGAATTCGATTGTGTAGAAGAATTTGGTTTAAATGGCTGTCAAATATAATTTAGTTTGAGTCTAGTCTGTGACAAAAGCAGTTTGCTTGACTCAGAGAAAATAATGAAAAATGGAAAGTTATAAAGACAAAATGTACTCACCTTTACTCTGATCTACTTCTCATGCACAGTAATTTAAAGGTGATCGAACAGCAAACCCAAGCAAAACGCCATAAACAATAACTCAACATAGATTTAGGATTGGACACTTATTGCGATATTAGCGAGCGTATAAGGTCCATCGTGCAGGATTTACGCTCTCAAGTCATCTTTAAAAGGCCATTTCCAGATTAAATGTGTATAGTTGTCTCCTCCATTTCGTCATTACAATTATCAGTGATGCTATCCTAAATTTTTACAACAGTGGCAATTGAATACCTTAGCGAAATTAGACCGTCTACAAAATCAATATATTGCCAAGCAAAATTAAAACTCTGTTGAGAACGTAGCTGAAGTGTCATTTGAGCTCCCATAAAAGTTGCCTCTCCTAATGTACAGCTCTGAACTAACATCCTGCTTTCAGATTTGACTTTGGCAGCACTGTTGGCTCGCAAATAATTATTATAGACACTATAGTCATTCCTTAATCCTTTCATCTTTCAAGTGGGGGTTGGTGAATTAAACTTCTTTAAGTAATTGCATTCCTATACACCTAAATATTGATTCATGTTACCAAATTATCATTTGCTTTCAAGGTTTGTTGGGACTGGTTTAATTTCTCTGGCGTTTGAATTGAAAAAGAAACGGGTCCAAAACTTCGGGAGCCGGAGGTACTGGGTTCAAATCCCGATAGGAGCAGGATGCAAAAGGAATTTTTCACCATGAGATTACGAGCTGTGGTGTGAATGAACACAACAATGATCCCCTGTTGGAGTGCAGAGCTCATGGGCCGACCCATCTTCCATGTCAGCACTATAGGCTGGCAATGTGCAGATGGTTAGGAAAATCGGAGGTATAGCCGCACTTCCTCGAATTAGCTATAATGGCGTAAAAGTATGGACGTAACTAAGCGAACCGCGAACAAGTAGGGAGTGGCTTAAGCTCCTAAACAGATTAAAGATAAAAAAAAATATTATATTATATTCCACGAGTAGAAAATAATGCCCAATTTTGCAAAAATCTCCAATAATGCTTGGTTTGGTCTAGCAAACAACATCTGGATGTATATACCTGGTATTCACAGTTCATCCGAGATTCGATTTTGTTGAAAGTCCTTCCATCCAAGATCTAGGTTTTTTTAACAAAGTCCTGGTCGATGGTAGATCATGCAGGAGAAACCTCGTAAATTATGTTTTGGAACCCTGTTTATGTGCCATGTCAGTGTGTTCACTATTGAGCCAACACCTAGAGTGATGTAAACAATGTGCTAGATCAAACATCTTACATTATAGTTTGCTCGAATGGCTTCGACAATATTTAATGGTCTAGAGAGTTTTGTCTAGGCTGCCGAGAATTACTAACGGTTGGTCAAGTTGGGTCAGTAAGATCTCAATCGTATAAGGCTTCATAATCATATAAGGTCACGGTCTACGCAACATATAAATAAATATTCCGGATTACGATTACATTCGACGTGTGGTGTACAAAAGTACAAACGTGTTCACTTTAACAACCATTTAAAATGTTAACACTTATTCACTTAGTTTTTTCCACTAAAGAGTGATTCAAAAATAAATCAACTGGACTAGTTAAGAATTGCAAATTTTCCGTTACGGGCGCCAGTATCGTGCCAAAGACTACTATTCAATTTTGACAGTTGGTTTATTGACTACTAATTATTTGTTAAGTTTTCAGACGTTTAAGAGGCATCGACAGCTACTTATGAAAAACTCGAATGCTTGGTATTCATATAGGATTCTCTCGAGACTGGGTTTTGTTAAAAGTGCTTGACTATTTAAAAGTCTAGGGAGTTTTGTCTAGATAAGTTGTCTAGATTGGGTCAGGAAGGTGATCTACCATTAAAAGTTCAATGACAATTCTGAGTATCTAAATCGTAAGACTTCATAATCACTGTTTATTCAAGGAACTGTATATTGAAGGATCACATTTGACGTGTGACGTACAAAAGTAGTCTTCATATGAACCTGTTCACTTTGTAAACCATTTAAAATGTTAAGATTTACTCACTAACGTTTACTTTTTCTGCTTAGTGCCAGATCTTCAAAAGTTTCATTGTGAATCTACTGGACTAGTTAAGTGTTACAATTGGTCCGTTAGAGGCGCCAGTATTCTACCAAAGAATACTATGCAATTTTGACAGTTGGTGGGTTGGTTGATAATTTTTTGTTTAAGGTTTTTGACGTTTAAGTGGCGCATCATTTGGCGATTATGTATCCTAGCAGTACTTAATGAACCAAACAGTAATCCTGAAATAGTCTTCATAAGAACCTGTTCACTGTGACAACCATTTCAAATGTTAACATTTATGCTTAGGCCAAACGAGGTCTAATCTAGGCTAAAGTTAAGTATCACAATTTGTCCGTAAGAGGCAGTAGGAGTATAAAATTTTAACAGTTGGTGGATTATTTGTTTTGGACGTTTAAGTGGCATCAACAGCTACTAGTGGAAAACTCGAAAACTATTGGCTATCGCATCAATCTATTAAACAAATTAAAATATTTAATTAATAAAATTTAAATTCCCTGTCGAATAATTTCGAAATAACAAAAAAATTAAAAAGTTAATTATTTGTACAAACAAAATATGTTTTTAATTAATTTCATTTATGTACAACAATTCATCGATAACATTCAATTTCAATTGATTACTTATTTAGTAATGCGAACATCAATTTAATTTTGATAATGCATCCGTTTGTGAGCACTAGTTAATTTGCATATACATCATATATAATTTGCACGATACATAGCATAAATATTATGTAGATTACGTACTCGTACTCGTACACACGACTATACATATATATATATATGGGGGTGGTATGGTGAATTTTACTCGTTATTTGTGTATAGATGTGAAACGTCTTGGAAATATTATTTTGCTAGTTTTTTTCCAAATTGACTCAAATCCATACGAGTGTGCATGCATATATACATTTATACAGTTGATACTCACAAACCTATTACATATATCAGATATTTATTTGGAATGTGAATTTACATTTAACCAATTTTTGTATTTTATTTGCAAAGCTCATTGAAGTGAACATTTTTATTTTCGTCTATATATACGACGATACGAGAGCATCGGAATGCTGAAATGAATGTATGTTGAAGAATGAATGAAAAAACTAACCAATCATCGCAAACACCACTTTACATTTCATTGAATCGTTAAATAATGTTATTATTATATTCACAAAATGTACTACTGTAAATGGAAATTTATTTTCCATTTTCTTTATTTATATGTATGTATGTCTGTGAGTACACGTTCTCTTATATATAAACAAAGGTATGTGAAGCTTTTCGATTAGAATCATCACGAAACAACAAACATAATTTGTCTAGTTTTCTTTTATAAACTTTAAATGAGCTTTTGAGAACTTTTTTGTTCTAATATGATAATCTGAAGAACTTTTAAATTAAAAAAAAACTCTGGTGTAAAGCACTACAAAAAATTATATGAGAAAAGCTCACACTGAAGGTTTTTTCTTTGTGCTTTTTGGTCTTCGTTATATCGCTTAGCACAAAAGAATAAATTGAATAAATTTGACCGAATCATTCCAGCTACACCTATGAATGCTGCAAAATACTCACCGAGGGAGTTGACGAGAATGGCAAACCAGATAGGAAAAGTGGATTCATTCATGGGCTTAGTGGTTATAACCAGTAGACCATCACAAGAGAAAGAATAATCAGTCCAATGTGGACTGATACCATTCAGTTCACTCTGGACAACTTTTGGGGGTCGTCTTTTGTATTATTACAAGAGATATCATTGTAAAATATTGTTTAGGCGACTCAATCGGTTTGTCTTAATCAGATTTATGGAAAACATTTTATTATGGCATCGAATAAATATACGACCTGTGTTAAGTATTGTTTTTTTTTTACATAATGTTTATGCAGCACTTAGGATAGTATACTGTATATTTATCCTTAATATGATTGTTCTTGCACAACAAACACACAGCACTGCTAATAATAAAGATGGGAAGGAATTAGGAAGGATGGAGGTTGGATAGAGCTCAAGGAATAATGGTTTAAGTCTTCAAGTTTCATACTTTTGATATTAAGTTTAAATCTCTGTAAGTTATACGCCAAGGGAAACGCTCCACTATTCAGCTCATTCCACATTCGCGCTCTCCGAACAAAAAACGAGTTCTGGAACCTATTTGTCCTGGCAAATTTAATTTTCAGATATATCTGTGTAAAAGTCTTCTTAAGTGGCGCGTGGGTCTTGATAAACCAGGCATAAGTTCGTAAAGTTCTGATGAGCAATGATCATGAAAGTATTTGTAGAACACACATAAAGCTCCCACATTCCGCCTGTGGGAAAGAGAATCGACTTTAGAAGATAAATTTACATCCGCGATCATTCGAGATGCTCGGCCTTGGACTCGATCGAGTGCAGCCAGATGTGTTTTTGGTGCTCCAGCCCAAATGTGAGAATAATACTGTAGTCTAGGCCTTATATAGGTCTTGTAAATTGAAAGTGTTTCAGATGCTGTAAAATAAAACTTACATCGTCGTAGAAATTCAAGACACCTATAGCTGCACTAATCGCTGCCGAGAATCGAAAATGAGTCAGATGTAGCCAAACTGGATTGGCCAATCAGAAAAAATGGCGAGTAGCCATCATTTCGGCCAGAAAAAACGCAGGATTGAAATTTGTTGGTTAACTGACATGGTTCCGATACCATCAACTGTACGTTAACTTTCTCGCACTCTTGAAACATTTAAGTAATGCTTTGACCTTTAGAAAATATTTTATGATTTATATTCCAACATTGTACTGCAGTCTGCTGGGATACTGTTTGTGTTTCGATTCATGCGTTTCTCAATTGCACTTCGTTTCGAACTATCACAATTCTTCAATCATTCTTCTGACTATGTTCCAAATTTCTGTTTAAATGATCTTGTATAACTGCTTCTTGCAGATAGCTCCGTAATTTCCACCATGGAAGAATTTTATCACTATATTCTGCAATACCTTTGGTATGATTACTCGAATATATGGACCTATAAATCAAACCTAACCTCGAATATAAAGCAAACCTATATATGTTTAAAATATGCCCAAAATTATTATATGAAGAGTGTATACGTACATTTTAGAAAAAATAGTTTGTTTTGTTGCATTACCTTAATAATATTATTATGATATTATAAATTTATATAATTACAAACGTCAAATACCAAGTGATTTCGAAACATATAAAATAATTTGCAATATAAAGGAACATGAATAAAAAAATTATTTATATCTCTATATGTGAAAGGCTGCTAAATGTTAATTTGCATACTGCAAAACCTAGGGATATGTCCACCAAGTGGCATATATAGCCAGATAGAACAAGATACTAGCTAACATGTGAAAATTACCTTACATCCGTATCAGGTGGAACTGACTCATTTTTAAATTTTTTTATTTGACTGAGATACGATTAATTGGGAAGTTACTATGGGTTCACATTGATTTGTATATTGCAATATCTAGAGATATTTCCACCAAGCGGCATATATGGCCAGATATGTCAAGGTACTAGTAAAGAATATTTAATATTTAAGAATTCATGATTGCCGTTAAACATTTATCTATACAGACTATATGTCTCTTAGAAAACAGCCACATACGATTGGTTATTTAGTTTTTTATAAATTATAATTTGCGGTCGAACCAATTATAATTTGAAATTTTAGGCACATAAGTATTCAAGTCGTCATACTTTTTCCCATACTTCGTTTCTTAAGCCAAAACAAATGTAATGGCCCTCTGTGTTTTTGAAATACTTAGAAAATCCATCGTTGTGTGTAAAACTAATGATCAATGCCACCAGGTATTTTTCATCATATAGCTTTATATTTATTGGTCTTTCAGATAACCTAACAGACGTATTCTTAACTGATTCAGCATAAACACATATTACCCGGCCGTACTTTAGTAACGTATAGGATACATTGGCTTTGACCAGTTTTTACACGTCTTTTGAGGAATTTGTTGAAAGCATGATGTAATTTTGGAAAATTCCAATTAAACAAAAATAAATCTAAATAAACTAGTGGTCTCATTTCTGTTTCATTATTTAAACATTCATTATTAGAGCAGTCGAGAGTTACTTCTATGCTTGCATATGTCTTCTTAGCAACGTTAAAACGTTTTAAATTATTCTCCAATAACGATTGCAGAAGATTCTTCATTTTACAATTTTCTAACTTTTCCAAAAACGTATTGTCCTTGACAATTGACACTGCGATCGCTTGGAAAATAGAATCAAAAGCACAGGGGTCTTTAAAAAACTACATGTATGAATTTCGAATGAAAGGTAAGGCGATATGATTCAGTTGCCAACAAATGGACTTAGGCCGTTTTAGAGTATCACTTATATTTTGAGATAATACTTCCATGGAAGCTATGTCACGTTCACTAGAGGGTAAATTGTTTATTGTTTTTATCACAGTAAAATCAAAACTGCATGGCTTGTTCTTGCAGTTAGAAGGGGTTGAGTAACAATTCTTTCTCTGCCATACCGAAGAACTATTTTGCACGTCCAAAAGGTTTTTGTTGGTCGATTTGCCTGTCCAACGATTATCTAAATTCGTTCGGGAAAACTTAGGGACAGAATACAGAATTTGTTTAGAAATAGTGCTGTTTCGATTTCTCAATTTTCTTACAAATCTTCCAACTTTTATAAGCATTTTACATAATTCTTGGGTTAGGTTTGTAGTTGAGAATCGTAGTTTTAATGTAGCAAAATAGTTTTCCACATGCCGGTTACTAAATCTTTTACCATTATGCAAAATTCCTGTAAACAGAGTTAAAATACTGGCATATTAAAAATAGGTTAGTTCCACCTGATGTGGATGTAAGGTAGTTTTCACATGTTAGCTAGTACCTTGACCTATCTGGCCATATATGCCGCTTGGTTGACATATCTCTAGGTTTTGCAGTATGCAAATTAACAATTAAAAGCTTTTCACATATAGAGATATAAATAAATTTTTATTTATATCAATATTCTATGTTTTTCTTATAATAAATAATTTTTTTATTCATGTTCCTTTATATTGCAAACTATTTTATATGTTTCGAAATCACTTGGTCTTTGACGTTTGTAATTATATAAATTTATAATATCATAATAATATTATTAAGGTAATACAAAACGAACTATTTTTTCTAAAATGTACGTCTACACTCTTTTTTTTTTTTTTTTTTTTATATTTTATTCTATGCTATCTTTTTTGGGGCTCAAGGCTCTCCCAGCTCTTTCGCGGTTTGCTTATTAACGTCCTACTTTACGCCTTAACGGCCAAATCGAGGACGTACGGCTATAGGTCCGATTTTCGTAGAACCATCTGCGCATTGCATAGCTCCATGCCAGCCTATAGTACTGACATGGAAGATGGGTCGGCCCATGAGTTCTGCACTCCAACAGGGGGTCATAGATGTGTTCATTAACACCACCGATCGTAACCAGATGGTGAAAAATCCTTTTTGCATCCTGCCTCTATCGGGATTCGAACCTGGTACCTCCCGCTCCAACTGCCACAGCTTGAACCACTGAGCCACCTGGGCGGTCAACACTCTACACTCTTCATATAATAATTTTCGGGATAAGACTACACTTTTTTCGGGATGGTTACACTTGAAGAAACTTACCAAAAATTTCGGGCTGGTTTTTCGGGCCAACTTCAACGACTTACCTTAAATCGTGCCTCAAAATTATTTCCTCAAAACTCAGCGCAGTTTTAGGTATGGTATCCAGTGGTGAATTCAACATTAGTAATACTGAAAAAGGACCGCATTATGAGGGATTCAAAATAACCATATCATGAATCATTTCACCATTGGATGATTCACCGTACATTACGCAATTCATCTGAGCTAGTGCTGTTATTATTTCTTGAACGATAAAATGTTTGCACTCATGTCAATAAGTGGCGATCTTTTGGAACCAATTTTATTCTTATCGTAGATATTATACTCAATTCGCGTCTAGTTCAAGAGACATCCAATATTATTCTGAGTTTTGTTTGTTTCATAAAAAGAGCAACGCCTGCGACGAAATCTTACTTGTCCTCCATGGATAATGGTAGCTTAGACTTAAATTTACCGACCAAATGGCACAGTGGTTCATGCTGCGGCAGTTGGACCGGGAGGTACCAGGTTCGAATCGCGATTCCAGCACGATGCAAAAGGGATTTTTCACCAACTGATTACGATCGGTGGTGTGAATGAACACATCTATGACCTCCTGTTAGAGTGCAGAATTCAGAATTTCATTTCAGTAATGAAGGCTAGCATGAAGCAATGTAATGTGCAGATGCTTCTACGTAAATCGGACCTTTATCCGTAAAGTTGAAATCTAAACACTCATAATCGGTATCAGTATATAAACCTCATCCTTTTGTGGAAACATAGAATTTTTGTGTTCTTGAAAAAAAACTAGCACACCTATTGAATATGAGTAGACCTCTGCATAAGTTATAAAGAGTGAACGAAGAGCTAATATCGAAAACAACTTCGTATAATCCCTGAATATTCGGTTACATTTTTAAAAGGAATTTGTCATCCTTCCGGGATCTGCCCGTCAGGATCCTCCCATCTTATTGCTCATTATTAAACTGCAGTGTTATAAGCTAGGTTGAAAAACGGACATTTGCAAAAGTTCTACAAGGATCGTCCAATCCATTTGTATCAAGTAGTTAAGAAAGATTTACGATATCGCTTGACTGCCAATCTATATTTATCTTCTTATCAGTTTACAGATTATTTTAAGCAATTCTTGAATGAACACCATACAGGATCAAAAATAGTTTCATCCTAGAACCAAATGTATAGTAGCAATAATTATCTCATTATGAATGGCAGAGATTGTTATCACAGGATTTTTTTTCGACACTTTACTCTATTGTCATCGCATCAGTACTGGAGCAGAATTAATGCACTGCAAGTTAGGTCCAGCAAGAATGTTCTAAAATTATCATCTTGAAAAGTGTATGCTAGTTTGAAATGATATATTATAGCTTAAGTGGTTTTGCCAGAATGCGTAGGTTTGAATGGAATTCGCAGTGTCCACCGAAATGCAAATTTAACATTCTGAATAAATTTTTTTTGGGGCCTTTGTAAAGTGGCCTTTTATTATCTTGTTATGTGCCCGAAGCCTCAAAACTACTCCAAATAAAATTATTCTTGCAACACTCGACAACATTTTCATTTGACGGGAACGTTTCTGCCAGGGATTATAGTTTCTCTGTTTTGAATAATTATCAGGAGCCCAACGATAAATAAACTCTTTTAATCTTCTATGTACTAGTATTTAGGTATATGAGGCATTGTATCGCCCACCATTCGATTTGACTGACAACGACGTTTTGTAAGACGATTAATTGGGTATAGCGAAAACGCGGGTATGTTGTGTTGGCACAACCATTCTTATTAAGGATGAACACGTCAAACCGTAACAGCTTAAGTTTTAATCGGGTTACACCACTTGCGTAAAAGTATAGGACTAAAAAACATCACTTGAGGTTGACAGAAGATTCTGAACCTTCCACAGGTCAACAAACTAATGGTTTCTACTAGAGTATAACTTAACCTGTTACGGGTTGACTGGTTTAGCCTTTAGGTTTAAGTACAATAAAAGAACAGTTTAAACAGTATGGACCTGTTCAACAATCCAGTCTGCATTTAATTTACTTATCCTGAAAAAGGGGTTTTAATTTTTTATAGGTTAAGTGGTTTACGAATATATTGGTATTTTCCTATTGATATAGGATATTTGGTTTTTGATCCTCTTCGTCGATTCAGCTGGCATGCCAAGCTTAAACATTAATGAATGAGACAGTGCCCAGTGCTTTTGACAATAAAGCAAAATTTTCGACCGCGTACTAAAGATATTCCGAAACTGAGAGTTAATACTGTCGAATGTCGATTATTTGGAATGTGGCAACGGAAAAGCTCGTCTATCTTATACTAAGCATCTTACACGATACATTTCCAAGTATATATCTCGGAGTCAACCGATTTCAACGCAAATCAAGTAGATCGAGCTAGACGATGAAACACTCAAAGTTTTTGTTTTAACTTCGAAGTGTGTGTACCTATTCAGCCATAATTAAAATCGAATCAAGATTTAGATGGAACACGCGCGTTACATCATAATCGTTAAGCCAAAAATTAATCAAAAATCCCAAACGAGAGTCAGAAGTACAAAATACAAATTGATTATGTATTTATTAATAGAAAATAAGTTAGAAAAATTTATTTTTAAAAAGAAAATCGATTTTCCGTCCCTCCCGTATGACACCCTCACATCCCCAAAAACCAAACAAACTGCAGGGTGCGGAAAATGCGATGGAAATTTTTTTGCTCAATAATTTGTAAATATTTATTTATATATAAAATAGAGTAACTTAAATTAATATTTATTATTAAGAATAATTATTGATGCCTATCCAAAAAAAAAAAAACTTTTCCAAATTAAATATCGAGTATTAATAAAGTATTTATGAAATATAAAATTTTAACCCTCTCATGCCTTAAAACAAATTAAATAAATTTTATGAAGTGTTATTACAAAAATGTATTTTATAATTTTTTGTTTCTTCTCGTACTTATATTTTATTATTTAGTTTCTTAAGACAATCAAAAAATATTTGTTTCGACAGTTTTTTTTATTTCTTATGGAGGATGGAGATTGGCAGAATTTGTATTAACAATTTTTTTGTTTTGTACCGGAAATCGGAAATTTTTTAAAACTTGTTTGAGTGGAGTTACAGAAATCTTGGTGTTGAAGTTCAATTAAGCCAACTTTGTTGATTCTGCCAATTCGTATTCATCGCCAACATACTTAGTCTCTGTTCAGTGGCCTATCCCGTTTCGCAAATGATAAACTATTTCAGAATTATGAGCTATTTGAGAGGGCTTAGAGATCATCAGCTAATAATCATTGAGCTAATAATTTAGATTTTGAGCAACTCTACCGATAGGTACCGTCTTGGTCGTATTCGGACAAAAGCAGTCACATGACATCGTATTTTTCGGGCCAAAGTCATAACACCAAATGTGCATGGGCATATTCTTGCAGGCACGTGCTGTTAACTCTGCGCTATGTGTTGTAGCATTGTAGTAATGGTCAATATAATGATAAAGATCGATAGATCATAATATTTTGGGATGGAATTTGTTATTGGAGATGACTTCAGCAGTCTTGTAGTTTGATTTGCCTTAGATCATAGGTACGGTTGGGCATGTAACTTACACGATGTAGTTAACTCAGTCTGGTTACTGACACGTCGGCTCTATTGGAAAGGATATATCAAGGATCTCTTTTCTGTGACTACAGACCACTCCTGCTGCTGTAATTTGACTGGTATTGTTTAAGCCCAATGTGTATAACTTTCAATTAATGTGATCGACAAATGTGCAGTTAAGTCGAGTTGTTCATGTAGAATCTGTTGTAAACTGATTTGTAAAATCTGATAACGCTTTTGTAAACGAGACTGTAAACTTGTCATATATCGTAATTGTTTTGTTGCACTACAGCTCTAATGGCTATAACATCAATTACGTCTACCATTACTGCCAATCGTGCTGATGTTATCCGATGGACGAAACTAGAAGCTTTATCTGGCACTGGTACACATTTAAAATGCGTCACTGGTGCTTAGGGACCATATGTATGGAAGCTTACTTTTAGTTTTGTAGCTTTAAACCCTGGAGATCTCCAGAAATTGTCTATTCTGTGGTTTTTGTACCACCTTTGTACTTGTCAAATGTATTTGATATATATTTTGGTAGGCAGGGCGGACAGGTGAATGTGATTTATAAGTATAGTGTAGTCGTCCTAGTTCACAATTATTATGATCTTTTACGTCCCAATCAGTGACGTCAAAACGAAATTGGCCTATTGATACAACTATACAGATAACAAGATTTCAAAACTCTAAGAAATAGAGTTGATTGGGAGTTTCCTTTTGTTGAGGAGCAATAGCCTACCAATGCAAAGTAAATTATATCAGCGGGTGATCTAGCTTTCAGTGATGAAACTCGGAGAAAAAGACGTGTATAATTTGGACTAACTTAGTAATAATATGGACACATACTTGTAAGACATCCAAAAACCATGTGTTGATATCACAAGACCGACCCCGGTTTGGCAAACGGTAGAGATCATATATCGGTCTTCAACCGAATATGTAAACAGTGACCACTATCTGATCATTCCAAAGCTATGATGCACATTTTTGTAGTCAGGTTGGACTGGAGAATGTCCTTTATCACAATCTTAATGAAGTCGTTATAGTTCACTACTATACTGTAACCGTCCATGTCATATAAGAACTGAATAAAAACAAATCTAGAGATGTTACGTCACAGCTTCACGCTCTGTAAACGAATCAAATAGTTATAGAACATCGGTTAGGTTTGTTCTAGCCTGATTAAATTGATTTATGTGAAATGTTGTGATTAAATAGATTTCTATTGTGGTTTGCCCTAGGTCAATGAGTCGGAAGGTGTGCTTGAGCGTATTTACTCAAATAGGTTCAAACCAGACAACAAACTGGTTGGAGAAATCAAATTTTTAAAAGCTTTCATTTTTTGCTAATCATGGAAACAGCTTGTATTTTTCAAACCTGTTTCATAGTTTTGATGCGGTTCTAGCCTTGAAGTGATCAGTGAGACGAGCTGATACATCTACTTCCAATTTATCACAGAAAATTTCAGCTCCTACTTTACTGTGTAGCTTGGAGCCATAGAAAAAGAACCACAATGCTTCCGTCTGAGCAACTGACCCGCTCCTCTTAGATTGCCTTGAGGGGCAGGAAGTTCTACACCTTTCCAAATCACATAGCCGGTGTAACGTACTCTAGATTCGACAGTTCCTTCCTAAGCGATCTAACTATTTTCGAGTGTTCTGTCCGAAAACATTTCCACTGAGTATGGTACCATAAATATCGACGGGGAAAAGGTGAAACATAACCTCTAAGGCACGTGTTGGAGGTGTCGTCAGCGTCTCGTTTATTAGCATGTAGGCCGTTCTTTGCAGCCCTCGCGATCCCTTTTTTGTAAGTTACTTTATCAAGAGCTGGCCACCACACGCTCACTCCATACAAAAGTACAGGTCTTGCTACGGAAGTGAATATACAGTATAACAACTACGGCTCTCTTTCCGTTTCTGTACGAGTACATGACTATATTAGCTTTGTTTACTCTTTCCAAAATGTTTGGGTTTACTGTCCAAGATTACGCCTAGAAATCATGCCATCTCAGTAAAAGCTAGTCTCCTAATGATTAGGAGGGCATATTGGATTATCTCCTTTACCATGCTTAGTTTTGGATTACCTCCTTTACCAATCACCTCTCTTTCCAGCACTAACAGCAATCCATTGATTGCTTTGTTCCAGAGAAGAGGTAACGGGAAACCTCCACAGATTTCCCTTGACAGTAAGCATGTTCACGTACAGTCCACTGGGTAGCCATGTCATCTAAAAATCCTCGCGGAATTCAGACCAGTTTTAAACACGCTTTGGAGAATACTTCCAGCCAGTGAAGAGTAATCGATGAGTTGTTCTGAATCTCCTGGAATAGTTTGGTCAGGTTACGATATATTCTATGCTCAGTGAGTGTGCATCTCGATGAGTACTAGTCTGTGTCGAGTCGTCGAAACTTAAGATACTTTGTGTTGCTTTGACTGCCAAGTGATGATAAGCTCGTTAATGGCTCTTATTCTGATACAGGACTTTATTATACTCTAACTCATTCAAAAGCTTCAAGATTTCGTGCAAGTTTATCATTTTTACGAGATGATAGGAAGACACTTGAAATAGGTTCACATTTTTAACTGCAATCTAGCTAATTTACGAAATGAGCTTTTAATTAAAAAAAAATTTATTATATTTAAATAAAATAAAATAAAAAGAATAAATAACATATCTATTATCAAACGTGGATTGTCATTATTTAATTAATAATTTAATTAATTTTAAACAAAATAATAAATTAAATTAACAAAACATAAAACCTAAATAACTGAATAATATTTAATTATAAATATAAAATTAAGACAATCAAAATATACAGGACTACATAATTAATTTTATGTTTTTTATTTATTTTCAAAATTTTTATTTATATAAAAATGTTAACATTATTTATTAAAAATTAAAAAAAAAATTTAAATTAAATTTATCTATTAATTAACAAATGTTATATTCTTATGAAAAAAATAAATAAAATAATAAAGCTCAAATAAATTATATATAAAATAAATATATCATATATTTAATGTTATTAATTAAATTAAAAAAATTATATATTTTCTTGCCTAATTATTAATAAAAATGAACAAATTGAATTTTGAATTGTTATCAACTAATTAAATAATAATATAATTATATTTTTATGTCATGTTGCATGTCATACTGAATACAAAAATATTAAAGAGAGAGTCACACACTTAGCTACATATAGTGGTCTTATATTGGTAACTATATAATAGTGTCATATTACATGTGATGTCAAAAATTTTAAATATTTTTATTATTAAAAATTAATTAACTATATATAAATAATAAATAAATAAATAAATAAATTGACAATTATGAAATCGTGTAAATTCTGATAAAATTGGTGTTTTATTGGGTCGAGTGGGTTGATTGAAAATGGAGTTTAAGGTAGGGTTTTATTTGACAGATTCCAACTGTGTTTTGAGTGATTAACAAAAGATGGCGTAACTAGTGTTAACTCTAGATATATCGACCTTTGAATGAAAGTGGATCTGATAGACATCGACAGCTGTGTGAAGCATATGGAGGATATGTTTCGTCTACAGTGGGCCGTGTAGATTACATTATTTAATTTACACGGTTGTTTACATGTAAAGATCGTGTAGTTTACCTTACGTCAATTAACGTAATTTTTTGTCACTAGATGGTATTGATGGCTGCATCTATCGGACACTTAATCTATGGTTTCAAAAGTACATGTGCTTGAAAGTAACGTTTCACCTTTAACGTTTCACTATAATTGACATTATAGTGAAATGGTGTTGAAACGCTACAAAACCGAACCATTCTTGAAGTGAATCCTTACAGGTGATAAAAAATGAGTGAAATATATAACGTATAAGCGCTCTTGGCTAAACATTAGTAATATAACAAGGATATTGAGTATTTTGTTGGATTGGAAGGGAAACCATCAATTTGGTCCTGTACTGTACTCGACCGTTTGAAGGAAGCAATCCAAAAAGAGAAACCAGAATTGGCCAACAGAAAGGTAATTGTGTATCATCATGTCAATGAAGATCCACACACATCTTTGATTACTCGGAACAAATTGACGAAACTTGGTTGGGACGTTCGGATGCATCCATTGTATAGCGCGAAGCTTGTTTCGTCTGAAGATGGTCAATATAAACTTGGTTAAAATTTATTTTAAATATAATTTTTGCGTACAAATGTACCAAAAATCGCGGAGGTTTTTTATTTTGACCTATTATAATGTAACAGCATAACATGTGATGATCTAAACACTGGATGTAAAACGACATCTGTGCAATAAAATTATGTTTTATTTAAACTTTATGCTTTTTGTTATGTTCTCTACATCGTTGGTAATTTATATCATTATGCGTGCCCAATTTTTGCAAAAGTGGGTTCTGGAACGTACATCGTCTGGAACGTTGCAAGTGGCAACAAGCAAGACCAAATCATAAGGTATGGTCCTTGTGCAAGACAAACTACAAGCACCAACGAGATGGAAACTCTCGTCGAGTTATAAGGGTACACATATCGGTGGCGATGGGCAGTTAAGAGTATAGTCACGCAAACCAGTCGAAAAGCGAAACAAACAGGATGTCAATATTGGGAAACAAAGAGAGTAGTTCAACACATCTGCCTTTTATTGAGTATAATAAGCTTAGTATCGAGTAACCTATCCATCTATCACAGTCTCCACATGAAACTACTAAGTACTCCACATGTGACTACTAAGAGTCAATAAGCCAGTGGGTATGAGAGATTTCGTTTCAATCATAAAATCAGGGCATTCACAAACTACAGAGGCAGTTCGTTAGATTTCTCATACCGCAGAAAAGAATTATACAGCGGAGCTTTTGATGAAGAATAAGACTATTGGGGGTTGAAACTGAAACTAGTGATCCGTATTCTATACTAGTTCGATAGGGACACCATAAATAGAAGTAAACAATGCGGTAGTATATACTAGATCAAGGAATGAAACAAAGCTAATGAAATCATTGAAGAGTGTATTGGTGAATCGATTCATACTCGCATCCGTCAAAATGCTTCCTCAGAAAATACTGGAATTACTGAACAAGAGCCGAGGAAAAAACTTGATCGAGCTACTCCTATTATCTTTGTTGCCATTGATTGAGTAAAATGGAGTATTGGGAGTTGGAAGAGATCATAAAAATGGTGCCGGGGTGTCCTAAATAGGAGTTAGCATAAAAAGAGTTTAAAACCGAATGTATATATCCAACACGAGAATGGAACTTGAGTAGAGTGTAAAAACGATCCATCTACGAAGTGAGTGTTACCCAACTAATTCTGAGCTACATGAACGAGAATCGGCACTGGTACGCGACCTTGTATGATGAAATAATATTTGCTTTTGTTTGTTTATATAATTAAAACGTGTGATCTTCTTTCAATCTCAATAAAACTAATTTAAATTAATTATTCTCAAATAAATAATCAATTAATTGTTTGTTTATCAATTTTGTAAAATTCCCATAAGACGCGCAAAGCGCAAACATAAATATTTCTATATTCTGAAATCTAGTCTAGTTGTTGAATGTGGTGGCGTAACCAATATACGAATTCGTCATTCGATCTATTATTCAGCCATTTAATGACGACACTCATCAGCTCGAAATTGGGCCTAGTGCACAAACAGCATCTAGATGATGATGAATTATGGTTGCTCAAAGATGTCCGGCAATGAATCTACTCATTTTCGTGCTTAGGTATTGGGAGGTCGGCATTAGAAGGCTTTTCTGTACGTATTATGTCATAAACAGGGTCACCGGAGGTCACCACCGTAGAAGTCTGTGCTTCTATTATAATTTATTTATTAACGAGTGACGATCGTTGAATATCTAACAATGTGAGCTCTGGATACATATAAGACAGGGAGCAGGTAAAGTATCGAACTGAGATACAAATTAGACCAAAGATTCTGTATTCGCAGTTAATGCGAGACATTCTATCATACAGCATAAAAATCTAATTTACCGTTCTTTGGGTAAACACAGAACTTCAACATCGCCTAGTAAAAATATAACCCTCTAACAACCTAAAGATCCCATAAATTGCATCGGGTTTAATAATGATCCTGTACAATTTCAGCATATTAAGTCATTTCCAGAAGTAGTTAACCCTTACGGGCATTGGAGCCAAGGAGGGCTTCAGTTTCCAGAGTATAAAATACTGATATTGATGGGATCGAGATGGTAGGAATCATTTCCCACCACGTTGAGTTTTCTTCAGATCAATCTGCATGAAAAGGAGCCATGGCTGCCCTTCATCGATGAACCTTGAATTAATGTTGATTGGGTATAAACTTAAGATTGTCAATCAATTACAAACACGCTGACACAGTGAGAGCATGCTAACACTTACCTACCGCTTGAAGAAGAGACTATTCTTTTTTGCACTCTAGAAAATGACGGATACTTCAACTTGGAAGGTCGGAGGTGTCCTGCGATTTGGAAAACATTGAGTTATGCCAATTTGATCATTATAAACAAAAAAGAAGTATTGGACATTACACTTGTCAGTGGACAGGACAATTTGCGGCAGTGACTACAAAGATGTCCTCAAAACGTATCAAAATGTATCAACAAATTGTAAGACCCCAAAGACTGGTAGCTTTTAAGAGGTTAAATAGTTTTCTGAGCGGGTGGAGACTACTACTAGCTCATTCTCCGAGTTGTTTCGTCCTTGCGCCAGAAATAATAAGGACTAATAGGATTACATGTCTTGCATCCTGTGGATAGTAAGCAAAAGACGAAAATATGTGATCAGATCGGTAAAAAAATAACCCACTAACAACCTGAAGATCCCATAAATGGCATCAGGTTTGATTATCATCCTGTGCAATTTTAACATTAAAGCTTAAAGGGTTCTGGATCTAATGAGGACTTCAGTTTCAAGCGTGTAAATTTTGATATTGCTGAGATCGGGGTGGCAGAAACTATTTTGTGCCAAATTGAAATCACTTCACATGAATCTCTATCATACTGAGAGCCATGACTGCTCATGAACCTTGAATCAATACTCAAGAACATTGAATCAATGCTGATTGGATACTGATAAATTTAACATGGTTAATGAATTACAACAACGCTAACATAGTGCCGACAGACATGAATAATGCTATTGCTAGACTCTCTGATTAATACTTACCTATCGTTTGAAGAAGAGACCTGTCATTGTTTTTGTCACTCGCGGAAATGCTATAACGGATAATTCAACATGAAAGGTCGGAGTTGTCCTGTGATTGGGAAAATTGCGGCCAACTTTAATTATTAGAAACAAATAAGAACAGGACAATTTACGACAATTTCTATGTTGGGTGCATGCCCGGGTACCACTCCATTAAGTAAAACTTGGCCTAGAAAGCGCTAGATAAATGAAAGTTCTTACTGACGGGAGCTGCTCAGATGTCCAGAACGTGTTCAAAAGTAAAATATGCGTCTGAAGCTGGTGGAGACTATCTCTGGAACAACTACTAGAAACTCCCTCTCCGAGTTCACCAAAAATGTTAAGTACTAATAGGACTACATGCCTTGTAGAATTAGCAATAGGCAGGACCTGATGGAGTTTACCGAAGTGGACGTTATACTGCTAGGGGAGGAGGGATCAGTCTCTCCAATTCCAAGGACCTTACACCAATAAGCTTATCCTATCGCTTGACGGAGAGGCCTGACATTGTTTTCTCACTCTAGAAAATGCTATAACGGATACTTCAACACGAAAAGTCGAAGTTGTCCTGCGATTGGAAAATAACGGATGTGAACAATTGCAGTGAGTTACTTTATGAAATATTGTTGCCAACTTTTCTTATTAGAAACAGACAAGAAATATAGGGCATTACACTTGTCAGGGGACAGGACAATTTACGAAAATTTCTATGTTGGGTGAATGCCCTATTTAGTTAAAGTTGGCCTAGAAAGCGATAGAAAAATAAAAGTTCCTTCTAATGGGAGCTGCTCAGAAGTCCTTAAAGCTCGAAGACTGGAGTCAGCGCTAAAATATTTGTCTGAGGCTATATATGCGGGGACTATCTCTGGAACTACCACTAGAAACTCATTTAGCGAGTCGTGCCGTCCTTGCGCTAGAAGTGTTAAGGACTACATGTCGAGCACCTTGTGGGGAATTGGCAAATAGGCAGGACATGAAAGAATTATTCCTGCATGTATCCAATAATCTATTGATCGAACCTTTACATGGCTCCGGTTACTTATAACGAGAATTCTGTCCTAGAACCCTGTCGTTTTCCGCATACATGGGCTGAAGTAAACGTTATATTCCTAATGCGGTAAAAAGCTGTCACTTATCCTCCTTCATTTTTAGAAATAGTTTGAAACGCAGTTGAGCTGCATGGTCTTATACATTACCTCCCTTTGTGTTGAAAATGTGTATTCACGTGGTGATCGTTTGTATAATGTTGCTCAGCTCAACCAAACTTGAAGGATTCAACTCGTAACAATCATAAGATCCCAACACCAGACCCATAATAGATTTTCTCGTAATACAACCACCACGTGCATAGACCTGATACGCCACTGAGTTCCTGATACCTACCACTCATATACTGATTAAGGCCAAGACGCCAAATTTACATTCTCTAAAAAAATTTATTTACAATGAGGTAATTACATTTACAATTACAAACTAATTATAAAAATTATCTTAAATCTCTATTTGGACAAAATGTAATTGATCCGCGTCCAAAAAAATCGACTATTGTACGGAATATAAGTACGCGTCGTCAGATACGACTTGAGAGTCGGATCAATGGCATTTAAATCCTTAATATTATCTTTTAAAATTACAATCACAGGGTAACGATTATTTTGAAACGCGTTACAGTATGCGGTCCGAAACGTAAACCGATTCCAATCGGAATTCAAAAAATTCGCCGACAACACGATCACAATAAATTTCGAATTGTCAACAAAATGTACGATCTGCTCGTGAATCATTTTATCCATTGTACTGTTACGATTTATCGTGACGATATGGTTTCGGGGCGATTTCGTCTCCGATTCCAATTTCGATAGGATATTTTTCTCGACGAAATTCGTATCATCGTCGCTGTACGATAAAAATACATCGTACGGATATTTAACGGCCGTCGACGTATGGAAATAATGACTCTTGAACACGAACATGAGTAGTTTCAGCTCGAGGGCGAATTTAAGCTTAACGATTGTAACCGTTGATATTATTATAACGAGTATCAGTGTTGCGATGAGGGTCGCGAGTACGGCCGTGTGTATCAGTGGACAGACAATGTATTTTTGGTTGTACAAAAAATCGGTCGAATTCCGATTGGCACACGTCAAAAAATCGAGATTGTAGAATTTTTTCTCGTTCACAAAATTATACAAGTAGCCCGTATCGCAATTACATTCGAACCGATTGTTCGCCAGTGTTAAATTTAACAGGTTTGTAAAATTTTTGACTATTTCGGGACGAAAATTCGCGATATGGTTGTCGTCTAAATTTAGCACGGTTATGGTGCTGTTGTGCCGGGCGAATGCGTTAAAATTATTCAACGAACAATTTCGTAGCGAGAGTCTCGTTATTTTGGTGTAGTAGTCGGGTGGCAGCTTAAAATTTGTGTACGCCGCGAAATCATTATTATCCAAATCTAGATTCACGGTGAAGGTGGAATCGGGAAAATTGGGCAGCACATCCGGAAGCTTGGTTAATTTTTTATTCCCACAATAGATGTAATAGGTTTTGATGTACGGATATTTTTTGCACGAGCACTGATCACTCGAACACATATTTTCGTTGCTCTTTTCGAAACAATAGTAGTGCGATAGGTTGATGTTGTTTAGGGCGGGAAAATTAACGAGCGCCCGATTAAAGCTAAAATACTTTATAAATTCGTAGTTAGCACAGTCGAAATGGTTAAAATCGTGATTATTGTTAAAATTAAGCCGAACGAGGCTGTAATTTCGGCCGGGCAAAAATACAATCTCGCTTATGTTGTTCGACTCGAAGTTCACACTAATCTCGTGCTTAAACTCTAATTCCGAACCCCGTATCGTTTTGATGTGGTTAAAGCTGACGTCCAAATTGGACAAGTGATGGAATTTCGATACGTACAGCTCGTTAAAATCTTGAAGTCGATTCGATTTTAAATTAAGCGTTTCCAAACTTGAGGCGACCCGTTCGAATGGATTATTGTTCGAATTACTGAGAAAGGCTAGCCGATTGTCCTGCAAATCGATGAAGCGTAGGTTTGGATTCTTCGATGTAAAAACGGTGTCATGTATTGTCACAAGACCATTATTGTTTAAATATAGATGCTCTAGTGCTGGCAGCGAGGACAGGCCCTTGTACAGCACCTTAATGTTATTTTTACCCAGATTTAAAATGCGCAGGCGCGGCAAATTTGTCTTCGCCAAAAAATCGAGATTCCGTAAACGATTCCCGTACATATTTAATTCTTCTAGCTTAGGCAAATCGGTAAAAATCCGATTATTTCGGATCTGTTCGATCCGATTATCGTTCAATCGTATAATGCGCAGCTCTTTCCGACCCGAAACTAGCTCCTCGTTCCAAATTTCGGTCAATTCGAAATAACTAACTTCCAAAATTTCTAGCTTCGTATTCAGCCTCATCTGATTTATGTTGTACGTCTCATTCGGCGCGTATTGGCTGCGTATTTCCAGTTTCACTAGATTCGGAAATTTTTCAAAATTCACAAGTCGCAAATTGCGGTTCGACAGCAAACTCAAATACTTTAAATTTGACAGTTGGACTCCATTCAAATCGTCTACTATGTAGTTTGATTTCAACGTAAATGTTTTCAATTTGTCCAGGTTAACTGTCAAATTTGACAGGTACATTTGATGAATAGTCAATTTCTCTAATCGAGATAGTTGGTTCAAATTTTGGAATTGAGTTGAATTGACCATCTCCAGTTCTTTAAGATTCGGGAATTTTTGCAAATCAAACTTTTTGATGTGCAACACCTCGAGATGGTCGATATCGGGATTCAAACCGCGCACATTAGTACACTCGTTAAGGATTAGTATATGATACTCGAACGTGGAGAAATTAAAAAAGTTTAACTCATTTTGGACAGCATCGTCATGTTGGCGGCAATGAATGTCAAGCATTTCGTTTGGTGTTAGCTTCACAAGAATGTTGGTCGTCTCGAATTCCCAATCCTCGTCGTTCCACTGACAGTTGAGGCTTGAATCCGATTTATTCATTGCATTTACGAATTGGTCGCACAAATCGATTGTCTCGGATGCATTGGATGCGGTGCACCACAATACTAGGCATGTTATTGTAAATAGTTGGGATTGCATTGTTTGTGGCTTTGAATAATACTTGGATTTGATATTTTTATCTATAAATAAAAAAAATAATATAAATAGAAATATTTTCATAAACATCCGGCGATATGGTAGGCAACGCGTTTCACCATTCGACACCAACGGCCGAAAAGATAAACAAAATGGTTTCAAAAATCTAATTTATTATATTTGATGCATGCATGCATACAATGTAGCCGATTTAAGGTCAATCTATACAGAGTGATAAGCGATTAGCCATGATTTATTTTATTTTAAGCGCACTTAGTGTGTCCAAAATAATCACAATCTGTGATTACAGTGTTTATGGAATTTCCAAACTATTTTACGGATATAAAAATTTTCTTACCCTTCATTGGGACCACAAATGTAGTTTAGAGATAAGGCTACGCACTTAAAATTTATTTCGGTATCGCTTTTATTATATTAAACCAGGTCTGTAAGCGATTAGCTCATTCTCAGAATTTGTACTGTATTATCAAATCACAACAAACTAAGTAATTGTTTTGTTAGTTCTGTTATCACCACACAGTGTATAATTATCTCACAAACAGATTTTATTTCGTTTTTTCAAACACTTCCCAACCTTAACAGATTTTCTTTATCTAGACACTAACTGATCACACCCGATCATCTTTTAATCACTTTGTCTTAATAAGGTCATTACTCCTCAAACAAAATACAACTTTTCACATCAACAAACACTATACAACTGGTCTGCAGCTCAACTGATATCAACCTAATGTACTAGCGTTTGAAAATAATCGTGTTGGGTCGGGAACACCGAAGGCGTAATAATACAACGTAAAGATACTATAGATGTGGTATAGTATAGTGTCGATATAGTATCCACCGTTGCAAAAATTTTGTGCAACCCCATGCGCTAATGTTGCGAGAGTATAACGATTCAACTACTCTAAGACGGAGAGCATGTCTCACGATATATAAACTAAGAATTCACCTTAACTTTGAAAAACTATCAATCAGTTCAATTAGGTGGCTGAAATGCCATGATACAAGCAAGTTTGCAAACATTACATGTAATTTGATGCGTTCGCATGCATTATTTTATATGACTGTGATGCGCAAACGATAAGTCGCGCAACTTTTTATCGCGCATTTTTACTCTATTGTATCTGGATAGTTGGGACAGAAATCGCGAATATCATAAAGATGGCATCAATCTGAAGTTAAAAATGTATGGAAGGATCTCTATCTGACACATCCATGGGTGATCAGAGGAGGCACTAATCGATAGAATAGTGCATATGCAAGACAAGAATAAATGCATGCATTGAAAGGATACACATTGTGCTCGACGATCGATATAATCAGAGCATATATTATGTGTCGCCGGTTATAGCTTAATTATAGTAAAGAGAGTTTCTCATCACGCCGCGGTCTCGGGCTCGAGACCGTTGACCACAAATTAACATTCACATAAAAAGCATTCGTTGGCGTGACCATCTCCAATGTGCACCATATGGTCGGTTATGGCCGGTTACGGTCTTTAAGCCATAGATTATATATCACCATTGGAGTAGATTTGGGCTATACGAATGTACTCGCATGACTTTCGGACTGAGAAGAGCATGAAATTCTTTCCAGCGTTTCATTCTTGTATGATGCACTGATCTGCATTTAAAGCCACTGCCACATAACGACTATGGTGTCGAGAAGAACTGTTTGCCCTACCGAAAAGTCAGCTTACCGAAGTTGCACTCTTAATCTATCCTTATCGATGTTAACCAACCATTCAGAATTTAAGTTCGATGCATCTCACAACTTAATCGTACCTGGATAAATCTTTATTAAACCACAGCTAAATTCATAGCTGGAAATATAGCAATAGTGCACTTTTCTGATTACGACCTGCCATACATTCGAGGAGGCTTCTTGTCTGTTAACTTGAATATTAGGTTTGATCAAAAGGTCATAAAAATGCAGTACAAGAAGTCAGAGCTCACAAGATCACGATTTGGGGTATATATAAGGCTCTACTCGGATCCGAAACGCCAGATAACTATTGAGTCACCTGAGAACTTGGAGTTTGATTGTTAAACTCCAAAAATCCATGGGCATAGTATGGTGATGTTTCATATACATATTGATATGTCCATATACAGGTTGACCAAACTGCTGGTTAAGGGCAAGGCCTCAAATTCTTGTGTTATATCAAGACTTCTGGTATGCCTTTTGATTTTATGCCGGCCAAAATTTTAACGTGATATTTCCTTCTAGGGTTGACTGTTACCAAGGAGGAATTTATTTGGATCTATATTATGGTATACGGATGGATCATTGGGGCTAGGATAGGATATTTTGACCATATCCAAGTCTCTGGGAATGAACGCCACAATATTTTAATCGGAATGTATGAGAAAGAGCTCTGTGCAAAGACTGGTCTAACCAAAAGTTTAAATAAGGAAAGAATATATATTATGTAAGACAGTTATGCCACCATACAGATCAAACCCTATATAGCCGATTAAAATGATTGGAATACGAAAACATTTCTGTGGGTGTCGAAAACTGCTGGCATTGAAAGAAATGTGGTTGCTGGAGTCATTTATTGAACTGGAGTTCCCTTTCAGGGAGTGGTATTGGATTGTCGAGGGGCTTCAAATTGAACCACACGTTGACACAACCTTCCAGGTCTAAACAATCATAAAGAAATCATTAGTTTCTCTCCTTTGGTCGATAGCACTAAGAGTGCTAAAAGCTTTAAGTAATCAGCAAACGAGAGTTGAGGCTAATCACTGGCCTCCTCACAGATTACATTACCTTAAGATACGACCTCTTAAAAATGGCGCTGGCACGACGACACATTCCTGGAGGCAGGACAAATTTGGAATAATTTGGAATAAGATTCAACCACAGGTGTTTTGGCATGGTAAAAATGATATTGATCTTTAAAATATAGTTTTCTGGTTAAGGTATCTTGCATAGCTCCCCTTACGTTTAAGTCTAAACGAACCAAGTTACTAAGTTATGTTAAAGCTTTGTGTGAATTAATCAGAAGAGATTTTTGTGACTAGTAGGAACGTCAGTGATTACTAATCCAGTGACACTAATATATTGTTTCACTGTAATTGATGACGATTTCAACACGTACTAATCAACGTTACTTCCCAGCGCACTATCGTTCAAGTGAACCGATTGATGACTTCGTCAAACTGGAAATACATTCAAACTATTGGCTTGCATAATGGCCTTCATGACAATTATTGTAATCTTTTATTATTGGAATTTCCAAATCGTTTATTATAGTCGATTATCTTCAGCATATGTACACACTCATATGATCAACAAAGAGCCAAACGCAATATTGGCAAAACGTTTATAGATAAGCAAACAGTTGTTTACAACATGTACTGACACCATATAGGCGTATATGGTGAACCCCGAACACAGTAATATTCTTAATAAGAGAGATTAAACAATTTTGGATTATCAAACAGAATTAAGACATACAGTCTGGGGCAGCACTATTGCATCAGGAGCAATGTTAATGCATAATATTTTGGACTATATCGGCCGTGATAAGAATATCGAAACGCTTCGGAAAATGAACAAAGATTGTTTTGCCTGGAATGAGCTATTGAGTGCGATAAAACACACGGCCAAAATATTTGTTGTCAACAACAGGCCTGAATATTGTTCCAAATGGATCGAATCTGTCTTAATCCGTTGACGCTTAATTCGATTAAACCAATATTGACTTGGGGTGAAATTATAGATCAGTTATTCTAGATCAAAATGAAGACTTGATGATTGACATAAGAGGATTTTTAGAGATCCAGAATTTCGTTTCTGAACCAATATTTGGGGGAATAAGCTAGCACTGGAAACCGAAGCTATAAAATTCTATACGGACGGCTCGAAGCTAGATGGTAAGGTCGGAGCTGGGCTGTTCTGTGGAGCATTAAACATTAGCTCTTCCGTTCGTTGCCCTGACCACTGCAGCGTGTACCAGGCGGAGATAATAGCGATTGAGGAAGTCTTGAGCTGGTTGAGGCATAACGTGATATCCAAGAGGGATATCACGGTCTATGAAGACAGTCAGGTGGCTATCAAGTCGCTGGAAGCAGTGCTGTTGAAGTCTAGCATTGAGTTACCACTCGTCTCTTAACGAGATGAGTGAGCATTTTAATATTCAGATTATCTGGGTCCCTGGCCATTCTGACGTCGAGGGTAACTGCAGGGCAGACGAACTAGCTAGGCAAGTTACAACTCTTCAGCTGAAGCCTGAAAGGGCCAATGTGGGGAGGTCTACAGCAGAGCTTAGACTCTCAGGAAAAGGGAAGACGCTTTAGCACTGGAGAAGTGGTCTAACACCCTCACATGCGAGAGAGCGAAACAAATGTGGCCAAGGCTGGATTTGAATCGCTCCAAGACCTTAATCTCTCTGGAGAGGGGAGATCTAAGAAGAATAGTACGAATATTAACGGGACACTGCCTTTTTGGTGAACATGCGGGAAGAAGAAACAAATGACTTCTGTAGAAGCTGTATGGACGAGGAGGAGGAAGGGACGCTTGTTCACTTCCTGTGCTCTTGTCCTGCACTGGCACTAAGAAGGCATTCACACTTGGGTAGGTATATAAAGCACAACCTTTCAGAGCTTTCAGATATTAAGGTGCAAGACATTTTACGCTACATTAGTAGCTCAGGATGGTTTCAATAGAGTGTTAGGGGTATTAGGGGACTATGATCTTGTGGTATCACAACGGACCGGCAACGGTCTAAGTGTGCGTTAGCAGTCACTCTTACCTAACCTAACCTAGACCTAAACGATCCTAAACTTTGACTTTAACTACATTTTGAAAGTTCGATCATCTGAGCAGATTATGGTCCATGTAAAACTGTGAACAGTTTATATATGACTCAAACTTATCTTGAAATAAAGAACCTTCGTTTAAGCAGATTATTGGATTAATTGAACCAACAGAAATATATTGCCATGGTCAGCCCAAGAACACCCAGACGAAAAATTGTTAAGAGTACATAAGATGGTCAGTTCCTGGTCTTTATAGATCTTGTTCATTTCCAAACTTTGCTATATAACATAGAGCTGTAAAAACCAAGATGAGGAGGAAATTATACACCATTCTGGAGGTTTAGCAGATCTCTATCTGCGGTAATAGGTTTCAATTAGGAATGTGGGCCTCTATAAACCACAATATTATATACCTGTGAGACAGTGTCTATACCTGTGAGACAGCGTCTCATTATCCAGAACGACCGCACTTATCGTCTAGATCTCGTACGTCTTCCTCTTGGAGAGAAGAGAAATGGCATATATAGTGCCCATATGAGCAATTTCCCAGCACACACCACAGTTATATATTTTGAACGGATTTGCTGTCTCGTTTAAAGATGAGATGAGAAACAATTTGGGGTAAAATAATAATAATCTATGTCTTAGAGGCCGTAAACGGCCCTTACCGCGTCTCAACTGAGACCTTATGAACCATTTTAACGATTGGTGCACATTGTAGGTGGTCAGCCCAACGAATGTTTTTACACACAAACGCGTTTTATGTCATCCAGTTGCATGTTAATTTTTGGTCAACGGCGGGAATCGAACTCGAGACCGCGGCGTGATAAGAAACTCTCTTAACCATTAAGCTACATCCGGCGACAATTTGGGGTACGATCGTCATAAAACACTGTGGTTAAAGTGTTTTATTGTAAGCTTGAGTCTATGTGAAAATGCAAATATCTCTAAGAGATACTAAACACATGATATCTCAATCATTTCCCAGTTTCCAATATCACAAGTAGTTTGACGTGAAAATCTCTGCAATGGTCAACACTCTATAGAAAACGTCACACTGTACCCTTACAATGATTACTTTTCAAGACTTGAGTATAGCCTTGCCATTAAGTGACGGTTTTTAAACCACAAAGAGACTGTGTAGACTTGCGGTTGACCATTATGTCCAGAGCTCACTACCAGAAAGCGATCGCAATGTACAGTCCGGGCTCGAAACCTCATGACTAGAGTGCTGAATTAGAATATTCTTTATTCTTTCCAGTAGGATCTACATAAGCTATTAAACCTTAAAACCTTGCTCTTCCAGGACTTGTAATAAAGGCCCACATTTAAGAATGAAATCGCATCAGGGACTTATGTTTCAATGTCTCGAAAGGTTGGTAAGTTAGCACTCAAGAGGTTTCGTTAGCTGCCCAACGATGAATCATTGAAATCAAAATATTTCAGACGCTCACATACATCTTTGTATGTAGTATGGATGAATATATATGCGCAGATGTAAAAATCATTCGACCATAAGGTCATAGGTTATCTAGCGCTGATATGATGTTTGCCCAATTTGTTACAAAACCTAACTCTCATTAACAAAAATAATATTTTGATATGAACTTTCCAAGCTTCCGCGAATTATAATTTGCATCTATTGTCGTCTTTGTGTTCATAATGACAGTACGTCTAATAAAGAATGACGACAGTGAAAAAATAACAGTGTAGCTGGTCCGGCCAAGACAAACGGCGAGCTTTTCATGACCCCCAACATTAAGATGCACTGAAGATGAATTGCGTGTTTCACATTCAAATCATACTTCGAAAGCACATAAATCGCAACTCAACCGCTCTCTATAAGATGAGCAAAACGTGGCGTTGAAATCGTTTATACTGAGAAATTGGGAAAATTATAAGTGACAGTTAATTTACTCTATAATCAGAATAGATTTCATATAAGGTGTGTACAAGGTCATCGCGATATGAATTTATGTATGTGAATGTATTATTAATTGATTTGTATTATCAGTGTTGCATAAATAGTATACCGCGAAACAATCGTAGCAAAATCTACTGTCCAGAAATTGTTCACTTTACTGGTACCTCTCATCAACAACCAAATATTTAGCCAAAAAGCCAAATGGTTGAATAGTTTAATGATGAGTTGAAATGGCGCGATGAACATAATCAGCTATCCTATAAGTCGTACTATCTTGTACCGTAAAGTCTACAATCCTGATGAAATTTAATTCATTTGCCTAGTATTAAGACCGAGGTTGGTATTATGTTAGTCTACATTTCCAACTATAGTCAAAAGTATTAATTCCGCTCTAGTCTTTAACAGGATTACGGCGTCAAGTTAACCACAGGGATAGTGTTGCCATTCAATTTGAGTATGGTTTGAGTTGACCAGCCAGGTGGTGCAGTGGTTAAGGCTGTGGAAAATGGAGCGAGAGAGGTACCGGGTTTGAATCCCGATACGGGTAGGGTGCAAAAACGATTTCTCATCATCGATGTTTTGGGGGGTGTGATTAATGGTATGATTGAACACATCTGATACCCCCAGTTGAGGTAAGAATAATCAATGAACCATCCCATCCTCCATGTCAGTACTTTAGGATGGCATGGACCTATATGCAGATGGGTTAAAAGTAAAGTTGGACCTAAAGCCAAACGTAAAGTTAAAAGAGGATGTCGCATAATCGGCCAATGAGCCTGAGTGACGGATAATTTAGCAAATGGTTTGAGTTACTATACTTGAAGCTTTGTTGTTTCTCAAAGCTTTAGAATTGCTCAGGAATAAAGACTGTTTTAATCGGGTTCTCGATTTTACCGAAGTTTTAGGAAACAAATTCTCCCGACCCCTACATTGCAGCATCCACAATACAGGTGACTTCACAAGAGTCGACTAGGTAGAAGGTCACCTGAATGGTTGTGGATTCAAATCATCTAATAATGCTGTTTTTGAGTCGCATTGAAGCCCTCAATCTAGCTACTTAGAATTCATTTGGTAAACAAGCTTTTAAAGTTGTACAACCAATAAATTAGCACATAATCCCACACCAATTATCCAATTTTGAAGGAGTGTGCCGGAAGCAAACTACAAAACTTAAAGACAATATCGAATTAATATTTAAAGAGACGCTCACTTTACATGGCACTCAATTCGAGATTACAACAACACCAGACAATCCTAGTAACACAGTCGGACTACAAACCAGTGCACAAAAATATGAAAGAATGCGAATATTCCAGAACTCAAAGCCACTGGGGCCCACGGGTCAACCCACACACACTTACAGATTAAAAACATCCAATCGTGATTGATGTTTGGTCACCACCCCGGAAATTGAACCCTAGACCCCCGACTGCCAGATCAAGCAAGCTAATCGGCTCTTTGACTCTCTCCAGTCAAATGGCTCAAGGTCTACACTGTTTTGACACATCAAGTTTTGTGGAGAGAAATAATGGCCAACATGCGGTCAGATAATATTCGCGGTCATATAATACACTCTCAAGGACTAATAGCCGCTCATCATTGGTTTATATACCTTGGTCTTGTTGTTGCTCAACCATATCGAAGAAGTAGTGATGATCGATGGATGACTTATGATATCGGATTATCATAATTATAGACACTTACACTAATCGTAAATCAAGACACATAGTTAAGAATCAGATCCACAACAAATTTTTTAACTATTTAAAACTTTTCAGATTAGTAAACAACTTACACAGATTAGTTCTAACTATCACAAAAGCTTTAACTTTCTCACACACCACATTTCACAACGGTACTCATTAAAGAACTATTTAGATAGCTCGTATAAGCTTTAATCACTGTGTATTAAGATAGCGGGAGCACCGAATGCGAAAACGTGCAACGAAAAAGCTTAAAATTTTCAATACACTAGCGCACCGTAGCATAACTTCGGCGTAAGTTCAAGCTCTACAAGAGAATCAATGATAAGAATACTCTCTGAGATGAAGAGAATAGTGTTGTTTACAAACAGAATTTAAAGATAAACGATTAAGGTGACACACGCCGTAACGTTCAATGTACGAATTCAGAAGTAAATTATGAATTGAAGAGCGATGTCATCAATTCATTGAAACTATAAATTAGTACATGTGAGACATATATAAGGTGTAGACAAGGTTATTGGGCGATGCAATTGCATATATGGGTGTAGAGTTTTCGAATTGGATTATGATCAAGAACATTTAATTGTTTTAATCGAGATAAGGTTTATGATTAAAGTACACACTATCGGAATGGTGTTGACTTACTAAAAGCAGTAGAAACTAGTTAATCCGATATTGGAAATGGCACACTTTAGAAGCATGTTTGTGAGTTAAATGGAAGGAATATTGTACCAGTGAACTGCTTTTTAAAGTGCTCATCTATCCAACTAAAGGTGGTGGTGTAGTTTAAACACCAACAACTTAGAGGTCAACTGCAGTTTGGCCCGAATTTCGCTTAAGGATGTATGCTCAAGAGTATAAGGTGAACCTCAACATCATATTTTTGCTGATCATCTTAGCTGATACTATCGACAAGCTCAAAGTAGGTGCATTAATAATTCAGCCAAATTAAAACAATCCGCCTTCGACATACCAAACATTTAGAACGATACTGACTGAACTGACATTGGCATTGAGAGAACCAGATGTCAAAATAATGCCGAGTGAAGCTACAAATAATTGATAGAAGTATTGGGACTGAAGTAAGGCGATGCTCAAATGCGCAGGCTTTCCTTTGAATACAACAAAAATAACAAAATATGAGGATTACGGAGTCCGATGAGTTGAAAACCGAAATCGTTCAACTAGTGAGCTTGAACTAATCGAACTACAATGCTCAGAAATGTGGGAAAATTTGGACATCATCAACGAAATTGTAAACTATCTGAGTCTGTCATAACTCATCAGGCAGCACAAGAAATTCACGAGTAAACAACTACCGATGTTTTAGTGCTGTAGGGTTAACACTGACTGTTAAACGAATCAAATTGGCAAGTTTCAAAGAAATATGCCATGTCACAGAAAATACGGAAAGGTGGGTGGGCCCAGCAGGAGTAACAAATAATGCCGGATACTGTGACAGAGTCAAAAAAGGAAGATAAATGGAAGAAAGTGAACCGTTGAAAGTTAGGAGGATTGCTTTTGAAATCTCAAAGATTGAGACCTAAAAGATGTAAGGATGATATACATGATCCCAAACTCAGAGTCCGTATAATCAGAGTGCCTGAGTTATTGCATAAACTGCTGAATGGTGGAACTTTAGGAAGTCACCTTGGACTTTATAAGAACCTTTCAAAAGTAAGTTAGGCAAACGATTTTTTGGGTGAGATATCTGTGTAGGACATTAGATATACAGATTCTTAGATCACAGAGAACAGTGCAGCAACGTGATGGCACCAGTTGAACGGATAAATACTTTTAATACATGATTGAAGTCAGCAGATATTAAGTTCTTGGAGTTACACACAGATTAAGAAAGAAATTTCGAATTTCAGTGTATCGTTGAGCTGCGCAGAATACTCAACATTATGAAACTCGATTGACTCCTATTAGCTCTCAGACAGGTGGTATTGTAAACCGAATCATGGCATAATATTTTGAGAACGTGGTAGATTCCGATCAAAGAAAGTGAAACGAATGATTTTGGGTTGTGGGACATTGTTTATAACCAGTGAAGTGCAAAAGTGAAGTGAAGTTTAGTTACATATCTCCACTGGTACATAAAGATTCTTAACGTCTAATTTCTTTTCTACGTCTGCGATTCAACCATAATCCGACTACAAATCATCCGGGAGTTGTTACAATACACATAAAACTAATGGATATCCGATAAACTTCAATTTCGAACCCAAAACAATTCTTGCATCCGATTTCCAATTAAACCAAAACAATAAAATTAAATTTAGGTCAATCAATCAAAACCGATTTTAATTTGATATCCGCGATCCAATATTATTGCCTTTGCTATAGCCTCGCAAAACATTCCAATCAAATCTAAATTGGATTGATTTGTTCAAAACATCAAAATCGTTTTGCATATACATATATAAATACATACATATACATGCATCGAACAATTACTTTCAAATGCAATTAAATTGTGGTTGCGAATCATTTTCCAAATGGTCAGTGATGTTGTACTGGTCGAAAATAATCGTTTACAATCAATCCAATAAATTTGAAATAAATTGTTATAATAATAAACGGTTTGTAACGCCATTGCTGGCCCTCACTGTGACCAAAATTTAGTCCTATTCGGTTCGATCACAACTTGGAGTCAACAAATCGCAATTAACTCTGGATCAAGGTGTAGAATGAGAGCGAGCACTGTGACAACAATTTAGCCCCATTTAGTTCGGTCACATCCGTCAGATGTCCTTTACGATGCCAGAGAGTTCTCTACCTTCTGGAGCCAACCAAGTCACAATCGATTCTGAATCAACGTGTAGAATGAGATTGAGACACTGTGACAACAATTTAGCACCATTGAAGACAGATATTTCTCTACTTCTTGAAATCAAGCAAATTGCAATTGGCTCTGGATCAACGTGTAGAATGAGATCGAGTACTGTCACAACAATTTAGCCCCATTTGGTTTGGTCACCATAACCAGATATGCAATAGTGACTAACGATTAGTTTGAGCAAGTGTATACCATCCGTTTTTATATACTGCAAGTATATAAACTGTTGATCTAACGATTGTTACTTTACAGACCTATAGTGCAGAGCAAAAAGCAAGCACCAATATTCTTGAGTTTGACTGTTAAACATCATTGTGTCATTTACGTCATACCTTACGTCGTTACAGTCAAATCAAGGTCCAATTTACGTAGAACAATCGACACATTGCAATAGAACTGACATAAGGAAAATGGATCGGCCTATGTATTCTGCACTTCAACAGATAGTCATAAACCGACCATAATTAGATGGTGAAAAACCTGCCTGTTTTATATTCTGTCTCTATCGGAATTCGAACCCGATACCCCTCCTTTCCAATTTGGTTTTGGTATAAAGTCATTGTGGTTCATACCGTTTCGACAATCACTGGTAAAGTGATTAAGTTATTAGAGCATCCAGTTATTTAAAAAATCAAAACCCTTTTCCTTCTTCATAAGTCGGAATCAGTTTAAGAAAGCTTCGATGTATTATGTAGTTTACTTTAAAGCTGTAATACCTTGTAACGATTCGCGAGTCTCGGCAATATTTTTGTAATACATCTCTGTGGTTTACTTTTTAATTAACCGGTACGTTTGGTTTAAAATGTTGTCGTAGAGATAAACGGGATAAAAAGAAAACGAAAAAGAAACGCGAGTTGTCGGGTAGATTTGGGCAGTCGAGAAATAGACAGAAGATCGTCAACTTAAAAAAAAAAAAAACAAAATATAATATTATATAAATATAAATATAAAAAAATTTCATAAAATAAAAATAAGCCAATGTGTAAGAAAATTGTCAAATATAAAAAAGAAATATATACAATTTTCAATAATGTTTAAATATGTTAAAACTAAATATATAAAATTAAAAATTATTATAATATATCAAAATTAATTACAAATAAATTACAAATCATAAATGTAAACAATAATTGGAATAATAAACATTTGTATCGGCCTATGTATATGTGCCCAAGTTAATTTGTTTTGAATAAATAATAAAGTTTGTGTATAATCAATTACTGGATGCGGAAACTTATCATCAACGTGTATGCAGTATCTTAATTCTGTTATCTGGAATAAAGCTGAAGGACAACGGATTGGATTTGCTGTGTCATTGGTGGCCGGAACGTTTCTACTGAGGGAATTATATCATCCTATAGCGGAATTCATCAATATGGTGAAGTATATTTATGTGGTAGTATAGCTGTTATAGCTATTTAATTCATTACAATTTAAGTTATGGTTTTTTGTGAATGAATTTTCTTATATTTATATATATATATATATTTTATCGTATATATATTTTGGAGAATCATTATATGAAATCGGCGAATTTCAATTTTTTTCTTTAATCGTTTATATTTTTTTTTATCAATTGGGCAATGAACATTGATAAGTAAACCCTACGGTGGGTGTGATGTGATGTGTTTGTGTAAGTGACCTTGCGTTATCAAGAGTTTTCAGATTGTCATTTTACTAATTTTTTTTTTTTGTACGGATGACATCTAAGCATGTGGAAATGGGACCCTCCTAACCGATCATCAGCTACCTAAATAACGTGAGCAACCACATGCTTAGGTAAAAATGGAGTCATCGTTACAAAAATGGCGCCCGAGCAGGGACCTGACGTGTCGCAAGTAAAATTTTTTTGTGTGAAACGTGCTTTATTAAAATTATAATCCTCAATATTCTCAACAATCCGTTGACCATTCGTAAAATTACGATTTCCGTTTTGTCGAGGGGATTAAGGTCTTGTAATTTTGGGAAAGAGTTTCTAGTAAACTATGGTTGGTTCTTTATAATTTGAAATAGATGAAATGGATTTCATTATCTAACTATCATGATTGACATCCATGTTAACTGGTTTCTCATGATAAATGGTACTTTGAATTTCCTTTCATATTTCAGTTAAATTGGCAGAGCAGACCATAATAATTATTATACTAAACTTTTCTAAAATGTTCAGCAATTGAATGTCTAGATTTAGATTTCTTGCTGGGATTAATTTAGTTTAATATTGCGACATTTCTAGTTTCCATTATTCTTTAAGTTTTCTTTTCATATTTCATTTCATATATTAATTTTTTTTGTTTGCGTTTATGGGATCATATTCGGTAGTCATGGATTGAAGTACTATAATCAGTTATCTCTGTGACGCTTGTTTATCTCTACCAATAAATGCTAAGTTCAGTTAGAAATAAATCTTTTTGCTATTTTAATTTCATTATACTCTTTAGGTTACACGTGGTTTACTGCACGGTTATTCGCATCACACCCAAATTAAAAATATTTTTCTTCTTTAATTCAAAAACAACTATTGTTTTTATTAAACAATTAAAATTTTTTTTGTTCCTTAATCATTTATTTAACTATACATATACATTTGAATAATTATTTAGTTTCGTTAAGATTATAGTATTGATAAAAATATTTTTTCCATTTTTTTCTAATTTCTATCTTAAAATTTTCTTGCGAATTTAAATTCTTTTTACATATAAATTGTGGTTTCGGAGATTTTTTTTTACTATTATATATTAATTTTAATGTTTTTATAAGCACTTTTTGAATTATTTTTCTAAACCTTTATATATACCTTACGTAAGAATTTTACTATCATGGTAGATGACAAGCAAGGGCTTAACCCTCTTAAAGGGTTAAGTGAAGACGAAATTCAGGTTGAAGCTGAAATTAGGAGTATAGATAGAGATAATTTGAATTGGGAACAAATATTGTTAGACACTATGATAGCTGAAAACAAAGATCCTTCTTTAAAGCCTTCTCAGACGCATGTACGAGATTTCAATAAGGAATATGTCTTATGCAAAAATCAAATATCTATACTTTCCAAATTATTTGAAAGTGATCGAGTAATAAGCGAAGATCATCTTTTCGATGTAAAGGCTAGAATTAGTCATTGGAAAGATAGAACTTATCGTTTAAAAGGATGCTTTCATCAAGATACGGATGTAGACCGATTAATTAACCACTGGCGACGTTTAGAAAAATTGTATAACCTTTCTCTAGAGAGAATAACTGAATCTCAATATTCTGTAAGTGTCTGTTCCAGTGATATGGGAATATCTAAAGTAGTTGACACTCTAAGTAATCTGAAAGTAGTTGATAAACCTCCAGAAGTAGTGATTACTAAATGTTTCTCTTTAGAGGTGACGCCAGTAAATACCTCAATATACACCACGAGTTCGTTCCCAGTAGTGCCAACCGAATCAACCACTGTTACGTGGAGTAAAAAGTCCGGAATATTAAAGCCTTTGTCATCACAAGAGCCAAGTAGCAGTTCTGTCTATTTCAACCCTAATATACATCATAGCCAAAAATATGATCAGACTTTCGATAAAAATACAATCTACTCTCATCATGCAATCGATTTTGATCGAGATTCTGCATCGAAGCAGAATATTCAGACCCTTCAATTTGATAGACTTCAAAATAACTATCCGATTCAAACATCTTACTCTAATAATGAGCATGTCTCCCCAACACCTCCGGTAAATCCAACATATTTTCCACATTCATTCAGACCAAATCCCAAATGGAATATCATCTTTACAGGGACTCCACAAGGGTTGGAGGTACATGACTTTATTTTTAGATTGGAATCACTTGCCTCACGTGAGCTGATTCCTATAAATCAATTACATACTATCATATCTAAATTTTTGAAGGACGTAGCAGAAAAATGGTATTGGGTACACACCCAAAAGTTTCCAAACGCCACTTATCGAGACTTACGTCAAGCTATCATTCAACGTTTTAGTAGCATTGAGTCTGACAGAGCAACTCGACAGTTCATTGAAACTCGCCGGCAAAGAAATAACGAGTCTCTTAATGATTTTATATTGGAAATTGAGAGCTTGAATCATCGTTTAAATCGTCCTTTCACTGAAATCGATCTTTTAGAAATAGTGCGTGAAAATATGAGCTATGATCTTCAACAAGTGACCATTCATTTATCTATTGCTTCTATTGAAGAATTAAGAATTATTGGTCATCGATATGAGCGACTATGGGATAAAAGACGTCGTGATTGGTCACCACAACTTGATCGTAGACCTCGTAATGTGAGTGAAATAGCCATGGAAACTAGAGTTAAAGGAATTATTTCAAAAAGAAACCGCTGCTTGATGATAAACAGCTCGACATTCACAAAAAGCTTCGATTTTATAAAAAATAGCTCAGCCACCTGACATGCATGCAATTGTTATGGTAGTAAAATTATTGACATTTAACATTAAAATTAATAAAAAGCTTTCAGAACGAGGATGAGCTTGTTACATCAAAATCGGGTAAATAGTGATTACAATTAGAACTACAGTAAAATTTTATGAGCTTTATAAGTGAGTGATCTCTCTAAAAAGCTCAAAATTATAAAAGCTTCACCTATTGTAAATATTTGGTCAAAACGATAACTTTAAGCACCTTATACGAAATACGTATAATGAATAAATGCCATTGTATTTCAGACCGCTTCGACAATCGCTGGTAAAGTGATGAATTATTTTAAGTATTAGAGCTTTTTAAAAACTTTATTCATTTATTTTTATTACATATATTTTGAGATTTCTTGTGTTAAAGATTCTTGTGGTTCACAGTCAATTCTTTAGAAAACTGAACTAAATTTTAAAGCTTATACATCTGAAAGCTTATATTTAGTTTGACTTAAAGCTATCAATGAAATTATTTTAAAATTTTAGGTTTTTGTTATCAAGCAGCAATGACTTCTTAATGGCAAACAATACGTTATGGACATAAAGCTTCGGTTTTTTAAAAAAAGCTCAACTATAGTTGACTCACATGTGAGATTGATAAAAATAATAAAATGAATGCATTCGAACATCAGAATCAATTAAAAGGCTTGTAGATCAACAAATTATATTTAAGCTCGAGAATGAGCTTTTTATACCAAAACCGGTCATATAGTGATTAAAATTTAGACTACAACAAAACTTTATGAGCTTTATAAGTAAGTGGCCTCTATAAACAGCTTAGTCATAATAAAAGCTGCACCTATTATACATATTTGGTCAAACAGGAGCACCTTTTTGAATTGAAAAAATGTTATTGTATTTCTAACCGTTTCGATAATCATTAGTAAAAAGATGAATTATTTTAAGTATGGGAGCTTTTGAAAAGCTTTCTTCATTTATTTTTATTACATTTATTTTAAGTTTTCTTATTTTAAAGATTCTTGTTAGTCAAAGTGAGTTCTTTAAAAAATTTTTAAAGCTTATAAATCTGAAAGCTTATATTTAGTTTGTCTTAAAGCTTTAACAATAAAATTATTTCAGAATTTTGAGGATTTTTATCAAGTAACGATGACTGCTTTGCTACACCACACGTTATGGACGTAAAGCTTTCATTTTGTGAAAAAGCTAACTACAGTTAATGCATATCTACGCGATTTATAGGATAGTTAAATGGTTCTCGGGCATATAACATTGAAATGAAGAAAAATGCTTTCAACACATATTATATTAAAGCTCGAGAAAAAGCTTTTTATACCAAATTCGGTCAGATAGTAATTATAATTTTGACAACAGCAAAGCTTTATGAGTTTATAAGTAAGTAGTCTCTTTAAAAAGCTATTCATTATGAAAGCTTCACCTATTATACGTGTTTGGTCAAAAAAGAAAACTTTAAGAACCTTTTTGAATCGAAACGAAATACGTATAATGAATAAATTATCTTCGCATTCCTATCGCTTTCGTTTATTGGTGGTGCGAACGATATTCTCAAATGAAACATTAAATTCGAAAGAAAACCCGAATTGAAAATGAGATGATGTGATGCTGCATTACGGAAAATTTTATGTTTCACATATTTTACTGCGATGAATTGTTGATTTATTGTCAATTGTGGAGTTTAGATCACATCGTTACTATATATGGATTGATATATCTCATGGATTGATGGTAGTAAGTATCCGCAATGAACGGCGATTGAACAATTCCAAGAGTTAGATTCGTTTTCGCTTCAATTAAGTTTACGATTTTCCGTTTTTCGTAGATAATAAATTTTTATTTTTATTAAATTCAAATTTGATGCTTGATTCTCCTCAGCAGCAGCTTTCTGTATCTAGATTAACGATGGATATCTCAAAAAATAAAAAAGACGAAACGAAAAATTGAATGCGGGGTGGAATTTTTTAAATTTATGGTTTGATATAAAAAAAAATGAACAAGGGAAATTGGTGCAGAATTTCCATAAATTAACATATTTCTGGGATGGTTTTGAAGCTGGAGTGGTTTTAGTATCTGCACAAATACATAAGCTAATTGAATTACGAGTTCGTTCTCAAAAGTTATTATATGTTTGTTAGCTTGAAAAAATAATTGAATTTTGAAGGTTTTGGTACAAAGTTCAGATTCACCAGATCTGACATGCGAGTAGAATTTATATTCGTCTTGAACATAATTCGATTTCTACATTAGATTTTGGGTATGACGCTCCCAAAACTGGTACCGGCCAAGAAAATAGAAATTTAACTTGATTCTGTTCCTGTTTCACTTCTTGACGACTTACCATGTTCTGCAATAAGGTAGTTATTAAAGTATGTAGAGCTAAAAGATCGTACTTAAACCATGTTTTCACCTAGCTTGAACCTTAACGTTCGAACTATCAGGTACCAAGGTTATTTGGTTGTGAAAATTATGTTTACCTTAGAATCCGTGCTGGCTTATCGTCACCTTTGATGTTAGTGGGCCTAATATTAACAATCAAATTTAAAGCCATTACTATGACACGACGTCTTTAACCACTAAAAAATAATCTCCTGTCCAAAACTTTGGCAAAATCTACCCTATCTCATGGACAGCATCTGTCTTCTAAATGATTGGAGTCCAATGACTTGGTTCTGAATGCCCATATACTTGGTACTGAATTGTTTTCAAGAGTTGATGTCTATAAAGATCAAAGTCTATGGTTCAACGTTTCATTCTTTGCCTAACAAGCCGAGTAATAACATTTTTGCAGGATATAACAGTCAAGCTACAACTTAGGTACGTATAGCTGTAGAAATTGAAGTTGAGACGTAGAGTAACGAGTTAGTCCGATTTCAGTAGAACGACATTATAATGCAACAAAAAGCGCAATCAGGTGTAAATAGAGAAGAAAGTGGTCAATACTTAGGCTTATTGAGCTTCGTTAGTCCACTGGAACACCTTTACTATCCCTCCATGTTCAATTCTCCAAGACTTTATAGTTAATGTAATGGGAAACACCAAAATGAAATGGCTGATTACCGAGATATTCTCACCTCCTCGTATTCAACAACCTGCATTTCAACGTTAATTGTTAAAGCAGCATTATTCAATCTATCGGCGAAACATTCCTAAGCAGGGATATCACATACCGCCAAAGGCTGAATACTATTAACTGTATCTTGCATAATGATTCAACCACTACCAGATTCCAACACCGTATGTACAGATCTGGTCAATTAAATACTTGGCTAACAGTTCTGTTAACTTTGCGAAATTGGTCGGAAATCTCACTTTCACTTACACAGCCTAACGGGTAAACGATGAAATATTTTACTTTCTCTTAAAATAATCAGCACTGTATTGGCCAATTCGGCACCAAACCACATGTTGAGACAATTTAGAGTGTATTGTTAATCATCTAAGCAAACGCACTATCTTACAATATGAACAATAAGAAGTTTCCACGGTGCGGATACCTGATATGTACTATGTCCTTGCCAACTATGTCTCCTTTGCGAGACGACGGTTTAGGAGTATACTGAAATCTATCAAGTTATCAGAACTTATAGACATGAGACTATCCAATCAAATGTGTTTGAGTGGTTAACCAACAAACTAGCCCATTCGTTAAAGCTGTCTCTTATGTATCGGGAGGCATTGGCTTCAAATCTCAACACATGGATAGAAATCTAACCACCTGGGGGAGTACAGAACTAAGATTTTGAATCATCACATCTCGAATATGCACAAGGTGTCATCGTCTGATAACTAATTGACCGAAAAATTGAAAAACTGTTTTCCTTCTGATCCAACAGATTAAGATAAATCCTGCCTGATAACAGCTAATCCGTACTCAACGATTATCTGTCACTGGCAATCTACCTATGTAATTGCAAGAACCACCGAAGCATTCTTTGTACATATATAATAAAAGTTGATTATTCATAAAAGTTTGTTTTTCGAAAGCTTACTGTATAATATAAAAGCACTTCTATACTTAAAGGATTTCTAGGGTATCATAAAACAGAGGTATTTTGCTATCATCCAAAAAGCCTCTTCACTTTAATTTTGACTTTAAATCTGTCGTTATAATGTATACATAACTCTTCCTTGCGTACGGTCGCATTATGTAACAGCTTTTATATCGAAGAAAAGTTTCAGAAGAAAAAAAACTTTTCCGACCACTTCTTGTTCTTCTTCTCTACGTTTTTGTTGTTTTGTAACAAAAAAAAAATAAATTAAATTAAAAAATCTGTTGAACTTTTTGGTTAGTTGGGTGAGCTTTCTCTGTGTGTCTGTGGTTTTTTTTCATGTAAATTTTTGATTTGATTTATGATAGTTTTGCTTCTGTGTGTATGTTGGGTTCCTTTTCAACACGTCAAATATTTGTACTGTATAGTAATGATGCTTCGCGACTGTTACGGTTGGATCGCCGGGCTGACGACATGCCTCCGAAAAAAATCAAGAAGTGTTAAAAATGTCAACAATCAAAGAAAAATCAGATACCGACAAAACAACAATGACCCTCCGCCTAAAAGTGGAGACAATGTGTCCTAAGGCTATACGGTGCTACACAGTACAGATGTGGAAATTTTGGAGTTGATTTTCAGTGGGCCAAAGGTATAAAAGTCTGTGTTGGACTTCATTTCAAGATCTTGTCAGCAATAGCACTTTTCGATCTAATTACCAATGTGAAGAAGTGAACATTGTTTGGGAAGTATTGAACACCTAGGTTAACGATGTTGCCCATCACATTCTCGGCATAATGAAAAGTAAGCTCAAAAATGATTGGTTTGATGAAGAGTATTGTCTTGCTGTATTGAGCAACGAAATGTAGCTCACAGTAAAGCGCAGAATTGGTTTATAATTGCAAGAAGAAACAAAGGAGTTCTTGCTAGGAGGACAGCTAAACGTATTTGTAAACAGACGCACGAATGGTAGAGAGGCCTTAAGAGTTTCTTTAAAGGAATCACCAAAGTGCACCATACCTTAAGATCTCGATCTACTATGCCATTCGGGACCAGGAAGGAACCCTCTGTGTTAACGTCGATGCGGTACTCGATACATGGCGTGAACATTTTTCTGACCTACTTAATGTTCCACAAGTATCACAAGCTATATTTGAATACTCTCAAGTACAGACCGCAGAAATGTTCATTGTAGATCCATCCTATATGAGGAATTTACTATGGCCATGCAGAGATTAAAGAAAAATCGTTCACCAGGTCTAACTTTTCGACCTTGTTCGATTGGTATGGCCAAATGAAGTTATGCCGCAAGATTCAGCTCTCCTTTGCACAGCATTCAAGTACCTGTCATTCATTATCTATGAGAAGAATTACTCTTCTGGCTGAGAAAATTATCGGTACCAAGAAGGATTCCGTCCAAATCGGTCAGTCACTGATCAATTTTTTTTCACCACGGATGATGCTTTCCAAGTACTACAAAACATCTCGCGATCTACACTAGGTATTCTAGATTTCCAGCAAGCCTATGGTTGCTGATAAGTGTCCTATATTTAAGGCTTATTGGACTCAATGGGATAGTCTTTTGATTGAAGATGGCTATTTAACACGGATTTGGGAAAGTTCCGATGGTAGAAATAAACAATCATTAGTGGTGGTACCAAGGATCCGAATTCCAAAAATGTATAAAGAGTGTCATGGAGGAACAAGTGGTGGCCATCTAGGCATCAATAAAACTTTGTCAAAAGTTCCGCGAAAGATTTTACTGGGCAGGATGCAAACAATCGGTTGCAGAATTGTGTCAAAAATGTAACAGTGCATGGCAGATAAAGGTCCTGCATGACGAAGCCATGGAAAAATGTAGCAGTATAACAGCGAAGCACCATTTGAACGGATCGCTATGGATATTTCAGGTCGATTTCCTATCAGAGAAAGCGGAAACAAGTAAGTTTTAGTGGTGACAATCGCTAACGCCGCGGTACATAATTGGATAAGTCGATATGGGGTACCTATGGAACTGCATTTAGATCAAGCCCGCAATTTTGAATTAGTTATATTCCAGGAAATGTGTCAACAAAACAAGAACAACACCTTTTCATCCTCAGTCAGATGGCATGGCTGAACTTTAACGCTACGTTAGAAGGATTTCTAAAGAAACCAGTGGATAGAAACCAGCGTAATTGGTACCAAAATGGTATAACTATTCCTAATGGCATATTGGTCAGCAACACATGATACAACGGAAATAACACCAGCTGCCATCATTTTTGAACACAATTTAAGATTTACTGAGGACTTGAAGTTTGGAGCAATTTCTACAACAGCTTTGTGTGGACAAGCGTTTGTCGATAAATTGAAAGAAGATATCGACGAGATACACAAATTTGTTAGCGAAAGGATTCAAATTTCAAGCAATAGGATGAAGGCACTATTTAAAATCCGTGCAAATAATAGAGGATTTGAAGAAGGGCAGTTAGTCTGGTTATACAACTTACAACGGAAGAGCGGTTTTTCACCAAAACTTCAACCTAGCTGGGAATGACCATAAAAGGAAGAGAATTGGATTCTGTTTGAGACGAACAGGTTTGGGCAGAGGGTGGTGTTACGGACGCGGGTGACATCTCTGATTGAATAGAATAACTAAATGTTTGTAATTGAAAATCAGCATTAATCGTAGTATGCAGGCGAAATAATAAACCAACGGAAACTTATACTTTGACCGATAAGCGGGCAAACTGAGTATACGCGAACTGAAAGCGTAGAGTTCGAGTTTGAATTAGAACAGCGACAGATTAAAATAAAGAAAAAGTGGAAAAGTGATAAAAAGTGGAAAAGAGATAAAAAGTGGAAAAGTGATAAAAAGTGGAAAAGTGATAGTAGCAGTGAAATAAAAGTACAATAAAAGTGAATTGTGGTGATTTTAATAAAAGTAGTTATTTATTATTACCAATCCAGTGATCGAACTTTGGATTGGTTTGAATCCCTACTAAGGAAAAACGTTACAATACGTTTGTAAACGTGGGACACCTCAGGACAATATCTTATTCCGATAATTCAATCAACTTATTGCATATGTAGATGATATCTGTATGATTGCATTAAATGGCAACGAAGTGAAACTTGAACCATTGGAACAGTGTTCAGCTTCCGTTGGTCTCAAAATCAATGAGTCTAAAACCAAATATCTGATCTCTGGTTTACGAGCCCAAGACGCAATTGATTTCAGTAATGGTATCCACACGTTAGAAGGAGTGATGAGGTTCAAGTTTCTTGGATCTCTCATTAGTCAAGATAATAGTGTGGGAGAAGATATCGAAGTTCACCTTGCCGCTGGCAATCGGACTTTATATCCTCTAGTTCCACATTTCTGAAATCAGAATATCTTGTCAATACGGCTAAACTTAAATTGTAGAGAGTGTTGATCAGACCCGTTGTCATGTATGTATGTGAGAGTTGGACCTTGATGGATGAGTACGCAAGCTGTTTTCTAACATTCGAGAGAAGAGTCAGGTTGATGGCACATACCGAGTTTGTTTCAATCACGAGTTCAGGAGTTCAGTGCGAATTTCTGATATCGTGTATGAAATCAAAGGACAGTGAGTACTCTGGCTCGGTCACGTTCTGCGTGCTGATTTGAACCGAATGATTTAGTGGTGGTCGGCGACGATAACTCCACGGTATAGAGAGCGATCTGGCATCTTCTGGTCGCTTGTAACACAGTCAGATATAGGCCAACAAAGACATGTAAAAGCCGTCAAAAAAATACTACGCGACTATTTATTGTAATTAGAACGATGCGCTCGAAAGCTTTCAACATCATTAAGCAATTATATCGCATTTTTCCCAATAGGAAAATTGTTATGTTTGTTATATAGAATTTTGTTGTCGAATACATCGAGAGTTTGTCTTCTTAATTGTGTCGCTCAATATTTTCTTTTATCAACGATAATAGTTTGTAATAAAAATAACAATAATAATAAAAGTATACGACAACAGAAACGAAAAGCTCATGCCTTTTGGGAAATATTTATATAAAGATATTTTTTTTTGTTTTTTTTTTTTGGGGAGTATAACGACAAAAACGAGCTTTTTCTGTTACTCTTACATATTTCTTATTGCAAAACGAACGAAGAATGGAAATAAATTTCGAATCAAATCAAATTTTTGTGTATATTCAAAATGAGAAATGGTTTTCTGGTTTTATATTTCCGGATTTTCAGAATAAAGCTTTTTGTGTACTGTTTACAACAAGGCGGAGATTCTTTATTGCTTATTTCTATACTGTGTGTGTGTGCTTTCTCCACAAAATAATATTTTACTGTACAATCGTTTAAATTTATGTACACAAGAAGAAACCTGAAAACCCAAAAGTTATGATTTACATTAACATTTCTCGCCACGTTTCCCAGGCATTTGGAGTTTTCCCGCGCAAATTTTGCCTCCCATATACACACACACATAAAACACCTCTGTTTATAAGATTCGGGGTTATATACGAATTGAATAAAATTAATTTAGTGGTGGGCCATAATTTTAACAGGGTACTGAAAGCTCTTCGATATTCCTCTTCGCTACACGATACATACAGTGTTATATGGGCGAAACGAGCACACGGTACGCGGATGAACAAGCATATAAAATAATGACTTTCATTAATTTTTTTTTTGCTGGTTGTTCGTTTGTTCGTGCCGGCTCTTATTTAATTTTTAATTGAAATGAATGAATGGATGAAATTGAAGATTAATAGGGAAAATATAAATATAATATTAACTAATTACAAATACAACAATGAAAGCTCATTTTCCATATTTTTGGGCCGTAATGGGATTTTTTTTGTGTTCATTTTGAATATCATTTATCAAAACGATGTCGGAACATCCGTAAAAGAAAACGTATTGCTGGATTCTTGATTGGGTATTTATTGTCTTAGTCATTGGAGTGATAGAAATGATCTTGGAGGTTGTTTCATAGTAGAACAGCTTTTAATTTCTCAAAAGCTCTCATTAAAACTCATTAATCATTCTTTAGTCCAGAATTGTCTCTTGTTTATTTTCAGGAGTGCTCGTCAGGCGTCTCTCACCACTCTTTTTTTTCCCAGTCACTCAGGCTCGATAGGCCCATTATGACATCCCTTCCCAGAAGTATACTCTCAGTCCATAAACCTGTTTGTTCTTCTAATGAAGTTCAAAATATCCGGGATAATCAAGGTGAGGAAAATAGGAATTGTGACCTTCTGATCCAAAAATCAAGTGGTAGCAGATCCACAGCTATCTCAAGAGCTACAGCAGGAGCGGTGTGCATATATTCTACAATACCCAGACAAACAAGTCTTTGAAGTTGGTTTAGAGGTCTCTCTTCAACTTCGCTCATTGTTCTAGGTAACCTAATAAGTGCGGCCAGTACACGCGTCTGGGTTTCAGGCCCCATGATTTACCAATTTTTAGGAGACTAAAGTTTCCCAAAGTCCTGCGTCTAGTGAAAAAAACCATCTCAGTTTTCCTAGGGTTAACTGATAGACCCTGATGACTTCACCAGGCTACAACTATGTTGATCACAGCTTGCATGCGTGATCACATATTACATCCGTATATATACCTACCAGTTTGTATGGCGATATCAGCAGCATAACCCTGGCAGAAAAATCATTGCACTGAAGGAAGCGTTGTCAAACGTTGCCTTCAATGGCCAGAAACGCTCCCAAAGCAAATTCTTTGGTGTCCAGCGATTTCTCAAACCATCCAACGACTTCATGGAGTGCTGTTTCAATAGATCTGCCTTTATGGTATGCGTGTTGTTTGGAATGTACGGGATTTGCTAATAGACGCTAAAGTACCTATCAACCAGTCGCTCTAAGCATTTAAGAAGAAAATAAGACAGGTTGATAGGTCCAAAATTGTTTACCTTGTCATATATAGGCTTTTCATCCTTCGGGACGAACACTAACCTGTACTTTTCTCCATGATCTTCAAGCTGGTCTAAGCTAATTTCTTGTCCTTCCTGTAGGACCTGGATTCTATTTCTCACCACTTAGAGCACACATTGAAATGTTAGGTTTAATTTTAGGATTATGCTAGAAAATCATTAAATGATAGATGTTTATATATTGGTTGAAGTGTCGCCTAGGTTATTGGAGGAGAGGAATAAACAGTACTCCACATCTTTGCACTCCTCTAGTCTTGTGCGTAGTATAGTGAAATTTCCTCTTAGTTGACTTAATGAACCTTAGTGAAAATCACTCTAACGGGGTCAGGAATATTTACTCAGGATGGTTCGCAAAAAAGAAGCACTTTGTGATATAGTGCCAAAGCACTTAGTTGTATTTATGCCATAAATCCCTCTAATCTAATCTAACTTTAGTTTATAGTGCCATAACCTACTTCGCCGAATATATGCCGATGCATTCATTGAACAGTAAAAGATGACATTAAATTACCATAATTGAGTCGCTACTGTTTCAAAAAAATTTAACATCAGATCAAACCCATTTCAGAGCATGGGACACGTTTAAATATAGGAACCATAACTGGCCGACAACATTAGTTACGAAATTTAGGTAGCATGGAACCCAAACCAGCCATTACTAAATTTAGCAGTAGATAGAGATGTATAGAGCTTATTACACCAGAATAAGCACACCAGTTCCAAAGTTACTCACACGCAATTGTATAGATGTTTGCCATTAAATGGACTCGCTTTCTAACTATCTTGATTCACTGCTGCCGTTGAGGAAATAATACGTTAAATGGTTTGGAAAATCCAATTTTGTAGCGTCCTTTTCATATACAAGTACAGTAGAGCATAGCAACCATGCAAAGCCAATAATTTATACGCAGGTTTTAAAAAGGAAAGTTTGTGCATTCCCAACAGGCATAAGAAGCCTTTAACAGACTCCGAAAGCTTCTGCTATATGTTATTTCTAAGCCACTAAATGATCTAGAATCACGCCTAAATGTTTAACTTTTTTGATAATTTGAACCATTTTGCCGTAGTGAACGGCACTGGCGAGTTTAACCATGGTTGACCTTAAATCACTCCTTTATGGATTGTTGCTGGACTATGTGCTAGCCTCTTGAATTAAATCTGATAACGTTTCAACGAATTTCCAAATTCATGGATGTTTAATCTATAGTTAACCATTTGGTCATAAGAGATCAGAATGTGACTTTGACTCACTCCACTGCTTATACGGTGGATTCACCAGTTTGATAAGTGAACTGTACTAATGGAGTGGATTGATGATAAGAGAACCCTCTTTCAAATATAGAGTGGCTAAAAACCTTCAGCATCGTCTTTAAGGAAAACAATGTATGGTGATTAAGTCTATATGGTTTAGTATCAACACGTCCTCTGCGCTAAGGCACTACTGGATACAATCAACATCTCTTCCAACAGATTTTTGGATTTCCTAATTTTTACAGATTTCGACTCCATATTCTTCTAGAAGGGTTGTAATTTATAGGGATTCCTATAAGCCTTCAGGTAATACTGTTTTCTTTAGCTTAGTGTATTCCAGATTCAAGTGGCGACTTATATCGGTGTAACAGTTTGATAATAAGAAAGCTTTATTTTTTTTGTAGATGGATTTTTATGATCTCTAGGTAAAAACTGATATGCGTAGCCAGATGCTGCCCTAGGAGTAAAAATATGTCTTGGACTGTCAGGACACCTAATTATTATCAGGAATTATAAATTTGGAACTAGAAACTCACCCTTTGAATTTGTGTGACATTTACCTACAAATGTTATATAAGACATACATCTCATTTCCTCCAGTGAAAGAGTAGACAGAGTGAACACATCATTGGTGCACCAATTTGATCGAATAACTGGAATTTGTTCAAAGATTAAGTGCATTGAGATTAGTATTCTTATGAGAATGCATCCCATAGATCTGAGACATGGTCACAGAACAATAAAATATATTGGCAGAATAGCAGGGATCGAGACTACGAAAGAATGGCAGAAACGATTCAACCAAAGGCTGATATACTTATCGTCTGATCCGATTGATCGAGAAATTGCTAAATAGACAACATGGCGATGTAGATAACTATTTAACCCAGTTCCTTACTGGCTTGGAACGCTTCAGAAAAGGAAAGAAAAGAAGGAAAATGGAATGCCGTGAGCGTTGCTCACAGCATTCCATCTGCCTTATGATTTCAGCATAAAATTACCATCGATTAGGAAGGCGTTGAGATCAAAACATCAAAGCATCAAAATAGAAAGCAGCAGAATCGTTTCTAGAGCGTTAGTGTTTATTCGGTAAAAATAAAACTCACAAGCTTGGTTATAATCCACATGTGATATATATATATATATATATATATATATATATATATATATATATATATATATATATATATATATATATATATATATATATATACATATATATATATATAAATATATATATATATATATATATATATATATATATATATATATATATATATATATATATATATATATATATATATATATATATATATATATAAAGGGTCATCCAAAAAACGCGCCTACATGTTTCTTTTAAATAAAACACAAACTATTTGCAATTTTTTCAAGCTGTTTTTTTTTATTAAAAGTATGATCCATTACAATTATACGTGGAATAGAATATCATTCAAGTGTCCACCACGACTGCGTCTGCAGGCATCAATCCGAATATCGAAATTTTCAATGACTTTCCGACATGTTGCTGGTGTTATTTCACGAATTGCAACTTGAATGTTGTTCTTTAGATCATTAATTGTTTGTGGCTTGTTAGCATACACTCGACTTTTCAAAAAACCCCACAAAAAAAAATCTAATGGTGTTAGATCACATAACCTTGGAGGCCAATTGAAATCTGAATTTCGTGAAATTACACGTTGAGGAAATTTTGATTGGAAAAACGTAATGTTTTGTCGAGTTGTGTGACATGTAGCACCGTCTTGCTGGAAATAGACGTCACATCAATATGACTCAACTGTGTCCATAAAAAGTCTCTCAACATTGATTGGTATCGCTCAGCATTCACAGTAACAGCATTTCCAGCATCATTTTCGAAGAAGAATGGCCCAATGATTCCATTTGCCCAAAATGCACACCAAACAGTAAATTTTGGTGGGTGTAGAGATTTTTCATGAATAACACGAGGATTTTCATCACCCCAGATACAACAATTTTGCTTATTGACGAATCCATCCATTGTGAAATGAGCTTCATCACTAAACAAAATTTTGCTTGAAAACAATGGATCTGTCGTTCGTTGTTCAATAATCCAACTAGCGAAATTACGACGTTGTAAATGGTCTCTTTCTTTCAATTTCTGGGTTAATTGAATTTTGTAAGCGTGTAAATGCAAATCTTTATGCAAAATCCTCCATAAGGAGCCATAAGATATGCCCAATTCTTGCGAACGACGCGAAATTGATGTTGTCGGTTCATTTTCTACATTTTCACTAACAGCAGCAATATTTTCATTTGTGCGTATACAGTTTTTGGTCTTCCACTTTTTGGTTTATCAGTAACACAACCAGTTTCATCGAATTGTTCACTAATCTTTGAATTGAAGATTGATTTGGCTGATTATTTAAACCAAAAAAAATCACGAATTTTGCGATGGGTATTTTTCAAAGAACGCCCATTTTCATAATAAGTTTAAATGATGTAAACGCGTAGTTGCAATGTGTACCTGTCCATGGTTAAAACTGTACTACCTTCTAATAAAACAAAATGGCTTAAGTCATTTGAAAAGATGTCACGTGTAAAAATTATATACTGCTGACATCTAGGCGTCACATTTGGATGACCCTTTATATATAAAAAAATCATGAGTTTCCCCATCCACTACAAAAAAACAGACTGTCAGCTCTGTATATTAGCCGTCTTTCGAGCAGAAGCATTTAAACTGTTTGGCTTCCACTGGATGGAGGCGATGCATTTGTATCCTCCGGGAAGTAACCATAATTCGTCCAGTAAAGCCTTACTAAGACCAACTTTTCCTAAAGATCCTTCTAGCAAGGATCTTTAGGAATTGCATATGTTACGCCTAGTTATTTCCCCTTAAAAATATCGAAGATTTTCTTCCTTCCTCCAACTGGATTGCCTCACATCGAAATTTTCCTCCTCTTCGTTATTATTATGGAATTATAGCAGTTCTCCATTTGACTGGCAAATAGGAACATTCAACAGGTATGAACATTCAACAAATTAAATCTTGGGCACCATAACAATTTCCCAACCCACATACAATACCACCCTGTATATACAATAACGTATATACTCACAATTATAACAAATCATTCACAGTAGATACCCACTAACTAGTATAAATTAATCATACTTTCGTAGAACATTATTAATTGAAACTATTAGCGATCATCATCTGCTGTGCACAATCTCGTCGCAGTTTCGTTGTCTAATGCAAATAGTGGAGTCCATAATAAAACTATGCACAGTGTTTACAACAACAACAACAAAACACAGTGAGTATATAATTAAATAAATCTAATTAATGTTGATTAATTTAAATTCCACGTGACATTCTCGTGCATATACTCGTAGTTATAGTTAGTTATCTGCACAATTTATTGTCTCCCCAAAAAATTAAAATTTTCGGTTGGAGGACGGGATAAATTAAATTCCATTTTTCATTTAATTTTTCTCCAACAACAACAACTAACAATAATTTTCGAAATTGTATAGTTTATGGATGTTTCAATACAAATGTACAGAAAAATCAGTGGTTGATGCAATTGCAAGGTGGGAAGGAAATGAGAAAAAAAATTGTTTTGTGCTTTTGGTGTGCTTCGTCTTGTTTTGATCGATCGAGACATATAACTAAAAGTTTGATTAAATTCTTTTGTGTATAATCAAATAAAAAAAAATTAATTCTAAACTTTTCGGTTCACACCCCCTACAATGAATTGAATAAATATTTCAGTGTTTTGTAAGCGTGTGGATGTGGACCGTATGTCGTGCGTAGATACAAAGATGGTGTGGTAGATTGAAATGTATCTGGATGACAATCCAATTCAAGCATTGAGCTTTTACTTTGTCCAGAAACTTTACCTTATCTTGGGTTTTTTTTTGTTAGGGAAAATCGAGGGCGTTCGATGTGTTCATAAGCTACGATTTTTGGAAGACCTCTTTTTTTTCCCCCAGTCACTCAGGCTCAGTTGGCAATCTGTTTGTTCTTCTTATGAAGTCCAGTATAAACATATGACTATTCAGAGAGCAGTGCCCCGTGAGAATTCCCAGCATGATCCTTAAAGTGCGTCTATCATAGTTTAAGAACGACTGGGATCGTTAGATTATCCCATTTCTTTTGGTGCAGATCTCCAAAGTGATAATCAATTACTTGTTTAGGAGATAGTGACGTCACTCTTAAAGCGGGCTCAGGTCCCACAAAGGTGGATGTCGCACCCAATCAGCCAATTTATCGGCAAAAATATTCTCTTTAATACCCATGTGACTGGGTATCCAGTGGAAGCCTAACTTTCTTCAGTCCACCTAGTCGATTTAAGGCACTTATCGTTCCCAAGACAACTTTCGATGAAACAGTATTGGTACCAATGGAAGACCTCTTATTATTTCTCGCCTAACCGAACACGGCTAACTGACTTCGCGTAATAAAATGATCTGATAAAATTATTTGTGAAATGAAGAACAACGGTAACAATTTTACCTGAAGGTCAGAATACGCCATGAAGTATAATTAATTTAGTGCCCCTGATAGACATATTGGTAATAAAGTTGTAAGTGGTGACCGACAGTAAGTTTAGAGATATCTATAACAATATCCGTCGAATTGGAGAATATCTTACATTCATCGTTAGCAATTTCCACTCCGCCATTTGTGTTATCTGATCATCAATTACGTCAATTCCATATTTAAAGCAAAATCCTGTTCTATCACCTTGCCGTAACGGAAGTGGCCACGCTAAAATAAGTTGGTTGATGACCAAAAATTGTGTTGAAATTTCGCAACACGGTCAATATCAAAAAATATGTAAAGTGGAAAGATCATCTTTGAGTTGGAAGACCATTGAGCACCGAGTGATTAGAGGATTGCATTCGGTTAAGAGAAGTAGTCCTGTATGACATCAATATTCGGATCATGCGGTGGTTAAACTCTGTTCTATACTTTTATTGTAATGGAAGTGGCCACGCAACTATAATTTGATTGTTCCGAAGAGGATCCCGGCGCATATGCCTAATAAAATGTATTTGATCTTTTCGATCACATAACAAATCAATGATGTCATCAGATCAAAACAAGCCTAAGCGAACGAACATTACAGATCACATAATATGCCATACATTTCAAAAGACAAACGTCTCTGACTGGTTGATTCACGCGCCCTAGCTGTCAATCAATGACACACCGGAGTTCTGGTTTAACTCCCATATTTAGCTGTCATGTTCACAGCGCTCTTCCAGCATCATTATCATATTCGAAATTCGAAAACTTTACTAGTATCAGCGTAATCGTTTCGGCGTAATTCGAAAACTTTGCTCGTATATACATCTTCGAGCTGAAAGCATTCTCAATCATAATGAGTGATTAGAGGGTTGTATTCTGTTAAGATTTCCACGTCACATTTGTCTTGAAACGAATCACTAATTACAAAAGGCTTGATTATTGTCTTGTATCACGATTAGTCCGAAAGCGACCACCTTACTCAACATGCTGTTTTGATACCAATTGCGACAAAAGGTCTCAGTTGAGTCGGCCATACTATCATCCATACTATTTCGTATATTGCTTTCTCTTAAACATACGGCCACATTATGCTCTATAGGTTATGCAATACTGCCACGATTGCTCTTAATTATTCCACTTATTCCAATTGTATTATGTTTTTTGCATTTCGAGAGCTGTTTCTTTCAATATTTCCTAGTGAGTTACACAATATTCATCGAATTTGGGGCTATATCGCTTTCATCGTACGCGATCTTCAGTTTCCCATTCGTGTTGTAAAATTTCTTCATCATTAACGCCCAATGCCATTCAAATCATAACTTAACTCTGTTCTATACTTTTATCGTAATAAAAGTGGCCAGGCAATTTGGTTGTTCACCAAAACTCGTGTCATATTTTTAGCCGAAGAACCTATACGACTTCTGTTGAAATCCCGAAATATATTGCCAATCATGTAAGGTGCAGACGTAATTCGAAAACTTTACCCGTATGGATCTTCGAGCTGAAAGCATTATGAAACATTACGAGTGATTAGAGGGTTGTATTCTGTTAAGATCTTCACGTCACATTTGTCTTGAAACAAATCACTTGATACAAATAGCTCGGTTATTGTCTTGAACAGGGTGGGGCAAAAGTCTCGCTACCATTTTGATTGCCTTTAACTTTGTTCAAAGAAAAGATAATTTGGTTTGGTTTTCATAAAAAGGTTATTTGGTTTTTACATTTTCCCCCGTTATGATTAGCAAAATATATCGGCTAAATAGTGACCGCGATTCACTATGTAACTTTCGGCCCTTTTTGAGGCATTTCTCCCGACATCTTGTGGCGGCCAGAGCAACTTAATAAAAATCGCAAATTAGCTCACGCCACACGCAATTAATAAAATCGATGTTCCGAGTTAAGTTCTTGTAATTCACTAGTACTGTCGCGTCATGAATATTCGTATATATACGAATCGCACAGTAAGAACATCAAGTCCGGTCGCATATGCCTGATGAGATGGATTTGATCTTTTCGATCACACTGTCATTCAATGACGTCATCATCAGATCGAAATCGGCCTAGTGGATTACAAGAACAAACAACAACTCAGATTTACAACACATTCAAAAACTTACAGAAAGCTACACGCTTCAATCTCTTCAATTTCGTGACGAATTTGTCTTTAAGATGTTGAATCGTTCGGGATTTTATAAAATCAAAAGGTTATGTGTATTCACATAAACTTTTGATTTTATAAAATCCCGTAAGAAAGAGTCTGGTGATGTTAGATCTGGAGATCTGGCTGGCCATGCTAAATCACCATTTCACGAAATTAGTCTTCGTGGAAAAACCTCATTCAATAATTGATTTGTTGAACGGGCTGTGTGTGCTGTGGCTTCATCTTGCTGAAACCATATGTCGTCTAGTCCTTGCTCTTCCATTTCAGGCACAATAAAATTTCGAATCATTTCTTGGTATCCCGTTCGGCAATAACAGTAACTTCAACACCTTGGTCATTTCAATTGAGGATTCTGTGTTCTCCAAAACTGACTGTTCTGTTTATTGACGTGGCCACTGAGATGAAAATGGGCTTCATCGCACATTATCAATTTAGACGAACAATTTTCAATTTCACCAAACAGCCTTAGTCTGGAGACTCTGCAACTTTATCGCGCACCAGAACCACATTTTCATCGTTACGAGACGTCCGTTGTCGTCCAGAACGAGGTCTGTCTGCTGTCGTACCGTACTGTCGAAAATTCGCATGTAAACGATAAATTGTGATTTTGTGAGGCACTGGACGATTAGGATAATTTTGACGCAATTTTCTGCTGAGTGAATAATGGAACGATTATTTTCAATAAATATTGTCACTTTTTCTGTTCGATCTTGTGGCGTATATTTATTTATTATAATTGCTTACGGGGCATCTACACTACAAAATGGTTAAAGCAAAACTGAGCTTAACGTCACATAACCAAGATGGCGCGCAATTAAAATGGTAGTGGGACTTTTAGCCCACCCAGTATCACGAATAATCCGAAAGCGACCACCTTACTCACCATGGTGGTTGTTTTAATGCCAATACGAAAGGTTTCAGCCGAGTCGGCCATAATATTTTGTATATCGTTTTTCTACTCTATAGGTAATGCATCACCATCTTGAAAGCTTTCAATTATTCCGCTTGTTCCGATTTTAGGAATAACTCATGAGAATCTCACTTTCATAGTAAGCAATTTTCACTTTGCCATTTGCGTTGGAATACTTCTTGATCATTAACGTTAATGCCATTCAAATAAGAACTCTGGTATAGAGCAGAATTTATCATTTTATCGTAATGGAAGTCGTCTATAATTTGATCGTTCGCCAAAAATTGTGTCGGATTCTACCGAAGAGGAAGCATTAAAACCGACGATTTCTGATGAAATTTCATTCTTGTTCATGCTTGGTACAAGTCGGAATGTGGCAGATCATTCCAAATTTTTACTTGAAACAAACATTCTATTAAGATCTTCACGTCACATTCGTGTTGAATCGAAAAAGCTTTATTACTGGCTTGTATCACGATAAGTTCGAAAGTGTAGAAGTTCGAAGATAGTTCGAATTAGTATACGAGAGGTCTCAGTTGAGTCGGCCATACTATTTTATATATCGTTTTCTCTTAAACATACGTCCACAATCTCCTCTACGTTATGCTCCACCGCAATGAAAGCTTTCAATTATTCCGCTTGTTCCAATTGTTGAAAAAATTTTTTTTTGTATTCCAGATTTTATAAATTTATTTTGTGTATTTCATTCGTTCGTTCGAATCAAATGAAAAATAAAATATTTAAAAAATTAGTTTTTTTGGTGAGCTTTTTTGTAAAATAAAACCGGCATTGTTGTTGTTGTTAGTTTATAAACCAACTCAACATACATATACGAGCATAAAAATGGCAAAAAATACATAAAAAAGATTATAAAACATAAATATGTTTCATATATTTATAGCATAATCATCATACATATTGCCGAAAGGAATAGGGATAAATTTATACTCGGTGTATGTACGAGTATGCATATTTAGTGGTGGTATTCCAATATTTGTTGTTGTATGTATGAAAGCTCTCTGTTTGTAATAAAACAGTTTTATTTATTTGTACATTATTATAAATGTACATATATATAGAGTTATAAATGATAATAATATCTATGTGTGGATGTATATAAGCTTTTGTGTAAGCTTTCGCACAGTTAATTTAATTTTCCAATTTTTTTTCCTAATTAAATATTGTTAACATTTTATGTTTTATATAGACAATTCATATTTGTATGCGGTATAACATAAAACATAACTTACTCAATTGGTTTAACCTTGCAGCATGCTGTAATGAGCATCAGAATCCGCGAGGTCATTTACTTTGTTTCCTTTGTATAGTGTCTTAATTCTGGATGCGTTTGGTTTTGATCACAAGAACTCTTTGTCTTAGTGCTGTGTTATTGTTACACTCACACCAACATTGGTGGGTGATGGAGTTTTGAAGATATCCTAAATCTTTTTGATTGTTACTTTGGTCCATTTCCAAAAACACATACAGACGAATCACAAAAGGCAAATAATTGCATTTGTCTGGATGTAATCAGGGTTGTGAAACGCATAGGAATCTGTAAAGCACCTGAGATAAAGTCTAGCCAACCAAAGGCTCGCTTTGTGTTTCAGTACGATTTTAATTTCCACAATTAGAAACCGTCGCTGTTCGAGATCTCAGTATAATCTCCTGTTTAAGGAAAGTTGCTTCTAATGCGTTGATATGTCCAGTCAATAAATCATCAATATATATATTTTTTTTATTGTAAACCAGTTGCTTTAGGAAGGACAGCATCATAATCATCACTGGATTTTTGGAGAAACCTGACTGCAAGACATGTGGCACAATCACTTCACTATGTCTGCGACAATCATGATTTCGGAATCTTAATTGAATCGTTGATAAATCGGGTTATATATCGTCTAATTTGTGCTTAAGATACTATAATGCTAGTTTTGTTTTAGTCATCAAACACGACTCTGAATTTAGACAGGTGTTGTATGCATTGAATAATTTAGATACGGCGAAGAGCTGCCTTCATCTATCTAATTTTTAAACTGCATTTTTGTCACTGTTGATAGCTTGATATATCCAAATTATACTGTGATGAAGGCCAACCTTTCCAAATGTACAACCTTTGGTTTTCCTCGGATTTCCTTCTGATTTCGGTAGATTACATCATTGATTTTCGTAATCACGTTGTATGGTCTTTCCCAGCCAGGTTGCAGGTTTGGTGATAAGCTTTTCTTCCAGACTGACTGCTCTTTCTTAGATTCCAGACCTCGGATTTCATATCGAGGTTTCACCCTGTTTCTTGGTAGTCTTATCCTTTCTACTGACTACTCTTCTTTATTGAGTTTCACAACTCCCAACGTGTCTATAGTAATCTTATCTTCCATTTCACTTGAATTTCTGTTGAATGTCAACTGGAGATTTTAATTTGTAGCTTAAAATCTCCAGTTTAATGTAGCACGCCCTATGTTCAACACGAATTTGTTCTTCTTCATGAAGTCCACTCCCAAAATCACCCAAAATCATATTGTCGATGAACATCAGCCACCAAAACTTCATGACAGAAGTCTCTATTACCAATTCGTATGGCCACTTCCTTCTTTCCCTTGATTTCTGCACTTTCGACCGTTGCTGTTTGCAGTTTGAATCTTCTAATTGACTGAAGTTCATTTTCTATTAAATCAGCTCGCACATATCCAACGTTATCATACAGGTTTTTCCGTTGATTTCTCCATCTAATGTTAAACCATCACCACCTCTTGTCAACCGTGGAACGGGGATGGTTGTCATGCCGGATTTTGTTGAAGAAGTTAGGTTTCTTTCTTTCTCAACCTTCTCATTTATTGTTTGCAATATTGCATGACGCTCCTTCTCTTCTGATCCATTGCAATCTTCCCTTTTCCTCCAAAACAACGATGATGGTGTCATTGACCGCTTACGTTTTATTTCCCAACAATCCCTTGAAATATGACCAGGTTTGACACATATCCAACACCTAATTCTACCTTTTCCAGACCAAAACTTTTTTGGTAGCCAATCATTTCCTGGTTTGTTGTAATTCGATAAGTTATAATTTCCTGGTTCTAATCCGACTCGTCGTATTTTTACCTCTGGTATTATCATCTTGTTAACAGTCTCGATCGTTAAAGCACAAGCGATGGTCTCCGCAAATGTTGTTTTCGATGTTAACACAACCGCTCGCCTTGTTTCTACGTCACGAATACCATCAGTAAACGCATCAATATTTTCGTTCCAAAGCTAGCACGATTTTATCATAGTCCCCAAGTTCGGATTCTGGAACAATCTGCAACATATTTGCCGCATGAGAGCTGCGACTTGGTCTTCCTTACACCAATTATTTCTTACTGCAAATTGAATGCCGTTTCAAATTGTAATTTGATAATGTTGAACGACGTTGTTGTCGGAGCCTTTTATTTAATTCCGCTGACTGGTTTCAGGATTTGAGTAGCATCGCCATTAATTTTAATGTCTAAAATCTCTTTTTCAAGTTTCAAAATCCATTCATCAGTTGCTTCAAACTTTTCGTTCATTTGTCATTTAACTGTATCTACTTTGTCGTTAAAACACATGGACATTTCGCGGAACTTTTCACTCAACTCAGATATAAAATGCCGTTGAATATTTTCTTGTTCTTCCAACCGGTCTAGCACAGTTGCTTGTCCGGTTTTCAAATTTTCTTAGCTGGTCAGCATTTCAGTTTTCAAATTTTCTTGGCTGGTTTTCAAATTTTCTTGGCTGGTCAGCATTTCGGTTTTCAAATTTTCCAAGCCAGTCATCATTTGATGCATCGCCACCATTAACTGTCCCATATCAAAATTTGTAGATGCTGGGGTAGGTTTATTTACTGTTGCTGGGGCAATGGTTGCGCCGAAATTTGTTGCCCCTTCCATTGGACCCTCCGCATTAGGTACTCCAGTATTGAATTCGTACTGGTCTGGATCGATGTTCTGTTCCAGCCAAGCTTGTTGTAGCCTCTCTTGTAATTCTGCCGTTGTTAGAAAACCCCGTGCGTTTCAAGTAGCTTCATGTCTTCTTATTCACAATCCCACCGCTGTCACCAATTGTTCCGTTTTCTCCTAGCAGGGATTCAAACCACTCCACGGTTCAATCACTAGATTGTGAATAATTAAAATCACTTGCTTGTTTTTCACTATAACTTTATTTAATAATCACCACAATTCACTTTAACAGTAGTTTTAATTCCCTGTTACTTTCACTATCTTACTATTTCACTATTTATCACCTTTTCCCGATTTTAATCTGTCGCTGTTCTAATTCAAACTGAAGCTCTACGCTTTCTGTTCGCGTATTTATACTCATTTTGCCCGCTTCTCGGTCATAGTAGAATTTTTTATTTATTTATTATGTCGCCTGTATACTGGGATTCATGCTGGTTTCCAATTACGAGCAGTTAGTACTTCTATGCAATCAGAGATGTCACCCAAGTCCGTAACAATATCTTTGACTTCCCGGCATTTTGCAGACTCATTGTTCGTGGACATAGGCCATGAAACTGTGACTGTTTTCTACTCAATCTAATTATGACCACGTATATCAATTTTGAAATTTGGAACTCAATCAAGTCAAGCTTGTGTTCGTTTGTCTGGGCATTTTGTACACGATTCGATCACTAATAATATTTGTGAGTCTGAGTTCAGGATTGTTTGATATTTACTAGGTAACCGCTATCAACTGGGATAATTAAATCTTTTTGATACTGTAGCCCGGGTTAGGCCCGTTTTAAGTGCATTAAAAAAATCCAAAATGCAATTACAGGCAAAGAATTACTAAACCAACACCAAATTTATATATGCACTACTACCCTTCTTCAAGTGTCTATGAATAATTTTAACTCACTTTGAATTAGCAAGCCTTACTTTTTGAAGAAATACTGATCTTGCTTTATCAGTCTCCTTGATACTAAGAGGATGGTATTTATAAAGAAAAGACTCAAAGATGGGAGTGGTTTCCAGAAATGGAAGTATTGACAATTGACCATGGTCAACACTAATAAGCTTATAGTCATTTCCTATTGAGGGAACTCCATCAACGAAATGTAAGCACAAGTGGCTCCAGAGCAGAATTGGTGCTTATATTATGGAACGTAATGCAAGCTGTGCAGGAGGATTCCAGTGCAGCCATTTATGGAATAAGAACCAACCGAGCGAAGACCGGACACTCCAACATTGGATGAAATGCAAGCGATATTGCTCAACGACAGGAGTTGGCTGGCACTTTTGCTCAGTAGAAGCAAGAACAACAAAAACAGCTGGTCGTAATTCTTGCTAAGCAGCAACAACATCAGCAAGAACGCAGCAGCAATAACCACACTTAGAGCTGCTTTGTATCAATACGAGCAGTAGAAGTTACTCAAAAACTGCTGATGTTAGAAAAAAAAGTGGTTCGATGACTTAGAAAACAACTAAATGGAGCACTTCGAAATACTTTCAAGAGAGAGTAGCTGTTATCGTAGTAATGAGTTGCCTGAATAGGTAGTCTAGTCTTAACACAGCTTTCCAAGATGAAAGCACCAAACTTCGATAAAAATACGTCGTACCACAACTTCAGTACGCAGATTGTAATAACCATGTGCAGACTTTTCACCGCATGCAAGAGGTAATGAAGTCATTACAGTAGTTGAATGTCGACACCGTTCCACTTGTGAACTTAGTGTACCCAAACCATAAGTCAGAGCACGCAGATGAGCTAGAGTCGAATATATTACTCAACGATATTCACGCCGTAGTAAAGCTTAAACAATTAATTAAAAGGGTAACCACAATCTGTAACATGGGCATGGAGCTATATAAATGTATTAAAAAGAGCTTTCAGCGACAACACGACAGCATTGAGAGGACTACGTTATAATATCTTGCTCTATTTGATAGACTTTTCAAATAGCTCTTATCAGACTATTTTGTCATAGGCACTGAAATAATCTTCATCTCATTGATTGGACTATACTTTGTCAACCCCATAAAAAAATAACTATAAACGAAATCACGTTGAGCTTTTAAAACTAACTTTAATGTTTCTTACACGTCCAGCGTCTCAATATAATTTGGTAAAATGTCCAATTTTCATTATACAATTGAATCTCCATTACTTAAAATGTCTGCTAGATATAAAAACCAAATTCGTTCACATAAAAATTAAAAGCATTACATTAAAATTCATACACCAACAAAAAAAACACTCAAGTTGACGAGCTTTTATTCGCCATATAATGTTATTTTTGTAAACTGTAACCGTTTTTTTATGTAAAGATTTTCTATATACATACACACAATCACTTTAAAAGTTCATTAGTTGAATTTAATTATAGAACAACAAACCACCAGTAAAAAAATATGGGCGAGAAAAATCTGTTGTTTTTTCCTATTTTCTTATACGTAAGCTTCGTTGTATTGTTTTATTCCAGTCGACATTAACACATACCAAAGTGGGAAAAAAATTATTTTTTAACGATTAAATTAAAAATTGCTACACTGGAAGTGTAGCAAATAAGGAAGCTTTCGTCTAGGGTTGATTCGGCGGTGGGACGACAACTCGCGCGTACCAAAACCAACTGTGTATAGTAGATGTATTTAAAGAAAAGTCATCATCATTTTTCATGGTGGTGTATAGCGTGAAATTTGTTTTTTCAGTTTTTGTTATACTTTTTAATTAAAACAAAGCTTTTAATTGTTAATTTAAAAAGAAAACCAAAAACAAAAAGTTTCTGTGATAAATTGACTTACCGGATGTTTCATTGTACACGAAGCGCGATGAAAACTCAACAAAAAAAAAATATGTGAGAATTCATATTATACACTCACCGCACTCGAAAAAGTTATTAATTAAAAAAGCTTATCTTGTTAACTATATCCGTGTTTATAAATTTATAGTTTTTATTATTTTACATACACACACTCACATACTAAAAGTAATAAATTAAATTTACATGAAAATAACATTAAAAAGCTTTAGTTTTACCAACATTTTGTTTTTTCAGAAGAAAAACGTAAATTTTTCCATTAAGATTTTAACTTTATTTTGTTGCTCAACTTAAATCATTTTCATTTGTGTCGTGTCTAAAAATAAAATTCAAATCATCATTATAAGAAAATACAAAAAAAGTTTTTCGTCTTCTAATTATCATGCGTTATGTTTAGTGAGTGTGTGAGTGTGTGTTGGATCGAAACATCATATTAAAGTGATGGTAAAAGTTTTGGTGTACTATAGTGAATACTAAGAGCTTTTCCAAATAATGTTTGAAACTGAGATTTATGTTAGACTTAATCTCAAGTATGTATGGGAATCAAAAGCTCAGCTCAAGTTTAAATGCACAATAAAGAATAACATATAGAGCTTTTATAAATATATTGTTGGAATTAAGGCTGACTAGAACCTAGTCAATAATATTGGGCTTTATTGGAAATGAAAAGAAAATTTCGTATTTATATTAAGTCAAATTTCAATTAAAGTTAAGCTTAAACTCAAATTAAGTCTAAAATTTTTGCAGGAGATCAAATCTTTAATCGGATAGTAAATCAAAATTCAAGTCATAAAGTCACTAAAGTTAAGTCAAAAATTAAGCCAATTAGGCTTACGCTTTAGTCAAGTACGCTAAATGTCTAGTTAGGCCAAACACTAAATAATGTCAAAAATAAGTCAAAAGTCAATTTGAGCTATATATAAAGTCAAGGGTTTAATAACAAAACAAGTCTAAAGTGAACTAGAAAGATACTGCTACTTAGTAATAATTTTGGTTACTGGAACGAGTACTTTAAGCTTTTCCATGTATTGTTTGAAACTGAGACTTATACTAGACTTAATGTCAAGTATAAATGAGAATCCAAAGCTCAGACTCAAGTTTAAATCTATATTAAAAAATACGATATAGAGCTTTTACAAATATATTGTTGAAATTGAGTCTGATTAGAATCTAGTCAATAATATTGGTTCAATTTGAAAGTAAAATTAAAAATAAGGTTTAAATTTAAGCTATAACTTAAGTCAGATATTAAGTCAAAAACGACTTAAATTATAGATTAAATTTTAGAAAATTCAAACATCAAAAGTAAAGAATACATCAAGGTTCAATCATCAAGAAAAGTAAGAAAAAAATGTTATCATGTTAAGTCAAATGTCAAGTAAAGTTAGCCAAAACTTAAGCAAAGTCTAAAATTATGCTTAAAGATCAAATTTCCAGTCGGATACTAAACGAAAAGTTAATTCATAAAGTCACTAAAAGTTAAGTCAAAAATTAAGCCAAGTGATAAGTTAAGTTATAAGTAAAAGCATAAAGAAAGCTAAGGATCCAATTAAACGAAATACTAAATAATGTCAAAAATAAGCTAAAAGTCAAGTCATGGTTTAAGTAACAAAACAAGTCTAAAGTGAAGTAGTAAGTAGCTTTTAGTGATGTTAAAAGTTTTAGTGTCCTGTAACAAGTACAATAAAAAGCCACATAATGTTTGAAACTGTGACTAATATTAGACTTAATGTCAAGTATAAATGGAGAATCGAAAGTTTTCATATACAATAAAGCACACCATATAGAGCTTTTATAAATTTAAGCGAATTTTATTTTTATTTAATTTTTTTCGAACTTAAGCTAGAACTTAAGTCAGATATTAAGGTAGAAACGAAGTATTAAGTCAGGTTAAAATTCAAACAGCAAAAGTCAAGAATAAATTAAGTCATAGTTTAATCAATACCTAAAAGATTAATAAATAAGTAAAACCTCTTATGAGATTCAAAATCAACTATGTTAAGTCAAATGTCAAGTATAGTTAAGCCAAAACTCAAGTAAAGTCTAAAATCTCCAAGTGGGTACTTAATCATAAATAATAAATCGTAGTCAAGTCATAAAGTCATTAGAATTTAAGTCAAAAGTTAAGCCAAGGGCTAAGTTAAATCATAAGTAATGTCGTAAAGTAAGCTTAATGACTAGTTAAGCCAAATAAAAAATTATGTTAAAAATAAGTCAAAAATCAAGTTAAGCTACATATTAGGTCAACATTTAAGTACCAAAACAAGTTAAAAATAAAGTCAAACGTAACCAAATGCTAGGTTAAAAATCAAATCAAGTTACAATTTAAGTCTAAAACTCAAGAAAAGCCCTTTATGTCTTTAAATGGCCAACATCAGTGCTTCGTTGCCAAGAGATATCATTGATTCGTCGTAAGGTCTTTCAATACACAAGGTTGGAAGATTCCCCAATGATTATTCAAGGTACTGATGATTACTGGGTGCTCAAATAGGTTCCATTTTGGGAAATTAACCCTCGAAGCTTATTATTATTGGCTGGAATACAGTTTTACATCGTATTCGACTGGTATCAAACTACAGTAACCAGACTGATTGCCATTTTAATTTGAGACCGAACTAAAAAAATATATTATTATCTGGGCAAAATTGCACTATTTAAATTACTCTGATTATGAAAGAGAGAAGAGTAAACTGGCTGATTTGTTAAGGAATGTACTTCACCCTGTCCCATTTGGTAAGATATGATAACGATTGATTATCGATTTCACGTGACGAAATTCTCTCGTGGAGCTTTTGAGCAACAGTATAATGCTGGCTGGCACATGATATAGGTGGTTAATGGTCGGAACCACAGTACTTACAACGATTACAAAGAGCAATTATATCCGAAGTTTGATGCAAAGCAGGGAGTAATCAATGGCTTAAAGTTGGTCACCCGAACGAATACTGTTGAAACTGGTGAGTTGAACAACAAATGCTGTTACATACCTAATCTCATTTTATATCATCCAGAGGCTTGATTATAAAGTCTCTTATTGTAAATATTGAAAAATTTTGATCCAATCTGATATTTCGAAACACCACAAAAACTTATTCTTTTTATTACAGTTTTAAATTAGAACTTTGGAAAAATTATTTATATAAGAAAATGCAAAAATGAATTATTCCATTTCCAACCACCAAAATGTTTAGAAATCTTTCACGTGACATACATCATCACATACATAATACTCGTATACGTGGAAGATGTGAAATAATGTCGATAAGGGAACGAGTAGAGTATTTACCTTCGAGATCGGGATGTATTATTTCCAGCCTATAGTATTCTTATATGGACGATGGGTGCTGCCCTGTCTTAGATATATCTATTCCAATTGGAATTGGAATTATTTTCCTTCAACTCGGACAATTCGTGTTTTATATACTGTATGAGTTTGGACGGTCTAACAAATTTGAATTTATCATCAGGAACTGTACAGACCACAAAATCTAGCTTTTACATACATCTACACATCTATACTAAACTACATATGGCATGTCACATTCAACGACATATATGTACATACAATACCACAAAAACTCGGAAAATTGATGAAATTCGTTATCTAAATAAAATCTAATTCCCCAAATTGAATGATCCTCAATCAATAAAATCATAAATTATCCTTTTTTTGCTGTTCTTTGTTCGTATATACTCGTACATACGAGAGAAAGATGAAGACATGTTTATGGAACAATGCCCTGTTTGTCATGAATGTGTAGTATATGAATATAAATCACGAGAAATATTTTACAATTTTTAGAAACTTAAATTGGGGTAAGATTGTGGAATGGGTATAAAGTAAGGTGGGTGTTGAAAATAAATTTTGGCTGTAGTGATAGAGAGAAAAGTTTCTGATGTGGGGCATTTTATGAGTCCTCTGTTTGTTTCATGTAATTTTTGACTAAATACAAACCATCCAACAACATCAGTATAACGACGAGACCGTAAGGACCAAACTGAGAACTAACTTGAGAACTAACAGGTACTCACAATTTGCTTCATGCAAAGGCATGCACGACACGCTCAAAAAGTTATTTATTTGTACCTTGGAGAGTATATCAGTCTATAAACTGATTTGGAAATGACAGGAATCTGCTAAAGATTCTCTTGGAGTTCATTTCGAGAGTCTAAGCGGTGTCGAATGGGATTTTCAATAATCTCATTATATTTTCTGATGAGATGCCACTGGCAAATCTATAGGTAGGGAATCGTTGTACCAATAAACTTGGATCACCTATTCATATCGTATGCTCCACTAGGCCTGAGTGTTAAGACAATTGTAGCTTGGAAGATTTCCTTTACAAAGCACTTACAAATTGACAGCACTGATTTACTCTACGTCAAACAAAATATTGGATTGAAGGCGCTTAAACTATTGGTTCTTTTGATTCCAATAAAGATTTGTTATTTTCATGATTGAATAACTTGCTTTGTATATATCAATGAATGATATTTGTAACACTGTGCTTTTGCTTTCCAGTAATTGTTACATACTGAACACTGACCACTTTAAACGAGCGAACTGGTTAATCTCATCAAATGAATCCTTTTTCAGTCGTCTTTATTATAATTTCGAAATTGAATATCTTTGGAGAAATCTGATAAAAGCCCAACAGAGACATTAAGTAAGATCTGCATCACCCAACCCAAACGACATAATGGCGAATTGGTGAAAAAAATCTAAGAAACTGACGTTACATATTTCGTTCAATCGGCTAAATATTTCGAAAAAAATGTAGATTAGTCTCGGCCGCCTATAAACAATAATTCCTCACTTCGAAAGATCCAATAACGCCAATTCTCGATCTGTTCCTCAAAAACTGATAAAACTGAGCTAAGGCAAATTTTTAACCCGATATCATACCACAATACCCATTTTTATTTATTAGAACTCATCTTAGGTTTTGTTTGTTATACCCAAGTGGACCGGTGATGAAACATTGCTGATGAAACAGAGCAATCTGGTTGTGGGCAAGTTGAAACATTTTTTTTTATTCTTGAATCTTTCCTACATAGGAAACTCACAATATGTAATCAAATCTTAAAGGCTTATATAAATTCAATTAATAAGACTTAACCTATGTTAGTTCTTAATATTAATGTGCACTGGGTAAATTCTGAATTACCTAGCTAGATCCAGGGGATCCATTTTTTTAGTCGCCGATTTCTTGGCCTATTTAATAGTTCTCTTGCAGGTTGCATTGCGTACATACCAGGGTGCATTCACCATTGTTCGAAATATTCTTGACTGCACTCTTTCCAGTTTTATTATGTTGGAAGCACACGCGGAGCCACACAACTGAATACCGTATGTCCAGTACACTGCCTTGAGGTACTCCTGCATGAATATCGTATAAATCTGTGGATGCGCTATTATATTTCACCAAAAACTTTCGATTGAGCAAATAATGTTCAATAATTTTACAGAAACATGACGGTAATTGTGCTCTAATGCCATACCTTATCGAAAGCTTGGGCTATATGTAAAAACGCTGCAGAGCAAAATTTTATTTTTGTTCAAGGAAGTTCCTGATTTCAGATACGACTCTGTGAACTTGTTCCACGGTTCCGGGATCTTCTCTTAATCCAAATTGATGACCCGGTAAGATTTTTTCTTGTTCAAAATTGGCTTAAGTTTTTGCAAAAGCATTTTTTCGAAAAGCTTTGAGAGAGTTGGTAATAAGCTAATTGGCCGATATGAGTTAACTTTTGTTTCATTTTTGCCAGGTTTTAGAATCATTATAATAACTGAAGTTTTTCAGATTTCTGGATAATGGCCTGTTTTCATTATAGCGTTGAATATATAAGTTATTAGTTTGATACATTTATCCGCTAGATTTGACATCATTTTGCCACTTATCAGATCATGTCCGGGTGCCTTTTTTACATCGATGTTGTCTTTGATCATTTGTTTGACATTGTGCCACTTGTATTTGATTGGCTTACTTTCAGACGTATCTGCAAAAATGATTAGATTTTCTTGATTTCCAACTTGCTCGTTAAGTGTAAACACTTCGCTTAGGTGTTTTGCAAATATATTTGCTTTCTCTACATCACTTCTTGTCCAGCTTCCGTCAGAGAGTCGTAATGGAGGGAATGAGAGTGTTGGTCGTTTCAGCTTACGTGTAGCTTTCCATAATGAGAAATCCGTTGCTACAGTAGCTGTAAGCCCCTTGAGATAATGTTGAAGATCTTCGTCATGTTTATTTAACAAAGCGATTTTCACCGTTTAAAGTTGAAACATCGATGGTCAAAATTACTTTTGAGGCTTTACCGGAGCCCACAGGTGGTGATACAGCGATATCAAAACGAGCCTGTCTGGTGGTGTGTTGCACGCGTAACAAGAAACAACACGTCCTTTGATTATTCATTCATTACTGTGCAGGCAGTCTTCTGGGTGGTGTCCATTCTTTTACAAATAATTTTCTAACAGGGATTGAATGGCATTGTGGCATGGCACACTAGGACCAGATTTGGTAACATTTTGTTACATTTCTCATATTTGTCAATGCACTTTGGCTTAACAAAGCTCGACCGTTATAAACTACGACTACAGTTGTTTTTTCCACACTTGTGGTGGTATCGTTGCAACTATAAAATTTGTTCGATTCAAGCCAACTTATTCGGAGGATGGAAACAATTGATCTTGGTCCTGAAAACTGGAATTGGAGAAATATACAACGGAATCAACCGACTTGATTGTCTTAACACCACTGGACACTTTTACAAAGAAGTGATCTTTGCCATACTATCTTCTGAATGTACAAGGTGATGAAGGCCGGCAATTATTTTATAAGGTCGGCTGACTATACTTTCTCGTGTGCTGTTTGTGTATGTGAACGCGAAATCTTCAATATATATACATACACACATACACACACACATATATATATATATATATATATATATATATATATATATATATATATATATATATATATATATATATATATATATATATATATATATATATATATATATATATATATATATATATATATATATATATATATGTATATATATATATATATATATATATATATATATATATATATATATATATATATATATATAATCACATGAATAGTAAAACAGATCACTCCTGGGTGGAATAAAAAATTACTAAAAAAGCTCTAAAAGTTGTGTACAAACATTTTTATTACTCGTACAATTTGTGTCTAATATTTGTATTCGTCGTCGTTCGCGTCTCACTCCAGGGATATCTATAAAAAAATTCATGTGTCGTTACTGGTGTTACACAGGGACTAAGACATTACTACATACATACTGCTCTAATATGAATGATGACGATGACATTAAATAAAAAGTTTTGATACAATTTGTAGCTATAAATCATTACACGCGCTCCTTATATTCGCTACCTTGGCAGTGTACCAAATTTGGCTAAACTATTTTATTTAGAACATTATATAATTTTAATCGATGACCATCCATTCAACATAATGGAAAGATTAAACAAAATACAAATATCCTGTACAGATAAAACGAAAAGCTTTCTAATCTATCTCTTGTTTATATATAGACTTTTTTGTACGGGTAAAAGCTATTAAATGATTATCCGAAATTCATTTGAACAAACTTTTCTATTTACCTTACAAACTTTCATGCATTAATAGTTTTATATGTATGAGTTACCTCGTTTAGGTTTCCTGGAACTTTATTACGAAAAAAAGCTTTCAATTTGTTTATTTTTTTTAGGGATCATAATATATTCGGTATAGTTTTCTATATCAGATTTGGATACAGTTTTTGCAAAAAGGACGATACACATTTTTATTGTCCTTTTTGCACATTTTACTGAAGAATCTTTCAAGGATCAAAAGTTTGAAGGTCGAAATGTAAATCAAAGCAAACACTCGTTGTCGCTGATAGACAAACTCCTTTAGACTTTATGTCCTGCTGACCCAGTCGCATGGATATTTAAAGAAACGTAATGGCTGATAATTAAGTCTAAAACTTTCCACATTTGTGAAATCAGAGCCCACATTAGGAAAGACGTTATTGTTTCTTTAGAGAGATATCGACTATCACTTTAGTGGTCTGCACCAGAAGGGATGGAACAACCTCATTTTTTTATCGCCTATCCAAAATTTTCTTTCTAACAATAAATCAGAAAATGGTGTTCATTCGAAGAAGAGATTTTAAGGGTTAAAGTGTACGTTTATGAGGGCATGCCATGCTGGGCCAATCGACCCTTAGTGACGAGGAAGGGAATAACTATAAAAGTAATTAGACAATCAACTTACTATAAACAACTCCGTAACAAGATAGAGCTAAAGTTAAGGCTCTCAACCGGAAAGAAAAAAGGAATAACTGAACACGTGTCTCCCAAAATCCTCAGATAGCATTCAGGTTTAAAGAAAAGGTTTCCGCAAGATGTCAGATTTTAATACTTTTTATACAGGGCTTGTTTGCTGAATATTTTATAGACGCCTACTGCCAACGACTCGGTTTGTAAAAGATCGATCTTCAACCACTTTTCAACCCTATTGTCATAACGGAGTAACGATAAAAAATTCATACTAGACGAAGTGGACAGGAGAGTATACAGTTTCAAGATGGTGTCCGTTACCACTTTATGACCAATAGGAGTATCGTCTTAGGACAGCTAAGTATGGTGCCGAGCAAACTAGTAAGCAACGTGTCTGATTAGGTGAATTGTTTCTTGTTCGTTACAATTTTCTTCTTCAGACTATGATAAGTCCAGTTGAGATAATAAACCTGAAAGATAGAACTTATAGAATAACCAAGGTTCATTTTAAGTTAAAATGAAAGGATTAGGCTGCTCATCAGGCATTTTGTTATGCTCAACCTAATGAGTTATAGTCAATATAGTCGACTAGTTATGGTATGCTGTACGTTGTGATGATAGTAGTTGTTAATGATCAAACGGGAACCGGGCTCGTATCCAACTAGAGATGATCACTATTTAGAGGTAGTTTAGTGGGTTGTATGGGCCAGTAGTGATAGTCCCGAGGGCACAGTGTTGGGACTAAGGTGAAATAAACTACTACAGTTAAACGAATCTCGAACGTACTAGACACAATTGGTTTCGAAATAAAAATCTAAAAGCCATTAAAGAACAAGCCGGCTGAGAGTGGATAAGGGCTAACATCTTCAAACTGATTTTTGTAAGTAGTAAACTGATTTTTGTGAGATCTATATTTTGCACCATTCCAACTTCACGCTAAAGCCAGACATTCAAGCATTAATTTGATGCTTACTTTGTCCAATGTTTGTTTTAAGACGACGAGAAGAACTGTTGTCCCAAAGTGCTCTTACAATAGTGATAGCCATATGGTTTAGAGAGATCCGTCACTTTTTTACTAAGTGTACTACGGGACTGAGTAAATCAAACTAGTACAGATTCGCATTCGGTAGAGTCGTCATGAGATTAAGAACTTGTTAATTTTACGTATAGGGGACGGCTAAAAGATGTCGTTGACCAAGTGTATATGTAGTTAGGTCTCATCTCAGTTTTGTCCTGCTACATTGCTTGATGTATCAGGAAAGACCTATTTACAAATCTGGCAAATAGGTGTTACTGACCTTTTTACCAGATTTGTTAGATTTCCTATAAAAAAGTGATTATTGTGGAAACTTCCAAATTCCAACCAACATCAGTACAGCATACGAGGTACATACTAGCAAATACATTATAAATGGTTTCAAAACAAAACACATCGAACTAAAAAACTCGAGATGAACACTCGTACATAATCTCGTATTTATAAACCGTTGCCAAGTGAGAATTAAACTATACGAAATTGGAAAGGAGGCGAACGTTTGCAATCATATACTGTACCAACACAATGCATACAGTATTTTCATTTTTCATCTCATGATTTTCAAATTAATTTTATTCAAAAGAAAATCTACGAAAATAAAATTATTTATAATGCATTTAATACTGGATATGGGGTGTTTGTTGTTGCTGCTTGTAAGTTTTAATAAACAGATTTGTTCCGAATAACAATGAGAGTATAGAAATAAATCGAAAGCTTAGTTGTGCTTTGTTTATTACAGGATTTATATATTTTGAAAACTTTTTAATACAGTGAAGAGCTGGATGTACGTTAAGGATTAAACTATCGGGAAAACAGGAATGGACCATGCATTTCTGTTTCGATTGTGGTTTCATTTTATTTCAAGCATTGGTTACAATTCCAAGGCAATGGGAGATATAATATCGTATATTCGATTTAATAGTTGACTTAAGCCATCTTTTAAAGTTTCATTGTGGTTGTTATGAAAACCAAATTTTAATTCCAAATTTTAAACTCAATCAGGCGAGCTGTTTAGTAAGGCGGACATAAAATAAATAGACATAGATAGAGGTTACCATAACAACTCATAATAATTAGATTCAGAAATAATTAGAGTACTTTTTCACTTTATTATCTACCGTGGATAAAACTCCTATATAAGGGCGTAAGAAGTGTACTAGGCGGGATCATCTTTACTCTGCTGAATACTATATCGTTGGTCCACCCATTACTTGGTAAGAAGTTGTTTTACTTTTGCTACTTTTGTCCATTATCTCGTTATAGCTGGCCGTCCGACACTACTATTTTATTATGATTTTCATTACAAAGGCCTTCTTGTTCTGCCATTAGGGTATTCTTCAACTTTAGTTTGGTTCCAATCACTATTTGGTTCGTGTGTCTTCTTAAGCTCGAACGTATATTAAATGCTAGTGTAGATCTAAGATTGAGGAAGAGTTTATACTTCGCTACTTTGTGGTGTCTGGGAAGCTTCTTAACTTTGTTATGTTCAATCTGATATGGTGAGCCGTTCTTCCATTTTCGGAAAACAATTCAGTATTTCCGAAATATTCGTTCAATCTCTTTATTAACTTGACTATATACTGGTCATAGCTCTGAAGGTCCTCCAAAAAGTTCAATGTTAATCGAAATTGTGTAACGTGACGTAAACGCATGGAAAAATAGGTAAGTTGGCTATTTATCATAGTTTGAAGGCCATGCTGTGAAACCGGTGAAACCAAAAGGGTGCCATCTATTATGAGATGTTGACTCAACGATCGGTTTAAGCAAGCTCAGGCCTAAAACCACTGCAATGAGACAGCATGACATTTAATCGAGCTCGGTTATCTTATTTGTCAGGAATGTGAATCATTTAAGCTTTCATATTTTATGAAATGTTTGTAAAAGTTCGGTATTAACTGGATCAACCCCCATTACATGTCTTAAAACTGATTCTAGAATGTAAGAAAACTGTCTCCCAACCGTAATTTTTTCTTCAGCAGCGAATGGCACTATCTACAAATACTATTGGATTTGACTCTAATCATTTACAATGATGACATCAGATTAGCTAATGAATGATGGACGCTAATTTTCTGGCAAATTCCGGGTTGTGTCGATATACAACTTACACGCCTTCTTTATCTGAATCTTAATGTCACAGACAATCTTACTGGTACTCTAAAACATTAGGTACGGTAAAGATTAGTCTTTATAGATTCCAAATATGTACCTTAAACATCTATTACCCCTCGTTTTGGATTAATTCAAGTATAAGTGAATTTCCATTGGTCTTCGCTGCGTAACATAAATCTTCGTCTAGATTGATTTTATCTGTGGTGATCAGTATGTATGAAGAGGAGCATTTATCATATCCTATAGCCGAGTGAACTTCAATATAAAGTTCCATTACTCAAATGTGAATCACACTCACCGTTTATCCAAACGCTTTCAACCAATTTATGTTCACTTGACAACGTTATGCAAAACTGGCCCAGAACATCCAAATACTTTTATTGGCCAATTAATGCAAAGTCAACGCCGTAGTAACTGCAATTACTAACATAACATCCGACACATCAAGCAGGTATGGACAGTGGTTGCTTATCACGAATAAGTGATCTAAAATAATAATCTAGAACGACTTGCAAGGTTGCAATGGAGCGGCAATATACTTAACACTTTGTTGAACAGTGCTCGTTCTGTAATTTCTAAGTACAAAATTGAACGTTTCAAATCCATAAGACAGGGGTGTATAACGTATCACGAATACATTCGGCCAAATGGAATCAAAATCTGACTAATTGGGTATCAAACTGTCTATCATACCAGAAATCAAAACTTTTCACTGAATACTTTTCACTGAGTGAGCTTTGTCGGAGTTAAATTTTTACGGACATAATATTGATCTCCGATCTATACCGAAGAAGTTTTACAGAGGACTCGGTGTCGAGCGCTACTGTACGAGTTTCTTTTATTTAACCACTCATCACTGCAGCAAGACTTATTAAAGCTCCCCGTATTCCCGAACTCATTCGACTCCTGTATAATTTTTTCCTATATATCGACACTCTGAATAGCAACATAAAATAATTTTGGCGCCATATAAATCAAAATAATATTCCCCGCGCGCTCATTTACACAACATAATCATAACACAACACACACACACACACACATATACATGCATACACATAAAAATCATATCCAAACACTCATACATATACACGGCTATATATACGCGATACTAAGAAAATCGTTTCGATTAATTACCCAACCCCCCTACATAATGTATCGCATAATACGAGAAGAAACCATATACATACACTCGGTAAGTCTCCGCGTCCTTGGAAGAAAATCAATTTTATTTTGTATGATTAATTTTCCATATACATTTTTATGGCTTTTGATTTATGATCTCGCAGGTAAGAAAATATCATAAATCAGCTAAAAAATGTATTTGTCGTTGTTTTCATCTTACCACGCACACACGGTGTGTATGTATGTATATTGTGATGTGTCATGACAAAACTTTTTTTGGAGGTACACATAAATGGAAATGTAAAGCAAAATCAATCAGTGACTTTAATGGATTTTCATCTCAATTTTGAAAACCAAACAAAAAAATGTATGCTAAATGGAAAATCAAATAATTTTCTTACCTTTTACGGATACCTTGTGTACGCATACATAATATCGCGAAAATTCAGCTAAAAATTGGGAATACGTTTATATCGCCGGATATAGTCATTAAACGATTCTGCAATAATGACATATAAATTTTCCTATTTTCCTGTCGTTTTCGAGACAATCGGGGATCGACTCATCCAACCAACCATAAAATAAACAAATTTTCCCAACTATAAAATAAGAAAATAACGAATTCGAATCAAATAAAAATACCCCACAATCAATACACAACTATAAATTGTTTAGAGGCTGTAAAGATTTTTTTTTAACATAATCAATTCAATTGAGCTTTACTCTACTCGTAAAAGCGTTTTTTTTGTGTTACATTTTTTTCACAACAGCAACAACAACAAAAATGATTCGAATCAGCAGAATTCGAAATACGATAGCAACGACCGAAAAAAAAAATCTAAACAAAACCCATATCGAAAGAAACAGGAAAAGCTTTTATTTTATTTTACTTTGTGCTTTTGATGATGACAGAAAAATAATTCAGGTGGTGTTTGTTGTTGTTGCCGGGTTTGTTTTGCTCGACAATATATATACATATATTTTTTGTTGTTGGTTTGAAAATGGAAAATGATATAAAAGTTTTTCGTTACAATATCAGTTATGAGCTTTTCTCGCTTTTATGACAATCCTTATTATTTTATTGTAATTTTACGGAAAATAAATGATGTAAAAAAGTTCTCCTAGTCGATTTGATATATGCTTTTTGGAAATTAAATTGTTTCCTTATTCAGAAGTGTAGGGCCGAACTCGTGAATATTTTTTTTGAGGGCTTTTACTGTGTCAACAATCTGCTTGCAACAGTATGAAGAGCTCTTCGTACTGTTGCAAGCTACTAGAACCTTGCTAGATTGCTCTCTACTCCGTGGAGCCATCGTCGTCTGTTGCAACCTCTTCGGCTAATTAATGCTTCTCTCCCTTCAAAGATCGCTGTATCATTCTTTTCGGACCCGCACGCAGAACGCAATCCGATTTCTTGCACGATACTTGGGATTTGCATTAAATTCCTGATATCGTGATTGAACAGAACTCGGTGTGTATCATCAATGTCGCGTTTTGGGTCATATTTCACACGCGTGAGTGTTAGAAGCCATTTTTCGTACTCATGACGTCATGTTGAACAGCAATGTATTGTGTCACGGCACTGATTGGAACTGGAGTGTAAACAAAACTGAAGGTAGGAATACGTTTTTCCATTTACAAGCAAACATATTTTACGATATGAAACGGAAACGGTATGGAACGGAAACGGTACGGAACGGAAACGGTACAGAACGGAAACGGTATGGAACGGAAACGGTACGGAACGGAAACGGTACGGAACGGAAACGGTATGGAACGGAAACGGTATGGAACGGAAACGGGACGTTTTCTATTTTAAGCCTTAAATGATGTTACACATTTATATGGCATCCTAGTTTTTTGGTAAGTAAACTGAGGTTATCCTGTTCTTTGTAGATCGCCAGTTTTTCTAATCTGTTCATTAGTGATCCTCTTGGTACTTGTGAATTTTTGTCAATATCAGTGAATTTGTGTTTCTTGATAAAATCGTGTTTGTGGATATGTTTATACAAAGGGAAGAGTAAATCTCCTTTGCTACTTTGAATGCCGGTGCGGTTGTTAAATCTTTAATTGGTCTTATAGTTTGTGTGATTTCGGTAGTGCCCTGATTATTGAACCAAACTTCCAACCTTTGTCAATAAAACCGAAGGCATTAAGTTTGGTAATTTAAGAAAATGCTACAGTTTAAATGTCTTTAATTTCTGAGTATGCTCATACTGATGTTGTCTGGCAGGTATGGTAAAATCTTTTAAAGTAGGTGTAAAATCTTGAATTTTCTTGTTGTGTGATCAAACACTTTTAGTTTATTTAATGGGCTTATTCGATCGGTTATTATTGTATCGGTATTGTATAGACTTTTCTTAATTGCTTGTTCACTTTCCAGTGTCTCGTTTCGCTGTAAAATACCCTCTATAGGTGATCAGCAAAATGCGCATGGACCGTCAAGCAGGCCTTTAGTTCAATTGACCAGTTGTTTTTTTTAACATCTGCATTACCCATCTTCTCATTCCATACTTCCTACTATAATTTTCAAAATTTATCAAGAGACTCTTTTTTCAATACCAGAACCGGGAACGTTTACTCCTTCTGTTTGAGGTAAACAAAAGTATATATAGTTGAAATATTTAAATCTAGATATATCCTCCGTTCTCCGATTACACATTTGTACACCTAGTTATACCTTATTACATCCAGTTGCATAGTATTACTCCTTTTAGAGATAACTTTACCCCTGAATGTATGCAATGGTGGTCAGAGGTCCACTCATATCTCTAGCCGTCTCTAACGTTACTTATCCGTAACTTTATAGTTACAAATAAGTCGGCCATTTCTGGTATTTTTTTGACCATATAGTAACTTCAGTCATTTTGTAGCATTACTTGTTGAAGTTATTTACCTTTTTTACTAAGCTTTTAAAGAATATTTTGTTGTCATTCGGCTTTAGTTTGTATCCCACTACGATGCTGTTAGAGTTATTAGACTTGATGCCTTATAGTAGTTGTTTGATATTTTTCATTTGGACTGCTCGTAGCCTTATACTCTCTATAGAGGTTTCATTTTTTAGATGCATATGAGCACATATATTCTGAGGCCCTTCTAAAAATTTTCTTCTTTGTCACTACTCTTTGCAGTCTATAGTGTTTTGGTAACTGTACAGCCTTTATAGCAACAGATTATTTTACTGCTCACTTGAAACCTTTCATTTCAATTGCAGTAGTGTTGCGTGTGCTCGGGCAAAGAAGGATATTTCTTTGCAGTAGAAGCAACAAGCAGTGTTCCTTTACACTGCTTCTTGCTTCTTTTCCGGCCATACCAATCATAGCATATGGTCTTACTATTCATTTAGATCTGTGAAGCTTTGTTTACCTGACTAAAATTTGTATACAGCATAAAGTAATAAGCATTTATTTGTTATTAGAAATGCAAATGGATTATTCCGCTAATTTAATTCATATGTTAACAATACACGTAAAGTATAGCGTTGTACATGAACGACCTTGATGAGTAATATGTTGTTCTTACCTTATTGAAGTCTCTAGTTATCAGACATAACCAGTCTCTTACTATAAAACAGCTTTTCTGTTATAATGTTAGTCTAAGCAGTACGCTTAAAGTGTATAGTTGTTTTGTCAAGCGAAGATTTTTTCTTGTTTAGTTTGTTCAGTGAACGTTTTGAATCGTATACTGTACGAAATATTTTGTAATGTAAGTGAAAAACTTGTTTGTGTCATTATGAAGTTGGAAAATTTATTTATTAATTTGTGGCACAAACACATATAAAAATGTTGTTTGTTAGTACATTTAACCATCGTTATGTTGTTTGTAGTGGTGGTTTCTCTTATAGTCGGTTTTGGGGCCGAAGCTCTCCCAACGGCCAATGAAGCCCGAGTACAGTTGTGTCAGAATCACTGTACACATTCCCCAGCTCTGGATGGGGCGGTTTTCTAGTGTTAAGTTTATTGGTTGAAGGGAAACAGCTTCTAACATGATACAAATATGTGGGATGGAGAACATAAAATATAAATCAAGCTTGTCTCATGAGCCCTTAAATTACGACCATTACTCCCCAGTATATATAAACTGGTAAATATGCACAAACCAGAGAACCAAGAAAAACTGTAAAAAATTATATGAAACACACGCGTTCATCAATTGTCTTGTCCTTCTTTATCAAACAAACTCTCTAAAATATAACAAAGCTGTTATGGACTTTCGATACACATTATAGACATTCACAGAAATTATCTTAGCAAAATAAAATAAAAAATACTCAGGGGACCCATTCTCATCTCGTAATATATTTTTTAGTTTCCCGCCTTTTCTATATACATACATATAGATCTATACGTGATAAAAGCCCACACTACTCGTATGTACCATGCGATGATGGTTCATTCATTTTCTAGAAAATTATCTCGTTTGACTCTTCGATCGACTATAACCATTCGTCATGTCGGTTTGTTTCGACAGAGAAAAACATTTACACAACCCATTCTTGTATATACTCGTATATAGTGTGGGTGATAATTTCATCACCACACCCCATTCATAAATTTTTTGGACGATACGTACAAAAGGATAAAAACCAACCCATAACGTTAAGGATGGGATGGAAGGTGTTACTTGGATATATTGTATCGAGTTTCTCACACAGCAATTTACCGAATAATAGTAAAAAGTTAATCGTATAAACACTTAAGAATATTAATTTATGTGTTCGGACGTCTAGAGGAAGGTTCTACCTAAAACAAACATAAAAAGGATGAGGATTATATAGTTGTACCTTGATTTTGTACGAAAATGGGGTCGTGTGCCTATTGTGTGTCCCTAATTTGTTTTCGAGTAGTCTGGATTGAATACTAAATAGAAAGAGGATTAGGATTTCTAATCCAGATCCCAAATTTAGGATAGAGAGTGTATTAATGTATTTTTTTCTTGTGTTTCAGGCTGTAATGCACACCATCGATTGCCATGGTCGACTACAACACAAAAATATTCTCGTGCCTTGACGAAATCCATACATTTCTCAATCCATACACGAGACATTTCTATACGGAAGGTGACGAGGCGATTTTAGTGCACGATGCCATATTCAACCCGTTTTGTCAAATGTTGAGCTCCCATCGCATTCAAATCGACGAGACTAATACCTGGGAATTTACATTGTGCCTAAATGGGCACGAGTATCCAATGAATTTAGTGTGGATTCGAAATGAATCACAAACACAAATGGAATTTTTGTTTGATCTGTATGCCCGGTCGGTGTATTCGTTTCCATGGGAATCGACGGTCTCAATTTACCAACCCGTAGATCGGTTTCAGTTGGTCGAGGGTTTTATACGGAAGACAAATTTGAGCAAATACATTCAAAAAATTCGTATAGACGATTCTCGAACGTTCTCATGTGACCGAATTAAAATAATCGAATTTAACGAGAGCCTTCCGAAAGATGCATTAAAAGCTTTTCGTAAAGTGCTCGACTATAACCATGTTACAATACAAAATGTCTACTATCTATGTCGAGCGTTCAACTATTTACGACCAACATATTTAACCTACTTAAACGTTCCGTTTTACAATCCGGACGCGATTACACAAATATTATTACTACTCGATTATCATCGAGAGAATTTGAAACGGGGTCGAGAAATATTCGACATATTCGATTTGATTGCAATGAAGTTGGCAATTGACGATGCACGCTTAGAGTATGAGAATTGTGAATTTCACAAGATCATCGGCCGAACGTTACAAACCATGGCGGAACACGAGACATATATAAAATCGAGTAAGTTTAATTTGGTGGAGTATCGTAGTGGACGCGCCCCCTGGTCCCGAACAAAACACATCTATCAGTATTTGATTTATAATTTTCACACGTATTTCGATCGGGTTGTCAATTACTCGGATGCGAAGACGTTCAAAATTAAACTGTCTAAAATTCGAATTGACGACTTGATTGAACACATGGTGAATTGTAAAAATTGGCTGATATTGGATATCGACGAGGTCGATTTGAACGAGACGAGCGGTGATATACTTCTACAAATACTGACGAGTTCTAGATTTCGGACCGACTCTTTGATCAAAATTGTTTGGGATACCGACTATAAATGGTACTATAGTGGAGATCATGTTCGGCAAAACTACAACTATCAGCTAAAGAATATAACGTTTAGCTTTTTCGGAACTAACAAGCATTGTTTTATAGAGAATTTTATAAACTGGCTTAAATTGGTGCTGGGGCCTGGATGCTCGGGATTAAATTTTGAGTTTTATCGTACCAACATTTTACACCCGTTTATATTCACTAATTTGTATGCGAACGAAATAATTTTCCGTTCGATTACGCTCAACCATCGCCTCATCAACAATTTGAAACGTTGCCACACTAATCGGATATTTATATCCGAATGTCGGGTTCAAAACTACAACGGTCACAATATTATCAAGTGCTTAGAAAATATGAATCATATCTGGGTGAGTATTCTCAACCACATAGACTCAATGATACGTGTGACAACATTTTGATTTACAGCGAATATATATCGAGCACGAGGAGCACACGTTTGCGATGATCGTACAATTCATTGAACAGCAACTGCAGCTGCACTCAACATTTCGATTTCACAAAGATATACGAGTTACGTGCCATGACTATAACGATAGTGGCATGCCCAATCGGTTGTGTCTGAAGGATTTCGTATTTTATGTCGATTGCGAGCGTACCAAAATCGAAACATTTCATATAGTCGACAAGAAGTTGGTGAATCTATACGATTACTTGTATCTCGATAAATTTAACAATGCAGATCGAGCTTTCGAGCACCGAGATGATTTTATGTTTTATCAGTAGCATAATGGCAGCCAGATCTCTCACAGAGTGTATGTACATAAATAAATAAACCAAACAGCAAACCATAAGTATTTTATTGATAGTGTAGCAGAGAAGGACCACACACAAAATATATAACAAAAACCCAACCCCGTAATGTTCTTAAACACATAAACCAACTACTCATATATCCTCATAAAAAAGTGGAATCCTTTTTTGTTTTATTTATTTGTTGCCTGCGCTAAAGTAGTGTTACATACAGCCAGTACTACCAACGACACAACAAGTACAAAAATCATTTATATAAGCATATATAAATTTTAAGGATTGTTTCTAACCCATCCCCCATCGTTCGTCCTTATATGTCAACCACCCAGAGTGTGTGATGGGGTAGGTTGGAGGGATGAGAACAAAAAAGCTTTCCGAAAAGCTTAGATAAATAAAAACTGTTGTTGCTATTTTATATATATGTATACAAGGATGACCACCACCCACTCTTCAGTAACACACAAATCTAGTGTAGAAATCCATAAATTTTTGTTGTTGTCGTTATTGTTTTTTCGTCCGATTTATTTCGAATGAAAGGACGGGAGGCGGGCTGGCGTTAACACAATGATACATATTTTTTTTTGTTGTTTTTTCCAGCTTCGTTATATTGTCCATTTTATCCCTTTCTCTGTATACATTGCAAACACATAATTCTCTCATCCTTGGTTTATTATTTAAGGATATTTTTCATCTTGTCTTCTTCTTGCTGTTGTTGTTGTTATTTATGTACATCAATAGCAAACATCAGCATAAAAAAATGTTGTGTTTGAGCATACATACATATACATATATACATAATGTTACCGAATTTTTTTGTTGTTGTTTAACGCGTTCAAGAAATTAATTAGTTTAAGGTTAGAGCTTCGGACTACGGTTGACACGATATAACTATGTTGGGGCCAGTGGTTAAATAATCTTAAATGATCGGTTCACTATAGATCCAACATTTGGTCTCGTTAGTTTTTAATTATGGACCACCGAAACGAGTTCGGTATATGATGCTTTAATGGTGATAGTTTAAAGCCCGATGAATCTACGGAGTTTGGAGGCCCTCGTTTCACACAAATAGATAAGTAAACGTTTGGGTACCCAGCATATATTGGAGATGTTTAACCTATTAGCTTTGTGTAGCTGAGAAGCCTGTAAAATCAGGTCGGTCAACATATAGAGCCGGAGGCGCATGAGTTGGAAACGATAGGTGCGTAATTGCTATGTTGAACCGAAAAGGGACAAGATATGGTTTGCTTCATTTGAAACTTGAATTTAGTCAGTCTGCTCGAGACTTAGATCACTGACTTGGTTTCCCGAACTTCATGGGTTACCCTGGCGTTGAACTATTTGATGATAAATTATTTGGTGTTATTTTGATTAAGAATAGATCTGTGATCATGCGCGCTAATTTTGACTTCATAATGTCATTGCCAATTCTTGAAATTGCTTCGATTGTGTCATCAAATTTTTTTTTCTATACTTTGGGATATAAATTCCCGATAAAAACGATCCACAAAGGGAAACTAAGAACAAAACACTGTCTATCTCAGAGATTCAGTTACCTCGTAAGTCAAGCAGGCCGTTTTTACAATCATATCGGCTCTGTGTGTAAGTGTGAAGATATCCATTGAAGAATAACTTCACTCCCCAAAAGATGGGAGGCACTCAAATATCTTATTCACATATACGTAGTCCTGAGTAGCCCCTTCCGTACTTATTAAATCTTAACCAGTCAGAGAGTCGGATAGTAAAAGATCTCTTTTTCTTACACTATTTATTCAGAATGTGCTCTCCATTTCGGTTTACATACTCTTTTGATAACATTCAGTCTACTCTTACAATTAATTGATTGAACTCTACCTGTAATACTTTTCAAACACAACCGATTACCGTTGATAATGTTCTAAATGAATGAGGTACAAACTGCCTTAAAGCAGATATGGTGTTACGGAACGTAATGGAGTGAGCACAAGAGAACCTCGATAAAGCCGAGTTTTAAGCAGACTTAGATCCAACCGATAGAAGACTGGTTACACTTTTCATTACCACGAATCAATGACACGCTGGATACGTCGTCGGTTATACGTACAGTACTGTGGATCTTAGGAGTGGGTACTGGTAAGTAGAAGTCCTTCCAATTGCCTTGTGTATATGGCATTATCATGTTCAAGGAATATCTTAGCAATTTTAAGGAAGTGCTGCAAATAATTAGAGATGCAAACATAAAGCTCAAACAGGAGCAATGCAGGCTGTTCCAAAAGGTAATAAATTATTTGGGCCACATCGTTGTAAAGAACGGAGCTTAGCCACGGAGCCGGACATGGTAAAGGACATTAAGGCCTACCGATATCTAGGGATGTTCACGACCTATTTGGATTATACACGGACAAACAAGATGACGGGTTAGTGCTTAATCGATAACATTTTCATGAGCTCTAAGCGAAGCTTTTAGTCGACTGTACACACATTTGCTTGTGGATGATTGTGGTATGAATTTTATGAGCACGTAGTATACGCATGACTGTAGGCTCAGGGAAGAGTTACGATTCAAATGGGCCTCCTTGAAAGGTTGTTATCTCAAGAGGCTTTCCATGCCTTGATAAGCATTGCACGATAAAAGTCTTAGCAATAGTGGCAGCGATGCTATCTCGAATGGGATATGCCTCAGACTAACGAGTGAATTAATCTACGATGATAAGTATATAAATGAAACCTTCGCAAAGGTGAATGCGGTTCCCATAACATCCATTTGAATATGTTCGAACCTGGTTGAGTCTCGTCTCAGTGTGCTTTTGTACTTAGATGGATTGGCATCCGAAGCAACCACGAAACCTAACTTGAGTTGCTTTTGATAATTCATAATCTGCGATTCCGTATTTGTTAGTAAATACCCGAAAAAGAACAAAATCGTGAGTACTGTGGAGGATTTCCCATTAAATTTTCCGAATTCTAGACAGATAATCGAGTCAGTTTGCAAACGCTACCATTCATCACTAATCGATGACGCGCTGGTTACATTCCCAGCTGTACAATGGTACAATACACTGGATCTGAAAAATGGTAATTTTCATTGACATAATCGAGGGAAGACAGCTTTCACGAAAGGCGTTCACGAATTCCAGGTTGTTACAAAAGTAAGTTAAGTATTTGCGCCACATCGTTGCAGAAAACGAACATAGGATCCGGACAAGGTAAATGATGTTAAAGCCTTGCCGATTATGCACTTAAAATCGGAAATTTGTGGACAACTTTGCTACCATCGCCAAGAGCCTACATAAACTGATGGAGGCTAATGCAATATTCGTCTGTTATGCAACACACCTGTATTAGATTATCCAGTTTTTCAGTCTGTTATATCGCAAAGGAGCGGAGAAGAAGAGTGGGTACTTGTACTTCAGTAAAGTGCGGTTAAAGCTACCAGAAGAGAACTTTAGCTATCATCAATCAGCCATCCCTGATCAGAATCTATTACGCCACTCTAAATTGATTGGAAACTGTTCAACGGAAAACAGGATGATTCAAAGAATTTCTGAACAACAAGCTATATAAGGTTGAAAATGAACTGATTTGCTGTAGTGGCTGGTAGTCTTATTTGCTAAGCTGAAAAAACCGTATGCCGGCCTTAAACAGCCAATAGAAATATTTACATTTTGATCTAAAATGAAATGTTTTCTGGAACGACGAATGACTGTACAGTCTTTCGTATCGATGATAGAACGGTTCGGGATACAACTTGGAATGGATGTCCACTGAAAAAGTGATGGATCGGAATTTGTATCCTACGAAAAATTCTTCTTGTCCTTCTGAAGACCATTTCAGTTCATCTTTGAGTGCTGCTTGTTATCCCAACTAGATGAGGGGTGATCTAATCGACGTCATTTCCACGAGATTTAACCGAAGCTTTTATTTATCTGTGAATTCTTTCAAACTATTTGCATGTGGATGGTAGCAAGCGGTACCAATTCTATAAACGCCTAGTAAACACGCGAGGTCAGGAAAGATTTGCGACTCCAATGGGCTATCTTATCGGCTGTAATCTCACGGAGTATTCCAAATTTCGATACGTATTGTTCGCCAAGTTTTAGAAATAATGGCAGCTGTATATAGTAAGTATATAAATGAAACCTCGAAAAGTGAGAGTTGTCTATATGAATATGTTCGGACTTCGATGAAGTAAGATTGAAATGCTCTGGTCGTGCCTTTGCTTGTTTAACATACGATGCGACCACGACTCTAAACTTGAGTTTCTTTTGAACGTTCATTCCACGTTATAGGGCCATTTCCAAGAGAAGTTTGTGTGAGTGTGCGGGATCTGGCAAAAAACTCTCCAACTAGAGGTAAATATAACACTATCAAGTGGGATCTATCAAACCAGTACACTCCATCGGGGAGAAAACTCGCTAGTATCAAAGATTATACTCAATCAGAGTAACATTTTAAAATATAAAAATAATAATTCCGGGTACCGCCACATAGTGACGGGTACCTCTGTCGTAAAGTCAAACAAAACAAAAAAAACCGTTCATACTGTACATTTTTGCTTTGGTTGGGTCATCTTTATGTAAAATAATTTTTGCTTATAGTATGGAGTCAAAATTTGAACAAATGTCAATAAGACGCAAAAGCTTATTAAGATCGCGAAGTCCTCACCATTGTTATGAAACACCAGCAGCTACTTTTTTTTATCAACAGATAATTAATACAGATAATTGTATTTTTGAATAATAAATTTGTGTTTTGTTATAGAGTGCCATCTCTTGATGAAATAAAATGTCTCTCTTAATTGATAATACGATTTCACTCAACTGTTAGATCCATATTGTTTAATACTTCTGTCAATAGGTGGCTGACTCCTCGCAATATTATTATGTTGCCAGAGATCTATGCAAAAATGTCTTATCAGAAAGTTTTAACGGACCTTTAACTCGCCTTAGGTTCGTGTGTTAGAAAAAAAAGTATATAGTGGCGCCATCTATTGTCAATGACTTATCAGACGATCTTTATTTATACTACTGAAAAGTAAATTAATAATTTTTAATTTAGAAAACTCACCTGATCGTGTGTAAATCAAATTCTCAACACTACAACAATCAAACTCTTAACGTAGGTTTATATTCAAAAAAATATTTTTTTAAATTAATTGTTGTTTGTTTATACATTATAATTAATCAATAATTGTAATAATAATTCATAATAATAATAATAATAATTAATAATATATTATTGGAATTGGTAAAATTAATTAAATTCTTCTTAATAAATTTTTTGTAATTTCATAAATTCAAATCTTAATTTTTTCCGTCCGAAACTCAAAATACTTATGTGTTTGTGTGTGTATGTATATATGTATGAGTAGAAATTTTTTAAATTTTAATTAACAAATTCTAATTTTTTTTTTATTTATTTTAACGCAACGCGAAATTAAATAATAAATAATTGTTTTTTTATAATTTTATTTTTTAAATTAATAATTAATTATTAATTTGATTTATTTTAAGGTGGGGCGGTTGCGGCTCATCGCGATATTAATTATATATATAAAAAATAATGATAAAACGGTTAAAATTCTAAAAAATATTTATATTTATGACGTCATATTCAGCACATTTGTTGTATGAGTAACCACCACCACACCCCACCATAACTTATATGCTAATGAGTAAATCCGGGTAAACCAGATTTAACATGACTACCTAATGAAGCTGTACCATCACTGCTAATTATTAATTGAAGGCCTGGTGCTGAAAAACGTTAAGTTTTTATTATTGATTTATCTTACGTTGGCAAAATTCGTTTGGCTTACCTTCGCCCGATTCCTCGAGTTGATCTAAGTTAGCGTCTTTGAATAGTTCATCGATTAGTGAATCGGGATTGACTCGTGTCCCCTCCACTTGACCCGACACAATTGGACCACTTGAATCGTATAGACCAACTTTTTTTCGTCGTTCCACATTCGATTTCATACGATCTAGTGAACCTGTTTCACTCATCGTTATTGAACTAGAACTAGGATTTCTACAAATTTTGATCAAAACAAAAAGGAAAGGGAGAAAAAAGAAAGAGAAACAAGATTTAGTTTTATTCGGAAATTTAAATGAGTCGTTTAGTTGATTTGTAATTTGGTGAAATAAACAGAAACACATAATTAAGACGAATGAGTGGATCACTTAAGTAAACCATTAACTCACTTAAATTTTTTTGTAGCTAGCTAGAAAGTCATGTTGCAGCCATTAAAAAAATTGTAAGTTAAGCCAAAGATCCATATAAAGTATTCCAAGCTCATCCAAAATTAAAAGACAAAACTATAAATAAAAAAGCTTTTAAAGTTTGGTTAAATTCGATCGTTGTACGACAAATAAACTAAAAAATTGTTCAAGCCACTATATATAAACACTAATACAGTTAAATAACAAAGGACTATCTACGTATACATAACAAAAAATATATAATATACACATGTATTAGTGACACACAAACAAACATAAATAAACTATATAATAGTAGTAGTATAAGTAGTAGTAGTAGTAAAATAGTATTAAAACCACAAACATGTTAGTACTAGGCCGTCTAATTGCCAGCGACGATGAAGACATTGATGGAAGCGGTGAACATGTATCCCCAGATGGGGAATCCAATTCATTATTAGGACTTGTTGCTGTTAATACGGTTAGTTGACGTGTACTACCATCTAATAGTCGACGATGTAATCCGGATGGATTCCTGAAGGAGGGTTGGATTGTTGTTTTAGAAAATTATTTATAGATTTTGTGTTTGTATTTATATATATATATATGTATATATAGATGTGTGAGTGTCTGAATTTATTTTAGTATTATGAATGAAAGGAGTTAAGAGGTTTTACCAACCGCAGCACTAGCGCAAGCAGTTAATTAATAAAATACATAAATTTCACTTTGGATCGAGGATTTTATCGTTTCGTCGTTTTTGGGCCACTTAATAATTTAGATCAGACTGTTGTTAGAAGAGCAAGCCAAGTATCTCTCTCCAAGTGTTTAAACACACAGACACAAAGAGACAAAAGGGAGGCAAAAAGCAAACAGATATACGTATAAAAAGCATAAAACCCATAATCCAAAGTAAAATATTTGATCCCAATTCCATATTATTAGACAAAATAAAAAAAATAACGATATTACGAGCCCCAGGTTCCAAATTTGTAAAAATTCATCATATCCTTTTGATTTACCTTATTGAACCATTCACCACCGACGACGATTTAGCCACATTGCATCCATCATTCATAGACGATCTCATTTTAATATCCATAATCGTTGTTGTTGTCGTTATCGATGTGCCCTTTCCGTGTGGTAGAAAAAAATATCCATCCGATTGGCGCATCATAGCCTTCGGTAATTTTATTTTATCATTACTCGCACGCTTATTAATATTCAAACTGCGGCGATACGCCCGTTCGAATGGGGTCCGAAGTAGAACATTTTCATAGTCATGACGTATTTGTAAATTACCTTTATCAAATAGATCGTCGTCATCATGATCGTGTGGATCATCTTCGTTCGAACTGGTACACGAATCACCATCCGCGCTCATATAATACTCGGGCACCGACGTAATCCGAGTCCGATGTATATTTGAATTGTCCTGCGAATTGCGACGATTGACGTGCGGCGTTAAAAACGGATCGAACGGCACCGGCTCGGCCAGTAGGTCGGGAATCGTGCCCAGCGATTTCATTCGGGCCAAATTTTCGTTCATAAAGAAATTATCGTACATATTGTTGTTGTTACTGCCTATATATTTTGTATCGCCGATACCGAATTTTTGGTGGCCCCCACTCGTGACACTACATCGTTTTACAAACATATTTTGTTTCATTGTCGATCCGCGAGTCAAATTATTAAATTCGAGATCGCGCGGTAAAGCTTGTGTTAGTAGAAATTCTTCCATTTCTTTGTGTTTTTGTTCACGATCATGATCGATAACTAAATTCGTTAGTGATCTCATGCGCGCCAATCCGAAACGTTTCAATTCAAATTCTTTTTTTAATTTGAGAAATTCTTTTGGCGTCGATCCGAAAGAACGTTCATGATCACTCGAGTAACTTAAATTTTGCATCGATTTCATACGTTTCAGTTCCGTGTGCTCGTCGAGACCCGAATCAAAGTCGTCCTGTTGTATTGCCAAATCAAATTTACGTATTGATGACGGCGGTATATTTCCCGTACTTAGTTGTTTCGTAATTTTATAGTTGATCGGTTCGGAGAGTGGTGTACCATATTCTTCCATACCGGAATCGTCGTGATTCGGACTAGTGGAAATATTTGATTTGCCGGATAATCGCGGACCCAACGAACAATTTGGTGTTGAAAAAATTTCGTTGTCTGAGTCGGGACTCGTTGGGATTTTTATTTTAATCGAGTGGTGATACGCTTTTTCATAAATTCTATTTAAATAATTTTTAGATTTTTGTAATGATGACCTTTATGAAATTATATAAAAAAAAACAAAAAGCTTAAAAACTAAAACTTTTAAATAGAAACTTAAAAACTTAAAAGTATCATATCTTTAAAACAACTCAGGATAAAAAAATTTCATGCAAAAGTAAAATTGTTTTAATGAAAATTAATGGAAAAATTAAATAAAAGATAAGTTTGTCATCATTCTCCCATAAAATATTATATCATAACCCTAAAAAGGACAAGAGACTTCATCCATTTGCATCACCCGACATGCATCATCAAATTATTTTCAGAACCGTAATATTTTGCTCAACAAGCTTCTTAGCATAATCAAGCTTTTTGATGTCTTCATTTTTTCATTCCATCCCACCCACTAATAACCTTTCAAACAAAAACTTTAGACCTTCATGGGTTAAATTACAAAAATAATAAAAAATTCAAATAAGTACACTAAACAGTTAGAATTTTTCCAAATACCACGCCTCACATTAAATTTTGTTAGTGGGACATACACTTTTCACACAGTTGAGTTAAAAGCTTTTTGGATTGACTTTGTTAGTAGGAAATATTGATTAGTTCGCCTAGATACACTAGGGCAGTCAATCAACGGTTCGTCTCATTATCAATACCACTTGGATATTGATCAGTTTTGAGCCCAGTCCAGTGGATATCGATCCTGATCCGTGCATAGCAGATTGTTTCACTGACATATTTAATTGTGGAACCTAATCTTCGGGGCATCCAGGAACTCCAGGAGAAATATATGTTTTTAATTAGAGGATGGCAAAATGAGGTATCAGAATCTGGTCTGATTTACGATAGTTGCTCAAATGACCATGAGTCTTATTTAGCAAAAAGGCAGTATCAGGAGTCTCATACCATGGTTATGAAGATCGAGCTTACTCAAGGCAGTTAGTTCTTCTTCTGCCCAAAAAAACATGATATTGAGGTCGACTTGGATTAAGAACCTCAGGAACATGAAATACAGTTTGGCCGCAAGAAGAACAAAAAGCGACCTGAATTGACATGCATAAGGAAGGTCCTGAAATATTACATGAGCTTATCTCAAATGATAAATTCAATCTTGGAAGCTCTACGAATATTTTTGAGACTTTCAATTTTGTATCCTTACTGGAGGTGATTTGCAAAATCTCTTGTCTGTTTCAAGACCAAAAGAAGTCAATGTTATTTTAAGCTCGAAATTCGTTTGTATCTTGGCAATAATAAGCAGTCATTACGACATCACTGTGAAACCGAGGGGAATAACATAGATCAGGCTTATCAAAAATTTTGCATTCAATAATTTTGTAAACTGAGCAAATACGGAAATTACACAAAAAAATATTTCTTATCACCCCGCTCAACTTACTGATTAATCTTATCTCAAATTTCGAAACTACGAAGTTTAAAAATATGTCAGGTTTTATGCGATATTGAGTCGAGTGATGGGGATTAAGTTTTTATTTTGAAATGTCGGTATAATTAGAGTTGATAAACACCAACATTTAATGGATCGTAAACATTTTAATTTGATTCCGGTGAATTCAATACAAAGTGTGATCGTTCAAGGCTAATGCTAGTTTCGTTTAACTACTTTACTGTCTCATTTTTTCGAGAGATTAGCATTTAATCTAATTAATTAGCTGCATATATTTCAAACCTTTTATACAACTTGCATAAACACAGTTAAAATACGCCTAACAAACCCTGCAATGTTATTTTATACACATAACAAGCGTCATCACTATAAATTTATCTACGATCACGGCGACGACTTTTGAACACATTAAGATTTATTTTTAGTTTTGTTAATTAAATTAGTTTTTTGTTTGATCGTGTTTTTAGGCTGTAATTTTCACGAAAAACAGAAAAATCTCGATTGTATACAGAGATAAAACATCGCGTCAATATATATAGTAGAGATAAAAATAAAATTTTTAAGTGGTGATAAAGAACTAAGATGTATAAAAAAATATATTCTTACCTTGTATGACCACTATCGCCTTCGGAGCTTTGCCGCGAGTGTTGACTATGTGAAAAACTACTATAACCAGAACCTTTGGACATCTAAACGATACAAAATGTGATATAAATTAGTAATTCGATTCGATCCAAATATTCGTGGTCTAAATTACTTGACTAGTGTTACTCGAATTTCTTGAATGTCCCATTTCATTTGCATCACCAGTTACGGTGCTACCCGTGCCACTCCCGCTTCCACCGACACCTGTTACATTAGTTGTCTGTGTCACTATTTGTAGATTTAATTGATTTGAACTTGATAATGTTTCGCCACTTAACGAGGTTGGCGGTTCTGATGATTCAGAATTACCTGAATCCGTTATCACGGTTGTGGATGATATAAATAACGATGGATCCATTTCACTGGACTGATATTCTGTAACGTAACGAGTATTATAATAAAATAGTTCAACTAATATTTTGTCACCAAACTTGTATACCTAAATACTGTAAAGATGGTGGCCCTTTTTTATTTTTAGTCAACGAACCAAAACCATTTGGGCCAGCAACGGTTGATAATGGCCCCGTTGTTGTACTACTACTAATTACTGATGTAGCTGATGTTAATTCGTCCCGCGTTGAATTTCGTGCACCAGCACCTGGGGTTTGGGATGGCTTTTCACCACCAATACTTACAATTATATCATCTTGTGATGAAATTTGCTTAGATTTTAGATTTGATGAAGGACTGTCGACAAATAAATCATATAAGTTTAGAAATCATCTAGATTTGTATTACTCTAGGTCTCACTTACACTTTAAACAATATATCACCGCTGTTCATATGCATTTTAATTGTTACACCTAACATTGAATTATGTTGCCGATGCCGAGTATCATAACCTTCGAGTAAACAGCGACGCGATTTAATACCAGCACCCGCAAATTCGGCAAGATTTAAATCGATAAAACCTAATTTTTGATAGCTACGACCACCCTTAATCTCTTTTCTAATTGATATACGTAATATACATGGATCTAAAATACCTGTCGATGCATTTGCTGACATTTTACACGGGAATTGAAATAGTTGTCCCCATTTCACGGTGTGATTTTTAACCTCAACCCTGAAAAAAAATTAAACATTATTAAAATAGTAAATAAATTATGTTTACGTGGGGTACATATACACCCGCTAATTAAAACATTCTATCAAATTAGATTAAAAAAAAGTGTTAATAGACAAATTGGCACGTTTTGGTGATTTTGAATATATGCAATCATAACTAATGTTAATTAACGATAACTAACAACCACCCGAATATCTATTCGACTTCTAATTTGATCACGTTTTATTGAAAAGTTCATCACATTCCACAGGTATTTATATTTAACCCCATGCTGGGCGCCACGCTAGACAAAATTAGATTTGCCATTAAAATGAAATTTTTGCCATGCACACGAATCCAAACAGTGTAACTGGTTCTTTGTTCACTATAATCAATATTGTGACGATGATAGTTTTTGTACACATACGATACAATGTAGTAATGAAATTATATATTGGATTAAATTAACAACAAACCACGGAATATAATTTGGTTGGTCACGAATTTGTTTGGATGGCTGTTTATATTATTTTAGTAGTCACATGCTGTTTACTAATAATTATCAAACTATATATTTGTTTTGTTTATACTCGTAACATGGTATACGGTTGTCAATTATATTTTTGTAATTAGCATGGTAATTTACTATAGGCAGTTAATAATTTCAAAGAATTGGGTAAAAGTACTTCAATTCACGAAAGGGATGTAAACGGGTATTGTCACATGTTCCACAAACTATAATACGTTCCACTATGTAAAATAAAAATGAAGGCTATACAATATAAATAAATTATTAGGTTCCACTAATCCAATAACCTATTTGTCAGCTCAACTTAAATAATATATTAGGTTCCACAATAATATATTAGGTTCAAATATAGTTTCAATTACAATTAATGACCAATAAAATTGTAATATTGAAAAGCAATACTTAAAAGTGAGTGTCAATAGACATGATTAGATAATAGTGAAGTCCAATAACCATACATGGACACAAGTTACCTAATTTAATTCTCTGTCGAAATATGACACTAACTTTCATTTTAGTGATCAGATTGAGTAAGTAGTACGCGTTCGAAAACATATGTCTACATTAAGACAATCTGAAATAGGCACAAAGCAGATTAATTTTAATTTTCTCCTTTTATTCATCATCACATATACTGTAATTTTATTTGTGGAATCTGTTTTATTCATAATGCATTCCAAAGTTTCCGATTTACACTACAAAAGAATTTGAATTTTAGCAAAACGAGTTGAACTTATTGATAAGTTAGATTCCACAGTTAAGTCCCACTTTGAAAGTATAGTTGTAATCTAAATTAAATTAATTAGGTTCAGCAAACTAATTATCTGTGGAACGTATTTAAATGAGACCTGTGGTCTGTTTTCGAAACGAGTTGAACCTATTGATAAGTGAGATTAATTAGATAAGTCCCACTTTGAAACTAAGCATATTTAATGTTGTAATCTTAATAAAATTAATTAGGTTCTACAAAGTACTCATCTCTGAAACTTATTTAAATAAGTGTATTAGATAAGTGTATAAGAGTTGGAGTCTATTTTCGAAACGAATACTCATTAAAAATATAAGTATCTTGGTGAGGTTACTTATTTTCTATCTCTTTCTTTCAAACAAATCTAAATTGATTGCTGATGTTTGTACATAATATAATTCTCGTCTTTGCAACTGTAGCAAATTATATAGATTATAATAATATTTCGACCATTACGTCTGTCATAACAAGACTTCTGTCAAAATAAGCAAGAGAACTTAACTTTGCTTATTTAAGATAAGTATCAGTTTTGGATAACAGCCTTAGAAATTTGTACAAGAGATGAAAATCAATTCACCTTAGGATACTTATTGGAATAAGCTAGATTCTACACATAAATATTCATATTCATTTCAAATCAGCCTTATTATTTATTTAATTATATTACGTTTCACAAATGAGTTCTCTTTTCAAAAATAGTATTATCTTGAATGTTTTAAATTAATGAGAAAGGAAGAGATGATAGATTATGGTGATCGTGGAAGAACGATACATTGACACAAGCTATGTCAGTTGATTCACTGATTTCATTTTACTGATCAGATTGTGCTAGTAGTACTATAAGACCTACGATAGCTGTTACATAAAAAATTATTTGGGGAACCTTAAAGCTGTTATCCAAAAACTTATTTCTGGTATCAAATACATAAATATTTTAGGGAAGTATTTTATTTATATTCTATTATTAGTACTTTTATATTAAATGTGTTTGTTCAACAAAGAATAGCTGCGATTTGAATGAGGTTCCACAAACCGATAGAATATACAAAAGTTTAAAATAAAGTTCTTATACTTTTATACTGTAATTTTATTTGTGAAATCTGCTTCATTGACAATGTATTCAAAAGTTCAGCCTAAATATTTATTCAATTAAATCAGGGTCTACAAATCGAGTTTTCCAAACTAGTATTTTCTTGAATGCTTCAAATAAAAGAAAAAGGAAGAGATGGTAAATTAATTATTTCAAGTTAGTTATTTTCATAAGATAGATTCCACAAATTCCGTTACGAAACCCGTGTAAACAGTATATTATATGTATACCCGTTATCTATAAAAAAATGGGGAGAATGTCAATCTTAAAAATTATAATTAGGTTCCACATAAGGTCTTGCTATATATCGAATTATAATGAAACATTTTTCCGGTTTAGTTGTGCTAACTACCATGTTTTTTTAGGTAAACGTACCGTTTCATATAACGTACCGTTTTATTTGATATTATAAAATAGGTTCCACAAGTCAAATTTCGCTACAAAATTAGCAATTTATTGAATGTCTTTCTCCAAGGCTAGTTCTCCTAGATAAGTATCTGTCAGTTAGGTACAGAATGTCATCTGAAAAATTTTAATTAGGTTCCACAAGCGTTTTTGCTATTCATCGAATTAGATGAAACATTTTTTCCGTTCCAGTGGTAGTTTAGAACCATGTCTAATTCGGTTTCATATTTAAATGAGTGTCTAGTTTTATTCGTACACCTTAAATTCTTATTAGGAGATAGGTTCCACAAATGAGTTTTTGCTTCAAAAGGTTTCAGATGCGTTTTTGCTATACATCGAATTAGAATGAAATATTTTTTCCGTTCCAATTTTAACGAGATACCATGTCTAGCTTAAGGCGAACGTGCGGTTTGATATCTATGGCATAATAGTCTAGTTTTTATATTCGTACGCTATTCAACTAATTACACAAATCTATCATCTACTTGTCAGGCAACTCCAATGCATATAATGATACCGCATCGTTTGCGACAACGTCAATCTAAACAAACAGAAACTAAACATATCATTAGATTTTGTATATATAAGCGCATATTTAACAGTTTCTATTCAATATATTCCGCGAATTGTGTATACATACTCGTATGTATTTATATACATAATTCAAATAAACAAGTATATAAAGGTTTTATTTTTCAATTTTAATTTATAAAATATTCAAAACCCCGTAGCAACATTACAAATTTTACAACAACAGCCATCATAACATATGGGGAAGAATTAATTTCGAAATGTGTGTTTGTGTTGTGATGGAAATACAAAATATGCGACAAAAAAAATAATCAGCCGAACGGCGTCATAATATGAACATACTCGTATAAAATATTTAATATGTCGTTTGTATATATAATCTACATATATTAGATTGCATATGGCCTAAATATATTCATCATACTCGTATCTATGTCTAATAGGGAAACGATGATTAAACCTTAATTCAATATACTTAATTTTGAAATCGCGCGCGCTAGCGGTCATTCACTTCACTTTATATTGCAGTAGCACACATTTGATTGATCAATATATCGATAAAAAAAACCAATTTGTTTGCTTTTCGTTTACAACAATACTTATATAAAATTGAAAGTGAAATATACTTACTTAAGTAAGTAAGTATATAAGTATGTTTCCATTTCTTCAGAATTCAAACCATGTATAATGAGATTACATTTTTGTTTTTGCTCCAGAGTCTCAACGCGTGTAAACAATTTGTTCTTCCGGTTTTTTTTTACGTTACATCAGCGTCTTTCCTGTTTCCAAGTCAATTCAGCGTCGATTACACAAAATTAATTGGCCAAATCATTTTATTTCGCAAACAATGCGAATTTTGTCCATAAACAGAGTTTGGACCAAAACCGCGGAAAAAAAACCCCAACTTTCACGCTCACAAGACATTGATCAATTGAAACTAATAAACAAAAAAAACGAAAGTCTTATGTATATCTTATAATGTTCTATTGTTTTGTTTACATATATATAAATCGCTTCTTAATTGATTATTTCCTGTTTGGCGTGTTGTGATGACATTGGTGCGGCGATGTCATATATATGAATGCAATTTCTGCGACTTACTAAGTATATAGTCGTGCTCGATATAGTATATGTAGGTTAGACGATAAATTCAAAATCAGAATGGTTTTGTAATACCATTTTAAGATGACTGAGTTACATCGTATAAATCGTTAGAATGTAGGCGGTGGAAGTGAATGGAATATTTATGGTTTTGTCAATCAGGGAATCACACTGTCATCCACGCAATTTATGATATACTTACTTATATACGATTCGTTAAAATTGTATTTCATCACGATTGTGTTATTGAAATGCATTTGGTATAATACATTTATCGATTTTAAGTATATGAATTTGGGCTAATCGTTAAGATATTGCATGAAATTTTGTGTTGGCAAATGAATGCATAAAATAACATTTAGAGTTAATACCAGAGAGTCGAACCGGACCTGAACCGAAAAATCATACACTGTAACCCTATTAAGCCCGCAAATACTGGCAAGATATACATAAATATGAGGAAAAGGGATTTTTCTATTTAACCAACACTGTTGAGTTTAGGCAGCCTCGATATCGAGTAAGGTGAGAAATGAGCTGTAAAAAGATTTGAGCTAAAGTTTCAAGATGGGCTCGTCTGACGGTTTAGAAAAGAATATAAGTAAGGCAAAAATTACAAAAAAAAAATTCAGTCAAAATTCGTTCTTCAAGACACACATGCCATCACAGCTTGTCTCGACTTTATCAGTTTCATAAAAATAAACTTGTGCCGTTACATCACGATTGCTTGCTTTCCACTGTAGAAGGACGAAATTCGACCTAATTTTTTATTTGACGAGAAGGCTTAAATTTTCAGCGACTTGTAAACTGGATATGATAAACGATGTTAAAAAGCTTTTGCATTTAAACGAATGGATCTATCAAGCATTTCAAACGTATCAACGTAAGCGTTGAAAGGAACGCTTATGTTTTGAGTAAATTCAATAATTAGACGTCATAATAAGGAGGATCAGCCGAACATAAAATCTAACAAAAAATCAGAGCTTTAATGTGATGTGTTTTCTATACCAGATTACATCACTACACAGAAACGGCACGTTACTAGTTTAATTCTAACTATCCAGGAAATACCAGAATTTATTTACGGCTTGTACAGGCCGTTAACAATCTGACTCCATCGGTTCGATCGCGAGGAAGCTCTTCATACTGTTGCAAGCAATCAGGAAATGCCAAATCGCTCTCTATGCAGTGAGGTCATCATCGTCGTCCTTTTAAAACAGGCTGAATTTTTCGGTTCGGACCAGCACGCAGAACGTGGCCGAGCTAGTGTACTTGCTGTCCGTTGATTTAATGCACGATATCGCAGGAATTCACATTTAAATTCCCGATCTCGTTACTAGAAACGACCTCGTTACGTTAACAGGGAAGTTTCCATCTTGATCCCGAATGGCAGTTGACCGAAATCTTAAGATATGGTGCATTTCGGTGATTCCTTTAAAGAAACCACGTGAATTGCACTCATTGCTGAGTTGTTTGATTCTTCTTGCAATTGTAAACCAAGTCTGCGCTTCATTGTGGGTTATATTTCGTTGCAAAACAGCGTAAATTTTACTATACCGAAAATGTGTTGGGCAGCATCGACAACTGAGGTTTTCAATACTTCCCAGATAGTGTTCACTTCTTCAGATTGGTAATTAGATTTCAAAATGCTATTACTGACAAAATCTAAAGAATAGTTTGGAGGCACTTATAGAGGCCACGGAATATATTTAAAAATATCCCGGAATTCCATATATTGCGAAACAGATATAGCTTGAAGTATAACTCATAGGCTGGAGGTTGAGAGTGGCATCAACTAGCAGTTATACACGGTTGATCCAACTAGTTATGTACGAGCGCCATCTTAGAACCATTTACGACCAGTTCACCTCTTCAGGATGATGCATATCAAGCCTGCTTTGATGCATATCAAGACTTCTGGAGGCTTCAAGTGGCAACAACTAGCAGTAATATACGGATTATGTGCGCCATCTTTGAACCAGTTACTGCAAGTTCACCTCTTAAGGATGATGCCAACCAAGTCTGGTTTGCAATAAATGATTAAGAACAAATAAGACGAATTGTTAAACCAAACTTCTCACAGTAAATAAGTTAATATTCTTAACTGCGTTTAAAGTTTAATCAAAAAATGATTTAAGTGCAAACTAATTGAAGTTTAATTCAATTAAATAACTGAGACATATACATATATACAACAAAAAAACAAACAATATTGCAATTAATTTATACAGCCCACCAGTCTAATTAACCTTCAATTGAACGCGATCACACAGAAAAAAACTTGTATTTAAAAGCAATAATAAACCTAACAAAACGCGACTAACAATCAATATCAAGTACACTTAATGCATTGTAGAAATCACTCAGTTTAACGCTATTCAGGTTAACCTTTTTGATTATTTTTTTATGATTTCATTGAGGCGCGCGACCGATTGAGTGAGCATTGATTTATATTTAAATTGTGTAGAACGATATCATGGCCCAGAATAGATATAAGGCAACCTCGAAACATATATAATATATATACATGCCCCTTCCGCCGTGCCCGCATATATTCTCGAAACGTATATTTGTATACATTACTCACTTAACACTTTGGATTTATTTTGCTTTTTATCTCTAATCAAATATTTCAAAAAAAATATTTTTTTTTTTCGACTCAGCGCGAAAATTGCTTTTCCACATAATGCATGTACATATTATATAAATACACACGAGATTTCCATATTTTTAGCATGTCTAAACAAAATAATTTATGTTGAAAAATAACAAACATGACAGACAAAAATTAATAAAAAATCTCATACATAGTGCGCGATAGACGGAGATACCGCGCGGAAAAATAAGAGGAAAATAAAAATTTTCACAATAAGACCGAAAAAAATAAAAAATCTTAGAAAATATTCTTAGAATAGAATGAACTCGGCTGCTTGTTCATCTTCACATCAAGATGAAAATCTTTCTAAGATATATATGTATATTATATTGAAAGAAAAACAAACAACCAGAACGTCTCAAAGGAAAATTTGCGCGATGTGTGATTTGCTTAACCAGAAATATCGTGTGGTGAAATTAATAAGAATTTTCTCGTTTAATTTAATTGTGTAATGATTTTCCACAAGTTCTGTAGAATTTCATCTATATAGTCATTTTTCTTAAAACAGATTAGAACTCCAACAATTTAGTATACGAACAAAGAGATATTGAACTTTTCATGAAAATCGAATCTGCTAATGCTCGATACAACGAAATTATTCTATAAATAAATCTATACACGCGACGAACAAGGTGATGTCGTAATTTATTAAAATTAAATAATTTTAAGTAAACAAAATAAGTGCTTTAGACATACGTAAGATTGTTTAATACAATTATTAATTGACCCTAATCAGTATGGGTCACTTTATTTATACAATGTTTCTCAGACGCACAATTAAATTATATGTAGGTACATTTCTTGCATTTTTAGGTTATCATTTTATAGAAACCACTTCAGAAGCTCAAACACAACTTATCCAATGTATAAGGTAAATGTCCCAATTATGGATCGTTATTTGACACTTAAGGATTTAAGAAATTTTTTCTTGAGTTCTGTATTTTAAAATTTATATGTGGTACCATTTTAAAAATTGATTGTTTGTTTTTTTGTCAAATTTTAATCATAAAAACACCTAATCTAAAACTAAATGTGCTTTTTTACTGAAAATATGATTTTATATCAATGTACATATTGTGGATCGCTTTAAAAATTGTTGTTCTTAATGCGGATCGTTTTATGTCCCAAATGCGGATCTCATTGTAAGTTTGGATGTTTTAGGCAAAACTTCAATGAAAAAGTAGTTTTGTATAAAACATCCTTAATATTTTTATGTGGTTTATTGTTTTTCTCGATTTAAATAGTTAATCACATCAAAATATTAATTATTTATCAATATTTCAGTGTGATCATTTGGTTCTTCACTACTGTTAGTAAAAAAATTTAGTTTTACGGTTTTCAGCACTCAAAAAGTGATGTATTCTTTCGTGACCTATTCTCAGAAGCTGCGTATAAGTGAATTTTCAAACACATTTAATTTTTCACTACCTACATATTCTTCTAAATACTCGAAATATTTTTCTAGATGAAGTGTTTGGTTATTCTCATTTTTTTTAAATTCACATAACAACTAATTTTTATTTCCAATGAATTTATTATAATTAATAGCATTGGTATCGAAAGGATATGATCCGCAAGCTAGAAAGCCATTTCTTAAATTTGTTTAAAAATTTGACTTTTTTGAAATGGAGCTTAGCAGCGGTCCAAATCATCTCGGTGTCATGGTCCATTAGCCATATCTTAACTTGTTGCCGCCACTCTTGTTTTAAAGGATGGAAATAGTCTACAAAATTGAAGTCGAGTTAGGGAGCAACGCAATTAGAACGAATATGTAAAGTAAGTATGTCCACAAAAAGTATAATAGGAATTTGTATATTTTGAGCTACTTAACACTTATAAAGAATAAGTCGCCTGTCATATAACCAGAATCGCTTCTACCTATACCCCAAGTGTTTGGCATGCTGTTTTTATATGAGTTCCTGTAACTTGTGCTCTACTCTTGACGAAGTATTGAGCAATTCTTTTGGGAACGGATGGGTTTCTTTTTTTTTTCAAAAAACCCTCATACGTGTACCAATGGCGACATAATAAGAAAATATGACAGTGATTTTCTTTTTTGGGTGGCTGCTAGCCCACACTTAAACCGGCGATGGTCTGTTCTGATACCACTATATGTACGGCTATTGGTCCGATTTACGTAGAACCATCTGCGCATTGCATAGCTTCATGTCAGCCTATATAGTACTGACATAGACGAGTACAGCCTATTATACTGACATGGACTAAGTGATTAAGTGCTATAAGGTTGTAAATAGGTATGGATGAGAGATTGATATACCAGGTCTATTCTCTCGGAATTTGTGTAGTAACTTCAATTCTTTGACAAGTTTTTCCACTGAATCCAAAATATGAAATAAGAATTCCAATTTGAAATAGAAAACACAATTTGAGCCATATGGTCTATCCACCCGCATAAATGTCCTTATATTTAAGTTAAAATACTGTGAGGTCCTGGTTTTTTATCGGCATTTAAGTTTTTCTTTAAATTATTGATTAAAGTGGTTTTCGATACTTTAAACTTTTTTCCAACTGTATGAACAGTCATGCCAGATCGAACAGCTTCTAGGCCGCTTTTTAAATTAGTCTTAAATATAGTGGGACTTTAAATAACCATTTTATTATTTTGTTTCGCTGTTGCCTTACTTAAGTAAAATAATATTATTTAACACGATCACAATTAGGGACAAAATTATTCTAGTAGGGTTTTTAATTCGGATCGAGTGTTCCACATTACGGACAAAGGAAGCAATTTTATTAAGCTCTATTTTTGGAATTAAATAACATTGTTATCAACTATTCTTAACATGATATTTAATTGACACATGTAGTCGGTTTAGTTAAACTAAATTGGATTTATACTTTTGTTCATATTTAAACGCTCATTTTACAAATATAATTAAGCAAGTTTAACTATTTTTTAACCATATATGCAATAATGTTTGCCCTTAAAAAACAAGAAAACTAATAAAAATGCACTAGGTCCAAATTACCTCATCTTAATCCGTCTTAAGTAACTTACAAATGTTGTCTTTGCCATGATCTTATTCTGAGATAAATTATAAATTAACATTTATTTTAGAATTGCATGCCAATGAACATATAATGGATCGACACGATCCACAATTGGACAAGTAGTAATATTTATTGTACATAACGTGGACCTACTCAAATTATAATTATTTGGTATTTTTTTTAAAATATAATCGTTTTATTATTAAATCACAACTATCTACTAACCTATAATTACATTAAAATCACTGCCCAAAACTAAATATAAATTAAAACACCTATTTTATAATGGTGCGTCGCTTAAGAAATTTTTAAGCATAAATATTTTTTAGTGTGAGATGTTGAGCACCTGCGGTGTGACGACTTACTAGACTATAAAACTAGTACTAACAATAATTTAAAAAAAAATGCGGGATGTAATATATGACCTATAATATCAGATCTATACATTTCAGCCCTTTCTACGTTTAAACAAAAAATATTTCTCTTATTTTAACCGTTTTTCCGTTGGACGATCCACAATTGGTACAACGATCCGTTATATGGACTTTTACCTTAGTTGATAGTTTTGTTTGTCTGTGGATTGTAAGAGCTATCAAACCCACTGTAGCTATTGAGATGACCGTGGCTCTGCTGCCTATTGATCTTTGGATCAGATGGGCGGCGCAAATAGCCGCAAGCCTAGAAGTCAGAATCAAGCAATTTATCCGTTCTGCGCACTATAATGAGAAGTGGGCTAAATGGGAAAAGTCCAAATACGACTACAACAGCGAATCCTACTTCTTCGATGACGATTCTAATTATATATGCTGTAATTGGGTTGGTGCCGGGTTACACATGTTTAATTCTGAGGTGAAATTATCTATACTCCTTGGTAGGCACGCTACTGTCTTTCAGGCTGAAATTGCTGAAATGTATAACATCACTCTATGGAAAAGAGATGAATTTCAGAGGTCGTCGTATCTAAATGATTTCTGATTGCTCGTAAGGTTACGTAGGTATCAAAGAAAACGTATTGGCTGAAAAATTGACTCGCTATATTGCAGCGTTTGTAAGTTCCGAGCCCGCCCTTTAGAGGTGCCGGTTTTAGCTCTTAAGCGAGATAGCAACTATCTCTTTGGTGATTTGCACCAGAAGACATGGGACAACTGGACAACCCAGACAGTGCAGGGAGGAGAAAAAGAAACTAATGAGCACTTCTTTTGGTGCTGTTCTTCATACGCTCCCATAGACTGCACTGCTTTTCAAAATTCCCATTTGAGGAACAACTTACGACCTTGAGAATACCGTATATATTGGTATCATTAAAAAAACAGATTTTAGGACAGAGAACCTACGTCAGGGAGGGGATGTCACAAGCGGCCAATTAAGCCTGAGTGTGGGAAAAAACCTTGTTGCTATTACGTCCCAGAAATTATGAAAGCGATTATATCAAAAATGATTGGAACGATTGGGTTTATAAACAACACTGCGCATTTCAATCACAGATCACATAATTGACTTTTTTGTCTCGCTGATTATTGATAATCGCGATTATCATTAGTCTTTGTCACAATTGAATGAACGTCGAACCTTACGACAGTAAATATATACAAACAGGGACAAATTAAAGTCTTAAAATTAAACAAACATTGACGTAAACATTATTAATTATTAAGATCATCGAACTGTGAGACAAGTTTAAATACCTTTGATATTTTTGTTAAAATTTTAAAAATGATTAACGTACGAGCTTTGGTCATTATCAGCCTCAACACTTGTCGAACACCAGAAATAATTGCTAATATTCTCAATAGTTGTTTTCTTCTTTAAGCTAATTCTCACTTCATTTCGTCAGTATGTCTGAAGTCTTAGAATACCTGGAGCATGCCAAAGAATCTTCTGTAGCGGAAAAACATAATCAGTGCAGAGTAAAATCTTGTACTAGAGGAGTGCCATTTGTTCCAAAATAATTTCACCAGTTTTAGAAAAACGACTTTACACGAACACCTAAATATATCAATCGAATTAAGTCGAAAAGACAGTCTCATTAACTTCAAGAGCTTTGAGCTAGGTTCTCAGTTTAAAGGATACCCCAGCGATCTGTGTTGGAGGCTTACTGCTGAGTCATTATATTCTTAATCTACAACTTAAATTTGAAGCTTTACTTTATTTATGTTTTTCAGTTTCATTCTACGGTTGGTACATCTACGGAACTGATTTAATCGCCAACTGCTTGAAAGTTTAATACACATCTGGAACAAAAAGAATTGCCATCAAACATACTTAAGGTTTGACTAGCGACCCTTAATCTCATTTCCAGTTGCTTAATCTGGGGTTCGATATTGCACCAGGCCCAAATGATTTAATTTCATGCCAAATCCACGTAAATCCATAACACACAAACAAGCAAATTCCAATGTATAAAATTATCGCAATTTTGTGTTCAACCTTCGCGATGTTATTTATGCAAATTATTTTAAATTTTATTTTGATAAATTCACATGTGCGGGGCAATCAGTGCTGTAAACAATATGGAACACGGGGATACCTGTATATGACCTTGCTGATAACAACATTGCGCGAAGCACAAGCTAAATTCATTGTCTTCTTGCCAAGTTTTCTGCGTGTGAGCACTTATTTATTCTTGTGTAATTAATTTGACTCGTCCCACCTCTTTTGCCATATAGTAAATACAAAATATTATTTTTACATAAATCGTTGATGATGATGACGAGGATGGTTGTTTGGGATTCACAATGTACAATATATACATGTGAAATCACATTCGCTTGTATACTATTTTCAGTGATGATGTTATAAATTTGTTAGCTTGATGATTTGAATATAAACAAAATAACAATACAACGGTATCATCGCGTATTAATTTTAAAATAATCGCGGGTACACGATGTGTAATTATACTAAATTTTCATCCGTGACTTCCCAAAAAAAAAAAAATTAAACAAATTCGCAAAGTGATAAATGAGTAATTTCCGAATATTATGTGTGTACTGAGGGTGACGTCATTAACCATATTTGAAATAATATCGCGAACACAGTGGGACAACCAACCTAAATGATAAATTTTGTGGTGAACCAATTTTATTTTTATTTACATAAAATATTTTGGCTGGTGACTAAATTATACGATGTCGACTATTTACATAACCTTTCAAGGAAACATAAAATATTTCATAACTTCCTATATATTTTTGCCAGTATCGAGATCTTGAACTTACGACACATTCACACATTATGTAATTCAGATTTATATATCGTAACGTGTCACAATAAATTATTATGGCGTAAATTCCAAACAGATAAGAGACGCCAATAAAATTCCACACTTTATTGTCTTGAAAAAGCAAAAGCAAATTATTTTTCGTTCAGCTTAGGTTGATGCAACAAATCAAGATGCGATTCGTCTAAAAAATTTTATTAAATTAAAACAGTAAGCACTTTCTAATTTTGTTATTTTGGTTTCGTTGTTTGTTTATTTCTAATTAAAATTAAATATAAATTATATCTTATGTCTTATAGCTATGAAGAAAGTGTAAGTTTTATTGTTTCAATTATAAGTTTATAGTAAATACAAGACATAAAATTCAGTGAGCTAGAAATACATTGTGCTAAGGATTTAATTACAGCATTTCTCATTTTGTGTTGCTAAGCACAAAATCTTAATGTTCGTATATAGAACTTCAATTGCTTGGAAAGTATAATCACTAAATCTTATTGTTCATATGTGTTCTGAGGATGAGACATTAACACATACGATTGTAATGATTATACACATTTACGTTTTTAGCGAATTTTTGGAATGGGATAGGTGCAGAGAATATTGACCTCTTGAATGATACGACCGTACTTAGTAATGATCTAGTCTCCTTGGAAGTTCACAGATAAGATAGCGTACAAGATGTTTGTTTCGCAGAACGAGGAAGGTTCGGTTAGGTTAGGTTGAGTGGCTGCTACAGCACACTTAGACCGATGACGGTCCGTTGTGATACCACGTGATCTTACTTTCGAATTACCCTTATGAGAACCAGTTTGAGCTACTTACGTAGCGTGATAATTATCGCACCTTACAATTTTCGAGGTCAGAGAGGCAGTCCATAAAGAATTTACCCAAATATTCATGTCTTTTGTGTGCCCAAGCCGGACATGAGCATAGGAGGTGGAGTACCGTCTCTTCCTTCTCCTCGTACATACAGCTTTTGCAATAGTCATTAGCTTCTAGACCTAGCGTTGTCGCATGTTCTCGAAATAGGCAGTGCCCTCACGATCGTTTTTAGTTCACGTCTTCGTAGAGAGATCAGTATCTTTGAGCGTTTTAATTCCAGATTTGGCCAAACTAGCCTTGCTACACTACATGAGAGGGTGTTCATCCACCTTTCATTCACTGATGCTACTGTCTCCTTTTTAAGTACAGTCTTGAGTGCCTTAATGGGCGTCCCCAACTTTTCCCTTTCTGGTAGCAGTTGGAGAGTTGTATCATGCCTCGCTAGTTCGTCAACCCTGCAGTTCTCCATGACGTCCGAGTGATCGGAGACCCAGACTATCTAAATGTTGAGATGCTCACTCATCTCATTCAGAAACGGGAGGCAACCTAACGTCACTCTAGACGTCAGAGAAACAAAGTCCAGCGACTTGATTGCAGCCTAACTGGACCCATAAATTGCGATATTAATCGAGGAAACTATATTATGTCTCAACCAGTGATCAGGGAGATCTACTTCCAATTTATCACAGACGATTCCAGCTCCAACTTTACCGTGTAGCTTGGAGCCATCCGTAAAGAACTACAATGACTCCGTTTCCACAACGGACCCGCTCAACCAAGAATCCCTTGAAAGGCAGGGACTCCGGAACCTTTTCTCAAAGCACAAAGTCAGTATAACCTAGTCTAGATTCACCAGTTTCTTCCTTAGCGATCTAATTGTCGTCGAGTATCGCCGATCTTTGCATTTTCTCGATCCCGTTTTTGAAAGTACCTTTATCAAGAGCTAGCCACCACACGCTCACCCCGTACATAAGTGCTGGTCTTACTACGGAAGTGAATAGCCAGTTTACGAGCTCAGGTCCTATCTTTTTTCAATGGCATATCTGCACGAGTACATGGCTATATTTATTTGCCTTGGTTCCTTTTTCCAAAATGTTGGCTTTCAAATCTTACCTTGTTAATAAAAGCTAGTCTCCTGCCATTTAAGAGAGGTGGATCTACTACCGGAATTTTGTATTTTCCTAGTAAATAGAACCAATTCAGTTTTGGACGAGCTAATTGCCAGTCAATTTCTGAATGCCCACCTCATAATGATTAGGAGGACATTTTGGATTAACTCCTTCACCGTGCTTAAATATTTACCAAAGAGAACTATCGCTACGTCATCTGCATAAGCAATCACTCCGATTCTCTCTCTCTCTCTGTCCAGCTGTAACAGCAACCCATTGATTGCTATGTTCCAGGGAAGAGGAGACCAGGGCCCCTATTTCTGAATACGAATTCGTACAATAATTGTACGAATACGTGTAATTGGAATTTTTGAATACGAAAACGTATAATTTCTAAAACGAATTCGAGTGCTACGATACGATGAAAAATTTCCCTTATTGTGGAATACGAATTCGTACAGTTTTTATACGATCATGACCGACTATATGTTCGTTGTGTATTTAGTTATCGAAAGGAAGCAAAATAAAAATTATTAAATTGAAATATATAAGTAATATATTATTAATAGGATTAATATGAATTATTTTGTGATATCATTTCGAACGGCCATATAAAATGATAAATAGGAACGCAATGTAAGGCAAGAATGGGTATATACTCTCATCAATGCTGTTCCTGATCTTAATGGATAATGTAATGAGTTTCAATTGCCATCACGTCTCCTAGTGGCATACAATGGAGATTACAGGTAAATTCAATGATCTGGGATATGCATATGACATATATGCCTGCTCAGTAAACACTAAACATGCAGCAAAAAATACCACAACTTTCAGATTTACCTACGTTTCAAGATAAGCACCAGAAAAACAAAGACGGTGAGACTCAACACAAATATAACCACACCAATGCACATCAACAATGTACAAATTGATGTAAATAAATTTGACTATACCTACAAAGATAGAAAGTTAACTACAGCTCGATGAATGCTGAAATGTTTCTGGCCTAACAGCCTTACTAATATTGAACTGAATAGAAAAACAAATCAGAAAGATATAGAAACCAAAATAAAGAGGTGAAAGTGAAAATGTATTGACCATACATTGAGGAAATCACCAAGTGATATAAGGAGGATATCATGGGACTGGAACTCACAAGGAAAAATGAAAGTAAGAGTACCAGCGATGGCATGGAAGAGAACAATGTTATAGTATAAGCTAAACAACTTAGTAAATCATGATGTACTTTCCCTTTAGTGTAGGATGACCCTGCCTATATATATAGTAGACACTTTATGCAACTAAAATAGAAGATACAAAATAAAATGGAGGCATTTCCATCAATTAATGAAATTTGTAAATGTTTTTGTACTATGGTTTTTTTCAATTGGCATACCAATATAAAATTATTATTATAATTATTAAGGCAAAAATAACAACGGCTGAACAATACGAGCTATTGGTTGTATTCATTCCGCTTTAGTTAGAGGTTATAACGCAACGGTGGACGCCCGAGTATCATCAACATCATTATGGGCTGAAATAACCAGTCGGTTAAATACAAACGGACCGCCAGTTAGAAATTCAGCCCTTTGGAAGAAAGTATAGACGGTCTGGTTTCAAATTCCATATTAAAAAATGACTTAAATGGAATAAAATTTTATTTATAATATAAAATATTATTATTATATTAAAATATATTATTATTATTAATATAAAAACGTAGAAAAACATCCCACCGTGATTGATTTATTTACCGAAACTAAATGTCAAAAAGTGACATTAATCACAAATACACTCCGTTATTTTAAAGGAAATTTCAAAAAAATAAATTTCCCTATCACTACACTGCAAAAATTAAAAACTATTGTACGTTCGTATACAGAAATACCATTTCATTTTCGTATCGAATTGAATTTTCGTATCGAATGAACATTCGTATCGTATACAGAAATAGGGCCCCAGGGCATCTCCCTGCGGAGTTCCTTAGCCACCCGCCTTCAGATGGTGGATTCCTTTCGAGCACAAGTAGGCTCTTCTATGAACTAAACCTCATTGGCATATTTGGCCTATTCTCCTATAGAATGCTTACCGATAATATAATGTCCATGTTTGTTTTGAGCCCAAGAAGACTGTTCTATGCATTTTCTTCAAGAGATAATAATGGGCTATTGTACCAAAAGCTGCCCACCAGAATCCGAATACATTAAATATAGGTCTCATAACAGAGATGTGAAGCAGTCCTCCTCCGTTGAGAGTAGAAAGTACAAAAAAAGTGGGTCTACTCTAGGTCCACAAATATGTAGGCCCAATTGGCAAGAATGTCAAGAGAACTAAGCATAAAATCAGAAAGGGATATTTACTAGACATCGATATCAATGTCGCTTGACCGTAGTTGGGAGTCGTTGAGCTACAAAAAAGATCGCAAAGATAGAAACAAAGAAAGACAGGATTAATTTAATATTCATACCTGAGTGACTCATCCAAACCCAGTGCAGCGATTTATCGATAGAACTTACAAGAAAATGCTAAGAACTTACAAGAAAATGCTAATCAGTTTCCGAGATTTTCTGTATTATATGCATGATAAGATGTTGACAATTTACAAGCTCAATACTTATGAAAATAAAATAAACATTTCAATCATAACTAAGTAAGTATAAGTACTCGTACTTTGAAAACAAAAACAACTTTAATATTTCACAATCGATGAGTCTAACAAATACTTTTGTGTTTTGTGTAAACAGATAAAAACATTCAGAAAGGATTTAATGAAGTAGAGCATTGAACGAACCCATAAACAAAGAATCAAATTAAGATTGCGTGGTAGAAAACGATGACGTCGATTATCAAGAATTAGTATAAGATAAGAAGTCCTAGAAATTCATACTTCGAAAAGCGTTCAAAAGGTATACGTATAGTCGTGTTAATACCTAAGTGTTTAAATGTTTTATTTGAATTGTTACTTTGTCACAGGACAGTAAGTTTCAACAAATTCTTATCATTTTCGTATCAACCAAAAATATGTCTTATCAACCAATATTATTTGAACTAGTCATCGATTAAACGTATATTTCACAGAACGAACGGTCGGCGTACTTTCAAGTTGTCCCGAGAACTACAAACGGAAATGTTTTTATAGAGCACCGGATATATATAAAATGAAATCCAAACCATATACAGACATATAGATATTGATATGAGGGGCCCTCCAATGAATTTATGTAAATCATAATCGATTTCTGTCAACTGTGAGTAAATATGTAGCCCACGAAGGTCGTTTGTATACTTATATACGGTCGTGCGCGTTTTAAAATTTCTAATCAATGTCAAGTGTTTTTCTTGCTGTGTTACTGTAATCATATGATTAATATTCGTCATAAATCACAACGGCGTGCCTTAGTTCGAAAGTTATAGCTTTTATAAAGAAAAACTCGTCTCAAACTCGTTTCAAACAAATTATTATAAGATACGAGAGAGAGTCTTTATTTAAAAGAAGAAACTTTCAACCTATAACAAACAATATATACATACTTTTTATTTCTTGGCATTGATCTCATTTTCAATGTATGGATTATTTAATAATATGTGTGTATACGTGTAGTATTATCGCGTAATAGTTCGCGGAATTTCTTAAGAACTATAAACATAAAGAAAACCGAAAACTACATTATATATTATGACGTCGACGAAGGTAGATATAAGTAAGCAATATATTATTGTGTGTGGCATTACCGTACTACAGTGGATTAATAACCTGCATTACAAAGGTCATCTGCGTGTCTTACTTACTAAATTGCAATCAATCACGTTTTTCTATCTTATATACTTAGTATCTGTAATAGTAATTATGCCATAAACTGGATTTGAATTGCATTTAATTATCGCTAAACTACTTAGCTTACAGATTTCGAATCGACTCGTATGTGTGTAATTAACTTGGAAACAAAACCAAATCTCGATTACAAAATCGAAACTTGTTTGATTAGCAATTTGTTATAAGTGAATTAATGAGGAGACCTTATAATTTATTTGCTTATATGATCGTATACTGGTTATGCTTTAGATCGAGCATGGGAGAAGGTCGTATTGTGACATATCATCATATGGTTTAGTGACTTACAAAGTATGTATGTACAGATAGATTTGGTTTAGCAGCCTCAACTAATTTGATATTCCAGACCACGATCGAGCAAAGTTTTTATGAATTAAGATCATACTCAAATTAGCATATAAGTATGTTTAACTGTTTAAATTTATGACCGTTGTTGATCTAGTGTGTGATTTGCTTCATAGATCGCGATCGTAGCTAGTTGTTTATTGTTAATTGTTACTTTCAAGATCATTTATTGTTTTTAATTCATGATCGTTTTCAGGCGAGCAAGGTGATCGTTAGTCTCGTGATTCTACGATCACGTGTAATATCATAATAAAATGTTATCGTATCACTCAAAGTTGTTAATCGATCAAATATGACAGTTTTCTAGATATCAAACGTAATATATAATACTAACCTTTGACTATGCACCTGAAATGATCCCCCGTCCAGCAGACGAATTTTAGCAAATAATACTCCATTAACAAATGGCACTTCTAGTAATTCTTCTAAATTTAAATCAACAGTAAATTTATATTTTTTCTTTTTCATTATAAAGGCCATTACTTGGACATTTGGCCCTAAAATAGTCATTCAATAACACAAAAAATTATTAAATTATTAAAAAACAAAACGAAATCACTTGGTATTGAAACACCTTTAGACACCTTAAAATTATATATATATATTTATAAGCTCACATATATAAAAGCACAACTTTTAGCTTTTTGAACACTTTAAATTTTAAATATATAAAATCACACACACACCCACTTTTCCTAATAATTTTCCAGCGAAACAAAAAATTAAATTATTATTCGTTAAATTCTGAGCTAAAACTATAAATTCACTTTGCGTATAGAACGAATAACAACAAAAATTATTGTGATTCAATCAAAAATTTACAATTTCGCGATTAATTTTTCGCGTTTGAAATAAAACTGAAATATAAAATATTATTTTGTACAACACAACACAAAAAAAAACCGACACGAACTTTGTATAAGTATAAAATCTAATCGGTTTCTTCCAAGACACAATACATAGACATACACAAAACGTAAATACTTAATTGTAACGTAAACTATGTAATATACTGAATGTGAATGTGTCCGCCACTGTGTAATTGTGTATAGAAATCGCGTAATCGCACAAAAATACACACGCGGATGGGAAACGACGACGATGGATGGTTTGAAACCACCAAAGCAGAACGCATTCGGTCGCCTCAAAAAACAAAACTTAATTACTGCTGCTGCTGCTTCTCATCTATATTGGATAGCCTTCAAATATTGAATACATTTCGCCACAATACAGAGAAATGACATCACGCATCACTTGAAATTGACCAAAAAAAAAAAATTCCTGAGAGTTTATTTCAATTAAAGCGCTACAAATTCGCCACATATTTTATTGTATTTTTGCAATCGCGATTTTATTATTAGTATGTACATAGGGGAGTTATATATCTCAAAAGATAAGATAACAAAATATATACAAAATGATTAAATCGGCAGTGAAAACTCAAAATTGTTAGACGTCCGACATGCTGCATGCATATGTGTACGCGAAATTGGATAGCATCCAAAATTTAGATTACGTAACACGATTTATGCTACGTACATACATACATGAAAACCACTTAACAACGACGTACATATAGGCAGTGATGTCAGATATATAAATAAACGATATTATGACCCCGATACACCGGCACATTCCGTGTTTTCGTATCGATTCATCTGTCGCATCAAAACGACACAAAACAAAGTCACAAGATTGGTACCTATTGTTGTTTTTGTTTTAAAACTCTTCTTATTTATGTTATTTATAAATTAACCTCGAATTTATAATTAAGAATTTGTTGGTTTTATACTTTTAAAGTGAAAATAACTCTATAAAATTTATGATGTCGTGTATAAATTGCGGAGTGATTGATTACCTATCGAAAAATTTCTATATAACATGTAATTAGCTAAATATAGTTTTGAATTTGTAGCAATTAAGGTTTTATAGCTTCAATAAAGGTCCTAACTCAGGCTCGATCAGTTCACTGAGACATTCGTTCCCGAACGAACACTAACAGCGCAAGGGGCACAGCGAATATTAAGTAAGGCCAGGTACGTCTATCATTGGCTAACATGAACTAAGATTTGTGCTGATTTATTGTTCCATTGAAAATTTAGACTAAGTAACTTGATTGATCTCTTCAGTTCCCATAAAATGTGCGCCAACCCAGTTCTTTCGATATTTATTACTGTTAGAATGATTGTTACTCTAAAGAAAGCGACTACGAGTGCTGTACAGCTAAAGATAAAGCGAAAGTAACCCACCCACCACCTTGAGCGCTGAATTTGCCATAATATATAGCTCTTATAATGTCCAGACACGCAATGGTTTCCCACCAACCCCTCATAGTTCTAAGTCAACAGACATATCATGGGTATAATCTTTTCAGTATATTAAGTTATCATTTAGTTGGACTAGCAGTGACACCCCTTCCGGAGGGCTACATGCATGAGCTATACAACTGAAAGCAGACAACCATAAAGACCTCACTTAGGCTAAATTTCTCAGTACGACACATAGCCACATTTGCTTTGTAACCCGCATCTATTTCCAATCAAATATCACTGATATTTGTCTTTTTTCAATTGGCCCATTGTAACATGTCTTTCGACGTGGGGCTATAGGTCTTATTTACGTAGAACCATCTGCAATTGCATAGCTACAAGCTAGCTTTAAGTTTAAAATATTGAGCAAAAATTTGTTGTTTTATTGGGTTTCTGAACAATGCTGTGGTTGAATAAGCAGAGTAATTCAACAGCATTCAATCTAGGATCTGTGGCGCAGAACCGCAACCAAACTACAGAAATCAATGGGACGAAGGAACAAATTGAAACATTTATGTGAACAAAAGTACATATTATTATATCGCGTAAGTTATAAGAGTCTCTAATTATAACAGGATTAGATTTCAGCTTACAGAAATTTGTTTAACTCCTCGAAGCACCATTAATCCATAGCTTAAAGGCAGTTAACGGACCAAATTACACCTCATCTGAGATCACTCGAATCATTTATAAGTATTGGTGCACATTGTGGTCAGCTCAACCCAACACTAGCTTTTACAACCGCTTATTACGTCATCCGAAATATGTTAAGTTATTGGTCAACGGTGAGAACTGAGCCGAAGGCAGCAGTACGATTTCTTACTCATTAAGCTATAGACCATTATTTAATACACAACGCCACAATTGATTTTACACATCTAATGTACAATTCCTAATGAATTGGTTAAGATTATAGGAATGGTCCAAATGGCGCAGTGGATAAAGCAGCGGCAATTTGAGGGGCAGGATGCAAAAGTATTTTTTCACCATCTGATAACGATCGGTGATGGAAATGTACAAATGGTTCTACGTAAATCGGATCTATAGCCGCCATATTGGTATTAGGAGAGCCTTATATTACTTCAATCAAACATATTTTGTTGAGATTGGGAGGGTCGCATTGAGAACGATTATACTAAATAGAAAAGAGTAATGCGGTTACCAGTGGATTAACAAGTTCGAAACTGTCGGTCCAACTCGCCAGGATGCAATGAGCACTTTACATATACTCTGAAAGGATTTTACGATGTTTTCTACTAACTGAACTTGAGATAGTTGAATCAATATTTAATGCTGAGATGATCTACACCTAGTCACTTATCTAGGTGTGACGTAACTCTAACTACCTTTAATAACACACGATATTATTGAAATAGGCACATCCTAGATCCCCGAACACGTAAGTAAATAAGAACACACTAACCCAACCGAAAATATATTGATATCAGAATATTTTTGCTGTGGAAAATGATCAATATTTAATCTCTTGCTGTTGACGTCAGGACAATTTTGTACTGACGTCAAAATGTATTTATTAATTCGCCCAATTATCTAAGCGAGTATTTTGATTATTTAAGAGTTTACTGTTAAGTACATTAGCAAAAGATTGAGGGATAGGCCAACAAAGTTCCAGACGGTTCTAGTTTCTACATATTTGTTCCCTATTTTGTTATAACCACAACATATAAAATTACTTATGCTTGTCTCAATCTTGATACCAGAATATAGTAATTGTTATTCAGAAATAACCAATTGCATCCCGATTGGAATACCACTGGGTATCCTGACATATAGACGTAAATCATTCAATAATGTCTGTATCAGACGAATAATCCTACTTCCATATTTGATAATGCCGTGATTATGCAAATATTTCGAAAAAAATACAACATTACATAAGCCCCAGATTTAATTTCACGATAAATTTTCTAATTAAATTTTATCAGAGAACAACGAAATAAACAAAAATTGATTATTCCCAAATCTAGTACAATTTTCCACCACTGTATACAATGACAGATTTTAACTCAAGTATACATCGGTAATGCAGTTTCTGTTTATGTCAAATTTGTATAAAAAACACATAAATGACAATTTATGTTTAACAGGTCGTTGAACTACTTAGATAATCAATTAAATACTAACAAATTGATTCGAAAATAATTAAATTTATTGATTTTGATTGTATATATTAAATAAAATGCACAAAATAATAACATAATGAAAGTCGATAAGGTAGCCAGATTAATATCAGACTGACACAAAACAAATGGCCTTGAATTGTTTTCGTCGCGATATTCACAGAAATATTTGATCAAATCACAAAAACTATTACGCAAAATGAACGAGTTTAGGGCTACGAATTAATGTATTTACCTTAATAGCACTATAGATAAAATCACAGAAACTAAAAATTAGGTTTTTTCATTTTCAACTCGTCACATACACCTCACAAAACACTCGATGCCACACAATGAACTATTTTAAGTAGTGTATCTTACTGTAAATGTACCCGGGATTTTTTATCAAAACTTTTAATTTAGATAATTGAAGAGATTTTGGTACATACACAACTAACACAAAAACTATAAAATATACTAGAAAATCGCGTTCATAGCACGACCGCCATCTTTGCTTATTGACTGTACGCAATTGACAGCAGCGAAAACAAGTTGTCTCTGTCTGTCTGTCGTTTTCTTGTATTTAATGATTTTGGGGTTGTCTGATGTGTGGTTGTGGAATAAATGGTTGGTAGATTCTCGTACCTATTTATTGTAAAATTCATAGTTTGTTCGTTAAATTATAATTCAGTACCATGTGGTTTTGTATTTTAATTTCACAATTATTTACAATTCGAATAATGAACCGACCAAATGGCGCAGTTGTTAATGTTGGAGATACCGGTTTCAAATCCCGGTAGAGGCAGGATGTAAAAGGAATATTTCACCATTTGATTACGATCGGTGTTGTGAATGAACACCTCTATGACCTTCTGTAAGTATTTTACGCTGGCATGAAGCTATGCAACGTGCAGATAGTTCTACGTAAATCGAACTTATAACCGTATGTTTTCGATTTGGCTGTGATGGGGTAAAGAAGAACGTAAATAAGCTAACCGCGAAACAGTTTGGTTCAAGTGCCTTGAGCCTCAAACCCAGCTTGCAAACATAGAAACAAACAAAATTGAACAAACTACGTGAAGAAGCTGTGGAAGAGTGAAAAGTGCTTGGGTCATATAACAGATTGTCGAGATGGGAATATTAAAATTTAATCGATTTCATTTGTCATCAATTCGATTTTTGTTGTGAAAAACAATTGCTCCGGTTAGAGATGCAATATTATTTCATTCATATGGCTGCCACGGCTCGCCTCAAACCCCATTCGATCGGACCAGTTTTCTAGCACATTTTCGAGTGTATGGGCTCGTATCTCGGCGATAGTATCACGAATGTTGGCCTTCAAATGCTCATTTGTCTCTGGTTTGTCGGCATAACAGTTGTTTTTAACATCACCCCACAGAAAATAGTCCAATGGTGTTAAATAGCAGTTTCTTGACGGTCAATTGACATCTACCATTTCGGCTAATTAAACGGCTATCAAATTTTGGCGCAATAAACCGATTGTGGCATGAGATATGTGGAAAGTTGCCCCACTTTAGCCAGTTGCCTTGCATATATCCTCTTTCCAATCCAGATAAGATTATAATATATAGTTCTAGAACGATCTTACTGGTTAATAGACCTGCTTTGGTCAGTTCTTAGACATGTTTGGTTTAACATATATTAATTCGGAATTTAGCCATCTGGTTAATTAACCTCATAGCAGATTGAAAAGAGCAACATGTGTTAATTATAGAATTCATTCTGATTCTAGTTGAATGAAATATGGAAACCATACTCGTGCATAAAATTGATTTCATTGTAATAAATATTTAAATTTTACTACTGCCGATGTTTCTGCCATAATCATTGGTACGTGTGTGTTAATAGATTTTCCATTCTTGTATGTCCATTTGTTATTGTAGCAATAATGTTATATTTTCATGTTGTAAAATTAAATAACAAAATAAAATGTTGTGTTGGGTTTGTATTCATTCAATTATGCAATTGCATGAAAATGAAATAATTATTTTATGCGACATATATGACGGTAATATACCTCCTCTACTCTATTATTGTGTGTCTGTATATACATCATGGAAAATGGGAAAATTTAATGTTCTAATATTTTTTTTGGTGTTTCCCTATATACTGCTAGTTTTTTATGATTTTCCGTTATTGTTGTATGTTGTTGTATTCGTGGGAAATAACAATAAAAAATTCATGGAATGTTTCTATTTCCTCGCGACAATGATGATATCAAAGTATACCCATCCTGCTGTTGTTGCGTATACAACAATCTAATCGACTTTTTAAAACAATATATATAAATACAATAAAAGCTTTACATATTATAAGAAACCAATAAAATAGAAAAATATCCAATTCCTCACGTTCAAATCAAATTATTTAAAGAAATAAAAAAGTTTGTAAAAAGCTCCAATAATGATATAACAACCATAGGATGTGGCGTCTGCACTTCTTCTTCGCGGATCTCGAATACTCATACTCATATATACATAGTCAAACCTAAGTGTTTAGAAAAATAAGCAAAATATAATAATAAAAGAAAGCATTTCCCATTCCGCTATATGGCAATGACACTCATTCCTCTCGCGCGCATTGTACTATTATGTGTTCGGCGGTGGAAATGTAAAATTACTCAGAAAGAAAAATATAAATCAATTTTCAATTGCTTTTCTTCTTCTCCATCTTTGCCATCGTCGATTTTCAATAATATGAGAAAAATATTATAATGTGCGATTTTTTTCACCCGCATCCCCACACTGTTGATGTATTCGAATGACGATGATTACGTTAAATATTATAAACGGGTATATTATTTATCAAGGGAATATTATTGCGGCTTTCTGTCGATTTCCTGTTGATGATAGGTAATTTAATGTCAATACACCTTTTATTATTGTATCAATGTTATTAGTTGTCTGATCAAAATACAATGTCAACAACAGATGGTATATATGTAGATGGAACGATGTTCGAGATTCACTTAAGGTGTATCCAAGATTAACACCCTTAAAAATCACATAAAAAGTACATCCATTTATAAGTTATGATATATACCAGTTATTTCCATATATAGCTAGATATATAAATGCTTTAATGGGTACGAGAAGAAAATTCGATCTGAAAACTTTCCCGAGCATAAAATAAAAATCACGTATACACCAAAAATCGAATGCGATTACGATAAAATGAAAATATGTGTTTGATTGTTTATAAACTTTTTATGAAGTCGAACGGTTTTCACTCTACCCTGGTTATACTGTACTCATTCTATTCGTCCGACTTTTAAAGGAAAATTCATATTTTATTACCAACAACAACAGCAAAAACATCCAAAACACGAAACAGATAAGTAAAGTTCAATTGTCTAGTTTCGGAAAATTTTTATTTATATACATCCAAATTATTTAGGTGTAAATGAATTTGTTGTATACATTTAAATGATATATTTGTCTCATTTACAAACTTCTCCGCCTAATTTTTCCACTTAATTCCCCGAAAAAAATACGATTTTGTCATATGACATGCCACATGACATTTTCTTGTCGATTTAGTGTTATTAGTATTTTTAAAGGCGAGCTTTAAACAAATTGTACAATATACGATCAAAATATGGACATGCAACACGAGAATAGAAGCTTAAAGCACAGAAAAATGAATCTTTATATAGATATGGGAGGTAAATGTGGTGTAATAAATTTTCCCGAAGATACAAAAAAATAAAAACACTATGTGAAAACAGGTGATAATACAAAATACATGGAAATCTATATGTAACGGGCGAATAAAGAAAAATGAGATAATCTATATTGAATGAGGTATGTATATGTACACTACTAAACCGCACATATACAAATAATTTTCCAATTGAAATGATGTATATCGATATAAAATAGAAGATAATAATTTTCTTCCGGTAGTTTAGCTCTTGTTGCTACTGTTTATATTGTTATGCTTGTGGGAAATGATTAATATTTTTTTCTTCGATTTTTCATTTACGAGAATACTATATGCGGTTAGATACGATATGAAAAATGTTTATCGATTTGGTTTATGAGAAGATGAAAATTGTGCCATAAAATTATGAAAAATGACTTAAACATAAAACCAAACTCTTTAGACAATTCAGTATATATATCTAGTCTCGTGTATACGACATAAACCACTCGTCTACGATTGACTATCAAATTTATTTATTTTGTTAAATTATATGGAAACGCACATACAGCAACAAAATATAAAAGCTCTCCGGAAATTTTCACTAACACAGTTGATTGAATTGATCAATTATATATAGATATAGACTGGGATGGGATATAAACGTTTCATAGCCGGAAACGTTTTGGAAAATTATCGGAAATTCGGTTAATAAAAAACCAAATACCTATTTATACTCTATACGCATATACAAGTTCGATATAATCGTAATAATAACAATAACTTTAATAGACGTAGGCAAAAAAAAAAGCTTTCCCCATTTCCACTAATTCGTACTCTGGTACTCATTACGTATAACGAATTAATGACCAAAAAAAAAACTCTTAAGCATAAAACGTAATGTAAATTATTCTTGTGCACGTTTACAAATCGATATAAGTTTTCCTCCCGCTGCCGCCCGATATTTTATTACAGTATTCAGGGCACCAAAAACACATCTACAAATTTATGTTAAATGTTAATTATGGTCGTTGGAAAATGAAAAGTCATTAATTTAATTGGAAATCTGAAATAGTTTTAATTGATTTTTCCGTTCGTTTGTTGAATGTCTTGAACGGTCGACACAGGTTGGGTGCTAATCGATTGTATTGATTTAGTAATGATTTATCACTTAGGTATTGCACTCAAAGCTTTTGAGTACACAAGATTATCTCTCCTAATTGAATCATATTGTATGGAGCAGAAAAGCTTTACGAACACTATACAATCTATATTAAGCTTTTTATGTAGTTTAAATAATTTTCACAAAATCGATATAACGATTTTTTGTTGTTAGGGTTGGTTGGTTTACTGTGAACTTTAAATTACAACAACGCAACAACACCGCACCACAAAAACAACAATAAAACGGGTATAAAAACTTTGTTTTGTTTTTGTTGCTGTTCTCGAAACAAAAGTTTTTATTTCGTTAAAATTTTTCAGTTCAGTGGATTAAAACCAAATGAAAATGAAAAACACTTTGATTGAAAATGTAAAAAAAATCATTTGATTTGGAATCAGTGTGGACGGTGGCAATCATTGTGTTCGACTATTGATTTAAGATTAAATAGTATAAAAAAAAAGAAAATGAAAAATCGGAAAAATTTTCCCATTTTAAATGATTTATGTTATTTTTCTTCTTAGCTTTTCCGTTCTATTATATATGTAGAGCTTTTACTTTATGTAATGCAATTTCTTTGATTGCATACTATTTTATTTGATTTTAATACAAGATAAAAGTTCGTTCTTATATTTACTTTTGATTAATTAAATTATAGAAAACCACAAAATAAAGTTTTTCCGGAAAATATTTATTTTTCATGCATTTCCATTCGATATACAAGTTTATTTCTCAATAGTTTTGTTGTTGTTGCTATTTTACTCGTTTCGATGGAATTTTATTTATTTCGGGTTTGTTTTTATTACGAAATTGCCAAATGATGCGAATAAAATGGAGAGTTTGGGTTGGAAAAACCTAATTTTGTGCTGAAGTTTATTTATATAAAAATTGGGTACCAATTTTTTTTTCTATTGTTTTGCTTCGGAAACGGTCAATTGGGAATTGAAAGTGTTCTACCTGTCGTGTGTGTGTGTTCATTTTATGCGGTGAAATCGATAACTTAATTAAAGATATGGCTCAGTTTTATGATACGATCGAAACTGTTAGTTAAGTAAATAGACGTGTTCTTTATAGTTTTTGAAAATTATTGAGGTACAATGTGTTTGCACAGTATATGAGAAGAATATTTTATTAACCTTTAGTAGTAAGAAATTATCGACATTAACGATCGAGTCGCAAAGGTGAAGCTTTTCTGTCCACTTAAGTTCCACCAGTTTCTCGTATGCATCTTGACTGGAAGATAATTTCATTCATATAATCGCAAGTAGGTTTCCGGCTTCTACAAATTTCACTACTACTCACTAACCTGGATCGTCAACCTGAGCTTTTTTGGACATTTTGCTCAATTTGCCTTTTCGTCTCACAAGGACTTTCTAATGTCTCTACGAGTATTTAATCCACTACCAGAAACCATTTAATATTCCTATTCCCTCCTTTTTCTTAATGTTACATTTTCACTGACTGTCGTTGCCGGTTGAATCTCCTTATTATATCGACCAATGAATTGTCCTCATAATTCTCACTGTCAACATCATTTCTCCTCTTATCGTCAAGATTATTTCATTTCTGGTCCATTTATTTGATGCCTTGCTTTTGCAAAGACTGCTTGTTCGTACTTTGTTTATACCAGTATTCTCTTGAATTGTGATGATCTGGAACCACAGGTTTATGACTAATTCTGGTAGAATTTTCGTTACACTTCTTTCAATGCCACCACTACCACTTCTAATAACTGACTGCAGCACTGAATCATATTTTCAGTATTCAATCTCCACTGAAAAGCACACAGAAAGATGAATGCAACATCGGTATATTAGGGGTCGGTTTAGATGATGTTTTGGAGAGAAATTAATTTTGAAAGTCTTAGGAAAAAGTGATATAATTTATAATATAAACACCATTGCTGTTCACTTGATTGGTTCAAATATAACATCGTCTTTATCTGTAAGTTTATCATGAGTGTCAGTGCGTAAAAAACGGACGATAAGTTGCACCAGATGAAAAGATACATAAAGTTACGATTTTTCCTTAAAATTTATTATTACAAAACTTTAGTGCTTTTTATTATTAACGTCACATTCTTCAAAAACAAAATCTTCTTCTGTATCTTATAAAGCGTTTCTTGAATGACTTTATGATTGGTTTTCATTTTACCTTTCTACAAAAATATTTGTCCCAAGAACACGCTTTTGTTATTGAAGCGCGTCTGTCAAATACTGTGAAGTATTGCACCTCTTTTATCTCTAATGACTATCTCAGTATGCCCTATAATAGGTGGAAGCTTTTGGGCGAACACTTTCTTGACAATCTGTTTTATTTGAAATTAGAAATTGCGAAAACTCTACCTTTAATCACAAGTGATCGATATAGGTGTGTCATAAGACAACAGAGCAAAATAATGTCCGTCGATGATTATGAAAACTTTATGTAAACGTAAGCTTTTACTTGCAAAATGGAAGTATAAGACATGCAATAAAAGTGACATGAAAATCATTCATCAAATCATCTGCAGTAGTCTATAGAGCTTTATTGTGCTTCGTGTTTTAATCACAATAAACAAACTCCCTCGGTACAAATAATCAGAATCATGACTGTGATTAGATGACGACACACCATAAAATAAAAGCTTTCCTATTTATTTTGTTTTTATTAATTTTCTCATCTATCCAAATCATGAGATTCCGGTGAATGTCTATATATGTAATATGTTTATGTATGCGGCAGAAAAAAAAACTTTTATGTACAGAAATAAATTATATTCGAAGTTTTTTTTGTTGTGCTTTTGTTTCTTACGATAACAAAGTTGTAGAAGGAAAATTGAAATGAAAATCTTTTAAAAACTTTTATTCGTGTTATAGCTAGCTATGCTATATGATGCGTAAATATACGATTTGATTTGTTTAGAATTTTTTTTACCAGATAAGCTTTTGGGGATAAATCAGATATAAAAATCAAAATCAAACAAACTTTTGATTAATATAAACAAAATTAATAAAAATATAAATCCAAACGTAAAATTTAATTATTTCCAATCGGGATCTAAGTCAATTTTTGGCCACCCAGCCCGAACCAACAATGTCGCCGGTCATTTATATTAATCATTATACATGTCATTATATATGATCTTATCCTTGTGCTATTGTCGTCCCCAGAAGATTTCCTATTGTACTCATATATAAAATAATAAAAAGGATTATTTCATTGAAAAATATTATTTTATGCCCTCAAGTATCCTGTTTCCCTTAATATTATGTACTTTGGCGAGATCGATACGACGATACAATGGGAAAATATAATATTTTCATCAGAACAATCAAAACTAAATTAGACTGAAAACAGATTTTCCACTTTAGAATTATTATGTTTTCGTTTACGATAATATACACAAAAGCTCTCAGTGATGAAAGATGATGGTATAATGGTAATGATGATGATGTTGATAACGACGAAGAATACTATGATGATGATGATGATGGGACATAGGGAAAAAGTCTAAATGAAAATTTATCGTTTGTGAATAAAATAAAATATAAAAGCTCAATGAAAAATAATATTTCCTATTTTGTTTCTTCGTTCGACTTGTTATTATTGTGAATTGCCATTAGTAAAAAGGAAAATTATTTTCATTATTTTTTTCGAAAAATTTAAACAATGGATCCGAGTCTCGTATAATGATATATTTGAATTCATTAATATAGTTGAAACTAATATGGACATTTATTTGTTCTACCAAATCAAATGTTATTGTCTAATTATGTGAGCTTTATTAATGTCTAATATTTGCCCAACCAAATGTCTAAAGCTTTCGAATATGTTTCGTATAAGACGATTTTATAAATCACAGTCACGAGCTTTCTTTTATTAAATTACTTTAAGTACGACATGAATAACGAAAAGTTTTATATTTTATTACGGTTGCGTGTGATAACAGTCGAACAAAAGTTCGATAGATAATATACCGCAGGTGATTTTCATGAATGCTAATTAAATAATATTTTTTAATTCTTGGTTCGCCTTTTGTCTTGTGCGAACTAAAATTATTCATAAAACTTTTTGTTCGGTGTGCTTTTCTAATCGATATACATATATATATATAAATATATATATGTATATAAACGGAAGAAAAACTTTATAATTTAATAATGAAATAAAATTTTACACCGTTTAATTTATATAATATCGAATCTAGCATCTATATTATAGACGCTTAACGAGAAAAAAAGTGTCGAAGAATTTTCTAATTTTCATAAAAAAAATGGGGAGGTTTTTATTTAAAATACACGCTCACTCAAAAAGAGTTTTTTTGTGTAAGACAAACTTCAAATGAAAACAAGGAAAAAGTTTTCCCATCCGCAGCACAACATAACCAACAAAAAAAAGTTAAAACAAAAATCCTCCATCAAAATACTTGTTACATAAATTTTCAGGCAAAAAAAAAGTTTTCTTTTTGTTATGCAAAGCTTTCTGTATTATTTACGTATATGTGTATGTGTGTATAGTTGAAAAAGTAGAATTGATATCTTTAAACTTTCATAAGTATATAACCAATTTAAATCACGTTAGTCTAATGCTTATGGTACAATATAGCCGAGGATATAATATTTTTGTTGTTGTTGTTAAGTTTTATGAAGATTTTTACTGTACCTGAGCGCCATGGGAATCGTGAATAACATGATCGATTTAATTCAATTTAGCTGGTATGCAGCTTTATTGTATTCGGGGAATTGTCACGCTCGGTATAAAATATTTAACATCTGTTTTTCATGAGCCTATTATATTATGTTTTGGGTTGTGGCAGAGCTTTCTCAGTTTTATTATGTAGCATAAAGTAGATAAAAATAACTTTATTATTATTATTATTATTATTTTGAAAACTTAATTATATAAGCTATAATATTTTATTTTATATACGTACTACTGTTGGATATTTGTCTGTTTTAATAAAATATTTCGAAGAAATATAAATTTGTTGAAATAAAATTTATTTTGTTTAAGTTAATTAAATAAAAATTATTTTGAAATATTATTTTTAAAATATAATATATACATAAAGCAGTTATATCTTAAGAAGATATATTTTTAATATTATTTCATTATGTTCAATTTCAGCAAGAAGTTTTATAAACACATTCTTAAGCAGTGTTGAAGTAGGTATTTATTTGTATTTAAAGAACTTAAAGCTTTATAACGTTTTGAACTTGAATTAAAGTTAAATTTGTAAGAAAGAACATAAGAGATTTATAAAACAAACTCTTAAATATTATTTCGGAGAGCTTTTGTACCCGATTGAACAATAAACTTAATAACACAACCGATTTTTACAGATAAAAGCTTAAAACTTTAAATTTAAAAATAAATTGAAAGTTTAAAAATAGTTAAAAACTTTAAACTGAAAAAGCTCTTCAATTAAACTTAAATGAATTAAATTACTTTTATATACAAATTCAAATTTTATCCTAGAGTAAAATGTCACCCATCTATAAAAAGCCATTATAAAGCTTTTGAGCTTTATTTTTAACTTAAGAATATTTTTTGTATTCATAAATGGAGCTTTTTATTTAATACTAAAAAGCTTTAAACATAGAATTACAAATTAGTTTTAAATTTAATTTTTCAAAAGTTAAAGCTTTGGGACCTTATAAATGTAGGCAGCTTTGAGAGAGATAATCGAAATTTATAACTTTTATAAAATTTTATGTATATTTAACCAAACGTTGGTAGAAAGCTTTCCAGTTTTGAATTGAATTCGTGATATTCATCCAAACGTGTTTTTGTAGGTAATCAATCTATATTTTGATTTATTGAATTGGAAAGAGAAAAAGCTCAGTTTGCTTTTGTTTAATGTATTAGTGTAATAAAGCTCACTTTTGGTACCAGAGAATGAGCTTTTTGGCTATGTTTGTAAAAATTGTTGTATAAACTAAAAGTTTATGTAAAAAGAATCCTTAACATATAAAAGCTTAAATTACAACTTCTATTGACAATTTAGTTGAAAAGCTCATTCATAAAATAAACCGAAGGAGGAGTTTTAAATTTATAATTATCAAGTTACTGAATTAGAAAACTTTTACTAAAATATCAAATTTAATATTTAAAAAGTATTGAAATTAAATTATGAAAAGCTGTTTTTCCAAATGTAAAAGCTTTATTTAAGTACACATAAATGAAAAATAAGTGAATAATAGTTTATTATTTGTTAGAGCTTCTATTGACCAATAGTTACTTCATATTTTTAATAACCAAAAGCTCGAGCTTTTGGTTATTGTCTTTAATTGTAAATTAAATAATCACTGAAACAGCTTTTAAGTATATATTAGATATGAAAGCTTAAACAAATCCACACGTTTCTTTATTGAACATCATGGAAACAATATAGCTTGGAAACTCGTGCTTAAATATTAAATTTGCTAAATCAGAATCAATAACATATTCTTATGAAATAGGACAGTTGTAGGTAGATATAATTCAATAAACTGAAAAATGCGATACAACATTAAATATATTAATTCTTAGAATTGACGATGAACAAATGAATGAATTAACTTTTAATTTATGAACTGAACTTTAAAATACAATTTTATGATATTATATTGCAATCCTAGCGATAAAATCTCTTATTTTTGATAATAAAGCTAATAGATCGAGTCAGGTCTAGCAATGATATAACCTTAAAGTTGATATGTGGACTTCTTTTACGATATTAATATAATATAAAAGCTCACGTGACAATAAAATGATCAAAACCGTGGCTAATTATTGTTTGCAGTTAATTAATGAATGGCTGCAACCTCAGTAAAGCACATTCACAACGTTATATCTTATAAAATTTACCACAGTTTTGGTATAAATTCTACCAGCATAGCTTAAAATTCACAGCAATACCATGTCGCTCGATTTATTGCAGAAATGCATAACTAGAGATTGTATATAAAATGTCCTTATCATTATCATGATTGTAACATAAATACTTAAGTGTGAAAACCCATTTAAAATTCAAAGCGACAATTTTCTCAATTTTCCCAAAACTAGGAAGACTCCGAAAAAAGCACAATTTGCTTCGTCGTAAACACTCAATACCAGTAACTAGGTATGAGAAATCGGGTTGCCAAAATCATGAACAAAAAAGAATCATTTACACTAAACTTCCAATTTGGGTGAAATTCTGGTTATACCATGGAATCTCTCCACCCCAATATTATGTCCCAATCATTTTTCATTTTTTCCTACATTTCTGGTATATGTGTATAAACTGTTAACATTGATATTTTATTGCAAATTGCATGAATATGATTCCGTCTTGTATTTTAATTTGTTCGCCCAACCCAGCATTAAACAACAACAATAACAATATAATATGTAGTTATGTATGTATGTATACAACAAATAACATACAAACTGGAAAATTGGAAAAAATTTCCAACTTTTTTTTTTCTATTCGGGCAACAAAGTAAAATCATAATACCAACAACCATGGAGTCATTTTCTTGAATAATAATTACATTTAATATGTGTGTAAGTATGTATAAGGAATTAGGGGTGGGTGGTAGAATTGTGTGTAGGGCGAGTTGGTCGAAAACATTCTGGGTGATTCTCAAGATTGCTAAAGACATAATATTTAAACAAGAAAAGTTTTTGTTCTTATACGCTTCGTATTATGTATGTATATGCTGCAGCGAGTTAAAAACTTATGTTTACGAGTGATGTCAGTTTTTTGTGCTTTTACTGTTATTTCCTTTTTCACAATTACGTGGTAATCCCACGGTGTGAAAATAGTTATAAAAAGCTTTCACGTAAATTAAAATTTTCGGTTTTAATTTAATTTAATTCGTTTGGAACAAAAATATCATGACATTCGCACTCCATATAATTGCATATACTGCATTTATGTATGTACGAGAGGACTAATGGAGATATCATTTCAACTGGAAATAAAAAGTTTTTGTGATTCGAATACTTCTATAGGTATACGAAACCAGCTTTATGGTGGATTTGTAAAAAAAAAGTTTAACTAATTCGAAAAGTTTACCGGAATTCAATTCAGCATATTTAGATGAATATATATTAGACAGTGTTCGTTACACTTTGTTTAATTATGTCCAGCAAGATAACTAAGTAAGCTCGCATTTATCAGTAGATTATTGGAGCAGCTTGTGTTATCAAGCTGCATGTTGCAAATAAAGTTAAAGTGATCGTTTTACTGTGAGCTTGTACTTTGTTAGTCACAACTATCCATCCATAACAATTTATCTAATCAGGCTATAGATTTATTGACCATTTAGCACACAAATTCCCATCTCAACATTCTAATAAAATATTTAGATGTTTTACTGCTGCCCATTTTACGAAAAAGCTTCATCTTTCATTCCATATACAAGAGAGTACAATTATATATATATATATATAGAGAAATGAGAGTAGATTAAACTAAAAGCAACTAAATTATCCTGTTTAGATATATTTGTCTTGTTGTTGTACATCCTTGTACATACATTAGAAAGATATATTTTTTGGAAAATCCCTTAACAAAAATTTTTTCCAACTGACCACTAATATATAATATTTTTTTCCATTCAATAATCAACTTAGTTGTGTATGGTACACAGCAGAGCTTTTTATAAAACGATAAGCCCATCCTTTAATATTTATTTTTTCATTTCAGTTCAGCTGACCAACAAAATAAACGAACAATAAAAATTATAAAACAAAATAAGTTTTTATATCGTATACGTATGTATGTAAAATAAAAGCTCATCTTGAATTATCTATCCACAATTCTCATCCTCTTCTTGTAAAAAATTCCGACAGATATGGAAATTTTTTTCCTACTTTACGATAATTATGAATCTCGTTTATCTCACTCTGTGTTTATACGCTATAGATACTAACTATTGTTGTGCTGTATATGATTATATTACTGTTGTGTGCTTTTTCTGTAGAGAGTTTTTCCCAAAATCATCCCTAAACAACAGTATAACTATGTATGTTTGTATGTACTACGGTAATAATAATTTTGTTGGGAAAACTTGGGATTCAAATTTGACTTGAATATTATGAAAATGAAATCTAATTTGGTTCGTTTAATTGAAATACAGTACTTTGTTGAGCTTTTAGAGTGAATATTCAATGAACACATACAATGAAATATATTTAGATTAAATTGGACTATTGTTAAACCATTTTAATGTACGATATACGCAATTGAACAGTGTCTACAAATGAATGTATAGTCAAAGCTTTTGTCCAATTTGTAGAATCTAGGTTAGTTGAAATTGTAAGCTTTAATTGTTTGAATTTTCTAAAAATTTAGAAAGCTCTAAAAAATTAAAGTTTGAAATTTTAAGCTTGACCAAAATATTAGGAAAAACTAATAAAGTTTATTTTAGAAAAGCTTAAAGTCGAAAATGTTTTCAAACTACGTTTAAAATGAGAAGACTTGAACTGTCGGAGCTTAAACTATATCACCATTTGGTTAATAATGAGTTGTATCGCAGATGTCGTTAAATCAAATGTAGTTCTGTGAGCTTTCATAAGTTTTCATAAACAAACTCGTAGAATTTAAATGGCTTCTGACTATTCATAAAACTTTTTTAAGATCACAACGAAAACTGTCAACTAGACTACTGGATGATTTTACAGACCTTTAGAGAAGGTAGTACCAATCTCATATTCAGGAACCCTAAATAGTTCTTGTCAGAAATACATAAAATGATAATTTTGATAGGTACAATAACCCTTCATTTGGTTTGTTTCCATAATATAGATTTTTGATTTATGTCTTCAAATGAATGTATAGTAAAAGCTTTTGTGCTATTTATAGAATCTAGGCTAGTTGAAATTGTAAGCTCTAAGTGTATGAATTTTCTATATATTAAGATTCAGATTAAGTAATATAGCTTATTTGAGGAAAGGTTAAACTCAAAAATATTTGAAAAAATTAAAAGCTTAATTAGTGAATTTACAATAGGAAGTTAAAGATGTGTTCGTATACATCGGTGTTCATCCACTCCAACTGGTGGAGCTTTATATATCACCATTTGGATCATGATGTGTTGTTTGGTAGGTGTTGGTAGATCATCTGTATTTCTTTCAGCTTTCACTAGTTTTGGAGATGGATTTTCTAACTGTTAAGGAGGCTCTAAACTGAGTTTTAAGCTTTAAATAAAGCTTATTTGAAAAAGCTTAAAGTCCAGAATATGTTTAAGCCACGATTGAAATTAGAAGTATGGAGAAACAGCTTAATTCATGCTTTCTGTACTTCATGCCTTCTGTGAAAGATGTGTCTCTTACCCTCAACTCCAACTGGTGGAGCTTTATATAACCATTTGGTTAATAATGTGTTGTATCGCAGATATAATCAACTGTTCTGTGAGCTTTATTGGTTTTCATATCAAAAACTTGTTTTACGATGCTACCACCTTTATCGAAGACGTACTTCTACAGCCGTTCTCCAGCATAAAATCGAGAATATGATTAATTTTAAAGCACCTCTCTACCATTTACCGAAAATGGAAGATTTTACAGATGTTACAGTTACTTCAAATTGGGCAACCTTGTAGGTTAATTTTAAAAAGCTCCCGAATTCTACCTGTATGAGACCCATAGTGGAAGTATTACCAATCTCAAATTAAGGGACCCCAAATGGTTCTCGTTACTATACAAGACTGTGTTGTGACACATCACAAATACCCAACTGACAATTTTGATACATACAACAACCCTTCCTTTGGTTTATCTCCATAATAAAGATTTTAACGATTCGTTTCCCTCGGAAGATAGATCAAACACACACAGTTACATTTCGATACGACATATTTTACATTAACATCAATCACTACATATATAGGAGCAGTGAGCAAAAACTGTCACGGCAAAATAGTTGAACATCATCATCAATTTACGTTTTGATAGGTAAATGGTTCTTTGTTGTATATGCAAGAACAAGTACCTACTAGACGGAAGTACGTGATACCAAGAAAATTGAAAAGTCATTTGTATATATATGTGAGTGTGTGTGTTTATATACTCATCCTACACGATGAAAGCTGTAATGTACATATCGAAATGCCAATCAAATCGATGTCTTTTATATTTTTGTACAGAAATGTTATGTACTCGTATGTGGGTGATGAGAATATAAGTCAATCACTTAGATGTTGAGTAAGTACTCGATGAAGATGAACTTTAAAATTATGTTATACATCATTTTTCACATAACTTAAAGCTTTTTATATCAGCCTTGTTCTCAGTTTTACCACACGAGATAAGTACATATCATACATATATTTAGAACAACAATCTGTTATAAAAAATACAGGAATGAAGCATAGTTTACTGAACGTGTTATTTTAACTATAAAAAAGCTTTTATTCGTATGCTTTTGAGTCGGGCACAGCTAGCATTATACTCTACCGTTGATTCCACATTTATATACGAGTATATACAATACGATACGTATACATCCGTATACGTATCTCAACAAATATACCGGAATACAAATACACAACCAAATAAGGGATGTAAGGTGTATAAGGTGGATGATGCGGGGGAAAATAAATGAAAATGTAAACTTTGAAATAATGAAAACACAGAATTAAAAAGTAAACAAACAAGTAGCTTACAGTACTCCACACTATCTATATTTATGTATGTATTCTATATATATATATATATATATACAGTATGTAGCTTTTAAGTTTAGTCGTTGTTGTTGTTGATGTGTTGCACCAAAACGACGAGATATCTCACTGTGTTATATAGAGCAACCGAACAAGCAAAAAAATAAGTTCGATGGACGTTTCAAGTTTGTAATGAAACTAACAAAAAAAAACGAGCTTTGAGGAAGCTTATCAAACGGTATTTTTTCTATGTACTGTCGATTTTCGTCTTGTAACAGTTATCTATATAAATAGCAAAATGAAAATGGTTTTGTTTATTTTCCCGAACGAAAATAGAACAGATATAGAGACAGTTTGTGTATAGACATGTACATATATTGTGACACAATAGTTGATTGTTTTCTCAATTTTATTTACTGTTGTTTGTCAAAAGCTGCAAATAGTATGATAACAGAATTAAAAATTTATTTGCGACTTGATGTTGTGTGTATCGCTATTATTTTATTTTGTGCTTTTGTTCTTCGTTGTGGGTGTGCTTTTAATCAAATTACACGCTCAATTCGTATATATTTACTATATGAAAAAGATACGTTGCATAATTAAAAGCTTTAAAGATTTACAATAGAATTTTTGTTTTTATATAGAGCGTTGCGAGATACACAGTGGGTGATTAAATTTGAATTTGGCTTCATTTACATCGTGTGGCGTTTTGCATGCAACACTATTCATCCAAACTACCATAGAGCTTACATACATTTTCACTCTTTAAAAATGAATTTTCACAACAGTCTATGGCACAACGAGTCAGACGTTATAAAATATATAGAAGCTATGACTCACGGAAATTATTTCCTCCTTGTGATGAACACAACTAGCTTTTTAATTGTCAAAACCAAGTTAAATAAGTTCAATGGAAAGAAAAGATTAATCAACCAAACGGTGCAATGGGTGAGATTCGAATCTAAACATGGGATGATATTTGTTGGATTTATAAAGGGAACTGCGAAAATGGTTTGATGCCTATCCAAATTCTATATCATTGATGAAATATCAAAAAGCTTTTAATAAAGTATGCAGGTGCGATTAATTAACATAAAATATTAATTATCATAAAATACAAAGCCTATATAAGGTGAATGCTTTTTTTCTACTGGGTATCTAAACAGTTAAAATCCCATTATTTGTTGAAGGCCAAAGATTTTCGGATATTCGAAAGAGATAAATCTGTTCAGCATATAGTATGTGTGTATGAGGGGAGAAATCCGATAAGTGAACATTAAAGCTCACAAACTATTAACTTACTATATGATTAAGATCAGCTGTTCATACCCACTAGCATCAAACCACTGAACAAAATAGAATAAGCCAGTTCATGTTTTTGATTGCTGAAAGTTTAACCCAAGCTAGTTGATCTGATCAATTAAAAATCTTGGGTTTATTGGGCACCTATACCAGCATATATGTATAAGGTGTAGCTCAAATTCATCAATTTCATTGAACGCATTACAGGTTAAAAGAATGCTCAATCAATGTTGTCAGTAATATAATAGAAGAGGATGAAGTTATGCAATGTGCAGAGGTCTACGTAAATCTTATCTCAATTTCGTTTCAGCGTATGGTAGAATGTCGAAAAAGAACAGAGAAAGAGTTTGGAGTGCTTCAGTACTATAAAAGATAGCGGAGAGAAAAACAAGCAGACTCAGGTACTAAGATCTATACCCTATAATGGTGTAATGGTTTACTTGACAGTCAATTTTATTTATGATTGACTGGATCAAAGAGCTTTCAGAAGGCAACTGCTTAATCGTTCAAGCAACATGTAAAACTTTAATGGTAAAAGATTAACCATACAAAATCGAACAATAGGACTTAACATAATGTAAATCTAGCAAGTCATTATCCTCCATTGTTCATTCGAGAACTGCAAGGGAACTGGCGAAAATCGGAAGAGAATAAAACAAATTAAAGATAAAGGGCCAATTATATAAGCACTCTATGGAAAATGGAAATATACTTGCTTTAGTACTTTAACAAAATGGTTATATCGAGATCAAAGAAATATGACCTGCGAAATTGGCAGAAATTAGCGGAGGGACATCACTTGCTTTTGAGATAATTTTAATAAGACATCAATGATCCACAACACCGAGCTTTGAAAACCAAGGTATGGTTGCGAAAGTATTTGTAAAGTATAATCCTGCTTTATAGAGCTTTATGGACCAATACCTTCAACGATTCTGGCAGAGACTAATAACATAGCAAGTCATGCTTGAAGGTAATCAAAGCAGAGGTCTAGTCTAGTAGGCGCTCTATTATGAGGGTGAACAAAAGCCCAAGTTTGCTGAAATCAGTTTACTTGATGTATTTTCGAGAAAACATTTGATACAGCGAGAATAGAAAAACTTTGCAGCTTTCTTGTCAATATTTAAAATGTGTATTGAAATCTGTGTTAAAAAGCTGCACGTGTCATTTATTAAAGAAAATTGTATGCCAAAGACACACCCATAAGACGAGGAATGTATACCCTATTACACATTACTGATAAATTTACTGTAAATTCCGACAAACAAATATTATCATAAATCTACAAAAAAGAAAATCAAAATCAAATTAAATTTCCAATTTTCAATTTTCCATTTCCCCCAAACAAAACATATAATTGTTTTTTGTTTGTTCAATACATTTCGTCGAGCTTTTCGGATGGAAATGGAAATCAAATCATTTAATGTTTTTTACATACACACACGTATACACACGCACGCACTTTTTAAAATCAAATGAAAATCAAAAAGCCCAACAAGTGATTTATTTTCTAATTTAACGAGTATTCACTCGAAACGAGTGTTGTCAGTTAACTGCTACATATCTTGCGTTTATATCGTATATAGATTTCATATACAGCTGCTGTTAAAATTTCAAATTCGTATACACATCGAAAATGGATGATGACGTGAAAGTTAAATGGAAAAACACTTTATAATTTCGTTTTTTTGGTTGTTTGTTTGTTTAAATAACGCACAGAACATCTAATTTTGGTATATAAAATTAGAAAACTTTGCCGTTATGTCGCTTATACTGTATACAGTATTCGTTCGATAGAAAATTGGGAAAAGCGATAAGAAAAACCTAATAAACATGAATTTTTATTTTGGTTTAGGCGCGATTAAATAAATTCGATTTTAATACACAGCGCGGCGAGAGGCAGAAACAGCATCGTTTTGTGCACAAATTTAATCAAAACGGATAAGTTATAGGATATATAAGGACAATAATAAGTTAACAATTATCTTACCATTTTATATGTGTACGAAAGGTTACCTTATATATACATAGATAGGTTAGGGTTACTGAATCGGAAATATAAAATCTCATTATTCTAATTAACAACTCTCACAAAAAGTAGACAGATAATTACATTTTCATTTATTTTTGGTAAGGTACCCATTAATTTTTTCCGATGGGTATGCCCCTCTCCAACCACTTACTTATATAGGTTTATGTATGGATGCACACAATGTCACACAATATATATATATATAAAAGACCCGAAAATTTATACAATTATTCATCTTTAACCTTTTCTTCGGTTGTCTGTATGTATGTATGAGTGTATGTGTGAGTGTGTGTATGTGTTTATATATCGTTCATTTCAATTTTAACTATTTTCTTATCATTTAATTAAAATAAATTCTTTCTTCACGAAGAGAAGAGATACCGAAGGAAAGAAATGAAAAAGATCAACAAATAAATTAAACAAAGTGGTGGGCAAACAACAAGTTTATATATATATATATATATATATATATATATATATATATATATATATATATATATATATATATATATATATATATAAATATATATAAGACAAGACGACGAGGAAATGGTTAGAGCTTTTGTGTATATATCAAACCGATTTATAAAAATTACGGTTACAAAAGCTTTTCCGTACAAAGAAAGACCAAATACACAGTTAGATTCAATTAACCCTTTTCTTATATACAATGTATGAGTGTGAGTGTGTGTGTACGACTTTTTCTTCCGTTCATAATAATTTCCATTGTCATTTGTCGTTAACCTCCTGAATGATGATGCCTTTTAATATTCTTCCTCGTCATTATTCCTGAAAAAAAAATAAAGTTTTCGGTGAGCTTTTTTTGTAAAAAAAGTTCGTGGTTTTATTTGTTCGAGTATATATGTATAAATACAATTAAGGCAAACACAATATACAAAAAAAGGTGACAACCCTTTTAATATTTATGATGTGAAAATTTCACTATACAACAGGGGATGGGGTTGAATTGAAAATTATTATTTATTTAAATTTTTGGTTTGGTTTTGACTCCAGCCCTAAACAAAAAAAAAATTCTTAATGACATAAGAAATGAAGTAACTGAAATTAATTATAGATCGTAGTGTATGTATTCGAAATTATGGGGGGATGAATATTTTCGTCGGAGCTTTTAATTTTTTTTTTGTTACAAATGTGATTTAAATAATTTGAGCACTGCAATTAATATGTATCGCATAAAATTGTGACAGGTTAGAAATGGGTTGGATATTTATAATTAGATGTGCTACAATATGACAGATATAATTTAGTTACCGACCAAATGGCGTAATGGTTAAAGCTGCAGCAGTTGGTACTGGTTTTCAAAAAAAGGATTTTTTCGATGGTGTAAATATACACATCTATATGACCTCTCGGTTGGAGTGCAAAATTCATGGGTCAACCCATCATCCATGTCAGCACTATAGGCTGGCTGGGTGCCATACGTCCTTGATTTGGGATTTAGCTATGTAATGGCATAAAGAAGAACCTAAAGAAGCGAACCGCGAAAGAATTGGGCCTTGAGCCACAAAACAGATTATAAAGATAGAAACAGGCAGACAGACAGACAGATATTATTTAGTTTGATATGTGTGTAACAGTTGTTTTAGTTAAGCTTACTAAAGCTTTTGATAAATGGTTTTTATGATATGTCAACTTTTTGATCTGAACTAGAGAACCATTTACAGGTGAAGTTTACTGTGGTAACCCAATCTTAATGGAGCTTTATAGTTTCAGTGAAGTTTCAGAAAGTGGAATTAATCCAAGCGTTTGGTGAGGAGACTTGCATTTATTTCTGTAGATGAAAATATTCGACCTCATGTCTAGATCCATTTTCTGTCATATAACAGTCATTTCTTGATTGTCTTCAAACATGGCTTTAAATAGAATCTACATAGCATACAACTACCAAACGTTCTATCTGGTTGGGGGGCTTGATCTCGATGAACGTCTCAATTGTTGCACTTGTTTTTCATCGGTGTCTTGAAATCCTGTTCACATTGTTTGAATTTCTATACATCATTTGAATTGTTGAATTATGTCCCAAATTATAAATTCTGTTGGGTTCACTTTAAGTTCCTGAGAACAGGATTCATTTACACCCCGATTCCCTTAGTGGTGTCACTTGTAACAACTGTACAGACAAATATTGCTATTCTCTTAGTCGATTTGTTCGTCAATTATTAATTGAAGTGACAATCTTTTTACTCTAGTACACGTTTAAACAATTTATTGTCACATGGAACGACATTTATAGGCGCGTGAAAATTTCAGTCGACATATTCAGTTGATATTATAAGTATTCCTTGATTAATTCAGCAGATTCACGTTCGTTGCATCAGGTCACTTCAATCGATTAGCAGAATACAAATTTATAGAGGAAGTGACACGACAACTGTCGCGACGAATTAAGTGACACGACTTGGGGAATCTGGGTATTATAGTACGCTTAGCCATAGGTATTATGTTGACCGCATATTTCAGCTGTCCATTAGGACTGATGTCCATTAGGGCTTATTGTTTAAACAGATAAGAAACAATGTCGGTACGGTTTAAAGTCTGAAAATAGAATGGACAGTTAAGGATAAGGGAAGGGTCATAGAGTTTTGTGCCTCAACGCCTACTTGTCACATAATAATAATAATGTCACATAATTTCAGTAACACGACTACATTTTTACATCTCTTAACTAAACGAGCGAGCTTCCACGTATGTGATCATCACGTAACATAAAAAAAATAGAAAAAAATGTTTTTTCTATATATTCACCTGAATTTTGGTGCTACAACATAGATGGCGTGAGGAAAACAGAGAAGAAAGTGGATTGCCCGTTGAACCGTGTCGAAAGTGATAAAAGGTGATGCGGTTGGCGAAAAAAGGGCTTTTTGCTTGAATGTTGCGAGGCGATAGATCAAGAGACGAGGTTGAACGTATTTGGAGGAAGCCATAGATATCATTTAAAAAAGGAAATAAAGAAAAAAAAAATAAAAACATAAAAATAAAGTGGAAAGTACAGTGAAAGAAAACTAGAGTATAACCAGACGAGTGGTGAATCGCGTTGTCACTGAAGGTGAAGGTGGGTCGTGTCAAGAGCCACGTGGAGAGGATCGACAAGTAGAACTCAAGCGATCACGGTGCTTGCTCGACGAGGCAGCGCTCTGGAACGAGCGATACAGCGAGACAAGAGGGTGACACGTGGAAATACAGGTTAGTGCTACTTTCATATTTTTCCTTACAAGCTCCCAGTGTAACAAGTTTTCATATCTTCAGCACAATCCCCTACCCTCTTCCAATTGGTACACCCAGCCCGAAGGTCACTAGCCAACCGAAGAGAGCTAGCGGAAGAGCAAGGGGAGAGGACGGCCCAAATCAATGTATCATTTATGATTGTAGAAAAATTGAAATATAGTTTCAAAAAGGAAATATTTTTTTTATTTCCTAACGCGCACGTCACAAGTTGCCTTGCCAATCAATTGTAGTTTTTAAAACAAAAATAATGATCAGTAGCATTCAACTTTGGTATGCGATAATAGACTATGTCATGTACTGATGTCAACTCGATAGCTGTATTGATCAAACCAAGGAGCTATGAAGTTGTAACCTGTTCAAATAAGCTGTTTCTTTCTTCAAAGTCATGTTAGTAACAAGTCCCACATTACAAAAATTTATCTAGTAACAATCTTGAGAAAGAAAGAAGGGGAAAAGATAGAGGAGGGAAATATTTGAGCTGCTGACTTCGAGAACATAAAAGCAACCTAGTTGGTTTTATGTTCCCGAAGTCAGCAGCTCAAAATGGGTGAAAATAGATGGGCACCATTTCTTAAAAATGAGGGAAGAATTGTTTTGTGTAGATGAGCCCAAAGTGAACGGCAAGTATTTGGTTAACAACCAGCCTTTTTTTCATTTATCAAAATCGTAAGCCGTACAGCTCTTCATCGATCGCTTTAAGATCCACATTTTATTGAAATATCATGAACTGCCTTTATAATATACAGCATATAAATGAAAAACGCAGCTAGTAGCAAAAATTATATTACACAAGCTTAAAAGCTCAACCCACTTGTTTGTGTAAATTAACATTTAATATAATTTACACGATTTATTTATTTATTTATGTTACTCTTATATATCTTATTTTTATCTTCGAAACCAAACCGCCGCCACCACAATCCACACCGCATTCCAAATCCACCGAACATTTCTTAACGTTTTATGTATATAATAATCGTAATAATAGGATCAATAACAGTAAATTTGTATGAAATTAATATAAAAAAAAAGCTCCCGAAAAAATATCTATACACACAAGTCTTTATCTTCGGAATCGAAAGAAAAAGCTAGATGTTATACTCGTCTCTCGAGTAAGAATACACAATCTAATGTAATTCGAATCACGTTCTTATAACAATTTTTGCTACTAATTTTTACCGTTTCGTTTTGTTCTATTTCTTGTCATTTTCTTAAATATTTTCGTGTGCTTTTATTCGTTGTTGCTATAAATATAAATATAAAAATACTGAGCAAACTAGTAAAAAATCGAAAAAAGCTCTTTTTTTGTGTACGGTGGTGGTGTTGATTCGATTTTGTGGTATCGAATCTATTTTTGTGATTTCGGTTGGGTTGTTGTTTTATTTTCTATTTAGGTTCGGCGTACTGCACCAAAATTATTTTAATTTTTAATTTATGGTCGATTAAATTACGAATATTTGCTAGGAATTCCGTACCACCATCTATACGTTTTCTATATACATCACATTCGACAAAAATAATCCAAAAAGCTCGAACCAAAAATTGATTGATATTTGGTGTGTGTTTGGTTGGTCTATTGTATTGTGGGCCACATACCGATGGAATATGAATGGGTTTTTTTTGTGCCTATTATGCTGATGTTGTTGGTGGTATTCGACAGATAAGGAACAAAAACAAAATATGAAAGAGGTCATTAAAGATTATCAATGGAAAGAATTGATATTTAAACTTAATATATAACAATAGGGAAAATGTCAATTTATATGTTGTCCTTTTATACAATTTATACGAATCTGATTCCAATTCGATTTTTCATTTCGCAATAATGACCTTTGTGTATAGAATTCGTATTCGTGTAACGCTTTCACTATATATAAATGATAGGATTTGAACTTTATGTCTTCTAATAAATTTGACTTTCGAAAAAGTTCATCGTTTTAATCAGACATCATTACATCTCTAGCAATTTTGCTCTATACAAATATATTTTAAAGCTTTTATTTTACAGTAGGGTCATTGAAAGCTTTTTTCAAATTCTAAAATAATTTTATTGATTTCCTAGAAAATATATGGGTGTCGTGCTCAGAATACAATCACACAAAAGCTTTTTTAATAATAACTTAGCTGTTTGTCGTTAAGCTTTATGTCGATACAAGATTGATTAACAAATAGGGTTCTATAAAACAAAGAATCTTGTCATCAAACAAGAGAAGCTTTTAAATATTGGTTCTGTGTATGTATAAATAACCTGTTGGGCTAATTTTCTTAAAATCTCGTGGATTGCAACGTGCCCATATTTATAAATAGCATTTCAGTTTATCTATTTTTTTGAAGAGCTTTTAAGTTTTATTTAATCACAGGTTTAACTATCTCAATGAGAGCGGTGTTTTCTTGATTTTAGGAAAGCAAATATTGGTACAGTTTTGACCTGAGTAATGCATTTTTTTAAAAGAAGTTGACCTAACAATTTTAATAGGTATCAGTAGTTCGTTTGGTTGGGATCCATGATTCCCACAACAAACAAAGCATTTATGTCACAGGACCACAACAGATATGTATATTACAGTGAAATCACAAAATTCACAATATGCAACAGTAGGAGTAACGTTGTGTGGCTGACTGATGGCAGGTGAAGTTAGTATAAGGTCGTGATTGTGCAATATTAGACGGATACAAAACTAGGGTGCTAAAACAAAAAATATTGGGAAGTAGAAAAGACAACGTATGTGTCACCAGTGTAAACCAGTTTTCAAGAGAATCGTGAAACGGATAAGGATGGACATTGAAACTGCAGGTGGTGAATGCTTAGTACGTGCGAGTTTATGCTTTTGAAAACCAGTCCAGGAGGACGAAGAGAGTACTTATAGTGCCACATTTTTTTTCAAATCACGTATAGTAAGAGTTTTAGGAGCAGCCCTAGCCAGATTTCTCTAATACCAATACAATTTTAAATTTCGAGTAATTGGAAATCCCTATGACAAAGTTATGGTTTTCCAGAAGTTCGAAGAACATGTGTTACTATTGTAAAAGAGGTATCACTATAGATTCTACAATCAGTCCTGAATAGACTATCAGTTTTGAATACTTATCAAGCCTAAATATTTTTTTGGCGACCCTAAGGCGGGAATTCCAAACATCTAGCAATATTCAGTGACAGAAAATATGATTTTTGCTTATTAACGTAATCATTAAGCCATATATGGAACTCATCGCTGAACAATGAAATCTAGGATTTAAGGTTCTAGGGTTTCATCAAAGCGCACATACTCATTCTGCAACCTTAGCAGCCTGGAGCAGTTTGCATCAGGGGAGGAAAGACAGTAGATTTAAAATTTGACCACTAATTTAAAATAGTTCAGATAAGCTTTCAGACCGGCTGAAGAAATAACACGAAACGGTTCCCGAAAATCGATTAAAATAATGATGTGTCAGATGATCACCAGAATCTCCTCTTGAAAACATGGACAAATGATGTAAATATATCCGAAGCAAGATCAACTATGTGTTGATTTCATAAAGACGGGCTCTATTTATCTGATGAAGTGACACCAACTTGCTTTCCTTCAAGTGTAAGGAAAAATTTACAGTGTTTGTAGTATGAGGACAACTAAACCAATTTGGACAACATAAACTCATACTAGATTGGACTATAACGTAAATCGTGACTTCCAAAGATGATAACCTTTCATAACGCAGAGTCACTGATTAAGATTTTAGCTTTCTCTCTCCCAGAGCAGCGAAATTATCTACCTTTCAAAATAATTTTTCAACCAAGATCTGAAGGTACCGGCCAGTCAAATCTTAGCCATCTTCGCCTATTATCGTATCGACCAATAATTGGTTTTAATTCTGAAGAAACCTGTAAGCAGTCATAGGAGAATTTTACTAGGCCACGCGTCTTTTATCAAGCAGGGTGAACTTTTATATTCCACTCATCTCATGTGAGGTCTTATTCCCGGAGGAAGGTAGGAGATCTGTAACTAGACAAATCTGGCGAAACTCGATCGGCCAAGTTCAGGATAACTATGCTTTAAGTTGTTTAAGAGATTAGTTTATCAGTTCGAGATTATCAACGAGAGCGTTAACTTATCGGTTAAATATTTACCATTAGGACATCGGTGTTTCATTAGCAAGTACATTTCATATTGAAACGCGTGAAGTTTGTCTCTGATTTGTCCTAAAATAGTTTTTGTAGGTTTAGGACCAAATTTGGAGATACTTCACGTGAGTAGTGATTCAATCCGGGTAATAGTTAACCCAACCCTCCATAAAGCTCATGATTTGATTGTAGAAGATGAGATGTTCAAAATAGATGTCGTTGCTATCGTCCTCCACAAAACGATGTATATATATAACATCGTCTGTCTAGTATAAATAATTTTAAATCAGCATCCAAAATCTCAACAATAAATTTGAAAAATAACAAATAAAATAAACGAAAAACGTGTTTCTTATAAATTTTCACAAATTAAATAAAATAGAAAATCCCACTTTTCTCGTCATGTACATACACATATACATATAAAATGTATCCATATACAAGTAATTGCATGTCTTGCTACTTATCCACGTATATCATGTATAACGACTCGTGATGGATGATGTATTTGTGATGACAAACGTTATGTGAATGACTCCTTCTTATTTATGTATGTATGTATATATGTATTGCTGGAGTGTACAATTAAGCTCGAACAACAACAGATATACAATTCGCATTCGTACATAAGACGAATACTATTAATATAAATCTGTGATGCGCACCATTGCAGCTTTTTATCTCCCGATTAATCCTTGTATATGTAGAAAACATGCTGCGAAAAAGCTTTCACAGTACATAACTCATCACATAAAATAAATGATCTATCAACGTTTAATTTCATATTATTGTGTATATAAATACAAAATTTTAAAATTAATTTTACAGCAAACAAAGCACAATGAAATTAATTACTTAAAACACCATAAAAAAAGCTTCATCGTTTCGTATATCTTACAAATTTATATCGAAACATTAAAAGCTTTGTTTTTATATTTATATATTATTTTGGCGAGAGAATTTTTTTTATGCTTTTCTTCAAAAGTTTTTATTCGACAAGCTTTTTTTGTATTTTCGGTTATAACAACACACATTAAAATAGGGTGTGTGGGGGAGGGGTGGCACTCGGATGAATTGATTACATATACAACATTGTCTTCCGTCGTTGTTTTGCTTCTTCACCCATCGTCACCGTCGACCCAGAAAAAAGCTTATTCTATGTACATAAACAAAGCATATATCGAATCGAACCACAAAATTTTCTCGTGTGTGTGTGTGTGTTCTGGAAAATACGAGAAAATTAAAATTTATTCTTTTATGTTGGATGAATTGGATGTTTGGCTGTATACATATCCACCAAGTTGTTGATTGTGTTCCGCCAAAACGTGTAGAAATTAAAATTAAACATTCCACCCACCAAATTGTGTTCGCAATGCAACAATATCTATGAATACGTATAAATTATAGTCGCGCACCATGTCACGAGTCAGTGATCTTGGATAAGGGGGTGGATATGGATTCCCTCCTTTTTGCAGCATAATTTTAATCGTCGTGCTTATACACAAAATAGGGTGGCGGTCTTATATATAAATAAATGATTTACTTCTTTAATTTCTATCTTATATATAGATCGACTGTGTGTGTATGCTCCACACTATATACACATATTGTATAATTATTGTTGGTGGAGTGGCACAAGGATTTGGAACGAATAGGATTTGTGTAAAAACATACAATTTAATCCTTAAGGTTTTTTTCGTCTGTTTGTATATACTTAGAATTCAGTCTTGTATAGATCAGATAACATGAATGGTTTAATATTTTGTGTATGTTGCTCAAAATACTTGTTGGCTATATAAAAAAAAAGATTTTGTGTACGGTTATATATCTTGAGGGGTTAATAAATACTAATGGTTCGAAACAAAAGTAGAGTTTATATACAATTGACGGGTAACCTTTATCACCTATATAGCTGTTAGATATATGGAACCACCTTTTCCATTTTCCAAAACCCATTTTGTGAACACCCAATGGTTTGTATGTTCAAGTTGCAAAGCTTGAGTCCCCTTTATATAACGGGTGATTCATTTTTGTTCAGTATTCTTTCACATTTCATCATGGACCTAGCCCGCCAAGGAAAGCTACCAGAAAGCTGAAGAATAATGCCAGAAGATCTTATCTTCAATCTTAATGGGATAACTTCCTATAGCTGCACAAAAAATGTACATAGACCCCCTAGGTAATCTTCTGTAATAAAATTAGTAGCTTAGCTGCTGTATAGGTAGACTTAACAAGTCGCTGAGCAGAAATAATACTTGTAGACAAGATTCACTTCCTCTAACTAATGCTAAGCTTACTTCTTCTAAAGAGGAAGTAGGCAAACGACTTCTCACTACCCATTTGACGTAATGTAAAACAATTGCAACCTGCAGATTAGTTAATTATGCGGTCCTAATTTTTATTCTAAAAATTGACAAGTCGAACCACACCGACCCCAAATCATTTCGGCCAATATCTCAGTGATCAACTTTTTCAATCTTTAGAAAGGACCAACATTTTCATACCGCTCCGCTCAATATTGCAGGAACCCTTGATATGGAACATTATGACCTGAAGCTTCAACAGGGAGGTGTGCTTTTATTGGTCATTGATGAACTTCTTGTTATTCTTCGTGGTTCCGGTTTTATCGCTCAAGTGGTGTCTGAATGTTCACTTGTGAACCGGTTTAAAAGCCATTTAGAAAGTTGGGTTTCAAAAGACAGTGATGCCGTATGCGATGAATGCCTTGAGACTGTTGATGATAGCTTACACTTCATCAGCAGTTGTTAAGCTTTCGATCGGATAAGGTCCCTTGTGTTCGACTTCAGGAATACTTCTGTATAGTTTATTGCCATACTAAGGCTAAAACCTAGCTTTGTGCCTAACGGTGGGTCCAAAACTAGGTAAAGATATAATTTGATGGATCACCAATTCATCTACAAAATTTAATATTTCCTGGTCTTCTACAGGAAGGTTTGAAAACCAAAATAGACCATATTTTACATATATTAAGAGTCAGTTAGACTTGTGATACATTTCAAATTAAGAAGAAAGGTTTTAGTACCAACGCGACAGAAATTAACCACACCACACTCAATGCAGCACTCGAGATGGCGGTTGATCTGCTACCGACTGCAGTATAAAGCCTATCATTTGAACACTGTTGGACACGGGCACATGTAAAGATGGGTGGTTACTTAAATGCTCACAAGCCCTCGGACCCCATTAGTTTAAAAAATTAATGTATTTGGAAAATAATTTAGTATAATGCTGTAGTTTTGTGAACAGAGCACTTTATTGTGGTAAACCTTTACGCAACTTTTCGATCCTGATAAATCGCAATTGGTGAGCGAAATTGGGACGAATATATCTATGTTGCTTTGTTGTGTTGCGGGAGATGATATTTGATGAAAAAGAATCATTAAAATTTTCGAATACCAATGCATGGTTTTGCCTCTTGTCATAATGAGAGCAGCTTTAAGCTGACAATGGAAACGTGACGATGGATATATAACGTTAACCTAAATCTGTGCGAGTCTAAAAGTTTGGTAGCTCTGCTAAAGTTTGGACTCGAATTGTGTTCCTTGATCTGTTGTGATATTTAGTGGAACATCGAATCGCGATATCTTGTTATGACAAATGTGGTCTCAATAGTTGATGCGGACATGCCAATCATGGCATACGCTTTTGGCCACCGAGTGAATATATCGACACAGTTTGTCCCTGTATATTCATTAGACGGTTGTAGTTGTCTCACGATGTTTATATGGATTTGTTCAATCTGACCCGATGAAATGTATCTAAATTGTTGATCGTTGGTAGGATCAGATTGTGTCCAATGAGTCAAGTCTTGGTTTAGACTAGGCCAAAAATAGGAAAATATTGAGTACCGCATATTGTGGGACGGGTCGGCTCTGCAAAGTTTATTAATAGCTCTATTTTTACGGTGGAACTAATGTGACGTCCGGAATCAGAAGATTAATCTTGAAATTCGAAGTCCACATTTTGGGCTAAGATAATTGAATTGTTGCTGAAATACGTATATACTGTAGCCATCTCTCCCTCTGTGGTGCGACACAGCACATTGTCCAAGTGACTTCTTGGATTGCGTTCAGTTTAAGACTGAATTACTCTTGTTAGATGCATTAATCACTAAGTGGGTGCAATCGGGCATCTCCCAACACAATAACGACATGCTAATATAAACATAACCATTATCAAACGGAGTGTCTGGTTATCAGCTAGCACTGTTGTGACGCTATTTCATACTAACAACAACTCAAATTAAAAATCTTAAAGCTTTAAAAACGGATTACATACCAATACTGGTTTCTAAAAAAAGCTCGATAAAAGATTCATAACTGTAAAGCTCCAAAAAGTTGTCAACTATAACCATGATCACTCGAATCCAAAATATCTTAAAACCAAAAAGGTAACACCATAATATCTTAATACCCCCCATCATCCCCTAAAGATGTCATTCTAATCATATACATGTATGTAAAACATTTCGAACTTAATCCCACAAATTATCTCTTATTTACATAAAACTTAAGACATTTTATTAAAACTACAATATATTATTAACACACAAGAGATACGAATATTATATACCTTAATTGAATTTTAAAATCCACCTGAGCTTTTTATATACATACATACACTCACACATACCCATAATTTGCATTTATTGATTATATATTTTTATTATTAAATTATAATGTACATCACATACAGAGATAAATTTACCTGCTGTGACTTTTTTGTTGTTATCGGAAACAATAATTATCACAACATTAAGCTTTTTTTATATGCTAAAAACCAATAAGTCATTATCATAAACATAACTAATTACAAATTATCATATTATATTAATTTCAATTAAATTTGCATATGTATATGTGTACATAATTATGTAATATATTTGATTTGACATTTAACATTGAACAAAAATTATGTAACATGCTCGTGTAAATATTATAAACTCGAGAAGAGCTTTTTCTCATTTCACTCATGTACGCGCCACGGTTCACACACAGAGAGACACTCAAATAAATTTTAAAATTTAACCAAGAAAAAATATGCCGTCGACGAAGAAGAAAAGCACATATACGAGAAAAAAGCTTCAAATATATTTATTACTATAATAAAAGTCGATATTATATATAAGCTTTTATGTATTGTGTGTGCTGCTTGTTCTATGCCTGAACTAAACCGAATAAACTTTTCGTTTTTGTTAATATTTGTCTTCATTTTCATTATTTTATTGTGTTGTTTAGACGAGGTACATATACGAGGTGGGAGGTGGAAATTTATATATAAATAATTCAAATGAGCTTTAATGTACGTATATATGTGAATATGGAGCGATATGTGCACAAAGCATAATGAAAAGCACAGTAGGTGGTTGTTTAATTTTAGAGTATATAAATGATATATTATGTCTATATATGTGTATGTGTGTGTGTGATTATATTAGGAATTGGGTGAGTGTAAAACAAAACAAGAAAACAAATGATTTAAGGAAATATATATAAAGCTGAGCTTTTATGTATTATATGTGTATCGAATTAGTTGACTTAATTCATTTACATTTGAGTTAAAACTTGTAAACATAATTTGTGCTTGTTGAGTCTATACATTGAGTTAATAATGATTTATTTATTGGCTTGACGATATCAGATTTCGAACTAGTTTATGCACCGATAGATGATTAATTACAAGCTTTCTTAACTAGGCCATTATGTTTTGACTTAGTAGCAACCAGTATCGTCCATTATTACGTTGACCAGAAAAAAAGCTTCTTATACTTTACGTCATTACATAGCTTATTTACGGCCTACCTAACGTCATTACATAAACGAATCGAGGACTCCGACTATATGCCTGATTTACGTAGAACCATTTGCATATTGTACAGCTGCATGCCAGCCTATAACTGACATGGAAGATAGGTTGATCCATGAATCTTGCCCTCAAACCCAGTAGATTGAACCCGGTACCTACCTAGACAACCGCCGCAGTTTAAACGACTGCCTCATTTGGTTGGTCTGGCAAAAAGCGTTCCATATACATTTTCAAAATTGTGAGCACACTAAACGAATATCCAAAATATTTGCTAGTTTATTGCTCCAACGAAGATCATGGCTAGCCGACATGAGATTTGACCCGTATGTTCTTTATCCTATATCGAGAGTGCCAATCTCAAGGTAATTACAATTTCCATTCGAAAGAACCATTCGAATCTATTGTGGGTACCAAGGCTATAGAAAGTTTCTTTCTAAATATATAGTATAATAGTTCCACACTTTAATATTTTACAGTCGTCAGAAGTGTGAAAATTGTAGTCTCGACCTTGTAGACAAAGAGTACAACTTTTGATCCAGTGATCGAGCGTCAAAAACCAACTCAGGGTCTATATAGGACTAACTGATAGCCCTGGATTGCTGTTTTGTCTTTTGTTTCTGGCTTTATACCTGCGAAAGGAGCAGTTTATTCCATTTAACTATTGCCGATGATTTTCAAAACAACACGCTTAAATAAGAAAAAAATTCCTCGCCGTGTTCAGTCGGGGTTTTAATATCAAAAGCTTTTCTCGTTGCTTATCTGTATTTCACAAAGATGTGCTTGAGCGATTCGTGATCCATTTTCGTTAATATCTCGATTACCATGACACTTACTTGTATCATCTTATCGGAATAATAATGGCATGTAGATTGAGCTTTTCAGTTTGGACGAAACGTTGCAGGTTCGAATCGTGATTGGGGAAGGTGGTTTCCGTAACTTAAACCGAAAGCTCTCTCACCTCGTGAGAGCTGATTTGGAGAGCTTTTATGTTATACGCTTAAACCACGATACCAATAAAGCTTCTTTATAATGAAAATATTAAAGTATAATTAGAAATTAACGACGGGACGACAGGAGTGTTTAAAAACCAAAAATCAAAATTGAGAGGCAATACGATTATTAAAAACCATCATGTTTTCCTAAATATCTCACCGATTACCGCGAAACCTACTAGTAAATTTTCGGAGCATCAAATGGTTTCAAACCGAAAGCTCTCTCACCTCACTCTGGTAATTGAATCCACTTGTCATATATGATTTAGAGAGCTTTTATGTTATAAACTTTAAACCACGATACCATTAAAGCTTCTTTATATATATAATCTGAAATAAATGACGGGTCGGAAAGCTTTTAGGGTTTACAAACCAAAAATCAAAACTGACAAGCATTATGATTATTAAAAACCAAAATCTGTCATGTTTCATCTATTAATTTTGAGTTTGTATCATTCACAATCGGGAATATCACTCACATACACCTTTTTCGATTAAAAAATAATTGTTTTTGTTGTTATCTCTTTTGGTATATAGGTAGGTACATTCCAAGAAAATGTCTTTTCCAAAATATGATTTACTCTCGATAAAATGTAGGTCATTTTGTGACAGACACCGCACAATGTAAACAGATAAATATTTCGACTCGAATATTGACAAAGGCGAACCTTTTTCTGCCAATGTTTTTCGTCGGATGAGAAACGACTCGAACTGCTGTATTGATGAATGAATGGAAATTTTTGCTATATACCATATGTATATAGATAGGAAAATGGGAAAATTGTTTTTCCATCGAAACCGTTACTTTTTGGTGTATTGTCTGATGTTTGTATCCGTTGTTGAGTAATTAAAATTTAATTAAAGTTTGTTTTTTTTAATTAAAAACTCGAACGACAAGAAAATATTTTCATCATATTGACTTCGGGAAACTCGTCAAGCGATTATATATGCAGCTTTTATTTTATGTACGTACGTGTTTGGTACATGAGCTTGCTTCAACACGATTATAGAGGAGTACATATACGAGGATGCTCTTACGTCGATTTTTACAGTTTTTAAAAAATTAATAAAATAAAATGACGATAGATGGTGGGTCGGTACGAGTATATACAGCATGCTATACATCAGATATATTGGAAAAACTTAAATTATTGATAACAACGTTGTTTTTCCGAACACAATTCAGATTATATACACAAAATTTATTAGATTTTCTGCACAAACAATAAAAAAAATATTTTTTTTAATGAAAATGTTTTTCCAAAAAGAAAAAAAAATCGCTTTTCATTATTCTCGTTGGAGATAGATATTGGAAAATAAAATAATAAAATAAAAAGAAAATTCACTAGGAGGAAATACATTTTTTTTGTGTAGTTTTCCTTTATTTATTCATCGAGAATATGAAAAATCTATAAATTTTCCACAATTTTTTGTTTCAATTTTCTTTACCGATAGAATCGGAAAAACAATAACAAGTCGAATAAAGGTTTTTATCCGTGTTCTTATACTTTGCATTCAATGCGATGTAAGACATTTTTTTCCCTACTGTGGGTGGTGGTTGGGGTGATCGATTTGCTATGAAGGAATGGTTAAATTAAACGACATTAATTGTTTTATTGGATTTAACTGCACTAATTAAATAAGATTTGTCGAAGCTGATTATGAGATTGTAATAATTAATGTTTCCTAAACGTTTGGTATCAATGAAATATAAGAGATCGTGGAAGTTGTGATTAGCTTAGATATAAGAAAAGTTTTAGACGGAAGATCTTATCAGTCTGGTGGTTGTGAAAACTGGTATAGTAAAAAACGAAACAGGTTTGATGATGAGTGTCGTCTTGCTGTTCAGTAACGAAATATAGTTCATAATGAACAGCTAGCTCGGTTTACAATCGCAAGGTGAAATGAAGCGGTTGTTGCTGGGACGAATTTGTAGACAGAACATGCGTTGTTTTTTGAACAAGTTTGTTTCAAAGAGTCATCGACTGGAAACATACCTCAAAATGTCCGTCAACTACCATTCGAGACCAGGATGGAATTCTGTGTCACAAGCTGTGATGGAACACCCTTAAATCGAGACCGCAGAGTCTTTATCTTATTTTTTTTTTTCATCTGGAGTTGTTGCATTGATTCATAGCTCTTGATATTATGGAAAGTTTACGCTTTATGACTAATCTTTAAAAAGAGTGATCGCTAAGAATACGAGAATTATTGCGATATAATACTCTTTTGACCAGCATATAGGTAAAATTGGGAAGAATTACTTGTCTGGGGAAATTAGTGGTGACTTCCAAGTAGGATTTCGTCCAAATTGAATCTAGTTTTTTCGTTGATGACACATACCAAGTTTTTTTCAATCCTGCATGCAGTCCAAGAACAGCGAGTACACTGTTTTGGTCACGTTCCACGTGTTGATCATTTGGTCCGGGTAAACCAACCGTTAAGAGGAGAGCTGCCTTGCTTCAGATGAAGTAGTCCCTGTCGGCGAAGATGTCTACACGGCGTAAAAATCAGTCTAGCATTTTTAATTATTTACATCAACTATGAAGAGCAGATTGTTGATTGTCAGATTGTTGATACGGTATCAGTTAACAATGGCTTGTGAAAACCGTTAAAAAACACTCCCGTGAAATTTTTACAAATTTTCTGGTTTAAAAAATTATCCCGCACAATTCGAATTGTTGCATGTCGCACTGAAACTTGCAGCTTAGTATCGAAATCATTTCATTTAGAAAGTGCATGGAGTCTTGGAAGAAATTATGGTTGAAATGATTTTGCACGTTAACTTAATTATGGCAACATTTTTTGTCGTATGACTCTATTTCACCAATTCCTTCAGAGAAGCTCACATAGTTATGTGCCGTCAGAGGAAATAATTTCTCCGTGTAGTCTGTTGTGATGCGAACGCATTTGAATCAAGGATGCAAGCCAATCTACTGCAGCTCAGCTTTAGACCTTGGCCACTTACGAGTTCCTTATTAAATTGCAGCATTTCGGCTTGATTGTCCAGCGCTAAGTCCATGTCTTATTCTAACAATTCAAATAATTCGTGATGTTCTGAGAAGTGTTTAGAGCGACACCTGCTCAAAATATATTTAATTATTTTTATTTCGCCTATATGTGAAGGCCAGTATTCAAAATAAAGACACCAATAGTCAAACTTTATTGTCTTTAGAATTTTGCTTGCGGAAGGAATACGGGGGCTTAGTTGTCTAATTTTATTTCAGGTGGAAGGCTTGACACATCTACCTGCTTTACTACTTATACCTGCCTAGAAGTCAGTACTGTTTGTTTGTGAACGCAATTTCATGTTATCTAAGTGTGGACTATATTTAAAACTAGACCAAATGATAGTCTTTATATTTTTAAGTTAATACTTTGTCTTCAGCATGGGCCTAATGAAAATATTCAGTCGAGTGGACCTTATGGAAGGAATGAAGCTGGGAACTTTTCGTTGTAAAACACGTTGGATTTTTAGCTTCATAGGATGGTGCCGAGTCTTGTTGAAACCACTAGACAAATTGCTTAAGGGCACAAGATAACAAGGCATCGTTGATTTGCTTCGATTCCCTCTTAAATTAAGAGCAATGTTGAAGGCGCTGGCTTCCGCAGAGTGGAAACTGGTCACCAATGTGTAAATATTTTAGCACCTTTGCACTTGCTGGACGACCAGTTTGTATGGAAGTGTAAATCTTGCAATTTTAGTATTCAGTCGTAATTCATTAACACTGCCCTTTGTCTTAGATCACGTTGAATTCTGGCCACATGGGCTTTTTTGACGCTATACCAGTTTCATTGTAACGTCTAATGGTCCGACACACAAACATTTTGATTACATATAAACATCGAAGCTTATGTGGCTGGTTGCGATTTTGGAGTCAAATACAAAACAAAAACACGTCATTAGACTAAAACATAACAGACTGATGTTAAAAGCTCGCTGTCATTCACTGTCTGGTTACTATAGCAGCGTGAAGTTGTGAACACACCGATTCTCGAAAACGAACACTGTCAATTGAAGTGGTTAATTGCTTCATCCATTCTGGTTGGAGCTGTCCATATTTTGATAGTGTTCTTTGTCAGTGTTATTGTTATTCAGCTATAGTACCTCTCTTGGTCAAGATATAATCCTCCATTGGTTCCAGTTAATAAAAGGAGGTGTGACATATGTAGAATGTTGTGATACGAACGCACATAAAATTCACCTGTATCTCTGCTAGAGGTCCTATGTCATTTACTTGTTTTTTTTGTTATTTGACTTTAGAACGATTATGGTGATTCAATTGTCTAATTTTATTTTAGATTCAGCATGCTCTGCACTATGGATGCTCCATAATAGCTGTTTTGTTCCAATAATAGAGTTACAGTCACGTGGGTCATTGCAACATTGAAGGTATAATGGGATTGCTAAATCTGATTTCCCATTAAAATATTGATTGGTCTTGACTTGTATGGTCTACGCTGTTTCCCACTTGTATGCCTTAAGTGCGCTGCTATTCGCTTTTGGTTGTTACTGTAGCGTGAAGTTGGGAACAGTTTGAATCCCGTATATACGAACACTGTTCGGCTTTTGATAGACTTCGATAGTCAGTGTCAGCGTTACTCAGCTATCGTACCTTTCTTTGTCTAAACCTTTTTTTCCTTTATCTCTATTCTTAGGAACATATGTCGTCTACTAGACTGGACAATCGAACTCTATTTGGAGCTATTCCTCTTAGTCCCCCCATGTTATCCCAAGATGTTTTGCTTTAGTTAGACCGTTCTTTTCCTGGTTATGTCATTTGGTGTCTTATCTATAAACATTTTCGCTTCCTGGTCTCCTTCTCTGTACACTTGGTTTGTTTCCCACGGAAATTTTTTATTTGTGATCTTATTCCGCCAGAAACATTTGATCAATCGCCTAAGGCATTTATTCACAAACACTTGCAGTCTTCTAGTGATTTTATGCGTTTGTTTCCACGTATCACAGCCATGGAGCATGTTAAAAGTGTTTCTCGCTTTGTTGATGCGTTGGTTAATGTCTTCTTTCGTTTCGACGCTTCTTGATTCGGTTCAGCCAAGGTATATGAATTTTTCGATATCTTCTATTGTGTCGTGGTTGATTCTACTTGGTCGACTTTTGATAGACTTCGTTCGTCAGTGGTAGCGTTACTCAGCAATCGAACCTTCATAGGTTCCAATCAATAAAAGGAGGTATAAAATATGTTGTATTTCCAAATGTAATATTTTCATCTTAAACTTAATCTACAAATTTTTAACATCTTACTGTCGAAACAAACTTATCCAAACAAATATCAAAATAATCACTCAAACAAATGATTAATTGATCTGACTTGTGATGCAAATCCTATTATTTTTATCTGTTGATACTGGGAAAATCCAATTTATGCGGGAGCTTTTTCATTTGTTTTAAGTAACTGTATTAGGGCGAAAATTGGAGTAATTTAATATTATTCCACAGTCTTATCTAAATAATAATAGGACGTTTGTGTACCAAAAAAAACAAAAAAAAAATCTATTTTTTTGTGCTAATCAAAAAAGTTTGATTAAATTCTTGAAAACAGAGAAGATTGATTGCAAAATTTTTGTATTTTGACAAACAGGTAAACTTGTTGAATCGGTAGATATGGTATGTATCCAGCATGCCATAATATAATTCAATTTTTAAAATTAGTTCGAAAGCACAGAATGTTGTACCAGATTAAAATTCAATAAAGTTTATAATTAAAATTTGCCAGCATCTGATATCGTGTAAGTATATCTCGTGATTTTGGTGAACGAGAAACTTTACGACAAAAACTTTTTTTTTTCCATCTCATAAATTTATTATCTATACGTCGATGTACACAGAGACGACGATTGTGAGACAACGATGCGGCCATCATCAGCATGTTTCGAATGTATTCCCAATCTTGTGCTTGAATTCGTACGAGATGAATTACTTTGATTTATCACATTTGGATAATAATCATTACGGTACATATTTAGTCGAACATAGATAAAAAAAAACGAATCAAATTGGTTGGAAAAAATTATTCCCACACGGAAAATTGGTTGACAGTAGTATACTCGTATATGGTGTGTGCGAACGATAAAAAATGGGAAGTACAAGAAGTCACATCTATTAATGTACGTATCATCGAGATATTCGATTTGTTCACACATATACATGCACACGAGTGAAACATTGAAAATTTGTCGACATACACATAATTCGATTTAACATTACGAATAATTCTACTGTGGCTAATTAAATTGATGGAACTTGATACGAATGTAATATCGATGTCGAACAATAAAAATGATTTTAATGCTCGACTTTTTTTTGCCGGTTTCATTGTTGGGAGATTTATGTTTGTTTGTATGTGTTTATAGATTCGGGTAGAAAAAAGGGTGTGTTACTATAAACGGGATGATGATCCAATATATTTTGTTAAAGAGAAGCTTTAAGTCTATTCATGTGCTCTCGATTACTACGTGAGGTGACGGAGAGGGGTGAAAGGACTACAATGAGTTGTTCCCAAGAACTAGAAAGAAAAACGATTATTTCTAGTCCAACAGTAAAAATACGATCTTAAAAGCTCCAAGGAAATGACCATTAAGGCTCATATGAGCTCTTAATCTGGTTGGATCGCTGTGTTGACGACCCACATTCGTAAAATACAACAAATGTTAAAAAACAATGACCCTCCCATATAAATACCCGGAAAATAGATTTAGGATCGGCACATGAAACGTACAGTAACTACGAAAACCTGACGCTAAACTAAAAGTGCATACCATGTGTCCCAAAGCTATACATTGCAACACAGTGAAGATGAGCTTGGAATTCGCGGAGTTGGATTTCTCAATGGACCAAAAAAAAAGGCTGTACTGAATTTTGAGGCAGTCGATAATCAAATGTGTAAACTTCACTTGCACATGAGATAAGCCAACTTGTTAATTGTCTGTGTACATGTTCCGACTCATGTGAGTGATAAACACTCATTTTACAGTAATCTGATAGGCCCTATACCAGAACACGATGTCAGATTGGTGACTTAAATGCTAGAGCTGGCAGAAATGAAACCGACTTATGTATAATAATATAGGTACGTACTCTCAAACGATCGCTCACGATCTCAAAGTGGCAAGTACATTCTTTCCTCATAAAAACATCCATTTGGAAACATGGACACATCCACGTAAAACACCCCAAAGCAAAATTGATCATGTGTTGATTTGAAAAGAGCGAGCTGTCCAAGACGTAAGATCTTGGTCCAAGTTGGACAACGATACGACATATATTAACTATATTGTCATAGTTCACATATACTTGGGACAGCTCGAAATCGTCTCACTCAATCACTGAAATCGAAATTTTAACCATAAATGGAGACACCTTTTACCCTCTAGGAATGAAGGGGTGTAAAAAGTCGGTGATTTGCTTACTGTCCTCGAGGTGCCAATCGCCATAAAAAAAGGTGTGAGTATGCTAACTACAAACAGTAAAATTATTTGGGTTTTAGGCTATAAAATGGACGAACCGTTAAGGGTACGCGATACTATACAAAATACATAGAGGTAGTATGGTCCACTCTATAGGATTTGTATCCGTGCTTTTAGGACAAGGAATGCACGCCTTCGGACTGTATTTTACACATTGATACATAAAGGGGACTGGTAGTCAACAATATTTCATATGGCCCTTCAGCAATTATTTTACCATCTTCAAATACGAAAACCCTATCCATAGCAGCAAGCTATCATGGAAAAGGGTTGTATCTTGAGGTAAGCGTAACAAATATAAGATCTTGGTCCAAATTTGACCTGGATACGACATATATTAACGAAACTGGTAAAGTGCACATATGTTTGGGACAGCACACTAGGAGTAACTTTCGGGATCTGTATCTTACACAAAATATTGATGCCACAAACATACGCTGGATGTTTTAATGGTTGTCCTCTTTGTTACTGTTGTTAATTTGTACTCGTTTGGGTTTTCAGAAAATGAGTCTCTTGATAAATCTTATTCATTTTGGAGAAACGCTTTGTTAAACGTGTTGGAATGTCAGTGTGATTGCCTCTCAAGCGTGTTCCTTTTTTAAATAATGGCAATGTTTCGGCCTATTTCCAGGATATTACTATCCAAAATCTTCATCTTAAATATTATCTAGTTTGTTGTTTGGGACTATGTCCTAAATGCCTACCCGCGTGCTTTCTAGCAAACCGAAACCATCTTGTTAAAACGAGCTTTTCGAAATGGATTTATGTAGAGGCGTGGTTTTGGACCACTTACTATCCTGAAATCTTAAAGATCTTATATCCTTACAAACTTATGTCCCGACAAAATTGTTTATGTACAAAATATATGTTGGCCATAAATGACATTCACATAAATTTTCAAAAAGCTTGTTATCCTTAACCTTTTCATTGTTACACAATGCATATAAATATTTATACAGTGGAACGATACATACATAGTATATGATCTATACATACATATATTGTACATACACACACACTGTAAGTAATTATTAAATTCATAATTAATAATTTTTTACTCCAACATTTTGGGCAAAACTGAAAAGCTCATGTCATAAACAATAAAAATGAAAACAAAAAATAAATGAAATAATGGTTTTCTATTGTTAATTTTTCCGGAAAATTTTATTATAATTTACGTACATGCATGTAAGTGTATATATACATATATACAGTAGTTATATAGTGCATGTACCGTACATAATGAGAAGGAAGCTCGTATAAATTGTTGTACACACACGAGTATTATATAAAACAATAATCGGGATCGAAATTGGCAAAAACGGGCTCAAAATTTCATAAAGTTTATGTTGTGCTTTTTAATTTTCTTCAATTGAATCGAAACTTTTTCTTGTATATAAAGTTTATTGTATGGTGCTTTTTGTACTGTGTGTGTGTGCCAAAGTTTGTATGAAAGATTTATATCTTCCAAGAACTTTACACAAATAATAAATAAATGATTTTATTTATATTCGTCCTATTTGTGTTTAGTTTTCCATAAAACCCTATTGTCCTTTTCGGTCGTCGGGGTTGGGGGATGTAGAATAGCTTTTATTTGTCTATTCGGGGAAAATGCATGAGAAAAAAAACTTTAAACTTTATTTTTTTCGTATATAATTTTCCTATTGTATTGTTATATTTTAAAAGCTTTAAAACTTATGCACGGAGCTTTTATAATCACTATATGGTTTTGACAATTTTTGTTCGTTCGCTTTTAATTATAACGTTATGTGTGATAAAGATTTTTAATTATATTTGTTAATAATTTTATAAGCTCGTCGCCAATATTGGGCCGCGCATACACCATATAATTGCTTGATATGCCCTAATTAATTCGAATTCAATATTTTAATCCAATTTATAAGACGAAAATCCAATTATTTTGTTCAAACAAAAGTAAATTAATGATTTGTAATATTCATCCGATATGGAAGATTTTCTTTTGATATCGTTTTCACAATCGATTTTTATCGAGATACGAATGTATTGGCCACCCATACACAACGGAGTCATATCATCATTAAAATAAATGTGAATAAGCTTCTTATTTTTTATTATTATCTTTGTATATAGATGATTAGGTACATTTCTAATTTATTTCACTCATCGCTTATAACAATAGTATTGTTGGTCGAAATTGGTTGACAATGTCGAATCGATATTAAGTTCATAACGTTACACGAGTAGACATATAAGTTCAAGCAGATGATCAAGCAGAAACATTATCGATTTCGAGACAAGACGGATGTTGGAGCTTTTACATGCCAAGAATAGCAGGATTATTCAGGGGTGACCAAAAGTTCAAATCACCCATAAAACAGAACATCGTTTGATCATAACTTGGCTTGATGGATAATCTGCTGGAATTCAAAGTGACACGTGTAAGACAATTCCGTATTTGGGAGCAAATTTTCACAAGATTAGTGATGACTTATAAAGATGTAAGTATCGACAGTAAAACATCGAGGTCTATGATAATACATGTTCCTGATTCCAATCATTGGAAAGTAACTTTCCTTTTCTGAACTCGAACGAAATGTCTTATCCTAAAGCATACCCAAGAAAGCTTGTTTGAAATGTTATAGCTACTCTAATCTGTCCTAGTTCAAACAGATGTCGTTCTGGTACCACATTTGAATTCCAGGAATCTCAAACAGGTTCGAAATAAAAATAGCTAAGTCAGTCTCCAGTCAGAAAATTTATGTGGAACACAATATCATGAATAAGTTCAGTTTCATGCATAATTCTGAACCCTGAAAACTGTAAACTGTGTTTAAAAGTTGATTCATGTAAACTGTGCGGGAAAATGAGAGTTTTGACTGAACAGCGTCACTTGTGGACTAGTTTCTGTCTCATATTTGCCAACTCGATACTTAAAGTAGTTAACTTGAAAAAAGTCAACAATTCCAATTGGGTAGCTCTAAATCATCCAGAATGATATTTAAATGGATGATCTACTAACTGGATCTCACTATCTACCAGAGCTACAAGAAATGAAATCATAGGCTATGGAAATGCTAGGAATGGCTGGTATAATGTAAGTTGGGCTCTACAAGCTCATACCGTGCATTATTTCCTCAAAGTGATGATTCGCAATTCATAAAAACACGGTCGAAATGTATTGGCAATCATTTTCGGATCAATTTCATTTTTATGTGAATTATACAGGGTGACAGACACAAAGTGTAACCAAAACAAAATGCCACAGAATTTTTATTTTTTGAGGAATTTTATTGAATCAAAGTAAAAAATGTCCAGTTTTTTATTTGGCCACCCTTAGCCGTGCTTATGGCCATCAAACGGCTGACAATGCTTTTGCATTCGGTGAATTAGGTGGAAAGTGGGAAGTGGAAATGAACCGCGGAACGTTGTTTCTCAGGTAATCGTGAATTCTGTTGAAATGTGCATACTATGCCGAAATATTTTTGTGTGCCAAAGGCTTCAACGTTCCCTCCAACACTTGATCCCGATAAATTTGTGCATTTATCCTGATGCCACGGTCCAAAAAAATGAATGGTGAACGGTTTTCGAGTGGCATTCCGTTGGTCAAAATTTTCAGCAGAACTTGCTGAGCAATATATCCGGTCGTTTTGCTTGTTCACATATTGCTCTATAACGAACGGTGGTTTAGAGAAAACCAAATTCGGAAAATCGCTATTTTTGTGCAAGCGTAACAACTCCATTGCTCTTTCCATTCTAACTTATTTTAAGCATCGGTGAGACCATGCATTTTATGGAATATCAAGGCCTTTAGTCCAAGATGATCTTTCAATATGTGCTGCATCTGAGAGAAATGTTCGCCTCACGAGCCATTTGCTGTCCTTAAGGCGCCGAATCCTAACCAATTTGTACTTCACCTTCCGAATGATTTTGCAATGCTGCCAGTATCATTATAACGACTTATGGTGCGATACACAAACAATTTATTCACATTCAGATGTTTTAACTGGTTAACATTTTGCAACAGTATGATCCCTTTGAATTACTGTCACTAGTTATTTTATTTTGGACAAATTATGGCATAAATAGACTGCAGGACGTAACCGCACCAGAAATGTGTACTAAGTGCATTACTTATATCGGAAAAATAACTGCATTCTAGCGCAGTGTTGAAAGCTGCGGCAGTTGAAGCGGTAGGTACCGAGTTCAAATCCTGAACCCGGGGCAAGATGCAAAAAGTTGAAGCCGACGTCAGATGCCAGGGCATATACACACATTTTTCATTTCCATTCTATGATCTACATATGTTATGTCGAAACATCTACACTCAACCTGCCCATATTTATGAGCCACACGCAACTGTATATTACCGATAGTATATACGCCTCACCACTAATTTGTCTCACGAAGCATCATAAGTCCATAATCTTAATGTAAGAATTTTGACGGTAATGCTTTGCACAATACATGAATAACCATTTTGATTGTGTCACGATGCACTCTTCCGATGGGGGAAGTTATCAGGAACTACTTAACAAATTGAGTCCCAATTTTGGGATTCCCAATGATTTTTAATATTAATTTAAAATGACAGCTTTTGTTGGTCTGGTTTAGCAAAAGCTTTCTTTTCCATAGTTCGCAGTAGAATGAGGTGGAAATGATTTATGTACATCTATCAGTCAGTTGATGAATTCCAGATTCATTTCTATTCTATCAAACTTTAAACACATAGTGGTCGAAATGTCCCCAAAATATATAGAAAGCTTTTACCATACAAATTGAGTTTGACGAAATTCGGAATCAAAATACAGCTCACTGCGTGTTAATTCTTTTCATACTCAAATCATGAATTTTCATCTCATCATCATTCAACATCATTTACGGACTATGTAGACAGGACGACATAATGTAACAGATGCGGATTACAGTATACGATTTGAAGCGAATACACTATATATGTATATATATATATATATATATATATATATATATATATATATATATATATATATATATATTATATATATGTATATAATATATATATATATATATATATATATATATATATATATATATATATATATATATATATATATATATATATATATGTATATATATATATATATATATATATATATATATATATATATATATATATATATATATATATATATATATATATATATATATATTCAACGGACATGGGAGTGTGTGTGTCCTTTTCAATGTGTTTGCATTGAATAACCGCAATTCATGTACACATATATCCGTTTCGTATATAGAGATGAGTACAACATTACGAGCATTTTCAAAGGATATTAAAATATTTTCGCCTACAGCGGTTTAAGGATCACTATACAGCATATTAATAATTCACGAGCAATGCCTGTTTTCTCAATGGAATGAAAGAGATTTACAATTATGTGCATTCAAGCAACATATTTCTTGTGTTCATCTATCTATGTGTATGGCATAGGTTTCGCTTTGTTGTTGTTATATGTATTATGTACGAATTTTTAAGATCCATCCCAACCCAAACTACCTCGTCGTATATTTACTCGTACATAAATTATTTATGTCCGACATTATTCTTGTCTGTGCAATTCTTGTAAATAAAACATCATCATTAAAATGTAAATTAAAATTGAATTATTTCAATTAAACAAAAATTTAATTATCAATTGACTCACCCCTAAATTGTCGCATCCAATCAATATATATTCAATTTGTTTTGCGATGAACAACCACCCCTTTTTTTTAATATAATCCTCATTTCACCCGCGAGCTTTTTTTTGTTGCTTTGCTCCTTTTTGTTTTTTTCTTCGACAAAATTTTTTCCCTTTTAACATCGTTAATTAATTGAAATTTATCCCGGGAACACACGCAGAGTAAGAGAGCGAACGACAGAGAGTGAGAGAGAATGAGGAGTTAGAGTTGAATAAAATTTGTGACAATTTGTTGTGTCTTCTGTCAGTTTGAAATGGATTGAAGCGCGCACTGTGAGTGGGTAAGATAAAAATAAAGCTACTTGGGTTTGGTGTGTGTAGAGCTTTCAACCTAATTTATGGAAACAATTTTGTTTGCTGTCAATAATTTGGTTTTTGTTTTGTTTTTATTTGAGCATATATTATGCTTCTCACCTTAGCAACAAAAGCTTTGATGTAATAATATTGTATTTTTCATGATACCTTCATAATATGGGTTTGATAATAAAATGGTGCTAATGCGTTATAAAGCTCAAATACATTTATTTCCGAATATGAACTACTAGGTCGAGCTGTTTCAAATTGATGGGCTCTTTATGCCACACGATCATTCTCAATATCGAAAAAAAACTGTCAACGTAGAGAAAATGGAATGTCTAACCAGCTCCAGGAGTTGAAATATGGACTGAAAGGCAGCAAAATGACTGACATAATGCAAATCAAACTCGTGGTTTGATTAGTTCCGATAGAGTTGTGGAGCAACGTACGAGTAACTCTTATTAAGAGCTTCGATTAAGAGCTGATTCATCACAACTCAGATTTTTTCAAGATAGAGAGGTTGTCTCGATATACCTATAAAAATCAAAAACTTCCCAGTCATATCGAAAATTTACATTGTTAAGACCTACGGTAATGAAAAAGCTTCGTTTATTTTACTATAATACCTAATAATAAAATTACGTTCCACAATAAAAACTGAAGATAAAACATAGAGATAATTTATAAGTTGGCAAAAAGTTGTTTTTGGTTTAACCTCAGTACAACAATTCAATAGCAACCTACAATAGCGTTTAGTGAAACAGGTTCTACAGTAAGTGTATTATGTAGAACTACTTTCATTGTGTTAGCTTTTCTAATGATCCAGTTACGTATCAGCATATTAGTTCGAAAAAAGTTCTTAGTTCGGCCTCATATCAAAAAATCAACATAACGTTCTATCGTACGTAAAAAAATTAAATTCCACAAAAAATTAATTACGTTCCACATCAAAACGTCCGAACATTAATTTTATTTCTTTTGAAATCACACAGATTCCACAAAACTAGTATTCTTTATGAATCTAAGGTATCAAAGAATTATGTTCCACATAGTAAAAACTGGATAGTCTCAAGTATTTCGTACTTTTAACTGACATTTTTAATGGTAAGTGATGTCATTCGACTCGTGACATAAGTTTTACCGTTTTTTTGAATATATGGATGAATAAATAACCTTACACTCAGACAGAAATCACCCAGATTTCACAAACTAGTATCTAGGTGAAACATAAATGACATAATATCTAAGAATTACGTTCCACATAGTAAAAATCATATAATGTTAAAGCATTTCGTACTTTTATTTGTCATTTTGAATAATACATGTTACACATTAGACTCGTGACGTATGTTTTATTGGTATCTTGAATATGGATTGAGATGAACAAATATCCTTACACTCAGACTGAAATGCAAGAAGAAACCAAAAAAACATTTCCCAACACTTCCTGTATTTGATTTTTTTATTCGATGTCAGATTGAAAATAAATTTATTTTCAAAGTTGTTTCATTCATCTCATAGGAGCTGGAAAATTTAAAAGTTTGTTGCAACTTTTGTCAACCCAACATAAAGCATTTAAAAAAAATGTGAGTTATGCTCGAGTTATATAATTTGGTAAGAAACGAGCAAAAACATCAAAACTTTTTTGATTACATTTTTTTTTACAAGATCTTGATGATGAACGACATTGTTGATCTGGATTCGGGTAATTATTGGTAACAATTTATTAAGCAGAAATTGCACAAAGTGAAGTTAACGAGCATGTTTTTCCGAAAAGTAGAATTTTGTAGTATTGAAACGAAACCATAATGGAGTAGGGTGAACTGAAAAAACAACATTATATTCATTATTTTTGTTATTTTAAAGTCAAACCAAACAATAAGATTTGTTATCTTATATCTATTCGTCATCTATACGATGAATTGTCGACAGACAGATGTTCAAAAACTTTCCCTCCAGATATGGCTTTGTTTGAACGAGGAAAATGGAATTTTTTTTTTGTACAAATTCACAGTATTTGTACAAAAAAAAAATTCCATTTTCCTCGTTCAAACAAAGCCATATCTGGAGGGAAAGTTTTTGAACATCTGTCTGTCGATCAGATTGTATTTACGTATCCAGATAATTGAATTTTAATATATTATTAGATGCCAGTATTCCCAAATCAATATGTGTGTACCGTTGTTCAGTTGATCTTTATTCGACAAGAAAATAAGAAAATGAGCTGTTCACAAGAGGGTCTTTGACGTTTATTGTTAGATTATTTGCAGTCAGAATGGGAAAAATATTAAATTGATCCACTCTTATGACTGAAATACGCTCTTATCAGATAATCCAAAGTAGTATATCCAGAAGAGGGACGCTTCAAAACTAGCATCGTTTACTATCTCGAGTCTAAGAAATTTAACTAATGCAGGTCCAAGAGGCAAGATGTGCTAGTGTGTAAGAGACCTTTAGCACCTACCACAGAGGATGTAGTTCAATTGTTGAGTCTTTCATAACAGAAACAGCATTAGATGATCTTAAAAGGTTTCAAGCTTAAATAAAGGGTCTCTCCAATGGACATATCTAGGTTAACGGTTGCAATATCAATCAACGAAGAGGTACTTTGAGTATAATTAGGAATATACAACCTTTTGTTTGAGAACAACACAGTCCTCACAAGCTAGACTTGAACTTATGAACTTGTCTGGATATTGACAGATTGCATATCACAAGCACTTTACTATAGCATAGGAGTTTTTCTTTAAATCGAGTCGGGCTTGAACTTCACAAACCTCATATCTGCCGAAACACTGATTAATTATTATGATGACATTATTGCAGAGAAGTTGACTTAAGTCGAATTCCAGTCCGAACTACCCTAAGCTCTTCAACTAAACTAAAAATAAGTGATTTAGGTTACAATTAACTGACTATTCTGAACTGAAATAAGCAAGTAACAAGAGATGAAAACGTTTAAAGCGCAGATTTTGAAACAAGACGAAACAGTTAATTATTTTTGGATGGAAATTTAGTCATGAGAAATTTGGCCCATACCCAAAAAAGTTTCGTTCGTGATCTACAATGCGCACCAAGAAATCATACTCAACTTTACTTGCATCAACTATGCTAACTAGAGGGTTGTAGTTTATTGCCTAGTACGTGTTAGTCTCAATAGTATAGAAAATCTGAATTAAAGTATAACCTACTTTGAACCTAATCTTCTTTTTTTTTATGTGGGCCTACACAATACTAGCTATAACTTCCGTTTCAGATATTAATCACGCTACTGTCCGCAATCGTAGATCATTATATGAAGCTGTTGTGTAGCTGTTGCCCAGTTTTTTGACCAAAACGATTGCAACGCAAATATTGGATGTACATGCCCAATTGATATGGGACGTTTATTATAATCTAAGGAATATTGTTTACCATGAAACGACAGTCCATATAATATTCCAGAGCTGCACAGTGGTAAGAACCATGCTGGAGTTGCAGAGGTTATATACTATCCGATTAAAGAAGGAATCCCTGTCACAACAACTAGATGGATCGCGGCAATATCAATAACAGAGATTAGAACTGAATTATGGCTATTGTTGTATGTTCTTTACAACAACGACCTATAACTTATATTCGGGTCATAAATTATCATTTTGGAATTATTCATGATAAGCGATGATAAATTCCTCATAAAGCAATCACAATAATTTCAGTTTTCTAAATGACGATACACAAAATACACTCTCACTCGATATTTTTATTGCCATTAAATAAATGGGCCCGCCATTAATCATAATGGTTTACAACGCGAAGTGCCTCATACCTTCGATGTATATACAGGATATATATGCGATAGCGAATAGCGATTTAGATAGACACGCACCCTTAAAATACTATCCACATAATATCCTACGAATCTCCATTACCCACACTCATTCTCTCTCTCGTTTTTGAAATTTTATTTTTTTTTTTGGAAAATACAGCAAAACGAAAATTTATTTTCAATTTAATAAATTTCACTCGAACAACAACAATAATACAAAACGAAAAATTCCTTTCCAATTTTTCCATCATTTTAGCTCTAACATCAATTTCCTTTTTAATATCCTGCTAATAAATCGCCTCATGATAAACGATTTTCAAAATAACTACAAAAACAACAAGTTTTCCATTTTGTCTATTTTAAACGGAAAAAATCTTTCGTCGATTACAACAACAGCAACTCAACTATTTTTCCTTTTTTGTTTCGAGCCGAAAATCTCTGTGTATATATAACTTTTAACACAACAACCTCGAAAAAGGAAAACTATAAATTTTCCAAAACAAAAGAATAGAAAAAACAAATTGTGACGCCTGGTAATTTATGAAAATTTTTGTCAAGTTTTAATCGAATATAATTAGAGATAAATTTGTCGTCTTCGATCGGTGTTGTTTTGTTTTTTCCGTGACAGGAAAATTATGGCACAATATAATATATGAAAATCTTGATACGGATACGTCTATACGTATCTTGGATTTGCTGTCATTTTTGTCGCCTACGAGGTTGTCATTAATGTGTTGGTAATTTTTAAAAGACAAGGTTTTCAAAGCTTTTAGATATTGATCCAAATGTACAATAGAGCTTTAAGTAGATTATATCTACAGGGGTTAAGAATGACACCATTGATAATAACTGTCCAGAGGTGAGACTGTTTTGTATGATTCCCACCAAATAATGCTTGGATGGGGCGCCTGAAACATTAACTGGCTCACGTTATGAGAACGTTCACTCATTTAGCAGACCCTGCAGGATAGAATAAATGATTCCAGAACTGTTGTGCTCTGCCAAATATAGAGGAAGGTGATTAGGCACAGATGTAAGTGTCTTTGAGAAATTATTTTGTGGTATTATCAAATTAAGCCATAAATGTAACTACAATAACTAATTTTATCTCCCTACTGGAGATGTAGTAATTTTTACATATGGAACAGTTTTGTTGGTGGAGGATAATACATGAAAGCACTCTTAAGGACGGATATGGTCCGACCGATTGATTGGTTACTTTAAGGGCAATTTACTCCAAAACTATTTCCCTCGAGACTTGTTTGGGAAACGTTAGCCACCCGGAATAACTAGGCCAGAATAGATACATCATCCATTTTCATTGGACCTGAGACTCTTCTAAATCTTGCTTGGAACAATATACTTGCAAATTCGTTTTGAACTATGCGGTAGACGTATCTTGAGAGCCTTACTGATAGGTATTCTGATAGGATTTAGGTGTAAGCTAAGTTATCTGCGTCGGTCGATTAAAAGCTGATGTGTTGTGTTCTATCATACACGACACCTTCAACCTCACATAGCAATGCTGTTGCAATCCAGTTTAGATAAAAAGCAGTGCTTTATCCTATTGAAAGAATTGTTTCAAATAAGTAATGTTAAAATGTTCTTCAGGAAATATTGATGCCATAATCCTTACTAGTGATATTGGAGGATATCAAAACAGTTCACCATAATAGGCAAATAGTGAGATAAGCAGGCCAAAGTATATGATATCACTATTTAAACAAAAAGATCACGATTTTATGATCACGATCAGTTATGTAGAAGGATCAGATATATCCATCAGTAAATCTGGTGAATAAATAGCCAGTATAGGCATTTTGTCCTTTTCTGGCCTCATCTTCAGATAAACATATCACTGAGGACGCAACTACCAGATTTATGTCACATAGTTTGGTAAAAAGTTATGTTCCTGTTGAAACGCTCAAAGGCACTTATCTCCCTACAAAGACGTGAACTTAAAACGATCGTGGAGATACTCACAGGACACTGCCTTCTTGTAGAACATGCGAGAAGGCTGGGTCTGGAAGTAAATGACTTTTGCAGAAGCTGTATAGACGAGGAGGAGGAAGAGACGGTAGTCCACCTCCTATGCTCGTGCCCGGCTTTGGCACACAAAAGACATTAATATTTGGGTAAGTTTTTAATGGACTGCCTTTCTGATCTCGAAAACTCTAATGTGCGAGACTTATTACGCTAAGTAAGTAGCTCAATCTGGTTCTCATAGGAGTAAAAGAGGAGTAAGATCCTGTGGTATCACAACGGACCGTCGCCGGTCTAAGTGTGCTGTAGCAACCACTCAACCTAACCTAACCTATGTTCCTGTTGAGAAATATCAAGTGAGGCTTGAACTTATCACTCAAATTAGGTGAATCATAGAACCAACCAAATAGCAGTGTCTACACGGTGGTTTACATCAAATAATATTCAATGATAGTATTCCCTAGCGCAGTCACTCAAAAAGGCACTATAACCGAATAATAATAACAAACCAGGTTCGATTACGAAGATTCTCAAACCATAGCTTTAATGAGCCAGTAATCCGTTTGACGTTATGACGCTTTAGAAACGTCTAGTCGGTTTTCGATTCCCATCAAATTCTCAATATGGAAAAAATTAGAACTAATATTTCATTGGCTTAGTCAGGAGTGTCTAATGGAATTGTGGTATGGTAAATCGAAGTTATGTTCGAGTGAAAAGTGAGGGCACATTGGTTAAGCAATTGTCTTAGTGAGAGCAATTTAGATCAAATTAGTCTTATTATAAGCCATATTATTACCACAGATAAGGATAACCGAATACCCGTATAAGCCTAACAGGGTGAGTGTATATTAATCCTTGAATTTCCTTTTTATTGAAACCCACTCAACAGTGTCGCTGCGGATGATGGGGGCGAGATTTGTTCCATCACTTCCTACATCCTATCCGAGCCGAAATCCTATTCAAGCCCCCATCCTTCCTCAGCATGACACCAACATCAATATTTTCTCCCAAAATCGTGCTGCAAAATTTTCTCCCGCCAATTTTCAAAACGTAAAATTATTACTACGATTAATAATTAATTAATAATTATTGTTATTATTGCTATTATTAATAAAAAAAACATCGTTACAAAAATTTCCTTGGAGCAACGATAAAATTTACTTTTCTGTTAATAAAAAAAATTTTTTTTGCTAGCTACCGACAGTAATTACTTAACAAAAGAGAAAGTCGTCTCGAAATGGGAAAATTGTACAGAGCGCGCGGCACACACCACCAAAAAGAAAAGGGGTGAAAAGTTGAGTTTTCATAAAAATAAATATAACGACAGTGACGAAGAAGAAAACAACGTTAAAATGTAACAACTCTTTGGGAACAATTTTTGGCGAAAAGTTTTTTTTTTTGATTGAACAAAATTGAATTTGATTGAATAAGAGGAATTTTCAGATGACTTAATTGAGGGGTGGGAGTTGTGTGGGTTGAGCTGAGTTTCATAATGAAAATTTAATTAAATTGATTGTTTTAATGTAGATTACTCTGTGCGTTAATTGTTGTTTGTCAGCATAAATTATATTGTAGGCGATATAGTCGACTCTCAGTGTGGGAGATGGGTTCTAGTAAACGTAGTTAGGAGTGTAAAATGAACCAAGCTGATTAAGGTTGGTATTAAATCCCACCTAAGGGTTTCGTTAAATGGAAGTACCTGTCTAGACATATGGAATAAATGTAGTCATCCATTCTTCGTTTGGTGCACACCTGGTCACCTTTTCAGTACAATCACCAACCAGAAGTTTTTGTTGCAAATTTAGAAAATTATTCATTCGAGTATTGGTAGTGCTCTAACGATTCCAGCCAATCAATTTTGTTATTTTTAACAGATGATCGTCTGTTAAGCTTTACAAGCGTCCCTTCTTACTCTACGATTTACCATAACCAGAGAGGAGTGTAGAGGAACTCAATATAATTTCTCGTATTCCTTCCTCAAACACTGTAGAGCTTTTCAGACTGAACTGAGGAGCACACTAGTTCTACTTATTATTTTAAATGATAGCCATTTCAATATTACAAGCAAACATTATTTGCACGGCAAGGCAGTCCTCTTTAGCCCACGTCAAACAACATGGTTTTTTTTGGAAGTATCATTTGACAATGCCGTATAGCTTTTGGAATTTCTTGAGGTTTCTTACCCAAAATGTTATTTTTTATCAACAAATCACTGGTTCTAAAAATGCTAACATATGCATCTGTTGTTTGGTGGCAAGTGGTTAAAGTAAACTCTAAAATTGCTAAACAGAACTGTTTGCAAAAAGCAAGTATCGGACTGTAACTGGAGTCATGTGTTCAACTTCTCTTCTAGTTTTGGAGCTCATTCTTTCCTTAGGTTAGGTTACGTTAGGTTGTTGTGGCTGCTATCGCTCACTTAGACCGGCGATTGGTCCTGATTCTCTCCTTACTCAAGTTACAATCCTTCTTTTCGGTGCAGCTTGTTCGGCTGAATTTCGCTTGTGGAGTACTCGAGCGTGGAACGTATTTTCACTAGTTCAAAATATAGATCAATTTTCAATGAATTTAAATGAGCTATGCTGAATACCTGTTGTAGCTTAATGGTCGCCGGTTGTAGCTTAATGGTTAAGAGAGTTTCTCATCACGCCGCGGTCTCGAGTTCGTTTCTCGTCGTTGACCAAATATTAACACGCACCGGATGACATAAAATGCGATTGTGTGTAAAAACATTCGTTCGGCTGACCACCTACAGTGTGCACCAATCGTAAAATTGGTTCGTAAGGTCTCACTTGAGACGCGGTAAGAGCCGTTTTCGGCCTCTAGGCCATAGATTTTTATGCAAAAAACCGGAATAGTTAATGGTAGGTTTCTGCCTGATTTTAACTTGTACAAATCATTTGAGGTGGTTTATTCATCCAGCGATATGTGGTCCTCACCAGTCTTCCATAATAAGTTATCCGAATCTCTTGTATTCTTTTCAGATGGCTCTCTCTCTTTCTCTTTCTCTCTCTCTTTCTCTCTCTCTCCTTCTCCCTCTTTCTCTCTCTCTCCCTCTCTCTCTCTCTATCAATTTCGGGACATACTGCTGTTACATCATCCCACTGTGTGATTTTAAATCTCGTTACCAACGATAATGAGATTATTTTTTGTACGGAAACTAAAACTAAACTTTTATTAAATATGGCTGGAACCCTTAGAGGTTCCGCACTCAATGCCACAGAGGGCCCATGGTAAACTATACCTAACTATACTTAATTCCTTGACTCTTACCAACTCGAGAACCAGCTTGGTAGGGAATTAAGAAATTTTGGAACCTCCTTGATTGTAACAATTAAAGTAATAGTCTTATGGGGTGTTATCCCATTGCGGCATTGAGGGCAACGTAATTGCAGACTGGTTGGCTAAAACTTTTCTCATTTTTGTGTCATAGGACCTGAACCACATACACCTTTACCCTTCACCCAGTTAAACAATTAAAACCGCTGCCCTACTGAATCTAAATGTGACATGGTCAGCTATCAGAGGATTTAACCCGAAGCTGACCAATTATGTACTTTCATTGAAAAAGGACAACTTTAGAATATTGAATTTTATATTTAGTGGCCATGGCGAATTGAATATCACGAGGACGTTGATGATAGCTTACTTCATCAGCAATTGTTCGAATTCCGATTGCATCAGATCACTTGTTTTCAATTCCAGGAATATTATTGAACATCTACTGTCTTTTCTGTCTAGTTGGCTCAGGAAAGTGTGGAACCTCAAAGAGTTCCAGTCTACTTTAATAATAGAAACGCAGTCCTGCCATGGAAACATTCCCTTTGATAAGCATGTTGGTCGACTTGGAGCAATGTACGGGAACTATATTTTTGGACACATAGTTACATAATGGTCCAATAGAGGCTGAAAATAAAGTAGATAAAAAACCGTTATTTTTTTAAAGAGACAAGGGGAGTGAAGCGTGCAGTGGTACCCATTTCCCTAGTAGCCTTCTCAGCCAATTTTTTGCAAAAGTGATTTCGTCAATTTCGATTTAAGTACTTACAAATTTCCAAACACTACTACTTATATCCCCAGGACATATTCAAACAATTCTTTTTTTATCCCATAATTTCCAACCCATAGTCTCGTACAAAATTTTATCGTTCCTAATCTGAAAGCATTGTTTTGCTGATAATACGATTATCTTGTTGTTTATACAAAAAATGATAAATCTATCCATAAAATAATCGCACACCGGAAAAGATGACACAAAAATTTTAATTTTCCTACCTTACGAACACATAAACTACCTCTAGACCTATCTACCAACCTTTTGTCTATTACGGAAAAATCGTAAAGTTAGAACAACAATAAGACGACAACGAAGAAGTATAACGGAAAACTAAAATATAATAAGTCTTTTGTTCTACATTATCTGTATATATGTGTGTGTGTGTATCTTTAGTTATGAAGAGGTTGGGTGGTATATAGGTTGGCACGGGTTGCCACTAATTTTATTGTTAGCAAAAAGATAAGATTCAACCGAACGATATAGAAATTTTAATTGCTCGATAGTTGAAAATATATTTTGGTTATCGTATCGATTAGGTGGTACACCCAAGTTCGAAACAACCAAATCAATCAAATAGGTCAGGCTGTATACATTAAGTAAATGAAGACATAACGAACAGTTTTATGATGTTTTCCATCGTCGTTATATACTGGATATTTACCTGTCTCCTTATACGAGTCCCATTGTCTCCTTTATTATGCCAACAAATATTTTCAATATCACCCGTTGTGTATTTTGTGATAGAGAGAGGAAAATTCTGATGCTGTGCCGTTGTTGTTGTTGGTTAAAATTCATATCACGTAACATTTTACTTGAAAATTAGAATTTATTTAAAGTACCAAACAAAAACTGTTCATGTTGTTGCTGGATGTGCCGAGTCGAGTATATATATCTACAGAAGTACTCGTGGAGTAAATACGTAATGTGAATGGTTTTTCTCACAAGATGAGTTTTCATTTTTCATTTCGTTTTATTTTATCAAACAAAGCCATCATCATCATCATTATCGTTTTTGGTGTTGGTTTAATTTACAGTCGAACGGAATGAGAAATCGTATATCTGGGTTGGACTGATGTCAACGTAAAAGATAAGCCATCATGTTGATAAATCATTTCAGATTTCATTTGGGTCTACTGTCCCAACCACTTCCACAATCGACGTATATAGATGTGATCTGTGTTAAGATATCGTAGTCTGGAAGTACAAAAAGCTCAAGTTTAAACAGCTTTTAAAATCGTTGTGAGTTGAATTATTTACGACCTTCAATACCAGATTAGAGTTTCTTGTATGCCTGAAGCCTTTTCAATATGAATACTGTTTTGGATTCAGTTGATATGTGAAACCAAAGATATCGTTTCAAATACGTATGTTAGATACACGAATTAAACAGGATTGACTGCGAAGATGTTCCGGACTCTTATGTACATCAGGGAGGTAAGAGAGAGAGAGAGAGAGAGAGAGAGAGAGAGAGAGAGAAAAAGAGACAGAGAGAGAGAGAGTGAGAGTGAGAGTGAGAGTGAGAGAGGGAGAGTTATTTCAGAAGATACTTTCAAGATAATTTACATTTCAGAAATAGATCAGGAGGACGATATTCCTTTCCCTCCAAATCTTGTTTCGTAATCATTGCCATAATTGCTATGTATACCTATTAAAATCAGAAGGAACGTCTTTTCTGTAAAAGTTCTTGCCTTACAGCAGCAAGGCATACAAAATAGTGAAATAATATCGTTTGTTAGGCATAGACAGTCTCTCGGCTTGTATCATTTACACCAAATAGGTCCTGAAACCAAACCAAAAATATTTGGCTTGCCTCGTTTCTCTTAAGGCAACGGATATCCGAATATTAGAAGTTAGGACTATCATTTCCCATCATAACAATCATTTCACGCATCAAGCTGGTATCCAGATAGAAATGCCTCAAGTAGTGTTTTGTCAACTTTATTATGATTGATGATTTTTGACGACCTTAAAAACTCAGCACCTGGAAGAGATCTCCTTAATAGAGTAATCCAATGAATTTTCAAGCATAAAGAGGCTAGTTGGTATCCTCCAACCACTTCACTCCCACCCATCGAAAAGTGGATATATCGTACTTCATGATGAACTGAACCACTCTCACAAGCTGTTGTTACGTGAGCGTAATTATTTTTGGGGATACTTCACTTCCATATGAACGGAATTTTAAAAATCACAAGAGATCTTGGTTACATTTTCGTTGATTGAGCACGGTACAAACCAACCCCAAATGAATATTTAGATGTCTTCGGGCAGTTATATATATATATATATATATATATATATATATATATATATATATATATATATTTATTTATATATTTATATATCTTCAAATGGCTCTGCACCCATCGGTTGCAGCTTGCATCGAAAAAGATCGAAGCAGTTGTAATGGTGCGTAGAAGAATGTTTTCGCTTATGGAATTTAACGTAGGAGAGAGGATTAAGAATAATACCAACAGCAAAAATTATGTACTTGGGGCTGTGACTGGACCATCGACTAAGCTTTCAAGCACACATTAGATGGGAAAAGGTGAATAGAATAATAACGGCCCTTATTCGATTAATGTTCAGTTCTGGATTTGAGTATTTGACACTACCCGTGATCAAATGGAGCGCGTACAACGAACTATTGCACTTTGGGTATGTATAGTGTAGGAAAATCTCGAAAGAGATTGCATTTTGAGATTGAGGAATATCTAGCATGCCACCTTTTACATTAATGGCTTAACACAGAGTCACAGTGCTCATCCTAAGGAAGGCGCCAAACAAGAAATAATGGAACAATGGCAGATATAATGGAAGAACACAGACACTGCGTCGGGGACTAGACAGTCAATTTGCAATTAACACAATTTCTATCCGGTCATGACTCTTTTAACAGCTGTTTCTTGAAAATGCACGTTAAAAAGAGACCACGTTGTTTCTACTGTGATGAAGGTACACCAGAACACACTATTTTTCACTGTGAACGGTGGGAGCGGAAGCGTCGTGAGTGTACTGATCATGGAGATCCAACACCGGCAGTTGTGCAAATTATGTGATCCCGGTCGTAAGGAGGTGCGGAGTTATATATACATATATTGATTAAAGATATTGCACAAGATATAAATTTGAAACGTGTTGTGGTTAAGTATATGGGTTTAAGAATATATATTCACAAATATAAAAGTGAATCTAGCCAGTCTTATGTTAAATTAAAGATATTTTTAAGCTAGTGGTCCCGAATTCAAAGATCATTGATTATTCGTTATATCTTTGAATACCGAAATCATATGTATCCCTATATTACATATATAGGTACAGCATACATATGCTTAAACCACAATTTATTTGCTTTTTAAATTTTGTATTCTCTACACAAAAAATACAGAATACTGATATACTCTATAAAACTGATCCGAAAAATACTCAAATCTGCATATCTAGCATTTTTTGTGTGTACCTAGTCTCCTGACTCGTTCCTCGACCAACCCATTCTTTTTTTTAACATATGTATACAGTATATCAAGTATACCAAAAACTGAAAATAAAATAAAATTTCCCTCCAGATGACCATTAGTCAATATTATAAGAAAATAAGGCAACAAAAAAGTTTTGTTTAGTTTTTTTTTCGGTATAGTTACCATTCCAGCAAAAATAACAACACACAAAAAATAATAATAATAAAGGATTATGTCCTTTTTTTAACATTTCTTGGCTATATGTGTACATATACAGTCTCTAACTAACAATATTACCTAAAGATAACGACGGGGAAAAAAATAACAATTTAAAACCGCCTAACATACAAAGATTTCCATATCATCCACACAAATGTATACATAAATATTCGTAACGTAAACATTATATCGACTTTGAAAGCTTTTAAGCTGTATTAAAAATTCTGGTAGCATACTTCGACCGTAGCCATATAAAAATTAAAACACTTATATTAATTGCATTTATATGCCAACTCGTTCCACACTCTCATCCTACCTGGATATGTTTATACGATATTGCATGTGTGCACAGTTAAATTAAAGCGATTAAAACATTTTCTTTCGTTGTGTTTGTGCCAAATATTAGTTTAATTATAAACTTTAGACATATGACGGTTTTGATATCACGTACACATATAAAAATAGCTTTTTACGATTTTAATTTAACAATTGAATGTTATTTGCTTTATATATGAGTATATACATGTGAATATGTCTTATAATTTATAGTAATAAAACCGTCTTGATTATAATATATCCATATATTTTTTGCTACAGGTGTACACCATTTAACAGATTGAAAAAATTGTGTGGAACCTAATTTGTAAATATGAGTTGTACTAGTTTCAACATCAAAGTACTTTAAATGAACGACGAAACCATAAACCAAAGCTTGATGTGATATAAACAGTGTTGTGGAACCTATTTTTTCTTATTTGGTCGGTGAACATAAACATATTGACACTGTTTGTTTACTTTTTATTTACAACTATTAAGTGAAAACTAACTGTGCACAATTGGAGAATCTATTCTGTTATTAAAATATATTTCTTATTACATGAGAATGCTTTTTATACCCAATTGAATGTTAGTTGCTTTGTATATGAGTATATAAATGTGAATATTTCTTATAATTTATAGTTATAAAACTGTATTGATCAAAATATAATTCTTGCTACAGGTGTACACCATTTGAAAAACTGAATAAACTGTGGAATTTAATTGATAAAAATGATTATTTTAAACATCAAAGTACTTTATATAAACGATGAAACCCATTAAACAAGTTTTAACTATATAAACACTATTGTGGAACCTAATTCTGTTATTAAATTTTGTTATTATATAAGGTAGCAATTTATACCCAATTGAATGTTATTTGCTTTATATATGAGTATATACTTGTGAATATGTCTTAAAATTTATAATATTAAAATCAACTTAATTATAATATATTTCTTGCTACAGGTGTACACCATTTAACCGTGAAGCAAGTATGTGGAACCTAATAAATAAAAATATAGTGGATTTTTTTTAACATCAAATTAATTTAAACGAACGACGAAACCCTAAAACAAAGCTTTAAACTATAAAAGCAGTATTGTGGAACCTATTTTACATAATGTAGTCGGTGACCATAAACATATTTTCACTGTTTGTTAGCTAATATTTTATCATTATCTTGTCAAAATCGAATTTTGCATCTGTGGAATCTATTCTGTTATTAAATTAGTATTGAAGCAACTTAAACTCTACTTTAATTATTTTTAGAAGTGGAACTTGTTTTACATTTTATAAATGTACAATTTTTTGATTGATTGATTTGTTCCAATTATAAGTATAGCAAAATCTGTTATAGCAGTTAGTTAGATCAAATAACTCATATGGGATATTACAAGATTTTCTTAATTCTTCAGTTAATACTGTGGCTGACAAGTTTTGACTCAATTGTGGAATCTAATCTTGCATTATATTCTAGGTTAAAAAAACTTACGAGTACATCAAGTGATTTATGAGATTTTATTGAAATACATAAATATAAAATATTATTCTGTAACATAAATATATTTTGACTTCCATACACTTATTCTAAAAACTAAGATGCTATAGTGATGTGGAACATAATTTCCTCACCAACATTTTTAGAATTTTTCTATATGGGATAATAAATGGGTTCCGTTGGTCTCTTTGCATTACGTTATGGCTAAAGTACCAATGTGGAACCTACTTCATTTAAACAAACCATAAATAACCGTGTTGAATCGAGTTATTCCTGTATCTCAAGCTTTAAGTTTTTTTTCTAAACATATGCCAAATAATATATTTCTTTTATTTTGTGTGCTTTTATTATGTTAAATGTTTAAATCATAAACTTATATATAGTTTAACCTTTAACATTATATTACAATGAGTCTATATACAAACGACTATGCCAAACAAAAGTAATTTTGTTCCAAAACTTTTATATATCGACTTAAATTTTGGCATCGTTCCAAATCCATATAAATATATATTTCATTTTGGTTGTGTATATAGAATAATACCGGAAGCACAAACCTTTCAGCCATACCATAAATCTACCTTGGTATATTGATTATAAATCTGCATCGGTGATTTTATTATATAAATCGGCACAATTAAATTTTGATCCTTTCTGGTGGTATAAATTAATTCTAATCCCATGTTAAACAATATAATCATCTGTTAGGCAAAACAATATCCAAAAATCGTTCACACATAATGTTATGTTTAGTTGAAGGGAGGGGGTTATCAATTTTCCAATATTATGAACTATTCTGCGCTCGTAAAAGAAATTTTCAATCATCGAAACAATTTATATGTTGGTGATGGAATATTTTTTTAAAGGTTGAGAGATAATTTGAAGCCGAACCGTGTTTATATTACGGATTAGCTGCATGTACGTGAAAAAAAAAATGAGATGGATTACGATGAATTAATTCTGTTTAAGATTTAAACAGAAGTTATAATCACAGGACTACAATTTGAATTATCTAACCACTTACAGACGCAGAAGCCTCCTTGTAACTACACAAGTGGTTTATCTGATCAAAATTAAGAAGGTGTAACAGTCACGATTGTGCTTCTAATGAAATTCGACTTATTGTAATAAGGCAAATGCCCAAAAGTGTTCATAATGGTAAAGCTAATCCTTACAGTACAAATTCACAAGAAAGGGGTGGGTATTCTCCTTAGTGAAGTATTTTCGGCCGGGCAATGGTAATAAGTTTTATTATGATTTGCTCCTATCAAATGGCCTTAGAAATAAAAATAATCATTGTTTGTCTATAAACATTATATTTTAATTATGATATTATACAAGTATATAGACAGACAGTGAAATGAGCTTTTAAGCTTTTTTACTACAAATAATTAAATTATGAATAAAAATGTTCAAAAATTACGACGAAATATTATTTTTTATTGTTCACAAATAAATTGTTTAACTACACAGAGACTTTCACAAATAAGCTTTTACATGCTGTATCCACTAAAAAGCTTGTTTTATTGTATACAACAAAAATAAAACAAATTTTCTATTTTACCATAAATTTTAATCAGAATTTAAGCAAAAATTTTCAATTAAATAAGGAAACATCCTTAAATCGAAACAAAAAGGATTTGGTTTAAGTTTAAATCAATACAACAGAACTATACCAACAGTTACAATCAATGTTCTCTAAATATTCTAATTTTATTTCCGGAACAAAACAAAACAACTTTTGTTTTTATTTTTTCTCCATATAAAATCGTCTTATTATCCTTTCAGGATATCTGACATTATATAAATGTTTTATTCAATAGCAAGAACGACTGTTTATACACAACCAACAAAAGGATGTACCAAATTTGTATCTAGAACTAAATATCAGTGTTTGGTATCTAACATTTCGTTATCAGCTCTACATATTCGGTTGGGTCACCAACGCGCGAACCAATTCAATTCATTCGAAAACCACTATATACAAAACTGAAGTCGGTTCGGAATCGATTGACAAAAACTTGTGTCACGTTACGACTTTTATCTGTTAGAATAAACTGGTCGTTTGTATCGAAGTACAGCACCTATATGAGTATATAAATTCTGAGTACACGTACACCTATGTATACACAGCAAAAAATTCCATTTAATTTACTTCCGTATTTTCATTTAGCCAAAAAACAACAACGAGATGGAAAAAGCTCTTCATATATACTTATCCACCATCCACCCACATACACATACACACACACACACCATCATCATCGTAAAACACAAAAAGTAAATTAATTTTTTTTCTCCAAATTCTCAACTTGGATCTAGATGTTCGTATACATACATAAGACGTGGTGACCCTATCACATATTACGACATGTGTATGTACGAGTATATAGAAGGATATGGTGTTCAAGTGTATAAATTTTTGGTTAATAATTTTTGTCACCAAAATAAGAAAAAGGTCCATTATCACGATATTACAGTTATTATGATATGCTTTTCAAGTAAGTGAAAGTATCCCTCTTCTTCGTCTATTCCTTTCGATTTTTGTGTATATAGATATGAAGTGTGTGTCTTAATGTATTAATTTGGTACCAAGCATCATGAGGGTTTATATAGAGTGGGGGTGATTGTTATTTCGAAATAAATCATTGAGTTTCCCAATCCAACATATCATTAAGAGAGATATATGACTGCAGATATCTCAATTCCAGATTCAGATGGACAGATTAAATTGATCTTATTTAGCCTACCTGTACCGTTAAGACGGAAAAATTGTCATGACCTTGGGGTTCTTTCAACCTGATGATTCTATCTGCGTCTGAGTACACGTCTGAATATAACGTTCTCAGTGTCTGGGTTTTTGAAATGTATATTTTAAGACCTGCTTCTTCTACAGATCAAATAGCTGTTGACCTGGTTAGTCCCATATTGATCGATTTTTCGATTTAACACATTTTACCTTGTGGCTTGATTGCGAGTCGAAAGGTTTCGCTTCGATTATGGTACTAGATTCATTCCAAGATAATCCATACCTATAGACTCCAGTTAGAAATTCTTTGTATGCTTTCAGTTCTACGTCCTGTAAGACAATCACAGTAGAGAACTATCCTTCCAAAATGATGTATCGAAAAGCATCAGTTCAAACCCAGCATGGAGGAGCACTAAGAAGGTAATATGGGGACCATCACATAATGCAAACAGTTTCAGCATCACTTCATCAGTTTGAATTCTCTCTACTTAGATCTCTGCTACCTCCAGCAGCAATAATTTTATCAATGCCATTACTGATGTCAAGATTCCTTATCACCAGAAAGAACTTCAACCTTCCGCAAATTGGAAGAGAAAGCATTTGGTTCAGGTCAAATGTGTAAGCTGGGGGCAATTGCAAGTAAGAAAACATAAAAGCGAAACAGAGAGAGGAGAGTAAGTTGGGAGAAAATTTATAATTCGACAAATTTAAAATCTACGAGTAGCGTATAGTAATGACGATTTTTGAATTCAGCAGGCTACGTCATGAATATAAAAACGCTGCCGCAGACTCGGAGTTTTCTAAACGACGTTTTAGGTACGCCAAAGTTTCAGAGATATAATAAGAGAGAGGTATATAGTAAGATTAAGAAAATCTGCCTGATGTCAAGTAGTTTGGGTCGTCAAGTTGGTATAAGCTGTCAGCTCTTGCAGCTTCCTCAAGTGATTGTGTTACATTCCCATGGTGACCACCGATCAATTGGTTAACTTTGTTAAGTGGAGCCGCGCTCCACTCTAAATTCCTCTATAGTTAGAAGTCAAAGGTAGACCGGAATGAGGGCCCAGAATTAGAAGAACTGCGTATTAGAGTGCTTGTAAGAAACTAGTGCAAGGATCTTGATGAGGAGCAACGTTCATCACACCTTGTGCTTCTGAAGATCCGTTGACTTTGGAAGGCTATGGTCTGAATAACGGCATACTTAGCATGCAGTCTGCAAACGATAGAATTCTTAAGTGGATCTACGAAACTTTCCTGACTCTACACCTCTGGGAGGGAGCTTAGCTGGAGCGCATCCTGTTCTACAACCTACTGAGGTCTATAAGGAGTACAGTTTTCATACATGTTCTAATCCTAGATATTTTGAAGTGGCTGGAAAATTATACTCCGGGACTAAAGACCGCAAATGGACGATCCTTGGCCTAAAGAGATAATTGAAATACGTACTTTTTCACATTGACCTAGATGCGCCATCTCTACCAAGTACAAACGGACATGAGGAGCGCAACTTGATTGGCATGTTTAAGGTTCAGTCATTAATATGTCATTTTTATTCAAAAACCGTGGATTCACATGAACAAAATCAAACTCCTCAATCCAGAGACTTCAGGGTCTGGTTAGTGATACCTTTCTGAGACCTAGAGTCTGTGTTTTTGTTAGTAATTACATGAATTATAGACTCATACATGACATCTGTTGAAATGACCCAAAGTAATAGGGGAATGGACGTGAGGTTCTAGTGACCTCTGCTTACTTCCCGTACGGTTTGGAGCTTTATCTTTCCACTCAGGAGGTTATCGAAACTATAAAATAACTTTTTCAAGACCTTTTTTGGCCCAATAAATCAGAAAAGATCCCAGTTCTTCTTGAACTATAATAGTTGCACCTTGAGGATCTTACTGGGCATTGTTCCCGAATAATCACGTGTTCCAAATGAAAATTAACAACATCCTCCAAACCCTGTAACACTGTTTGTGAGAGTGTGAGAAAAAGAAACCGTTCAGTACTTCTTCTTCTCCTGTTCGTCACACTATTCCCATTTAGCGTGCACTTCTTTCGATCAATATTCCTAATTGAGGATCAATTGACGATTTTGAAGATACCACCGCATATTTTGAACTTCATTAAAATAACAAAAAGATTTCGGGACTCAGAGTGTACGGGCTAAAAACAAATTGAGAAACCTCAAATGTTTCACCCTAACAAAATGGTTTGAGCTACAGATTAAAAGCTAATTAATAGATACATAACTGTCGGTTACAAGTTGAGAATTAGACGATTACTCCATAGGTAATGGTATAATTATAATTAATGTTAGCTAATTATTTACTGTATTGTGATGATATTATCAGGTGAAAATTAATTAGATTATAATATTTTTGTGTTATATCTGCCAACATAATGTGTGTGTGTGTGTGTGTAACATATAAACAGGTAGACAAACAGACAAGAATATTAAATAAATGTATATACTTATCTCATGAGAGATATGATTTCGATTTATTAAATTATGTTCAATTTTTATACTTTATGTTGTATATAGTGAACAACATTATTATGTTTTGGGTTGTTTTCTTCTTTGCCATCTTCAGTTTTTCTTTTATTTATACACAAACATCTTTTATTGTTGTCTTGTGACTTGGCTCAGTTTCAAGGGAATATTAAATTCAGTGTCTTCGTAATAAAATTTAATTGGTATTATTTTACATCACTTGGGACGACTTGTAACAAAACTAAATGAAAATATAATTTTTCTACTTGTTCTATTTGCCTATTTGGAACATTGGTGCCAGTTTTTAGTTTAATTTTAAAATGATTGATCGGATTAGTTGTCAAAACATTTGAGTCTACATTACGTACGTATAATGTTATAACATACTCGAAATCGATAGGTTTAACTACGAAAAGGTGTTCGGTGTCAATTCAAATTCACAAACTGGCACTTAACATCGAAACATGTGGCGAAAGGTCATTATTCACAGCCTATGGTGGGAGTACCTAACCAATTGTGCGAATAGATGGCTATGTGGAATCATTCAGGACCGCTGAATGATTCCACATAGTACACAGAGATACAGGAATATAAAGGTACTAGTAAGAGTTTCCGTATAGGCAGTCCATCCGAATTATGGCATATAGTACTCTTGAATGCAATTTAAATCTTTGGTCAATTTGACAATAACTAAGCCAAATCTTATTTATATATACTGGTGTGTGCTATTTTGGCAAGTTCCTCCTAACAATCCAGAAGATGTTAATTGATGTTAATTTTTTAACAGAATCTAAAAGTCTTTTATTATAAACTATACTTATAAACTATAAATTACTGAATCGTTTTACAATTCGATTTGATTGAGGAGCTTTTGAACTCATGTTCAAGCGGTGTTGCTGGTCTGCCTGCTTCAATAATAATTTAATTTAAAAAAAAAATAAAAAATATAGTTCCCATGCCGGGAATCGAACCCGGGCCTTCTGGGTGAGAGCCAGATATCCTAACCACTAGACGACATGGGACATATCAACATTATTTTAGATGCGAGCAAAGACGTATCTCAGCTATCTTGGAATATTTTTCGAAATATGATCGATAACTACTTCACACAGTAAGCCTCGATATTCGCTGAATAAACACGTAATTTTGACAACTACAAAAATATTTTTTTTATAATAAAAAATAATTTTGAGCCCCAATTTTATTGGGCTTCTGTGTACATAAATTAAACGTGTATACTTTTAAAATCCAATACATTTGGAAATCTAATAAATTTTATAACACAAATAGTCGGACACAGCAAACAACAAAAGTAGCAATACTTCGTGACGGGCAGCTGCCTGTGGGCGGAAGCCGATTAACATGATGAACAGGTTTGCGCCTCTCGTCGACGCGAGTGGATTTGCAAAGCTGAAAAAAATGACAACCAACATAAAAGGCGAAAATATTTTCGCAGAAAAATATTTGATTGTTAAACGAGCAGAGGAAGGAGACAAAACGTTTAATGGAGTGTCACCTTTTCTTATTGAAAAAGGTCTCTCTATGATAACACCAAACATTAAGGAAACTACTTACGAGCAACACAGATGAGGCCAATAAACTTTTGAAAACCAACAAATTGGCTGGAATTCAAATTATAGTCGAAGAACACAAATTTCTCAATACGAGCCGAGTGGTAATTTACAGTTGAGATTTAATGACAGGAAATGAAGACGAAATCACTAAGGAACTCCAAGGACAAAAAGTGATTTAAGTGGAGCGAATATAGAGAAAAATTCAACAACGAGCTTAAAGACACTCCGTTACACATTTTAACTTTCAATACTACTGAATTGCCTATGCAAATAAAGGCTAGCTTTCTAAGGCTGGATGTTAGAGTATACTTTCCAAGTCCAATGCGATGTCACACGTGTCAAAGGTTTGGCCATATCAAAGCAAAATGTGAAAGGGTGCCGGTTTGTCCCAAATGTTCTAAAATAATTCCTATAATGGACATGAACAAATTCCATGCGAGACTATTATTTGTGCAAACTGTAAACATGAGCATACATTTTTTGATAGAAACTGTCCTATATTTCAAAGGGAAAAGGCAATAATAAAAATTAAAACAGTTGAACGCCTGACGTATTACAGAGCAAAAGAAGTTTATTACAGACAGAATGCCAATACAACTGGAGCAACAATAGCAGAATTATCAAAACATACATATAGCGAGGTCTTAAAACAAAATGTAAATAATTCAAACTACAATAAAACAAGTACAAATCTTAACAACAACAATAATAACAATAATAACAACAGAAATAATAACGAATAAATAATTAATAATTTTTTTTTTTTTATTTGTTTAAGAAATCTATATTTCTGTATAATATTACAACTAATCTCAGTGATTATCTAGTAAATGTTTTGTATTTTTAAGCAGTGTAGCATCTTATGGGATGAGAAAAATCGGTTCATCCCATTTCGTCCAGTCCTTTGATTTCAGTAGTTCAGGGAACCACTAATTCTAAAGGCTTTGTTCTTTTTAGGCGCTTTGGTCCATTGGTGTGATCCAGTAGGTTCCGCAGCTCCTCGTTGTCATGTTGCTGCAGTCGCAATACATGACTCCTTGCAAGCTTAATTATTTCATCACTGACGTATTCCATGTTAAGGTCTCGATGGAGGTTGTCATTTCTAATATACCATGGAGCATTGACAATGCTACGCAGTACTTTATTTTGAAATGTTTGTATGATCTTAACTGTAGTTTTCTTTGCACATCCCCAAAGTTGAATGCCGTTTGTCCAGATAGGTTTAAGGATTTGTTTATATAATAGTCGTTTGTTTTGCGTTGTCAGCTCAGAGTTTCTTCCAATAAGCCACTGCATTTTTCTGAATTTAAAATTCAATTCTTGTCTTTTCTTTTTAACATGTACTTTCCACCTAAGCTTAGTGTCTAGTGTCATGCCAAGGTATTTCGCATTGTCTGAGTAAGGAATTTGTTGAAAGTCTAATCGGGATGTATTCCACTTTCTTGTTGGTGAAGTTGATGTGTGTTGATTTTGATTCGTTTAGCATTATTCTCCAAGTTTTTGTCCAAGTGTTAACTGTATTAACATCATTTTGTAGTTTCCGTGTTGACTCGAAAATACTTATATCAGTGGTCATAATTGCAGTGTCATCAGCAAAAGTCCCTATTCTGGCTTCTGCTATATTTGGTAAATCATTTGTATACAGAAGGTATAACACAGGGCCAAGCACACTACCTTGTGGGACTCCTGCCAATATTTTCTTTAGTTTTGAGTACTCTTTTTCTTGTCTCACTCGAAAATAACGGTCATTTATGTATGACTTAAGCAATTAAAAATGTTGTTTTGGTAGATCTCGTTGAAGCTTAAATTCCAGACCATGGTGCCAAACCTTATCAAATGCTTGGGCTATACGTCTAGGAATACTGCTGAACATACCTTCTTCTCTTCCAACGCCTCTTCAATCGTATCAGTGATTCTATGTACCTGTTCTATTGTTGAGTGGCCTTCTCGAAACCCAAACTGATGTGGTGGTATAAGTTTCCTAGTCTCTATAATTGGCTTGAGTCTCTTCAGAAGCAATCTTTCGAAAATGTTTGATGTGGTTGTTAATAAAGAGATTGGCCTGTATGATGTTTTGTCATTTAACGGTTTATTAGGCTTAGCAATCATTATTATTTCTGCTACTTTCCACTGTCTCAGAACATAACTTTGTCTAAAGACAGCATTGATTATGTGCTGTAGCTTCCGTAGTGCTTTTTCTGGTAGTGCTTTGATTATTTTTGCTGTTATCAGGTCGTAACCCGGAGCCTTTTTATCTTTAAGATTTTTTACTTCTTTTTTGATTTCTTTCACAGTGACTGGTAGGAGAGGTACCCCGTCTATTTTGTTGACCGGTGTTAAATATTCATTCTCTACCTGCCCAGTTGGTGGTTTGAAGGTAATTTCTAGGTGTTCGGCAAAAAGATCAGCTTTTTGTTTATCGCTGCGAGCCCAGGTTCCATCAGCTTTTTTTATGGGTGGCACTTGCAGTTAAGGTCTTTTTAGACTTTTAGTGGCCTTCCACAACGAATAGTCCGTGTCAGATTTACCTGTCAGGTTACTTAGAAAGCAAGCTACTGACTCATTCTTGATCTCTTTTATAAGCAGTTTAAGTTTGTTGCACAGATTATTTAGGATTGTTTTATCTTCCGGAGCTCTAGTTCTCTGCCAAGTCTTGCGAGCTCGACTTTTTTCGTTAACCAAGTCTCTCACTTCAACTGGGTAGCTTATACTTTTCTGTAATATATCCAGCATGGGGATGGGGGTTCTTTCCCATGCCGCTTTCTGTGTACTTTCAATGAGATTTTCCAGCTCTTCTTCTATTATATAATCGTTCGAGATCGGCACCTGTAGATTGACGCTTTCTTTGACTAGCTGGCGAAAGTATTCCCAGTTTCTTTTGTTATTTGTTAGTCTTGGAGGGCTTGCTTTCCTTATTGCCGTGGAACTTATTGTCATTAAGACTGGAGAGTGATCCGATGATAGTCCTTCTTCATTTTCAACTACTAGGTAATTTTCGGAGATACCTCTGGATATATAGAAGTCTAGAAGATCAGGAATTTTATTTACGTCTGTAGGCCAGTATGTTGGCTTTCTACTGGAGTGGAACTCACATTTTAATATTCTGCCTGCTTCAAATAGCTCTCTTCCTTTGGGAGTAGTTCGATTTGATCCCCAAAATATATTTTTTGCATTAAAATCGCCTCCAATAATGAAATTTTTACCAAGCGATTTAAAAAGTTTGATGTAGTCTTCCTTTTTTGGGTTATATCTGGGTGGACAGTAGATTGCTGATATAGTGTAGCTCTTGTAGTTTTTGGTTTCAATAGAAACAGTTGCTACTTGCATAGCTTCTTCCTCTATTTTAAGTTCTTTTTGATGTTTAATATTTTCCTTGATGAAGATTGCTGTTCCGCCTCTAGCTCTTTCTGCTGGGTGAAGAGCTTGATAGCACTGGTATCCACGAATTTTGAAATACGAGATTCTAGTAGAGTGACTTTCTGAGATTAGGCATATATCAATGTTTTTTGTGTTTAAAAATACTTCTAATTCTGAAATGCGTTGCGCAAGACCATTTGCATTCCAGGTAGCAATTCTTAAATAGTGTGTCATTATGTTTTCTTGTTTAATTTGAATGGATTAGAATTAAGGTAGTCAATGGTTTCTCTAGTTCTACCTGTCGCGTCTGTTATTTTTTTATTTTGGTTCATCGATGTATTTTCTAGTGTTTCTAGTCTTTTTTCTTGTTGTTTTAGTAGCTCACTCATAGATTCTAGTCGTTGATCTTGCGTCGCCAGATGAGAATTTATAGTGGTTAACTTCTGCAGTATTTCTTGCAGGACATGATTTTCCTGACTGGGTCCTTTCTTGACATTTTCCGTTTGGCCAGCCATTTGGGCATATGTCGTGACTTCTCTAACTTTCGCGCTATTAAGAGGGATTTGGTTTGGATAGGATGGCGTCCTAGGCTGAGAACTAAGAGTTCTGATGTTCTCTGTTGGATTTTTTTTACTATTTCTCATTCTTTGCAGCTGTTTGGCAACTTCACAGCCTCTGTAATTTGCTGGGTGGTGATTCCCACAGTGTATACATTTCGCTGGATCGCTTCTACTTTTGTTGCATTCTTTTGATGGATGTTTCCCAGCGCACTTTACACATCTAGGCTCCCTATTGCAGTATTTTCGAGTATGGTTATATGCCCGACAGATGTGGCATTGTGGAATTCTACTGCTGTTCTTTTTTAATGTCTCAATTTTGACTTTCATGTTCAAGATTGCTTTGATTCCATATATCTTATCAATGCTCTCGGTGTTGTTAAATGTTAGCATGAATAGGGGTAGGCCGATTTTGGTTGTTACTCTTTCATCGTTTGAGTTTTTGGTAACCTTTTTCTTCAGAATGTTTACAGCATTTATGATTTTGAATCCTTTCTGACTAAGTTCCTCAATTATTTCATCAGTTGGGCATGTATGATGTAGTCCTCTGGCCATAACTTTGATTTGTTGCTCTGCTTTGTTTTCATACGTGAACCATTCAATGTTTTGAGCACTAATTGCATTTGCTAACATTCTGTAGGTTTCTGGATCAACTGCATTTACTTTCCAAACATTATTATTCAGTGCAGTGACCTTATATTTGTCGTTTGGAACTATTTTGACTATTTGTTTAATTGTTTCGTACTCACTAACATTAAGAATATTAATGGGTGGAGGTGGTATCTCTTTCTTCATTGGTTCATTTAACTCTGCTTTTTTTTGTTGAGACACGTTAGATGTGCTAGCTGTTTGGAGTTGTACATTCTTCTGTAGATTAACTAAGTCCTTGCGTGGCTGACCAGATTGGTTTATCGGTGGTTTTCTTACGCCTTGTATTGATTGTTCCACCTCAGGCGAGGATTCTGCTTTCCTTTTTTTATTTTGGCGTTTAGTTTTAACAATTTGATTGCATATAAAACTCGTTTCATATGCCAATTCATCGTCATCTGTTTCATAGACGACTATAGCATTTTGGGTTTCATTTACTTGTTTCTTCTCACTTTTAATTACAGCAATTTCTTCTTTAAGCTGTTGAACCTCTTTAAAGAGTTGACCATTGAGTTGCATTAAGTTTTCTAGTGATTTTTTTAAACCAGCGTTTTCTCTAGTGACATCGTAGAGGTTTTCTTGGCTCACCAATAATAACAACATAAATCAAATATAAGAAATGAGTAAAACAAATAGAATACCAACAACCAACATAACAAACAAAGCAACCTGTTTCAAGAAGATGGAAAAACAAACAACAACAACAATGGTAGGAAGAACATATACCAGAAATAATTCTTTCCTAAGTCCAGCTGAGCTCGACATCGTGCTCGAGATGGAAACGAATAATTAGTGGATCAAGGTGAACAACTTAGTGAATGATAAGATCCAATGTATGCGTCAGTCTTGGTCAGATAAATGTCCAAACCATATATGCCAAAAGCGATATGTTGTGGAACTATCTGGCCAAAAACTGTATGAATGTGATACTTATAAGTGAAACTTGTGAGCGTGAGGAGGTGTTGCAATTATAACACAGGAGCATCTGGTTTTAATACCAGTGGTGATTCCCTGCTTTGAATATATTGAAGTCATTGCTGCCAAAACTCGAAATCTAGATAGAAACTTGTTATTTGTTAGCATGTATGTAACTCCAATAAAATGTGTGAGTGACAGAGAAAACGCCATGAGGGATTATAATAAATTATTTGATTGGATAATAAATTATTTGATTGGTTCTACGCAAGTAGGCACGACGGAAAAAAAGGTGAATGGGTGGTGGAACAGAGAAATCCAGTATTGGTATGAAAGAAAACGGATAGCCTTGCGCCTTGCAGTGCAACAACTGCATTTGCAGAGAATGTCGGGTTAAATACGATCGAACGAATGCAAAGTTGAAAAAGGCTATCCGTAAAGCAAAAAGGAAAAGTTGGTAAATGACTCATAGGACCACAACCAAGGATGTATAGGATAAATTTAATAGAGTGAGAGGTCATAAAGCACAAGGCAGAAATGCCGCGTGCTAGATGACAGAGAAAATGGAAATCAATTCTTAGTTCTTACGAATGATAGTGGATGTTCCAAATAATTTAGGTGAAAATAATGAATGTATGATACCTGATAATGTGAGAGATATTTCGAACGATATGTGTGTTGAGTTTAAATGGGATGAATTTCTGAAAGTTTTAGACAATTCAAAATCTACGACTCCAGGAACTAATCGAGTAAGCGATAGAATTATTACGAATTTGGATTTTGAAGCAAAGGTTACTTGGATATTGGACTTTCGCAAGGAAGTAAAATTTCACCAACTCTTTTCAATCTGTATACGAGTTCGATTCATCGACTAAACTCAGAAGACGAAGTCGTTCTGCAATTTGCAGATAACTTTGTTATAATGGATAAAGGTCCAAACATTGAAACAGCATGTGATCGATCTCAAGAATGTGTGGATCAGGTAATCAACTATTTGACTGATTTAAATTTACGTGTGAATACGAGAAAATGTTGTTGTATGGCTTTTCAAACGCGACAAAGAATTGATGTGCAAGTATATAGTGAAAGTATTGAATACGTGACTTTAACTAGATATTTGGGGATCTGGATCGATCAACGCTGAAGTTTTAAAGCGCACATGGAGAAATTAACTGATAATTGTAAGAGTAGATTAAATGTTATCAAAAGTTCGAGTAAACTGAAATGCGGTGCTCATGCTAGTGTCCTCCAAAATTGCGTATGGAATGAGGATGTATGGTGATGGTTCTAAAGTTGGGTTTAACGCGTTAATGAAAGTTGAGAATGCATGTGCTAGAGTTGTATTGGGGGCGATCAATTCAACCCCAATACACACTCTATGGTCTGAAATGGGTGATACACCTCTCAATTATAAGAGAGAGAGTGGATCACTGTGAGTGAAACTGTACGAATGATTATGAAAGATAACGCGTTAGTAAATGAAATGATAACCAAATTGCAGACAGGAACAGATTTTAGAAAATCTCAAAGTACCCGTTTGATTTTGGAGAATGCGAACATATTCGACAAATTTCAAAAAGTGGTTCCAACCGTTCCTCCTGCAAATCTGGTGGTATGTTTGAATTTTGAAGGCACAACAAAAGCTTTGATGAATGAGTTATCAGTTAAGAGAGAATTTCGCAAGATGGAAATGACATATTTCGCTCATTTGACTGTGTATACAGTGTGAATGAAGATCATGTGGGTGTTGGAATTTACATTCAAGCACTAAAAAAGAAAATGTTAATAGTAAATGATGGCATCTGTATAATGAATGCTGAATTGATAGGGATTCTGGAAAGAATCAAGTTGGTAATGAGTGACGGGAGAAGGAGGGTTCTTTTACTATCCGACTCTCTGAGTGGTTAAGATTTAATAAGTAAGGAAGGGGTACTCAGGGCAATGTTTATGTGAATACGTATTTTGAGTACCTTCAATCTTGTGGGAGTGAAGTTGTTCTTTAATGGATACCTTCATATTTACAGATTGAAGGTAATGAAAGAGCCGATATGCTTGCAAAAAGGGTTGCTTGATTAACGATGTAAATGAATATGAATTTATGGATGCTAAAGATATACTTCGTAGGTTCCAGGTAAATTTGTGGAGAAAATGGGAGAGTGAATTTGTGCGAAAAAGTCAAATAAGAGGCAAGAAGTACTTTGAATGGTGTAGTGTCCCTTTAAAAAAATCTTTCTTTAAGGAAATGAAAGGAGACACTATACAATGATTCGAACAATGGAACGTGTGAGATTGAATCATGGAAATTGGAAGGAATGTCTGTATAAACGTCATTTGAGTGAAGAAAATGTGTATTGAACATTTGCTTTTAAAGTGCAACAAATATAGTAAAAATAGAGCAAACTGATGGATGGATGCATGAAAGATGAATATATAAATATTGTATAATTTGAAATTAATTATTTTACAAAATAAGTTTAAACACATTAATTAAAATGTAAATTGCAAAGAAAACGGGCCAAATGGCTCCTATTATTTGCAGCTAAGCCATTAAATAAAAAATTAAATAAAAAAAACTGCTTCACAGCTCCAACTAGAACCACATGGAATGGATCAAAGTATACGACTCGAGTATAAATTGTAGGATCACACATGAATATCGTAATTTAACATCGCGATTGTTGATGGTTCGAATTATGATTAAAAAAAATTCGGTAGCTGATGTTCCACGTATCAGGAAACCAGAAATGGATAGACAAGAAGTGAACGTAGACCACGATAGTCTTTAACCTATGCCGTCGAGTTATAGCAATAAGGAAGAAAAGTAAACGAATTGATTGAACTTCTCATTATGTCCGATGCAGCACAAATGTTCCTAGTTCGTTGCATCCATCTATACACTTCAGATGGCTCAATGAAGTGAGAAAATGGTTTACATGGCGTGGAGCACATAGACCAGTGATAAATCTACAAGTCAAGATATTGATTGGTAGCTTGAGTACAAACCCATATCTTGTATATTTATCAGTAATTCTTTCAAGAGCTTTAAGCAAATTTTATGGAAAACTGACCAAAAAGCTTTTGGCTCAGTCTGTCTGAGACATTTTTACAATGCATCAATAATGCAATTAACATATTTTAAAATGATCTTATATTATCTATATAACAACCACTAAAAGCCTGGACACTTCTCCGGATATTCGATATAGTTACTATGGAATGAAATTTAGGTGCTCGTTTCTGGAGAACAGTTGCCTACATGTACATATAGTCACATTGAAGTCAGTGCTTCGTCAAACGATTCATCTAATGTTAATTTCACATAATGAACTCCAAAATATCAACAGCTGTCTGCCACACCGTCTGCCGTCTCAAATTATATCGATACGAAAGTTTAATTGAAAGTGTATTATACATGACATCACCCAACCATAACTGACAATCTCCCATTAATTAATTTTTAATCTTTGGTTGTTTCAACATTCTTCGCTCGTTCAGACTTTTGTGATTACTTCTTGTGTTCGTCTTGATTTCTTAAATTAATATTTATTATTGAGCTTCCTGTTTAAATCAATAAAACAAAACTTTTTTGTTGGAATTTTTTTTTAAAAGTTCGTTCGTTTCGGTGTACATACAAACTGAAAAAAATTTTGTGGGAAGTTTCTGAAAAGCATAAAAGTCAAATTCAATTTATTTACTTTGTTTTTGTTTCTAAAACAACATTAATTAACTTAAACTTTTGAAAAAATTTCCATATGGCGAAAGTTTTTACGAAAAGTTTTAAAGTTCTTCTCCGAGCTAGGCGACAGAGAGGGATTCAATGATCCGTCAAGGCACTCAAATATATATACGAGTTTACAGTATATGGGCAACATCCGGCCGTAAATCTAGAATCTGGCAGGCGGTAATTTATGTTACGACTACATATAAAATATGTAACTGTGTGTGTTTGGCTAGCGCGCATACATGTACAAAAATGAAAATTCGAAAATCGTTTATCTTCCAAAATTTATGAATCGAAAGGTGTTAAACCACACAAACTTCTTATTTATGTATCGCAATGTACGTAGATGAATAATATTATTGCCGTCAACACGTATATATACATTATAATAACAATAATCATCATCGACATCGTTATAAAGGAAGTTTATAAACCAAAAAAATCGCGAACATTGCAAAAATTACCATAAAATCATCGCTCATAATTTTTCACTTTTCCCACCATCGCGCAGATTGTACCAACACATATTATATACGAGTATACACATACCCACCGATGGCGCTTCATATATTCAAGACAATATTTCACCTTGAAGCAAATATTAACTATAGTAATCTGAACAGTTCATATATCGTATTCATACATACGTAACATACCTTGTGTATGCCCTGGTGTTGTTGTAGTTGTTGGTTTTGTTGTTGTATAGCCAACAAACGTGAAAATTGAGGTGGTGTAAAAAAAAATTAATAATTCGCGTGAAAAATCGTCTAAATGGATTTTTTCTTTTTTTTTTAGGGATGATGGTGCGGTGTTTGGCGAAACAACAAATTTATTTGCCAGATGAGTATAGAATATTTAACAGTTGAGGGAGTTGGAAAATATGTGTAATCGGCTGGCTCATAAACACAAAGTAGATATGTGCGGGATAAGATGATACAGGTGGGAGAGTGTTTTTGTAGATTAGAGATTAAACTGTTGAATGAAACTTGCTATTTGGAAAAAGGTTGGCAACATTATTAGAAACAATAAGTTTTCTTGGTGGAGCTTTTGACGAAACCACCCCATAAAGGAGGCCAAGAAAACTTAAGACCGTAACCTAGCAACCCATGCACTGACAGAGCGGGAAGGTAAAAATGCCCACAATTCACAAAGTATGAAATTCTGGCAGAATATAACAAAACTGGAAGGAAGCTCTCGTGGCAGAGTAGGTAGCGTACTTGCTATGTCATTCTCGGGGGTCTCGGGTTCATTCCCGGGGTGGTGACCATTCATCAATCACGATTGGGTGTTTTTAATCTGTATGTGTATGTGGGTTGAACCGTGGGCCTCTAGAGGCATTGAGTTCTGGAATAATTTCCACTCTCTTTAATTTTTTTTGGCTGAACAAACACCTTAAACAAACTAATATGTAACGTCAGACATATATTCAATATGTTTAATAAAGTCTGGAATTCATCTACCTGTAATGCAAGACTAAGATACGAATGTTCATCTCATGTGTGAAATCTGTACTACAGCATGGGTGTAATGCTTCTAGGCTAATAATAACTTACATCGAACGTGGATCTGGAATGGCTCTAATCGATATGGATTGGCCATATACGCTGAAGAAATCACCAAGTGATACAACGCGAAGGTCTTTGGATTGGAGGTTGCAAGGAAAACATGAAGTAGAAAGACTAGCGATAGCCCTATGGGAAGAGATATTTGCTGTTACCCCAATAGAGTAACATGTTCCAGTCAAGTATTTGTTATCAATCCTCGATTTGTTATCATGTTCCAGTCAAGTATTTGTTATCAATCCTAAAATATTTGTTTACAATCCTCGACAATGTATGTCGTTGTTAGTGGATAAGTGATAATTATTTTCTAGTGAAAATTCCTCTTTATATTTATATCGATACTTTTGTTCGTCATACCGAAAGTGTGATAGAATTTTGAAACGAAAAAAAATATGAACTTGGAAAATTAGAAAATGTTCAGAGATGGCGACTAAATAAACTAAAAATTAACGAAAAAAAATGACAACCAAGAAATAAATAAACAACCGTCAAATAAAAAACATAGTCAACATTCGTATGTCACATCACCCCCTTACCAGTGAATTAGTAATGAACGATACTGCGAAGCGTGCTGGAACCTTCGTGACCCTCCCGTCTCTTGTCACGACTGATTTCGGTATATGTAATGTGTTGAATTATTAATTTTCAAGCACGATTTATATTTGCTCTGAGATGATGATGATTTCTCTTAAAGTTGTTGCAGTGCTTTGCTCTTGACTGGTGGTTGTGGGTGAAGATTGAAACGAACTTTCGTCGTTCGTGCACCATTGGTTAGTTTTTCTGCTAGTAAATTGATATCGGTCTTAGCGAGATTATCAGGTGAAGTTTCGTTTGTGTAATTCTCGGTAAAACATGGCTTCAGTCTATCAATTGAAATATTATTATTTTTTCCTTTGATTTCCAACATGAATGATTTTTCGCCCCGACTAATTATCCGAAAGGGGCCCTCATATGGCGGTTTAGTGATGTTTTGCATAAATCGGTTCTGATGAAGACATGTGAACATTTGTGTAATTCGTGTGATACAAATACCGATTGACTACAGTGTCGTGATGGAGGAGTTGGACGAATTTGGTTGAAGTGTGCCTGTAATTCTTGTAAAAAGTTCGATTGATTGATTGGATTTTTCGATTCAACGAGTATTTGGCTGGGAATTCGAATTTGTTCGCCAAACACCAACTCGGCTGAACTGGATTTTAAATCGTCTCGATATGTGGATCGCCCTAGTAATACCGTTGGTAAAATTCTGGTCCAGTCATTTCTACCGTGACACATAATCGCTGCCTTTAAAGTTCTGTGCCATCTCTCGATTAGTCCATTGCATTTAGGATTATATGAAGTTGTTCGCTTATGTTTAAATCCCAATAATTTTGAAAATTCGTTGAATAGCTGCGATTCGAATTGAGATCCTTGGTCTGTTATCATCGAAGATGGTACTCCAAAACGAGAGATCCAATTGTTGTAAATCGCTACAGCCACGGTTAAAGCTCTAATGTCCGGAATGGGAATTGCTTCGGTCCACCTAGTAAAGCGATCAATGAGCGTCACACAATATCGTTGTCCTTCCGATATTGGTAAAAGCCCAACGATATCTAAATGTATCTCTGAAAATCTTTTGACTACCGGTGTGTAATTTCCCAATGGACTCTTCGTGTGTTTCGCCACTTTCGATCATGCTAAACAACACTGTGTCATTCGTTTTATGTCCTTACTCATGTTTAACCATACAAATTGGCCCTTCATAGCTTTGATTCAAGCTTGTACCCCTTGGTGTGAAAGGTTGTGGGTGGCCTCGAAAGCTGTTTTACGGAAGTCTTTGGTAATGTATGGTCGTGGTTTTCCTGGTGGAACATCACACAGCAACAATTTCGTTGTACCAAACGCCACTGGAATTTTCTCAAGCTGGAGTTCAGTTGATGATTCAAGTAATCCTTTGAGTTCGCTATCTGTTTGCTGTGCATCTGCTATTGCTTCATAATTTATTGATTTCGGAAAGGTGATGCTATCTAAACGTGACAGCGTATCGGCTACAACGTTGTCACAACCAGAGATATGCTATAAAATCTAAATATCGGAATTGCCTAGATGAAGCCTTTTCTAGTTTTTGTAAAAATGCATATATCAAAGGTTTGTGATCCGTAAACATTGTAAATGGACGACCTTCAATCATATGTCGAAATTTCTTTACAGCAAGGTACGCGGCTAAAAGTTCCCTGTCATATGCGCTGTACCTTTGTCGTGCGGTTGATAGTTTTACCGAAACAAATTGCAAAGGTCGCCATATGCTGTTGGCACTTTCGTCTTTTTGTTGTATCACTGCTCCTATTGCGGTATCGGAAGCATCTACTATCAGTGCCAGTTTCACAACCAAAAATGGCGACTAAATAAACGAAAAAAAAATGACAACCACGAAATAAATAAACAGCAGTCAAATAAAATAAATAGTTAACATTCGTACGCCACAGTCCTATATGCTCCTTAAATTGGAGATACTGGAAAAAATGTTTTTAACTGACTGTAATTTAACTTACTTACACTATGAACTTGACACTGTGGTTCAATTGTCCTAATTTCTGCACGATTGTTTTTTAGTTATGGAACTGTCAGAGGTTTGTTCACAGAACATCTTGTAATTATTCAATCGACTCGTAATGTTTGCATTTTGGCTTCATCTACATCACAAGTTGTTCCTCCAAACAAAACTGTACATTTGAGAAAATGGAAACTCTAGAATTTTGAGTCAAAAATGTTTTTGAACATAAACTGTCAAAATGTGATTACGTGGCCATTGTGGTAGTGTACGGTTCCGCTTGTTGCTTGGATTCGACTCGAGTAAGTGCAAAAGTAAGTGCAGTAGTAAATCAGTAAAGGGATCTGACTAGCTAGTCATGATACGAATTGAACTCGAAATAGTAGAGATTGAGGACTGTATTTGCTTGGAAAAGAATAAAAGACGGAAATCTTTCTTAATTTCAGTGAAAAGGTTGAGTCTATGCTTTAAAAACTTTTATAAAGGCTATAGAGGTGAATTAGAGGAAACATCTAAGAATGAATATACACTTGAGGATCTCTAAACAGTAATAATTGAAACTAGAATCCAAACAAAAGTTCAGCTTAACCATAATTAACTTTCAATCCAGTTGTGCAGAATTAATAGTTGACTGTCATCAATTGTGACTATCGCACGCAACAATGATTTAAATAACTACAGCAGGTTGAACAAAAATATACCCAAAATTAAATTAAAACTCAACCTTGTATCGAAATTGAGCATAACTTGCACAGGTGGACACTTAGAAGTGGTGTAATGTCCAGCTGATTCTGAAACTCCTGGCATTTTCTAATCTATATTGGTTGCTCTACAAACGAATCGTTGCACTATTTAAATCAACACGACCAAGACAGCCTAGTCCAATAATCTTATTACCATTCCAAGTTGGGATGTCCTTAACCGAACTGAAATGAGAATGTTGTCCCTCAGTTATCTTAATAACGTCGCCGGTATAAACGATGCGTACGAATAAATCATCAATGAAATTGGTATCTGGCCCATTATATCCTCTACCTAAATCATCTGCAGGATTAAGACTGTCGTCTGAAGTATTTTTTAATAGATATTGTTGATATCCAAAACGACCAACAAATCTCTAGACAACCAGACATAAACATCTGTCATTTGATTTTGAAAGCTAAAATGAGCTTCGTGGCTTTCATATAGAAATTATTCTACCTCATCCTTATACACACGCAGACTTTACATTTTATACACATTATATGTTATCAGTGAAAGCACAAAAAAGTTACTTAGTAGAAATTATCAGTGACAGATTTTCACAACAAAAACAAAACATAAAAAATCGGAATCGAAAGCTTCACTTCAATATATATATATAATATGTCGACGGCGAGGAGCAACAACAGTATTTATATACACGTTGCGAAATGAAAATCATGTTTTAAAGCTTTTAAAAGCATCAAAAAAGCATAATACACACACACAAACAAAATAGAAATTATCTCAAATTTCACTTTCTGCTTGTAATTTTTTATATTTTAAATTGGAAAATATTGGAATTTGTTTGTATATGTGGGTACGACATTATACCGATGGGTGTGTGTCTGTGTATCTTCCGGTGAGAAAAGCAACATGACAAGTACATACATAGCAGGAAAGCTTTATACACACAACATATAATATAGAGAGTATAGTGGAAGGGTGTTTCTAACACTATGTCACACGGTAGGAATACAATGGGAAAACATTTTTCATTGTTGTTGTTGTTATTGAAAGTGAAAAATTGAATTACTAAAACAAAAGCGGTTTGAAATAAGTTTGTGTATATAATAAAAGGGAAAAGCTTTATTAAATTTTTAGAGTAAAGAATGTCATGGTATAGACATGGTATTTTATATATACACTGGGAGTATAAGGAAAAGTGAAAGCTTTTCATCGAATTTTTATATTTTTATATCGATTTGAAAAATAATTCGTACAGTTTTGTTGCGGGGAATTTTTTCGTGTATTCAAAGTTTTTTTTTTGTATTTTTGGGGAGCCAGCCAATCTGATGTTATTAACTAGAGATTTTCTTTTATATATTATTTTGTTGCTCTGTGTGCTTGCTAGTGTGTATGTACAAGGCGATAATTCGAAATGTAAATATTGTACGTATATAGAAGGATATATGTACGACTATATACACTGAAAGTACGAAGCAAAACAATTTATGATAATTTAATTTGAAGAGTTTTTCATTGCCTAGCTGTTTCGATTTCCCTGCTGTTATTATTGTTGTTGTTTTTGTTGGATAATACAAAAAGCTCATTGGGGTATTCTAAACTCACGATGAAGTTTATTATTTGAATATATGTAGATGTTTATTTTTTTAAATGGTTTTAGGCTTTCGACAACAAAATTATTATTACAAAGTAAATTGAGAAGTCATATACATAGTTGAATATTAAACCAGTCTCTGGGGAAATAGTTGCTGGGGACTCAGATTGTGGAACGAACTTATCCTAATTTAATGAAGTTTATTATACAATGTCGAGACTTGTTTATTGTATTAGGCTTCAGTTTGCAACATATTATGATAGCTCTACCCATATATCCATAAGTGGATCACACTCTCAATGACTTAGCGTACTGTAAATGTATTACATGGTTACTGGTTTGTTGTATGTTGGTGTACTATTGCGTCACTCCTAGAATTCACAAACAATCAAATGGTTTGGTGTACAGTATCTGCAAAGCTGAGACAAAAGCTTTGCGGAAGTCGGTATAAAGTATATAAGTTTGTATAAGTAGCTAAACTATTTTCTGAGTAACGAAATTTGAATAGTGAATCGCTTTCTTTTTTTGTGACAATGCATATATTTACCTGTAGTACGATATGTCGGCGTATTTTCATGTTTAAATGTATGTTATCTTTGTGAATTTGCATTGGATCGGAGACACTCCGCACTTAAGAAAGGTTTGTCGCGTTCAGTAAAAGTTGTCACAATATAATAAATTTCGATTTGAGTTCTGGTAATTTGCTAGCATTGTTGTGACACGATACGAAATGCACAGGTACACACATCAAGTCCGGTAGCATATGCCTGATGAGATGGGCTAGTCGTTTTATATAACGTTATCATCAGATTGGAACCAGCCTAGCGAACTATACACTTCAATGCCTTCTAAAACATATCTCCCAATAAATTGCATTACCTCCTGTGCAATCTATAACTTGATTACACAGGAGGTAATAGCTGAAGAAATAGAGGTGGAACTCACGGCTCTGGAATAGTAATTAATTATTTCTAGCGCTTCCGTATGCCACAGGAAAGTTTATTCTACAATTATCGTGACATTAATGAGCTACGATCGATCAGGTGGATATAATGCCTACTGCACGCCTGAAACTCAATTAAGTCAGTATACACTCTAGCCTGTATATGATGTGCAAAATTCACAAATTGTTCAAAAGGATCATCGAGCTTACTTTCATACATTAGGTCGTTTTTTTTGCTGGGTACCACTGTTTGTACGGCTATAGGTCCGATTTACTAAAAAACATCGGCGCATTGCATAGCTCCATCTCAGCCCATGGATTCTTTACTCAACAGGGGCACCAGATGATCGATGGTGAAAAATCCCTTTTTGCATCCTCCTCCTATCGTGATTCGAACCTGGTACCTCTCGCTCCAACTGCACGTGGGTGGTTCTTTTCACATCAAGCCTAAACCTTTCATAATATGTGAAATATCGGACATACTTTTAGGAAACACCATGAATGTCCTTTTGAAATCTGGGAAACAGGTGACAATTAAAACAGTTTTACTCGGGACTTTCAACCAAGATGTAGCAACGAACACGGACACTCCCATATTCAAATTACCGATTATGTCGACAGATAATAGAGATAAGAGGTCGTAAGATACTGTAAATGAAGAACCTTACACCTGCCTCTTTTGTTGAAGTGAGAGTCAGAGGTTTAGGCCGAGGTTTCAAAAAGCTTTTTACAGACCCTTCTATCTTATTTCATAAATTACCAAACAATATCGATACTGCTAGTGGCGAATCACAACAGATATTTGGTTACATTTGGCTGTTGAACTACTACGTGTTCATGTTAAGTAATTATAAGCCATAATCCTTAACGTTAACTGGCATACTGAACTGGTTTCTCCTCAATCATGATCACGAACGGATATATTTATATTAAGGTTATTACAGATGAATTTTCACCACTCAGATTAATGTCATATAGCCTAATATATATTCATCGCCCAGGCTGTACATTGGTTAAAACACTGTGGCGTGGAGCGGGAAGTACCGGGTTCGAATCCCGATAGAGGCAGGATGCAAAAAAGGATTTTCTCTATCAATCGTCTGGGCGGTAAGATCTGTGGTGAGAATCAACACATCTGAAACCCAGTTTAGGTTAGAATCCGTGTGCCGTCTCACCTTCCATGTCAGTAGTATAGACTGGCATGGAACTATGCAATGTGCAGATGGAGTTCTACGTAACTGGGACCTTAAGCTGGAACGTAAAGTAATAGAGTGGGAAGTCACAATGAGCCAATGTAACCTAAGTGCCAGATAACACTACAACAAAAAAAAGTCTTATATAAGACTTTCAGATTTTTTCAAAGTCATCGAGCTGGTGATTAAATAGCAAATTACACGGTTCTGATTTTTGGCTGTAAATACCAATGGGTTTGAATAATAAGGTTAGCCATTATACGATTCATATGTCTTAGTTATAGCAAAATATTGGTCAAATGGCCGCCACGATCTCGTCGGCACACCCGATGGTGCAAATTTTCGACGGCGCTTATAGGCATACTTGAGGTTCTAAGCCGTTAATGTGCCTAATTATCTCATCCGTTAGGTCTTGAATTGTTGCTTGCTTATCGACGTACACCTTTTCTTTCAAATAACCCCAAAGAAAAAATCCAACGTTGTCAAATCACATGATCTTGGCGGCAAAATGACATCACCACCACGTAAGATATGTAAGACATTGTTTCGTTAGCTGTGTGGCAAGTGGCGCCATCCTGTTGAAACCACATATCTTCCAATTCAGGCCATAAAAAGTTCGTTATCATCTCACGTTCGTTATCTTCTAATTGCCTGACTGGCCTCATTTTGGATAAAATACGGCCCAATGATGCCGCCAGCTCATAACCCGCACCAAATAGTCACTCTTTGTGGATGCATTGGTTTTTCGATAATCGCTCTTGGATAATGATTCGCCCAAATGCGGTAATTCTTATTTAACCCACTGAGGTGAAAATGTGCCTTATCAATGATTTTCTTCGAAAATTGATCATTCACTGTTGCCATTTCTTGCCACCATTCTGACCATTGACGACGTTTGGAATGATCAAGAGGCTTTAGTTCTTGAGTCAATTGCGCCTTATAAGCGTGTAAATGCAAGTCTTTATGCGCATAATGTTCATCAACGACGAGCCTGAGAGGTGCAATTGTTGGACACGACGACGAGTTGAGGTGGAACCACACTATAGCAATATTTTCTGCAGTACGAGCTGTACGAACCAAATCTCCTACAGACCCGGTTTGCTCAAATTTTTGCACGATTTTTCCAACTGCACGCACATTTGGACGCTTAAATTGACCGAAATAATCACGAAGTGCACGATATGCATTTTGATTTGAACGACCATTTTCATAATATGCCTGAATAACTTTAACGCGTTGCTCGAGTGTGTATCTTTACATGGTTTAAATTGAGTTATGCAAAAAAACTTGACGTTTACGTGTGGTTCACATTCAACGTCGGCCATTGATTAATTTAACCACTCTTTATATATATATATATATATATATATATATATATATATATATATATATATATATATATATATATATATATATATATATATATATATTGTTGGGGCAATTCGTGATTGCGTTTTCCCAAGTTAGTGGACTGTATTTTGATTATTGAATTGTTAATAACACCGTAAATAAATACACCTTTGATTAATTTCTTTATTAACGTTATAATAATTTACTGCTTTTTAATAGATCTTAATTGTTCGAAAGATGATACAAGAGAGATTGATTTTTGAGAAAAATTGATGAATCTACTTTTATATTAACATATTTTTTGTATCAAACTTATCTGCTTTAATTAATGCTTAGTACTAAAAATAATCAAACGTACTCACTAAAGGTACTCTTAACATTAATTTTTGTAATCTATTACAATTTGTAAGCTAATAGGTAATAATAAATTTGACAGATTTGTTTACATTGATGCAGATTTGTTCATTTCTTGAATTGTGTTGGAACATACCGCCGCCCTTGAACCTATTAGTTCAACATTCGGTTCAGCTGCACACGTAGTGTTATTCGAAGGAAGATTATCAATGACCATTTCATCTTTGTTTTTGTTTGAATTCTCGGACCTTGAAATTGGAAGCACTACCAATTTACATACAGGACGCTGCAGGTTTCCTGATTTGGTTTTGATTGTAGCAACTCGAACGACATCATCAGCACCAGGATGTACCATGATTATCTTGCCCATGAGCCAATGATTTACCGCTGTGTTTTCTTCTTTGATACAAACTATGTCGCCTACTTGAATTTGATTTTGAGTATCCCTCCATTTAGGTTTTGGTTGCAGTGAAGTGAGATACTCAATGTTCCAGCGTCTCCAAAAGTGTTGAGATAATTGCTGTACTGTTTGCCATCTAGTTAGATACGATTGTTTAAGATGTGTTATATTCATTTCCGGTATTTTGTTCAACGGATGCCCAATCAAAAAATGAGATGGGGTTAAGACATCTAAATCCGCGGCGTGTATGGCACATATAGGTCTCGAATTTAATATGCTTTCAATTTCAGCTAATAAGGTACTCATTTCCTCGATAGTTAATATACAGCTGCCTATAACCCTTTTAAGGTGAAATTTTGCGGATTTGACACCCGCTTCCCAGATTCCACCAAAGTGTGGTGCACTGGGAGGATTGAAATGCCACGTTATGTAGGAGCTGGAAGAAAGATCAGATATAATTTGCGAATCTGCAATTAATTTATTGAAGGTTTGCCTTAAGAGGTTGCTGGCGCCTATAAAGTTCGTGCCGTTGTCACTATGTATTTCTTGGCATAGTCCACGTCTTGCGACAAATCGTTTTAATGCACCCAGAAACGACTCACTTGTCATATCCCCAACCAATTCCAAGTGAATGGCTTTGGTGCTAAGACATATGAATACGCATATATAAGATTTATATGTCTTTTGACCTCTACCTTTCCGCATATGTGTTAATATTGGACCAGCGTAGTCTATTCCAACTTTAAGGAATGGGCGGACCAGCTCAACGCGACAGCTTGGTAGGTTTCCCATAATTTGATTTTTAATCTGTGCTCTAAATTTTACACAGATTACGCACTGGTTGATCACTTGTCGCACCGCATTTCGACAACTTGGAATCCAATATGTTTGCTTTGTTATCGCTAATGTTAATGATGGTCCAGAGTGTTTATTTTTCAAGTGAATATCCTTCAATATTAATTTTGTGAGTTGCGCCTTTTGGTGTAAAATTATGGGATGCTTTGTTGAGTAAGGTGCTTCGGAGTTCTCTAGTCGTCCGCCAACGCGAATTAAGCCAAACTCATCTAGGAAAGGACTCAGTTGCTTGATGTTGCTTGCCTTGTGTATTTCTCTATTAAGTTGAAGTTGCATTATTTCATCCGGATAAAATTTACCTTGTTCATGGAGACAAAGTTTATATAATGCAAGAAATAACTCGTTTCGCGTCAGGTATATTCCCTGTGCTTTCGATACCGTTTTCGCCATCAATTTATTGCAAAATCTTAGTATGTAAGCGAATACCCTTTGTAATTTAGTGACTGATGAATATTTTGACATTAACTCATCAATCAAAGGGATCGCCATAGCTGTGGTGAATGTAAATATTTTGTTGTTCGGCTCTTGAATCAATCCATAGTTGATTTGCTGAGATGGCCAGACTGTGACAGGTTCATGAATCCAATTAGGACCATTCCACCATAATCGATGTTGTTGCAGTTCGCTTGGTGATAATCCTCGGGATGCACAATCGGCCGGATTGTCCGCGGAAGGTACGTGTCTCCAATGCTTTCTTGGTAAAGTAGACATGATTTCGGAGGTTCTATTGCCCACAAATGTGCTCCATCGTCTCGGGTGACTGGCGAGCCAATCAAGTACTATTTTTGAATCTGTCCAAGCAATTGTTTCTGATATGTTTAGCTGGGTTTCAAGCTGAATTGCGTGAATTAACTTTGTCAAGAGTACCGCTGCACAAAGTTCGAGTCGAGGCAGAGAGACTTGTTTAATAGGAGATACCTTTGTTTTTGCAGATATTATATTTACAAATATTTTACCAGATGGAGTTTGAACTCGTAGATAGACAACTGCAGCATAAGCATCTTGACTCGCATCAGCGAATCCATGCATTTGAATATTGTCATCCACGGTTGTTTGAATGAATCTGGGGATGGCAAGGTTATCAACTTCATGTAATTTATTGCGAATTATCAGCCACCTTTTACTTATATCATCGGGAAGCTCTTCATCCCATTCTAGATTATTGGCCCACAGTTTTTGGATAAAAATTTTGATTTGCACAATGACAGGAGCCAACCACTCCAAGGGGTCAAAGAGTCGACTCGCTTCAGAGACGACTATACGTTTTGTAAATGAATTATTTTGTGGTAAGTCAGATGTGAACGTGAATTGATCTGACGTAGGATTCCAGTTCAGTCCAAGCACTTTAACCGGGTTTAAATTATTTTGTGTGTCTTCGTGTATGTTCTTGATGTAATCGCTGGATCCTTGATTTACATTGTCTAAGATGATGGGTGAATTGCTCATCCACTTGCGAAGATTAAAGCCATGTTTAAGTAGCAGCATATTTATTGATTCTCGCAGTTGTATTACTTCAGCTTCAGTGTTGGCTCCAGTCATCCAGTCATCGACATAAATATCGCGATTGATTGCGTTTGCAGCAACTGGAAAACATTCTTGATTGTCGTCAGCGATCTTTTTCAAAGCTCGTGTAGCTAGAAATGATGCCGATGCTAATCCATAGGTGACCGTGGTTAACCGAAAATGTTTTATTGGCTCTGATGGGTGATTCCGCCAAACTATTTTTTGGTAATTGGAATCCCAGTTGTCAACCTTTACCTGACGATACATTTTCTCGATGTCAGCCGTTACCACAAATTTATGCTCTCGAAATCTTAAGATGATTGCGTGAAGAGTCTGTTGTATTTGTGGACCGATTGCTAAGCAGTCATTAAGAGAGATCCCTGTTGTGGTTTTAGATGAGCCATCAAATACCACACGCAGTTTTGTTGTTGAGCTTGTGCGCTTGATGACTCCGTAGTGTGGCAGATAGAATCCAATGTTTTCTTCTGATGGAGATACCTCTTCCATATGATTGAGGTTAAGGTATTCCAACATAAATTGTTGATAGAGGCTTTGAAACTCAGAATCACGAGGAAAGCGACGTTCGATGCTTCGTAAGCGTTGTACCGCAGTGTTTATGGAATTTCCTAGAGTTGTAGGTGATTGCTTAAATGGCAGCTTAACAATGAACCGGTTATCTTCAGATAGAGTGATATTTTTGTTGAATTCCTTTTCACAAAATGCTTCTTCGGGAGACATGTTACGATCAGTGTTAGGAATCGATTCTAATTCCCAAAATTTTAGCAAAGCTCGATCTAAATCAATTTCTGGATTATTGCTTATTGCGACCATTGACACTACATCCTTGTCAAACAAATTAACGATTCTTCCCGAGACTACCCATCCAAAAATCGTTTTAAATAATGTTGGTCCACCTTTAATAATTTTAGTCTCGACTTGCTCTATGACGTTGAAAAACCAGTCAGCGCCAACTAAGATGTCAATATTAGTGGACTTGTAGAATTCTGGGTCAGCTAATTGCAGTTCAGGCCAATGGTCGAGTTTTGTGACATTTATTTCCTGATGAGGTGTATTTGAGGTTATTTTGGATAAAATAAATGCGTCTATGGATATTTTAGGATGATGTTGTGGTTGTATGGCAATAGTCACCAAACCTCTGGTGGAACCAGCTCTAGTACCTCCTAAGCCAGTAATGGATAACCTGGAATTTTTTCGTTTTAAACCAAGACGCTGTACACTAGCCTCCGTAATAAAACTGACTTGGGAACCAGAGTCGAGTAGTGCACGACATTTACAAATATTCCCTGAAGCATCAATAACATCAATTAATGCAGTTGGCAGTATGGAATGTGTCGGATAGTTTTGTGAGCAAAGAGTGGTAACTTCTACTGGATTTGCTAAATGTTTTGAACTGGCTGTTGTTTCAATATTTTCTGCCAAGTGGAGCAAAGTGTGGTGTTTCTTCTGACAGTTTAAGCAGCGGCGCTTAGACGTGCATCGTAAGATTGTGTGTCTTTTACTTAAGCAATTGAAACATCGATTTTCAGTTTTAGCCCAATCCCGACGCTTGGCGACGTCCATCTCGTTGAATTGCTTACACGCGAATATTGAATGATCTCTGCCACTGCATACAGCACAAAAGAGATTAGGTTGTCCAGCTGCGAAATGACTGCTTGTGGTTGATTTAGTATTTGGCTTTTTATTAGATACATTTACTGTTTCCAACGTATCGATCCGACGCGATAAAAATTGAAGAAAGTGCGAGAATTGTGCATTTTCTAAATTTGTCACATTTTCAGCCCACATCACCTTTGATTTGTCGTCAAGCTTTTTTACTAAAAGGTAGATTAACCAATGATCGCGTGTCTCAGCATTATCACCTAATGCTTTTAATCCGCGTATGACCTCATCCGACGTGTCCATAAGCTGCTTTATGTTTGAAGATGTCGCTGTCGAAATAGACGGTTGATCTATGAAAGTACGTATGAATGAATTTATAATATGTCTCTTTCGATCGTATCTCTCTTTTAACTTATTCAATGCACCAATATAATTGCTTTCAGTAATGCTTATATGTCTTAGCAACACTGCAGCTTCACCACGAAGTAACCCTTTGAGGTATTGAAACTTCTGTACCGGGCTGAGAGATGCAGACTCATGAATGGTGCTGGCAAATAGGTCATAAAACGATTGCCATTCGGTATAATCGCCCGAAAAAGGCGGGATGTTGATTTTTGGTAGTTTTATTTCATGAGCAGGGCCAGCGTGTGTTGCGTTAAATGACATTTCGGGTGATATGTTGCCAGCAGCTATCGACCTGGATCGAATCAACGTGTTCAAACTTGAGACAGCATTGTAGTAATTCTCTTCGTACACATAGTCAGCGTCTTCTTCGGGATCAATCAAAAATATTTTATTTTCAATTGTTGTAAACTCAGTCATTAATACTTCGACTCGAGCCAAACGTGTTCTCAATTCCTCAATAGACGTGTCATCTTTTACCAATTTGATGAATTTCAGAATGTTGGTAAGACGACCCTTGTTTGTTGAACGTTGTTTTTTAAGAGCGGCTAGTTCTGCCATATTGATTTGATTAATAAATCACCAATAATTTATCTATCTACCTTAATATGAGTATAATTCGTAATAGATATATGAAACACAGATTCACTAGATTCGCACTTAATACACTTGAACCAAATCTTAAATCGTCTTTGTATAAGTGATTTGATGTATAGAAATTTAATTGGTTTTAATTGAAAAAATGGGCCTCGTTTATGAATATATTTAAGTATGCTTAATAATATTAAATATAATTAAAGCGGATACTTAGCTTGAGTTTATAGTATGTTGCAGCCAGCCTTGTTTGCTTGTACACGAGGTCCGAGTTAATCGCACAGCATATATTTTGGTTGATAAAAATGGCGCAAATTATGTTGTTTAACGTGGTGATGCAGCTTTGAAGAGGCGTGGGTACTCCAATGAATGATGTATCATGCGATGCAGCTCAATGGCGAGCGTTGAATTAGATTTAATGCTCAATGAGTCGAGCTTAATGTCGAATGTTGAATATTCGTTAGTACTTTTATGGCCCGTATGATGTGATGCAGCTCAAAATGGCGAGCGTTGAATGCCGAAGATATATTTTACTCAATGATGCGAGCTAAATCCGGCTCGAAGGACCAAAATGTTGGGGCAATTCGTGATTGCGTTTTCCCAAGTTAGTGGACTGTATTTTGATTATTGAATTGTTAATAACACCGTAAATAAATACACCTTTGATTAATTTCTTTATTAACGTTATAATAATTTACTGCTTTTTAATAGATCTTAATTGTTCGAAAGATGATACAAGAGAGATTGATTTTTGAGAAAAATTGATGAATCTACTTTTATATTAACATATTTTTTGTATCAAACTTATCTGCTTTAATTAATGCTTAGTACTAAAAATAATCAAACGTACTCACTAAAGGTACTCTTAACATTAATTTTTGTAATCTATTACAATTTGTAAGCTAATAGGTAATAATAAATTTGACAGATTTGTTTACATTGATGCAGATTTGTTCATTTCTTGAATTGTGTTGGAACATATATATATATATATATATATATATATATATATATATATATATATATATATATATATACACATATATATATATATACATATATACATAAATATATATATATATATATATATATATATATATATATATATATATATATATATATATATATATATACATATATATATATATATATATATATATATATATATATATATATATATATATATATATATATATATATATATATATATATATATATATATATATATATATATTTAGATTCATTTGTTGATGAAGCATAAATGTCAAGTCAATCCAACTCGTTCATTAATTATTGTGGATTTGATTAGGACATTATGTATAAGGTGTGGAGGAGAACAAATAGGATTATACGTTGCCAATTATTTTCAGAAAACCAAGTGCGACTAAGATTAGACGGTTGTAGTAGCAATTTTACATTCGGAGAAGTATTTTTTTCTGAGTCCTTCCTGGAACCGACATTCAAGTTTGATCGATTTGATGCCCATTTCCATTTGTGCTGCCGGTGGTTTGTTGACTCTTTTCACTGTTTGTATAACTCAGAGGTATTAACCTTTTATTCACCTTAAATTAATTAAAAATCAAAACTTATACTCCCACCAAATTCGTAATTCTTTTTTTATTATAATAAAATCATGTTCAAATGGTTATCAACCGAACACCAACAACTACACCAGAATAATAATAAAACCTCTAATTATGTTGTTTTAAGGGGAGAGAAATGTAAGATGAAAAATCATTAAAAATAGAAAATTCCAATTCATTTTAATTACACAATTCCATTCCATGTTTTCTTCTCGGCCCCGTTTTTATCCTCTCATCCGCCCATCTATATGTCTCAAACTTTTCTATTGTATACATGAATATATATAAAATTGGATATAATTGGATCCAAAATTTTATTGTCTGTGTTAAACTACTATTGTTATTACTATCTTACTATCATTGTGCTCTGTGTATAACTATGTCGTACATAACACCAACCGCAAACCTAGTACAGTAGTTTAAAACTTTATAGTTTTCGGTGAAAAACTATTTTTTTTGGTTCGGTTGTACTGTAAGCCTTTTACCACACTAACCCAAAATTTTCAATATTCGTTGTCGTGTTTTTCTATCTACGTACGTTATCAAAAGCTGTTATCAAATAATAAAATGATGTCCCAAATATTATCGGGACGTTAACGCTGATATGACGTCATAAGCCATTAAAATGTTTAATATAGTCGCGGAAATGGTCTAATTCATGTTTTTCGCGCCATTTCCACACCTAATCATCCCCTCTATTAAGAATATATTATTTTAAATAATTTTTCGATCCCTGCGTTTCGCGACTGCCGGTAAATTGTTTTTTTTTGGTTTTTATGTTAATCGAACAGATCACCGAAACGATATAAAATGAAAATATTACAGCTATCAACGACTGTATATAACCTCAAAATGAATTCAAGATTATCGTCTTTTGTGTACATACATAGAGGTAGCGACGTAATCGAATAAGATGAAAATGTATTGTTGTGCTGTTTAACTGTACTATTCTTTGTTATACTCTACGTATATATGTAAGAAAAATGAAAATGAAAAGAAAATCTAGGTTCTTATGTAGGGATGAAAATTGTGATGAGAAATGAAAACTGTTGGGATCTACGAGTATAATACACACAGAATCATTTTGTTGCTTTGCTTTATGTGTATTTTACGCTTTGGACAAATATGTTGACATCTTTTATTTGCTACGAATAAGTTTCTTAATAAACCGGGGTTTATCTTCATATTATATGGTGTAGAAAGGAAAGTATATAAAAGCTTCTTAACCTCAAACTTTAAAATTATTAAATATTTTCACTTGGCAACGACATAAATTGTTGTACGAACAATCTATAGATTATCATCGCTTGAATTGGAGTTAAAATCGGCGATTAGTGATAAAAGAGTATCAAGGAAACGAATCAATTCTTAGGACTAAGAGCAAGACAACACTCTTGCAATGTGGTACAGATGCAACAATTATTGTTACTTTCTTGTGGTTTCGAAATTTATCCCGATGAAGTGTGGTATTCTTTCACATTCCAAAGAAATAGATGTACTCTTCATTCCTAAGGCAGAAGTCGATGAGTCAGCTGAATAAATCTGTACGGTTCTTCCATTATCACCAATTACTAGACCTAGAGAGAGAAAGCCTTTAATAATGTAGCGTTTGAGGATTACCGAATATAATGCCCTTTCAATACTCTAGAAAATTGTATCAGACGTTGTGAATTAAATGTATAGATCCACATAAAACTGACTTGATCCTCTTCTCAATGAATGCCAACTTTATTAAGTCAACATTGATATGCAAGGTACTATTTCAGGAGATTGAACGGTAGATGAACCAATACTCGTGTGTCACAACTAGACAAATCTAGACAGACTTAGAGTCTCTCTTCCATACTTTGTAGTTGCTGTATACAGTGATGCGTGGAGCAGGATAATATATTTTAGAACACGCCTCCTAAATTACCTGCGACTGTTCTCATTAAGAGCGACGTCAGCGATATTTAGCGCTCCATCTGGTTCGAGTAAATTGAGATTCCAAGAAGTATGTGTCGCTATGTACGAACCATAATCTATCTAATGCCAGTCTGTTAGGACGTCCTGCCTTTCTTGGTAATTTTTTTCTCTAATTCATAAATTTTGTCAACCACGAAACTAACAAAACTTTAGAACCAATTGTGACCAGTTGATTAGGAATTAGTCAGTTTATTGCTAGCAGCTGTAAAAAGACTTTAACCACCCAGGTGGCGCAGTGGTTAAAACACTGCGGCAAATGGAGTGGGGTACCGGATTCGCGTCCCATAGGGACAGGAAGCTAAAAGGGATTTTTCACCATCGATCGTTTGGGTGATGCGATTGGTAAATAAACAAATCTGGATCTCCTGTTGAGTTTAGAATCTATAGGCCGTTCTATCGTCCATGATAGTACTATAGGCTGAAATGGAGCTATGCAATGCGCAGATGGTTCTTTGTAAATCGGACCTCAAGCCGTACATTCAACACCCTGTGGTATCACAACGGACCGTCGCCAATGTAAGTGTGCGGTAGCAACCACTCAACAAAAAAAATGTTTTAATTGAAGAGACACTACTTATTTGTATTGCCTAATTCTTTGGATAAACATGCTTATAATAAGGCTTTAACATCGGAAAAGGCTGTTATGAGTACGCAAAAATAATCTTTAGCCATCTCTGAAACTATTCAAGAACTGAGTTAAATTTTCCTTCCATAGTTACCTTGGAAATGATCTTAGTTAGAAATGATCTTGTAATTTCCAGACCTTAAGGCAGGGAAAAACGTTAATCCGGACCCTAGACCTATAAGGTTATATTGTTTCGTGCATATCTCAGTATATGAGTCGGCTGGATAATAGATAGAATCGGAACAACTCACGATCAGAAACTGATGCGGAATTATCGTTAGACATTACGTCGCATCTAAGCGCGTCAGCTCCTTTAGTTCTACTACTGCCGTATGACTCACAGCATTCCACACTTTTTCACAGCATTCACTTCCTATGTTATCGGGTGTTTGCCGCTGCCCTAGGATATCCAAGAGCTCTCTCTATAAGTTGTCTCGAACCGTGGGCGTTGAAAGATAGTTTCTTTCCTCCACATCTTCTTGTGATCCATTGCAGGCGAGCCATTCTGGAGTGTCAGCATGTTTAAATCTGTAAAGGTATGCACGAAAACCGCCATGCCCACGTAGCAACTGTTTCAGGTAGTAATTAACTTCACCATTTCGCCTATTTATACACTGTTCGATGGATGGTATCATACGATAAGTGTTCTCGGTTCTTCTTTTTCTTTGTTAGTAGTACGATAGAGATCATCCTTGCAATAACAAATGTCGCGTCATCGGATGTTGTAAGAAAGGCACATATTAGTCTTAAAGCACCTATAGGCGGTAAACCGACTGCAACTTGCATCTGTACGGTTTAATATCCATAGCATTGCTCCATATACAGGTGATCCATATTGGACGATGGATGTAACCACATTTGCCAACAGAATCCTTCGAATCTGTCTTGGCCAGGTATGTTGAGCATCAAGACACCATCGTACATAATGTTTCAAAGCAAAGGCACCAACACTGATTCTTGAGGAACTGCACTCGTGACTTTGTATTCCATGATACCATCGTCTGTATTATACATTAATATTCTATTACGAAAATAATCTGAAATCATCCTCCTTATGTACGCCGGTACTTGCAGTTCATGCAGAGCATTTAGAATATAGTCCCATTTGGCCGAGTTGAACGCATTCTTGATATCCAGTGGTATCCAAGATACGCATTCTTGACCACTGCACAGTATTTTTTGGAGCCTCCTCTCCAACTTCTACCTGTCTCTTGCTTTGTGATTTTTATGACGTGTTGGATGACGTCGATTGTCTATCGAGCCTTTCTAAATCCAGTTGTCGCTCGGTGAGGTTTCCAGCTCTTTCCACAGCTTTCTCCAATCGGTTTATATATTATGCGCTCTAATGCTTTGCCAACCGTATCCAACATGCACAATGTGTATACTTATAGGTAAACATGCGAATCTACCAAAAGATTATAGCTCAAATAATGAGTACAAGGATCTGCTTAATAGGTATGCTGTATGAATAGAGAGACTAGATAAAATACTCGATATACTTTCGATTTATATAGTCCTTCAAGTATTCTCGATCAATGAAATGCTCAAATGAGGGATCATACAATCTAGTATTTGGATGAGTCCTTCACTCGCAATTTTTTAAATATAGTAGCACCTGTGCAATGTCTCGTTATATTATTTCTCCGTCCATGTAATAAAACATCAGGAATGACATGTTGTTAAACGTGAAGTTGTGTTAGTTAAATAGGATGATTTTTGTAGATGCTGTTCTCGGGCTTTTTTTGTTAGAATTTTTAGACCTATGACATTCATTGGTTAGCATGGAACCTTGTATGGCCATTATTACATGATAAACTCTGTGCTTTATTTGCTTTTCAGCCTGAACTTTTCGAACTGCAACACGATACATTTCAGAAAGATAGGCTTTAGTGATGTTGCATATTTCGTCAGAGAACTAACTGGATATACCATATATACACAAGACCATTGCACTTTCGAGAATATTCGGATTCGGATTACTCCAAAACGTGTATATGTAATAAAATTAAACTCAATTCAAAAGCACCATTTTCACATCCAACAAAATCAAAAAATAAATATCTTATAAATTGGACAAATCTCTTCTTATTTACACAATTTTCAATTTTCATCTCTAGCTTTGTATATCTACTAAACGGAATCATCCAAATTTCCAATTCTTTTGTTTTTGTACTCAGTGCACAGTTTAACTTATCTTGATCCTAATTTTAATATTATTTTTGTATAAAAGGATATCTTACGTTATTTTTTGTTCCTTATTACACTGGTAAATACGAAAAACAAAAGAAAATCGAGGAAGTTAAAATTTACAAACAAAAAAAATATATTTGAGCTTTCGTTGAACTTTTTTTTCCCTATCTGCTTGGCAAACGATTCGATACATATACCTACATATGTATGGGTATACAATGTATTTCCCGTTGGCATCTCGTTTGTTGTTGCGAAATTTCCACATATATTTTCCTCGGTATATGTCAATTGTTTTTCTTGAAAAAGTATAGTTTTGTGTTTATCTCAATGTCTGCATGTTATGGGGCAGTAGTTTTCTAGGTTTTGTGACCGTATACAAAATCCTGGATTCGATGGCAGCTAGAATAAAACCTGTTGGAACCGTTTACAATGTATATATCGTTGTACATTCTATAGATTCAATTAGCTTTTAATTTAAACGATTAGGAGCATACAACCTAAACTTTTTAATCAGAATTTATTTACTTTTAAGTAAGTTACAAGAATCTTTTCACAGCAGAAACTTAAATCTAATGTGACCCGGAAATAAACTTTAACGATCTTTGCGATTTGGTACCATGTATCACGTACGAACAATTTAATAGATTTTTGTCTTATTTAGCTGGAAAATTTATTTTTCTCTGGTGAATTTGTTAGAAAAATGTTGCAATTTTATTTAATTTAATAAACTTTGGAATTAATTCGAGATTTTGGGAAACTCCTTAATTTATATCTCGTCTTTAAATCCTGTTTATTGCATTCTTTCCCAAAAAATGGTTGTGTACTTATTAATGAGGGAGCAACGAACTCAACTATAAAAAATCGTTTAACCGAAAAAAATGTCAGTTTAAAGTAAAAGCTTTTTATCCACATAAACTTTTAAACTTTCATTCCAATTGTTTTGATTCATAATTTTTGTTTCGTTCTATAAGTTTAATCCTTAAAAAAAGTAGTTTTTCTCATCAAAACACAAAAAAAACTAATAACATCTACAACATTTTCATTTCTTCGTTTGTTTTTTTGTTGGTTGTTCCCAAAGATAAAACTAAAAATCGGTTTATACAATTTTCTTAGAGTACAACAACTGCAGAAGAGTAGCAAAAAAAAAATTTGAAACAATTTTTCAATGTTCCAACAAAAGAACACAACCTAGCAGTTTAAAGTTTATAGATTTTTTGTATACATTTTTCGCCTTGTTCGAGAGAGGAAATGGGGAAAATCCTGAATAGACGATGCTTTAAAAAAAAAATCATTTTGAATATATAAATGAATGAATTTGAAATGGAATTGAAATTAAGGATTATTTAAATTAATCGAGAAAAATAACAGATACAGAATTCTTGTGTTAGTAGACGGGTGTTTTATATATTTACATATCTGGGTTGATAAAAATGATAATTTCGTGACGTTATATAATTTTATTTGAGACTTGAGTCTTACAAAACAATCCTGTTAATTATGCTACTCTTACCTTAAACACTAATTTGAATTAATTTTATATCCAAACCGTATCAAAAAATACGTCTCGCAAGTTTTATTAATAATTTAGAAATTGTTTCAGGAAATAAAATTGAAATATCGTTTAATACGAATTTTTAAACTGCTCGTATTTAGAAATCCTAATAAACATAAAAATGTATGTTACTGGCGTCTTTATCGTGACAGGTATTCTTTTTCAGAATAAAATTGTCAATATCGGTTAATACGAATTTTTTGAAACTTCATATTAAACAGTACAAATTATTTAATAAAACCTAATTAATAACAAAACTAACATAATAAACTTCTAATGAACTCCCATTCAGCATATAATTCACCCAAATAACCGATTGGTAAATGGATTTTAACAAAAAATATGAAATATCGTTTAATATGAATTTTTCATACAATTTTCGTTGTATAGGGTTTTAAATTTTGGAAATTATGAAATGTTTTAAAAACCACTGTATTAGAAATATTGGTAAATACGAATTCTTTAAAAATGAAAATTATAGATATTCAGATAATTAATAATTTTAATTCATATGAATTAATCTTAAAAATGTTATAAGAGAACTTTTTCATTCAGTGAAAAGGAATATATATATTTTAAAATTTTTATGAATATCAATAAAATTAAAATTCGATTTAAAGAATATATTAAACAAATTACTTTGGATGTAAATTCAGAACTGAGTTTTTTGTTATGTGTAAATACAGATTTTTTATAAATAGTAAAGACAAAATACATTAAATTAAATAATATTGGTTAATATGAATTTTTAAAAATAAAGTTCGTATTAAATGATTTTTTAAATTTGATTTAAATTTGTGATGTTATTAAAACCCTTATATAAATAAATAGATATTAGAACTATCGGTTAATACGCATTTGTCAAAAACGTAAATTATTGTTATTAAATTGTTATTAGGTACAAAAAATTTATATGCAATAATCTGACAGTAAAAAATAGGTAAAATGAATCAATTAGCAAGCTTTTAGAAGAGAATCTTATTCATAGTTAAAAAGAAAAGGTGCTATTTTTTAAATTATATAAATATCAATAGTTAGAATAAATAAAATTCGTTGTAGCGAATATTTAAAACAAAACCTTTTATGTTAATCTAGAATTGATTTCTTTTTTTGTGTAAGTGCAACTTTTTATTAATCGAAAAAATAGAAATTCGTATTAACGGAAATATACATTTATTTTAATAATATTGGTTAATATGAATTTTATTCAAAAGCTCAACTAATACGGTAAAAAGATTTTTACTAATTTTGGCGTTGTGAAATGTTGTGCTTATATTTTTAACATCTAATGAACTACTATACAGTATGAATGATCGGTTAATACGAATTTTTCAGTTTTCCCATTTACAATTACCCCACAAAAAATTTATATTCTTTCAAAATTGTGATCATCCAAAATTCGATACCGATCGTTTCGAAAATTCATCAGATCACCTAAAAATCGAGTTATATGTGCCTGATAAAGATTCAATATAACCGGTTTGACTGGTTCGATTTCAGCAGTTGATGCTAGATCTGCAAAATAACGATCCCGACGCGATTGAGTCATCATATGCGATTTATTTCGTGGAAAACCACGATTCCAATGATCCTGCATCTCTTGTTCGGTATCCTCAAGCATATCTTCTTTGCTCGGCAATTGTTTGGCACCCGAAAAAAATTTCACTGCAAATCTCGACTGAAAATCAAAATTTGGAAACGCTGCAACAACAAACGGTAAACCAATGAACGCCATCGTCGGTCGGTTAATATTTATTATGTGTTTGAAGACGGGACGAACGTATCGCTCGTCTGTCGCTACCTCACAATCAACACTTAAAAACGAAAATGAATATTTGTATCCCGTACAGTAAATTATTTTTGTATACGACTCGAGTGTACCATCTTCAAACTCGACACCGTTCGGGTGGAACCGAAGTATTCGTGGTTTATATAACACACCGGTTGGATATGAGACTCGACCTCGTAATTTATTTTGACGAAAACTTATAGTCACACTTTCGGCCACAGGTATTAGTTGCATTGCTATATCAACACCACTCGGCCCGATACCAATTATTAAAACATTTTCACCTGAAATTTAAAAAATCAACAAAACGATAATAAAAGATTTTTATATAAACAAACCGCGATACGGATCCACTTTTCGATAACTTCGACTATGTATTTGCGACCCTGAGAAATTTTCCATTCCCTCAATATTCGGTATATATGCATTTGAAAAGTGTCCACTGCACACGAACACAAAATCAAAAATTTCAGTTTTAAACAAATTCGATGGAAAATCACGTACAATCACTTCCCACTGCCTTTCACCATATGGCGTTACTCGAATCACTTGGTGCTCAAATTTTATCACATTCGTGAGATTGAAATGGGCTGCGTAAGAATTCAAAAATTTAAGCACATCTGTATGTGTTATATACGAAACATTCAAATCCGGCATGGGATAGTCCTTGAAACCCATTGCCTCTTTCGGTGTATTTGTTAGCAGTCCTTTATACATACTCGTATGTATTGGTAAGCCATTATGATCGACACCTGTTTCGTCAGTATAATGCCACGTTCCACCTATAATATTTGTCTGCTCGTACACGCTTACTTCGAATCCAGCCTCGATTGAATAACGTGCTGCATTCAGACCAGCTGCACCAGCACCAATTACACATGCCCGCTTAGACATACTGTTAAAATTTATTTGTAAGGCGTATCGTAAACGCTCGAGTTTTTATTTATAACTAATTAATGCTTATCGCATATCTGAACAAGCTAATTATGCTAAACCATAAAGGTGTTTGGTCGATGCTTATCATTACATAATAGATAAACCGCAATGATTACAGAGAAAGAGACATGCCTTGTATTCTTATATATATATATATATATATATATATATATATATATATATATATATATATATATATATATATATATACATATTATATATATATAATATATATATATATATATATATATATATATATATATATATATATATATATATATATATATATATATATATATATATATATATATTCAGGGACTAGCAACCATTATTTCGGATACTGTAATTATAAACTGGGGTCCAGAGGAGTAATTAGGCCACAATAAAATCTTCAGAAGACAGATATAATCTGTTCATGATAGTCTCAAAAGTTAAAGCTTCACTCTAACCAGGTAACATTACGAGCCTTCCGATAAACTACTAGAACGTATTCCTTATTTGAACAATACAAATTGGACACTTTAGAATACGAATCCGCATCATCTTTGTAACAATCCGTATAAAATATAAATCTCACAGTTTGAAATTAAGAAATCAAGGGCTGCACACTAAATCAGATGCATCAGATATACGTTTTGTTTCCAAGGCTTGACACTTGAAGCAGGACCAACAAATTTATATAATGATTTTTTTATTACGATTAGAAGTCAAAAGTTTTTTGAAATTGGAAACCTTCGTTTTGAAATATGATTCGTAATGTGAAGTTTTTTATAACAGGGCTGTGAACCACAATAAGATATACATATAATGATGAAGCACAGTTCCAACTATATTACAAATTCAAGATCCAGTCTTGTTTAAGCATTGTAATTAACTGGCTTCTAAAATATATTTATCTGGTAAATGTTTTATATAAACAGGGCTACACACCTAAAGTGGGGCTACCTGTTTGATATGGGTTTTGAGATGGAATTATAATCGAAAATTTACTGAAATACAAAACTTTTTAGATTATCGAATTTATCAATATTTCAGGGGTGCGAACCACAAAACGGAAAAATAGATTTAGTTTTATGATTTGTTAGATTCTTGTTCAGATAACTCCCAGATTTGCGCAGTTAAAATATCTAAATCAGTCGTTGTCAACTCAGTCGAAAACGTATGACTATAAATTAAGGGCTGTACGCCTAAAATGATAACGATTTTCTGGGAACATGATCATTTTGGTTGAATAAAACAGTTAAAAACAGTGGTAAAACCAATTTTGATATATCGGACTTCAAATTTAGCCCAGAAAGCTTTATTAAAATTACAGGGATGCGAACCAGAAATAAATGTGATTTATTTTAAATTTTAGTTTAGGAAGCCAGATAAATCGTAACTTTTCACGTTTAAATTATGTTACTCGGTGGTTTTCAACTCAATCAAAGACTTATGTCTATAAATTAAGGGCTGTGCGCCTAGAATGATAACAATTTTACGAAAATATAAGTATTTTAGTTGAATAAAATATCAACTATTAAAAAACAGTCCAAACAGTCGTAATACAAATTTTTATATTTCGGGCTGTACGCCAAGCTCAAAAAGCTTATTTAAAATTACAGGGATGCGAACCAAAAATCTTAAATAACATTTTTCCCGTCGAATAAATCAAATAATAATACAAAACCGTTATAAAACAGCTTTTAGATAAATTTTATGTTCAAGGGCTGCACACCGGGAATGCTAAGGTTTATTAATTTGACAGGCAGTACGAACACAAATAATTATTTTTGATTATGATTCAAACAAAATGTTGTTGCCAAAACTTCTAACCTAGATTCACAAATAATGGCTGCATTATATGTGTCTATACAATTCATTTCTTTATGTAGAGCTAGGTGATTAAAACATACGTTTTAAACAACAGACAACAATGGAACACCTATCCACAATAAAAAATTAATATCTTTAATGGATTTGACAAGTGGATTTGGATGATCATATAATATATAAACCACATTCAATATAGTGTTTGAGAGGTGCGGAAGGTGCGGATATTTTGAATGTGGTATTTTATTTGTGTGTGAGTCTATATTATAAAAGCTTCTGTTCCAAATTGTAAACATGTATATGAAACAATAGAACGACGAGAAAGCTTTTTGTTGTTTTTAGGTTTTGTTTGATAATGATTGTTGTCATGTTTTGTATGAATGTGTGCAGGATACATAAAATACTTATGAAATGGTGAGTATATATTTTTTTTGGTCCAAATCTTTATGCGGCAAAAGAAAAAGCCATAAAAGAAGACCGGAAAAGGGTCAGGTCACGTTTTAATCTAATTACAATTAAATTATGATGTTTTCTTCTGGTTTATGCGGAGATGCGGTTGAATTTTTATGAAGGGCTACATGAGTTTTTTGTCATGTATTTGTAGTATATGTCGAATGGATTGTTTTGAAGCACAATGTTGTTTTATATACATAATTGAAATGTTTTTCGGACTCTCCCAATTACGTCACATTTCAGTTTTCAGTCTTTTGTTTCTCATATATATGTGTGTCGTGTTTATGTCTCGATAACGACACAATACAATACAAGTATATTTATGTATATATATTGCTGTGCTGTGTCGAGGTATATACACATTCCGATATCAAATCCCGGCATGACAGGCGGGGTTAAAAACGTATACAGATATATAATACTCGTTGTGGAAATTGAATATTGTTGATGTGGAAATAATGTTGATGATGGTAAGTAATTTTCTTTTCATTATTTTTAAATTTCGTCCGGATTTTCAATATGGAGAGGCTGGATTTTGAAAAGATTATATTTTGTACATTGAGTGACATTTTATTCAGTTATAGTGTTTGCATCGACCGAACTGAAAAACAGTTTTAATTAAATTTTCATATTGAAAGCTTTTATTTACAACAAAAATTTAAAGCCACCACCTCGAATCGAAATGAACAAAAAATCTATACTATATGTAATATGTTAGTTTCCAGCGTATTTAACAAACGTTTCGTCGTCGAGTATACGATAACGATCATTTCGGAAATTGATCAAATCGTCCAAAAATCGTTGACTAGAATCGTTGTGCAATTTTGTCATAACCGGTTTTAGGGGTTCAATTTCGGCTGTCCGTGCCAAATCCTCATAATATTTACCCTGATCTGGACCCATCATATGCGCCTGTCGTTTTTTATATCCCCGCTCCCATCGTTCGGCCATTTCGCGTTCCATTTCCCGTATCATTTCACATTTCGGCGGTAGCAGTTTTTGCCCGGACAAAAATTTAACACAAAATCGCACCTGCAGATCGAACATTTGTGAGGCGCACACATAAAATGGTAGGCCGATAAAAGCCATCGTTGGATAATTTATATTGATGCAGTGTTTGAATAGTGGCCGAATGTAATTGTCGTCGGTCGCGATTCCACAGTCGACACTCAAAAATGGGAATGTATATTTATAACCAGTACAGTAAAATATTGTTGTGTAGGTGTTTCGGGTGCCGTCTCCAAATTCGACCTCGTTCGCCGACATTCGAACAACGTCTGATTTTTGGTCGACATTCGACTGGAATTTAGTTTTTGGTGGTTCGGGTAAATGGTGGCTTAGTGTAACGCGGCGAGCTACTTTCGATATTTCGTTTGCCAAATCGATACCACTTGGACCGGCTCCAATCACGAGGACGTCCTCATCTGAAACAATATGTAAGGACAAAACGATTACAAAACAAAATTATATAAAACACATACCTTTAAATGGGTCTGGGCATCGATAGTCGTGACTGTGTATTTGTTTGCCGCGGAATGTTTCTCGCCCCGGGTAGTTGGGATATGCGGGCGTGTTATAATGACCATTGCACACCAGAACTGCATCGAATAGTTTCGTTTCAATTTTATCATTTTTCAAATCTTTTACAATTATCTGCAACGGGGAAAATTTTATTGTTATTTCGGGTGTGGTGAGCTTTTATCAAGATCGGTAGCAACAAAAAATTTTCTGTTTTTAAATTTTACAAAATTTTATCAGAGAGGAAAACTGCTTATCAGAAAAACTATTATTTTGGTTTAGTTATTGTTGTTTGGTCCATTGTCCTGTCTACATACCTCCCCATCTACCAAAACAAAATAATAAAAGTTTCCAGGAACACATCCTCTCTTATCACAGTTTTCGATATTTGTTTTTGGTTCAAAATAGTTGAACTTTTTAGTTTCTATTTTGCAATGATAACATTATATTGATAAGGAAACAGTTTTTTGTTGTTGTTGTCGATGATAAATTGATTTTAATTGAATAGCGAGTACACCTATATATTGATTTACTCACCTCCCATTTTTGTTCATCGACCGGTGTAATTCGTATCACATGATGTAAAAATTTGATATTGTCGCGCAAATTGTAGTGTTCCGCGTATAAATTCAAAAATTGCAACATATCTTCCGATGGTATATACGATTTATCTTGGGCCGGTATCGGAAAATCGGGATAGCCCATTATCTCTTTCGGCAAATTCGTTTTTAATCCTTTATACATGCTCGTGTGTACTTTTAGCCCATACTCGTTCGTCCCAATTTCATCGGTGTACACCCATGTTCCACCGACTGCATTCCCCTGCTCATAAACAGTCACATCCATTCCGGCTTGTAACGAATGTTTAGCACCACATAGCCCCGCCGTCCCAGCACCAATAATACACAACTTATTTTTTTTCATAACAAGGCCGAGTTCTGTACATACAAAAAGAACAAATTTAAACTAAATTGTATATATGACATATGGCACGACATTCAGACATCAAAACACTATACATGCATATAAACAGATAATTATAGAAAACTAATCAAGGCCCTAGAATATCAAAATACCCTTGATAGTTGATATAAAGGCCGCGTATAAATAAATTATGCGTAAGCCACTCGCGGAAATATTCGATACACAGTATATGTTGCATGCAACTTTTGACGCAACATCTCATTAACTTACATTAATCTTGATTAGAAACACTATCGAACTGATTTTCAATAAGACGAACTATTCACATTCAATTCTAATTATCAACTGAACTCTATATTATACAGATTTGCTCTTAAATTACAAACGAGTGTGTAGAGGAATAATTGAAAAACTTGTAAGGCTTTTCCGTCTTTGCCGTTTTAAATTAACAACTACTACACCCTTATAAGCAGCCGAACGACTAAACTATAATTTATCGATTCGTTATTTGATTAAAATGCAATTGAAATTGTTTCATTTTCATATATGTATATATTATTGATTTCTTATCAGCATCTTGAAGACGTTTTTTTTTCTAGGTCTCTGTTTTGTTTTTCTAGTATATGCACAACTGTTTGTATTGATCATTTTACTGCGGCTGCTCGCTTATCACAATATAAAGAATGTTCAAGATTTCTGACATATTTATACACATTTCATTGATACTTGAAAATGTTCGTACGTTGTTCTGTTGCATAGTGTTGCGGAAATAGTTTTAACCCCATGTTTGAATGTTGGATGTAATGACACTCGAGGTACAGCATCAGCTCTTATTCTATTACCAATCTTGTTGAATTACTTTTATACCGAGCCCTCCAAATGGTGTATAACAAACTCACGAGGCATGTGTGAACTCCGATCAGCATAATAACTCTTTGAGGCACATGTAATATGGATGGGTCGTATCTTTGTCTGTGTTTTGCTACCACGACGTCGGTGGACGGTCCAAGAACTAGATGGTTGTCGCTGATAAGATAAACGCAATTCATCATCAGATAACGGATGGTTCAAGCAAGTTGAGCACGAAAGAGAGAATTGTACCGGCACAGATATAACTTACAATAATCCTGAGAAGTGTTAATGAAAGCACCGGATGGTCCTTGGAATCTGGCAACATCTAGCTATAGTTGCAACAAAGACTGGAGCTTGTTGTTTTGACACTTTTGTGATAGTGAACTTTTGAAAAGTAACCTTAATATTGTTCTTCCTTCTCAATTTAGTGATAGGGACATAATTGCAGTCAACCTGGAACCGGATAGAAAAAGTTTTACTGGACAACATGGTGAGATTTGATTCTGAGAAAGCATGGACATTATGGAAAAGATTGAATCTTACTTTGTGTATTTTTAAACAGCAGCCTCTAATTTCGTAGGACAAAGAGTGGACATTAATCAATGAATATTCTTTATCTGATCTTTGCTGCGACCTTCAAGGTTAAAATTCACACGGTAACACAGTTGTTCTTTAGGTATCTCAGATGTCATTGGAAGAGCTCTAAGAAATTTTTGGCCCAAACAATGGAGGAGCTAGCTTGTGGACATTTAACCAATGACTTCAATAGCTCCCTCTAGAAGTGGCCTGTTCTATGACAAAATCAAGATACATTTTAAGATGTTAAGGCTTAAGAATATCACGAAGGAAGTTCTGGAGAGTATTCTGTGTAAATATAGAAACAGTTCTCGTGCTTTAACAAAATACTTATTGGAAAAACAAACCACACCGATCTATTTACTTTAACCACACGGCTTTAAATCATTATAAGAACTCCTCTTGGAAACTCATTTCTTAGGGAGTTTGGAGATTCACGAGTGGCCCTGCAACGATCTACCATTCCATTAAATAGGTACACAAGTAGTCAAGTATGGACTGGTGGCTTGAAGCCCTATAAATGAACTGGCTATGACGCTGGATCACATCATAAGAGGCCTGTAGAACAACTCGGTAATTATTCTCCTCTGGTAAGAGCTTAACTTTATACGGTATTTGAAGCTACTGGATAGTACTGGAAACTGGAAGAAAGTGAATGTAACCATTATGCCAAAAGAGTGAAAGGTTTGCATGACTATCCGAAATATTCAAGACCTATAAAACTGTTGTCCTTGTTTCTTGAAACGTTGAAAATGCTGGTAGAAGTCACGAAGGTACTTTCTAGCGAACATTAAGCCCGATAGTGTTAAAATCTAAAAGGTGTAGTTTGGGGGTGACGGTGAACCATTCGAATACAGCGCTGATCCTCTTTAGTATAACATAAAATACCATCATTTGCCTCTATAACTTTGCCGATACAAAAAAATGGAACAAAACGGGCTTATGGGGCTTAAAATCGGAGTTAGAGCATTGACCACTCGTAACTGTTGCAAAACCTCTACTCATGTACGGTATTAGGGTGTCGCAACCAGTTCTTGATAAAGTTACTTATGCTTTTAAGCGGGACGATAAATACGAATCCTACTTGACCTTAATAAGTTGTGTTACAATTATCCTGCGGCCTCTTTTTAGAAAATACTGCACTTTAATAAAATGCTTTTGAAAAAACTAACCATACCGATGTATTAAATTAAACCGGATGGATTATGGACTACACCAAGAGTAAAGTTCCTAGAACTCTGCTTGAAAACTCATTTCCCAGGGAATTGGTAGATTCACGAGAGTCCCTTCTACCATCTACCATTCCACTCTACGGTACACAAGAGACATAGTTGTCAAAGTACAATCCTTTGTATGGGCTTCAAGCCCTATAAATCAACTGGCTATTGCCGGATCATACCACGACAGTACTTAGAACAACTCGGCGATTATCCTCCCCGGGCAGGAGCTTATCTTGATACGACCATTGAAGCTGTAATCCTATTACATGATTACCTGAAAGATTGAATACTTATAATACTGTTATTCTTTCTCCTCAAAAGGCTGGTCACGAAAGTAAGTCACGAATGTACTTTCTAGCAAAGATTAGGCCCGACAGTGTTAACATCATATGATAGAAAGTCAATTAACTCATTTTTAAATTTCTTGACCATATTGGAGGCATTGGGCTAGTAGCTGTACTTTGAGAGTGATCGTGAACCATTCCCAAATACAGCTCGGCCTCGTTACTATAAGAAATATAAAATTCCATTAATTGCCTCTATAAAAATGTAAGCTCACCTGGAGTTCGAATATGTTAAAAAATTTGAACAAGACCACTAACGGGGCTTGAAATCGGAGTTAGAGCAGTGACCACTCATGTACGGTATAAGGGTGTAGTAGTGAAGCTGGAAAGTGTGGCCTATATGCTTTTCACCGAAGCGGGACGCTACAGACGAGTCGTACTCGACCCTAAGAAGCTTCTGTTACATTATTCTGGTCCCTCTAGAATGTGAGTCTGATTACTGCCGCATGCCTTGTACTGGTTGAGACGTTTGCAGTTTATAATGTTGACCGTCAGGCAAGAAAGTGATTCAAATCAATTTGAACAGGTCATAACGACTTAAATTTTGATTGATTGTTTATCGATGGACAATCAAAAAATTCTGATTAATCTTATCGGTTGAAGATAAAACCAAGACGAACAAAACCAATTTTACCATATAGACGCGATAACAAATTATAACGTGCACGTCTACACATCACAATCGTATATGCAGCTATAATTATCAATCGGCCTATACAACAACAATATTCTTACTCTTCGTCTTATCGTCGGATTCGTTATGAGTGCGATAAGAAACCAAAGAAAATTTTAAAAATAAATTCGTGAGAACTAAGTTAATTGATATGTACTCGCATGATGACGACATACGGTACACTCTCTCTCTCTCTTTCTCTTACTTTCGCTCGATATCGATAAATATGTATCTCAATACACATATGGTGTGTGCATGATCGACCAATTAGTGAGAAACACAAAATTAAGATTAACCCAAGATAAGAACGGTTAGTCGTTTGAGTGTTGTGCGCCGAGTAAGATTTGCGTGCACTTGGAGCTGCGAGTTAGAGGAGTTTCGAAATTGTAGTTTGACAGTAGATACATAAGTAATTGATATCTGATAATTTAAGTGCTATTTGTTGTGATAAGAAATGACCTCAAACATATGGTTTTGCATAATTTAGCGTGTCATAGAACGCGATAAGCGCTCACAATTAGTATATAAAAGTGCCAGTGTTGACATAACCGTCTTGTTAGTAAATTACACGAGTGTTTGCTTGTCGCTGTGAGGCGCACGAAATATTTGTTTTTTCACTCCCGGCCTTATCTTCTATGTATACAGTGTGTGTCAATACAGTCGGTTGAAAAGCATCGTGTGTTCTGTTATCTATTCGTTGATTAGAGAGCCAATTCTTTTATATACGTTTCATTAGTTATTGAATCGCCATGCCAAAAACAGCATGTGTCATTGGTGCCGGTGCGGCTGGACTCAATGCAGCACGTTATTCGGTCGAAGCTGGAATTGAGGTTACGGTGTACGAGCAGACAAATGTTCTCGGCGGTACGTGGCATTATACAGACGAAACGCATATCGATCACAATGGATTACCAATACATACGAGTATGTATACGGGATTGTTGACCAATCTGCCGAAAGAAACAATGGCATTTAAGGACTATCCGATGCCCGACCAAGAGGAATCGTATGTCACACAAGCAGAGGTATTGGAATTTTTACACTCATACTCGAGACATTTTAATCTTACGAACGTGATAAAATATGAACACCAAGTGATTCGGGTAGCACCACACGGTAATACACAGTGGGAAGTGATTGTACGCGATTTTGTATCGAAATTGTATAAAACTGAAATTTATGATATTGTGTTCGTGTGCAATGGCCACTACTCAAATGCATTCATACCGAAAATTGAGGGGATGGAAAATTTTACGGGATCGCAAATACATAGCCGAAGTTATCGAAAAGTGGATCCGTATCGAGGTAAGTTCTATCTATATACTTATGCTGAATTGTGAAGATAATACGAGTTTCTTATTTTAGACGAAAAAGTCTTGATCGTTGGCGCCGGTTCGAGCGGTGTCGATATAGCAAAACACATAATTACAGTAGCCCAAAGTGTAACACTAAGTTTTCATCCGAAACAATTCCGTTTTCGAACTTCTTATCCCGAAGGGGTCATATACAAGCCACGAATACATCGTGTACATCCGGATGGTATCGAATTTGATGACGGCACACTCGAGCGTTACACAAAAATAGTTTACTGCACCGGCTACAAATATTCATTTCCATTTCTAAGTGTTGATTGTGAGGTGGCAACCGATGGCCGATATGTTCGGCCCGTCTACAAACACATAATAAATATTAATCGGCCGACGATGGCATTTATCGGGCTACCGTTTACGGTGGCCGCCTTTCCAAATTTTGATATTCAGTCACGGTTTGCGGTGAAATTTTTATCGGGTGCCAAACAATTGCCGAGCAAAGAAGATATGCTCGAAGATACCGAACAGGAAATGCAGGATCGTTGGAATCGCGGCTATCCACGTGATAAGGCGCATATGATGGGTGCACGACAGGATCAATATTTTGCCGATTTGGCGGACACGGCCGAAATCGAACCGATCCGACCGGTTATAATGAATATTTATCATGCCCATTTGCCCCGATTTTTAGGTGATCTCATGAAATTTCAAAAGGATCGGTATCGAATTTTGGATGATCACAATTTTGAAAGGATAGAAGCTAGTTGAGTATGTGTAGTATAGTTTGGAGTAGATTGAATTTATTTTTTAATTAATGATAATGATTAATAAATGATTTATTATTTATTTTATTTATTGTGTGTATGATGAATCAGTTTGGTTTTGCCCCAGCTTGGGCGCCGATTATAGTTCTAAAATCAATTGAACAAAACAAGGATTTTACCATATGGTGTGTCGTTAATATTTCATAAAGGCTAATGAAGAGAGAGGAGTGTACTTTGCTTACGATCGGGCCCGTTTTGAGAGGGTCGTTAAGCTGAAAATTGCTTCACAAGTTGGTACAAAACCAATAAGAATTACACACGTCCATGGAAGAATAATCGATACAAGGGTTGGTTAGATAGATAATAAGTAGAAATATAAGTCTGCGAAAGCGACAGCGTTGGCCCAATAAAATATGAAGACCGAGAAAACCAAAAAGTAGTACATTGTCAGTGGAGATCAAGTAATCACTGATCTATTCTAGGCACTCAACATTGGGAAGATGGAACATTTTCTTTGAACTAACAGGAAGTGAGTAGAAGACTCCGGTAGATATATCGTGCTCGATAAGATGTTTCTATAGTTTTCGATCATGTTTATACGGGTACGTATAAACTTACTTCCTTTATTAAGGTACAGCATTCCAGAGAGTCAAAAGTTTCGTGCTGTCTTAAATTAAACTGGAGAGTGAAGCTTAATTAAAGGAAAATTTGGTTACGTCATCTCTGGTTTTTCTACATAACAAAATGTCAACTGTACTTACATGATACAAGCCAGCAGTTTTGGGAGTTAAAGGACGTTGAATCTCTTAAGAAAAACCCCGAACACGGGTAGTGCCACCAAAAACCTACCTGTGTTATTTTTGACGAGTCAAATAAATTTACTCTTAGTGTATCGCTAAACGAAATTGGTGTCGAAAAGTTAGGAACTACTTAGAACAACATCATGAGGTGGACATGCACTTGGAATTCGACAGTGGTGGGACTATCGTAAAAGCTCTAGATTCCAGTTCAAAACACTAACAGATTTCTTCGTTTCCAAAATGTATAAGATGAGTGATCAGTACGAAACGAGAATGCAGCAGTTTCATATCTCAGTCCGGTTGACCTAACTGGTGACTATACCAAACATAAGTCGCTCCACTAAAACAACTTGCCTACCGCGATTGGAGCTTTGAGTTATGCTGTTTACGTAACAAAACTAATACCTCTAATGGTTTTCTGGCGTGCCGTGACTGGAAAAAACCTTCATAGCAGATCGGACTTCATTGACCGTTTGCTACGAATCTACTATAGTTAGAGCTTTCTCTATCTTCATTAGTCTGTACAAGAAAGATTTTGGAAGATCTGCACAGTAAAAAATAAATTGAATTTTCAATAGAAATTTTGGTAACTTTGTAGCGTAAATTTAAAAGTTGTCTATAATTAAGCAAGATAATAGTATTTTTACACACATTCTAATGTAAAATCTATTATTCTTGTATTATTCAACAGGACTTTAAAATTGGAAGATATTTATAGTACAACTACAAACCGTTTCTACTATTATTCCTTTTTTTTGTAAAATTTTGTGAATTCCGTAAATTTAGAAACCAAAACCACAATAAATTGATTTTATTCGTCGTGATATACTTTGCTAGTCTATTACAACGTTATCATATATAAATTATTATTATCTAAGCCATCGTCTGGCTTGTCGGATATCTCAAGGGCCTAGAATAATAATCGTGGTCGGAGAGAAATGTCTAATTCACCGTTTTGTAGGTTTGGCTGGGCATTGTGGAAGCTCTATGCCTATCATATGCACATTAGTATTTTCTTGCAAAATCTTTTTTTAGGGTTTGATTTAGTAAAATTACGCAATAGTTAAGGTAAAATTGTACGTTTTGTTAGTACAAATTTTAGAAGTTTATAATATTACAGGGGTTTAATGCTAAATTGCATTCTTTTAACCATAAAATCTGCAAACTTCCTGCAAAATTATAAGTTTTGTTATTTAAATATTACATGATTTTGCTAGCAAATTTATAACTAAAAGTATTTAATTTTAATAATTGTTTTTTATTTATATGTGCATGTAATTTTACGTGATATAGCTTGGCAATTTTGCCCACAAGTAAATTCACGTAATATTCAACCGAAATTTTTTACTGTGTGGAAGGCGTCAAATAGATTGTTTATTGACTTCTTGACTAACTGTAACTATATGTGCGTAATATTAGATGATTCAAAGCTCTACTCTAATTTTTTAAAACTACATCAGAATATGATAAAGAGTTTTGAAAGCTCTGGAAATCTATGGTGTCAGAAAGCACGTTTGTTGGATTCTCGACCGATTGCAGATATATGCGTATTCTTAGATTCATTAAGCTCTACTCCAATTTTCGAGAATTAAATCAGAATATGATGAAGGCTTTCGAAAATTCTGGCAATCAAAGTTGTCAGAGAGAATATTTATTGGATTCTCGGCCGATTGCAGATATATGCATATTCTCAGATGCATCAAAGCTCTATTAGAATTTTTGAAAATTACATCAGAATATTATGAAGAGTTTTGAAAGCTCTAGAAATCCAAGGTATCCAAGGTATCAAATAATTTTTATTGAATTCTCAACACAAATTTTCGGCAAATGCACTAGAATATAATGAAAGGTTTTGGAAGCTCTGGAATCTAAGGTGTTAGCTATAATGTTTATTGAATTCTCGGCTGATTGTAATTATATGAGTATGCTTAGATGTGGCAAAGCTGTACTTTAATTTTCGGGAATTACATCAGAATACAATGAAGGGTTACAAAAGCTCTGAAAATCTATGATGTCAGAGAGAATATTAGTTGGATTCTCGACCTATTGCAGATATATGCATATTCTTAGATGCATCAAAGCTTTACTCTAATTCTCGGGAACTACATCAGAATATGATGAAAAGTTATGAAAGCTCTGGAAATCTTTGGTGTCAGAGAGAATGTTAATTGGATTTTCGACCAATCGCAGATACATGCGTATTCTTAGATGGGTCAAAGCTCAACTCTAATTTTCGGGAACTACATCAGAATCTGATGAAGGCTTTTGAAAGTTCTGGAAATCTAAGGCGTCAAATAGAATGTTTATTGACTTCTTGACCAACTGCAACTATATGCGTTATGAGATGCGTCAAAGCTCAAGTAAAAATTTTTGGGAATTACGATCGATCGATTAAAACAATTTGCGTGTGTTAAAATGCGTCAAAGCTCTACTCCAATTTTCAACCACTCCAGAACATAATGTAACGGTCGGTAATTCTACCCTAGGCAAAAATCATTTGAATTATTTTTGTTGATTAAATCAAGATCATTTTAAATAATTTTTTTTGACGAATACATGTATATTGTAAATGCACTAATTGCATCGATTATCGATTTTTGCAATATTGTTAATCGATTGTTGAGTCGTGATGATGTCTTTGTTTTTACCTCTACTCAAGAGCGTTAATTTTTTTGAGGGGAAGCTAATTTTGTATTTTGAGGGAGAACACTTTTTTTGGTTAGAGTTGAAATAGATGTAAGACTAGAAACATCATCCACGCAAATTATTAAAAATTGAAAAAAAATTGTTAAAAATAAAGAAAATAAAAACTTAAAAATTAATTTGTTTAATGTTAATCTTTATTTAATTCCAGTATTTATTGGCCGTTCAATTTGTTGTACCTACCAAATAGCGTGAGAGAAAGCAAATAAATTCACTCAGCTTTATCGTAGTCTCGTGGCGATATATATTCATTCCGCATTGGTGGGCAAGAAACGTGTCGCGAAACCACCGTTGTGTTACCATCAAATTTTGTTGGTCGTTCACGTTGTTGTCTTGGAATAGAGAAACACGTGAAACCCACGACAAATCAACGAGTTAACCCATCGTTGATGTGAAGAGTTGCGGTAATACAAAGGAAAAACAGCAGCTTACACCTTTAGTGGAATAAACCGTTCCGACATCGTGTTCTTTGGTGCTATCTGGATGCAGTTATTTCTTCTGTGGTCGAGTGGAGCCGGATTAACCGTGGTGATCTGATTTATCGGAGCTGCTGACCATGCTTGTGCACTGAATTTAGTTTCAAATTAAAATGTGCGGTTAAGTTTTAGTGAGTGGTGTGTGTCTGTGATGTGTGGTAATGCGATGTGTTGATAATGGGTCGAGTAAAAGGCACATGATTTTTTTTTTATTTTTCTGTACGGTGGTTGCATTAGATGAGCCCTCCCAACTGACTCACCCGACGCCAGCATGTGCCGCCACGGCAACATGATCCGTTACAATAATAAAGGGTTGTAAAAGCTTTCCAGATATGTTAATCTCTCACCATATGTTAAACCAAAGCTAATACAAGATTAAACAGATTAATTTCAAAAAGTATGACATTACATCCACCAACGGCCTAATTCGTGGAAAACCTCATTTAAAATTTTAACTGACCTTGAATATAGATTAAACATTGTCACAGTCACATGTATAACATCACTCAATCAAATTTCACTCAAATCGTTTATCACTCAAAAATATTTTCACTATACAATTTTTGATCATGCGTCGAGCATACGAAACGAATTTTCTCCGCACCCGAACAAATCCACTGCAATTGTGTATACTGTGTGTTGAAAAAATCGGTTTGTATATTTAGTTGCAATTTTCCGCGATAGCAAATTTTTCCCCGCCAAATGCCAGAATATGCGACGGCCGTATATACATTTTTTGGCAACATAAACACTGTATGTATGTACATATCGAAACATACGTACACGAGACAAACGTATACGGGTTAGTCGATTTTACACAACATGTACGTACAGTGGGAAATTTCGAAGATGTTGTTGTTGTTGTTGTTGTTGGTGTGTGTGCGATGACGAGAAAAAAAGAAAAAAGGAAAAAATTTTGTGGATTTGTTGATGAATTTTCCTATTGACTAAAATTAGTCGGTCCGGATAATTTGTTATGATAACAGCGGGATGTCTTTGACTCTGTGACAAAATTAAAATTTTCTTTTAACATTTTATAGTTTTCTTGATTTGTTTGGTCGGAAAAATTAAAAAAAAAAATTGGTTTTAAATATTTAATCGAGTGTGTAGATTGGTGTATAGTAAACAAAGGTGCTTGGCCCACAGTAAAAAAAAGGAAAAAAAAATTAATAATTCAGAATTTTCCGAAACCAAAGTGTTTTTCCCACGTATTGCGGCACATAGTGTTTCGTTAGTTTGTGATTTCGGTTAGTGTTGTGCGTGTGCTATATAATTAATTTAAATGGGTGAATTTTGTGTTTTGTAATATATACGAAAATGGAAAATTATGTGAAAATGTGAATATGCATGAACGTGCAATTTTCATGCAAAGTGGCAATCAATATATAATATTCTTTGTATAAAGTCTTAAGTGTTTAGTGAAGATTTACAAAATAAAAAAAATGTGACAAAATGATGATTAAGGATAGGTCAAGATTTTATGATAAGAAGTAAAACTTAAAAAAACAAAATATAGCGACAAAAAAATTTGTTTAAATGATAATACGGATTATAATGCGATGAAGCACATGAAAGGAAATCTTCAAATTTTATTCATCATATCATTTGCAGGTACCTTAAAATAATTCTATATAATAAGATTTGGTATTTGATTCCGATCTGTATCGGATTACGTTTTATGTATTATGCTAATATTTGGGTTTTCCACGGTTAATCCGTCGATTAGCATCATTGTTGTATATATACACGTTAATCGCGTATCGCAACGGATGGGTATCAATTATGCAGGCAACGTACTCTATACACTTTAACACAATTTCAGTCTTTTGATTCTTGAATGGGTGTGATTTGTGTACTTCGTTTTCTAGAATTATTGTGAACAAATTTGTAGTAAAATAACTTTATTTTCCCGGAAAGTAGAGTTCCAAAAGCTTTTCCTACGCTACAGTATATTTTCTCTGAAATTATGTTTGAAATGTTATTGGATTCTGCGAATTATTTAATGTTTAAAAATATTTTTAAAATATAAAATCGAGCTTTCCTACTAAGAGAAGCTCAATTTGTGAATGTATATCATATTGCTACTTAAAATATTGCTTTATTCCTGGTATTTTTCGAAAACTGTAGGGTACAATTTTGTGTAATATGTACAGGTATGCTTCCAGGTATATGACAAATGATTGAGTCGAAGACAATGTGACATGTACTCTCAAATAATTATTTTTCAACCTGAGGGAGTTTTGTAGCTGAAGAGTTATTATTCTAAAGAAGTCGTGTTGTAAACACTATGTTCATTTGGACTGTAACACCACATCTACACTTCATCAAAAGCTTTATAGTTGAGTGTTCTGATATTAATTCATACGAGTGTTTAAAATTGGCTTGAACTAAGCTGCTGATTGAATACATTCATTAAGATATGAATGGTCCGATTACAGAAAATTCCTTTCACAACGAAGAAATCAACGATGTATTTTAATACCTCACGGCCTATCGTTGTCGTCAGATTTGATCACTACTGGAGCTTTGCATTGTAGTCACCTACTATACAAAGTATTGGCCCAAATATTTACAAATATCGTCAAACTTTTCCATTTTTGTAGCATGTTTTGTTGGACTGTACACAGCCGATAAAGTAATAGTTTGTTGGGTGAACCCAATTTTTGTAACGTCCAAATCTTTGACAAGTAGAAGTTGGCTTATATGTTTTACATAAGAACTTCGCTATTCAAGTCAATTGTGGCTTCTACTTCAACTCATCACTGCATCAGTGCTAATTATTGGGTGAAGATTTCAAACGTCAGCTTGACATTTATGTAAGGAACATGTATGAAATTCTGTGTTTTTTCAGTCAAAGTTTAATAGAACGGATTTATCCTTAGTTGTTCCCTTGCCTTACTACCGGGTTTTATATCTTTAAAATCCTCTAACAAACTGTTGAAAAGAGTTGACATGGTTGAGTTAACCAGTACATTATCGTCGGTTTTGCTTTTGATTTGGGAATAAGGAAATCGCGATTCTTCAATATTTGTATATCCTAACTTCAATTGTTTGACTGCACGAACTGTGGTGATAAAAGGATTTAACTGTTTGCTTGGTGTTACGGGACTAGTTTGGGCATTATTGTTTTTTAAACCAATTCTTTACATTCTTAGGAAGTGTGTTATTCCTCATAGACCATGGTGGATTCTTCTATAGAAAGAAACTTCCATTTGGGCTTCATATTCAAATAGGTTCCAGAATCAGCCGTCATAGCAGCGTAACAATACTGATTGTAATGGTATGGGCACTTCTCTTTTATATAGTAAGAAGAATATTGTCCCAACCCGTTTCTTGCGAATCCCCAGCTGATAATTTTGTATAATTTGTGTACACTAAATCGAAAGTGTCGACAAGTTAGATCTGGTATACTACTTTGACGAATTTCGATTTAGTAATACTTACTTTTCAGTGTGTCTTTATTTAGTAATGTTGTGCAGTTGGTCTATTTAGTCGAGTGTCTTTCAATAAAGCTAATTTGGTGAGGAAGAATGAGTAACCTAAACGTTATCCTAGACTTATGTCTCCATCTGAAAAATATATTTAAGATAAGCTGCAGGTTATTTTTCATCCTTCTATAGCCCAAGCACGCTGGAAGTGGTTTGTTTCTTGTTAATCAAGGCAAAAAGAGCACCTTGACTCATGATAACCAGCCTGTGTTCCAACCATATTCCCTCAATACTCCTTCTGTTATAAAAAAACAGCCTTTTATGTCGGGTATTTTATTGGTATATCGGCAGGTTTACTTCGAGAATAAAACTGATGCTCCATTTTTCTTAATACTCAATGGCACTCATTGTTGTACGATTTGTGAGTATGTATATAAATTGTCATGGGCCAATATGAGAATCTCTAGGCACACCGAAGTTTCCTGAAATTATCTTACACTTTTGGTTTACAATATAGACAATTTGAGTGCAGTTTCTTAGATACAATTTAAGTCAGTTTATTTATACAAGCATTTCAGTATCTTGGACTGAATGGGAGTCAAAAATTTTAGCACAGTCTAATCGAGTCAAACTAGCAAAGCTCATCAACTGCCTCATCATTCTTTATTTTTTTAAACGTGCTGCGGTTGAACTTCACGCGGTGCATTGAACTCGTTATGCACTTATTATTTGAACATATTCATATAGTTTTACCTATACGTCTTCTGTTGCACTACTTTGGTTCAAATTGGTGAGCCATTCATCGCAGAGTGGATGTAGCTACGCTAGATAGAAGTGCTCTTCTGTTTTGTTGAGTTCCTCTTGTTTTCGATATTAGACCACACTGCGTCCACTCTACTCTTTTATTGGATGTAATGAGATGTGTCTCATATGGCAGCCTAGTATCCATCATTTCCTCTTGGTATATAAAGACCGGTTGGGTGACTATTTTAATTGCTTGCCGATGTTTTCCTTCTAACAGTTACAACTGCTTCTCCTTTATGTCCTTCTACCTCTAGGCCAGCAGAAGTTGAATGTGTCATATCGTTCTGGTACAAATTTCAACGAAATTGTCCCTTTGTCATTGCCAAAGCCAACCATTTGAGCTCCTCGTGCAAGAAAAAGCCAAAACACACCATCATACATCAGAAAGTAATATCTAGAACGGACCCATCACGGAAACGGTACCTCTATGAGGGTCCAATTAGCGGTATTGGAGGTATTCTTCACGTCTTCTGTTACTATTGCACAGTATATCTTGCTTCCACTAATCATCAGGACTAGATATTGCCTCTTCTGTCCACACATTTAATCACATCCACTGTCAAACGCGCCTTTTTAAAAATATTGATGTTTTGCTAGGTTGTCTCTTATGTAAAGTTTTTTTCTGCTGCATCTTTCAATCATAAAAAGATGACTCTCCTTGTGGCTTGTGTTACCTTTAGGTAACAGTACCATCATTTTTTAGTGAAATGCCTTCTTTCAAGCACCCATTATACACTTTGGAGTAAATAATTAGATATAAGCGAGCTTCGGACTTCAACGCTATATTTAGAAACTTGTCTGGACCTAAAGCTTTGGTAATCTCTATTTGAAAAGATAGATAAGTCAATAGCTTCGAGTACTCCACTCTTCCTAAATTTAACCTTCATTCCTTCCGAAGCTTTACTACAGAAGTTTTTATGTTAACCACAGTTTAAAGCTCCTCAACGTGCAATACCACACCTTTTCTCTATATCTCAGTAACGCAACTATCAATCCATCTGACCATGTTGAGATCAATACCTTATAGAGCAAAGTTGGGGGAATCTACAAAAGTGCTCTTAGGTTTTATGCTAAGCTTTCAAACTTATGTATTTGACTACGTAGGTCTAGACGTATAGATGAAGCACACATATGTTCCCAACAGTGCCATCTGATAGTTTCAACTACAGCAACATGATGAATGCCTTATTCTAGGTTTTCAGAGCTTTCAATAATATTTGTTCTACCCGATATACAATGATGGGGACATAATAAATCCAAAATAAATGAATCACTGCTTGAAGAATTTTTTAATTAAAAATCGCACAGATTTTATTTAAACACTTAACCGAAATTCCAAAATTGTTTTGAAAGCTTTAATATTTCGACTCTAAATGCTTTAAGAAATTGTATTCTTCGAAATCTTCCATTTTAAGAACGTATTTTTTTTTTTTTTTTTTTTTTTGCGGTTTTTACAGGCCATTATTGGCCCGTACCGTGTCAACAATCTGACTCCATCGGTTTCGATCACGAGCCAGCTCTTCAAACCGTTGTAGGCAGTTTGAAGATGCCAGATCGCTCTCTACGCCGTGGAGCCATCGTCGCCGACAGCGACCTCTTCGCCTACCGAAAGGCGGTTCTCCCTTAAAGGTTCGCTGTATCATTCGGTTAAGAACGTATACAATATAATAAACTCAACATAAAGCCTGTTAATATATGTTGTTACCAAAAAAAAATAAAAACTAAGTTATATAAAATGCCATCTTACATATAGTATGTACTCTTATCTCTGTGTATCGATCGTAAAATCGTAAAACGACAAAGCGAAAAAAAAATTCCGTACAGTACAAATCGTCCAAGAAGTTATTTTTCCAAATTATTTTCGTTCGGATGGGTACGAGTGCCATAACTGAATTTTAATTGAATTTTGGTGTACTCTGGTATATAGCTATATATATATTACCCACCCCAATCGTCTTGATATTGCACGACCAAAATAGCATTCCATAAATCAATAAAACTTCACCTCACGACATGTGACTACCGGGTCGAGGGGTGGAACTTTTTTTTTACATAAATAAATTGGCCACATGAATTATTTAAATAAAAATAATCTAAATTAAAATAAAAGCTCCGCATATGACAAAACCATATAAAAAAGCTATTGTACTATGACACTTTTTTGTCTTGAGCTAAATTTCCTAAGGAATTCAAAAAATCTAACAAGAAAGTGAACAAAATTTAATTTTATCATACATAAAATATGAAGATGGTTGTCTTGTCTTATCTTTGTGTTCACCTGACTATGACACAATATAGAATCCGGGTACATTGTATAAACGATATATTCAAGACAAAACTGTCTTGATAATCGTGTTAATTTTGCTGTCTGATTTTTGTGTATATCGAAATGGGATTTAGTGTCGTGCATTAGCAGATAAACGGGAGCTTTTCGCTCGAGTTTTTTGTTATTATATACCTGCCCCATCCTCCACCCCTCCCCCTTCCGCTTTTCGCATTTAACTTTTTTTTTCGCTCGTTTATTAGATTATATAACAAGCCTAAGTATCAAAACAAATTTCCTTTTCAATTGGCCCCATTTTGGGAAATGAATAATTTTTTTTGTATACCAAAAACAACAACCTATGGAACATAGATACGAGTAGGTAGACGGAAAACATTTAAGATTCTAATTTAATTTATTTAAAAAAAATTAGAAAATTATGTTTGTATGGATATGTATACATATTATGTATGTGTATCGCGAGGGAATTCATTGGATCGGACGCGTATCATTTCATGTGGAAGCGATTTGTTGTTTTAACGTCAAAAAAATTATGTAAAATTGGAGCACAAACAGTTATATGCCGCGGGATGTGTAAAGTGGCTATTAAATCGTCCACAGATCATAATCGCTACATCTACTATAGTTCCGTTGTGTATGCGACTGATGTGGCGGGTACACCCTTATCGTTGGTCTTTATTCGATAACTACTTTGTAAAGCTTGCAATATGAGCTTTTTGTTTTGTTAATATTTATGAGAAAACAAGTATTTTCTAGGAACGAAGCATTTTCGAATTTATGTTGGAAAAATAATAAATTAATTTTGATATCAGAAAATGTATTATAGCTTGGGGCCATATTGGGACCGGAACCTATTTCAAATAAACAAAAATGCTTACATTATATAAAAAAAAATAAGCTCGAGAGATGTCACGTTAAGTAGCACAGGTAACACAGGTATAGGTTTGTAGCTATCTAACCAGAACATACTTTACGTCATGGGGTCATTTTCGTGGAGTTTTTATACCGTGAACACATACTAAATTTCGACCCAACACGAGTTGTGAAAGATGAGGTTCAATTCGAATGAGAAGTTCGATTTCGTTTGCTGTTGGCAGAACAGAACTTGTCTCCTTCGTTGAAGAAATGTCGAGTTCGAGTTTACTGATGAATTTTTTTGCTAAGACTTTTACAGAGCCCGTCCCGACTCAAACAATCTGACTTCGTTGGTTTCGATCACGAACGAGCTCTCATACTGTTGCAAGCAACCAGAAGTTACCAGATCGCTCTCGTCACCGACAGCGACCTCTTCATCTACCGAAAGGCGGCTCTCCCTTCAAAGATAACTGCATCATTCGGTTCAGATCAGTACGCAGAGCGTGACCGAGCCAGCGTACTCGATATCCTTTCATTTTATGCGCGATATCAGTAATATGCATTGAATTTCTATGATCTCGTGGTTGAAACGAACTCGGTATGTACCATCAACATCTCGTTTTGGGCCATATATTATACACATGAATCGTCTCTTCAATGTTAGAAGCCATCTCTCCTCCTCTTCCGTCACGGTCCAACTCTCACATCCATACATGACATCGGATCTGAGCGAAACTTCGAACGTGTGGTTACCACTACTGAAATTTATTTCGTCTTGGTCTCGAAAACCAGAGATCAGATATCTGGTTTTGAATGGGTTCATTCTGAAACCAACGGAAGCTGAACACTGTTGTGGATCAAGTATATCTCTTTCACCCCGTTGCCATTTCATCCAATCACACAGATATCATCTGCATATGCAAAAAGTTGATTTTATTGAAAGGACGTATTCCAACATTTGACTAAATAGTATCGAGGACAGCGCATCTCCTTGTCGAACAACAGAAGTAATTGCAAAAGTTCTCGATAGCCTGTTCTCTACTTTGACGCAGCATTTTGACTGCGTTACTGCCATGTTACAAAGATGTATGAATTTGTTTGGTCTATCCAAATATTCAAGCGTATATCAGAGTCTCTCTCGATTGATCGAGTCATAGGCTTGCTTGAAATCCAGATGTTTCGTAGTAAGTAAAGAATCATCCGTAGCGAAAAGATTTCATGAGTGACTGACCGATTAGGACATAATCCTCCGTGGTAGTCCCAAATAATTTCCTTCACCAGGGGAAAGAGATTGCTGGATGTATAAATTGATGTGGCTTAATTATTGCTAGTTCTCTTTATTGAAAACCAGTGCTTTTGCTGTTATAGTTGGCTAAATATGTTGTTCCCTAGCTTATCCTCTCAATTCAGTTATCCTCAGCACTATAGGGAACGATTATGACTATCTGCACATTGCACGGTCTTATCTTCATATATTCTGGCAAGAGAGATGATTCGGACCGTAGTTGGACAAAAATATTTTGAGGTTACATACCTAGCAGTTGAAAGAGAATATCTTAAGGCCTGTCCTCGAACTTATTTGTTCCGATTGGATAGCTCCCTTCTATCACCAGTTGTAGCTTAATGGTTAAGAGAGTATTGAGTTGGTTAAGAGAATCATCACACTGTAATCTTTAGTTCGATTGTCGCATTAATGGTTGGTACGGTCTCGTTCGTATTAATGGGTCGTAAGGTCTCAGTTGAGACGTGGTTAGGATCATATACGGTTTTAAAGCCATGGATTATATATAGCTGCCTTCTATGGCGTTTAAAACAAAGATTCTATTCCAGTAGTTTAGACTGTTGTGAATAGAGTGGAATTAACCCTTAACAGCTTTAGTTACCCAAATAACTTGACACTTGAAGAATATATGTTCGTTTAGCTTTCAAGAGGGATCGTTCAAAGTACAAATTTGGAACTCCAGAGTCTTAGAACTGTACATAAATGGAGCAAGCATAGCCTTCATGAAACTTCATGATATAAACTGTGGTCGTTCAATTACGTTGGCTTCTTAGCTAATATGGACTTTGAGTCCCTTAGGGACCTATACCTTATTTGGCTATGGTGATGTTGAGTGACATGATGTAAAATCTTGACATGCACTGTTGGTATATTGAGGTTATCTTTTTTCATGTTTGATGGCAAATTCCTGGACTACTTCATCAATCCATTTAACATTAAGGTCGTTGTGTAGTTCATCGTTGGTCACGTAGTGGGAAACATTCGTTATTGCACGTATAGAAATTTGTTTTGGCACCGTTGAATTGCGATTTGATTGTTAAATGCAGCCTCAGAGCTGGATACAGTACAGGCTTAGCATTATAGTGGCATTTTCAACACGTTTGATTTGTAACCCGTTGAGAAATGTATCGAGGTTGCTATTTTTATGCCGCAACGTGTCTAAACTGATTTTAGCTCGTTAAGCTTTATTTTCCAATACCTTTTCCAATCGACTGCTAGATTCTGCGATTCGATTGATGCCTACACTTATGTACCATGACCATCAGCAAATGTTACAATGAAGGTCGTTTCCGTTGTTGGTATATCGGGAGTGTAGGGTAGATGGGCCCTAATTAACGCTATTAGATTCACATTCTGTTTGATATTCTGTGAAATTTCTGAATGTGAGGAATCTCAGAGAAACTGAAGATAATTCATAACAAGCTATTCATAGTTCAAACAATTCTTGTTTCTCAATGTTATAGTTAACTATTATAGTGCATTTCCTAAGATTGTCGGTTGACTGGTTGAATGAGTTTAATGCAATTTTATCTTTTGAGCTGCTCCAGCCTGCACCCTTTGGCATTGTTGTTCTTCGTGGTGTGGCGATCTTCAATCTGCGTTATATTTCGTTTCTGATATATATATATATATATATATATATATATATATATATATATATATATATATATATATATATATATATATATATATATATTTTGTTCCATTTTGGCATGCAGAGCCAACCAAACTACGGGTCAAATTCCAATGAGTGTGTTGCCAGCCCTCTGTCCCTTCCACTGTTAGGTTTTGTTTGGTATCGGGTTCGATCAACAACTTCTTTGGTCTGCGAGGAGAATGGACAGCAATCTTAATAATAATTTGCATCTGCCATTTGATTTTATGGGAAAACTATTCAACGAGAGAACAAGCATTGTCTTTTATTACACTATTAAGTTTTATTGATGTCAAACATTAAGAAATAGTTAAAACAAAAATTTAATTTCCTAATTAAAATTATCATAACGAGACGTACACGAGCATTAAAAAATATGAATTGTCTGTATAGCAAATTCTTTCGCTATGGGGGATGAAAGAAATGTGTTCTTTGTCATCGTCGTTCGTAATCAGAGCATCGCGACCGTGGTAGAAGAGTGACGCGGATTTTAATAATTCATAATCTAGATTACTTCAAAAAGCTTTTATTTTTCAGATGGTGGTTGACCTATTTCGCAACCCTTATTCCAACGAAAATGTGATTTACGAAACATAATTTAAGTCTGCGAATGAAATTGATTAAACGAAGCCTAAAATTCAAATGTATAATCAATTTTGAGAAATATTTATCCTTTTCTTAAGAAATATCGGTTTTTTGTACATCTTTGAAATCAGATAAGCTTTTGTAAATGTCATTGAAATTAGCCAGGCATGAAATACAGAAATAATAAAAATTCATTCCCCATAAGTATGTGGGTGTCGGTTGACTACAAATAAATTATTAAACTAATCGTCAGTCGCAAAATGTCAAATGGCCGCTACTGATGTGCAAAACCGTTTTAGAGCTGAGCTTGGGTTGAGAATATAATCACAATTTGGGCCGTCAAAGTCTACTGTTTATGAGATAAGAATATTACCTCATGATTCGATACTAGAAACTACAAGCTTTCAAGCAACGGATTACTTCTTCAACGGTATCGTTTGACAAATCTCTGAAAAGCTACACAGGTATAACTTTTATTTTAGGAAAGCTACTGGAATGTACAATTATTATTTACATCCTGGGTCTTATTCTCCACCACCTACCTCTTCGAGCTTGCAGTTGGTTGTATTTAAATCGAGATTTTTTGCTGTTCAGCACGATTATTTTGGAAAGCTCCAGTGTCAACATTGTTGAGTCACTAACTAAAGTGAAGTAGTGAGAACTGTTTGTCAAAGATAGAACTTCAAAATTAAGCTTTTCTCTCATTAAATATGACAGTTCTAAAAAATAATAAAACCGTATCGTCTCATAACATGACTGGAAAGAGAGACGAACTCAAGTTCCATCCACTTCTGGTAAAGCTCCATTTAATTTAACTAATTGTTGAATAATCGACCGTGTTATATTTTAATTATTCTTACCTTACCATTTTGATCGTTTTTGAACCCACAACAAAACTCTGATGACTATCTTGTTCAAAACTGTTAGATTACTTTGACAGGACATTAAATTTGTCAGATAAGTTTTTTGTTACCTTGTTAAGCAAATTCATCATCCGAAATATTGTTTATCGTACTGGGGCAGAACCAACCAAACTACACGGCACTTTACTAGCTGGGTATTCACAGCCACCAATCTAACCTTATCCTTATAGTAAGTCAGCATTTATTTGATGTGAGGAGTACCCAGTGACGATGGGATTTGATGACTGTAGGTCAAAAATTATTTTGCTCAAACGAAGCAGCCGTATTGTTTGTCATTAAGCTTTTACTAATTAACTAAGCTTTTGAACAGTACAGGTTATTTATTTGAGAAATCGAAAAAACTATCGCTCATTGGAAAGTTTTGCTCTATATCGAAATATTACCTCAATATTCTCTACTATAGGAACCGAAAGCTTTCAAGTCATGAATTCAGAGATAAAACTTAAATTTTAGGACTGTTTGTGGATGATGGAACTTCATAATTGAACTTCTCTCTCATTAAATACGACAGTGTTTAAAATGATGAAACTATATCGCCAATTTTATTACTATGATTTTGGCTTGAATGGAGCAGCCGTATATTAATCTTCATTAAGCTTTTGACATTGAGCTTTTGGTTATTGACTCTAAGCTTTATTTTATACTAGGAACCGAAAGATTTCAAGTCACAAACTTCTTCTGAGGTATCGTTAGCTATGAAAGCTTCAGAGATAAAACTGTATGTTTTAGGGAAGCTACCGGAATGTACTTTATTATTAACATCCTCGATCTTAATCGTCAACAACTACCTAAACGAGCTTGTAGTTAATTGCATTAATATAGAAATTTCTTGCTGTGCAGCGCAATTATTTTGGAAAGCTCTTGACAGTTATAAAAGATGGTGAAACCATATCGTTTCATACCTTGATTGGAAAGAGACACAAACTCTAGTTCAAACCAGTCCTGGTAAAGCTCTATAGTTTAATTTATTGATGACAAATCAACCACTTGTGTTCTATTTCGTTTCTAAACACAATCATTTTGTTGGGCTGGCGCTGTTCACACTAATTTAACGAGGCTAGTTTATTGAAACTATCTTTAGCAATATTGGGTGGAAAACATTATCATTTTGATCGTTTTCTAACCTATAACACTACCTGACGACTTCCATTTCTAAAATTGTTGAGTTGTTTTGGCTATTGTAGATTGGATTTTGAAATGTCATACGGCCTTATTAGAGATCAGAGATGTATCAGTCGTATTTTTTGTCATTAGGCTTTTGATTACTGACACTAAGCTTTTGATCAGTACAAGTTGTTTATTTATAAATCGAAAAAATTATCGCTGATCGGAAAACGTTATTTACTCTATACTGTAGGAATCGAAAGCTTTCAAGCCACGAATTAAGAGACATAACTGTAATTTTAGGAAATCTTCCAGAATACACCTTATTATTTACATCCTCAAACACTTCCTCCACGAGCTTGCAGTTGATTGCATTAATATAGAAATTTTTACTGCTAAGCACGATAATTTTGAAAAAAGTTGAGTCACTAATTGAAGTAGTGAGAACTATTTGTCAAAGATGAAACTTCGATTGAGCGTTCCTCCCACCGTTGATTGGAAAGGAAGACAAACTCAAGTTCTGTCTGCTTCTGCTAAAGCTCAATTTCACCAAAGCTAGGCATCTAGCTATAAAGACATATTCGATCAAAACATTCCCGTTTGCCAACCATCCATCCGCATTGCTTGTCTCATTATATCAACACAGACTTATGTAAACGCAACCACCCATATTAATAATTCACCAGGTTAAACATAGAAACCGTTATTTTTTTTGCTGTCATTTCATGTATGTACATACTCAAACGTTGTGTATCCACCTAGAAATTTAATCAAAAATTTTGAAAGATCCATTCCGTCTCCAATCCATTTCTAGAAAGATGTTTAAATCAACATGCATATCGCACAGAAATAAAGCTTTGAATATGTCGGAAAATACATAAAATGTAATTAATTTTGATTATGTTGAAAGCTTGTCATTCCGTCAGGAACTCGTTCCCTTCGTTCGCATGCATACATATCCATATAACTATATAGAGACAAACACTATATGTACCTGCATTTTACGTATGTATGTATGTGTGTGTGTATATATATATAGTTACATACTCGGAGCATATATATGTTAATTATGATGATGTTGATGAATGATGTCATACAGCATAAACCATTATTGTTATTATATACGACGATGACGATGATGATGATGAATTAACCGGATATATACCAATGTTTAGTTGGTTGGTTTCACAGATAAAATATGTGTGTGAGCTTTTGTTTCGATACATAAGCTCGAAACAATACCCGAATTGTATACAAACATTCTTTCGTATAATATAAAATCTTATGTAGATATATGGTACATCCAAATCCAACAACACTTGATTGATCATCATCTAATTTTTCTTATCTCGTATTGTGTTCGTCTTATGGGATTGGGGTGTGTGTATGGGACATAAGGACAACAAGAGGGATGCGTATATATATGTATAATTTATATGAATGTATAGGACAAGCTTTTGTAATTTTTCTTGTTCTCGTTATTATATACGGCAACAACAACATATCTTATGAAAATTTCGGGTTTTGTCTTGGTACACATCAATCTTAATTTTTATTTGTATTTCGGATATACAAAGCTTTTATACAATTTTTACATCTCTATATGTATGTATGTATGTGTGTGAGTGCCGAGTGATATATTCGTGTCAAACTATTTAAGTCGAACGACAACATTTTTTTTTTTTGGAAGCTTAACGTGCTAATGAGGTAGTTAAAGTTATATTATGATTGGGCAAGAAACCAAATACGGACTGTCAAATTATTCGGAAATTGTGTATGCGGGACACAATCTTAAGGGGAGGCCATACTCATCTTAAATAAATAAATAAATTTAATTTTGGTAAAATTTGAGCTTTTTTTTGTGTGTGTGTGTGGCTGTGCGTGTACAAAACCATATTTCACTGTCGCTATATAATTTTTTTTTTTGGTTGTAGATTTGGTGGTGGTAGGTCGTTGTTTGGATTCACGGAGAATGAAAAATATGCGCTTGGGTATATCATGTAATAAGATATTATTCAAACAGCAGGAAGAAAATGAAACAAAATATCTGTAAGTTTAAGGATGGTGGTAGATCATGTTATAATGTTATTGTTTACATTTCTTGGTTTGGATTTTTTATCGTGTGTGGGTTGTTGAGTATTAAAGGGATGGATGTATACGTTTGAAAGTGGTTTACAGATCATTATTCGTAAGTTGTTGGAAATAAGATGATTATTGCGGAGATAATTGTGAGATTACATAGCATCGAAATAAATATAATTGGACTGTATTCAAAATCCTGTCTGCTAGAGGCATGTGGTCTGTAACTGTTGCTCTTTGAGCAGGCCTGTAGCAGGAAGGGTTAAAGGCACGAGTTCCCTCCTACTATCTTCCTTTTGTGTCGGTAAAATTTAACCGTCCCCTTAAGATACGAGAGAGGAGAGCCCATAATTTGATCACATAAAGCCTCTAATATAAAGGCCAACTTACATTTCAGTGAACTGTATTGACAACTTTCTAGGACTAGTCACAATGTTTTCCGTAATCTTGGCACGTTGCGTCACAGGGTTGTTCTTATCTGTTCCAGATTCATATAGAGAGATTTTCGGAAAATTTTGTAGTTTGGTGATTTACCCGAAAACCGAAGATTTCTCCTTTAGCCATGGCTATCATGGCTAAAGGTTAAGTCAGCTTTGAGCTGGTGATGGATGAATTCAACTTAAATTGCCTTCCTTAATCAGTTGTGATATTGAGTAGTGATATTATCTTTATAGAAAGGTCTATATACGCTTGAAGTAATCTAGAGGATTTGAGAAATGTCTAAGACGAGTTTCTGAACGTCTCTGTGGACTTTTGATTTCCTTGATAACACCTAGTGGCGTAGAATAGTTTACGAGAGTAGAGACTGTCTCCGAACCTTCAAGCAATCACGAAATTTCCTTTTAGAAAGGTTGATGTTGAAGGTGATATGGAAAAGTATTACTGACGAACAGACGTGAACAAATCTTCTTAATTTATAAAATTGTGATATCGAACATGGATGGATATCACTTTGTGCATCAAACGGGAAAGTGGTATGTTGCCTCGAGCTTGCTTTCTGACTGGATATAGCTTCGCGCCATCCAAACACGTTTGTGCATTTTAAACTGATTGAACATTCAAGGTAACACCAACTACTATTATTCTCATTGTATTTGAAGACAGACCTGTCTGACAGAAACAGAAGGATCGACGTCAATGTAGAATGCGGATATATTTTTCGAGGTTTGGTCATCAGTTAAAGATATTATCGAAAATTCTTTTACGAAAACATGATCTATATCGAAAACCATCCTGATTGGCCGTTCTGCACACAAAATTTGAGCTTTTTTTTCTAACTAGTCTTTTCAGACTAAGCATCAATCATCATCTGAATTCTTGAAAACTAAACTATAATGTGGTCACTGTTGACCCAGCGATGCAACAATGCCTATCCGTTAATAGGTGGCTGATCACATACTAATGAGCTCGAAGGGTTTGGTTCTTTTCAGTCTCCTAACCAAATGTTCATTATCAGTAGCCACGAGGCTTACGCATTGACAATCGCATTCACTATTCCGAACGTAACAAATTGCATTGACTACACTCCAAAGTATTGTATTCTGGAAGCCCAAAAGCTGAATGCCATATAGCCAGGTCGGCTTTAGAACCTGATTTTAAATCAGTATTTTGTTGTTTATGATTAATTAAGATCTACAACCAATTAGCCAGTACAATTGTCTATATTTAAGATCAAGCTCTTTAATTTTCTTCTTCACATGCCTTTTCCATTTAAGCTTTACATTTAGTGTCAGTGTCAGGTACTAAGCAGAGTTGTAGTTCGGCATGGATTAATCAATGGTTTGTTTGTAAAGTTGACATAGGCAAATTTTATTTCTTTAAGCTTAATTTTCCACCGCTTGGTCTACTGGCGAATTTGTTCACTTGGACATTGAAGTTCACTCGCCTCCTTTTCCAGAGTGTGTCCTGTAGTTAGTACAGCCGTTTTGAGTGTGGTACCTCACTTGCATATAGTATGTATAGGACTGGGTCCAGGACTTATGCCCTTACCTCTCTCAGTCCAGAATACTCATCTTTTTGTCTTACTCTAAAAAGCCTTTTGCAGATAAATATGATCTCAAAAGATCAAGATATGTTCCCGAAAGGCCTATTCCCTAATCGAAAGCTACTGCCACATCCAAAATTAAGGTCTCTATACTTACTATTACTGCTTTAATTCTTCTCAGGAGTAGTCTCTCCATTAGCTTTGCCCCCGTAGTCAGGAGCATGTGCTGCCTTGAAATTAAATTTTATTTCCCTATTAACTTCTTTCTGGCTTTTTAGAGGAATTCTACCCGCTTCCATTTCCAATTATAATATCCGGTTCAGCCTTATTGATTAGCAAATTCTTCAGCTTTTGATTTTCAATAAAAAACCCACGAGTCATCATTCACATAGTGAGAGCTTTTAACATGTCTGATGTTAAATTCAACTTTTAAGTATCGAGCTTATTTTTCAATTTGCCTGTACATCTTCAATTTGCCTGTTAAGAATCTTAATTCTGTAAATCAAACATATGTCACAAAATTTAACTTTCTCGTTGTCTTATCACTTCTAATCCCCACTCAGCCGTAGAACTAAAATTTATTCCAATCATCAAATCAATATCACACAACATTGACACTCTTATACATAATTCGATAATCAATCATTTCATGGATACAGTTATCATATACACATACACATACATATATAGTACATATTATACATCATGAGGTTGACAATGGGTGGGAAAATTTATACATTTAGATTCGGAGCTGGAAAAGCTAATTTTATCACGCCTCATCATTTACATGTCAAAACAAAATAAATAAAATTCACAATGAATTTCCCTAATTCCACCATTTTTTTTACTGTTATTTTAATTTAATTTTCCAATTTTCCTGTTTCGGAAAATGAAAGCAACAATAAATAGAGAGACGAATTATAGCAGTAAGTCGCAAAAAATAAATAAAAAAAAAAACATCCGACAAGACAGACGGGAGTAGGTACACTTATACACGTAACAATGAAACAAACCAAAAGGAAAACATTGTGATGTGCTTCCCGCACTTATATACTATACACCTGATCTGTATGTTCACATTAATTGTGAGCTTTAAACAAAAAAGCACGAACAACGATTTTTTTTGTGTGCCTGGTATCTGTTTCTTGCTCATACCTTGGCACACCGTATATAATATGTAACAAAAAGTTCTCATCTGCTCGAACGATTGAAGCTTTTTTTTTATATTTTTTTGTTTAGTGCTTTATATGTTATAAGCTTTTCATTGTGCTATTTTTGGGTATGTTTTTGTCGAAATGAAGGGAAGTAAGATTATTGTTTTTGTTTTTGTGCTTAAATCTGGCAAAAAATTGATTTTTAATAAAGTTATTTACAGTGGCAACAATAATACAGTCGTATGCGTATATACGGAACGGGCACGGACGGAAAATAAATATATGGAAAATTGGAAATATTTTTGAATGGTTGTTGTTGGTTTTGTCTAATATAGGGTTTTTATACGTTTTGTGGACAAATTTAATTGAATTCTTGTTATGTATTGACACAGACCGGCTCTGTAACGTACCCCACACACTCACTACCGTCTACGAGTTGGTTGACTTTATAGGCGGTATTACTTGCTATGTAATATATGCTACTACTGTTGTTTAACTTTCTTAGATCACTTACTTACGCACACCGTAAATAGTATCCTCTTGTGTTCCGAGCTTATGCTAATGTTTCTCAATCTTCTATATCGACTTTATCTGCTGGGTTCACTTGGTATCTCTAAATTTTTTTGAAGTAAACTAATTATCAAAGATCAAAGAAGATGGAACGCTAAACAATTGGGAAACACCCTTCTCCAAGTTTTGCGTCATATAAAATCGTCTCAGCCCATCGAACTGGCTTAAGCAAACACACTTGCTAAAAATAGTAACTACTACTAGGAAGTACCTGTTTCGAACACCCTCGAGTTTTGACACTTTTGTTTATTAAGCTGGCACTTTTCACAAACTTTTACATCACTACATCACCAGCCATCTTTGGCAAAGTTTTGGAGTGTTTATAAAAACCCAAAGGTTGACAGCTATAGAGATATTGAGCAATATTTTCACCCGACTAGGCTCTGATAACTTCCAACAGCTGCTATATGCACCATACGAAAGGAAAATCGGGAAAATCCAAAATATTTTACTGACCTTCTGATATACACTCAACACCACGTGACAATACATGTGGAACTACATCCAAGTTTGCCAGTTAGTATTGGAGTTCATAGCCAAGCCCATGAAGGCGCATTGATTAACAAGCCAACCTTGAAGTAGAATCAGACAGAATCTTCACAATCAATATAACTGTCAAACATTCACTTTCTGATACTTTCTTTGAGTGGATGTGAGTTTCTGACTCATAAACTCTCTCGCTTTAATCCACTTCTTCTGTCAAAATACCGCATATTTCCGTTTTCGACGGATCGAACTGTCGCTTTTATTCGAGGGTAAACCGTCGATACCAATCAGCCATCTCTATGAATCTTCGGTCGACCTACTCGGTTTGATCTTCTCGGGATCAAATATTAATCGGAAATATATTTGATTTCTTTGAGACAGAAACATGGTTTCTCTAAACTAATCTTAAGATAAGGCTTTCGCAACAAATTGACCACCTCTTCCAGGAGTGTAATGTGCTTCTCAAGCGTTTGTGATATCACGTTTATAACTCGATTTGCTTAAAACCCTCACTTAAACTAAAACAGGACAAGTATCTTGTTCCGGATAACTGTTCTAAAAACCTTTTTATGCCTGGTAAAGAGCAATTGTTTTGCTTTTTAGTTGGACCGGCCTCTTCCACTACTCCCAATCTTATCATACGATCCAATTCTTCGTTTATATTTTGCTGGACGTATGGAGAGTTGGGTCGAGCCATTATCCGATCTAGCATCACCTGTATCAATTTTATTTTCTGTAAATCATCCAACTACGTTTTAAGTCTCAAATGATGGCCAGATGTGGAATGCTTCTCAAAATTCGATTCCGTATATCAGATCTCTACGAATGTATGAGATATGTTTATGCTTAGCAAATCCGTATTGTGCTATCTGCTAGTTTTAAACCGAAGCACTCCAACCTCACAATATGGAAACTACAAAGTAAGGAATCGTTGTTTTAAGCAACACTTTGTGAACTGTTTTGGATACTTTGACTGCAATAGTAGCATCCTCGGCCGAACGAGCAACAAGCCACCGCGAGCACTTTTTATATCCATAGTAGAACCATAGTTTGCACACTCTTTTAACAGAGGAATAAATTTTTTTGCAGCAATTCGATGCAACCATCGATGTAACCATGATGCCAAATTTTGTGCATCGTTGTCTCATCAATGCTCGTGGACTCTTTTGAAAATAATTGAGTTCAGTATAGTGATTCTCGTTCGAATTGGCAATACGATGCCGTCCACTTTATGTTAGATCTTAAATCGTTTAAGTCAAACGCTAAAATATTCCCACCCATGGTACTGGTCGGCACGAAACACGATCACGAAATGCAAGTTACATTAAAATAACCGAATTTAAATTGGACAAATAAGCGGTAACAATAACGTGACTGCAATCTTAAGTTTGTTATGGAGGTCTTAGCTGTTACTGTTCGCGGGATGCCCTCACACGCGATAAACAAACCAATATTGTTGAACAAACTCATCAAAAAGTTTGTTGCTTTAAATTTGACAGTAAATTGATTTCGAATACATGAAGAACTGAGTTGTTTCTCAACAAAGTATTTTCTCCAAAAAGTAAAAACGCCTCAGTAGTAGAAAAACCAATCTTTCGCCAACTCGCACGATGATTGAACAGCCTACATATAATATTTGATCCCTTTTTTAAGTTAGTCGAGTACATCATATATACATATATAATATACATACACACACACACGCAAGCACATACCAAAAGTTTAATTTAAATTGATTGGGAAATTCTAATGGGAAATTTGATATTTCTACTCAGTCTGCCTGTAACTTTTATTATACTTTTCGTGCCATGTCTTCTTGTTGTTATTCAAGCTTCTTGTTTCGTATATATAAGAAAGTTAATTTGGAATTTGGAACACACAAAAAAATAACAAATTTATCAATTATTCCACCCTAAAATCGAGTTTTGAAAAATGAAGTTCCATCCACTTTGAGTATATCTACCCGTATATGCGTATACATAACCTCGGGCTGACTTTTTTGTTTTATATTCATACGGTTACGACTGGGTGTATATGTACAATACATCGATCTTGCCTATATATATATATATACAACATATATAAGATACCCATGCAACCGCACCACTAAACCTCACATCTGCTTTTAGTTCCACATCGACTTATATGTATGTACTCGTATGTGTGGATATGGTGCCGGTGGTAGGAAATGTTTTGTGCTGTCGTTTTTCCTTTAGTCAACCATAAATTTTCCATTAAAAAATTTATACACAACATACAAGAATATTTATTGATGGGGAGAGCTTTTTATATACATACACACACACGAATATAGAGAAAAAACGGTTACAAAGTACAAAATAAATCTGAGATGAATAAATATCTTATGCTGTATAGATGCGTAAAGTCGAAGGAATAAAGAGTACCATAATGTAATTTTGTGCCGCAAATCGTTTGTGAAAAGACGACAAAATCATTTACGGGGATTTGATTTGATTTTGATTTTGTATCGTCGAGCTTCATTTTCGACAGCTCCTTATATAAAGGTGTGTGCGATATAGACAGAAACGCTTGGTGATTATCTCGAAAATTTAATCTCTTCGAATCGAGCACACATATAATATAATCCTGATTGAGACATGTGGTGGCAACTTAATCTGATTGAATCACTGGGAGACGAGAGAAACGTAAAAAGCGACAGCGGGTCTAATCAGGTTGCATTAAGCTTATCTGGCATAGGCGAATGACTAGACGTCTATCGTCAGTTTGCAGAGGGATGATCTGTTAAACTGCCTCACACTGATTCAGAGAGAGAGAGAGCTTCTAAAACAAAGTATTGTCACGTAAGATCATTTCCCTCTGGAACGATCGACATAAGAGAAGTTCGATTCTTCCTTGGTTGTAAGTGATTCCATATTTGAATGTCAAAATTCTACAATCATACATGTTCTGGATCTTTGTCTTACAACAATTCCGCATTCCATGGAAGCGCGTGTTGAGGCTGGAATTGTGAATCCTGACTACAACCTGATAACCGCAAAAATATCTGTCGAAACACCACCAGAATTTTGACAGCAGCCAAGGCGTCTATGGCATTTCAACAAGGCTGACAATGATGGGTTACGGTCATTTTTTTCAACATTTCCCGCCTGAGAGCCATTGTTTTTAGAACAATCAAATAAACGACGCCGTTTCCAATTTCACCGAAAACGTTCTACTCAATCCTACTCCTAATTTTAAAATCTTTTAAAAAAAAGTCACCAAAGCAGCCAGACAAAATATATCTGCACTTACTGTCAAACATCTTCACTTCAACCTCTACCTTAGTTGTCCCCGATTGAATTACACCTGCGTCAAATCCGTATTGTGGTAGCTGAGGGCAATGGACGTAAATAAGGCCACCGGAGCTCACGGAATTCCTGTTCGAATAATGAAGGAGTTTGCCAGTGACTTGGCTCCAATTTTAATCTTTCTCCTATCTTATTAGCAAGGTAATTACCCGAACGCTTGGAAGAGTATAGTGCAATCGGTTCTTAAACGTGGTTGTGATAAAACTGATCCCTCAAGATACAAAGCTTTCTCAAAGACCGAAAGAACAACGTTGTGGATCTCTCTTCATCAACACACTCCCCAAATGCCGGACTCTCAGGGATCAGCTTTGTCACCATCTTGGTTTTTGTTATACATTAATGACTTTTTTGATAGCACTGTTAACCCTATCCACAGTTTTGCTGATGATGCTACATTGCACTCTTCTATTTCATTCGTGATCGAGCGAATATCCTTTTGTGGTAAATGCCACGTATTCATGGGTTGTGACTCAATTCGTCTGTTTGGCGTTCAGATTAGCAACAATTTAAAATGAAATGAAAATTATAGCATTGGGCAAATCAGCTTCACGTAAACTCGGATTCCTAAATAGATGGTTTTTGAGATCGGATCAGGTTCTCCGGATTTCTAAAACATGTATTAAAACGTGTATAGAATATTGCAGAATTAAAGGAGAAAATATCACCATTTGTTACGCCGGGACTGGTAACACGGGGGACGGTTAATGCACATAGGTTTACGGTGCCTTTATCGAACATCTAGGAAGTGTAATTCGTTGTCTGTTTTTCTGTTTCCGTTTGAGTATAAAATGCACTATTAAGGCAGCTATCAACCTTTACTTGAAGGAATGCGCATTGGGTGCAGGAGCTCTGAAAGTAATAAGGAGCTAGGACAGTCTAAAAGTCCATCCTGAACACAATTTAAGCTATACTTAAAAAACCGTTCTATTTATCGTGTTATACGTTGTTACAACCGTGTTATAAGTTGTTACTTCGAAGTGTATATATACATTTTCGATTTTTATCATTTGGTGTCGCCTCATTCTCAAGTTACTTTATTCAAGATGTAAAATATTAGCTTGCTCATCTATGATCGGTAAATTTTTTGATGATTTTTATTTCCAGTGCTTCGAGAAAGGCAAATGTAGATGGTGAAGCAGTCATACTTTTATAGTTCATGTAAATACTGATTAGTTTCTTAGACATTATTGGGCTACTAATCAGATATAATTATCTCGATTCTATGTTCGACTAAAAGAAATAATTGAACTACCGTCGAAGGATATCGCTTTTATGTAACTTATTGGACCCTAACCCCAATTATACAGTCCAATATGTCAAGTCGATGACAAATGTTCTGGTTGTTTAGGCCAGCATAATTGGGACTTGGATTAAAGTGTAGTCCTTATGTTTTTATTTCGGCAATAGTTCAATTTATCATGTTATAAGTTGTTACAATCGTGTTATACGTTGTTACTTCGAGGTGTAAATTTACATTTTTGGTTTTTCTCTTTTGATGTCGTCTCATTCTCAAGTTATTTTATTCAAGATGTAAAATATTAGCTTGCTCATCTATGATGGGTAAATTTTTGCAGATGTTTGTTTCCAGTGCTTCGAGAAACTGTTTTTAGAATTTGCTCAGAACATGTTCTGCGTAGGCAATCTGATTTCGCATTTGATTGTCTTCTGTATATTAGTGTGGTGCCTTTGTCAAAATCTTTCGGTCATCCAGTGTAATGTGTTATGTGTTCTTCTCGAGCTCTGATTCATGTAACATTGAGTAAATAGTGCTTGATCATACTGATTTACTAACTGACTAGTATATGATCTTAATGAACTTAAGATGGTCGCTATAGGAGTAGACGTTGTTCCGTCAGAAGGTCAACCTATTTCAAAAACCACATGACTTATACTGATTGTATCATAACACGAAATGTTATGATACAAGCTGTCATCGACAAACCAATTTTGTCCAGTTGAGTAAATATGAAGGACAAAATAGTTCCTGAGTAGTACTGGCTTAAACAATTATCATTCATTGTCATTTTCATTTATTGTTAATCAGATCACCAATACTCAACTACTCAACTAAGCTTTAAGTTTATAAAACTAAACAGATGATATTCTACAACAAAAACATTTTATTTTTCATTTGGCCCAACTTAACATTCAAAGCATCCCCTATAGCAGACAACATAACATTGATCCTTTAATATATAATTATGATTAAACAAGAAAAAAAGCTTCACAAAATCACGTTGTTTGTCCGTGTAATTTTCCGGTCATAAAACTTTTCATTTTCCCAATATACAAAACATATATCGCAAACAGCACGAGAACACCAAATCTAATATTCAACAGAGTTGTTCGACAGAAAAAAAAACAAAACAAACACAAAGCTCGTGTATACCAAATTTTTCGTTAACTTTGGACCGAAACGCTAAAGCACAACAAACAACAACAAAAAATGTCATTGTGTTCATCATTATCCAAATTACACTTGTAAAAATATAAAAATTCTTGATTAAAATTTCCACGAATTACAATTTTTTTGTTTTTCATTGAGCTTTTGGAATTTCCGTTTCGCATTCTGTTGTTATTGTTGTTCTTATATATGTTTTAAGCTCAAAGTGTTTTTATTTTTGTTTTTTTTCCATCCAATTAAATTTAATTCCTCCTAATGATGATTCAAAGACTTAAAGTAACAAAAAAATATCCAAACTTTTTTTTAAGAGCTTTTGACGAAAAACTTTTTTTACTCGGTTTTTTTCTCTACACTATATACATAATACCTTGTCTATGCGAATACAAGCCTATATATATATATTGATGATAGCTATCAAAACGACAATCAAGATCGACCGGAAATCCAAACAAATATATTAGCAGGGGTGTGGGGGCTGGGACGAAATGTCGTCGATAAATCAAAATAAAACCGAAAAAATTGGGAAATCATAAAGTTTACGGTGCGGTGCTGGTTGTTGCTGTACTATATCGTAACCATATCCAACCATTAAGGACTATGTACATATAGACGAGTATACAGAGAGTCCAAGAAAATAATTTTCCGATGTTCTATTTCGTTATGTTGTTAGATTTCCGTTTTATGATTAAACCTTTTTGTTGTTGTTGTGGTTTTTCGTTTCATGTTTGGTTTGATTGCTTGATTTTTGTTGTTCAACAAAAGTAATTTGACATTTATGGATTCTAATTTTTATATTCTCTCTGTGAATGTATATATATATGGGCAGATTCTATGGAATCCGGATTGAGATGATGATGATGATGTTGATGGGGTGTATACGGGAGGAAATCTACTACATAAAATGGGCACACAAAAAACAATTGTTTTCGGTTGAATTTTATGGATGCTGCTGTGTGCTTTACGCTGGTCAATTTATTTATTTCGTGCTATATATACTTATCCGTTCCCCCGAATTTGTCCCGCCAATATACATACATTCAGATTCGCTCATTTTTTTGTTTGTATAGATGACCTGGTTTTGGGCCATAAAAAAACCATTCGAACAAATATACGAAATGCCACATCTACACATACGAACAAGATGAACGAATATTTTATGTTTCTCATGTTTATCACACTCGTTCCGAAATCTACCTTTTATAGCGTATACACGAAACTCCATCGTAAAGTCTATTTTTGTGCGACAACAATCAAAAAATTGTTTTCGATATTGTTTTATAGAGATTCGGGGGCCAAATGGCCCGTAAATAATATTGTTAATTCGTGCTGATTTTTTTATATGGGTACATATGTGCTTTTATTGTGTGCCATCCAAAACACAATCGGTTTATGAGCTGGTTAAATTGATATAACAATTTAACTACTGTGTATATACAAAAATTGAATTGAAATTGGAATAACGACATCTGATAAAGTCCTCTCTTATCCACAACCATAAAGCTTTTTTTATTATTACTTCTAATTCTGCACTGATCGATTTAGCAAGACTCCATATGCAAATCGGAAAACCTAATCATCTCAAATGTTTAATTGATTTAAGTACATACATTCCAATGAATATACATATGATGCGTAACCGAAAGTCTAACCTTTCATGATTAACAGAACTTCTGAGATGCTCTTCAAATACAACCTAATTCTGAGCCATCTTCATCTTCACACAGTCCTAGACAAGTATTTTGGGCTATAAGGCTGTATATATATATCCCAATATATTGTAGAGACCTTGCCGACCTAATACCATCAAATTCCAGTGGTTCATTGTTCATTTCGAATCACATGACACCAGTATCACTTTTATGGTGCGACATTATGGTTTAATTCATAAGGACGCAATCGGGAAGCCTAACGACAAGGACTTTGTGACAAAAAACTTTTTACCTTCAGATGTCATAGAAAATTGTCCTGTATATTTTAAGATTTGCTGGTTATACATGGTTTAATCAGTATCAAGAATCTCGGTATCGTCGTCACGATCGTTGAGGAATAGCTGAGGTTTGAACATATCCATATAGATGTAGTGGGACCACTCTTACTATACGTAGGTTTTATTTTTATACTTACCATCGTAGATCGATTTACTCGTTGGCCGGAGGATCCCATTCGAGAAAGTACCGCTGCTACTATTTGTAAGACTTTTTTCGAGCAATTCGTATTAAGGTTGGAATACCCCTTGAGATTACAACTGATCATAACAGCCAATTTAAGTCTAGGCATTCGCAGAATTCGTACCACTGCCTACCATTCACAGACAAATGATATGGAGGAACGGTCTCATACATCCAAATAAAAGCATCTCTGAAAGCTCGTGGAAATCACATCGATTAGATCACTGAACTACCCCTCATCTTGTTGGGAATTTGAACAGCACTCAAAGATGCACTGCACTGCTCTCCAAAAGAACTAGTACGTGGACAAAACTCAGGCTTCCAAGAATTTTTTGTGACCAGTTCACAGAATTCAAAGAGACCTAGATTACCGCTAATAAAGAGGGTTGAGGAGCATGCGACACGGACGTAATGTATTAAGTTTGCCGTAAATTAACCGAACGAGGAAGGTTCGAAGATCAATTAATACGCTCACATGCACAGGATGCTTATGACGTGGGGTATTATTCCCCGTAGTTGGGTGGTCTGCTGAAAATCGCACCATTGTCAAAAGAACAAACAATTATCACAGTAGGTGTAGGTATTAATAAAAGATGGTACAACGTTACCGATAGAAGGGACATCCCTTTTGACAGCCATTTTCCTTTCAATCAACGGTGCCAGAATCTCAGTTGATGCTTATTAGATACTTACCAATTCATTCGCGTTATCTTCTCTGAATTGATGTCCAAGGTTTTTTCGTCTGTATATTGGCGTCCTTTGTTCCACGAGAGGCAAAACGCCACTCAGTTCTATTTCCTGTGCCCAGCCCTAATTTTCCCACGTGTTTATATAATTGCTAGAGGGGTGCTGAGTGTTTTGGACAGAACAAAACAGGAGAATATGGAATGGACAACCTCGGGAGATGACCGATGCCGTATACCTTCAGCTTGACTTTTGTTTTTGTAATTGTCTATCTATTTGGAACGAGGCATGGTTAATCCAAAATGTCTAGCCACCAACATATTGGTGCTCATCCAAAGTCATCCATCTCTAAATAAATATTGTTAAATCAACTATATAATTTCATCACAAACGGTCCATGCACCGCATCTTAAAAAAATTATTTAATCTCACATCCAAACAATTTATATTTTTTCCTTACAACAAAAGCCAAAACGGAAGATAGATTGGAAGACAAATTGGTTGGTCGGGAGTACCAACAAAACGAAAAAATATCCACAAAAAACATAAAATTAAAAATTCTGACTTATCATCATAAAAATCATGATGAAAATGCATAAAATTTATGTACATACGTCTTTATTACGTACAGACAGCACAAAGATTGGCTTAAGAGATTGTTCCCCCAAAAGCGACCACACCAAACTCCGAATCAAATTTCAAAGCGGAAAAAATAAGATGATTTGTGAAAATAAATTTTTTCAGTTAAAACAGGAAAATTATGGTTATTTCAACCGAAAACAAACAAAAAAAAACATTTACGACATGGGATCAGAGATATATACTCAAGATACATACAACCAAAACCTCTACAGCATAGAAAACCTATCACAAAAAGCTATATATATGTTTGCGACTACATATCAATGTTTTTCTTCTCATTCTGCAAAGCACAGTAAAAAATAAAAATATCCGAGTTAATCCAATAACTGACGGTTGGACAAAAGAAGTTAAAATTTTCTTTGTTCTCCCTCGCACACACACACACACATACACATACAAATAAAAAAGCTCGACATATGAGATTGATAAATTGGGGTATCATATTTATACGAGCTGTGTATATGGATGGGATCATCAGACACACATGAAAAAAATGATACGACGAGTAAATCCCTATATTATGTTTAATACAACTGTATAATACTTAAACGAGCTTTTATAAAGCTTTCAAAAAATCTTTGTGTCGCTATATAAAATTTCCATAATATTCATATCCATGATGAAAAACTGTTTAACATACTCGGTTTAGTATCATCCTCTACATAGGTACTGCAAAAAAAAGCTTTAAAAAATATTTAAAGACGGATATGAAAAAAACAATCGAAAAACGATTTCCATATATAGTACATGAAATATTGATGGATGGAAAAAAACCACCGATAAAATAAATTTCCACCAACCGAATAAAAGCTCAAATAGTTTTTATGCAGTAGATAACCATACATACAGACTCTGAATATAATCGTGCTTTTTTTCGTTTACATAAATATATGTATGTATAAAGCACGCGACACAAAGTGTTTTTTCACGAGCTTTTATATAGAACTGCATGTCGATGAATAAAATTCTGATATAACTAAATATAAAGGAGAGCTTTTTTTTACATTTTATTAAAACTAAAAATTTATTTAAGCTTTGTACATATCAGAGCTTTTACATACACAATATTAGCGTAGTATAAAGAACCGAAGGATGGTAAATATGGTGGTGAATTCCTCGTTCGTTTTAATATTATTGAGGATGCTGTTATTTTAATTTCAGTGATATGATAAAGCTTTTTTGGGATCGTTATGTAAAAACATAATGGTTATTGCTACGTCTTTGTTTTGTTTTTATAATGCCTGTTGTATGAGCTTAAAAGTTTAATCTTAATATCTTGTTTTTTTTTGTACAGATTTTTATTATTTTTAATTCCAATTTTGGTGCACAGTGTTTGTTGTTGTATTTTTTGGCACCGCATCAAACACAAGTACAACATGATGGCAATATAAAGTTTTATGGTACATACATGGTTTATGTTCAGATATATGAGGATTTGTTTTAAAACTTATGTTATATTGTAGCTCGTTTGTGCTTAAATATTTTATAGGTTAAAATTTCATTGTGTCTGAATGATATTGATTTTTAATTAAAATTGGCTTGGAACACGAAGCTATTAAAAGCTCATAATTTCGTTGTCCTAAAAAAAGCTCATAATTTCGTTGTCTTATAATCGAGTTTATTCCCGAATGGTTACTTCTGACTAAGGTGATGCTTTAATGTGTTTTAATAGTAGAATTCAAACTGACTTTAATCAATGATGACTTCTCGAAAATTGAGGTACAACCTGTTGTTATATGTTCTGATTTGCTGATCTTTTTTTCTAGAATTTAACACTGGCCAAAAATCAGTGAAACAATAAGTTGATCGTTTAAAGTTATTTATCTTTTGCCCGGTTTTTGAGGATATGCCACATGGGTTATTACTTCCCCAAAAACATTATACCATGTGACCAATCATTTCATTCATTTTTGAACTGTTGAGAAATTTAATAAATTCAGTAATCATAACCGTGCTAATCGACCAGTTTTATCTGAAAATAACCTCAGTCAGCATTAACAGTTCTAAGAATGAAAATGGAATGGTATGTATTGAGTTACCTTCATAAGCACCTTCATAACCTTTAAGCGATTCTCTGAATTTTAAATTGTGTTTTCAGGTTGGCTATGATATTTGATACTGACCACCAAATAGCAATCTCATATATTATAAATATTATAGTCCTTACCCTTTCTTGTATATTTTTTCAGCTTAGTTTGCTGTTTAAGATAAAATCGAAGCATCTCACACTGAAATAAAAATTCATTTGGTTAGGCAACCACCCTGAAGTTTTACCTCTCCAAGTATAAAAAACGGGTCACTAATGACCAGGTTGCAGAGAAGGTGGTATATACTCTATCTTGCGGGATGGCAAAACCTCCTATTATACCATATGATCTATCAGTCAATTCTGTCATACAATTCTGCTCGAATGCTACTGAACTGAACTTCTCTATACACACTCTCCTCTTACTTGTGGAAGAATCTGTGGTTCTTATCCGGTACGCTGCAGCCCTTAATGTCAACTTATTAACAATATATCAATCTTGATAAATTTTTTTAAGTTTGTTATAAGATTCCTATAAGATTGTTAAACCACACCAGGAATTGTTTCAACCATTTAGTATTTGCAAAAGTGATGCGTTCATGGATATGGTTGTAGCTCCAGATTATTATGTTTCTCAACTAGTTCAGGAATTCTCTATGTGCTTTCTTGGTGTAATGGTCCCTAATCGTACGTTTGTACCTGTTAACAACGCCAGCTCTATGATTACGTGTGATTTGAAATTATTACTAAAGCTACTGTGACACTTACTGGATTTGGTGTTGTGTAAAATTTCGTCAAATTCATAAAAAAATTCGAACTGGTTTGGTACTTAATGCTTTACCAGCTACACAGATATCACATAGTCGCTATCAATCTTCCATATCGAGTTAAAACTCATTTCTTTTGTTTTTTCAGTTTTAGTAAATTTGATTTATAAACAAATAGGCTTCAGTTCGGTGGCTGGTCCACCCTAATGAGTATTCATATTGGATGATATACACTTGCTGTTGGTTACACAATAGTTGCTCCTGCTGATCTAGTTCAATTCAACAATTTTCAACCATTTTTCAGAGATATTCAAGTCTACTCAAAACTTGTTTGTGCCTATGGAATCGACGGGTACCTGGTTTAAATCCAGACACACATGATAAATCTGACTAGAAAATTAGTCATGAATTATGAAAACAAAACTGAACTCAGACCAAAAGCAAATAGACCAAACAACTGTCTAGTCACTACAGACTATAATGGAGCTACAAACCAGAATCACAATAGGCCAGAACAAGAGAATACTACAATTTATCAGACTACAAACTATCGATTTATCCTAAATACTAATAAAACCAACATTGTGCCCACGCACAATCATAACTTATACCATTCCAAGCAATAAGCTTCTCGTGATTTATTTTAAAATTTAATTTGTGAGAAAAGCTTAAGATACGCGTCAGTATTATCCTTTATAACAAGCAAACCCCATATTTCCTCTCAACTATGCAAATTTTCCAGTTTCATTATTTGCCGCATATACATTCATAAATAATATCTAATTACAATTATTAAAGCCATTAAACCCCTTCATTTTTATAAATAACTTTTTGCACAAAAAAATAAAACAATAAAACATAACACAGAACATAAAGATGAGAAAAACCAATTTTCCCCAAATACACACATACTTACATACACACATAACATCTAAATTTCATAAATTTTCCCATCCTCCCCATAAACCAAACTCTCATGTATCATCATCATCTTCATGTTTTCTAGTACAACGAAAGAGATACTGTTGTTGTACTATGTATATACACAGATCTTAAAAATAAGAAAAAGCTCGATTCATTTCTTTTGTGCGCTTGTTTTGTATTATTTTGTACAGTGTACTTCGTGAAAGTCTTAAATATATTTCATGACAATGCAAAATAAAGAAAATGTTGAAATAGAGGAAACCTGCCATTAAAACCGAGTTGGAATATCAGAAACAAAAAACAAAAATGTTGGCATTGGTTTGTTCTCGTTCTGTGCTTGAGAACTTCATATAAATTCATAGCACATAGAAACAAACAATAATTCATATAAACGAAACAAATAACAAGAACAACAATGGTGGGGAATTATTGTTATGATTATTTTTCATTTCATTTTTCCATGTTCCAACACCGAGTTTACCATTTTCTCATCATCACTACCACCGCATGCTAAAACCAACGTATTCTCGTATATATTTGTTTTTTGTGTAGAGCTTTTACAATTGCTGCTGTTGTTGTTTTTCAATTTCATCTCAAAAGTTTGCTGCTATTTTGAAAATCAACGATTTGCATTGCACAGTAGAGAGCTTTCGGTAACATATTTTTAAAATACGTTTATAAGCTTTTTGTACGTTATAAAAATTACATAATTTGGCATAATTCAACCAATCAGCAATATACAAAATCTAAATGGGATCATAATTTTATATTTACTATTCACTCGATTAATTTCGAATCTCAAGAAATGTTATAAAAGCTTTTGGTCGCTGTACGACTGCAGCAACAACATAAAAATCAATTAATGTCTCCGCTTAGTCTTTGCAAAATACTTGATAGTTGAATCAAAAAACTTTTACAAAAAAATATTTTGATGAGAAACATGTATGTAAAAAAAAAGCTTCATCATCAACATATTTTTTAATTAAAAACTTTGGCGAACCGTAATTAAATGTCAATAGTTGTATGTGATAATATGACATATGCACGAGCATGTCAAGAATAAAATTTAGTTTATAGAGAGTTAATAGTTGCCACATGCTTTGAATGACGTAAGCTTTATAATCTTTATCACCAGTACTGGAGCTTTTAGGAAAAATAAGACTAGGCAGATAGTCATTCAGTGTTTAAAATGTTGACGTAGCATCAAATTTTTTACACTCCATTGTTTAGGGTATATAGCGTCCCATTTTATTATTTCACCAGTAAGCTTGAGGAGATTTAGAACTAGAAATAGAACTAGAAATAGATAAAGTTATAGCCTGGAATCTTAAACGAGGAGGGAACTTCACTACGTCACTTTAATTCACTTTACTTCACTTTACTTCACTTTACTTTACTTTACTTCACTTTACTTCACTTTACTTCACTTTACTTCACTTTACTTCACTTTACTTCACTTTACTTCACTTTACTTCACTTTACTTCACTTTACTTCACTTTACTTCACTTTACTTCACTTTACTTCACTTTACATCACTTTACTTCACTTTACTTCACTTTACTTCACTTTACTTCACTTTACTTCACTTTACTTCACTTTACTTCACTTTACTTCACTTTACTTCACTTTACTTCACTTTACTTCACTTTACTTCACTTTACTTCACTTTACTTCACTTTACTTCACTTTACTTCACTTTACTTCACTTTACTTCACTTTACTTCACTTTACTTCACTTTACTTCACTTTACTTCACTTTACTTCACTTTACTTCACTTTACTTCACTTTACTTCACTTTACTTCACTTTACTTCACTTTACTTCACTTTACTTCACTTTACTTCACTTTACTTCACTTTACTTCACTTTACTTCACTTTACTTCACTTTACTTCACTTTACTTCACTTTACTTCACTTTACTTCACTTTACTTCACTTTACTTCACTTTACTTCACTTTACTTCACTTTACTTCACTTTACTTCACTTTACTTCACTTTACTTCACTTTACTTCACTTTACTTCACTTTACTTCACTTTACTTCACTTTACTTCACTTTACTTCACTTTACTTCACTTTACTTCACTTTACTTCACTTTACTTCACTTTACTTCACTTTACTTCACTTTACTTCACTTTACTTCACTTTACTTCACTTTACTTCACTTTACTTCACTTTACTTCACTTTTCTTCACTTTACTTCACTGTACTTCACTTGAGTCAACCTTAAAACTCGTTTTATCATTAAGCTTTAAAAATAGTCTGCCTTAGTAGAATGATCAATTTTTTTACTGTATATATTATGTTCTACCGTGACTAATCATTACACATCTAATGTATGTAATATATTATTATGCTTCAGTAATTCTTCGCCTCATAAATCAATCAACCTCAAGTCGACGATAAAAAAACAAGTTTACCCTATAACTCTATACGTGAATCCTTTTGAACTGCTATCCCGAAAAATTAAATCTAAAATAATTTTCTGCACAATCATGGCGAACCAAATTTAAATTTCTAATGATATATGAATCAACCCAGTGGTGACCCTTTAATCTGATTCACCACTTTTTTTTGTACATCCCAACGATGCATAAATCCATTGTTTTGTACCAAAACCAACAACAAAAATTTCAGTTTAAAAGTCATCATGATTTGAATTAAAAATGAAAAATTGGAAAATCTACTTTCCATCTCTACATACGAGATCTATTGTTCTATTTATATATGTGTACATGTGCATGCTATTATGGTCATCGTTTTACAATAGGAGGGATTACGTTATTGAATTATTTATGATTTTTGATCTCTTTCTCTCGGTCAACATATTGACAGTTTGCTGATAACTTCGAAAGCACCTATATACTGTAGTGTAATCCTTGGCTATCAATATGTTATTTTTTATCGGTTTAATTTGTAATTTAAATTTGCATGAGACCACAAAGGACATTTACATATACTGTTCGAGTGGTGAAAATAGAACTTTAACCCTAAAATGAAAATATCGAACCAATTCACCATCATAACGTATTACAAAAAAAATTCAATTTCCTTTCAATTTTCGTTTTGTGATTCGATTCAATTCATTTTGTGTGACCCAAATCTTTACACTTTGGGTGTTGGGTATCTTTTTAAAGAAAAACTGGTGTTTTTTAGTAGGTACAGTGATCCGAGTTAATGAATATTTAATGTATGTTTAAGGTGTTTTGCAGTTGGACTTACCTTATACTCAATGAAAATTTGTAATACGTTCCACTCTCTTTGATGAGTTTAGAAGAATATTTCCAATTTGTACAGTAAAAAATGTTTGTAACGACCTCAACATAATGGAATATATAGAAAAACAAATTCCACAAATCATGTTCCACACACCCAAATATGTTCCACATAGTTTTTTGGATGCTTTTTCAACTCAAACCATTTTTTTTGGAACCTTATGAAATAACTAAACTTGTAGGGGTTTGTTTATCCGTCTGTAGCTAAAGATGGTGACAGTTTTATTAATCAGAAAACATATTGTGAGTGTTCTATTGTAGTGGCCTCATTAACATCAAATAAAGAGCAAAAACTTAAAGAAATCTTCAAATCTCGGAAAACACACAACTAAAGGAGTTTTGTAGTTGAACTTACCTAGTACTAAATAATATGTAATATGGTCCACTCATCCTGATAACATAAGAAGAAACATTTCTAATTTCTAAGATAACAGTATGTTTGCAAAGTTCTCGACATAATTGAATATAAAAAACAAGTTCCACAAATCATGTTCCACATGATTTACAAATATGTTCTACACTGTTTTTAATCATAATTCAACGCAAAAATTTATTTGTGGAACCAAACGAAATAACGAAACTGTTTAGCCATTTTGAAACCATTTCTAGCTAAGGATGGTGGCAGCCTTATTAACCAAGTGTAACCAAGTGTATGTGTACTGTCGTAGTGGTCTCATTAACTCACATTAAGAGCTTATTAAGAGCTGAAGCACTTGGTTTAGTAAATCTGCGAAATCTCTAAATCAAACTCGAAATGTATGTTTAAATGGACTGGTGGTTGGACTTATATTTGTGTTGAATATTTATTCAACACAAATATTGATTTGTGGAACCTATTGAAATAAAAAATCTCTGTTAAGGTATTTTTAAACCGTTCATAGCTAAAGATGGTGGCAGTATTATGAATCAGGAGACATATTGTGAATGTATGGTCGTAATGGATTCATCAACGTGATATTAAAAGCTCGGGCACATCGTTTATTTAGCTACTCGTTACCTGCTCTAAGGGGTCAATCATTGGCCGTTTGGCTTTCTTATTATTTATAACAAAGTTTAGATCTCAAACAGCATGTCTTCAAATTCATACGCTTAGCCTGTTTTCATTTCAACTCAAACATAAACCTTTATCCAGCCAATGGCAACCTGGTTAACATACCAAACCAACTTCTACCCATTCTTAGAAGGTCAAACAAATCATACACAATTAGCATAATTTTCCAGTTAGTTTTAAAACTGTAAAAAGTTTAAAATTAATTCACATCTCAAAACTAAATTTTCTTCGTAATTTAATCTTATACCATGGATCAAGACGACGAAGCTCATTCTGAAATATAATTTAAAATCCAGCAACAACACAAGCATAAAAAATCATTTGTTCTGCTGTTGGATATATGATATTGCCCAATTTTACTTAATTTTTTTTCCAACATTGAAAGGACATAATTTCAAAGTCATCAAACCCATTTTCAAATGTAGAGTCACTTCATCTCGTTTGAGTGTCGACATCGTCTTCGTTGTACATACATAAATATTTTATCCAAAAAGCTAACTAATTTTTTTGTTGTGTTCTGTTACCGTTCTCATTCCGTTTCGGTTTGTTTTTTTTTATGCTGAACCAGTAAATTATAAATCATAAGACAACACGACCACACCGAATGAGGGTGGCGATGGGTGGCGGAATAAAAAGGCAACGAAAATAACCTCGAGAGAAATTGAAAATCTAAACACAAAGTAGATTTGTTGGCCATTGTTTATCTTTAACTGGAAATCATATATTTTTTTTTGTTGTGTGTCGAAAACATTGGATATGTGGTGCGCAGATGAACGAGTGGATTGTCATAGCATTATGATATACAAAAAAGCTATTCGAGAGATGTGCTTTTGTACTAAATGTGTATTCGAAAATTCAGATTGATTCAGCAATAATATTATTGTTATTTTGAATGTGAAACGATTCAACAAAATGATAACAATTTATTTTTTAGTATATGGGGTTATGAAATTCTTCCAGATCTCGAATCTTATACATATACACACATAAACATATACACATTCGTCTTAATATAAACGAATGGCTGTTTGTTGTTCTTTTGTATTGTCGTTTGACTGATAAGAGGAACACAAATCATTTTGTGTACGGAGCACACAAGTTTTTCATTTTATGTTTAAGTTAAAACACGCGTGGTATTAATCTAAAAGCTTTTTTGAACTGAAAACAACAAATTTAGACTTTTTGTATATAAGAAATCGCGATAAATTTAAATCGAATATGCGGATTTTCGTTGTGTGTACACAGTTTTCCACAGCAAAGCACAAACAAATATTTATTCAGATTTAGATCTGTATAAAAGCTCACGCGTTTTACCCTCATTAGTTTGATTAAAGCTGTAACAATAGTTTTAACATTTATAAATGCTCATATATATAATTTTCCAGGAACAGAATACACCACAAAAAAAAGCTTCGCGTTGCAAAAATATTTTTCGAATTCAAAATAATTAACAAAAAACAAACTTTCAAAAGAGATTTTTTCTGTTTGTTAAACTTTTTTATCGTTTCATTTTGGAAACTCATTAAATGTTAATAATATAAAAAAAATTATGTTTTTGTTGGTAAAAATAAAATTTAAATTGGTTCGTTGTAAACTGTACCAGAGACAAAGCTTTTTCGTGTAAAGCATAACGTAAATATACGAATGAATTTTCGATAAGATTTAAATACGGAGATGTTATGGTTAAAAATAACTGGTTGAAATCTAGGTCAAAGGAATATACTATGTTGATACAACTGGTGCATACGAAGCTTTAGAAAAATGTGGAAACTATAGTCGTAAGGTAGAAAGTTACCTACTCCTAGCTAGTGATTCCTATCGTAGTGATTCGGTCTGGTAGGACTTGTTATTGACATTAAATTTTTGACAACAATTCTGAAGGGATTGGAAGTCTCCAGCTTTTAATTAGTTGATTTTGTCCTCAAGGTGCAGTGCCAAACAAGCATGTTGCACATTTTGTATACCTTGTCACATTTAACTGTGACCACATCAACATCAGATTTTTTTTCACTGCAGTTTGATCTCTTACTCTGAACCGATGCTGTCCCTTTGACAGAGGTTTGGTAGTCATAACGGATCGTGAAGTAAAATTCTGAGTCTAACTCTTATGGTCCTAGACTTGTATTTTCTAGTCTGATATTTAGGTGAAATGGCTTCCCGAAATAAGATCGTTTATATCGAAGATGGAAGGTTTTAGAAAATGTTGATATACGGTGGGAACACATGTTATTTTAGAGGTTCTCCAATTAATGGCAAATCGTAGGGAACCAAAGAACTCTAAAAATTACGTGATATCAAAAATACTCATAATATCACGTGATCATTATATAGATTAATTCAGGTCTATTTCAGACCACATAGCAGCTTGAAATTAGCAAGGTTTAGAAGTAAATCAATTTCTATGAGAAGTTGACGATATCGGTTATGTACAGGCATATGACTTTTGTGCCACCTACTTTAAGCGGTAGTTGCTTTGGCATAGGCGAGTTGTTACAAATACCTGAGTACAGCTTTCTTGTCCACCATCCTGCTGTCTTAAGCATGCATGGTATCTGAAAGAGTCATTGAATAACGTTTGTTTCATCTTACAGCGCCAGGTCTGCTTAGAAACGGTACCCAGTTTAGGAATAGGAGGAGGTTTAATATGTACCAGCTATCCTGAGGAAAACTATACGATAGAAATCATCTGCTATATGACTCGATTGTCTTTTGACTCTATACCCAATTGTGGCAGTTGATTTGCACGAAAGTCCATCAGAATTTGTCATAACTTCGACCTGATGAAGTTTAGTATATATGCTTAGCGTACGCTTTCTCTCATAGAAAATGTAAAATTACATTCAGTCTCATACCCTGCAACAAAGTTTTGGATTGTCCTCCGGGTTGTGTAACTGGGAATATGTCATGTATCTTTACGACTGCTGACTTGTTGCATAACTTTTAGGAGGGTTTTATTTCGAAAGCTTTTACGAAATTTAACTGGCCTGGCTTTTCTGTTTGGTTTTCATTCACAATATGTTTGAGACATTACATTATTTGTATGTTATACTAATTTCCCCATAACCCGTACCTCACCTCATAGTTCCCTCATTTATAGTACAAGGACCACTATTGCAGTCCAACCTTCCGAATTACGACTAACTCATTGCTTCTTGGATTGTAACAAGTAGGTCGGAAACCTAGAAATATGGAAAGGGTTTTGAATTTGTCTCACTGAACCTCAATAATGTATCTATAGTATAGGTAAAACTCATACTATAACAGCCTTTAAAAACTTGATCTACTTAATATCTCAAATATTCAAAACCGCTTTATCATGTTTAGTCCTTGCATACAGCATCGATAACAATATATGAAACCTAAAAGTACCATCGTAGAAATGAATGAGGCCCTAACCGCGTCTCAACTAAAACCTTACCAATCATTATACGCATTGGTACACATTGTAGGTGGTGAATATTAATTTTTGGCTAACGGCGAGAATCGTACCAGCGCCCACTGCGTGATGAGAAACTTTCTTAACGATTAAGCCACAATCGACGACAAAAATGCAATTGAATCCGGACAGCTTTTGAACTATAATGATAAGATATATGTTCTGTCCATATACTTTTGAAGCTATCAATATGTCATCTAAATCGTCATTATTATTCACCGAAAGTCTGTGCATTCCGACATCTGAATATCAACCGACAAAATCCGAAAGTGTAAAAGGAGTGGTTTCGAAACTTTACGCTTCCCTCTTTCCGGAGTTGTTTCGGAACATCACTGAAAATATAACATCTCCAAACCAACAGAAATGGTGTTCATGTCGTAGATATAGAAGCAGTTGATTTATCTCTGATACGACGATGGTCTGCATGATTTCACGTGAAGGATATCATGGCTAGCTAGTTCATTTGTCCTGTAGTTTAAAAGTCATCTTAGCGACTAGCGTCTCAAATTATTGCTAGTCTCGTTCAAAAGGTAAAAATCGAAAATTAATCTGCCAGATCGAGTGAAAGTGTGTGTGGAACCTATTGGGAGACATGTATACGATTCAAAATTAATAACATTTCACCACACATTTGTGATTGACAGTTAAACCACTTCAATTATTACAGTTCACGAGTTTTGTACTGTGAAACTAACCATTAACCCTTAAAACCCCAAAAAATAAATTTTATTTACATTTCCTCAACATCAACTCTTACCACTGACTGACTGGTTTGAGTACACATATAGGCTATAGATTAAGTTCATTTTATCCAAACAGCATATTTTCCAAATTAAGTTCGTACAAGAATATCAAAAGTTTCAATTTTAAGGGATCTACCTACCCGAATCTATCGGAAAATATGTAAATTTTCCAAACCAATAACAACAAAAAAATTAATTTGGCCAAACTATAATTGAATAGATATGTATGTATGTGTTATAAAGGGGTTGGGGGTTATCATTTTCAAAATCACCTATACATGTACACATGGTGTACATATGTGTCCTGTGTGTGTGTTGGGAACATATTTATAGTTGTTGATAGTGCTTCGTGTATATATGTAGTGTGTGTACATACGTATGTACGTACATCGAGAGAACATGGACCAATGTTGTAAAATCCAAATTAAATTAGATTTTCAAACAATATAAAAGCATTATGAATATGTATGTGAGGACACCAAATACTCGTATATACAAGCAATTGGAGGTGGCCAAATTGGGTGCTCGATGGTGCTAAGTGATTAATTGTGTATGGGGGTTGTATATAGGTCAACGTAAAATTAAAAAAATGTTTTATACCTATATACCTTGTGGCCATGAATGTCCGTGTCAAGCGGTGATTCAATTTTTCCCCATTTTCTTTATTAATTTTCTTCAAATTTATGTCATAAATATAACTTTTTATTGTTAGAATTGAGATGACTTATTTTTATGGAAAAAATATGTTTTCCTTCTGTGCTACGGTCTAATAATGGTCGTTCATTCGGTTGCTGGCTGTGTTTAAGGTATGTGCAATAAATTACCACCTGTTCGTTATTGTTGGTCATCACTTTAGTTTCATGGAAAATATCGATATGGACTCAAATGTGAAATGTTTATTGATGCGAATATGGTATGTACGAACGATGGGGAGGGGAGGGTTTAGGAGTGAATATTGCTATGATGACCAATCGTATTGTGGACGTGAACATTTTTGCAAGTATACGATACTTTTTATCTGATGATTAATTGCAGACGCTCTTGAAACTGGGTAAATAGTGTACCAGAAAATGAGGTAGCATACTGTAACTGCTGTTGGTCAAGTGTCGAGGGCTTTTCTCTTAAACCTATCTTTCCACCGGTATGGCCTTCATACTCTTGGGGTGCGATTTGTCAAATATAATCAATATTTTTGGAATATAAAATTTTTAGTTTTAAGATCATGAATTACCTCTCTTACTAGTTTGTGGCTTATGAGAACGAACCTAGGAGCTTTATTCGTATCAAGATTTTGAATTTTATCGTTAAGCGTAGTTTTATTTCAAGCTAATCACGATCGTTTCTCCATATATTTTCATCAACTACAAAGCCAGCGTTCATCCTTATATAGTACCATCGAAACAATTGCTCTTAATAATGAAATTTCAAGTGATAATTGCACACTAACTGTCACGATAACTGAAGGCATGATCCAAAATAAGCTTGTGGTGGTTCCTGATACGAACAGAGTTCCTTCAGTTCTAATGATAAGCCATCAAATTGCAAGTCACAGTTTAGTGCTTGTCCTGTCTCGAACACTCTTCATTTTTTTTGTAGTTATCCTGGAGCAAAGGAGTGAGTGTTTTTTAGACTGAAGTCACCGATCGTGGTGGTCAGTATATATTTGCATGGCAGGTTGCCTCTCTGATTTCAGAGATTGAACATTTGTTTATGAGGACAGATTTTTCGGATGTGAGTGAATTACATGTGCATACGATATGATCCCATTTTATTGCATTATTAGTCAAGGTTGCACAAACATAGTTTCCACTACCTACTCATTTCGCGTGTTTTATATATCTCGGAGTCATAACAATTTACCGGATGTTGTCCTTTACAATTAAAAATTTTTGGAATGAGGTTCCTATCTAATGTGCAAGGTTGAAATATTCCTCTACCAAGCGTTATCATGAAAACTGATAGACTATGTTTTGTGAGCATACTGTTACCTTTATCATTTACCATTCTTTCTTTCTTAATTATGTCTTCGGCGTCTTAATCCTCTACTCTGTACTCTTGCCATATTTTCAACTGGTATTTTTTACTCATCCTCGGATATATTCCATTGAATTCTCACACTGTTAACCCATGAAGGGTGATTGGACAATAATAAGATAATTTCGTTATTCTTTGAAACTGCTTCTTGTAGAATTTTACACTAGTATTTTACACCTACAGCTAAGTAATAAACCAACCATTTCTTAAATTTGGAAGAGAAGCTGTTTGAAGTAGAACGTTCTATAGTCATCAGAAGCTTCACGAGCATTTGTGAACCCAATCTGATGAGGGCATCCTTCCATAGAAGTCCAGATAGATGTCTCTATCGTAAACTCATACACAATTAAACAGTATAGTAGCATTCCAACGCAGTGACTTAATAATCCATCTGTGGAACGGTAATTTTTGAAAACCGAACACTTGATCCTTTTGAAACCGGGTCCAAAACTAAGCTACTAACTCCTTCAGTGAAATATGTTTTTTTGAACACTCTGTAATGTAAAGAAGTCAGCTAGTATGGGTGACAACATTGCTAAATTTTTTATAACACTTATTGACACAGCAAATTATACAATCTATTTGGCCCCCAAATGTAAATGTCTTCTTCTATGATGTCTCCAGGGTATTTAGTCTCTTTTATGAAAATATTTTTTAGTTTTCAACATTCCCAGTTGAAAAGCGCACTCTCAGTAAGATTAAATATTTTTTTAAAGATGCAGATTTGAGCAAAAAGTCATCCAAGTGAATAAAGATCCTGTCATGTAGATGGTGCGGAATCACTCAATTGTTTGGGATGCGTGCAGCGGTTCCAGAAAGATAAACACCGGTGTAAGAAATCTTTGATATAGAATCTCTGACAGCTTTAAGACATCGTTTTGATCGAATCAATCCAGCAATCCGGAGATAAAACCGTACTCGAAAGCTTTTATATCAAATCAAGGTCATATTGAACGTGATATTAAATCAAATTTGTCTGCATAATGATCACCTTAAGCCATGTCTCTTTTGATTCAGTAATACTTTTATTTTCTCAAGTTTTTAAAGTATAAAAAGCTCATATTCTACATAACAAGTTAAATAGTTTTCTAAAACTTACAAAGCTTTTTATAGTTTAAAATGTGCTAATGATAAAAAGCTCTAATTGAATCCAATTAATTTTTCAACTTCTGACTAATATCTTCCTGTTCATTTTAAACACTATCTACTCGCCTGTAAGCTTCAGCAAAATTCTCATTAAATATTGTGCTTTTTTGTGAATCAATAATTTGATTAAAACCCCATCGCACCCTCTTCCTTATATAAAACACAAAATTTATTATTTTTTTCGGCAAATTTAATAAAAATTTTATTATTATTAATTATAAAGCTTTCCACTGGAGAGCCTTTCTTTCCTCTTGCGATGCTACTGTGTATTGAAAAACAAGCTTTTGTTGTTGTAGATTTCATTTATTTCACTTTTTATAAATTTTCGTTCAGCAACAAAGCACACATACACAAAAAAAAATATATAATAAGTTTTATAAAGTTAATTTATTTTGTGTGCGCTTTCTTTAAGAATAACGTATTTTGTTTTTTTAATTAGAACAAATTACAAAAAGCTTAGTCTAATACATACAAAAAAAAGCTTTTCGACTGGAATTTTGTACAATATATAAATTCGTAAAAATTTGTTATTTGCGTTGAACGTAATTAAATTTAACAATGTGTACGAAATATGAAGAAAACAAATAAGCTTCTCAACTGAGCTTTTCCTTGAAACTAACTGGATATACAAAGTTTTTTAATTTTGACATAAGTTAATTTATACTTTGAATGCAAGTCGTTGTATTTAATGTTGAATTAAACACTCATGAGCATCGTCTTGTTGCTTTATATACAGTTGGTGAGCTTTATTTGGCTGTATGGAAATTTATTTTAATTAAATACTTTGCCAGAATTTACAGTTGTTTAATTTGAAATAGTTTTTTGTTTTGTTTCTAAATGTGTATAATTATAGTGTAGTTAATAAAAATAAAGAAAAAGTTTTTCGAAATCAACAAATAATGAATACAACTTTCAAGTTTACTATACAATGCCACTATATATACGTGTACCATCATAGAGTAATTTTATTATCTGATGATAGTTTTATGGACTGTTTAAACTTTAATTATTTTTCGAGATTTTAATACTGTAGAATAGTTTCTAAAAGTTGAACTTGAACTATGGTTTTGTATTTTGCAACAATGTTAGTTTTTATAGTGGCAACTTGATTGTTTTGCGTATAACCAATGAGTATCATGTGGCTTTCATTGCTTTCCGCAAATATACGAAAATCACTTTAAGTTTATTAATTGGGAAAAACAAAACTTTTATTTGTCAAAATGTAAAAGCTTAAACAAACAGAAAAGCTTCTGTAACGTGATTCATATTTCCGAGAAAATATAGCGATTGGGAAACACAGAGTAGTTTAGCTATCACTTTAAGGAGAGATGCTTTTTATAATAGGCAAATTTTTGACAAAATTTTCTCCATTTTGCAGCTGGCTCGTTACTGACAAAATCCTCATGCCTGAAATCTCACTATACAATCAATATAAGTGCTCTTCGAAGCAAAAGCCTAAATTCTAGATCAAAGTGCCACTCGGTGGAAGAGATTATTAGTTGTTAGGATGGACCATAACATAAACAAGGTACCAGCAACCAAATAACTTTTGCTTTAAAGGAACAGAGATGGTTATATTTTAAACATACTACATGTATGCTCTTTACTTATTCAGAACAGTTAACGTTTCAGTGTTAAAATCATAAGTGCATTTAAAAGCTTTTATATAAAACACCCCGTTGATAAACTATTTATATACCTAAGTCACTAGAGCATATCAATATCCAATTAATTTGAACAATGGTACGGAAAATATCAAATTAAAAAAATGCTTCATACATGCATGCATCGATGTAATTTTTGAACTTTACCATTGTTCAATCGAACATAACAATTGTATTCAAAAAATGTGCAGCTGGTGTGCCCCCAAAATAACTTCATATTATGGAGTTACCATAAATTGTTCACTATTCGGCATAATATTTATCCAACTTCATCGAAAAGCTCGACGAGATATACACCAACAAAAATGCTTAGAATCAAAATAACCAATTTCATAAACGATAAAATAGCGAAAGCACACAATAAAAATCAATAACAAAAAGCTTCCAAAGAAAATTAATTTCAAAATTAAATGTATGTTGTTGTTATTGTTTATTCAAAAATGACTGTCTATTTTGTACAAAAGCATATGAGCTTTTATATACAAATCCGTTTCAATATAGTTTAGTTTTAATATTATGAACGAGTAAATAATTTTTGATTCGAAATGGAAATTTAGCCACAAAGTTCGAAACCGACAAACATAAAAAAGTCGATTTTTGTTTTGTTGTATATATTAACTATCGGCCGAGCTTTTATTGGTCACAGTTTTATAGCCATGTATTTATGCTTTAGCACACAAGCACAAAACATGTGTAGCAAAAAAATCAATCAATGTATTTGTATACATGTGTGTACATATGAAATTAATAATTAAATAAAGATTTTTTATGGCTGCCTTTTTTTATGGTTGCGTTACGATTGAATAAAAATGATCTGTTGATGTTCTGTGCTTTTGATATTGATTTTTTTCTCGATTCGATTTGAATAATTAATAAGCGTTGATTTGTTACAACGTTTATGGTTGTTTGTTCGAATGTGGGGTTTTGAATGAATATTAAAATTAAAGTTCGAATCTGATATTGAGCTTTTTTGCTTTGAAACTAATTATTAATATTATTTGAGCTTTTTAATCAATTCAAATGCGTTTTTGCTAACCAATCAAAATTATATATTATTATTTATTATTAATTAATAGCTGTTGTGCAAATTGATAGTCAATTAAGAATGGAATTTACTTCAGAACTAGCACGGTATATTCAGAGCTTTTAGATAATTATTAAAATCGCTTAATGAGCTGAGTGTTTTCTTTATAGAGTCTCTGTTTCATTTGATAAAGTTGGAAGTATTTTGAGTTCGAAGTATTGTAACGCTATTGTTACAGGTTTCACAACAACAAGATTTCTTATTGAAGGGTTAATGGGCATCAAAATGAAGCTTAAACATCAAACCATTGAGAGAGTTGTCACGAAAAATAAATCTTCTGAGATAAAACTTTTCCAGTTAAAGGATTTTAAAGTGAACAAAAAAGAATATCATAATGTGCAACATTTAGACTGTAAGAAGGGTGTCATGAGAGTAATGCGGTGGTACGTTTGAAAGCACAATTTCTTCGTGAAAGCTTTTGGTTCACATTTAATACTGATTGAGAACCATGGAAAAAACCATTTCAAAAGTTTATTTATTCGAACGTAATATTGACAAATACAAATTTTAAAGCATCACAAAATAAATTCGAATTAAGAGCAACATAATTGTTTTGTTCTAACTTTTAAGACTAGAGTCAGTCAAGGTCACAAAAGATCACTAAATATAAATCTCGCTATTTTTCTATTGACTTTTAAGTTAAAGCTTAATCATGCCTCTTGTGATGTAAGGTTTAACGTTCCATTGGCTTATATAAGCTTACCGGTGAAGCATAAATTTGATCTTCTAGTATTTGTACTGTAATCATATTGAGAACTTAAACACAGCTTTAACAAAATAAGAATGTTTCAATTAAAGCTTTTAGCCGAAAGGTTTATTACAATAAAACTATCATAAGTACGATTTGTACAGGAAGTTTGCATTGTGCTAATCATTTAGATCTATTGAATTTGTTCTATTTAGGATTAATAAAAGCTCCATAACGTATTCATTATAATGAAGCTTTAAATCACCAATATTAAGAAATCTGGAGAAACTTTCATTCCATTAGCGTTTCAGTGAAACCTGTATTTTGTTTTCACCGTTTAAGCATTTAACTTTCCAATCACCCCGGAGTTACCCGGAATTAAATCAAATCAGGGAACGATGATCGACTCTTTATAATGGTGACAGGATTAACAAGTTGGCGTATCTAACAAACATGTGAAGCTTACACATTCTTTTATATTCCGCTTAAAGCTCAAACTCTTTGAGTGACTGGCAAAGTAACAAATTTCTGCCACTACTGTTAACGTATTATACTTTATTTGAACCTTAGTCTTAAACGAGCTTAATACTATTGTTCAGTAAATGCCCGCAGAGCAAAACTTATTAGCTTACAAATAGCATCGAATTATGAATACGGTTGAGCTTTGAACCGAAAGCTTTATCGGTGTTATAAATAAAGCATCACATATTTTATGCTTACAAATATAAAGCTCCATATTGCAATATTATTTCAAAGCTTTTACGTGTGAAAGCATGACGGCAAAGCTTTATAATTGTGGTTGTCCAGAACTCACTCAAATCAAAAACATCGATAAATTAAGTTAATATCCAATTAAAGTAAATTAAAGCTTAATGTTTTGTTAAAGACATTCAACTTTAGTCAAACAAAGCAATAATTTCATAATTAATGAGTGTCAATTAAAGCACAGCAACAAAAAAACTCCGATAAAATAAATTTCGTATAGATAAAATCCACTCATCGAGTATAATTCAAAAACAATTAAAAAATTATCTTTAATGGAATTGCAAAAACAAAAAAGTCTTGCCACTCCAACATTTTTTTTTAACTTTTGCAACTCCAAAAAAAGCACAAAACGAAACTAAAAATATATTTTCATCGTCATCACATATAAAATATATTACAGACCGTTAAAATAGGAAACGAGAAAAATTATTTATGACGATTAACCTCACATAAAATATCCATTAATTATAATTTCCGAACCACCAACGTTCCACCATTCTCGCACCGATTACGACGTACTCTCGCCTCTATATAATATAATACATGTATACGAGTACATATTTCTCGTATACAAACAACATATTTCCACTTCCTGCCCCGTCGACCGAAACAAAATAGCTTAACTCAATTAAATCACAGAAAAGTGTAAATTAAGAATTTCCCATACCGCACTCGTATATACGAACTCGTTTTGTTCACCAACACACGGTGTGATGTGTAGGAACATTTTGTTATGACGTCAGGCTGAATTATTAATGGAAAATGAGAAAAATATTAAGCATTATACGAATTAATTTTCATTTGTTTTATTGTTAATCTAATTTTTTGATTAATTTCCAGTAACAACATCAAATGCAGTGAATAATAATGAAGCTTCACCATTCTGGGAGGGACCATATTCCCAACCATATTTCGATAATGCAACGCGACGCGACCAAACCGCAACGGTAGGCCAACCAGCCCTACTTCATTGTCGTGTTCGAAATTTAGGCGATCGTGCGGTAAGTAACCACTTCGTAAGTTAATCGTTACATTAGAGTGTCGTCGATAATAATTACTCCTTCTTAATTGTCAATCTGCCTATAGGTTTCATGGATACGCAAACGTGATCTACACATACTAACGATCGGCATTATGACGTACACAAACGATCAACGTTTTCAAAGTTTGCACGCCGATGGTTCGGACGAGTGGAGTTTAAAAATTACGTCACCGCAGCCACGCGACTCGGGCATATACGAGTGTCAAGTGTCGACAGAACCAAAAATTAGTCAAGCATTTCGTTTAACTGTTGTTGGTGAGTGATTTTGTCCGGATACACGATCTTATAAATATCACATCAAAGTTTATATTTTATTTATAAATAAATACTTTAATACAACTTCATGTACACAAACTGTGCTTTATGCGCGAAAAAGTTCTCGAAATAGTATAATATACGAAGAGCGATGAAAATTGGAAAAGTTTTTCTTATTTGCCAAAACGAGATTGAATATAAAGAACAGCAATCGTAATAATCATAACGAATCGTTGAAGTGGAAATTTTCATTTCATTTTTCTATAAATTCGTGTTTCGTTTGAATATTTAATGGCAATGCGAGGCTATGAACGAGTATGACATAAATTATATTACACTGAGAAAGAATTCGTTGGCGGGCGGTATGTACGGAATGGAGTGGAAGATGAAAATTTAAAATAATTGTTTAAGAAATGTTTTTTAATTAAAATTAAAAGGTTTTTGACATTGAGGTTAATAACATAACGACAAGTTTAATGTATGATGTTTCGTTTAATTGATTCATTAATTTAAACGGTTTGTAGGAGTTGAGGACGCATAAGAAGATATAAAATTGATGTGGAACCTAATGAAGTTAGTACAGTATTCGTTTTGGTGAAGCTGATCAATTTATGGCCCACTTAAATTTTTGGAACCTAAAGTGAATATGAGAAAATTTACATCAGAATCTGTATTGTATATGATACAAGTTTTCATCTTCCACTTTACTTGATAATATGTAGGTTTTACGTACATTAATCATACATACATATAAAGATGTAAGAGTTGGCAGTCCTAACATGTAAGGATAATTTGAACAAATCCAATGAAAATATAATTTAATTTGTGTAACTTAATTGAGTACAAGTCCAGAAATGCGTTCCAAATTCAAGAAATATCTATAATTGTGGAACACATGTTGGATAATAGAATAAACAATTAGTTTCAAATATGACGATGTTTCGTTTAATTGTTTTATTAATTTGGACAGACCGTAGGAGTTGAGGATGGTTGAGAAGATAAAAAATTGATGTGGAACCTAATGAAGTTAGTACAATATTCGTCTAATAAATGTATGGCCCGCTTAAGCTTGTAGAACCTAAAATTGATATGAGATTGGGCACATAATAATCTGTACTAAACACAGATTCCACACACATTATGTTGTATTATACATTGGAACAAGATTTATTTTTCCATAACTTTAATTGTTCGGCTTCCATAACATTTAATCGTTCGGCTTCAAATTAACACCAACTCATTCACAAGTTTTTATCTTCCAATTAACTTGATTATAGGTTGTACTTGTGATCAAACATACATAGAATTAAGAGTTGGGAGTGCCAACATGTGTAACATTAGTTTGTCAAACTTAATGGACTACAAGTGCAAATATACCTTCCACATAACGTAACGAACATGAGTTTGTAATAAATATTAGGAGTACAAATTGAAAATGCGGGATTGATAACAGATGGCGTTACTAACGCTATACGCATCAGGCACTACTGTGACTATGTTCATGTCAAAGCTACGTCTTATAGCTTTAATTTTCAGTATGTGTCAATTTGTCGCAGTGTCAAATTCATAGTTTTTTTGAGCTCTCAATATGTCGAGTTTCGTGCCAACAAAACAGCATTTGCGGGAAGTTTTAATTTACTTCTTTAATTTGAAGAAAAGTGCTGCTGAAGCACATCGATTGGTCTCCGAGACTTATCCGAGTCATGTTCCATCGGTTTCAACGTGCGAGAGATGGTTTGTGCGGTTTAGAAGTGGTGATTTTGACGTTGAGGACAAAGAGCGGCCGGGCCAAGTGAAAAAGTTTGAGAATGCTGAATTGGAGGCAATACTCAATGAAGACTCGTGTCAAACTCAACTAGAGCTCGCAGATTCATTGGGAGTGACACAACAAGCCATTTCCCATCGTATAAAAGCCCTCGGAATGATCGAAAAGCAAGGACATTGGGTGCCGTTGAGCTGAAGCCGAGAGACGTCGAGCGCCGTTTTTTTGCATGCGACCTGCTGCTCGAACGGCAAAAACGGAAGGGTTTTTTGCATCGCATTGTCACTGGTGATGAAAAGTGGATCCATTACGATAACCCGAAGCGCAAAAAATCATATGGTTACCCCGGCCATGCATCATCATCGACGGCCAAACCAAATATTCACGGCGCCAAGCTCATGCTCTGTATTTGGTGGGACCAGCTGGGTGTGGTGTATTATGAGCTATTGAAATCGAATAAAACCATCACAGGAGCACTATACCGAACTCAATTGATGCGTTTGAGCCGCGCACTCAAAGAAAAACGGCCACAATACGAGCAAAGACACGACAAAGTAATTTTGCAACATGACAACGCTCGGCCACATGTTGCAGCGCCGGTCAAAACATACCTACAAACGCTGAAATGGGAAGTCTTACCCCACCCGCCGTATAGCCCAGACATTGCTCCTTCCGATTACCACCTTTTCCGATCGATGACACATGGCCTAGCTGACCAGCGCTTCCATTCTTACGAAGAAGCCCAAAAATGGGTCGATGACTGGATAGCAGCCAAGCCGGCCGAATTTTAGCGCGACGGTATCCGTAAATTGCCAGAAAGATGGGTTGTGACTAGCAATGGACAATACTTTGAATAATTCAGTTGTTACCATTTTTTCAGAATAAACGTTCAAAAATAGAAAAAATCCCGCATTTTCAATTTGTACTCCTAATATAATAATTACTTTAATGAAAATAATAATTAGAACAATGTTATTGTAATGCAATTTGTATGAAATTTAATTTGTGGAACTTAATAAGGTAAAATTGGGCTACAAACAAATGAAACACACATTACATGTTTACAATATGTACAAATGCAAAAATAAGTTACACACAATATTAAAATAATATCTATAATTGTGGAACATATCTTTAATTAGATCAACTATGTATATTTTTATTTGACACTTTTTTTTCCATTTAAATATTCTGAAAACAGGTCCCACACAATACTTATACATACTTCCATCCTACCAATACCATACTACTGTAGTTGAACCATTCTACTTAAACTCGATTTTGGGTTTGTCAGAATAAATATTTAATGTGGAACTTATTTTTGAAATCTGTTTTTACTACATAAATGTTAACCCGTTCTCTCCAGTACAATATGAATTAAATGTTATACGATTTGAGTGAAATTAAATTTGTGGAATTTAATTGAGAACAAATGCAAAAAACGTTCCACATTACAATAAAGGAATATCTTAAATTGTGGGACATTTGTTTAATAATAGAAATAATAATTATATCAACCAGATACATTATTATTTGACACTCAATTTTTAAAACTAAATATTCTGAAAACAGGTTCCACATGAAATAAATAATGTGGAACTTCTTTATTATATAATTATAAAATGATAATTATTTAGTAATTATGTATCTTAACCGATGTGGAATGTATTTCATATTCTTAGAGGTGTTATACATCAATAGTAAAAAAAATTAAAACATTAAATTGGAATGGGAAGATGTCCTATTATCTTGATTAGTTGAGAAGCTAAGTAGGACATAGATATAGATAATTTTTAGATATAGATAATACATAGATATAGATAATTTTTTGTTTAAGGTACAACAATACTTGGCTTTAAAAACTATAATAACATGAGTAAGATCCACTTTCAATCTCCAATGTGAAAATAAGTTCCACACAATGTTTTTACAAATTCAAACAGATTAAAGGTTAAATAAGAATGTCATTTTTTAATATTGACAAATAAACGTGTGTGGGACTTATTTTCAATACCTTATGTTTGAATAGTGTTGCTACTTTTTTAAGAATCCTTTTCAATTAATAACCGGATATTTTCTATGTGGCCCCTTTTAGTTGAATTGTTGCAATGCAATGTGGAACCTATTTGATTTATATTGCGCTTAAATTAAATACTTCACGTTAGAATAATATCAACGCTTTTGTGGAACGTATTGGTTGACTGGTTGTAATAATGGACTGTGGAACCTATTTGATTAGTATTTCATTCAAAATAAACACTTTAATGTTACATAGGTTAATATCAATTGCTTATAAAATTCATACCAACCCACATACACACAAATATTTTAACAGCCTTTTCGAAGTTGCCTTTGAGCTTTCCGTATACTCAGAAGAAATAAAATCTTTATAATACCGAAACGTAAGTTTATGCAATATAAATCGACAACATAATATACATATATTTACTTGTTCAACATTTCCTATTGTTATTGCTCTTGTTGTTGTTATTCATTTGAATAATTTAATTTAGTCAAGTATAACACAACAAGCGTGCACACCGAACGGTTCCCAAAAAAAAAATTATATCCATATATGTTATGTTGTGTATATACATATATATGTAAGTGTACACAAAACAATTGAAAGCACAAAAAAGTTTCCATTTCGCTGGAAACGAAGAAAAAAAAGCACAACTTGTGAAAAATTTATTGGAAAACAAATCCTCTTTTGAAGTGTTGTTGTTTGTATCGGTATAACAGCCAACATAAATTCGATGTTCGTCATCGTGAAACATGGCATGGCACACAAAATTGTTGTGTAAATAAATTTTAAACTTTTTCGTTATGTGTATCGCCTCGATATATAAACAAAAAAGGATTTCGATATTTCAAACGTATACGTATACATAATATAACGAAAATGTATGAATGTACACATATGTACCTATACATACTTGCGTAAAGTGAATGAGGTCGTTATAATGTAAATATGATGAACCGACTTTTTCGCAATATAATTCATTAACATACCACAGAGCATCGTACACCAAATAGTAATCCAATTAACAAGAGGCCATTAATTTCCATTTAATATTATACAAAACCCTTTGAGGCACAGTTTTTACGTTCGAATCATCGATATATATATATATATATATATATATATATATATATATATATATATATATATATATATATATATATATATATATATATATGTGTGTATATGTATATATATATATATATATATATATATATATATATATATATATATATATACATATATATATATATATATATATATATATATATATATATATATATATATATATATATATATATATATATGTATATATATATATATGTATATATATATATATATATATATATATATATATATATATATATATATATATATATATATATATATATATATATTAATATGCAGCTTTTATGTTCGAATGAGTTTACGATCCAAATAATTATGTATTCGTACAACATCAAGTAATTAAAATTCAACCAACACAGTATACAGTATTTTTGTATATTAAATTAATAAATATTAAAACCATAATAAGTATTTATTTATTTATTATTTTATTTAATTTCATTACAGTATCAAAAGCTAAAATACTAGGTAATATAGAATTATTTATAAAAAGTGGGAGCGATATAAATTTAACATGTATCGCACAACAAGCTCCATCGCCGCCCACCTACATCTATTGGTTTAAAGATGGTCGACTGATAAACTATTCGCAACGGGGCGGTATAAATATATTGACGGAGCGGCAAACGAAAACGAGTCGATTGGTGATAGCGAGAGCGGTGCCACAAGATTCAGGCAATTATACCTGTTCGCCGAGTAATTCAGGTAAGAGTATTGATGGTTAGATTGTATTTTACGACTCATACGTACCATATCCTTGATTTTGAGCTTTTACTTATACTGGACGCCCAACAGCTTAAACGGTGATATTCTCTGTCCAACCTATCATGGGAGAAATTCGTAAAAGATGGGTAATCCAATTTGACATTAAGCCCCAGTTTCTGGAAACATGACCAGAAAAAAACATGATTTCACTGTATTAACCGAGTTAGTCAAGCACCCGAGTTATTCAAGTTTTGATGTGATATGTCTGAGAAATCTATCTTGGAAAAGCTTATGTCTCCCGGAACAACAAGGAAACTTTCAAATATCGCAAATTCTTTTAACGCCAAAATTATATTGAAGTAGTTTCAGAAAAGTTTCCAACCGCAAAATATTGTTTAAAAAAGCTTTACTATCGTAAAAGCTTTATTTTATTTCAAGAAATTTTTTTTATATGGAGAATGTCTAATTTCAACACAGTTAAGCTGAACTTAATTCGGTCAACATTATCCGCTTCCTGAAATAGCATATAGTTTTGATTTGGGCAATGCTACTGAGTTGATGAGACAACTCATTACACCATTTCCCCATACTCTAGAACTAAGCGTAGTCTAAATACATTATCAGGATTAGTGAACGGATTTACCATCTCTTCGCGATACTAAAAGAAATTTTTAATTCAAAAAATCTCTTATGTCATCCACAGATCCAACAAGTGTATTAGTTCACGTGATAAAAAGTGAACATCGTGCTGCCATGCAACATGAAAACAGCGGTGCATTATGTAATAAATATTTATTTAAATTTAGCCTAGACTTAAATTTTAATATAATTTTAAATATGATTTTATTTTTTTATCTAATTAAAATTTTACTAATAATAAGATGATAAAAATTTTATTAGAAAATAATTATCTAAAAAATAAAACTAAAAACTTGACTTATTTTAAATTTAAATGTATATTAATATAAAACCTATTTAACACAAAAAAAAGTATAATTAAAATTTTTTAAAAACAAATAATGTTAAATAATTTATTTTAGAAATTTTGTAAATAATTAAAAATATAAATTAAAATTAATTACAATTACTATAAATAAATAAAATAAAATCTGTCCAAAAAAAAAATAAAAAAAATTAATCTAAAACTAATTTATTAAAATCAAGAATTAAATAGGTCCCACACAGCATCCACATCTATCGTAAATTTTAGTCCATAACCACACAATCACTAATTAAATAAAATAATAAATATTAACAACGAATACATATGTATCTCGCATACACACACACATATTCAGATGAAACAATAAATTCTATTTTAAAGTTTAATCCGATTTTTCCAACAAAACTACAACAAACTCTAAAAACTATTATTAATTCAATTTAAATTTAATTTTAGAACAATATTTTTATTTTAATAAAAACTACAGCAACAACAAAAAAAATTGTAAATATAAATTGTGATATATTTGCATATAGAAAATTTTTAGGTTATGTATATTAAAAAAAATTAATTAATTAAGAAAATTTTCTAGTTTTTGGGAATTTAATTTTTTTTATTATTATTATTTTCCCGAAAATTGGAAAACTAAACAAAAAAGTAACTGAGAAAGAAAACAATTGAAAAATAAAAATTTGAAAAACTAATCAAATTAATTGAATTTTATTTTATCGAACAATATTTGAAAGTTTTGGGAGTTAATGCGCTGAACTGTTTGTTTAAAATGTTTTGGTAAGTGTATCGTATAATATATAACAGAATTTATACAACCTGTTCCACAGTTCAGGGAAAGAAGTAGGTGGCTCCCAGTATTAAAGTAAAGACATTACTCTGTTTTTGTGAAAAAAATATATATGTGGAACCTATTTCACATATATGGTATAAACATCGTTTCCACACAATAAATAAAATGTATAAGCCCCACAGATCATTTTAAACAATTGTAGTTGTTAAAAATAATTAAGATTACTTTCTAAATTTAAGTTATTATCAAAATTATGTTCCACAGATCATTTATTATTATAAAAGTTAATAATAAAACAACGATATCTATATAAATCAAAATAATATGCCTGGACAATCATTCCATAGGTATATAATTAGGTCCCACATAACATTAATGTACGAGAAAAAAATTATAGTTTAGGAGCTAAACTGATATTATTGTTACTAATCTGGTTAAATGGCTTATTTTATATCTTTTTGTGTTAACTCCCAATTAAGTTAAAAATTATTTTTTGAACTCTTTTGAATATTTAGTAAATTATTTTACATGCCTGCATTTTAAATAGATTCGCACAGTTTTACTAAACAATAGAATTATTAAACAAACACTCATTTTAATGCTTGAAGTGCATAAGATTAGAATCGAGAGAATATACGATGAAAAGTGCTATACTAACATTTCACTTATTAGATTAATACAGAAATTTGATATTTAATTGCTTAAAATAGGTTTCACAATAAGAATAATGATCACGGACAAATCTACCTTAAACTATTAACTTTTAAAATAAATTTAGGCTCCACATACTATTTAATAATATTGAACCTAAAAATGTGGAACCTAGAAATCTTAAGAACCACATCATGATTAAAAACAAATGAACCAATGACCCTTGTCATTGGCTTATTGGTTTTTATTCGAGTTATCGAGGTAATTTTGTAATTAATAATATTTAAACATGTTCTAACGATTATAATTCAATTACAATTTTAAATTATGTTTTTATAGAATAAGAAAATTGAAACAAGGTTAGGATAGAAATTAAATTATAATATAAGTTAAATATTACATAGTACAAATAGGTTACACACAATTAATAAGACAAGAATATTCCAAATTTTAATATTAAAAATAATATTAGGTTCCACATCATATTATACAGTTCTACATTAAAACAGCGGTTTATTAACCAATCAAACGGTTTGCTTGTTTAAACTTAATGTTAAAAATATATTCCACAGGTATGCAATAAGATTCCACAAACTTTTTCGGCACGATTAAGAAAGAAATTTTACATTTAGTATACCGACATCAAAACGTACTGTCAAAAACTCGTTTGTAACCTTATCAGCTAGACTGCAGTAGCTTGACTCTGATTCAGTATTTAAATAAAATGAACAGATACAAATTAGATGTGGCCAGCTGTACAACTTAACATTCATTAATGTTAAGTTGTACAGCAGGCCACATCTAATTGAAAATTAACAATTGTATCTAATCAATTGTTTGAATAAACTAGATTCCACAGACAATAAATAGAATCAGGGTTATTGTTTTAACTAATAGATCTTATAAGAGAAATGCTATATAAGATCAAGGAAATTATATTAGAAATAACAAGAAAGCCGTCCTCCAACTGTCTGCAAACTCAAGGTGGATGAAAGATTCTAGAGATAAAATAGTAAACTCATTTCACAACTATATGTTCCTAATCAGTTTTATAGTTAAAAGATATAATCAATCAAAGGTATCAACATCGAATGGTAAATCTTAAATCGTATGCAATTATAAATCTACAATTAATGTTCTAATGAAGAAACGACGAAATGTGGTACGTAATTGGGTGAGAATTAAAAACGGATTTTTCAGTAATTGATTATATTTCACTGCACTAGAACATCTGATGTGCAAGCTTCATGCATCTTCCGACAAAAGGGTGATAAAACCAATTAGGTTCCACATCACTATTATATTACCAACAAAAACAATTAAATTAAATTTTATATAAAATTAAACTTTTAATATATGAAATTAGATTCCACTCAAAAATTACAAGTATTTGAACGTCTTTCACAAGTGAAGTTTGTACCTTAAAGTATAAAGAACTGATATGATTCCCATGTGATTTATTCGAATATCTGATGTGTAAAGTTCATGGATCAACCGAAAATTGGAAGTACCACACCGTTAGTATATTAACAACAACGACAATTAAATACTAGATGCTTAATAAATGATAATGTGTAAGTATATAAACTCAGACTCTAAAATTATAAAATTTGATTCCACAAAAATATATAACTAGGAAAACGAGTTTGGTTGCACGCTTTAATATGAAAAGTATGTTAACAGCTAATCTAATTTGAATCTGAAGAATAACCACATGGTGTACCACACATATACGTATCAAATTGGGTTAAATACAATCATTAAAACGCCATTTTTAAGTCAATTTTGTGCGCTTAAATATAAGGAGTATGTTTAAGACGTGGTTTAATTTGACGTGGAAGGTTCATGAAACTACTAACAATAGTTTGATCCAAAAATTAGGTTCCACAGCACTATAATATTTATAACAAAAACAATTTAACACTAGATACTTAATTAATGATAAAGTGTGTGCATATACATATACAAATAACTTTTAAACATGTTCCACATATATAGAAAATTAGGTTCCACTCTAAAAATGCACAATGCAGCAGTTTAAAATACGTTTTCAAAACATGTTCCACAAAGATATTTAATTAGGTTCCACAAAAAAATTTACATCTATGAAGCTTTTGGTGAGTGAAGATCGTGCGTTTTAATATGAAAAGTATGTTTAAAGCCATTGAGTCAACAATGGCCTGCAAAAAGTCATTATTATTATTATGATGTTTTAGACAGTCCGGAAAACAAATATCATTATTTTTAAGCCAATGCCGTAAATATTAATAAACTTATGTTGTATCATAAAAAAAAATTATATCCTTTTAGATATTTTTTTTGGAAGCCGTAAATTAAATGAAAAGCACGCAACAACCATAAGAACAAAAGAAGTGTGAAATTCCTTTGAATCAAAATCATATAACCGCATTTCACTGTCCACACAATATCTACAGAGATATTTATCCACCGCATTAACCAACAACGGCATCAAATAAAAGGACGAAACCGAAAATTTAATAACAAAAATAAATTTTTCGCACCAAGACGCGTTTTGCTTGCTATTTTTTTTTGTTGTCGGATTTTGAGGCGATATGAAGAAGATAACGAAGAAAATTTCACATTTTTGTTTGTTTTTCTTTTTATCATCCTTCTTCTGCTCGTTTTGCGCTTTTCCGTGGTAATTTATACTCTTAATCCTCCCTAAATTTTTCGGTTGTATTTTTTTTTTCGTTTTTTAGAATTTCTATAATAATATAATATAATGTGTATAAATCCAGAATCTAACATCAAACGCGCAAAGAAGATATTTTTGAGATGGTATATACGAGATACATATAACACATAACGTTGCGAGTATATACCAAGAAGACCAACCAAATGAAAATGAGAAACATGGATATGAAAATTCATTTCTTATATATTGTCGTCATCGTTGCTATTTTTGTTGTTGTTTTCTTATCATTTTTCCATAATTTTATCATAAAAAATGTTTAAGACTGGTGTGTTTAGATTTTCATTCTGTTAAGATAAATTAAAACAACAACTCGAAGAAGAAGATGAGGAGATGATTTTTTTTTTATTTTGTTGGATGTCGTTTCAAATGTCGTAATGTAATCGTTCTTTGGTGAAATTATATAGAAAATTGTCCCAGATTTTATTTTGTGTGTTTTCAAGTTGATGCTATTCTTGTTGTTGTGTCTTATATATCTCGATGTGTGTACGTCATAAATAAAATAAATGGCTGAAAAATTGGGTATTTATACGCACTGGAAACGAAAATATTTTATTTTTTTTGATAAATCGAAATGGCGACAAGTATCTCTCAACCATATACATACATACATAATCGTACATATATACATATAGCTTCTATTCGAATAGAAAATTGATATAAACGACGTCGAATTGGAAAAACTCATATATGATTTGTGTGATATAGATTTTGTACGATTTAATTATAAATAATTACAGCAGACAGGCAGTATCAATAAATACTGAGACTTAAGCTTACATAAATTATACGATTTGTCTACATAAAATCTCATAACTCATGTATATAAGAAACGGTCACGTATAAGGTATTTAATAACCCTCGAAGGCGAAACGGTTGATATATTGTTCGACTGCACATTTTGGATATCGAAGACAAGATGTTGGCCCAAAATCTGGAATCACCTTTCAAACAGTTCCTACCTTAGTGCACTTCTTTGGCTTCCAGATTCTGGGACATTATGAGTTTCCAATTCGCTTGGATATGAAAACTCTATTAAGGTTTCCACCCTTACTAACCGTCAAAAGCGAAACGGTTGATGTATTGCATGACTGCACATTATGGATATCGAAGACAAGTAGTAGGCCCAAAATTTAAATGCACCTAAATCCTGGAACATTATGAGCTTCCAACTGACTTGGATACGAAAACTCCATTTATGTTCCCAGCCTTAATAACCCTCGAAGGCGAAACAGTTGATATATTGTTCGACTGCACATTATGGATATCGAAGACTAGTAGTTGGTCCAAAATTTGGAAGCACCTTTCTACATTAGTGCACTTATTGGTCATAGTCTCCTTATTATTAACCACAACAGGTTAGGTATCGGTTCTCTTTTTTTAAGTCTACACCTGCTTTGGTTTAAACCTTTAAACTTTGTCAATAATCCATGCTTAAACATAACTAGCGCATCGTTCTCTGTACGATACATGATTCAGTTAAACGCATGTTGAAATTCTTTCACAAATCTCAGTCTGAGCTTTCGTCGGGGTTCAGACCTGGTTAAACGGAATCGTCTCTTAAAGTATTACACCTCGTGCGGCATTGTTTTCAGCAGCTCAGATCAATAGAGAAAACAGTCATTAGAGGTGTTCCTCTAGAAACCACAGATAAAGCGTTTGGGATTCAATGTCAACGCAGATCGAATAGCTTCTTCAGTCAGTCAGCAGTATTCTAACTTGATGGTATTTAGACTCTCCAATGAAAAGCGTTATGAGTAATTCTCATTGATTCATAATAACCGATTTCCGCCTAAAAATTATTCGTAGCTATTATACAGTCAGTCTCAGTGTATAGTTTGTGCTACTGTGCTACGATGAGCTACACCAAAATTTACTCCTGCATCGAGGAGATAGATAATATTTTAAATTTAAAAAACACTTCAAACGCCCGCGATCACTTCTCACTGTATTTTGTCCACAGAGGCATTACGTTCCTAGTCCACGAATCGATATTCGATCAATTTATCGCTGTAAGTACGAGTATATCACTACGAACGCCCAATAGAGTATAGTGACACATAGCTAAATGATTTTCTATTTTTAGAAGCTAATCGCCATACGAATACCGATACTCGATGAACACATATCAGAATACACACTACATATGGGCAATACTAAAATTCCAATGTTTTTATTTTGGTTGAAATCGTTATCGGCCGAATATCCACTTGACATTTTAAACGCTCTCATTATACGCGCACGCGTATCATTGATATGGATGAATTGTGCTACACTGTTTACACCAATCGACGAGTTTGGTCTGCTCGAACAGTTTATTACTGAGCAAAATCTATCGAAATCAGTACACAATGTTTACGTTGATGCAACATTCGCCTCGACCGGGTGCATCATCCGGGTGGTCGAATTTAATGATAGCGTACCAATTGAGATTGCCGATGAATTTATACGATACCAGAAACGAATACAGTATCCAGCTTATAAATCGTTTCCGTATTACGTGACAAACACATTCCATTTTCAGTGTTTGGACTATTTGAAATACTTTGATAAGCCGTTCTGTAACCCGAACGTAATCACCCAAGTACTTCTGTTGCTAGACTATCATCGATGGATGGCGCGAAAAGGTACGATTGTGTTTAATATGTTCGATGTGATTTCAATGAAGCATGCTATTGATAGCGGTCGGTTTGAGTACATAAATTGTGAGTTCTTAAAACTATTGAATTGCATGATGGTGAAAGAACTTCGGCCATATATCTCCAGCAACGTATTTAATGTAACAAAATACATGACCGACAATGGTGTATACACGATCACAACCGGAGTGTACCAGTATTTAGTACACGAGTTTCAACAACATTACGATCGTTTTATATACATGAACGATGTATCGACCGTACACATTAGTAACATACCGAAGACGGGGGACATGGATAAATTCTTGCAGCACGCCAAATCGTGTAGTGTGTACTTGAAAGGTTGGGTAATAAATAGTTCGCTCATCCAGTTCATTCAAAATGTGATTGCGCATAGATTTCGCGTGAAAAAAATCATTTTCGACACAAATCATCGTTGGAGTTATAATGAATACGAGGACGCAACAGTTCCGCCAGTAACGGACCAAAAACTTATCGATTCATATGTCGCCCTGGTTGGGAATAACGAATTTTGTTTTGTGGAGAATTTTTTGAATTGGTTGCGACAATCGATGCCCTCATATTGTAAACATATGACGCTGGAGCTTTTGGGCACCCCAATTAGATACGGTTCAATTCTTCGCGATTTGCAGGTTCATAAATTTTTGTTTCGTAATATCGAACTAAATATGAAAATACTTGGTATATTGGGAAGAGCACGATGGGAGCGTATCTCATTCTCGAAATGCACCCTTCAAAATAATGTCGATGTATTGTTGAAGTTAGAGGCTCTTAACAACATTGTGGTATGTCTCGTATACAGTATTTCGATTTATCACTATTTATATTCTTATTATTTTACAGACGGTTGAACTCCAGCAGGAGGAGCACACATTCGAGTTACTATTCCGCTATGTCGAACACAAAATGCGCGTACATAATTCACGGGAGTTTGTATTTCGTAACCATATCGTAATCGAACCGTTTTCGCTGCGCCTCAAAGAGTTTAAATTTATTGTGAATCGGGATGGTACAAAAATCGAGGCATTTCACTACAAAACTAGACGGTCGTATGATTTTTATGAGTTTATTGTTCGAGATGATGCGTCTCGCGATTCATTCGAATTCTACCAATAAAATTTTTATAATTTGTCACAAATCAATGGTTTCGGCATTTTGGTACATAAATATATGAATTGAGTTAACCATAATGCTGTCACACAAATCATCATAAATCAAATTTTATAAATTTTAAAATTTGAAACAAAAAATAATTTATTTTAAAACCAATAAAATTAATTTCACTTCCCCATAATTCCAAATGTGAAATCCTTTCATGCCGGTATACGGAATTTTGAGGGGGATGAGTTTATAAATAGAAAATCCTCATATATCAAATTTATACAATAAAAATTTTAATTAATTTATTGCCGTCTATTTTAATTACAACCCGCATATATTATGGATTATGAAATTTTATTGTAATTTCGATTTTAATGAAATAAATAAAATTATCGGATAATCCGTAGTTTTTGACTGTCTGCGATCTATGTTGCTATAAAATACATTAGGATGAATTTGAGAAGAACTATAAACTAAATTGACCCATTTAAATGCTAAACGGAACTCTTAAAGACCCGAAGAAAAAGCTGCGAGGTCATCGACCAATGGGCCCGGTCACCAAAGTGGAAATACAAATAATCTAGACGAGCTCTCGATAGAGTGTCCCTCAAAAATAGAAGTGAAACCAGTAGTCAAAATTTAATATATTGGTCCTTACTACCAAACAAGACCAAGGATCTGCGAAAAAGTTGAGTCTAGTCCAATAGATTGAGATCTCAAAATAAGTCATCCAAAGATGCGAATAACGCCTTTTCCAAGGGAACATGACAAAAAGATCACTGAGATCCCCAAAGACCAATATGAAAAAATAAAATAATGAGGTAAAGATATGCACTGACGACGGTCTGAAGGATGATGACCAGCCAAACTTTTACCATCGATTTTTCTATAGAAGGTTTACGAGAGTCTAAGGGAAGTCTGGCCTAGAGCCAGTGCCAAAGGTTCTGATTCCGTGTACACTCAAAACACGTGCTACCGAAGTATTAGAAATGGTGTGGATTAATAACCTGTATCTTTCAACCATTTAGCCCTGTGGGTGGGGGCAACCATGTTTCGTAAATATTTCGAACGAAACATGAGATCCATAGAATACCACCACAGTATCCAGAGCTTGTCGTAGGAGGCGACTAAATCTGGTTGGATCGCTGGGCTGACGACCCGCATCCGTAAAAAACAATAACAGTTAAAAATGTCAACAAAAACAAAAAAATCGGATACCGCCTAAATAACAATGACCCCCCGCTTAAGTACCCGGATACGAGATTGAGGATCAGCACGTGGAACGTGCAGTCACTAAGAAAACCTGGCGCGTTGGACGGCCTTATCACATGTATGAAGGAGTATCGGCTGGAACTCGTAGCGCTCCAAGAAACTCGATGGCCTAAAAGTGGAGTCCATGTGTCCCAAGGCTATACGTTGCTACACAGTGGAGATGACCTCGGAAATCTTGGAGTTGGCTTTCTCATTGGGCCGCAGGTAAAAATGGCTGTGTTGGACTTCCAAGCAGTCGATAATCGAATGTGTAAGCTTCGCTTGCACATGTGATTAGCCAACCTGTCAATTGTATGTGTACATGCGCCCACTGATGTAAGCCAACCCCAAGATAAAGACTCATTTTACAATAATTTGGATAATCTGATGGGCTCTATACCTGAGCACGATATCAGATTGGTGATTGGTGACTTTAATGCTAGAGCTGGCAGAAATCAGACCGACTTATGTAACAACATAGGTCCGTACTCCCGACACGAAACGGCGACCGAAAATGGGGAAAGAATGATGTACTTTGCGATCGCACATGATCTCCAAGTGGCAAGTACATTCTTTCCCCACAAAAACATCCATTTGGAAACCTGGACACATCCACGTAAAACATCCCGAAGCCAAATTGACCATGTGTTGATTTCAAAAGACCGGGCTCGGGTTGTTCAAGACGTGAGATCGTATCGGTCGTCAACAAAATTCGTAGGCAGTGACCATTTTATGGTTGCTGCAAAGCTACGATGGAAATTTTCGTACAAGTCAAGGAGGACAGGAGAATATAAAACGCGATTCTCCTGTGAAGGTCTGATAAATGAAGAAACGCAACGAAAATATCAAGATCTTGTCAGCAATAGCATTATACAATCCAATTACCAATCTGATGATGTGAACAGTGTCTGGGAAGTATTGAAAACCTCGGTTGTCGATGCTGCCCAGCACACTCTCGGTATAGTGAAAACTACGCCCAAAAATGATTGGTTTGATGAGGAGTGTCGTCTTGCTGTTGAGCAACGCAATATAGCCTACAATGAAGCGCAGACTCGGTTTACAATTGCAAGGAAAAACAAGGCAGTTCTTGCTAGGAGGACAGCTAAACGCATTTGTAGACAGAAGAAGCGCGAATGGTGGAAGGCCAAGGTCTTAAGAGTACAACAACTCAGCAATGAGCACAACTCGCGTGGTTTCTTTAAAGGAATCACCGAATTGCACCATACCTTAAGATCTCGGTCAACTGCCATTCGGGACCAGGATGGAAACCTCTGTGTTAACGTCGATGCGGTACTCGATACATGGCGTGAACATTTTTCTGATCTACTTAATGTTCCACATGTATCACAAGCTGTATTTGAATACTCTCAAATACAGACCGCGGAGATGTTCATTGAGGATCCATCCTATGAGGAATTCACAATGGCCATGCAGAGATTAAAGAAAAATCGTTCACCAGGGGTTGATTGCATTAATTCAGAGCTCTTGATATTCGGAGGGCTAACTTTGTGGAACTGTCTTTTCGACCTTGTTCGATTGGTATGGCGAAATGAAGTTATGCCCGAAGAATGGAAAGTGGCCGCGTTATGCCCAATTTTCAAAAAGGGTGATCGCTTGAAATGCGAGAATTATCGCGGTATAGCTCTCCTTTGCACAGCATATAAGTTACTGTCATACATTATCTTGGGAAGAATTACTCCTCTAGCGGAGGAAATTGTCGGTGACTACCAAGGAGGATTCCGTCCAAATCGGTCAGTCACTGATCAAGTTTTTTCGCTGCGGATGATTCTTTCCAAGTACTACGAAACATCTCGCGATGTACACCAGGTATTCCTAGATTTCAAGCAAGCCTATGACTCGATCAATCGAGAGAGATTATGGTATGCGCTTGAATATTTAGGAATACCGAAAAAATATGTACATCTCTGTAAAATGACAGTAACGCAGTCACAATGCTGTGTCAAAGTTGAGAACAGGCTATCGAGAACTTTTGCAATCACTACTGGTGTTCGACAAGGAGATGCGCTGTCCCCGATACTTTTTAATCTCATGTTGGAATACATCCTTCGTAAAAGTGAAACACCTCAGGACAACATCTTATTCCGACAATCCAATCAACTTCTTGCTTATGCAGATGATATCTGTGTGATTGGATTAAATGGCAACGGAGTGAAAGAGATACTTGATCCACTGGAACAGTGTTCAGCTTCCGTTGGTCTCAAAATCAACGAGTCAAAAACCAAATATCTAATCTCGGGTTTTAGAGACCAAGACGCAATTGATTTCAGTAGTGGTAACCACACGTTTGAAGGAGTGATGAGATTCAAGTATCTTGGATCTCTCATCACTCACGATAATAGTGTGGGCGAGGATATCAAGGTCCGCCTTGCCGCTGGCAATCGGGCTTTGTATCCTTTACGTCCACTGCTGAAATCAAAATATCTTGCAAATACGGATAAGCTGAAACTGTACAGAGTGTTGATCAGACCCGTTGTCATGTATGGATGTGAGAGTTGGACCTTGACGGATGAGTACGAAAGATGGCTTCTAACATTCGAGAGAAGAATCATGCGTGTGATATATGGTCCAAAACGCGACGTCGATGGCACTTACCGAGTTCTTTTCAATCACGAGATCAGGAATGTAATGCAAATTCCTGAAATCGTGCATGAAATCAAAGGACAGCGAATACGCTGGCTCGGTCACGTTCTGCGTGCTGATCCGAAACGAATGATACAGCGATCTTTAAAGGGAGAACCGCCTTTCGGTAGGCGAAGAGGTCGCTGTCGGCGACGATGGCTCCACGGCGTAGAAAGCGATCTGGCATCTTCCAACTGCTTGCAACAGTATGAAGATCTGGCTCGTGATCGAAACCCTTGGAGTCAGATTGTTGACACGGTACGGGCCAATAATGGCCTGTAAAAACCGAAAAAAAAAAAAAAAAAAAAAAAAAAAAAAATCTTTCAACCATAAACTGAACAGTGGCCATACAAAAGAGCCAACGACAGTAAACTAGAGGTGTTTAAGAACTAGATTGATCCATTGAAGGGTTAAATTAAGAGTAACGAACTCTTCAAAAACGAAAAAACATTTGGAAGGAGATCAACCTTTAGGCCCGTCTCTAAAGTGGAATTGAAACTAATCGGGACATAAGCACGGCTTTAGATGAAATTAAGAAGTGATTACTATATCGAACCAGAAGACAGACCTGCGCTTACAAAAATTAATCACATTTCATCGGAGAGGACGGAAGAGGACGGACAAATATGAAGAAGCATTAGTATAATGGACTTTAGACTCATAGTCCAAGAAAATAACATCCCAGTAGAAGTCGCCATGAACTGCGGAGACGTTTCAACAGATACGAGGAGCTTCGATGAACGATTGTGGCGGTTATTCACATTAGCGTAGAAACATAACGTTTATCAATTGGAGGTAAGTGAAAACGGGCTTAGGCGAATAATGAAAATTTTCTAGACCGGTCCTATCTGTTAGTGTTGGCTCCAGAGTCAAAGATACAGGTTTCCTCTATAACCAAAATGCGTGCCAGGATCACATCAAAACCCATCGATGCCACCGAAGTATATGGAAATGATGTCGATAAGTAACCAATATCTTCCAACTATAAACTGAAAACTTGCCAGGTTAGAAGAAAAAGGGAGCTTAATAAAGAGTCCGAAACTCTTAAAAAAGCGAAAAAAACAGTTGAGTGGACATCAATCTTTAGGCCGGTCCCAAAAATAAAATACTATAGTTGCTACTCCAAAAATGAAAGTGAAATCAGGGGACAAAATCTCTTATACTGGTCCTAACTACCCTGAACCAGCAGCTCCTATACCTCTTCACATAGTGAAACAAACAATAAAAACCGTTGCCCTATCGAATTCAAAGCTGACGTGGTCAACCACCTCTTCTTGCCACAAGGCGAAATACTTTGTAAGTGGGCTTAATCCGAAGCTGACCAAATACGTTCTTTCATTGAAAAAGGACAATGTGAGAATATTGGTTTCTTTACTTACTGGCCATGTCCGTTTCAAAAGTCATCTTCATTGCATGGGACTTGCCAGTGATGCCGTATGCGATGAATATCTAGAGGGTGTTGATGACAGCTTACACTTCATCAGCAACTGCCCGGCTTTTGACCGCAATAGATCCCTTGTGTTCAACTCCAAGATTATTCCTGTAAATCAACTGTCGTCTCTGCTCTGGTTCAAACTGTTCCAGGTTGCTAAGGCTGCAGAGCGCGCATGTGCGCTTTGATGAATCCTAGGTTTGTACCATAGGCCCTTTGTGGCATTGAGTGCGGAACCTCTAACGGTTCCAGCCAATGTTAATAATAATAACTACCAAGCAAGAAGACGGACCTGAAAAGCTCTCACACAAATTAATAAGAGTTTGTCAAAGAAGAGGACGCAAAAAACATTAAAACATTGGCTTTTGTAATCATGTCTTTATCAAAACCAAACAATATCAACTCACCTGGAGGATCTCAGTCCAAAAGGTTTAGATCTCAGAAAGAACTGACCCCGTCCTGTATGAATGATGGTTGGCATCTGAAACCAATCATACTGTTATCATGTACTGATCAAACATCGGTTTTTCTATAGAGGAAGATGGACGAGAGTCTCATGGTGGTCTGGCCTAGTATCAGCTTTATACCCAAAGTGAGTAATAAAAGCTGTGGATAATCAATTCTGATCTCCTAACCACAGACAGGAAACTTGCCAGGTTAAAAGAACCAAGGGAAGATTTTAGATACACCATACTCATCCTAAACAAACACTCAGTGAAAAAAAGCGTTGAAACCGCGGTCAAACTATAGGTTTTTAGAACTTGCTTACGGCAAATGTAACCCTGACACCCACTCTTGTATACATAGCAACATAATACCTTTTGATCGCATCACAGCAGCAGTGTCGTCGGCAAGTAAGTGGTATCGAACCACGATAAAATATAAATCCAAAACATGAATTAAGTTATACCTCTACAAGCTAACATACTCAAACAAATAATAATGGAGAAGAGGATAACGAGAACATCCCTCAAATGAGCGGTATAAGATACTAATTTGATGGCATTGGTTCATCGTCTCATTGCATTGATTAAGCAAAAAGGTTCCATTCGATCCAGTACTTCCGAGCTGACAAGTATCGTCTTCCATTGGGAAAGGCCTTGCTAGATCAACATTATAGCGTTAACGTCTACTCGACTTGGAAGATGGGGCTTCCACGTTCTCAGTAAATATGAAAGTGCTTATGTCTTCCTGACAATCTAAGCTAAACAAATTCATAAATTTTGTCTTCAGGAGGAAAAGGCTATCCAAGATGATGCAGCTTCGTCCTAACCATAATCGGTCCTGATAGTTGGCATTTAATTTTACTTCCTTTTCTGTTAAGCTTTCTTTAATCTGAAAGGGATGTATTACCAACTATGTAAAGAGACTCCTTCCAAGCTTCCAGATGAATTGCTTTGATTACTCATTTACTTATGGAAACGATCTGGTTTTGTATTTAAAAAATTTAAGAACGCCACTGTATAACCAATAAAGGTTTATACGTGTTGTCGCCTTCATTACCTATACATTGTTGCCATACATATAAATTTGCAAACAATTCCGGGTAACTTTGATTCGCTTTCCTTGATATGCACAGTAGTTATCCATATGTATGCACCATTTGAATACTCAAAACAATCGACGAAAAATCTCGATAATACTCGAATGAAATTTGGCTAACTTCATTCACATCAGTGAATAATCACTTCTAATCGTTTTCTCGAACAATACAGACAATCAAGATGGGGAAATCGCAAACAGTAAGTTTATAAAAATAAATAAATAATTTTTTTAATATCTTAAGAAAATTTAATCGCTTTTCCGGGAAATTAAATATTTTATTATCTATGGCCGATTATGTGGATGAAATTTTAATAATTCTGATGTTTATAGTTAATTTTGTTTTATGAACTTAAAGTCCCCGTGTTCGGTTACATTCTAGAACCATCTAAATTTTATTTATATATATCATCCCATTTAGGCCAATAATCATGGCTCAAAATCAGGACATTCTTCACATGGTAAATCAGCCTCGACCAAAACATCAACCAAAGTGGCGGCCCCCACAAAGGCTGCAACAGTTGTATCACATGCAAATAACAACAAGCAGGCGGTAAAAGCTCCTAATCCAGTGAGTACTAAGAGTACGATCGCCAAAGATCCAAAACACAGTGCTGCTAAGCCCCCACAAAAGAATCCATCCACTATATTGCCAAAAGCCGATGTTTCAAAAGGTAAAAAAGGAAATGGTGGTATTCCGGGTCTTAAATTACCGCTTCATCTCTCAAAACTGACGAAGAAGACGGTGGACTCAGTATTTATTGTACATTATGATGAATTGCATAAAGATGATATAAGAAATTAATTTTGAAATAAAATATTATTTTTAATTGAATTCAAATAAGTTTTTGTTTAATTTTAATTCGAGGAGAAATCGGGAGTTTGGTGTTTAGTATGCACGATGTCGATACTATACAGTTTGTCAGAGTTCAATAGAACTGTTCACTTTTTAGTAAATCAACAACAAATGATTTGTTGTATTCGCTATGTGATGGAACCAATGGGTGTTCAATACCGGAATTCAAATAAGCAGAAGACACTACCATCTTGGGTGGTTGAATTTGTTAACTGTACTCTCTTGAAGTCTCTCGCAGACCAATGTTATAATTAACACCTCTTAAATAGTTTCTAGAATGGTCAACACAGTTGTTCAGACTGGACACTGTCCAGAGCTACCGCTCAATCATACTTGAACTGAGAGCTAAAGTTTTTGATTAGATATTGACACTCAAGACGAGAAAATGTCTTTCCAACAACCATTTGTGAGTCTGGCTTGACTAAACGTACAAAGACCTTTAATATTGGAACCCTCCTTTTGAGGTTTAACGTAATGAAAGAAGAGCTTAAGAGTAATGAAAGAAAACCTTCTATTGACTCCTACTTTACGTAAAGCTTGGATATTTCTTAGCTCATATTTGTTTTTGGGTCTTAAGTTTGTTGAACATGCTTCAGGTTCAATCAACATCAGATGCAAGGTTTGTAAGTCGACATAATTTGTGTATCAGCCGTTTAAAAAAACCTTCGGCTTCTCTGACAATTTGGTCATCGCCCAGAAATAATTTAATAATTTGTACCATAAGCCACTGGGTAGGTGGCGGACTGCCGTCATTAACTATAGTACAATGTCATTAAGCTGTAAATAGGTTTGGAGTGTTTTCCATTAAGCTCTGAATTGAAGTGTATTCAGACACTCGTTGCCAGCGTTTCCAAAACCGTTGATTGTGTCCCATCTCGCATTTTGATTTATTTTTTCGATTGTTGGTTCTAGTATTTGATGAATAGATTGTCCGATTAAAAAATGTGCAGGTCGTCAGAAACTCCACCTCATCGTCGTTGCTAAGATAGTTGGGGCTGATATTTAGGACGTCGGCAATCTGCAACACGAAATTTGATTTGACAGCACTTTCTTATAATCCACCTTGACTTGGTGATGCTGTTGGTATATATCGCCAATTGATTTGAAAATACTAGAGTTTTTGGGCAAACAATATTTGTAGCGTTGTCACAGTATATAGTATGGCAAAATCCTCTTTGGATTAAGAATCTTCTAAGTGCTCCTAGGAATGACTCCTTATTTTGAACACATTTGGAGTAGCACCATGTGTTGGACTCTATCTTTAGGCAACTGCCCTATTAGTTGACCCGAAATTTTTGGATTTTGGTTGAGGTATTTGATAGACCTCTGAAAAACCTTTGCTAGATCTTTGCTACATTTTTACCTCTGAAAATCTAAAATTGCCATCGAAAAAGATCAATAAATATGTCCCTGGGTATTGATGCTGAATATGCATATCAAATACGTAATAGTTGTTGCTACAGATGACTTTGATGATACAATTATTGGATGCTTGGCAGTATATGGCAACCCTGATTTCTCTAACCTCCCACCAACTCTCATGATTCCCTTGGGATCGAGGAATAGATGCATTTGCAGGAAATTGGTTATTTGTCAATGTGTTACAAATTTTGATTCAAGCTCGTCCAATTTCAGAGCACCATTTCGTTTCTCTTGCTGATCTTCTGATTTTATTATACTAATATACGTATAAACTGTTGTGTTTCTGGCACTTTGAAAGCCATTTACATTTCTGACGAAATGTCTTCAATTTTTTCGGCCATCATGACCTTCTTAAATGATAAGCCTATGTGAACGTATGCCAAAAAGATTTATGAACCTTGTACCTACAAAATCCTGCAAATATAGATAACAGCTCATGTATAATCATTCCTAGACTCCTCCAACTTGACAGTCCTCTTCTCAGGTTCACCGTACCCCAAACATTGTGATCATCTCAAGTCTGGTAGTCTCAGATTTAATCGCTAATAATCCAGTACTTGACTTTGGTACAACCACTTGACCTCCAAATCTTATAATTATGATTCATCCCACGTACATCTCTATAATATTACACCTCATTATCACCACAAACGTTTCATACGTAAACACTAACGTCTATATTAAAAGGCCATATAACAACACGTCTGCCACATCTATCCATCCACCAACAACAAAAACAAAACCAACAACATACACTTATGGACATTATAAACCATGACGAATTCACTTAATTATGATAAAAATCAAATGACATGTTCGTTCTAACATCATATTATATGTTTATGTACATACCATACATAGATACATATAGCATATATGTAGTATCTAAACTAAACTCATATCAATTCACGCTGTCGTCGTTGTCGTTGTCGTCGTCATACTGCAAAATACATAATACTCGTATAGCGAAAATTTGGGGGACGAGTGAGATGCGGTATACGATTTGGTCGAGTAAAACGGAAAAAGCTTTTGGGTTTTTTTTTTGGTCGGGGTGGGAGGCGATATGACGGAGGTTGAGGAGGGTCGGAACGCGTACACCAGTATCGAAAATTCAATCATTTAATTTTTGTGTTGTCCAATTTCTTATCAGTTGGTCGTGTTGTTGGGGGTTTCTTGTTATTTTTTTTTGTTTTGTTAACAAAATCATAATTTCTAATTCATTTAATCGACAAAAATCTTTTATATATGTATACCATCGACATCATTGTGCTTGTGTATATGTACTTATATGTATAAAGCTCATGGATATTTACAACAACAACAGTGATAATAGTTTTTGTTGGCTTTCTATGTGCTGTCGTATCGTTCCAGTAGATATATAGTTTCTTGTGCTATCTTATCGATACTGTATATAATGTACATACACACACATACGAGTCTATATAATGTTCTAGTTCTTGTATCGTCGTATGGTACCATAACATACCTCGATATGTAACTGTTGAAGAACAAAAACGCTAAGATGCATAAGAAGACAAACAAAAATAATTTTTGTTATAAATTTCTATCATCTCCCATTGTATTGTGTTCGGAGGATGAAAATGAATTGAAAAATGATTGAGAAAATGGAAAATGATGATTTTGTTACAGAAATAAAAGTAATAACAATAACAATGTATATATATACAGTACATCAGATCGTATAAGAAGAACTATTTGTAATGAGTTTTCAGTTTCATGAAAATTCAATTATTTTAGTTGAGAGAAGAACTTTTAAAATAATACGGTAAAAGTTCATAAGTGGTAGTCCAAATGGTCATTGCTCGTGGCATATTATAGAGATTTATCGCAGTACGAAATTGGATTGAAAACGTTATTAATTTATCTGTCTGACATTGGATCTTGAAATTGGTTGACCAAAGTTGAAAATATAAGGATTTGGATGATGTGTCATTTTTATGTCTGGTAAAGCTCAAATTAACTGTATTAGTGATGACCAACTATTTTAAGCTTTTAACATTTACTGGAAATGCAAACTGTGCATAAACTCGTTTGCCGCACATTGGCAGCTTAGAACAAGTGGGATTGGAGGGAGATGTTATTTTGTGTATTTATTACCGAAAAGGACATATGGGACTACAACAGCCTATCCTACTTCCCCTATGACGATATTATGATCTTTACTGACGGATCAGTATGTTGTAATCTAACTGGTAATTGTTTTTTTTGTGGTTTTTACAGGCCATTATTGGCCCGTACCGTGTCAACAATCTGCCTCCATCGGTTTCGATCACGAGCCAGCTCTTCAAACCGTTGTAGACAGTTTAAAGATGCCAGATCGCTCTCTACGCCGTGGAGCCATCGTTGCCGACAGTGACCTCTTCGCCAACCGAAAGGCGGTTCGGATCAGCACGCAGAACGTGTCCGAAACAGCATACTCGCTGTCCTTTTTGGTTTCATGCACGATATCAGGAATTTCTTACCCAGTCCGGGTACTTAAGCGGGGGTTTCTTTTTTTGTTGTTTTGGCGGTATTCGATTTTTTTATTTTTGTTGACATTTTAAACATTTTCACTTTTTTACGGATGCGCGTCGTCAGCTCAGCGATCCAACCGAATCGAATATCACTTTTGATTATCTGCACCAGAAAAGATAGGATAACCTTCGGTCGATCAATAAATAAAATGGGGTCAAAGCCCTTCTTGAATTTTGATATACGCACTTGTGGATCCTGCTGGTCATTCTTACGGGGCATTGTTACCTAAATAATCAAATGTTCCGAACTTAAATTCGGAACATCGCAAACTGCGAACATTAAAAGAGAAGAAGAAGAAACCATTGAGCACTTCTTGAGCTCGTGTTCTTCATACTCTTCACATAGACTGAAATGTTTTGGATCACAATTCCTAGTTGAGGATCAACTGACGAGCTTGAGGATATCAGATGTCTTGGACTTCATTAGAAGAACAAACAGATTTCAGGACTAAGAGTGTAAGTTCGGAAAGGGAAGAAAAAAATTACCACTTTAACTATATTCTTCACGCTCAGTCTCATCGTCAACTTCAGTTTCGCATTTCTCATATACGTCAAGTTAGACATTATAATTCAACCAGCTAAAGTCCCGTCAATCTCTTATGCTTTTGAGTACGTGATTCGAAAAGTTGTATTAATCCATTTTAAATTTTTTTTGAAACAAGCCGGTAAGTATACCATAACTCAATGAATGTCATGAGTGGCTAACTATTGAACCCAAATTCACACACATTAAAAACACCCAATCGCGATTTTTGTTCACCATCGAGAATCGAACCTGAGAATTCCGAATGATAGGACAATCACGTTACCCATAAAAAAGATAAACAAACTCACACCTACTGTTTTTGAACTTTGAGAGGTAAAGCTCATCCTTACCCAAGTGAATGTGGTTTCTACGTTTTAATGCCGGACAACAATCGATAAAGTTAACATTTACATACATCCATTTGTTTCTGTTTACAGTTCCTTTAAAATTCTAGACCCAGTCTCATGTAGCTGGAATTAATACAGGACGAAATAATCAGTTCAAAGAATTGAAATACTTGGGATTTCCACAGATAACTTCAGCCAGTCATCACAGGTGACTATCAAATGCTGGTCTCCTGTCTTCCCTCAGTTTCATTCCTGCATCAGACTTGAGTAAACTCTGCCTAATACAATTGGCTACCATAATAATCTTGTATAGAATTTCTCCTATATCAGAGTTGGAAGTTTTTGAGGATATTTGATTGTTTGCCTGCACACAAGGCAAATCACCTTCGAAAAAAATAATCCTTTGATAAAGATTTTATATTCACATTATATAACGCCTCTCTTAATGTCAAGAAACCCTTTAAAAGAGTCGTTGCCTATAAAATACTATCTTTTTGAGATCGAAGAGGTAGTTCATTGAGGAACCATACCCATGTGCTGTCTGCGTGCTAGTGGTGGACAAGAAATAAAATAAAGATTAAACTCTGCTTCTTTCTATACCACAAACTGAGTCTTCATTCATGCTCAAGATGCGAAAACTGTAAGGATACCTTTATTATCTGCATACTACTGTTCCTGAAAAGCTTGCCTTGCTATATTAAACTTGAAAGCGTTTGACCACCTTTACTTTATCAGGACCCTCTTTTTATTGTGTAAACCCAACGCCACTCTCTATGTCAGTAAATTTAGTTCGAATTGTCTGTGCGTCATCTCGTATATTCCCATTAAGTTTTTCAAAGAAAGCTCCAACTACCACTTTCGGTTTCTGATGCAAACCTACCTTTCCAGAACGCGAGGTGCGAAAACGCTTATTGAAGTATAAAGCAGATGTCGATTTCAACTCTCAGTTTTTCTCAGTTTTATTTCTGCATAAATAATGATGCTTAAGTAGTTTGTAACTAATCTACCGCAATATTAATCTTACAGTATTCCAGCTTAAAGAAACCATTACTGCACCCTTCAAACCATTTTTTATGAAGATGTATGAGGTGTAGTCTCCTTTAAATTGTTTCTCAGAGAAATTAAATTCCTTTGAATTCGGTGATTGGTGCCTTAAGGTGGAACACGACAGTATGATACTCTCGAACTAGCGATAAATTCTAATGCGGAACTCGAGATTTCTAGAAATAACCATTTGGTTCAGTAGATTTATTTTGTCCGTTCAAGTATTACAGTACCAATCACAGATCAACGAACTCCATGGTAAAAATAGCTTTGGAACAATTTAGTCATAAGTTTTAGCTCCAGTACACAAACTTAACTAAAGATGAAATAGTTATAGCACCACAGTGATTGCTCTCTATGCCATAAAACCATCGTTGTTGTATTTTCCTGCCGACAGGCGGCTCTTCGTTTATATATCAATGTACCATTCGGTTTGGATCAGCACGCAGAACCTTACCGAGCCAGTAGTATACTGACTGTTCTTTGATGTCAAAGAAACTCGTTTTGGATCATATATAATATCTTCTACTAATTCGTTAAGGTAAAACTCAATGTGGATATTTCGATGTAGTTGAAGACATCCATCACTTTGATTTAAAAAAATCAAGAAATTTTTCATAAAATTACAAATCCAAGTATATTCATCGAAATCGATGGGGTTACCTTCAACCTACTCTCCATTGACTAATTCAGCCCTTGATTCAATCCTAAACACATTTTTATTATACATTCGAGCTTTGATGCCAGTTAGGTTAATTTCAGCCTCGCAAATTATGACATTCGCGATCCTCTTATGGCAAGAAATGCAAGATCCTTTTATTATCTGAGGTTCAATTACCCCACCAACATAGCCATAAGCGATATAAAAATTCTCAGCTTCCTGATTTTCAATTAGTGATTTTTGACCAAGAGGATGATCATATAGGCCGTCGAGAAGTTCCTGCACTATCCCAAAAAAAATTAAGTCTCCAATGTATGAGTCAATATTTAATAAATTGCAACACTTTATCCAATGAAAATTACTCGATATAACGTATTTTATTCAGTCCCCTCGCATTATCCATTGCTATTAAATAACCATATAGACAGAAGACAATAGTGTGCTTATCTATACTTCACCAATCGGATTCAGATGCCTTGTAATGAAAATCAGGCAACATTTCCCAATTAGACCAAAAAATTCATAATAACCGATCATTTAGCCAAGTTCGTTGCATGTCTCGGACAATTTTATTTTCGACGACTTGTATTAACACACGATTATTGTAACTAATCGTTCGATAAATTTCCTACAAAACTTTTCTAGATTTTCCGCTATATTTGTTCCGATAAGAAAATGTGAATATGTATATCCTCGTTATGTATAATCAATATACGATGTTTCCTAATCCAGTTCTAAATGGTATTTCCAACTTTCACAATCAACCATACCACTTTGTATGTATTGCTTACACACACACACATGTTTATATATGCGGAATCCTTCGTGTTCCATGACACACACATACATGTGTAACATACCGATTTGAACATATTTCGTTATCACCGACATCGTGCTCAAAAGGTATTTGTATTTTATACCTTGTTGGCAAAAGTAAACACATTTTTCTTGTATTTGGGAGCGCACCAAAACAACAACGGTAAAAGGAAAATTACTTTGAAAATATTAAAATGAAAAACTGTATTTTCATTAATTATAGTTGTTTACATGTGGTTATGGGTGATTTATACTAGATAAAACGAAAGTTTAATCCAAAAATACTTGCTGTATGTACACAAGGCGTCGGAGTTGGGGTGAAAAGTTATCGGAAAATTTATTTTAAATACATGTGTGTCATATACATAAAACCTAAATAATTATGTCTTGAATTCTGGGTGAGGTATTTATAAGATTTTGTTAAGATTATCCCCTGGTATATGTCAAAGGTTTGATACATGATTTAAATTTTTGGAAAATTATTTTCCCATTGCTGTACCATATACTCCAAATGTTATAAATTATATAAAATAATTTCCATAATTAATATTTTGGGGTTTTTTGTTCTATTAAATATTTGATTAGAGAATATAATATATATTTATACGATTAAATATTTGTCAAATATAAATAGACAGAAGAATTAGTAATTTACATTTTAAACGAGGGATGTGTCGGAGGGACGGAAGGTTATGTTCTATTTGTACTATAGTTTTCCGTAAGAGAGAAAATTTATTTTTTAAATTTTCTGGTCAGCAAATTTATCTCGTGTCGTAATTTTAATTTTAATTTATTTAAATATTGATTTAAGTTGAATAAAGTTTTTATTTATTCAAAGCTATCTGTAAATAAAGCACCAGTTCTTATATGCTTTTGACATGCGTCATTAGTCATGTGTGTCCATACTTCGTACTCGAATATATACATTATACTTTTACTTTAACACCAAGATGGTTAATGGGTGTTTAAATCCATCGACCTAGGCTACTTAACCGGTGTTCCGAAACAGAGATAGCTTTTAACACCAATTTTGGGAGTAGAATTTATTTTCGCAACCATTAAGCCTTGAGACAAAATTTATTAGTACAAGCTAAAACTATAATTTAGAAGAGGTTTTTGTTTTACAGCTTCTTCAAGTCATCGAGAAGTCAATAGTGAGGGGGAATGCAAAATGTATGATAACTGGGATAACACTTGCAAGTGAGCTTTTGCTAGAATACATGGGCCATTTTGTCTGACCAATACCTTATATGCCGTCATTACTGAAGCAAATGACTGGTATTAAAATGAGTAGGTATGACCTTGAAAGGTTAAGTCTCCGTATTTCATAATAAATCAACCAATCAAAACGCCGGGCAAATCAGACATTAAGACTTTAGTAATGGTAAAAGCACACGTTTGTGGGAGTGAAAGGTTAGGTTAGGTATCATAAAGACCTCACTCCTGAAAACTCCTTACTTATCAGAATAATCTGGATGTTAAAATGCTCATATATCACTTTCACATATCAATCTCTTTAAGATATGAGTGAATTGATTGAATCTGGACTGTCCACATAGATTGCGACATAGGTTTCATCAGTACGTTTCTATTGCAGTTCAAAGTTTTTTAATCACCAACACATCAACCGGACACGAAGTAGAAATCAGAAATACTCGTTTTGAGCAAGTACTGGCCCCCAATTTCCGATTCAGTTGAAACTGAGGTTTTAGTGCTGAGTCGCCCTTTTAGTATTCCTGGCAAAGAACACATGGTGTAAAATCTATTATTTAAAATTTTCCAGGAAACAGCTTCATACTGGCGTAATCCCTCTTCTTATATTAATAAGTCCAAAAGGTTCAGTAGGTTGTCGGTTTCAAAATCTCAAAATCACTCAAAGTCATACAGTATGCTTTTTGCACCTTCTCCAGTATTTTCCTGCATGTTACGTGGTCGAAATTGGCAACCATGTACTAACTCCATATCCATTGTATAATCCTCACTTTCCGGCAAACCCCTCATCTTTGTCGAAAAGTGGTCTTTATTGACTTGCCAGTTAAAGTTTAAACAGTAAAAGCTCGAATAGAGCATCTGACAAAATTTGTATTTTAATAAGGAGGACTAATTAGGAGGTTTTGGATAAGACCTGTTTTAGGCGGATTTTTCCCAAACCATACCTGCTGACCCATTACATAACAAATGAAATTACATTGATTGTTTTTGTGGTTTTGCTCTTATTCTTACTAGAAATGTAACTTTTCACCTCAGATTTTTGGTAATTATTGTGGTTGAGAAAATGTTGAGTAAAGCAACTCCCTTTTTAGTTGAACTCTTTCCGCTACCTCCGTTCCAAATTTAAAATGATCCGGTACTACAACCGATTCAGCTACGTTATCTTCAAAGTTAAAAATTAAATAGCAAACATACATGTCCCATAACCTAAGGTCAAACCATTTTTTATTGAACATGATTACCTTCCCTATAGTATGTGATCGAGTGCATACCGCAATGTAACACGACGAAATTATCATCAATTCTATTTCTTATATTAACAACTGTTCCTTTTTTTTACTCTATGACACTTTATACATTATCTTATCTGCACTAAATTATTTAACTCCCTGTACACCATCGTCTTGGATATATGGCAAAAAATACACTAATTTTCATCAATTTATTCTCAGTTCTATACATCGCCTCAAGACTAAACGAACTTAACAAATTTGTGTTGCAGCTCTTTCTTTGTGTCTTGTGTGGTATTTTTCTTGCTGCTCATCTTCATTGTAGTCAAGTGGTTTTAATGCACCCAAATAAAGTAAACCAAACAATAGTTTTCATTCGTCTTTGGTATACTCTACTCGTAAACAAGATAAGTTTGTGTTTTTGTGGTATTCCTTCGATGTTGTACGGTCTGGAGTAACTTTTGTTATGTATACATAAGGAATTTCGAATACATACAAGGGTCAGATGAAAATCAAAACAAAGAAGCGAGACGTACCGGATGGTTCGAATCCTAATATAGGGGAAAGGATGCAAAATCGATTTTTCATTATCTGATTACGATCGGTGGTGTGAATGAACACATATATCAACCTCTGTTGGAGTGCAGAATTTATGAGCCAACCAATTTGTCAGTACTTTAACATGGCATGGGCAATGTGCAGATGGTTCTACGTTAATCGGACCTATAACCATTCGTCCTCGATTTGGCTATGTAATGAGGCCTTAAACAGATTGCAATGATAGAAATAAACAGACAGACGGACAGTTCCCTTTGTGTATTGCTTGATGAAAGGTCAAAGTGTACCCACTGGATCAGCCCATAAAAACATTCTGGAATTCTGGTGATCAGCCTATGAAACCATTCTGAAAAAACACTCTCTCTTCGTCCGTCATAGCAAAGCACGTACGTATACGATTGTCTATCTGGTACTGAATCAATAAACGTGTCACTATCAAGACAGAAAATCTGTGGAGTGTTTCGCTTAATCTAATTCAAAACTAAAAGTTTTATTGGTTACAAGAATCACGTACATCCTTCAATATTTTGCAAACTGGAGTGGATAACTGCGGTCCTATTTATCTTAAATAAAGTACATAGAGAGGTCAAAGTCCAGTCAGTAAGGAATTAATAGCTTGGTCTGCTTTGTCACGATGGCCATACAGACCGAACTGCTCAATTCTTTGGTTGGAGAACCATACCTTGCTGCTCTGCAATGTTTCACATATCTTAACATAGTATATGGTAGACTAAGGAAGTGCGCTATAACATCAATTGAACGAGTTTTAGGAAAATTATAACCTCTCATTCCATTACATAGTGTAATTATAGTTAATTTTATTCAATCCTCGCAACTAGCAGCACTCGTGGCGGAGAAGGTAGCGTACTTGCTCTTTCATTCAGAGGTCTCGGGTTCGATTCCCGGGGTGGTGACGATTCATCAATCACGGTTGGGTGTTAAATCTGTATGTGTTTGTGGGTTGAACCGTGGGCCTCTAGTGGCATCGAGTTCTGGAATTATTTTCCGCAATCATTAATTTTTTTTTTATTTTTGAAATAAATGAAGCAGAGATAAAAGTTGAGTTTAAATTTCAACTGTCGCGGTATGCTAAAATCGAATGTTCAACATCTGGTTCGATCAGTGATTAAGTATTAAGACAAATATAACCCTCCGAAATCACCCGCTTTTGCTTAATGCCCGTCCATGACTAGTTGGAGCCTTACCATTATGACACCTCACTGCGATTTTCTAGGAGTCATCCGAGTCTTTTTAATGTTGTGTATCCTCCATACAGTTCAGCGATTAGTTTTGATTTGTAGCTCAATCACACTTAGTATATATTGGCTCAATCATTTTTAAAAGTTCTTGTATTTTACTGCATCTTGGTTTGGTAGTGAGTAAGTGAATGCTTATCACTTCTTTAAGTAGTCCATTATGACCATAACGTGCTGTTTCGACAGACATACCTACTGTTTGTCTCTCAATACAGCACTGCTATATCAATAATTTACTGTTTTATTGGTGCTCCTATCCTTTAAATATGCCGTACAGATATATCGACACCTCGATAACTCACTCTATAAAATCTTGACCTGACCCAGTTCCTTTAATACTTCTGGTTAGTTTCTTCAAGTTACTGTAATCTAAGAACGACTAGCCTAACTGAGTCCTGAAGCACGTAACCTCCGTATTAAATGGAGCCACTTCCTATCAAGCTTATAGTTAACGATCTTCACAGGTTGTGTTGTGTTATGTTGAGTGGCTGTTACAGCACATTTACACCATAATTATACACAATTTCGCAAACCAAATATTATACCAAAGGAAGAACTCATGAATCGAACCATCGTTCATATTACAGTGAATAGTGTGTCTGGGTGCATGCATGCATCGTATGAATGAAAAAGTCTTCATAGATTAGACCTAGAAGGACGTTAAATTACAAAACAAAAATAAGATAGTACCAAACAAGAATAGACTCCAATATAGTACTGCTCTAATCGAAAATACAAAAGTGGTGTAAAATCTATAAGGTGTCAAAAAGAAGCATTTAACTTGTTTACAATTTGTTCAACACAAAAAATCTCACGAGACACCATTTATTTTTGAAGAATGCCTAAGTTAGTTAAATGATTCTACTCATAAATATTAAATAACGGAAAGAGATTTCAAAAAGTGAAGGAGATTAACCGAGCACTATGGGTTGTAGCGAATAAGAAAATAGGAACTCATTTAAAAAGGAAGACATAGTCAGTCTTACAAAACCATGAAGAGAGTCATCTCTGGGTTTAATCTACAGTTATACAGACAATTAAATTGGTAGATATCAATCTATGCTTCTAGTTCATTACAGCCTCTAATGGTGTAGACAAGGGTTTGGTTCCTTTACAAAGCGAAATGAGTTGGGATATAAAACCTCTACAATTATAATCTAAAGTCAGCAAAGCCTCACGTTTAATCAAATCGATTAGCCAAGTTTAATTGTAACTACCATCAACATAATCGGATTTCGATTAATCGTTATGTTCAACACCAATATTGGTAATTTCGTTAAATAATCAAAGTAATAAATGTATGTAGGTGTAACTTTTACCTATAGTTGAATCGCAAACGAGCAAAGTAAATAAAAAAAATCTTTTATGTGTCTGTTACATGATTATACCATAAGCTTTTAATAATATGTACTAATAAAAGCATAAAAACAAAATTATATTTTAATAATATCATGTCAACACTAAATATGTTTTTTTGTATATAATATGTATGTTTTATGGTTATGTATGTATATAAAAGCATAAATTAATTTTTAATGTATTTATTTCATGTCTCGAAATCCAACAACAATTTTTTTATTTTTTTTATTTATTATAAAGCTTCGCTGAATTGAACATTGAATTTTATATACACATTCCACACAAAAACATAATTTAAATGAGACTAAATTGAAAATAAAAATAAAATATATTTTAACTTAAACAATCAAACAAATAAATAAATAACACAAAAAAGCTCGTTAATAATAAAAATACAAAAAATTGGAAGGTTTGGCTTTTTTGTGCTTAATATTCTATTATATAAAAAAATTGAAACCAAACGAATTGAAAAACGTTGTTTTAATGAAATTTCATATTTTTCCTGTTTGCCAGCTCGTACAACGTTCAATATGATTTAATCATTGTGCTTTAAGCATGTTTTGTCGTTTACGTTGCGAAAGTAAATAATTTTCAATCGTTATTTGATTCATATTTAAAAAAGTCATCTAACCAAGCTTCTGTGGACAGGGGGAGATCTCTCATCTAACAAAATATTATGTAGATTTCACTATATCACTATATACTATATCACTGTATCACTATATCACTATATCACTATATCATTATATCACTATATCACTACATCATTATATCACTATATCACTATATCACTATATGACTATATCACTATATCACTATATCACTATATCACTATATCACTATATCACTATATCACTATATCACTATATCACTATATCACTATATCACTATATCACTTTATCACTATATCACTATATCACTGCATCACTATATCACTATATCACTATATCACTATATCACTATATCACTATATCACTATATCACTATATCACTATATCACTATATCACTATATCACTATATCACTATATCACTATATCACTATATCACTATATCACTATATCACTATATCACTATATCACTATATCACTATATCACTATATCACTATATCAGTATATCACTATATCACTATATCACTAAATCACTATATCACTATATCACTATATCACTATATCACCATATCACTATATCACTATATCACTATATCACTATATCACTATATCACTATATCACTATATCACTATATCACTATATCACTATATCACTATATCACTATATCACTATATCACTATATCACTATATCACTACATCACTATATCACTATATCACTATATCACTATATCACTATATCACTATATCACTATATCACTATATCACTATATCACTATATCACTATATCACTACATCACTATTTCACTATATCACTATATCACTATATCACTATATCACTATATCACTATATCACTATATCACTATATCACTATATCACTATATCACTATATCACTATATAACTATATCACTATATCACTATATCACTAAATCACTATATCACTATATCACTATATCACTATATCACTATATCACTATATCACTATATCACTATATCACTATATCACTATATCACTATATCACTATATCACTATATCACTATATCACTATAGCACTATATCACTATATCACTATATCACTATATCACTATATCACTATATCACTATATCACTATATCACTATATCACTATATCACTATATCACTATATCACTATATCACTATATCACTATATCACTATATCACTATATCACTATATCACTATATCACTATATCACTATATCACTATATCACTATATCACTATATCACTATATCACTATATCACTATATCACTTTACCACTATATCACTATTTCACTACATCACTATATCACTATATCACTATATCGCTATATCACTATATCACTATATCACTATATCACTATATCACTATATCACTATATCGCTATATCACTATATCACTATATCACTATATCACTGTATCACTATATCACTATATTACAATATCACTAAATCACCATAACACTATATTACTATATCACCATATCACTTATCCTTATACCACGTTCTTGTGAATCAAGTATGAACTTGTAGATAAACTCTGTGTGAGTGCTGTTTTGCAAAGGCTTTTCCCGGTAGAATTGACAAATGTCAAGTATCGATGTCAACACATTGATAACCAGACAAAATATAATTATTCCTAAATATGATTTGTGTGAACTAAACCACATAGATAACACATTTACAACTATTTAAAAAGCTCATGGAATGACAAAATGTCAAAAGCATTATTGAGAAAGGAAAAGATACAAGCTCAGTGTCGGTACTGGCACCCACCAATATCGATTGACTCTTCTCGAAGAAAACAAGCAAAGGCCATTCCACTTGCGAAAGCACAGAATGCACAGAGCAGAAGGTATCAGATGCAGTAACGTTAAAGATGCGGACTTTCTACACAACCTGGTATAGTCCGTTATATGAACGTACCATTAACAAACGTTCAACTTTTTAGTTTACCACCATGATCTTTGCCACCTGGTTATTTACTGGTGCAGACGATTTTTCATCATGCTTGGACCAACAATGGCCTTTTAATAAAAAAATATACTTTAAATAATTAAAAAAGCTTTATAATACTCTCGTGCTGGTCACTATAATGTGTGTGCGATAAAAATGATTTGCATGTTAATGATTGATGGAAATCAATGTTGAACAAAGTGTTTATTGTGTGACTGGTGGTGACTGTCAGTTAACTTTATAAAATATACAACAAACAAATAAAAACCGAAACTCTGTTATAGGAAAGCTCGATTCGATTGCGATACATTAAAACGTGTCTCGTGTGTCAATATCCCAGGAATTAATCCGTTGAGGTTTAATGAATTTTAAATTATACGATTATGTGTTTTTTTACTGTGTGTAAAGCTTTTATTGTGTGTGCTTTATTGTTATATTTTTGTTTGGTTATGTTAACCAATCGATTGATTAAAAATGATTTGTTAGCATCCCAATTTGTTTCGAATTTGATTTGAGATCTCGGGTTATTTTAGATTTGTAATGACATATTAATTGGATAAAGTTTGTAAAAGCTCCCGATTGTTTTTTATACCTTTTAGGTATTTTCACTACAAATCTTTTGGGAATATTGATGAATAAAAATGTCGACATGTTTGTCTTTGTGAACTGAATATTGGAAATCAAGAACAGCTCTTTCTTTTACATAACAATGGTATTTCGAAGTAGGGAGGGCATTTCAACCGTCAAGTATTAGTTGGATTTTTTTAAACAATTTTTCAATCAGTTAAAACTGTCAGATTCACTCTAGTTTATGATATGATATCTCATGTGATTTACCATGTAGTTATCGTGTTGTTCTATTGGTAGAATGTTAAAAAAGAGATTAATCTAACCATGGTTTCATTGGCTGCCATCTGGTTGCTCCACTGGTGTTCAAATCATTCAACCCGATCACACGTTTTACTATTCACTTTTAAGTAGTAATTTAACACGAGCTTTTATAGTTTTACACATTTCACACATATTAATTTATTAAACAGCATTTTCTGGTTTCGCCCAGTTTTATCACAGAGATATGATGAACATACCTGAAAGATATATACAATTCGTTACATTGTTCCTCTATTCACGTCCAAAACCAAATTTAACAAACTGGGACAGACGTGGAGTGATAAAATCGAATAAGGAAGTATTTACCTCTAGGCACTCTAAAGAAAGCACAAAATAAACAAGAACAATCAACAACCTGACAGATTTCATCTTGTTTCCCGACAAACTCAACTTTCATTTTTCGGAGAAGCTTCATATTTCATCTAAAACTTAATCATTCAAGTTGTTTTTCACAACATATAAGCAAACAGGTCACTCAAATACATGGATTCAATAAATTAAAGCTTGAGCAAAGTTTACTCAAACTAGGTACGATTCTTAAAACCACCAACTGTTTTGTCACTGTCTCTCTACCAACAGGCTCTTTTTTTCAGGATACCCCACTAATGCCACATTTATGGCTTGATGGTTTGGCCAAGATTGACTCTCGGACTGACACGATGTAAATCCGGAGTCTAATCCAGTGGTAGACCTTCAACTTCTTTGTCTTTCTAAGAAAAATTTAAAAGCTTCATGGTTTGAGCTTTATACTTAGATGCAGTTTATTATCCGACTAGAACATTTACGTATACGTACAACCAACCAAAAATCGGAATAAAGTGTAATTGGAAATTTTATATGTTATTGTGTTGTTGTTGTCTTGTTTTTGTTATTTTAAAGAAAAATTAATGGAAAAAGCAGAGCTTATCACAAAATAGAACACAAAAATATTTTAAATCCACTTTTAATTGAAAAATATATTTTTTTTTGTGTGTACGTTAGAGATTCGGAGTACATGATGTTGGTGTTTGTATGTTTGCTTTAGTACTCGAATAAACCAAAAAAGCTCATTTCTTACTCCCCGAACCGCATATAGCGAGAAGAACGAGAAACGGAATCATGTCTTCACTATAAACAACTATAAGTATATAAGGTGCATGGAGGATTTCTGGAGCAAAACATTAAACACGATAGAGATGCGGATGGAAAATAATTTTTCAAAATAATGAAAATCCAATGTTTATGTTTTGTTAAAATTAATTTTCCTAGAGCTTTTTGTTTTTATTTGTTTATTTGTTCTGCTTAATACAATACATATTACAAATGTTATTCTAGACTTAGTGAGCTTCAAATTATAAACCCAACACAGCACAACACAAAACTGATGGAAACAGATTAAAAGTTGATTATGATTATTATTAGCAACTATACAGTATACTGGCTACTGTTGAGGTATATAAACTGTTTAATATTATTATGCTGTACTGTACACAGCCACAATTTATCTCTATGGTTTTCATTTTTATGGATTAGTTTATAAATTTTTAGTGTATACATGTCCTTCCCATATATATATAAATTTTCAGCATATACATAATAAATAATGAGCTTACTGCATTAAAAATAAAATTAACTCCCACACACATATACCGACACACACCCAACAACACATCGCTTTTCATCCTATCTACACCTCTATTTTACTATCTGTCATTCACGTCACCATAATTTATATTCTCGTTTAGATCACATCTATGAGTCAGTATCATTCCATTTCTCGGTTTACAACCCTTTTATATTTTATTGTCTCGCCTCATCTCGTATATGTTCTGCGTGCGAGAAACTAAACTTTTAAATGCTTTACAAAATATGTGTAGATCGTATACGTACACACCAACAATATTGTGCTCTTGTTGTGTATATAAAAATGGTTGGAAATTTTTATCACTCACAACAAAAAAAGAAGATAAAGTTACAAAGTTTAAAAAATAAAAGCTCCATTCTTTCCATGTAAAAATATATATAACAGCGATACGTACTTATGACAACGCGGAACGTCGGTGTTCGCTAGTATATTTATCACGAAGACTTCTTAACTATATAAACTCAAAATTCGCATGCTGAAAATGTTGGGGAAACTTGTATTGTCGGGGGCACCTTGGTTTCGGAAATGGTTGATGTGGATGTCGAATCCATAATGTGGATCTTTATTCTAGTGCCTGTTTTGGTACATAGATAGTAAAGGAACCGTAGTGATCCTTGTAATTGAAGACTTAAATGACAGTTCTGGGTATAATTTTGTGATAATTATAGAGAGAGTGTCCGAAACGAGTGGCCTTTAAATGGTTTTATGGTATATAAGTTACCTGGCTTAGACTGGATCCTATCAGGTAGAGTTAAAACAAACTTGCCTTTTTGGGTGACTTAATACATTTTCTAAAAGAGAATTAAAGCAATGAGCCTTTTTCTAAAAAATGGACAAGTTCCCTTAATGGCCTACTAAAGAGGTCTAAATTGTAGAACTCTAATTTGTGAATAATACTTTAATGGAAACTACTTTGATACACCTTTACAGATTATGGTACGTGGGATTAAGAAATATCTAGACTCATGAGAATACTCTTTAGCACTACACTTTTAGGAAGCAGAAAATAATCCGCTCTGTATAGTGTCAAAAGATATCTATGGAACCAAGGACACAGATAACTTGGATGTTAAACAGATTCTCCATCTCGTGGAAAAAATGGCAAGTCATCTTCACTTATGGCACTTCAAGCCTCATATTGTTAAGAGCCCTAAGATGATTATTGTGATGTTACAAGATTTTTTTCTTATCGCTACCCACTACTTTTTAACATCGTTCTGGAAATTTATGGATTCCATCTTGAAAATCTGCGTCGGCTTGGTGGCCAAAAATAAGTTAAGCCAATTTTCAATACCTTCAACTGAAGCGTTTTCCTGATAAGGCATTCTGTATGGATCGAAATAGGTGGCAGTTGGAAGAAGCAAGGTCTAGGCTTTAAAATGAGTAAGGCAGAATTTCCAATACGTTATTCTTCAGGAAATTTTTGACCGGCGCCACAACATGTGGCTGAGCGTTATCGTGGAGGAAAATGATTGACTCGTAGCTGGTCGCCTACGTTGGCCGCTCTGACTGGACTTTCAATTGTTGACGATAGAATTGGGCATTGATGGTTTGGCCACTTGGCAACCGCTCATAGTGGATCACACCTAGCTGGTCCCACCAAATGCACAGCATGTCGATGGGCTGACCTCGCCTTTCTTGACATACGCTTTTTTGTGCTTGGGATTATCATAATGGATCCATTTTTCATCCCTAGTGACAATACGATCCAAAAACGACTTCGTTTTGTGGCGCTCGAGCAACATTTCGGACATACAAAATGATCTTTCCACGCCTCTTGGCTTCAACTCGAATGACATCCAATTTCCCACAAAAATTATTGCTTGATGAACTCCCAATGATTTAGCAAGTTCTTCTTGCGTTTGGCATGAATCTTGATCCAGAAATGATTCCAATTCTTCATCCTCAAACATTTTCGGCTGACCAGGACGTTCGTTGTCCTTGATGTCAAAATCATCACCTTTGAAGCGACTAAACCACTCAAAGCAAAGTGTTTTTGCAAGAGCATGCTCTCCATACAAATCCACGAGCAAATGATGACTTTCAGCTGCAGTTTTGTTTGCGAAAAAGTGAATCAACAAAACTTTCTACAAATGTTGTTTTTTTCTCAAATTTGATAAATTTTCCATCGTTTAAATCGGTTGGATGTGAACAATCAAAACACAAACTTTTAGCTGATTTTAAAAGGTTTTAAATATGGCTTTATATGTCCATTATGTACTATAACGCATTAACAAGTAATGACTAGTATCAAATTCCGGTTTTTAATACATACACCAATATATATATATATATATATATATATATATATATATATATATATATATATATATATATATATATATAAATATATATATATATATATATATATATATATATATATATATATATATATATATATATATATATATATATATATATATAGATTTATATATATATATATATATATATATATATATATATATATATATATATATATATATATATATACATATAGATTTATATATATATATATATATATATATATAGATTTATATATATATATATATATATATATATATATATATATATATATATATATATATATATATATATATATATATATATATATATATATATATATATATATCTTTATAGTTTCTCATTCAAAAGACCCTCTGATTCAAAAAATATCTAAATTATCTGTTGCCATGGTCTCCAACTAGAGACTGTACTGAATTTAAAGAAGTGAAACAGACTATTCTCTTTTTCTCAAAAGCTTGGTTTGCACCACTATTTTCTACAGGTTCGTGTTCTTCTCTTAATCGAACTTGATATCTGATGTTGACCTGTAATATCACAACCATAATTCTATAACACATTGTGCTTTCCTACATAGAAAATGTGTACACAAAACTGGTTTCGTGGATGAGTCGTTGACTATCACAGACATCATATATAAACTATGTATAGAGGAGATAAAGTTGTATCAAAACCGCATCCCATTAAAATCTATAATACACAGAAAAGGGAATCCATCCATCTCGTCCGTTTGTTACCTTTCTTAACGTATGGAACACAAATATTTATAACCTTTTTTGCTATTGTATTGTTATGAGCTTTTTATTATATTTTAAAGCTTGTTTTTAATAGTCTTTTAAATAAAGAGACAAACACATAAAAACTATTTTAATGTAAGTTTCGTTTTTATTGATGATATCTATGAGGGGTGAAAACTACTTTAATCACTACACCGTACACTTGTATGCATATACATAACATACATTTAAGCTTTTATATAATGTATGTATATATATGAAGCTTTTAAGATCCAATAAAACAAATTAAAATTAATTATCTAAATGTTGGTGTTCTATATTATATATATATATATATATATATATATATATATATATATATATATATATATATATATATATATATATATATATATATATATATATATATATAAACGAATTTTTTAATTAAATTCAATTAAAATTCAAATGATTAAACCAACAAAATTTCGAAATTTTCCTCCGTCACCGAGATAAAAATGAAAAGTGTTGAAAAATCTTTTCTAATCTTTCTAATCATAATACTGACATAGAATAAGAAATATATACATGTAAAATAAAAACTAATTAAAATAATAACAATAATAATAATAATAATATAAATGTAACGAAAATAATTTAATTTTTTCTCCATCCCCGATCCTCCCCCAGATCAACGGGGATGCTATATATGTTATGTACAAAAATTTATATTTTCCACCTTATTTACACCTCCTCATCATACACATATATAAATTCTTTCCATATCATTACGGAACAATGTCATATTATGTATATGTATGTATGACATGAGACATCTCAAGTGACAACAAAATAAAAAAAATTAATCTCATTATCACGCAAAAAGAAGAAAATTGGAAAAATTTTACACGCATGTAATACATACTTAAAAGCAATTCACTTTTAATCTATTTTAGACAAAATCCAACTTTGTTTTTGTATTTTATTAGAGATTAGTATAATCATTACACATTATTGTATAGCATTGTTATGCTTTATTGGTTGAAAAGCTTTAAAGCATCAATAAACTTAAATAGTGTGTGATTTTATATTATTTGGTTTGTGGAACATAATATTTTCTAGGTCATAAATATTATTTAAACAATTTATATATCCTTGAATAATTTTCACGACTTAAATCTTTTGGTTTGCGGATTTTATTTTGTGGAACGTGTTGTAATACAACTTCGGCTTACAGAGTTTCATGCACGAAGAATGCATGAATAACATAGAATAAAATGATATAGAAAATATATTAATGCATGGCTTATGACAATCTAAATTATGTTCCACATAAGTTGATTTCTGTTTAATTTATGTTACAACTGTTTTTTGTAGAACCTAATGAAGCAATGACATTATTTAATTTATTCTTATTAATTTAGACAAAAATAAGTTTTCGTTTGGGTACCATCCCTGGGCTGTAGTTAGTATCGTCACAAATCTTAGATGAAACTGGCTTAATCTTGAAATTAAATATATTGAAAGCTTTCCAGTTTAATGTTTATTTTAATAGTCAGTTAGAGCTTTTAACAACTACAATAATCAAGTGTTAAATAGTTTTGTGAGTGTATAAAATATTTGTTTCACAAACAAATCGATGCCTAGACTTTTTTTTGAAATTAGTACTTATTTGTGGAACCTAATTAAGTAATACATTATTCAATAAATTCCTCAATTATCACAGCTAAATAATGAACAAAATTCAATACGCCACACTACTAAAATACTTATTTGAATCATTTAGGTTCCACAAATTAGTTTTAATTAGGATGCCACATTATGAATTGTATAAATTAAAATTTATTAGTGTTGAAATATATTAGTGTCGCCGGGTGTAACTTAATGGTAAAGAGAGTCTCATCACACCGCAATATCGAGCTCATTTCTCGGTCCCAGTAAGTGAAAATTAACATGCACCGGAAGACATAAAACGCGATTGTGTGTAAAAACATTCGTTGGGCTGACCACCTACAATGTGCACCAATCATAAACATGGTTCGTAAGCGCTCAGTTGAGACGCAATAAGAGCCGTTTACGGCCTCTTAGCCATAGATTATTTTATTAGTGTTTATATTCATATTAAGTGAGAGCTTATAGTAATTACAATAATCAAGAAAATATATTTGTTAAAAAAATATTTCGATTTAAATCAGGTTCCAAAAACAAGATTATGCCATTTCTTTAAAAAAGTAAAATTTCATTAGTCTTATAATTTTTCTGAAACCAATACTTAGTCTGGTTTCGATATAAATATTTGTGGAACCTAATTAAGAAATGAAATTATTTAATCTATCAAATAAAAATAAAAACTATTTCGATCCAAATCAAGATCCACAAACAAATTAGAGTCATTTTATAAATAAATTGAATATGTCTAAATTCAAAATATTTAAGCTAGGCATACTATTTAAGTAATCAGAAAGTTTTCTAATTTTATACTGTAACACTTACTGGGAGCTTAAAGCGTATATGCATTCTAATTTTCACATAAAATATAAGCTATAGTTAAATCCTATTCTATTATATTTTTATTGATTGTGTATTCGGTCAAGAATTGGAAAGCAGTCTTCTTTATAATCTACTGTGGGACGTGTTTTAATACACCTTCCATATCAAAAATATATTTACATTTTACACAACTTATTTTTGGTTTATAATAAATTAAGCCTTCTTTGTATTTTAAAGTCATTACAGATTGGCTATTTAAATTATGTTCCACACAGATTAAATTAAAGTATTATATGAATATAAATAATACGTTCCACACACTTAAAAGTGCAATTTATAGATACAGCTTTTGTTTGAAGTATGGAGCTTTTCGATAAGCAATTTGGATAAATTTTGCAAGGGTAATATCGAGCATTTATATGTTTTAAGGTTTGTGGAACATAATCCGATTATGTTATATTTACAATTAAATAAGAACTAATTGCAAATTAAATGTGGTTAAAATGGACTGTTACAAACATAATTTTAATTTAAATCGGATTGTTAGCTAATTTAAGGACTCCATTCAATCAATAATGCAATGCTTAGACAATAGCTGAATCCGTCAATTTGGATCATCTTGTACTTTATGAACAACCTTTGTTTTGGGGGTCAAAAGTTAAATTGTTTCTCAGTTTTTCTGTCATCACTCCCTAAATTTGTTATGGGATCTACAATCGGTCTACCGCATAGACACACTATTAATATTTCTAAAGGCCTAAATTGAAACCGCAGAAAACGATTAAAATAGGATGTGTTATTTTACCATCAGTGTATTCACATGCTAACTGTTTCAAAACTAGTATGGCTAAATAAGTGGAATATGATCTGGGGAAAAAAAGATAACCTCTCTGATTTGATGCCAAATATTCTATGAATCATTGTTTAATTTAGACGCCCTAACTGTGATATGTATCCTAATAAGTTGTTAATTTTAAAGACCAGTAGATGAAGAACTCTACCAAGTGAGAGTCGATTTTAGCACAGATTTTAACTGTTATTTAGTTAACCATAGTCTATATTATATGACAACAATTCACCAATAGTTTCAAGACTCAATAAATCCTATAAAACCGGAAGATATTTTTAGTACACTTCGTGTATCGTTGAGACGCAAACACAAAGTAAAACACAAGGGTTGTATTGCAATACTGGCCTATTGTATATTTCCCCCAGTCTAACACATTTATACACAACGAACCAAAGTGTATTCTAAGTATATTGATACGACTCAATAGAAATCTTTGTGTGCTTTCAACGTTACATATACGATTCTTAAAATTCTAATGAAAGCTTTGAAATGCTTAGCTATTCCCACGGCAACAAAAACGATTTTTGTGCTTAATTCCCACGCATCAACATAATTAAAGATTATTTCCACGAAAACCATCTTATTACACATGACTGTAATAAACCGAAAGTGTGAAAATCCTACATACCGCACACATCCAACCTAAAATGTCAAAATATATTTTAAACTTCTAACACTTTTCTAACCCCCTTCATATCGAAAAGTTAATTATATTGTGTACAAAAGTCAAACCCTCGCACGAATATTTTTTGGTGTATGTGTGTAACATATATATGAGTGTGTACGTTGATAGTTTCTCAAGTTCAAATATAAAAGTTTAATTATGGAAATTATATAGATTTAAGATTATGTGTTTAAAAAAATTAAAAGCTTTCAATTTTTTACTTGATTGGCAATAAAACCAAAATCCTATTTATCTTTAATTAAATTAAAATTCTTTTATTTTCGATAAACATGATGAAATTTTTGTTTTACATTATTCGACGGTGGGAGGAGGGGGAGGGGGCGAAGAGTGGGTGGTAGGAGGTGAGTGGTTCGTAAGAAGCTCGAATTTATTTAAATTTTTGTTTCTTCGATTTAATATACAAGATTATCAATTTAATTAAAAAATATAATTTTTTTAATCGATTCGATTTCTCGATCTTTATACACAATTTTATGTCGAAAGTCAAAAACGTATATATGGTGCGGGAATGAGAGAGCTTTTTGCAACTTTTTTTTGAGTTTATTTATTTGGGTGTATAAAGTAAAATATTCATATCTATTCTTTTGTTTGTTCTTCGCCTACATTATATGTACATCTATACCCTAGAACCATTCAATATAATGTCATATATATATATAATGTATATATATGTATGTAAAAAATCATATTTCTGGTATGTAGAGCTTTTTGTATTCGACGTTATGTTTATATAATATATGTAGAAGATCTTGTGGGTACGAGGAGTACATATTATTGATCAATCAATGTCATGTGTAAGACATTAAATGATTCGTATATATTTGTATGTATATATACTGGGTTGTGTAGACATACGAGTATGTTAGTTAAGCTATTTATATGTAATATGACATAAACAGTGAGTGAGAGGATTTCCTGTTTTGTATATATATTTCATCTAGAAACGAGTATATAAACGAGACTTTGTTCTGTTCCTAAAAAATTGAAACTTGGATTTTATTGTTTGTCAATGTCATTCATATATTTGGATGACATCCATACGTACCGAGTCTTTAGACATATACAATATTTCCTTTTTGCTCATTTAGGTCGGTTACATTCATGTATCGTAATATATAGATTAGGGTATACGAGATTAATACGAGTAATTTGTATGAGTTTTTACCAGATTTATAATTGATGGATCTGAAGAGATTTTTTTTGGGAATATTTCAATTAGCATTGCTTAATCGTAAATATAATCATATTCCAATTTGCCACAGTACAACCGATATACGTTTACAGTACACCTGTATTTCTTAAAGTCGATCACACAAAAAAAATTATTGAAAACAACATTTGCCCACGTATCTTTTTCGGAAAAAAGGACTAAACAAGGTGATGGGTGTGCTTAGTAAACGCCGGTGGTTATTGACATTATATTCAGGTATGTATAAGGAAAAAAATATAAACATATTATTGTTTAACATCTTTGTGCCCTGTAGTAAGTGGCATGCAGGTATTTGTTTTTGTCGTCGATTTGAAGGTTTTATCTCAATCGATTCTGATAACAAAAAGCGTTGCATGGGACGAAAGTATATAGTAACTTATTCAGTCAACTAATCATTTTATTGACAGAAATTTTTTGTACCTAGGTTCAGTTCGTTCGAAGCTTCAAGGAAGATACATTACAAATTTTTGAAGAATTTCTCTATGAAAAAGTCTGACATTATGGGTCTCTTTAGCATGTGGATTCAGCTTTTTCTACTACATTCAACTTTTGGAAGCTGCCCTTTGAATGCCAAGGGTCACACTCGAGACTGCTGTGTGATAAGAAACTCGCACTAGCACTAAACTACAACCGGTGACTGACACCCAATCATCACATTCAATCACTTAAATCGGAACACTAACATCTTAACTATAAGTCGTATTGATCTGTATCTTATCCCACTTAGTTATGATCTAAATATAAGATCTTGACTCAAGTTTGACCTTGATACGACGTCTGCCTAATATTTTGTAATTTTTTTCAGCCAGTAAACTTTTGTCAAGACTCGTATGCTTGGTATATCTTATTTAGGCTTTACTGGAGCCAATCATCTAAAATCATATTCTAACATATTCTATAAAATATTTCTGAACCAATCATACGAACATCACCATGATAGTGTTTGCTTTCCTCGTCGCCAGAGATAACCCATCACGTTCAGAAAAACATGATGGTTACCGGAAAAGCGCTACACTGACCACATTAATTCTTTGCAGTAAAGTACCTCCTGTTCGACGAATCAGACGTCTGAGAAACAGAGTCCAGCGATTTGATTGCCACCTGACTGTCCTCAATCGATATCACCTCTGCCTGGTACACACTACAGTGATCAGGGAGACGAACTGATATAAAAAACTTTCAATTTATTACGTATGTTCTTTAGCTCCTACTTTACCGAAAAGCTTGGAGCCATCCGAAAAAAATTGCAATGCCTCCTTTTCCGCAACTAACCCACTCCTTCAAGATTCCGTTGGGCGGCAGGAAGTTCGGAACCTTTTCTCGAAGCACAAAGTCAAGGTAATGTAGTCAAGTTTCATCAGTTCTTTCCTTATAGTGATCTAATTATCATCGAGTGCCCTGTCTGAAGATATTGAGATATGGCTGATAGTTGGGTAGCCGTAATAGCCGTAATCGACGGGAAGAAGGTGAAACATAACTTCCAAGGCACGTGTTGGTGTTGTCATCAGCGCCCGCTTATAAGCATGGAGGTCGTTCTTCTCTTTCCTTATTTCGTAACTACCGCAAGAGGAGTCGACGAAATAAAATTTCTCACTCATGAAAACTGAATAAACATCTCAAGCCATTCTCCATGATACGATGCTACCCTGTGAATAAACACTATTACATCTTCATCTGTGGTTCTTTTGCAGTTCGATACTTGGCATCATTGATCATTTTAATGATCGCAAACCCTCTTAATTCGATTGTAGTTTTGGTGACTTTCCTTTCATCCTCCTCTCTTTGTTCTCTCTGACTCTGAATTGCAACTGTAACGGCATCTTGGTTGGTTTGTGCGTAAACTTTCAGACACTTTGTGATTTGATTACAATCTTGATGAGCCTATTACATACCTCAGGTTTTTACTGTTCCATCTCTCCTCACATTCTGGTCTCTGGTCTTTTACATGCTGTACGCATATTACACCATTATTCTACCTCTACCTCGAATACCTCGCACCCTATAAAACCATTGCCTGACATTGGCAAGTGTTTATTACAAGGTAGTTTATTCTGAATTTGCCTTATATAATTCTTCTAGGATACTCTACTCCTTAGAAGCACCAACTCCATCTGTGTACATCTCCGTCTGTGGACTCCCAACTTTTTTTTCTTTCAATCGTCCGCACAATACCTTGTCGATTGGGTATCCGCATTGCCATTTGCTCTTCCTTTTCGATGTTTCACTGAGCTAGATCATTTTAGAGGAACCATTTCAGGGCAGCGTGATCGGTTCTTATCTGGAATGGCTGACTATATAAATACTTGTGAAAGGTTATCGAAATTTGATATGTCTAACACGCAGTCACTGATCAGTTGTGATTCGAAATATCATTCTTAATTCATCTACTAGTTACAATTCACTGCAGTAAACGAGTCATTTATGTATAAAAGCTTTTCGACCACATCTCAACAAATGACACAGTTTAAGGCGATATTCAGGGAATATACCTCTTAACTAATTTCGTGCCAGACTCTAATACTCTGTGCTCGAACTTTTATTCGAACAGAGCCTGTTTGAGTAAAGTGTTGAATTTTACAATTCTTCTTTAAGAGCGCGAGGAAACGCTCATTTCGCATTCTGTATGATATCAAACTCCATTCACTCTGTAACATATACCCGTTAAATAAACCTGGCTCCAAGCTCAATACTGTATGACCATCAAACACAGTATCGCAAAAGTCCAAAACATATATATAAATATTATACATCAATGAAACGCATTCATCGTCAATTGACAGTAACATTTTTATTACAAAAACCATAATTTATCGATTTGCCATAAATTAATAATATGTGAAATTTTCTAGATCATTTACCACGGAACATTGATGCGATAATGGCAAAATGGCGTGAAAATTTCATCGTTTATTTCCGTTCGCTGTATACATACATACTCGTATGTATGCGGCAGACACACAACAAAAGCGAATATTATTTTCAAAATTCACTCAATTTCACATGAAATGCCATTGCCTATACACACATATAGCCATTTAACACACATATGAACAAATAAACACAATGATTAAAAGCTCCCGCATCATATATATATATATATATATATATAAATGAATAAAAGCTTCGCTTAAAATGTTATTTTTTTCTGGTTTTTCCGCGCCATGAAATTTTTATCGCCTGGCGCTGTACAATAGAATGGCGAACAATACAAGTAGTTTTTTGTGCATATGAGGGTACACACATAATGTCGCTAATAGGTTTCGGTTGTATGACTATCACTATATACACACACGCATACGATTCAAGAAACGATAAATTCGTCGTACATGCATACCGAAGGTATGTGGTAAATGTTAAAAGTTAAAAGCTTTGTATTAAGGAAATAAAGTTAAAAACAAGCTGGAAAAATAAACAACAACAACATCACCAAATTAAACTTCAAACTTTTTCAAAAGTTCAAAGAAAAGTTTCGAGTATTACAATTTTTGTATTGTTAGTGTTGTGTGGGTGTCTGTATGGTTGTTGTTGGGGGCTGTTGTTGTGCACAAGTTTTTTCACATATAATTTCGAGAAAACAAATTAATTTATTTTCGAGACGATTATAAGCAAATTGTTGCACACTTTGCATGGTGAGATAATTCGATTAATTTTCATTAAGTTTTGTTCCATAGTTTAATGCTTTGTTGCTCTTACACAGCACCGAACTAAATATAAACATAAACAATAGTGTTTACTATATATAGTTTAAATATTTGCATACCAAAATATAAAAGCTCTTTAGAAAATTTCATAAAAGCTGTATTATGTAGATGTTGAAACAACAGGAAGTCAATTCATGTCGTCATTATTATGATGATGTTATATATGCATATACTACATCCATTTATTGAGCTTAATACTATTGAAAACAAACATCTGGTGAATTCATAGCATAATACAGAGTTTAAAACCACAGCATTGCTGTATCTACACGATAATCGTAATACTAAAGTTTAATGAGCTTTATAGTAGGATAACAAATAGTTTGGCTGCATACTGTCATTATTTTTACACAGGATATGGAATTATAGTTTACAGCATCAAAATTAGTTTGGGTGATAGTAGTCATCTCACTGCAGAGCTGCTAGATGATGACAGCTTTTGTTAGCATATCAAACATCGTGAACATGTTTTCCATAATAGATTAAGCAACTTAATCCAATTAGTATAAAACATCGTTATATAACATTTAGCCTTAATATTTTCCTGCTACCCTGAAAGCTCTAAGGAATCCTAGAAGAACAAACTGGAGCGAGAAACGCTTAAAGAACTATTAACGCTGGGGGACCTGAGCCGCCAGCGACAGTGGATGAACTGAATTGCGTAGTGAACACAATCACTTGGTTCTTCAACACTGTTTTCCCAATAGTTATGCCCATCGGTAGGCAAGAACCAGCATGGTGGCCCAAGGAACTGAGGACCTACCGGAAGGCATGTAGGATAGCCTTTATTAGAGCCATAGGCGCGAGAAAGGATCAAGACTGGGACTCGTATAAGGCGGACCTCAAAGTATACAAAAAAAATTGAGGAAGACACAAAAGAGGCCATGGAGACTCTTCTGTCATAAAATGTAAGAAGTCTCCGAGACCTCTCGTCCTAAGAAGATACTGTGTACTACTCCTTCCAATCCCAGTTATTTAATTAAACCGGATGGATCCTGGACTGCTTCTAGTGAGGAATATTTGAAACTTCTGATCGAAACCCACTTTCCAGGAAGCTTTGTCGACTCGGCAGAGACTAGTACTCTTCGAGAAGCACATTTGCTACGCATAGAAGATATCGTAACCAAAAAACTGATCCTATAGGCAATCTAAGGTTGCAAACCCTATAAATTGACTAGTCCTGACCGAATTATTCTAGCGGAGATTCAGAACAACACGTTGATAATTCTCCCCTGGCTGGAAGTAATCTTCAAAGGATATTTAAAGCTGGTACGTATTCTGGGGGAGAAAGCAAAGGTCAGAGTGATCTTTATTCCGAAAGCGAGTAAATGCTCAGATGGCTACCCAAAGGGCTTAAGGCCCATAACTCTATCATCCTTTCTACTGAAAATCTTGGAAAGGCTGATGGATCTATATATGTACGTTCAAAATAAAACCTATAGTGATTGCGCCCATTCTCAGCATTATTACTGAAAGGAAATTCTTTGGAATTCTTCAGTTCTGCACTGGTACCAGCCCTGGTAAGTATAATTGAGAAATCAATAATCTCGCACGAGTGGTGGCGTTCCTTGAATGAGGGCGCCTTTAACAATGTAAATACGCAGGCAATTCTGGAGGGTTTGTTGTTTATAGAGGTGGATTACTCTGTAAGTGGGTTAATCAATCACATGCAGGATGGTTTCCTCAGAGCTGGGGGAATCCACCATCAGGAGTCGGGTGGCTAAGGGAACCCCGCAGGGAGGTGTCCTGTCTACTCTTCTCTGGAACATAGCAATCCATGGGTTGCTGTTAGAGCTGGAGAGAGAAGGGATGGGAGTGCGATTGCTTATGCAGACGACGTAGTGATAGCTGTCTCTGGTAAATTTTTAAACATGGTGAGGGAAGTATTTCAAAATGATCTCCTAATCATTATTGGCAATTAGCTCGTCCAAAACTGAATTGGTACTTTTTACTAAGAAATATCAAATCCCGGTAGTAGATTCACATCTCTTAAATTTTAGGAGACTTATTCTTGGAAAGTAAACTTAGTTGGAAGCCCAACATTTTGAAAAGAATAAACAAGGTTAATATACTCGTGTAAAAACGTCATTGGAAAGAGATGAGGCTTGAAGCCGGAACTGATATACCGGCTATTCACTTCCGTAGTAAGACCTGTTCTTATGTGTAGGGTGAGTGTGTAGTCGTCAGTTCTTGATAAAGTATCCTACAAAAAGAGGATGGAGAAGGTGCAAAGAACGGCTTGCATGATTATAAGCGTGGCGCTGAGGACAACAACTACAAGTACCTTGAAGAATATGTTTCACCTTCTCCCCGACAATATTTATGGTAAACAGATGAGGCGGTTACGGCCACCCGACTATCAACCATACCTCAGTGAAAATGTCTTCAGACAGGACACTCGACGATTATAAGATCGCTAAGGACGAACCTGGTAAATCTAGACTACGTTACACTGACTCTCTGCTTCGAATAAAGGTTCCGAACTTCCTGCTCCTCAACAGTATCTGGGAGGAGTGGATCGGTAGCGAAAACGAAAGCATTGCAGTTCTTTACGGATGGCTCCAGGCCACACGATAAAGTAGGAGCTGTAGTCTTCTGTAATAAATTGGAAGTAAATATATCAGTTCGTCTCTCTGATCTCCGCAGGCAGAGATTGATATCGCAATCTATGTGGACAGTCAGATGGCAATCAAGTCGCTGAATTCTGTTTCCCTGACGTCTAGAGTGGCGTTGGGTTGCAACTTGTCTCTGAATGAGATGAGTGAGCATTTCAACATTCTGATAGTCTGGGTCCTTGGCCACTCGGACGTCATTAGGAACTGCAGTGTGGGAAGAGGTAGTAGCCTCAGTGAATGACAGGTGGACGAACACTTTTTCATAGTAGAGTAGCAAGGCTAGTCTGGCCCAAGACTTAAAACGCGTAAAGACACTGATCTCCTAACGAAGACGTGAACTAAATAATCGTGGGGATACTCACAGAATACCGCATTCTTGGAGAACATGGGAAAAGGCTAGGTATAGAAGCTAATGACTTTTGCAGAAGCTATATGGACGAGGAGAGGAAGAGACGGTAGTCCACCTACTATGCTCATGTCCGGATTTGGCACACAAAATACATGTCTATGTGTGTAAATTTTTAATGGACTGCCTCTCTGTTCTCGAAAATTGTAAGGTGCACGACTTATCACTCTACATAAGTAGCTCAAACTGGTTTTCATAAGGGAAATAGGGTAGGAAGTACTGTGGTATAACAATGGACCGTTCTAAGTGTGCTAAAGCAGCCACTCAACCTAATCTAACCTAACCTAATTGCATATACAAGTAGCTTGGTGATGGAACAAAATATTTTTGTTACAAAGATGCTGTCATGTCTGCTTGGAGGATTGTATCAAAACATGAGTCTTAAAGAAATGCCAATGTCCAAAGTTTAGGACTACAACCTATTGAGAGATGTTATATATTCAAAGTTCGGATGGAACTAAGAACCGTAATAAAATTATTGATTTTATCAAAATATCCTGTAAAGACGATAGAACCTCTTATTTTTTATGGTTCTTGTTAACATAATAATATTTTATATATACGATGAATATGTAAAGTACCACCATCACATAACAATTACCTACATATACATATATAGTGATCTAACCGCACATCACAATCCCATTACGTACACCGACTATATTATAGCACATATTTGCGAACAATACCAATCAAATATTCAAAGTAAAGTTAAAACAAACAGATTCGTAAATAAATAAATAAATAAAAGAATCCACAAGCCACCATCATCCGGATATTATTGGTAATAACAATAGTAATTCAGTTACAGACAAAATTCGAACGAACAATAATCATAACAATAAAAATTTGAGTTTGATTTTCTAACGGTTGTGTTTGTTTTTCTAAATTCGCCCAAAAAATATTTTCAGATGAAAATCGATGTATGGAAATGATAAAGAGACGAACCAAATTATAATATGCGAGTATACAGTGGATGTTTATAGATGATATTTATTACAAAGCTCTGTGTTACGTCGAATATTTATTATTGTTTGAACTCCCCCCTGAACAAATATTCAAATCAATAGTCGACGGTTGGGGGTGGTTCCACCCTAAATATGTGTAAGTATGTTTGTAGTGATACAGGCATCAAGATACTATTGTTGTTTGGCATGATTCCACATCTCTCAATGAAACAATTTTTCTAAAATCTAATCACATCACGATATTGCTCTTGATTTCTCAATTTATTTTCACTTTAGAATCAATTTGTGATCTGTGTATCGCTACGAGTCGTACTATATCTAATTCGATTTTATCGAAGACAACAAATTAATAAAAAATCAATAAGGATACACCAGACATGTTTGTGTGTGTGTGTGTATTCCAAGACATAGAACAACAACAACAATAATCAAATCTAGTATATGAGCTTTTCGGTGTACATAGAGACCGAGTCGAGTATATATCGTCTATAATTAAAACCTAATCACCTTTCGAAAACCATGACACTATAGGTATGAGTACACCTACCGTTCGAGAATATATCTACCTTTGGCTTAATTCATTTAGAAGAATAAAAAATAATAATCTTTTCCAATTAAATAAAGAAAATCCAATTTTCAAAAACAAAACAAAAAAAAACAGTTTTAATTTTGTTCAAATAATGGCACAGAAAGCTTTTGCCCAACAACAAAAAGTATATAATCGAACAAATGGGCGAGCAACAAAAATAAAATTTAAAGCTTTTTTATTTATTTAATTAAACAATGAAAACCGAAAATTGTTGGCTTCTAAAAAAGAAAACGATCATGTGGAGGGTTGGTCGTGTGGTGGCATAATAATTTGTTTCACCCAAAACAAAAGCTCTCTTTCCCATATTCGTCGTGGTTTCTTTCTATTTTGTGATAATTTCAATAGTTAGAACCAACTTAAAACTTTTATTTTTATGACATTTTTTTTTGTTGGTCTCTAATCACGATGCCATATAATACTCAATACTATTATTATTGGGGATTACAATTGCTTTTGTTATGGGGTTGACAATTGTAAATATTAGTGTACTGAGCTTTTTTATTCGACATAGTTCAGATATGTGCGGAAAACATAACAATCAAAATTAAACTGGTCGTTTAAAGTTTAGTACAATGAATCGTATACATTGTTTGAATACCAATTATTCGTTATTATGTAGTTTGACCCCGAATGTCTGGTGTGCCGGTTTTGGTACAACGAAGTTATCTGTTTTAGTATTTCTACTATATTTATCTCCGTTAAGTTGGTCATATAGGCAACGAACCCCTTATTAAGTATCCGGACACGAGATTAAGGAAATCTGGCGCGTTTGACAGCCTTATCACAAATATGGAAGATCGGTTGTAAATTGTGACTCTCCAAAAAACTCGATGGTCTAAAAATGTCCGTTATTCTTGTGGTGAATAAAATAGTCTCATTAAGGTTTCAATGAGGAAAAAGTAAAATTGTTCACCTGGAGATAATCCTTATTTGGACCTTATTCGATTTGTGTGGCGGGATGTTCTATAAGTTTCCTTTGCATAGCATACAAGTTACTTTCATACACTAGGTTAGGAAGTACTACCACTCTGGGATTCATTTTCACGAATGTCAAAGAGGATTCCATCCAAATTGGTCCTTTCCAAGTATTCCAACCTATTACTAATCAATAGAAAAAGGCTATTATATGTGCTTGACAATTTAAAAATACACAAATACGTACAACTGTGTAAAATAACATTAGGGTACTTCAATACTGTGCCAAAGATGAGTACAGGCTATCGAGAACTTTTCCAAGTGACGAGATGGTATAGTGTATGCAGGTCGGCAGTACCGCAGTTTTATATATATATATATATATATATATATATATATATATATATATATATATATATATATATATATATATATATATATATATATGTATATATATATATATATATATATATATATATATATATATATATATATATATATATATATATATATATATATATATATATATATATATATATATATGCATATATATATAGTGGCTGAGACCAAATGTTACTAACTTCACTCTGCTGTCATTTGTGTAGTTGTCATTTTTCGCGCGTCTATTTTTTGACGGATTGAAGTTTGGTTAGTGGTTTAATAATTAATTTAGAATAAATAATTATTCTAAATTAATATCTTGATAAAAATTAATATCTTGTTGAAAGAACACGAGCATTGAAGGCCTTGGCCGAACGTGATGAGATTCCAAAAATTGTCTTTTCTGATGAAAAAATTTTCGCCATTCAACAGTATGTGAATAAACAAAATGATCGTGTTTGGTTAGAGCACAAGTCCGACGATAATTTGGACACAAGAGTTGCCATGCGCAAGCAATCACCAGCTTATGTTATGGTTTGGGCTGCATTTACTGCAGATGGACGCACTCCTCTGGTTTTCATCGAACGTGGAGTCAAGGTTAACCAAGAGATGTACCGCCAAAAGATCCTACACGATGCTTTGCTACCTTGGGCACGTAAGCACTTTGGTACGAACCGTTGGACATTCCAACAGGACTCGGCACCGTCACACAAAGCTCGAGCGACACAGCAATTTTTACAAAATTGTGTTCCGCAGAATGGCCACCATATTCACCAGACTTGAATCCCATGGATTTCTCCATATATGGTCCATTTTGGAGAGTAAGGTGTCCACTAAAAAATACGAAAGTGTTGATGCATTGAAGTCAGCTCTTGTTCGAGAATGGAATAAAATTCCGCAAGCCCACGTACGGTCAGCATGCAATGCTTTCTATGGAAGGCTGAATCAAATAGTCAGAGCCAAAGGAGGTTATATCGAGCAGTAACATGTTTTTCATAAAATGTAATATGTTTTCAACATATTCCACGAAATTTCAATAAAAAATAATCAAAATTAAAAAAATTACAGCGTTTTCATTTGGTAACACTTGGTCTCAGCCACCCTGTATATATATATATATATATATATATATATATATATATATATATATATATATATATATATATATATATATATATATATATATATATATATATATATATATATATATATATATATATATATATATGTTCACTTCTAATATCGAATTATTTGACAGATGCGTGTAAGATGAAATTGTTCAAACGGTTGATCAGATCCTTTGAGTTGGGTCTTAAAGGATGAGTACAAAAGATGGCTTATTAACTTTCGTGAGAAAACTCATATAGACGTATGATATATGCCCTAAAACATGACATTGATGGTACATGTACCATGGAACAGTGAGTATGCTGAAGCGGTTCCATTTGCTTATTCGGACCAAATGGTACATGAATCATTAAAAAGAGAGCCACCTTACCATAAGCGAAAAGGTCCTTGTCAAAAACGTAAGACTCACGGCGTAGAGAGCGACCTAGCATCTTCCACTTTTTACAACAAAGTGCAAAACCCAGTAAAAGCACACCAGTTTTATTTCCCTATTCGGTTTCTTCCCTATTCGGTATCTTGCCTTATTGCTTAAATGCCTTGAATCAAAAATTTTATTCGAACTAGGATAGGACTAGCAACTCGTATCACGACCAAAGGCGTATTATATTAGGAGAATTATTCCCGAGGTCTGGCTCAAAGGAATGGTAAAATTTACAATTGACATTTCAGAAATAAATTTGAGCACGAGTCTCGAGTTTGAACTCAATTGATGACCGCTTATAGAGACTTTTTCCCGATTCTTTACTTGAGACATGACTGGCGCTCTAGTCAAATTAGACATATAATTTTGCACATTTTACATAATCTGTCACATTATACATAATCTGTCTTCTTAATAATAATCTATGGCTTAGGGGATGTATAAGACCTTGAACGCGTCTCAACTGAGACCTTACGAGCTTTTTTAACGTGTTAGTGCACATTGTCAATGGTCAGCGCAACGAATGCTTTTACACACATTCATACAAGGTGATTCATACAAACAAACCTGTCAGTCATATTAAACAAACGAATTGGTTCAATAAGCAGAAAACCAGAACAAGCTTATAGTGGTATAGAAAGTGCCTGACTTAAAGTGAATGCCAGTATTTCAACAAAAATATCAACAGTAGCCCAAATAAGGCGACATTGTTACTGTTAATAAAAATCTGCTCACTAGTTCCAAGATAACAAATTTGATGACATGGCATACATACTACCAGTAACCACTAACCGCACACTTACGCAAAATAATACGAATTGATTCTATAGTTCCAGTGTTTCACGATTAATTCACTCGAATTATCATCCAAATGATGCCAGCTGCGAGTTCTCACTCAATACTTTTATTCGTTCATTATAAGATAATTAGTGATTTACAGGTGAGTTAAAGGTGAGTTGTTGGTGATCGATTTCAAATGATTCATACATGAATTTGATGAATGTTTGTCTGTCATTCTAAATTATATTCTTAACACTTGGTATCATGCAAATAAGATTGTCAGACTTGTGTTTCTTTCCTTCATGGTGGCACCTAATCTTTTCTGATGATCTAGATGAATTGTTCTTTATCTAAATATACATTTTAAATAGTAATATTGCCAATGATGACGACCTTGCCTGCCAAAAATACTGAATCATGTGTGGCAGGCATTCAATAATTCTTCATTATCTATTTTTTGAAGCCCGAAATGCCGTCTGTGGCCAATATTCTTCAACAATACTGCTAATATAATAAAGCGTCATCACTGAATGTATTCTACTACATAGACTTTTCCAATTATAGCAATCGTAGCAAAATGCAATGTTTCTGTTTCGTTATACTGTCACCTTAAATAATAGATAACAAACCAACCAGTATTGATGGTTCTGAGAGCACGATCGATTGAGCTTAGATAAGTACGAGATAAAGGGCTGTAATTAGACTGTAATTAGACGCTTGAAGTAACTCAAGCATCGAGCAATGAATTTCTGTTCTAGTCACTGACAAGAGTTGATGTCTCCATGATGTGGGCTGATATGTCACTTAAGAAAAACCAGATCTTGTTTTGAATAATATTGAGGACATTCACTTGGATCACGAAGTACCCAACGCATGATATATAGGGGAAGATAGATTTGACAACGACATATTAAAATGCCTGGTAAACTTCGTACTTTCGAAATTCGAGTGACGGCCAAAAAATAATCATCCCTCAGTCCAGACTTGATGCCAGTTGAGTATTTATGTGACTTAACTGGAGGATATGTATCAGAAATACCACCAACATGTAGCATCAGTTAAGCTTGCGATGGATAAGAAGTTGGGTACTTTTATATATATAAATATATATATATATATATATATATATATATATATATATATATATATATATATATATATATATATATATATATATATATATATATATAACGGAATTGGTGTAATTGGTCAATTATGATCAGACGTGAAAAAGTTGAGAAGTGTTGTAGAATTATATCTCACGTTCCATAAACCTTGACAAATTAAACCAAATGGTGAACTGCATTACGATTTGTGGCGAACTTTAAAAGCTACGTGATAGCAAATTATTGAAAAAAAAATCAATAACGTAAATCATTACTGACTTCGAAATAATAAATTTTTTATTACATACTTTTCCATACATGTCTATCGAACCACATTATAAATTACACAAAAACGCACAGTAAATGCATAAATAAAAATGTGGGAGGTTAAAGCTTTCTCGTTTGTGGTAAAAACGTATCACAAGCAAAAAATAAGTATCGGACGAATGAAATATTTTCCTCAACTCTCGACTTCTATCTCCACCATACCATGCATATATGTTCGATTGAAAACTTCACAAAAAACACTTTATAGTTATCAGTATATCGATATACATGTGTACAAACGTATATCTGATGTAACAAAATAACAAAAGCTTGGGGTTGGAAAATTAGGGATTGCATATACACGTTTGTGTGAGTGTGTGAGGTTGGATAAATTCAAATGATTTTTATTCTATACACAAACTCGTGTCGAGTGTATAAACCATGGAATGTCCATAGTATAATACACGGTGAATGATACTCGAGTTTAATACTCTTCTCGAAACAAACAAAGTATATATGGAAAGCTTTTGTAAATTCTTTATCTATGCGGTCGGTGTTTATAGTTGTACAACATATTCATGAGGACTTACTATATAGGGTGTTTACCTGGATAACACGTACAATATTACACTATACTGAGTAAAAAATACGTTTCTGTTTCGATTTTCTTTTATTTTTAGAAAATTTAGATTTTGAGATAGATGACGTGTACAATTGACACGATCGAAATGTCTGGTGAATATGGTTTTTTGTCTTGATTGGATAAAAGATCAGCGACCCTTTCAGTATATTAAAATATTTGAATGAGAAAATTTGTATTTGTATTATAAACTGTGTGTTTTCGACATGATATATCGGTTATTACGTATTTTCCATAATAAACAATAATTTATTATTATTAGCAGGGATTCACACCAAACTAAGTTCCGAACACTAGATTATTAATAATACGCCAATTAAAGCCTTTTTTGTCTATAAGGCCTGATGTCAGCAGGATTTATTTCATACAGAGATTGATCATTCCTATCTTAATGAATGTATTTCTTGCTGTGTTGATGCCGACCCTCAACAAAATACTTTTTCTTATTGGTTTGAATAAGTCACTTATTGAGTCACTTTTGCAACGACTTCAGACAAAGCTGGGTGGGCCATCTATCGGTTTAAATTTGAACCACCAGTTATTTCGAATCAGAACGAAATGAATAGTTTTACGCTTGAGCAACGTTAGGATTTGTTTGAAATTTATTTCCAAAACAAAGACAATTGTTCGGAAATTATATGAAAATGTTGTGCAACATTTGGTCGCAGTGAATGACCAACAGTGCTCGGTGTACTTTAGTTTATTGTTAAAGTTCCTGAAACTAATTTCATTGTTGAAGCGCCAAGACGTGAGCGTGCTGGTACCCGAAAACATCGAAGCTTACAATTTACACGGGTTAGGCTTAGTAGAACGGTAAATGTGGACGACCACATTGAAAAATTGTTCAATAGCTCGTTCATTCTCTAATATAGTCCTAAATCTTATGTCTCCAGCCCCTTCAAAATTTCCAAAGAGATTAGAATCAGACCCAGAAAAAAACTGTACTCGTTATATTTGGACTCTCAATGGTTGTGTATTGATTTTTATACCAACATCCGATGTAAAGGTATATCTTTCCAAAGGTTTCACTGATTAATTTCTACATAGAGAGCCCTTTAAAATATTTAAAGTCAACTGCATCATTCAGAACCTATATTTCCATTAAATCCTTGTTACTCACAATGTATTCTACGAGAAATGCATAAAAGATGTCGATTTGACCAATTCGACCAACTGAAATCTGCAATATATTTTTGCTAATTATTTGATGACTATGAGCCATCTCAGGACACTACGTAAAACCTGATCTAACACAACTATCTAGACATACATAAGGGGTCAGGGAATACTACTATACCTCCCATACCTTCATCATGCATTTGTCTCTTGATATTCTGCGTCGATCACAGAAAGCTAAAACGTAACAAGAGACGCAAGAGATACTTTGGTAGCTCAACGAATCGTATAGAAGTCGCAAAGCAAGATAAAGAAAAATGACGTTCCATGTTGAGCTATGTGTCAATATAACTCTTTCGACTTTGATCGCGACTACTGGACCAGATATTGAAAGAATTTCATTCCAAAATGTCTCTAACGTATTTAAATGACTTCATTGTTATGAAGAAAGATGAAAGGGATCTTCAGAACATTCCAGAAGTGTTCGAAAAAATATAGATTCATCAGACTTAAAATTAAAGTCAAAGGCATGTGACGTATTCCGTAAGGAAGCAAATTATTTGAACATAAGTTTACCAGTGGTATTCACATCGATATGGACACAACGTCTCAGCTAAAAAGAGTTGGCCAGTACAACAAAATCTACACGCCCGCGTAAAGGTATTATTAGACTCTGCACATTTTATCGAAGGTCCGTACCAGGATGGAAAAGAATAAGTTGTCCCAATGGAATAAGAAGCATGAAGATGGTGCCAAATAAAAGGAATATTTGAGGTATAGTCAACACGTAATCTTTCAAACCTTGTTGGTAAATACGGACTGAAAGATCCCTTAGCTTCTTAGATGACAGTTCCGAAGATTAGTAGATTAGAGATGTGACTGTCTTGTGCTAACAGTAGTTAAGTATCTATTTGCCAGATGTCTGTAACCAGTTCATTCCTAACTAACGTACTTTTCTATCCTTATCGTTTGTTTTATGTAAACGAGTGTAGGAATATTATCAGAACCATCTCAAATACAGAGCCTAAACATTAAAAATTGAGCTTCGAGATGGCTCTGGTATTATACCTTATTGGTCATACAGTTCAATCAATCAACCTATATATTATGTCACTGGCCAGTGCTTCATAAAATTCTATTTAACTATTCCATTCAAAGGATATCGAGTACGTCTCCAACCTTCGAGGAAGTTTTGTGACCAGCCTACATTAATGTAGGTTAACGGGTTGGTCTCCGTTCTGTACAAATGTCACTCTACCGGAATAATATATATACAGAATCAGTTCGTGTAAAGCTCTTCGTTTTTTACCATCGATAATTCCATGTTACCAATATCTTTTAGGGATACAGTATTAACCCGTTCGCCACTATTCTACGTAAACATGATATAGTTGGAACCAGCCTCACGGAAGGTTCGTTCAATTATTAAACTAATTAGTTCTGATGTTTAATTAAATATTGTTATTAATTAGCTGAAATTAATAATCACATCGAAAACAGAAATGCCTATACACAAATCATTCAGCAACTATTTCATCATACATAGTTTTTCAAAATACAAATTCAAACCCAAATTTGCCTTCGAGCATTTTCCTATTAAATTCGAACCAAAAAAAAAACTATTTATTTACCTTTCAATTTATATAATGCGTAATGAAAATATTTTTATTGATTGAAAAACTAATCAATTTGTTGCTGGGTATGTGTCGGTATATTGATAAACCCTTATGGTAAACCGTATACACAAGCTGCGGTTCCCGATTCTACCCAGGAAAACTTATAACATTTCCCAGGTAAACTAGTCGTATATCAACAAAACAAGAAAACTTTGTCTTGTCTATATCGTTATGTATGTGTGTGTGTGAGTGCTCCGTCTCTCGACACACTCGAGGTATAGATACTGGGGAAAAACGAAAAATTAAATTTTAATGATTCGTAACCTAACCTAAAGAAAAAAATTACGTATGTAAGATAAACCAAAGAAACGGAAACGATAATAGGTACCTCGGTGTATATGTACATAAGAAAAGATACATTTTCTTGTCGTTTACCAAAAATTGAAGAAAAAAATAGTAGGTATGTTACCTGTTTTAATTTTTCTTGTAATCATTAAAAATTTCCATCTTAATACATATATTTTGGTACCTCGTTGTTTGTATTAGTGTATATAGTTCTTCTGTTGTTAAGATACTATGTAAATATATTTATGAAATGAAAATTATGTTTATGTGATCTTTGCTTTAAGGGGTTTTCACATAAATTTACAACTTTTTGTTGTTGTCTTTTATATAGTTTTCCTATATCAAATCGGTGTACAACCATCGCATTAGTATACACATACTCGTACATGTATATAGTCTAAAAAGCTTTCTTTCAGAATTTTCCTAAATAATTATTTTAAAATTAACTGTTTATTATTATTTTTATGATTAAAATGAAAATAGTTTATTATTCGTAATATAGGGTTCGTATATAGTTATAGTTTATTTACATTAGGATAGTGTTGTTGTTGGCTCCTTGCTAGTAGGAAAATTTAATGAATTTTCATCATAAACGAGTAACATATTATTATTAAATTTCACAATGTGGGAAGAAAATTTATTTAGTTTTTAACGACTTATGTCTTGGGATGTGAGGGCAAAAACATACTATGTAGTGTTTATTTATAGCTTTTTTTTAAGCTCGCTAAGTCGGGTGATTATAAACCACATCACACATTAATAACATATTTTGTATCGAAATTATATAACAAAAAATGTTTAAAAGCTTTACTGTCAAACGAAAAAGCTTTTGTTGGCATCTGGTGATTACCGTATTTTATTTTTTTTGTTTTGATAACTGAGTTTTAATTTGTAAGAGTGATGTGTAATTCTTGTGGGGACGACCCTCACCTTGTATGAGTATCAAAAGCCGGGCAAATAATTTCCATCGCAGAAGACTAAACTTATAATGAAGCTTTATGGCGTATAAGCCTTGACTTTCCCGTCAAGAAGACGTGGTTTTTCCTGGTTAATTATTTTTTAGAATATTTATTTCTTAAACACTTGAACGTCTGGCTTAATGTATGTCTGGCATTTGGTAGATGTTTGGATCAAACTGGTAATTTTAGACTGGGAATTTAGCTGTGCCCAAGTAAAATAGTAAATAATGGAGGCAAAAGTTGATTCAACCGAGCAACATGTTAAAAATTCATAAACGAAAAATCTGATTACAAATGAGCTTATAGCTCAAAGTCAGATTTGACTTCACGCAAGCAGCGTGAAGCTTACTAAATTATTGTTTTTAGTATACATAAATAAATCTAAGATTGGGCAAAAATATACTATATAGTGTTTATTTTAGCTTTTTTAAGCTCACTTGGCTGAATGATTATGAACCACATCACACATTAATAACATTTTTTGTATCGAAATTATATGACAAAAGCTTTATCTAACCTTTAATACTGAAACGATATTTTACCATTAAAAGCTTTACTATCAAACGAAAAACCTTTCGTCGGCATCTGGTGATTCTCATAATTTATTAATTTTGTTTTGATGATTGAGTTTTAATTTGTAAGAGAGTGGTGAATAGTAATTATTATTCTTGTGGGAGGACCCTTAACCTTGAATGAGTATCAGAAGCCGGGCAAGTAATTACAAACAGAGAAGCAAAAATGTATGATTAAGCTTTATGGTCTATAAAATATTAGTTATAATAAAATTTTATTAGTTTATAACATACAATAAGCTGTCATGATATAAAATCAATCTTAATAATTTCTTTCGCTCTTCTTGACTTATACCTCGAAAGTTTTGAACACGATTCTAGTTGTGATTTTTTATGAATTCCAAGACTGCTTTATACCAGCGCAAAATATTAAGAAACTGTGATGGGCATCACAGTTGTACTCTGTAAGGCGTTAAGATTATGTTTTCGAAAGATACTTCTTTTATATCAAAATGTGTTCTTCTGCATTTATCTCGAAAGTTAGAGTATTGAACACGAATTGTAAAGGGGATCTCGTAGTATGTACGGCGTTAAGTTAGTGTCTTCGACACTATCGCAAATGTTAGGGTGTTGATGACGATGGTTAGAATTGATAAAAAATCATAACCATAGTCTTGGTGTTCGAAAAATGATTAAGGATGAAAGCTCCCCACATCACACATTAATAAACATTAACACAAAATTAATAATTAATAAACAAAATTTGTATCGAAATTATAGTATTATTGTATTTGAAATTATTGTATTTAATACTGAAACGATATTTTGCCATTAAAAGCTTTACTGTCAATCAAAAAAGCTTTCGTCGGGAGCTAGTGTTCCATCTCCTATTATTGTTTTTTAATGATAGAATTTTGATTTTTAACAAAGTGGTGAATATTGAAGTGTTATTCTTGTGGGGACGACCCTCACCTTGGAAGAAAATTAGATGCCGGGTAAATAATTACAAACAAATAAGACAATAATTATACATTACCAATAAAATACTAAGCCTAGTAGTAAATTAAATCAAAATCAAAAATGATCGAGACTCGTATAATCTTTGTGTGCTCTACCTTATGTTATGGTACTCCCGGCCAATAAAGGGACTGATAAATGTCTTTATATGCTTGGTGTTCTAAAAATAATCTACTTTGAAAACTTTCAGTTTAATCACCAATTAAAGTGCACAGGACGACCACTAGACTGGACCGTCTGACTTTGTTCGGGCTATTGTTTCATTTGTTCCCATATTTCATGATGTACTTTTGCTTGGACTAGCATCGTTTTCTTTCATGCTGGAATGATCCGATTATATTAGTTCTCTGTCATTCGCAGTCTTTCTCAGTGGATTTCTTGATAAAACTGATGCATTTCAAGCATCCGGGAAGCATGACGAACGTATGGTTTCTTCTATGCCACCTGTCTTGGCTATAATACTACCGTACTATACAAACTTCTCAATCTCATCGATTGACGTATTATTGATGGCAATATTGGCGTAATATTATTCTCATGATGTTGGTATCATCAGTATTTCCCATTTCACCAATTGTCTTCCATATTGCCTTGCGATTGAATGAATCACATGCGCGATCGAAGTTTACGAAGAGTAGGTACAGTGGTAAAGTCCATTTGTTTGACAGTTCTATGGTGATACGTGTATTCACTACTAATATGATCCGTACAGCTTCTTCCTAAATCAAGCTTGTTTCATTCTTAGTTGTTGGTGGATTGATGGAGATATTCTGCGGGATTCCTCCAGTGTTCCATACTTAATTTAACAGTACTGTACTATTATTTACTGTACTATCTATTATTTTTAAGCTTTTTGAAAGCAGTTCTAACTTCTTGCTCCGTTGGTAGATGGATGTTGATAGTTTCGCTATAGTTGCCATATGGAAACTCGTAATCAGTTCGCTTGTTCAGTCCTCAAAGTATTCTTTCCATCTATTTAGTGGTTGCCCATATGTGTGGTTAGGGTTTGATCAGTTAGGACCTTTACTGGTGGAATTTTTATGAATGATATCCGATTTTACTCCACGTGTCATCTGTAATCAATGGCTTACTAGTATTATCCCGGTAGCCAGTCACACTAGTATCAGTTCAATTACTTACTATCCAATTCAGTGTAGTAAAACCAGCCAACCATCCTGATTATCACACCCACTGTATAATAGTATATATATGGATATATTTCGATTTGAAAAAAAGATTAACCGGAAAAATCGAATTTTTCCTCGTATATGTCGTCTGCATGTCCATAAACCCAAAACCATCGTTACCATCAGCATGAAGACAAAAATCATTTAATTTCGTTTAATACTGGGAAATCACTGGACTTCAAAAAGTATATAAAATGGACCAATCCATATAAAATTAATTTCCGTTGGTCCCTTTTCAATTTCATTCCATGTTATGTTTTTCCTAATTTGACGAAAAAATAAACAAAAAAAAGGAAAATAGGAAAACGAAAAACAAAATTAAAACAAATTATTTTCCAATTTATTTTCCTATTTCCTATATTTTATTTTTAAACATTTTAATTATAGATTTTAGTTGTGTTTATTTTCAATCGGAAATCGACCAAAAAAATCGAGATTTTCCACCACCGTTAGCTGTATATGCACGCGATTGACCAAACCAAAAAAATTTAAAGTTTTTCTGCTTCATTTGGTGGAGGCACGCGCCCTCACAATTCGTGTGACAAAAAAGCATAAAAATGTTTTTCATTTTCGGTTTTGCATCATAAATCATGATTTCATTTTTATGATTATTTATGTCATCATTAATCATGGATCTCGTGAAGATAATTATGAATACGAACCGAAAAATGTACATATACAATTTTTTATTTTCTGGCACACTCACATACATATACACTGTATATGTAAACACTTGCTATATAGTTCATTTAGTTAAAATTAATTGATTTTTTATTTTAATTATCGCACACACCAAATTGATACATTGTTGTGTACTCTCTGTGGTTGTTCTGTTAAACCACAGCTTAAATTAATTACAGTGTAATCTAGTGATGTGCGCGTATATAAGCCCACCCGGTTTCAACTTGACTTCATATTGTGGTGATTAAAATATTTTGAAAGCTCATTTCTATATGTATAGGTTTATGTTGTCCTGTTTCCATGATTTACCAATTATAACCAAATTTAGGAAGATGAAGGAGCAGCGTTACACATAGTCTTGCTCTTTCATCCGCTTTGTAATGAGATATCGGAATTTGAACCCAGTACCTGGATTTTGACATCGAATTATACTCAGTGTATGGTTAGGTGACGACCAATTAAGTTCAGGACCTGTTGGATTGAGATACATGTATCTTAGTTGAGCTTCAGATTTAGTTCCGCTCAAATTCAGTTAAGTTATAGTTTTGGTTTAGGTTAAGTTCAGTTTAAGTACTGTTCAGGTTCAGTAAAAGCTCATTCTAGCTTTAGTTAAGGTCAGATTTATTTTCAGTTCGAATGTCCTTTACGATTAGTCAGGGTTAGTGAAAGTTTAATTTAGGGTAATATAAGTTCATACTAGGTTCAGTTACTCTCATAAACCACCTCTTAAGTACCAGTTAATAACGAAAAATCTTTATTCATAAGTGCAACATAATATGGGCTAGGAAAAACGCGGTGAGAAACATCTTCACCAAAATGGATCCATTATGGTACTTATCACAAGACAATACCCAACAGGTATGTACTTATCACAAGACAACCCGAGATGCAATGGTTCTCTTGATAAAAAATTTCTAGTACACAGTAGCTTTCGAAATCACGAGATTCTTCAGATATTACGATATCATCAGCTGTGGATTTTTTTGTAACTGCAGGCCTAACGATTCACCCTTTACAAATATCTCTTTAAATCGTTAACCACACATAGTTCTTTGAGTGTCACAAAAATATCTATAACACAACCGAATCGCAAATTTTAGCTTTCGGTCAGTTCAGTTTTGTATTTCAAGTACAATTGTGATCAGTTTCTATTCTAAGTACTAATTCATCAGTTTTTATTCTAAGTTCTAGTGGTTTGAGATGTATTTCTAGTTCAGTAAAGGGTAAGTTTAATGCACTCCAGGCTTAAAAAATTTAATTATGGTTCAGTTTAAAATCAAATTAAAGTTAAGGTTCAGTTCTAGTTCAGTTGTAGTTCAGTTGTAGTTCAGTTCTAGTTCAGTACTAATTCAGTTTAAGTTCAGTTCTAGTTCAGTTCTAGTTCAGTTCTAGTTCAGTTCTAGTTCAGTTCTAGTTCAGTTCTAGTTCAGTTCTAGTTCAGTTCTAGTTCAGTTCTGGTTCAGTTCTAGTTCAGTTCTAGTTCAGTTCCAGTTCAGTTCTAGTTCAGTTCTAGTTCAGTTCTAGTTCAGTTCTAGTTCAGTGAAGATTAACATTAATATTAATATTAAGGAAATATTAAGTCTTATCTTTATCTAAAATCTCTATAAAGCTTCTTAAATTATTTGCACGTACCATAGATATAGATATCCAGATTGGCGACAATAAATTCAAAACTCGTTTCCATTTTCATACACTCGTTTTGATCTAATTATCATCGATGATCCAATTGTCGTATCGTTTTCGGTTTACTTGCTAACGTGATATTTTATCCCCTTTTCCTTCAAAATATTTTATTATATTTCAAAGTTGTGCTTTAAACATACACGCATATACTTGTTCCTCCTGTTTAAATATTCTAATCTCTCAACATTTTACCATTTATAATTTATCATTTTCTTGTATCCAAAAAAATTTAATGAAAAATAAATCTTAGATACGCGCCAGATATGGGTATATATAGTACATGTATATGTATACGTGTGTGCCAACATACACGACGACAAAGTGTATTATAGGACGCGATTTGTTTTTTATTTTTTTTCTGTGTTATGATTAAAATTCACCCTCGCACTCGTGTATCATGCGACGATGAGCTTTCCTAGGGTACGAGCGTCTTAAATATAATTTACATAGAAAAATAGGATGTAATTGTTGAGCTTTTTGTTTTAATTTTATTTTGCGTTTGTATAATGTAATGGGGAAGCTTTTTCTGTAATGGGTGGGTGTTATCGTGTTTTTTGTATAACGCGCGCGAAAAAAAGCAAAGTTGTTTGTTTATCTTCAACAATTTTTTTTGTTGGTTAATTTGTATATATTTATCTAAATAAAGAATGTATATGCGTGTGAATGTCAGTGTGTGTATGTTTATATGTAAAACATGATGTACTACACATACTCTCAATACACTTAACTCATTTATATTAAATTAAGAAGAGTATGTTATACACAATAAACTTTAGGGATGATTTAATATGTATATACATCAGTTATGTATATGAGCCAGCATGTACTGTATGTAATGTGGGTATCCTGCCTCCATCGGAGTTGATTAAAAATTTGTTCTTTACACTGTTACAAAAAACCAACTCAATCCAGATTCATCATCTAACAGGTTGGTTTCAGTACAATATATAGCTTACACGCTCTGATTTGATTTCTCCTCTCTGAAAGCTTGAATCATTTCAACACATTACAATAAACATGAACATATTTTTGGATAGCTATTTGGACAGATGATTTGATTAATACGTCTGGGCGGGTTACAACGATCTTCATATATCAACAATTTGTTTTGATCTTAAAGCAACCAGACGTGCTTAAATTCACCGTACCACTAACTGGAAATATTGCAATTACAAAACAAATCGAAAGAAGTTGGACACCGATATTAAATGATGCTGACACAAGATCTTTTTCCAAGCATAACCTCCAAACTAAAGCAAAAAGAAAATGAAGAAAATGGTAAGGAATGATCTTAGACAGCACACTGAAGATTTGCGAACTACTACAATGCATACGACGGATAGCTGGTAATGAGGATAAATGGATTCTTACACATCTTAACAACAGATGAACCACAATTGAAGATATGAACAGAATATTTCCCAGATAATATCACCAACATTTTTTAATTATCTCATCCAACAGCAGAGCTGGAGGTCATAACAAAACTAAGGACCTTATCCACAACTGCAAGAGTTCTATCAACACCGATAAAAACATAAATATGGAATTCACGAAGAATACTGCGAAAAGAGTTAGAGAAGATTTATGCACCAATATCTACATCGGTGACAACCAAGAAGAAATCAAAGATGGCAATGTCTTTGTAAATACCTTGATTGATGGAAATATAACAAGCCAATCAACAAATCCAGGATAACTTTCAAAACGATACCCAAAGTCAGGAGCAACTCTAACCTATTTCCCAAAGTGCTAAAAATATTAAAATCTTCAATTAATCAAACATTGGGACCTAAAGTATATTCAGGGAGATCTTTTTGAAATGGAACCCACAAGGTTCGGAAAAAGTCCAAAAACAAGCTGTAAGGTGGCAACGGGCGAGACAAATTATGGGTGAAACTTAAAGGCCCAAAAGAGTCTTCTAGACATATCATGTTCCTAAATCATGCCATCAGAGTTTCTGTTCAACTTGCTGATACTATTAAAGATACCGAATAATATAGTGAGGATGCCCATTTGGTCACATTACCATGGATACGTTATCTCCATAATCGAATTGTTGACATGGTGCCTGCCAGTATCCAGACACAGATAAATTTTCTATAGATACATACACGCCCCAGATCTCGAAACAAAACGATACTAAATTATGTATATACACAAGACAGCAAATACATTAAGATGTAAAATGAAATTTTTGTGGGGCAAACGGTTGAGGTGCGAGAGGAGTGGTGAATAGAATCTACTCGTAACTGTATACATACATATACTTGTTCATAGTTAAAAGGTTAAAAGACTGAAGAAAATATAATTAAAAATTATATTTTTTTTTCATTCCATTCCAGCGATAGACAGAAGAGCTTTTATCTACTCCACGCTCGTCTTTATAATTATTTACTTATAAAACGATTGTTTTTCTGAATTTTCCAACAAAATTTTCCCTATGGTTATTATAGTGATTGTTTATAGTATTTATTATTATATTTTAATTTGTATTTACTCTATACACCCAAAAAATTTACGTAGGCTGTATTATGAAGAGCTTTTTCCAACCACCCTCTTATATATCCAACTTCTTTTGAAATAACGGAAAATTTTTTTTTATCGCACAGACAAAAATTGAAAATTCTAATTATTGTTTTTGTTTTGTATACTTGTCTTGTCGTGTACTTTTTATTTTGACAGACAAAACAAAAAACAAAATTATTTAAATGAGCTTTTTTGTATGGTGAAAGCTTTTAACTGAAAAAAATTGTTTCTTCGTTTTGAACGATTTTTATGTACTTGCGTCTTTTATTTATTTGTATTTAAGACGATTTAAAATAAAATTAATGATTATTAATTATAATTAAGTTTATAGACGATTTCAAAATTAATTGCTTCAAGTTATTGTGTCGAGGTGTTCAATCGATTGGATTTGAATTGATTGGATCAAAATTATGTTTTGTGATAATAATAATGATTAGCCTTACGGTGGCGAAAACCACTCGACCATTCACTATCAAGTGTTAAATGCGTTATTTCAGCTTTGTGACGAGTACTGGCGTCCTCGAGGATATATAACCGACTATTATCATATGTATTGGCTCTGTTTGTGAAGATTTGTGTTAAAAATCCACGAGTGGCAAAAGCTACCAATGGATAGTTTCCAGTAATCCAGGTACCAACCATTCTTAAAGAGGCCTATCAATTGGTGTCAGAAGTGGAACTATTGTAATAAGCTTGAAATTAGTAGTGAAGTTGTCGAACCTATTGAAGTTGAGTGACTGATTAAAGCAACTCCTCCAATTGATCAGATAAAGCCAAGGGCCAGTTGATGCCCAATAGCAGCAACTATATAAAAAGATATACAAGCGAAAAATCAAGAATTGAAGCAACAATAATATAAGAGTTTTGGTGCACATAGAGAACCAGCTGTCAAAATACTGCAAATCCTATTAATTGGGAAAATAGCTTACCATTAAGCCTGTATTAACATGCAGTATAAGCTAGTATGTTAAAATAAGAAATCGATTGCACAAAAATAAGCACCCTCCAGAAATGTTCAACATTTATCCTTAAGATGGATGTTAAGACAAATTACTACAAGGTCTCCACAGTTTAAAAGGCAGCAGAGAAAATAAAACATCACCATCCGTGACGTTGGTAATTTGGAAAGTTGAGTCAATACCGAAAATTGTATATCATCCTCAGTCATCGCCCAGTAGAAGAAAATTGCAAGAATACAAAAAATACCGATTCTGAGTGATGTATGGGTAAAGAGACAAATTCATGAAACAGGGGCCTAAATGAAGATTATACATTTCGAAAAAGATGTTCATCTCGATTCAAAGACAGAAAGGTGGAGCAAATGAAATCCAGTTGACTCGACAGAGTCGTTGAAAGGAGAATTATGAAGCAAGAAAGATGTCCTCTGATTTTGAGGTATCTCTTGGAAATGTTCTAGTATTGGTTCTGGCATAAATTTTCATTGATTTCCCTAGACAATCAAGCAACCCTTTGAATGATTTATTTAATAAAATATGTGAATAGTCAAAGCCTATGAGTAGAAATTTACTATCGGCGGTTATCAATGAACTTACTTACTACTTACTGTACATTCTTGTTACAGTTTATTTGATCGGGATTGACCTCCTTTGGAAAAGTATATAAACCATAGTGTTCGTTCGATAGAAATTTTTGGTAGACTGTCACTACTCATTTGTGTATACCTACGACCTGATGAAAAGGTTTAGGATGACTTTTATACCGGTGACATGCATTTGAAGAAGGTTTGATTTTAAATCTGGCATAGTTCATTTGGGATGTAACCGCTTTTTTGGGATGCTCAGTAAATTTTCGAGTCAAGGATCTCTCGTTTGCGATTGCATGATTCCTTCAATGTACTCTTCAAATAATCTTGCATGGCAATAATATGGAGTAGTGAAATAGTTGATTGTCCACAAATGAAATCATTCAAATTATCTGAAATGTTTGGACTGGTCAGGTACTATCATGCAGTGTAGATCGTACTTAGAAATATATTATTTGTATAATTAACCGAGCATAAGATATATTCACTATATTCAACTAGACACACTTTTGATTCACTAATATATGTAAATTCGGAGATCAATTTATCTATACTTGTGTAAGGCGTGTTCTGAACTCTTTAAATGGAACCAATTCTTCACCACTATTTTCTCATAATCTTCTTTATCATTTTATACTAAGTGGCCAGAAGGTTGATCGTTTATACACCGTAGATCACCGCCACCATACTATTTAACTTAGTGATGATCCAAGAGATTTGAATCTCACTCCTCCTTCAAACGAGCACCACTGATAATTCAGTGGCAGCACATCTAATTCTCGAACATCCAGAAAATTCAAAATGTAAATCATGATACTGGCAAATCTTTATATATCCGATTAGATTCGGCCACATGAGCTCTCTCTTTTATATCAGTATTTTTTTAAGTTGAAATTCTTGTTGACGATAAAAACTGTTTAACACGTTGAGATTTGTGAGGAATCGCAAAGTACATCAGACTATCGAAACTATGAAAAATTGGTTGGCTTACATCAATGAGTACACACACTCATAACAGCGGCTTACATCAATGAGTACACACACTCATAACACCTTGATCAAAAAGTTCCCGGAATAACCACTGTCTGGAGCTTTTTGTTTGTTTTTTTGTTAAGTTGGTACATCTGTTGTTGATATTCTCTCTAAATATTAGCGTCATCGCTTGACATTTTGCAAAAGTGCCGTAGTGAAGAACACCTCTATCTCTATATGTGTGGGCGATTATTTACAATTTTAGAAATGGCTTGAGATTTGCAACAACGAACTTGAATTTAATTTTGCGTAAAAAAACGGATTTAATGGTGCACGTACGTTAGAAATGTTGGAAAAGTGTTTCGGCAACGATTCTCTAAATGACACGATCATTTACCAGAGAGTGGCACGAGCGGTTTAAAAGTGGTCGTGAGTAAATCGGAGATAATGAACGCAGTGGCAGACCATCGACATCGAAAACCGACGAAAACATTGATAAAGTAAAATAAATGTTGGTCAATAACCGCAAATTTTCCATCAGAGAGATAGCGGAGGACTTGAACATTGCCTATGGATCCGTCCAAGACATTTTGGTTAATGATTTGGGTTTCCGTCGTGTAGCACCAAAGTTGGTGCCAAAAAACCTCAATTTCTTGCAAAAAAGAGACCGTGTTGGCAGTCGAATTTAGCTTCGCAAATTCAAAAGACTTGAATTTGCGAAGCTAAATTCGATCCCACATTCATCAAAGATTCATTAAGGGAGACGAGAAGTGGAATTATGAGTACGACACGCAATCCAGACATCAGGCAAGTGAATGGCGTTCACCCAATGAGCCGACACCAAAATAAACACGTCGTTTTCAATCAAAAAAGAATACAATGCTCACGGTTTTAGTGGGTTACAACGGTGTAGTGGATCATGAATCTTGCCAGAAGGCCAGACCGTTAACAAAGAGTATTATTTGAGCGTTATGAGACGTTTGCGTGTAGCACTTCGCCGAAATAAACCAAAATTGTGTCGGACAGTGTCATCAGTATTCGTAATTATTGGCGAAAAATGCAACAAATATCATCCAACAGCCACCGAATTCACCTGACTTGGCTCCATGTGACTTCCTTCTGTTCAATCGAGTTAAAAAACCATTACGGAGAACGTGTTTCAGCAGCCGAAATAATGAAAAAATTGCAGGAACCACTGATGGACATACCGAAAAACGAATATAAAACACGTTTCGAAGATTGGATCAAGCGCTGGTATAAGTGTGTTGTAGTCGATGGGGATTACTTTGAAGGCCGGGACAATATTGATCTATATTACTAAACTTGTATTTTTAAATTTTTGAATAAATTTCGGGAACTTTTTGGTATAATTGATTAGTTGACTAATCTCATACGCAAGCAGAACGTTCACATTCGAAGATTTATAGCTTGAGAGTCGTACACAGTTTCTTTTCTAGGTCACCACTGTGTTCAGCGATGTACAAGGTTATATCACATGTTTTTTACTTTTAGATCTCGTCTGGTTTTGCAAATGACTGCATATTATACGAACCAATTCTTAATCATTTTGTCCTGGCACTTAATCAGGGACCCAGTCCAGACTGCAGTGGAAATTTTTCTTCAAAATTTCATTGTTCAATGGTAAGCCTCAACATTTGGGCAAATAAACTGCTCATATTTTTTAAACCTACACCACCAACCCCACATAACAGAATGTGCTAGTCTAAAACCGTTTATAACGTCACTGTGCAAAAACTAATTTTTCAAACAGCTAAAATTAATTTACGAAAATAACAAACACATTAATAATGATAATTTAACCGCGATAACAAACAAACTATTTATTTTTTAATCCAATCCATCGAAAACTATATATACTCGTATATACTATACGCACACAACACATTTATCACATAACGCGTTGCGCTGACCACTGACCAAAACAAAATTTTTGTTATATAATTCCCAATTTATCCGGCTGCATAAAATTGTGCGGTTAATTAATTAACAAAAATCTAATTAAATATGCATCCGGGGGCAGATGTGAATTTTGGATTATGCTTGCATTTCACTAACGACCTTTCAACTTCGTCGTATATTCCAGCTTCGTCGAAATTGTCGTCCACACTCCATCCGCTTACCTCATCATATTTTTTATATGCATTTAAATCGGAAAACTCATCTAATTAGATTTTCATTCAATTGTATACATTTCGTCTACCTATAATTCGACCGCAAACAATATTATAATTTTTCATCACAACCAACCGCCAGCATCATTAACTCGAACGTCGAAGCGTTATATAATACTTGGAAAAGCGGAAAATTAACTGTGTTCGATGTGATAATAGAAGACAACGTGTTTTGTGTGTCGTCCTTCGTATACAAGAACAAAAACGAAAAAAAAATTTTAACTTGTATTTAACCCGTTGAGCTAATGAAGTGGATATACTAGCACAACAACAAAAAATCGGATTCAATTACGAAACGAACGAGTGAAGTTAATTAGACGGGACAATTATTAGTCGACAATGATTATGATAATATTCTCAGGAAATTCTCAGGTAGATCTCGCCATCCTACAACAAAAGGACGGCCGCAACACCACGAAGGTCAAACAGTTTTCCTTTCTTATTTACTTAATAATATGTTTGTACAAATTATAATTAAAATTAAATTAATTAAACACAAAATCACTGGAAAATATCCTTAACGTCCTTCAGTCGGATTTTGTATTTTTAATTAAAATAAATTAATCACTGTAATTAAAATATAACCAAAAAAAAATAATTAATTTTTATACATGTTATTAAGCGAGTTGTTGTTTTTGTAATTATATTATTATACGCGGCTTAATCGGTCCAAATTATAACAATTAAAGAGCAATAATATTTTAATTAAATAAATATTATACCTACTGTGCGGTATTTGTATCCGAATGTTCCGGTGTACTGATTAATATGTGTTCTTGTATGTGGCTAACCCAAACTGAACAAAAATACTGATTTTGGATTAAAGCGTTGGCAGTTGGAGTGGGAGGTACCAGTAGGAGCAAATCCCATCTGATTAATATCGGTAGTACCGCCCAGGTTGCGCAGTGGTTAAAACGCTGCGGCGTGGAGCGGAAGGTACCGGACAGGATGCGAAAAAGGTTTTTCAACATCGATCGTTTGGGCGGTACAATCGGTGGTGCGAATGAACTCACTTGAGACCCAGTTGAGGTTAGAATCCGTGTGCCGTCCCATCTTTCATGTCAGTACTGTAGGCTGGTATAGAGCTTTGCAATGTACAGATGCTTCTGCCTAAATCGGATCTTAATAGCCATACATCATTTATTTTATTTTTATTTTAAAGAAATCAACATGTAGAATCAAATACATTTAGGATTTCAGATAAGAAATTTAAATTTTAAGATGTAATGATAGAAAAATTAAAAATTAAGTATATAAAATTATAATTGTCTGAAGTGCTGTTTTAATTTGATGTTAAACTGTCCCTTAGACAGTCCAAACTCGAATAGGTGCTCAACATCGGTAAAAAATTTGGTCATCATATTGATTGGTTCATTTTCGCCGTAATTAGTATACGATGTTTTTCAAGTTTTAACAACTTGTGCAGACGAAGATTTCTACTGGGCACGTTTATCTTAATGCTCTGAAGAATAAAGGGGAAGTATGTACATGATCCAAAAGTATATTTCCCAAAAAACGTGCACAATGTTGTTGCCTGCGATTAACCAAAGTTGCAATATTATATGCTTTACAGCGTACAGTGTAAGATGGTAAGAGGGCCAGGTTCTCATGAAATGGTAAATTGTAGTTGTAGTTCCAGTTTGTTTTTTTCATAATATAGAGTAAGACTCGCTTTTGTACACCTTCAATTCTATTAATGTGGTCAGCGTTATGGGGGTACCAAACTGCTACTACATATTCAAGATGAGATCTTATGTATGCAAAGTATAGTGCAAAAAGTGCATTTTGGTCTTTAATTCGGTGGTCCAGCGACGAAGAAAACCGAACATGGAATTGGCTTTCGATATACTCTGATCGATGTGTCTGGAGAATGAAATATCACTGACAAATGTAACATCTAGATCTTTAATTGTGTTGACGCGTTCAATTAATGTTCCATTGATATTATAATTGGCAATTATTGGATATGTTTTCCTATGATATGACACTATCTTGCATTTTTGAATATTGAGTTTTAACTGGTTCACTTCACACCATTAAAAAATCTTGTCAATATCATCTTGAAGCTTCTAAGAGTCACTTCTATCGTTAATTGCTCGGAATATTTTAAGATCATCAGCAAATAAAAGCGCAGAAGAGTGTTGAACTATTTTAGTGATGTCGTTAATAAATATCAGGAAGAGATAGGGACCAATATTTGAACCCTGGGGAACTCCAGATTTTGCTAAACTCGGATTGGACTTTTCACCAGCTATTTCGATAAATAGGTATCTCTTCGTTAAGTAAGATTGAAACCATTTGACGAACATTGATGAAAAACCAAACTTGTCAAGTTTAATCAATATCTGGTGATGTTGAATGGAGTCAAAAGCTTTACTGAAGTCAGTGTATATGGTGTCAATTTGGTGATAATTTTCTAAATCTTTAGTAGTAATGCTAGTAAACTCAACTAGGTTGGTGGTAGCCAGGCATAAATCCATGTTGATGAAATGATGGCTTAAAACTGTTTTCTTGAAAGAATTGCAGACTTATATTTCAAATAGTTTAGGTAAATTTGAAGTGGTTTCAATTCCACGATAGCAGAAAATTTCATTTCTTTTACCAGATTTGAAAATCGGCGTGAGTCTCGAAATTTTCCATTTATCAGGGAACATTCCGGTGGTTTGCAATGATTTATTAAAGATGAGTTTTAAAGGCTTGCAAACTAAGGGATAGAATCAGGTAATCAGCCACCTCCATAGTGATTTAATTTCAGTTAGTATCTCCTCTTCAGAAAAAGTTTGGATATGTATTGAACAATTTGCGTACCTTGGAGGATGATTATTACAAGGTGAATTATCAGGACTGTAAATTGTTTGGAAAAATGATGAGAACAGGTTTGCTATTTCTTTGGGTAATTCTGATGCACATGATCTATCCAGATGCATAGTGGCCGGATATCCTTTAGTTTTCCTCTTGTCGCTGAAAAAATTCCAGAAATATTTGGGATCACTTTTAATATTATTTTGAACTTTGATTATGTATTTCTTGAAACAATCATCATAGTACACATTGAATTGTTCCTTAGTTGCAATAAGTTTTTGTTTGGTCGCATGGTCTTTTCTATTTTTCAAATTGATTAATTTATCATCGTACCGTGCCTGATGGATGATTGATGTAATTTTTGTTAGCGGTACAAACTGATCGAATCCATTGAATAATATATCATAGAAATTGTTATTGTTAGTGTTAATATCAGTTAATCCATCAATTTCCTCGTCTCAATTTTTATTATTCAAGAAGCCTTTAAGTCCAACGATGTTAGCTTTGGCAAAGTTATGTCGTATACCTGATTCTTGATGGAAATTGCAGTGTTCGTTAATTTCTGATATATTAAAGCCGAATTCCATGGATTTGTGAGGAATATCGTTGCATGTAAATGGTGACAGTGATTCATTTACTTTAAAGATGTCAACTTCGTTTGCTAGGAATAAGTCAAGAAAGTTACCATTTACATTTGGAAAATGATTTATTTGTTTAAAATCAAAGTAAAAGCAGGCATCAATAAAACAACACTCAATATCTGATAGAGTAGAAGATGGAAGCATGCATTTTAGATCTTCGTCATAAGACCAGGTCACATTGGTAAGGTTGAAATCTCCCACTACTACCAAAGAATCACCCGGCTTAGTAAGATTATAAATTTCTTGAACCGTTTCAATGCAGTGTGCGTATGTTTCACTTGGTGAAGAGGGTGGTATGTACACAGTATGAATGTATATTTTTTTCTTATTGATTGTTATTATTACACAGGCATGTTCGACTTGACAATATAGGAGAGTTGAATTTCTTCACTGGTAATTGAAGCGTTCACTAGAGAAGAATTCCACTAGACATAATCACTAGAGAAGAATTCCGTGCTCTGAATATTATTATTAAAATGATGAGTGGTCACGGAAACGCCATTAATTGCTTTAGGTATCATTTTGATACAGTTAGCTGTTGCTATTTTGAATTTTTCCATCAGATAATTTTGAATGACTTCTACCGACGAAGATTTATGCAGTCTGCTTACAAAAAAGTGCCGTCTCGGTTTAATAATTCTAATTAGAACCATTAGATTTTCAATATCCGAATGAGGCGGTACGTAAATTTCCACAATATTGATGGTATCTTGGTCATCCGGAATGATTAATTAGGCGTAAAATAGGAAGTAAATCAGTAAACCACGAAAGATTTGGAAGTACCCTGACCCCTAAAAAAAATTAAGAAATAGAAATAAACAATACTGATTTTGGATGCAAGGGTATGGCCGATTAATGGCTTTTAATGGCCGCCTCAGAAAACACAAATATTGTATTCTAGAATACTCCTCTTGGAGATTTTTAAATTCATCGATTTCGATGTTCTAAATGTAGTTGATGGTAACTAGTGGTAATCCAGGTACATCTTGCTTCAAGTCGATGGTTCTTTTACTGACGACCGACTGTTGCTACCATTGATTATTTCGTACGTGCAACAGTCACGGGGATTTCTTAGGTAGGAGGTTACTTCATCCTGAGTAGGACGTGATCGATAACCCGCATTAAGATTCGTCTACGTGAAGTATGGTACAATATAGAACTGAAGTGCCTTGAAAATGATTATAACAAGCTCGATACATATAGTCATATGTATTTTACAGGCAGACTGAGGAGACTTGACTTCCAATCCTAAAGGTTTTTTGAAATTATTATTAGCTCCTCGGATCTATGTATACCGGGTGTTTCTTTTAACCTGAGACGGTCAAATATCTCGAAAAATAGCCACTCTACGGAAAAAATGACCAATCAAAATTGAATCATACCGCGGGGGAAATATATTAGTGCAAAAAATAGTCCCCTACCCTCCGCTTTGTAGGTGGGGCGGGGGTAACTTTTAAACTAAGATAGGAAGCCATATTTTTTTATTGCAGATACGGATTCTATGACTAGAAGTACGTATGATTTGAATGAAATATTTTGTTTGGTTCATGATAGATGGCGTTGTAATAGACGAAATTTAATATTTTCAATTTCTTCTTCTAAGAACACACGCATTCGATTCTGCAATACGTTTGAAATAAAATTCGTCATCAAAACAATTTATTCAGTTTTGTAAATCACATTTAACGTTTGTGTTATTTCTTATTTTCATGTTTTTTGTAATTGCAAAATAAACGATAAAATACTTTAGAATGGAGCGTTTAACTGTGGCAGAGAAAATTGAAATTGTTCTGGTTTATGGAGAAGCTGGCAGAAATCTTGAAAATGTTGCTGCTATTTACGCTCAACATTTTCCGGATGGATTCGTTCACGTGCTTCATTTGGCCGTACTATCAAACAATTGATTACTGATGGAAATGTTCAACCGAAAAAGACTATCCGTAGAGCAACAGTCACTGGAGAAAATAATGAAATTGATGTATTGGCAGCAGTGGCTCATAATCCTCATGTTAGTACACGAGAAATAGTTCACGATTCCGGATTGTCCCTCACCAGTGTTTGGAGAATTTTAAAACGGCACAAGTATCATCCATATCATGTATCTTTACACCAAGATCTTCATAGCGCTGATTTCCAAAATCGGGTAACTTTTTGTCAATGGGCACGTGAACAAATACAACAAAACCCCAATTTTTTTCGTTGCGTAATGCTCTTTGACGAATCGTCTTTTACAAACCATGGAACGGTTAATCGACATAACGCATGCATTATTGGAGTGTTAAAAATCCGCAGTGGCTTCGTGAAGTTGAACATCAGCGTCCTTGGACTGTCAATGTGTGGTGTGAAATAATTGGCAACAAACTCATAGGCCCCCACATTATTGAAGGCAACTGTACCGAAATTTTTTGGAAAATAAACTGCCAATATTACATGAAAATTTGAGCTTAGAAGTGAGACGGAACATGTGGTTTCAACATGATGGTTGTCCTGCACACTATTCGGTGGTGGCACGTGAAATACTTGATCGTGACAATGGTCGCTGGATCGGTAGAACTGGTCCGATAAATTGGCCCGCTAGATCACCAGATCTTACTGCGCCAGATTTCTGTTTGTGGGGCTATCTCAAAGACAAAGTTTACAAACAAGAACCAACAACACGTGAGAACATGATTGAGCGAATCAGAAATGCCTGTGCTGAAATTCAACTCACTAAGGTAACACTGCCCATTCCTTTCGAATGAGTGATGCTACCTTAGTGAGATGAAATTCGAAATGGTATTTGACAGGGCCGCCAACTTGATCAATTACTATCCACTGTATCCTTTATGACGTTGTTGAATGCTTTTAGTTTGTGAATTGTCTTCCCTACACTAATGATGGAAACAGACTGACATTATGTTAGGTTTCATTAAGAGAGACTGTCAAAATTGTACGTTTTGTTCCTGATTTTGTACCACAGATTTGATCATAATTCTATCAAAGTCATTCAACTATCAATTCTTCAAATTTATATAGTATGTTACTGATTAGAAATTGTGTTGTGGAGAGAAATATCGGGTAGAACCAAAAAGTTCCGTATAGAGACAAAAATAGTGGTTCTAGAAAAATCTCTAAAAGTCGCAGGTAGAATAACAAAGAGTAAAATGGAGCAACAATTGGATCAGATATTTGTATATGATATTGGAATCCTCCATCGGAAGAAAAATAATCCATAGACTATCACATCCAGAATTCGATGTCGCAAAAAAGAATGTGAACGGTCACAATGGCCTTCTCAAATGAACCAATAAGATATACAACTATGACAGGAATTAAAATGATAGCAAGATCCTAAACTGTTATACACAAAATATCTCAAGGTATTGATCCATTGTAATTTCTATTTATGTATATATGGTCCTGAACGACAGAAAGGATTTTAATGACCGAGTATCATACAAGTTTCTGACTTTTCTTAAGTTGCTGCAGATCGAGAAAACTAAAACACTTAGTCATGTGTCAATAAGTGACCAGTGATAATACCAGATAATAACCAAACTCTGTTAACATATCGATTAGAAACTCGGGTTTCCTGTTGTTATTCAGCTCATATTTTAGCACAATGTAGGGTGATGGCCCAAGTAATATGTGTTCCAAATACTAATAAATAGGTACCAACAAGAACGGAGAACCGAGACCTAATTAGATTTTAGTAGTTTAAGCAACGCACTTCAGTTGAAATAAATTTTTTCTAGGATCCTAAATGAATAGTTCTGAGGGTATATTGGGTCTTAAGAAATGATCCAATTCGGTCACCCTCTAAATAAACTACACAATTTGTGCTCATTATAGAGAGTGATTAAGGTTTTTGATGTTACACCATTCAAGACGACACTCATAATCGAACCAACCATTTTTCGGCTTAACCTCACCATATTGAGAGTATATAATGAACCATCTTTGCGGCATCTAAAACCGAATTTTACCTGTCATGCCTCCATAGTATACGCTCCACCGTTCCTTCTTACTCGTAAGCTCACATTTTGGACAAGCGTTTAAACCAACCTCGTTCATTTTTTTAAACCAACACATGTTCAACTCGGGGTGTTTTACATAAACCTGTGACGTGGTAATAGAATATTTCATGCCATGGCGTTTTTCCATTTTTCAAGGACACCAATCAGCTAATCTAGCTATTCGTAAACGAGTTTTTATGTTAGGGTTGGCCGTAAAATTAATGGGTGTAGGTCGGTTACTTGTCTTTTTTGCAATATATATTGTTCTCAAACTCACCACCAGATTTTCGAAGTAACTAGGTTCGACGTAAGATTACGTCATCTGATCTATATGGTTTTCGACACGTAAGCAGCTTAGATCACTTGCCATTACTAAGCGAAGACAACGTCGACAACCTAGAATTTTACAAAAATCAGTTTGTTACAGAGCTTAAAACAAAATCATCGATCGGTTCAGAGAGTATCAAATTTCCTTTAAACTAGCCGTTGTATACGAAATTCACTAGAATCTCACCTATACACAAAACGACACAGAATTTGTTGTTGAGAATCGATCGAAATTTGTGCTGTACATAACCCCAACAATGTTATTAGCACGTACTCCTAAAAGTCTCACCGTATTGGTTCATTAAAAACAGAACTAGTACGGTTGAGGTTTGTATAAGAGTAAGCCGTGTCTAGTACTGAATTCTGTTTGAGTAATTAACATAAAAAAAATGCTGGAAACTAGGCAAAATCTGTCTTTCATCGAAGGAACTTATAATGCCCATCGAGTACAAACAATAAATTTGATTTAAATACATGATTGACTAATAGATCAGTCCTTAATCCTGCAGCATTACTAAGGACATGCATTGCAAATTACGAAACGTCAGTTCCAAATCTTACGTGCAGACAAGACTACGTTGTCTATTTACGTTGCCTTTTGATGAGTTATCGACACGTTGACGTAGTACAGAGAGCATAGTCAACCCATAAATGCCCATTTCTGTGCTTCATCCACTGGACTTCTACGGTATAAGAATAATAATTGTATTATCAGTATTGGCGCCCAACGTTCTCATGTTCAGACATTACCACACAGTACGTAAGGAATACGTTGTCTATATGAGTTATCTTAGTTGCATTTCGACGACGTACAGACGCAGAACAGAGAGCAGTCGACTCGTAAATGCTCATCTCTGTGATACATCCATTATGCGTTTTGGCGCCCAACGTGGGGTTTACTTTTGTGCCTACCATTATTATAAATACTCAGCTAATATTTAAGTCGATTTCATTCACCCGTAATAAGCTCATACATTAAATAATGGGAGATAATTAGTACACCAAAATAATATATAAAACGTTGATTACTTAAGATACCAAAGAACGTAAAGAAATAAATTTCCACTTAAATTTCCATCCATTAAAACAAAAGCGAAACAAAATTATGACACTTACACTTACATACATATATATGTATATATGTATGTATATGTATATGCGACAATGACTACGAGAGAGTATAAATTTCATATTTTTGCTTCCAAAAAAAAGCTCTGTACCTGTGCTTTTATATATATATATATATATATATATATATATATATATATATATATATATATATATATATATATATATATATATATATATATATATATATATATATATATATATATTTATATAGTTACGATGATAATAGAATATAAATTCATAATGATGATTATGTTTAGATGATGATGAAGGTAATGAAGATGAAAATCCATGTGTGGAAAATATATAATGAAGCTACCTTAGAAGTATGTACCATACATGTATATAGAGATCGTTGTGTGATATACGAAAATGATACGTTATAAATTGATAATAACTTTGTCGTTGCTACATATCGACCCCCTCCTGATCCAGGTACATATATATGCGAGTGTGTCTAAACGACACATGAGTAAGAAAAAAAAGGGTAACGAAATAAAAAAAAAACATTCTTACATAACTTTTTTTTCGTTCGTTTTCTTAATTTCCACCACACGCCCAACCTTTTCAAACGCCAAGCGACACGAAACTACCACCCCTCAAGACAATATATTAGACGGAAAGTAAAAGGAAGTCATAACGTTTTATGATATTCTATTTTCATTTTCTTTAGCACTAACGAAGTAAATTAAGAAGAATTTTTTTTTTCTTATACTCTTTACGTCTTTTTAGCTCGTTTTCATCTTACGAGTATGTACATGAGTATATACACACAGCAAAAGAGTTGAAACGTGAAATTGGAAAAATTTTACTTGATTTTAACGAATAATAAATCCATTTGAACTCAAGTGAGACTAATGCATATATATATATGTATACGTAATAATCATATGATGTAAATTATAAGGCTCTTAACCCCATTTTCGTTTCAGTCAACTGGCGTACCATCACCACCAGCGTATTTATACAACAATAAAATATATTAGCTGTGTGTTTGTGTGTGTATGTGTGTAGAAATGAAAGAAGAGTTGAAATTGCTAGAAGGATGCAATTTTTCTTCGGTTTTTTTTTGGTTCGAGCTTTTGTTGAACTTTTTGATTCATTATTATTGTTTCGAAAGAATAATTGTATGTACATGCAACTTAATAGATATATTCGACTTTGTTTAAGCACAAAATAAGATTTTGGAGTAAAGTTGTCTGTGCTGTGTGTGTAGACCAATAGTTTTTTCACTTTTTGACTCAATTTGCCATTATTCGAGTTTATTCACTTGGTATAATTGATGTATCGCTTTAAAGATTTATATAACATTGCCTAGCTCGAATACATGCCATTTAAACCAAATAGCTACTTCATCAATTTGAGACGAAGAGATGTGTCATTACATTAGGTTGACATTTTATTATGTATTACCAATTTTCTCAATTAATATACAAAACCGGAAACTGGGACACCAGAATCTAAGGTGGATTGCATGCAACGTGAAAAAGTCAAAAAAGCCCTGTCAATTGTAAATGCATCGGATTATATTTTATTTAAGGTAATCAACATCCTCTACCCCGCGTTTGAATATACTAAGGTTCATTTAAGGTAAGGTTCAGTCAGTCTAGAGTAGCTATCCTAAGGAACCGGTATAGAAACATCTATAGTTTAGTAATTCTCATTCTCGAACCGGGGCATCATTGTTCCTTGTTAAAGATTACACTTATGCCATCAGAGAAATATTCTTCAGAGAAGCCGAATGTATCTCTGAATTCGTTGTGCAAATATCCACTATAAAGTACACAGATAAGGCTTGGTGATCTAAAGCGTTTGGTATCCGGATATACCGTTAAGGGTAGTGCTATTTTTTAGGCTTGGCTTCCAGCTAGCTTGGTTATCGGTACGGTACGGTTGACACCTCAACCTAAAAAGATCCACCAAGTCATTTAGGAGCTGCAAGAAATTATATGAACCGGAAGTTTCGAAAGAATTAATTCGCTTTTTGATTTTCCGCCGCACTCAAATGCCCTAGTACCCATAACAGGTGAGTTTTGAACTAGTTTTCCATTTGGTTCATATGATGAGAGACTGCATGTGAATCCCATGAAACGCCAAACAGTTTGCACTGATGAAGCTGTAGTCGCTGTACAGAAAAGCATTCAAGAAGATCCAAATCGATTAATTAGTCGCCGTTCTCAGCAGCTAGAGTTGTGTCCTTCCACTTTATGTTAGATTTTACGAAAGGATCTTGGCTAATAAGCTCTCACGCCAAACGACCATTGTTTGTGCCACCAATTCGGAAGCAGAAATTGATATTGATGTTGAGTTTCGTAAATAAGCAAAATTGTCGCATGTGGATTGAGATTAATCCGCAAGCTTTTGTCAAAACATCATTACATCCACAGAAAATTACTGTTTGATGCGCTTTATGGGCTGGTGGAGTCATTGGTCCATATGTCTTCAAAAACAATGATGGTCAGAATGTTACTGTCAAATGTCAGAGGAGACATGATTTCATTTTCGTATCTCGATTAGCTCGCATTAGTCTTGCTAGCACAAAAAACCATCTGGTTCATATGATGAGAGACTATTCTGAGCCATCTTCGACGTAAGAAAGTTCATAGCTTCCACTATTGCAATAAGTTAGCTTTGGATAACACTGCAGTAGTGGCAAAGAAAATTATGGGCTGGTGGAGTCATTGGTCCATATGTCTTCAAAAACAATGATGGTCAGAATGTAACTGTCAAATGTCAGAGGAGACATGATTATCATTTTTTCGTATCTCGATTAGCTCGCATTAGTCTTGCTGGCATATGGTTCTAATTCTAACATGACGGAGCCACATATCGTGCGCTACAATTGATTTACTCCAAAAAACTTTTGATGAAAGAATAATTTCGCGTAATGGTCCAATTAATTGGCCATCAAGATCGTGTGATTGAACTCCATTGGAATATTTTCTTTGGAGCTATGTAAAGTCACTAAACCAGTCGATAAACCAGAGACAATTGAATTAATGGAAATCAATATTTGATTTGAAATCACATGAAAATCAACAAACCAAATCCCAGACTTTATATGTTGATAGAGATATACCCTGGGTTTGCATATACTATTTCATTTAGATTAAGTAAGAGTAGTGTGGCTATCCTGAAGGACCGGTAAAGAAACTTTGAAATAAAGCTTCCAATCTTATCTCTCTTTGGGTTTTGTTCCTTGGAGAGGGCGTGGTCATATCGACCCTGCTTCTTTTTCTAAGGGATGTAGGAGTTTTGTCGTCAGAATCAGAAAGTGCATTTTGCAGTACTTGCCTTTTCCATGACTAGAATGAAAGCTTTTAACCACTTGTATCTCGGATGGTTGTGCATTTATGCCTAAGCTTATAACCGATGATCATAGTTCCTTGTAAAAAGTTCCACTGATGCCTCTAGAGATATATGTACTTAAGAGAAACCGAAAGTACCTCCAAGTTATTAGGCTCAGCTGTACTTTTTTATAATCCATATTATACATCCCACGAGTAGTAGAGAAAGAATGATCCGTCTATGCATAGATCCACAGTGCACAAATATGGTTAGGTGATTCAAAGTTTGCCTAGTATCTGGATACTCCATTAAAGACTGAACTAATCTTAAGGCTGGGGCCACAGCCAGGTTGGTCATCGGTAAGATACGAGCTTAACCACTTATCATAGTTAACTAATTGCATGGTGATCACTACGAGGAAGTAACAGTAGCACTCTGAAAGCTGCAGGGTACGTAGCTAACAGCTAGTGCCAACTTGATTACCCAGACAGCGTCACACTTGACAACCATACTATGTTGTTATTTTCACTAAGATCCGTCAGGTCCTTTAGAAACGGTGCTGCAAGATATTTCATGACCCTAACGCTTCACAAAAGGAAGCATGTTTTGTCCTGATAAGCAAGTTAGTTCGTCTTTAGATTTCCGACCACATTGAAGTAACCTAATACCCATAACAGGAAATTTTTGAACAACCAACAAAAAACCATCTGGTTCATATGATGAGAGACTATTCTGAGCCATCTTCGACGTAAAAAAGTTCATAGCTTCAACTATCGCAATAAGTTAGCTTTGGATATCACTGCAGTAGTAAAGAAAATTACACACTCGACCCATCGTTGTGAATCATCCGTAAAAAACTGTCCAGAACCTCAAGTTTCATCACTACATTACTTAATCAGTCTTCTCTGGAGGGTATGCTCAGATAAAAACTTTATTAACAAAGGTCGGTGACCTTTAGGTTAATTCATTATTTCCATTATATAAGGTTTTGCGTTTCGTCTGCAAATATCAAGATAACACCCTTTAAAACGAGAGGGTTGTTCTTAGGAATTGGGGTGATAACACCCCAATTGTCGTAGTCGTCTCACGTCATTTTAGACGACTATAGTCACGTCACTTAAAATTTGCTATTATCATAGTCGTTTCTTACGACTATCGTCATTTTAAGCGACAACTGTCGATTCAAACGACATTTATGTCACATCAATTTTCCAAGTGAGTACTATAGTTAAAATGGAGTGTAAAAGGTAGGTTATTTTTTTGTTTATATTTAAATGATTTTCTTAATTACCACCGGCTCACTTGAATTGACATCAACAATATCAACTTTGACATGACGTGAAACTACTCTATTCGCGTCACTTCAAATGACATTATTTCGACAATTTCCTGATGAATACTACTTAATAGCCTTAGCACTATCCGAATGCGCGTTGCGTATTTCTACTTAAGGTTCAATCATATTTCTTGAGCAATACAATGACAACGTTATCTAAATAAGTTTGTTCCTTCAAGTCAAGAAAGGAAGACAAAACTCTATCTTGTGGTGTTCCTCCACTCAGAAATCAGCTGGTGAAATAACCACCCAGACAAGCAATCACAATATCTTTAATCATTTGTAATATCTAACCACCGAATAACCCATCCATTTCCATTCTTAAAATAATATTCTATATCCAGAAAGGTTACCATTGAGTATTTGGTCCTAATGAGTCTCTAACCTAAGCTTCTTCCTGTATTTCCCGAGATTTTAATAGAAGGGACGATAAGCTAATAAGTCTAAGGCTTAAGATTGTAATAAGGTATTTTTCCTGCTTTAGCTGTTACATCAACGTCATACCACTTGTTCGGAATATAACAGAGTTTCAAGTAAACATTTCAAGCCAAGATTGTGTCATCTATTTGCTAAATAATCGCTCATATTATCTGCAGATAACATCAATCGTATCAACATTTGACGTATTAGTGGCTGTAGACCACCCGTTAGGCCGAGAATTAACTCAAAGTGATTAACTGAGATAACATGAGCTTTAATTTTATTTGAGGCTGTTCTCTTAGAAGTTCTAACGCTTCATGTCAAGATGATTATGACTTGAATTCTTGGTTATCTGGGCGTAGGCTACTATTTTTTTCTTTTAAGATCATAAATGTTGCTCCCATACTCGGTCGTTCGACCACTTGTTTTTCGTTGATGAATATGACCGTCACGTTACAGTCAATTGAGATCGCATCACGGATATGTTACGATATTCTTTCTTTGGTCAATTTCAACAAGACGGTACGACATGCGACACAGCATGTCGAACAATCGACTTATTGAAAACTAAATTCGATGAACATATTATATCTTCAAATGGTCCTGCCGATTGGACGCCTAGATCGTGCAATTTAACATATAGCGCCATAAAAAAGCCGGATTAGTTAGATAATCTCAAACCCATAATGTTGACCGGGGGAAAGCTGCCGTTTTCATCGAAATGTATGGTCGTCAATGAATATTGTGGTAAACGAATCGACACCTGCAAACGTTCCCGTGGTGGACGTGCCCGTGATGAACAATGTCGAATTTTTATTATACTTCCAATCTGTTTTGGGGCCAAAGGCTCTCGCAGCCCTTTCGTGGTTCACTTATTTACCCCCCACTTTATGCCATTACATAATCGGGACGTATGACTATTGGTCCAATGCACATTGCAAAGGGTTGACCTATGAATTCTGCACTCTAACAGGGAGTCCTAAATGTGTTCATAAACACCACCGACCGTATTCAGATGGTGAAATATTCCTTTTGCATCCTGTCGGGATTCAAATCCGGTACCTCACCGTTAAAATTGCTTTAACCACTGCACCATTTTGTCGGCTAATAATAAAATTTTAGAGATCATTTGCAAAGTTGTCATGTCCTTTGTAGAAAATCCTGAAGATTGAAATACTAAGCTATCATACAAAACTGTCTTTTCATTAACATCAAACCAAAACCCCCTTTTCCAATTATTCGTCCGTCTACCGCATATTTGGCATTGATATATACTCACTAAGCTGAGTGTTGAAACAAACATGCTTCAACTGCATGAAACAAAACAACTTATCGAGTTTTTCAATCACTCATTTTCACACTACACTATATATACACCCTGCTAATTTTCCAATTTTTTTGTGCTTTGCAGCTTTCCCACACAGATATTTTATCTATATATGCTCCATCAATTCATTATATAAATTCGAGTATATAAACAACAGGCTTCTATTTTTTATATCCAATTTCTAATGATCTCATCCGCAGACAACAAAGTATCTTGCTGCTATATAAACAAAATCGATTGGTTGAGCTTTTAATATGAAATGAAAATGAAAAGCTCGAGTAAACTTTCATTTATTTATTTTTTTGTACTCGACGCATTACAGAGTAAATCATGAATAAATACGTGTATAAATTATTGTCATGATTATTATCGTCATCATCGTCATCATCATCATATCGCGTCGCGAGAGCAAAAGTTTTTGTGTGTGCTACTTACATGTATCATAATATATAAGCTTAATATGATTACAGCATAAAAGCATAAGTAATAATGTCACCATATATACTGTTTCGTACATATTCGACAGTACGAGTATATTATGATGTACTCCATAATCAAATGCAATAAAATTTAAATATAATTTTCCTATTCAACGGGGAAAATTGTGCCGTAATTCGGATTGGTATACACACGGTATACGCACGGATACGTATATACGAGTATAATGATAAAATGTTCCTTCGCACGATATGAGCCTGTTTACATATTCATCGAAGTTTATTGATATTTGGAATTTGATTGAAATGTTCGCACGATATACGGTTTAGTGTAACGTTCAACGAAAGCTCATATAAACTCGATTTTGGTTGTTTTGGTCGCACTGTGTGTTGTGGGGATGTATGTAATATATCTATTATATTCATTTGTTGACGAGTATATAGACCAACTCGATGATAAATGGTATTTTTATACCGACACTTGTTGGCGATAGTCGAAATATAAAAGCTCGTTTATTGATGGACCTGAACTTTTATAATTTGTGCAGTGTGATTTATGTTGATTTGTGCTATAAATAACACAAAAAACATGTAGTAGGGAACGTTAATCACCCAAAACCGCAAAATATATCAATCAAAGGGTAGGATTTGATTTGTGTCAAGCGGTTGTCGGGATACTATACTGTACACGCACAGAATAGCTGATTAAAGGCCAATCAGTCATCCAGATCATCTCACGGAATGCCTAATTTTGTGACAGAATCCCGGTGTGTGCTATCAAAGTGACGTTTTGGGCCAAGGATGGACATAAAAATACATAGCACGAACTATAAACTTCGGGAACTAGAGCTTGGGTTTCGAGTGCATTCGTATAAACATTTGAAACAGGTATAACAGATTAGTAAAATACCATCTTAGTATTTACTCTGGAGCATATTGCTCACCATAGTACGATGAGCATTCAATACGAGCAGACGTATTTCTCGAACACTATAGTTAAATAATTATAATTAAAAGTGTAAAGTCGTCATTCTGACTCAAATTTCACAAGAATTTTATTTTGATTAAAAAGTGCAGTGTTTTAGTTTAAAAAAAAAAAAAAATTGCAGTGCTAATCAAAATCTTAATTGTTGTGTGCATATCGTTTTAAAAGTGTAGTGGCGTACATTATAAAGTTATAATGACATAAATTTTGGGTGGGTATGGAAAAAACGACGGAAGTGGAAGAAGTAATGCACTTCTTAGAACACCACCAACAACTCCACCGCCGGAGATCACCACAATGCGATGTGAATTACTGAAGTCAACTACTGAAGCCACCTCCAGTGCTCAAATAGATATTATAAACAATGCGGAGATAGTAAATAAATTTCACCAATTGGAAAAATTAATCGCGCAGCTGAGCAATGAAGTTGCCGTTCTAAAGAAAGAAAACATAATGCTAAAAGAAACAATAAATACAAATAACAACGCAGGAAACTCAACATTAGTGAGCAACCAAGTACTCGCCTCAGATCAAGCCGATTATCACACTGATGGAGACGAGCTTGAAAGAGAAACCAACTGGATACTACAGAAATCCAAGAGAGCAAATAAGAAACCAAGAAAAGAAACAAACTTAAGCAAGATAAAAGATGAATCGTCACCAGAAATTGAGCCAATTCAAACCCATATCAAAAGCGCCAATGCAATTACTGCCCAAAAAGTGCGTGACCCAGAAAAAAAGAAACAGGTTCCACCCCCGATCAACATTCTAGGCATAACAAATCACGGCAGTATTCAGAAACTGATGAAAGAAGTAGTAAGAAATGACTACAAACTAATATCACTCAGTAATAACATCTGGAAAATAAACACAACAGAGGCCGAAGACTACAAAGCTCTAGCCAACAAATTAAATGCTGATGGTCACCAGTGGTATACCTATACGAAGATAAAAGCGATCGATCAATCAAAGTAATGGCAAGAGGTCTCCATCCAACTTGTTCAAAAGATGAAATTATTGAGGACCTGCAAAACAAAGGTCTAAAAATAATCGATGCAGTCAACATTATCAGAAAAGAGAGACGAGAAAACAGAGACGGGAATGCTGAAATCACGAGAAGAGGTCTCCCACTTTTCATGCTAACCTTCGACAACAAAGAACAAATAGAAAATATTTATAATATTAAGGCTATCCTCAACCTCAGGGTTAAAATAGAAACACCGAGAAAGGTCACTCGACTAATACCTCAATGCAAAAACTGCCAAGATTATAATCATACACAAAAGTACTGTCACCGTGAACCAAGGTGTGTTAAATGTGCAGGAAAACATGCAGGAAACGAGTGCACAGTTCCCCGAAATACAGCACCGAAATGTATCAATTGTAAAGGCCAGCATCCAGCAAACTACAGAGGGTGTGAAGTTGCAGTAGAACTACAAAAAATGAGAGATAAATCACGCAAACCGGGTACAATAAGAAATATACAACCTATAAAAAAAACCACGGAACCAAAACCGCCAATTCCTAACATGCAAAGAGAGCGAGTAATCGAAAACGTTACTTATGCACAGATAGTCCAGCAGACAGAGCAGAAACAGTCTAAAGTGGAGCTCGTTCTACAGGATATACTGAAAAACATAGAGAACATCAACTAAAGACTTACTACGCAGGAACGAAGTCTGCAAAAAACACTAGAAGAAATGAAATCACAAACTAATTTCAATAAAAGAGTAGACGGAACCCTTGATCGAGTGATTGACAATATAAATTATATAAAATCAAATTATAAACAAAAGAAATGAATAAAACATTACGCATTGTAACCTGGAATGCAAATGGGCTATTGCACCACATACAGGAACTAGATATATTCTTAAACATGCATAATATAGATATATGTCTTATATCAGAAACCCACTTCACCAAAACTTCGTTCTGTAAAATAAAAGGATATAACTGTTACCATGCATTACATCCGGAGAACAAAGCTAGAGGTGGATCAGCTATCCTCATAAAAGATCATATAAAACATAACGAAGAACTTAAAGTCGAAAAGTTCTCCATGCAAGTCACAACAATCAAAATACAATTAAACAATACAAAAACCTGCAGTATCTCAGCAATATATTGCCCCCCAAGATACAATCTCAAACAAATAGAGTATACTGATCTATTTAAAACACTAGGAAGTGTCTTTTTAATTTAATAGGTATTTTTTAACGCAAAAAATACCTATTGGGGATCACGGCTAACGACTGTTAAAGGAAAAGAATTGTTTGCAGCAGGCAAACAGCTAAAATGCGAGTTTCACTCAGGCAGTGCACCAACTTATTGGCCTACGGATATCAGCAAGACTCCAGATCTTATAGACTTTTTTATTACAAGAGGGATTTCAGATAATTATATCCATATAGAGAACAGTGAAAGTCTTTCATCAGATCATTCACCAGTTATTATGATACTTAGCCAAACAATCATTATGACAGAGAGCAATGCGAAATTAACAAACTACAAAACTAATTGGGTCTTCTTCCAAACACAGCTAACAAAAAGAATAAGTCTGCAGAACCCAATACAGGGACCAGTCCAAATAAAAGACGAACTAGATAAGCTCATCCATGATATCCAAAGTGCTGTGTGGGAAAGTACTCCAAATTATAGTCAGGAAATGACACGCAAAGTTAACTATCCAGAAAAAGTAAGAGAACTTCTTAAAAATAAAAGAAAAGCACGAAAGAATTGGCAAAAATATCGAAATCCGGAAAATAAGAAGGTATTTAACCATTTGTGTAACAAATTAAAATACCTATTAAAAGACATTAAAAATCAATCAGTTAATAAATATCTAACCACTCTAACTGGGCAAAAAGATACTGATTATTCATTATGGAAAGCAACTAAAAACCTTAAAAGGCCCAAACTCCAGGTTCCTCCAATTAAAAATAAAGAAAATTGGGCTCGAAATGCTAAACAAAAACCAGATTTGTTTGCCAATCACCTTGAAGAAACATTCCAGTCCTACCCCAAACAAACAGAAGAGGAAAATATTACTTCTATATATAAACAGAATGAAATAAAAATTACACCTGTAACATTGAAAGAAATTAATTGGGAAATCAAGAATAATCTGAATGCGCATAAGGCTCTAGGGTATGATCTTATAACGGGTCAGATAGTAAAAGCATTACCAGAGAAAGCATTGAGGAAACTAGTGCATATAATTAATGCAGCATTTCGACTAAGATATGTACCAAGACAATGGAAAGTTGCAGAAGTAATTATGATACTTAAGCCGAACAAACCTCCGAATGATAAAGCTTCATATAGGCCAATTTCTTTGCTACCAACATTATCGAAACTATTTGAAAAGTTTCTTCTTAAAAGATTAAAACCAATTATCGAAGAAAGGAATCTCATCCCCACACATCAGTTTGGATTTAAGGAAAAACATTCTACGATAGAACAAGTACATCGAATTACTGATGTAATCGAGAAATCACTTGAAAACAAACAAATATGCTCAACCGTATTCCTTGATGTAGCGCAAGCTTTCGACAAAGTATGGCACCAGGGGCTAGAATTCAAACTTCACCGAGATCTTCCGGAGAAATTTTTTCAAATTTTAAAATCATACATACCAGAGAGGCACTTCCGAGTAAGATATGAGAATGAATACTCTCAATTAAAAAAAAATAACAGCAGGAGTACCACAAGGGAGTGTTCTTGGACCAATTCTTTATCTCCTATATACAAGAGATATACCAATTACTGAAGCAACATTGGCCACTTTCGCCGATGACACGGCAATACTTGCAACAGTAAATAACATCAATGACTCCACTAGTAAATTACAGAGGGCTACTAACCTGATATGTAATTGGACAAAGAAATGGCGAATTAAATTAAATGAAGCAAAATCAATCCAAGTGAACTTTACAAATCTAAAAGTTAATCATATACCAATTATGATAAACTCGATAGCAGTACCGCATGCAAATACTGCTAAATATCTCGGCATGACTTTAGATGCTAAACTTAGATGGAAGGAACATATAAAAAAGAAAAGAGATGAACTAAACATAAAATTCAAAAAAATGTATTGGCTTTTATTTTAGGGAGACAATCTGAACTAGCGATCCACAACAAACTTCTGTTATACAAACAAATTCTAAAACCTGTATGGACATATGGCAGCCAACTCTGGGGTTGTGCCAAAAAGTCAAATATCAAAATCATACAAACAGTTCAAAATAAGATCCTGCGATGCATCGTTAATGCACCGTGGTACATTCGAAACGACAACCTCATTCGAGATCTAAAGATCGAGCTTGTCGGGGATGAGATTAATTATCATGCAACAAAACATCTACAACGTCTGCACCAGCATGAAAATCTGGACATACGCTGTATGCTGACTACCACTCCAACAAGAAGACTGCAAAGAACCAAACCGCTGGACTTATCGCGACCGGGAGGTCAGTAGACCTATACTGTGGCGAAAAATCTGAGGAGTTAAACGAAACTAAGGATAATCATGTGATTACTCCGACAAATTAAAACGTATTATGCAATGTAAATTACTAAATGGGTACAAGACTCAGTCGTAATATAAAATAAAATAAAATAAAAAAAAATATTGCTCACCAATTAATTTAATGGCCTTTTCTTTTAATGATGCTTGGCAGTAGTTATATTATCAACAGTTTGAGTGAGCTGAAAATAGTTCGTGATGTGGTCTTTGAACAAGCAGATTCAACGTTCCCGATACTTCGTAATGTCATAAGGAAAGATTTTTATGCCGGCATTAAATGAAGTTTAGAAGAACTATTGTTGCAACCAGATGTTGCAACAATAGTTCTTCTAAACTTCTTCCAAAATAAACAATATCTTCTCCAGAGACCAACCGACTTCCAGTTCTTCTTCAGAGAGAAACATAATGATCTTTAACAAGTTACCCAAAAATTGATAAATGCATGCGAAACAGACTGGATGAACCGTCTATACCCAAGAAATAGAATTACTTAGGTTAAAACCTCACAAAGCGAGAAATTATTCTCCACAATCCCACCTTTGTTGAAATATTTGGTGTACAATTCACGAGTCGCCTGCGATTTTAGATACAAAGACTACTGCACGAAATCTGCTACATGATCTCACGCCTTTCGTTGTTCCGATCAAATGCATCTCCCTCCAGGAAACTTATATGGGTCTGATCTGGTCCTCATAAGTGAGCACGTTCCAAACTGGACGAGTTAACCTTCTCGTTCCATCAGTATATTGATAAACCTGAATTAAGAATGAAACACAAATTATACAGCCTCTACGTCAATCATCAATTTTGCTGTTCAGCAATGAAAATCGGAAAGTACGAAAGAATGCAACGAGCAACTAAGGTACTTGAAAAACAATACAGATTAGATCCACTGAGAAGAGAAGTCTTCTTAGTAAATCAAAGAGAATAGAAGCTTCTGTTGAAATAATGTTACGAAAAAGCATATTGCCGGTGTAACTTCTGTGCAATGATCTTCACAGTTGAAAGGAATTGTCGAAATAGTAGTTTTAAACCATACTTAAGTCGACAGAATTAAAGAATCCGGTGCTATTTTTCTTAAATTTGCTTCCTCTGGTCTTTGAGTCAAAAGGAAAGTAGCATGGAACGATAATAATCTACTCTGCACCACTTCCACCAAAATATGATAATCTCCACGGCTGAATCAGTATTTCGTAATCTGGGGAGTATCGGACTAAATCGTAAGATAATGTTACGGATAATTTGGTTGGAAACGTCACTGAGTTTCAGAGACGGGAATTCCTACAGTTTTTAAGCACACTTTTGGGTTGTGATATCTGCATCTTCTTTGATAGCTAAGCTGCACTAAGAATAATTGGCTTCCTTACCGTGTGGCGTTCAGTAAGTCTTGATTGATCCTGTTCATAAAATCTTGTTTATCTTGCCAAAGTACAAAGAATACAAAAATGCCTTCTTGTATGGGTATTTTAATTGGGTATTTCTCTTTGCTCACCTGTGTCGAACCATCGCCATAACATTTGTCTATAATTAAGTATCACAATTTGGCGTTCCTCTCACAGTTAATTAACAAAACTTCTCGGTGCACATCGAATACGTAGAACGGCTTACCACCGACAAGTTAACGGGCATGGTCGAACGCTTCCATCGACAGCTAAAAACTGTTCTAATGGTCAGAGGGTAACACAACTCATTGGGAGCTCCAAACTACCAGTAGCGTTACTTAGAACACGAGCAACTGTGAAAGGAAATATTAAGTGTCCTCCAGCTGAAACGATTTATGGTCAAACCATTAAGCTGTATACCCCGGTGAGTTCATTGTAGAAGGTCCTCTTTCACAGCGCCCAACTTTGCAAAACTGTATACCATCGTTTAGGCAACTTTCTATACTTAGACTCATATAAAGTCATACTCCGACTTCCAAACACTTCATAAACCAGATTATCAAAGATTCTAACGGTACAATTTTGTACGCTGCAGTATCATATTTTCCCCTACATATCAGGTCAATTCCAACTCAATTCACATCAGTTGCCATCGTAAACGAAAAACACTTTTCTCGAGACTAGTTTGGGAGACAATCATTACCTGCAACTGGGCAGTCAGAGTAATTATAATAGGAAGCATGTTGAGAGTGACTTTGTTGTTTTTTGGGGGTGATGCACAACTTCTTCCTGGTCGAAAGCCAGTTGTTTGTCTTTTAATTTTGCATTGATCGTATAGGTGCGATTCTGTCAAGGATGCTCATTGCGAATATCTTTATTGTAAAGTTTTGCATTCTCTTAGGACAATTTTCTTGGGGATTGTAATTGTCAAGTCTGTACCTTTCATTTTTGTGGTATTCTGCCAGAATGCCACACTTCTTCGATTATTGAGGTGCAGCTGATAGATGAATCTTTTTTACATAGTTCAGCAATTAAACTGATCTGGTGAAGCAGCATTAATATTCGTCAGGTTTTTCAAGTTTTAACTTCCCGCTCGATTGGTGGATGGGTGTTACTTGTTTCGTATTGGTATCAATTGATGACCAAAAATTGGCATTGCATTCTCTGCGGATATACGATATATTGGATGTCATTCCTATATGCGTTGTTAACTAAATGTGTCCACACCATATTCATGTGTGTCGTCTCTACCAGAGAAGATCATACGATTCACTTCCTTGAGGTTCCCGTTAGCGTTCTACGATAGCTCAGAGTCGGATATTTGATTTTGCCAGTTTGAGTTATTCTAGTATTCGTTTCTCTAATCGGTGTGATTTCGGACTAACGAATGATTGGTCCAATAGCTCGTAGCCAGCTCCCATCAAATACAAATTGTTTACCTACTGTATAAATAAAGCTTGACATTAAGAACTTCATACACGTGCGGTTTTGCATATACCCTATTCAAAATTACGTAATTCAAACCAGCTTTGCAGCAAGAAATATATTATACTTGATCTAATTACTCTTGGGACCGTGTTCTATTAAAAGCTCATTTTTGCCTGCTGCTGTCTTATCATCAATAAGTCAATGTTCAGGTTATTCCATTTTTTTTTATATTTAAACAGCAAAAACATATTTTTTGCAGAATTATAATATAATTTATGCACTATAAATCATTTGTCATAAACAATTTCCAGCACATTCATTCGGAAAATTATAATTCGCCTCCTTCCCTCTTTATATATAAACGAGATGTTTGTGTGTGAGTATACAAAATTCAAACTCAATACGCAATTACAGAAAAGCTCCAAAAATATTAATTTAAAACAACAACAACAAATTATATAAATTTATAATCAATCTGATGTCATCAACAAATGATACGACTAAGATGTTGTTCAAACTGTGATGAAAGAAATTTACTGTACACACGTACATTTACATACAAGCGTATAAGACAATTGTGTTTCATCTTCCACTTTTTTGTATTATCGCACTATGTGCCACCTCCCTCCTAATTTATAAAATGTACAACAAATAAATGATTAATGGGTATTCCCACCCCTCACGCAATAGGTATTCCATCCCAGGCGCGTATATTTTTACGGCATCACAACAATACAATACATATACATAATTGAGAAGAGAAAGCTTTGCACTTGTATGTGAGTCAAGGTTAAGCTACAACGATATTATATACGAATATGTTCAGTGAAGCAAAACCTTTTATATTTGGTATTGATTCTCGGCCATTATACGCTCAGTGTAGATGTGCGTCTATACCTACATACATGTATACAGGTTATTTGTGTATTTTTATCTCAAACATACAGTACAAAATCTTATAAACCGCACTTCTGATATACATACTCAAGACTATCAGGGTGCCACTGTACATCATCTTGCTTTTATATCTATGAGTGTGTGACCAAATTAATGTGTTTTGATTTGTGCTCGACCGCATAGTAAACCAAATTATCACATTTTAGTGTTAACTTGATCGCTGAACGTTCAACACAGCTCAAGGTCAAACGCCGATAACGTGGGTACATATATATCCGATTGATGTGAAATTGAGTTAAAAATAAAAATGTCTCGCAAGTTTGTGCTTTTGAATCAATATTGTCGTAGTGTCGTACTAGTGATAGTGATAGTGATAGTGCAAGTCGGTTTTGTCGCATCGGACAATGGAATTTTATATAGTGACGACTACGAAGATAACTACGGTAATAAAGAAGTGAACGATCGTTGTATTACGAAAACTCGAGCAGAAGGGGTTTGTAAGCTGGTCAGAGATTGTCCGGCCGTGTTTCAAATGATCAAAAATCGAGATTTTAATTATAAATCGTGCGGATTTCAAGGTATACTGCAAATAGTATGTTGTCCAGTGGATACAACGACAACTACTAGTACGACGACGACGACAACCACAACACAGGCACCGCCTATAACACCTATAGTACCAGTTAGAGGTGTTAATGGAACCGACTACGATTGTGTCAATAAAGAGACAGGTGAAAGGGGATTTTTAAAATTTGCCCGCTACTGTCCCGAACTAAATAACGAAATCTCCGATACGATCGACGAACAAGTGTGCAGTACTGCTAATTATTTTTTGTGCTACGATGTTGTGTGCTGTCCGATCCGCTCGTCCACCAAATTGAAGCACAGTAAGTAAAATGCACAATAATTTCATTATAATTAAACTTTATCTGTGTTATCAAGTAATTGCCACTTTTCTAAGAATACTAAAAAACAAGTTCTTAATCTTATATTATGCGCTCGATGAGTTGAAAAACATTCCTGAGGTGGTATTCCGATTAATTTCACGATGACATAACCACGACAATTATACTTTTTACTTCGCTTTAAGTTGTATGCAGACTATTAAGACGAAAACGTCATTCGACTGGATTTTCCAGTTGTCGTCTATATCTATACTTACAATGTATTAGACCTTCAATATAAACAATGTTTTTACTTTGAGGTCAAGAGACTGATAATGGTTGAGTTTTTATCTGTTTACAACCGTTTCATGTGCATTCCAATTAATGTTATATATCCAATTTTACAGAATGTCGTTTCTTCGACGATCCTGATTATGAGCTAAAAATGCGATCCAATCTTAATATCGAGTGTGAAACGCCAAACGCAAATGGTATCAAAGCATTCTATTCGACCGAATGCCAACTAACCGACCAGCCCAAAGTAATACTGACCGAAGCATCAAAAATACAACCACAGTGCTGTCCAATATCATCGATACGAAAATTTTCCGCCTGGGATTCACCCGACTATAAACACGTAAAAGTATACGGCCGCAATTGTACCAGTGCAAAAAATTCAAACGCCCATGGAACATGCCGGCCACACAACCAATGCCCCGCCAGTAGTGTTATCGATCAAGATGCGTGCTATATACAACGCGAAACACAATTCGTTTGTTGTGAAGATGCGGCACCAACCGGACCAAAACCATCCGAAATGGGTAAGTGTTGCATTATAATCCAAACTATGTACAATGATTTTGTAATATTTTCGTTAGCTTGTTATAATTACAGTCAGGAAGTATACACGGAAACCTATCACTTGGTTGTCGAACCGATCGATTTTACTAATCGGATCGGTTTTGCAAACGATCGATCAATCATCCAAGGAATTATAGCGAAACCCACCGAATTTCCGCATATGGTAGCACTTGGTTATAATACAACGATGGGTGATATACAGTTCAGCTGTAGTGGTTCATTAATCAGTGATAAATATGTGCTAACGGTGGCCCAATGTCTTCATATATACGATCTGTAAGATTATATACAAGATGATATGATATAACCAGTTTCGGTTCTAAAGTATATATATTTTATGTCATTCAGAATAACAACCCAACAAATACCAGTGATTAAGGTTCGAGTTGGCATAACAACACTTAACATGTCACTGATCTCGAACGATTGTCCCGAAGATTATGATGTCGAGCGGCTGATACCACATCCGGATTTTTACCGTGAAAAATACTACAACGATATTGGTTTGATACAGTTGAAACGATCGGTACGATTTACAACATACGTCCGACCAATATGTTTGCCGCATACAAATGCCATCCCACCTGAAGTGATCGCCCTCGGTTATGGGGCCGTTAGTGATATAAATCCAACGAACGATAAACTAGTTAAAATCCTACTCGACACGTACACGATAGATGAGTGTAAAATGTATTTTGTGAACCAGATTAAAAAACTAAATCGCGGTATTGATGCACGAAATCAATTGTGTGCCGGATCGCGAACACTATTGTTGAATGCATGCCCAGCCGATTCCGGTGGCAGTATCGTAGCACCAAATTCCCAGTTTTATGAGACGTATACATTGATTGGACTGACTGTGTACAGTAAAATGTGCGGATTTTTAAATAATCCGGGTGTTTATACCCTGGTACATCCGTATCGCGATTGGATCGAAAGTATTGTATGGGACAATAGTCAATAAAAGTTTTTAGAATGTAAAAAATTTTCATTTCGAGTTATAAAGAATTTCCCAATTTCCGTTTACCGTACACATGTATATACGGGTATATGCTGCTTGCTTGCACAGAATAATTAGGTTATAAAATTGATTATCTATTATCAAACCATCTCGTTATCTCGATACTCGCAATCAACTTTATTTCTGCTGTTATATCGTATATATCATGTTCGATCTATATGTACGAGCATCATCTAAGCCAAAAGATACAGATATAACATATCAAAATCGTTAAAAAAAAGGAAAAACCATTTTTCCATTTACCCAAAAAAAAAAAAGAAAAGAAAATCGACATTCATATCAGCATCAGAATGATGCAAAGTGAAACGAGCGGGAATTTTTTATTCCTTTTTTCTCTAAACATCGTTGTTGTTGTAAAGTTTTTCTTTTTATCATCTTGATAAATGATTTGGGAATACACAACACGAAAAGATATAGAGATGCCGGGATGATTATCTATACGTACATATATCGTGAAGTGGGGTAGGAAAATCATCATTGATTTTCCATCAAATATTTATGACATTGTGTGGGCGATGGCTTGCACCGTATTTGTGGTTGACACAAAAATTGGTGTTAACATTGCTGCGCACACACTGTTGTGTATGCAACACGAGTTTCTTGAGTCACTTAGGTGGAGAATGGTAGCAGGTTTTTTGGATTGAAGCCTTGATTTAAACTAAACAAAGAATGGCTTTTCCAAAACAAGTCCAGTAACACGTGCGTGGTCATATCGAAAGTCCCCTTTCAGAAAACATAATACAAGAAAAATCTCCAGATCGCTTTATCGGGTTCGGTTAGCCTTATGAAAAACCGAATCTAGTCATCATGGTCGTAACACTGGTAAACGGCCTTCTGTAACATTTAAATGCAGTTAAGCTAATGCTAATGCGCGGTTGCGCAGTTAATATCTAATGAGACATTAGGTCTAGTTCATTTCAAGCCAAATTAGCTTATTCTACCAAAAAAAGAAGTATTTCGATATTAAACCTGAAAGGTTATATATGACAAGAAGTTTCCTGTTATGCGAGCTCATCAAAAGTACCCAGGTGATACAATGGCACCCAAAAGCATGAATGGTGAATTCTTCTTCATTGCAATCTTAACTAGATAAAAGTTGTCTCATTTCTGACTAGTTTGTGAATCCTTTTCCATGGGTTTTATACAAAAGTATATTGCTTTCGTGGCCTACCCACCTGCAGATTTTCGAACCAATAATGTCACAAAGAAGAGACTACATCTAACATCTATTTCTAAAAATAATCGTACATATATAAGGATTAAATACTTATATAACAATATCCTATCCTCATACGAATCGTTATAAAAGATTTTTCAATCTTCGAATTTCTAAATAGTATAGATTCCTTTCAACACTTCACCCTTTCGTTTTGCTCATACATAAGTGAATATACGTCGCTTTATTACCATATCGAAAGGAACGAAAAATTATAAATTCCACCTTCGATTTCGTCCCGAACCCGAAATCCATAAAATTGTATATAGCCAATCTATCCTTTAAGCAAAAAAAACTTTTCCATCAAAAATTGAATCCGCTCAGGTACGAGTATCATATTATCTATACACGAATATAATACAGGTGAACCCATACGTTATCGTATTCTTGGTTTGATTTCCATACATAACAACAAACGGGAGACTAATAGGTTTGAAGTCTACATCAAAATTAAGTGTGGAACCTATTTGTGGTACGTTAAATTTATTTAGAACAAATACAGATCTTAATGGTCTTTGAACCATCTGTGTATCATTGTTCAGTTTGATTTTTTTATGAGTGGGACTTAATATGTTTTTTATTTTGTGGAACATAATTTGTATTTAACAAATTCAAATCATTGAAACATCTGTGGGGCATTATGTTCAGATTAATTGGTTTTTCTGACATTATTAGACCTTTTGTGGAACATGAATTTATTCTCTAGTGGGATCTATGATAACGTTATAAACATTTTGTGGAACTCAAAAGTATCAAACAGAATGTCTAGTTTAATTTATTTTTGGCAATAGGCCCTAAAATAACATTGTTATAAAGCATAAATTTACTTTTAATAAATTCAAATCAAAATGATCATTTGTGGGACATAATGTTCAGACTAATTTGTTTATCTGTCATTATTAGACATTTTGTGGTATATAAATTTATACTTAATAATTCCAAATCAACATTGAATATTATTTGTCATCTCGTGAAACATAAATTTTTTAAAAATTTTAAATATAAATCATTGAGAGATCGAGTTTCACTTATCACACAATAAGCCACGTTGTGAGTTATAAATTTATGATACAAATTCACACATGGAATAAACTGTTGGAATGGAATATATATTTTTGTTACTACAATTGGGACCTAACGTGACGTTACTAGACCTATTATTTCAAATCCAATTGGGTATTGAAACATTTGTGGGACATAATGTTCATAATATTTTGTTTATCTCTGGAACATAGTAAGGACTTCTTACAAATTCAAATTATTGGAACATATTCCTCAGGAAAATTTGTGATTTTCAAGTGGTTCCTATATATTTTAGTGCACAATTTTTAGTCATTATTAGATATTTTGTAGAACATGAAATAATATGACGAAGTCAAACCCTTAATCATTATAGCCTTATTATAAAGCATTTACTTTTAACAAATTTTAGTCCAAATGATCATACGTGGGACATAATGTTCAGAATAATTGGTTTTTCTTCCATTGTTAAACATTTTGTAGAACATAAGTTTTCTCTTTATAAATCCACTTCAACATAGATTATATAAGATTTTTTTAGTGGGACCTATGATGACATTATTCATCATCTTGTGGAACAATATTTTTTAGTAATTTCAAATATAAATTATTGGGCATCGTGGTAAGGTTAAATTGTATTTTCGAGTGGAACCTATTAACATTAAACATTTTGTGGAACATGAATTTATTTTAAACAAATTCAAATCAAAAAGGGTTGAACATAGCATGACACTATAAACATATTGTGGGTTGTAAATTTATGATAACCAAATCCTAAATGAGTCAACTATGGAATATTGTTTCAATACATTTGTGTTGTTCATCTGGAACATTATAATTAATTTGTGGAACATGAATCTACTTTATATAAGTAATGTCATTAAAACATTTGTCGGACATAATATTCAGATTATTTACAAAATAGATAAAAAATTTATAGAATAGAATTTTATTTTTAACAAATCCTATTCTCCGAACTGAATGCTATTATGACCATATCAAACATGAAACTATTTTTAAAAAAATAATAATAAATATTGTTTGTGGAACAAAAGATTCAGATTTATTTAGTTTTCAAGTGGGACCTATTATTACAGTATTTGACATTAGTGATTACTTGAACGTATTAAAGACAAATTAAATTCATCATTTAAACTTTTGTGGAACATGTTGTTCAGATATGACATTATTTGTCATTTGTGGAACATAAACTTATTTGTAACCAAACAAAATCCTTGATCATTGAACTATCTATGGAATATTGTTGAGGTGAATTCGCCTTTTTCGAGTGGAACCTATCATAAGCAACTCGATTATGCAGGGTATTCCTGTAAATAGAAAAACCTCTTTTTATTTTCAACTTCTTTCTAAGACAATAAAACAATAATCGTTTAAACGAGAACAACTTTTAATCTAATACATCTATATGTATATATGCGGACAGACTTGAATGAATCAATATATACACACACATATATATATATATATATATATATATATATATATATATATATATATATATATATATATATATATATATATATATATATATATATATACATATAGATTAGAAACTAAATTATCTTATCTCATCCGTAGATAATCTTAATCTATTAAAAACTATGAAAAACAAACTGAATTTGAGTGAAACTTCACGAAAAATTATTTGTCTTTCCGCTTTGTCCCCATACTCTGTCATTTCCTGCTCGCCCTCAATACAAAGAAAAACAAAACTTTGAGAAAAGAAAAAAACTTTTTGTGATCCTTCTACTTCTCCTCATTTAAGGAAATAAGTTTTTCTTTAATTTTCTTCTTCGTTGTCTTCGTCCTTAATTCTTTATACATATATAACGTCATTTTCTGTTGATTGAATTGAATTGATTGGAAAAGCTATCAGCTATATACTCGCTTATAATAAAAAATTATGATGAATGAATTACATAAGTATGTAGTCTGCGCAGCATTAATATTGTAGTATGAAGGAGGATAGTTTCAAGGTTATCGAAATAATCGTTGAGATTTATTGTTTATTAGCTAAGTAACGCACAATAATAAAGTTTATGATTTATATCGATATGTACTATATATATATATATATATATATATATATAGCACAACGCTTAGAACCACTTATTATATCATCAATATATAACGGATTTAATCTGGTTACAGTAAAACGGGGCACATCCCTTGCGAATTAAATAGTGGTGAGATGAGTCATCAATAAGATTGAAGCGTTTGCTCCACGTACTTATAGTGGAACACCTTTGTCTCGTTGTCAGTGTTACTATACCAAACAGTCGTTACGGAGGAACGTACGTTACGGAAAACGAAGGTGTGAAGAGAACGTACTACTTATTCCGAATAATGTTCACTAAAATCAAGGATCCACGATATTTAGTACTGATTTGCGGCATGAGTGTGCCCATATGTATTCTGTTCTCTAACGCAAAATAATGATTTCACAGACCGAAAAGCCGTTATAATATAGCTTCTGTGAATGGAGAACTCAGCCAAAAATAACAGAAAATTACAAAATTTGCTTCAAAAATTGCTTGCACTTTAGATAGTGATAATGCGCAACTCACTTTTCCACATGGTATAAACCTGAAATATCAACCGGTATGATTACCAACATCAATACCTGAGCAAAAGCTCGTCATAAGCTGGATATTTTTCATTAGTTTAGCATTGTGAGTTTAATCTAAGTCATAAGAACGTTCAAGCAGTTTGAAATAGGTAAAATACCAATCAACATATCTGTAATAATACGAGGGCGGAGTGAGAATTCTGGTTAAATTGTAACAAGGTGCGCCACAATCGCAAATCCCAGATTGTCAATATACTATCGGTGACTAGACGAAATAAGAATTTTCAGACAGATATGTCATTTAGTTCAGTTTTGACAGCTAATGAGAACAACGCATTGATTTTTTGTAAAAGTTTTTCGCATCTGTGACAACTTCCAAGGTAGGTTTGGCGATTTTCAAGCAAAAAAAAGTGTTTGATTCGTTTCAAAACTGTGGATGAAACATGGATCCATTATTACACACCGGAGACCAAAGAACAGTCTAAACATTGGATTTGTTCTGGCGAATTGCGGTGAAGAAGCCTATTTTAACCGCCAACAAGGTCATGGCCATATTTTTTTTAGGATGCAAGTGACATAATTCAAAAGGGTAGAACAGCCAACGGCCATTCGGCTCTAGTGCAACAAATGCCTATTTTGAAAGGTTGAAGAAATCGTATTTTTCGGAAAGGGTAGAAAAATGGGAAAAAAGTTGAACTAAGTGTAACGAGGTCAAAGGTGACTCGTTAAAAAATAATTTGTATTCGGCCGGAAATATTATTTTACACCACTTCTTCTGAAAATAATCTGAGAGGGCCTAACTGATATCCTTTGATTATGGACATTACAAATCTCAAGTTCACACATGTAGGAAGCACAAATGGTGGTCAGTTCTCAGCTTATTTGAAGCTGATTCTCCTACTTCACTCCCTTGTTTTAGAAATTAATTCACCTGAGGTGAAACTTTATGTTTGGTAAGGCTCATATCAGTCAATGGTCATGCAATCCCATTTATTCATTACCTTCGTCAGTTCGAGCGTGGTTAACAAATATTTTGTTGTATTAGCATGCTGATTACTCTGAAACAACGTACAGCGTCTTGTGGTGTAGTGAAAGTCGTTTGGGACTCTTAACGTATTCAGTCCGCCCTGCACCCAATTAAAGCTTAGTTAAAAAAATAAAAAAAAAAGATATCTTTCCAAACTTATAACTATTTGAACAGATAATCCGCAATTCATCCAGATAGTAGTCACATCATCAGGGCTAGGTATATAAAGATACGGCAACATTCCATCAACCAAATATATACCCTAACCGCTTAAGGTATTATATTTAATAGTTGGGTATATATCTTGTATACAAGCTCACCACATAATATTTTCCTCATCATCAATCCGTGTATCTTGTATACATGCGTATAACGTATATATCATGTCAATCCGTAGCGGGATACATCAACCGAACTATCGAGAAAAAAAAACTTTTCTTTTGTATATATAATCGTACGACACATATGGTTCGAGTCAGTCCTATATACATACATAGATATGGTACGAGCACCACAAGACGTATGATTTTGATGAAGGAAACTTTAAATAAAAGAAAATTCAAAGTAAAGATGAGATCTTATCCGCATATTGAAATTGATATATCCACCCTTGAAGACAATATATGAAAGCGATATTTTCCTCTCGATAGGATTCAAACTGTGTGGAAAATATGATTTTTGCGTTCGTCGTTTATACCAAACACGAAAGCTAATCCTAATTTTATTCAATATATTCTATTGTGTGTATGTGTATATGTGTGTGTGTGTGAATATTTCATGTACCTTAAGCTTTTTGATGGATACCATTCCAAGAAAGTTTATTTATAGATATATGTGAGCTTTTATATATAAACTTTTTGTATTGCTGCTGTATATCGATAGATGATTTATATTAATGAAAAGCGAGAGACAGGGCGATCGGAGGAGCATATACAGAAGATTAAAAATAGAAGTTTTGTTGCCTTTGTGATGGATACAGTTTTGTGATATCTGACAAAATACATTTCCCTTTGGTGTCGTAGTTCAAACCTTTTTTTTATCTCTTTGACATCTCTTAACATATATAATGACTTACATTTAGGTCCAAACACATTGTAAATAACGGATTATTAATCTTTTAATGTACAACCTCCCTTCCCCCATAACGTCACAAAGGTTGTATTTTTGAACTTTGCAAAATCTGTTTTGGTGTAACCGAAATCGAGATTGAGTATTTGCACTATGATCGCAATCACATGCAATGACAAATCACTTTTGCATCTCATTTCCATGGGGATTTGAACCGGACACAAAATGCTGAAGTGTATAGCACTGGCACATCAATCTCTACATTACGTTCAGGCATGACCACTGTCAACAAAGAAAGCCACACGTTATATTTTGACCCAATATATTTATACCAAGGGTAATGAGGTAGTTTGGGTGCTAAACGATTAAAAAACAAAACTCGGCCAGGCTACTGAGCAACATCTCATGAAAACCACCGAAGTTAATTCAGCGATTTCAAAATGCTGAACCAGCTGATGAAAAAGGTTATCATTTATCAGAGGAACATATAAATAGCTTCTAAGCTCCTTTAAAAGAAAAGGAGAAATTTTTTCAAAAGAGGTTACATACGCTGCGATAACAAAGTGCTACCACTAGAAATACCATGCCCATTGATAGTAACCACCATAAGAAGACTATCGCTAGCTTAGCAAAACGAGGTTCAGAATGACAAATGAGGAAGTCATTGCACCTGTTAGTTAAGAAGAATGATTCCAGATTAATGCGACTGATGATACGATGGTTATCGTATTGTCATTAGCAAAATGTAACAGTACACTTAATCTTAACAGTGAAAACTGACGAGAAAAGAGCCAATCAAGAGGATCGAGAAAAAGAAAGCGTTCACTACAGGAAAATAGTACGCAAGTATGATTTGGCTATTAATTACCGGATAAGCTATTAATTCAAGTGATCAACCCAATAAGGTGAGTACTGCAACAATCTTACCTCAGAAAATAAATAATGCTTGAACAAGATTGCTTAAGTGCGTATACAAAGAAGATCAAGAGACAAGGTACATTTAAATAAGAGTATTTCATAAAAACATGGAAAATTAGATCATATTTCAAGATGACTATAGATAGATAAAAAAAAACTGGAGACCAATATGTACCAAGAGTGGATGTGAAGAGCTTTCGAGTTCTGTCGAATTTCTTCAATTTTATCAGAAATCCGTGTCCAAACCAGAACTGCTTGATGGAAACCCCAGAGTTCACGTTATGATTTATAAAATTCTTCCCATTTCTTTTCGATGTGCACAGGTTTTATCGGATGAATAGCTAATCGCAATGGATTGTGTCACGCATTGGCCAAAAACTTCATTGAAGGTCAATTGTTCGTTGATCTGTGTAAACAACAATGAAGACAATTCCTGTTTATAGCTTATTAGTCCCCGTTTAATTGCTCAAAAATACACATTCGATATCGTTCTGACAGACTCGGGCAAGCACCTGAATCACTTATCAGATTTAACTCAACACGCTTTTCTCAGTATCGACCATTGGTGCCTGGATAAGGATTTACATGTGAGGCCGTCTAAAACCAACTTGGTTATGTTTACAAGACATAGGTACCCTGCAGTCTTTTCTGTACCATTCTGTCGAATGAAAGCTCAGCCTACGTCAAACACCACGGTGTTTTTCTGAATGATCAACTTTGTTGGAAGTGCTTTATCTTGATTTCAAAATATACTGAAATTCGAAATGTTGAGTTTAGCAACGCCCAAAACATTTCGGTAGTTCTTGGGGATTGTGCTCCAAAAAGGATATCTTTTATTTACAAATCACTGGTTGGTGACCGGTGGTTAAAGTAAAATCATTAATTGAAAAAAAAACTGAACCGTTTACAAAATATCACTTGTCTTTGACCGCTCTCCTAGCTTGGTGTTCATTCTTTCCCTATCCTAGTTACATTCCTCATTCTTGGTACAGTTTGTTGAGGCAGCCCAACGATTGAGGTGTGCTGAGCCGAGAAACACTATTTCAACTTTGGCACTATTTTAGGCCATAGATGAATCCTTAACGAATTTAAACGAGTTATGCCAGAGCTCAAAATAGTTAAGGACAACCAGCTCTAAATTGCTAGGGGATTGTGAGAAATTCTTGAATCTTAATGTTTTTGCTTCTTCACATAGTTGTAGTCCTGGATAGCTCGACTACATCGTTTTTCTCTGCCCTAGTTCAAACTACTCCAGTTTGCTATATATGCAACACTCAGAATGCCTATGTGGTATAGTCCACATGAAATTCTAAGTTTATAAACTCCAGCGTATAAACTCCTATGAACCCGCAATCAACTTAGCATGGTGGAAATGTTTCATGGAGGAAAAGTTGGCCAAAATATTACAGACTTTAATCAAAATAACTGGAATAAAACACCTCCATTGTTCTTGTGTCAGTGGTACAGTGGTAAAAGAATCCAATATGAAGCACAACTTGCGGCTATGAGAGTTTTTGGTGCTTTCTGTAAAAGAATAAGATGTTATCTCTCATGAACCGCCCAGGTGGCGCAGTGGTTAAAACTGCGGCAGTTGGAGCGCGAGGTACCGGGTTCGTATCCCGATTCGGGGCAAGACGCATATGGGGTTTTCACCTTCGATCGTTTGAGCGGTGCGATCGGTGTGAAAAATGAACATATATCTGGATCCCCTGTCGTGTTTAGAATCCATGGGCTGATCCATCTTCCATGTCAGTACTATAGGCTGACATGGAGCTATGCAATGCGCAGATGGTACTACGAAAAAACTCGAACCTATAGCCGTACATAGAGTGGTATCACAACGGGCCGATCGCCGGTCTAAGTGTGCGATAGCAGCCACAACAACCTAACCTAACCTATCTCTCATTAAGAGGCCAAGCGTTAAATCGTACACTTAATTGTGAGAAATTTATTCTGGTTATCTGCACACAATCCTAATTATGCTCCACTTGCAACTGTAGGATAAAATAGTGAAGACAGGAAAGTGGTGCCATACTTCAGTAAAGTAAATGATAGGTACATCACTCCTTTGTACCCGGAATAATGGTTGAACCGTACTAAAGGGCAACATTTGACAATAATGGTAGACTTTTATCAATATAATTTGTGACACTGAATGTTCAAGTGGTTGTAGTGTTTACAGTACATTGCTGAGGTCCGAAAGAATCCAGGATGAAGGCTTTCACAAGCTGCTTAAACCACCCGGAATGAAAACATCTGATACCCCCTGTTTAGTTTAGAGTCTTCCAATCTTCCATGTCACTACATAAGGCTGGCATAGATCGTACCTATAGTCACACGTCGATGAGATGTCCCAATGAACCAATTGAGACTTAGTGCCGGAGAACAGAATAAAAAAAAATCTGCTCTACATTCAAATTTTGGTAAAATGCGATAACCACCCTCATTACCAATTATTTCCACCCTCTTATTTTTACACCATATGATTGATTCAGCATATGCTACATAATCCGCAAGTTAATGAATTTTCAAACCAATAATTGGTGTTCAAATTCTGACAGCGTACAAAACATTAATTAAAAGCTCAGTAAAGCCGCGCTCCCCAACATACGAGTATGTATACGCGGGTAAGGAAATGCGAGATCGATTTTTCTGAAAGCTTACCTACATAACGTACACACACATACAGACTGTCAAAATATATAAACTATATATGAGTATATAGCAAATATTTAGTTAATAATTAAATAATTAATTTACTATAATATATTTACCATACACACACACACAAAGTATACTTAAAGCTAAAGGTACGTACTAAGAAAGGTATAACAACACATAAGAATACAAAACGTCTACATACTGTAACGTCTTTTCATCCTATTAATAATATATATTTGAGGTTGGGTGTGTGCTTGTACCGATTTTGGAATGCGAAATATGTGTGTTCGATGGAATGTGAACACACATATGGAGTTCATTACAAATAATCATAAAGGGGTTATTGATTTGTAATGAAAATGATACTTACGTTTATATAATTTAGGAAACGGGGTGGATACATTTCTCGCATCGTAAACGATATGAGAGATATATTACCCTTTTCTTTTGTCAAGGATCTTAATTTCGTTTTCGTATATATTTGGGTTGTGCAGCGGTGGTTAATTTGGGCTAAGTACCTAACCAAATCGATGGGCTGGATTAAACGTTGGAAATTGTTTCATTTATCGACACTAGCTGATGTGGCAACTGAATATGAACTATGCCAAAATCGTTAATATATTCCCAATCAATGCCAAACCTGGACCAAGATCTTATGTTTGTGCCATAAATATGTGGTGTAAAGTTCGGATCAATACAACTCATAGTTTAGATTTTAGTATTTCGATATGGCCTAGCACTGAGCATAAATCGGAGGTCCCATCATTTCTCTGTGAACACCACGTATATATTATGTTAATATCAGAAATATGCTAGACCAATAAAACCTACTTTGAATGGGTATATTCCAGTATACGAGAACAAATTTCCGAACCACTTGATGTCACAACTGTTGCGATAAAAAAATATTGAAATAAGTCAAACTCATATTATTTCTTAAATAATATCGTCAAGTAAGAAATTTATATCTACCTGGAGACGTGGCCATGAAATTTTGTATAATCAGCGGTTCATATGGCATAAAAAAGAAGCAGATTCCAATTTCTTGTCGGAAGATTAGGGTTGCTGATCCTTAAAATTCTAGGATCTTTTCTGGGCGAGCCGTTTCGGTTGGTAACGCACTTTTTCACACCTCCCCTACCTCCCCTACAGCCTGTTTCTACATCTCCACTGATCTGACATCAGAGCACGCTATTAATTTAACTCACCTTAATACCATCCCGCATCTTTGCAGGATGGCGGAGGTCCTGGATTTCCACCTAAAGCTTTAAGGAAAATGGAATTTAGTGCATTATAAACCAATCTCTTGTGTTTCGGCAGAACCTTGTGAGGAGTGTCTTTTTCTATTGCAATTTGGCCCGTTTTGTGTCGACAGGTTCCAGCTCATCCTGGGACCGCTGTCTTTTCAACACATGGTCTCTCTCCGAGCTATCGCTGCCGACCGTTTTCTTGACCCATGCCACGGATTTTCAGGGATTGCAGCTCACCTGGCCAAAATCCTAAACGCCTAGTGTCTATTCCTGTAGCGCTGCTTTGAAGGAGGGACATTAGTCGAACCTCCTTCAGCAGCGCTTGATTTTCCCTGAGTTTCACTAGTCGCTGTCTTTGGTGCCCTGAAGTCGCCTCCCTCTGGTATTTTTTAAGGAAGCCCGATCTTTATGGTTTGAGCTCTCTCCTATTGTTTCGGGCTTTGGAGAGTGCCAGTCTCGGTTTTGTTTTAGTTTTTGTTTTTTGCAGACATTATGGTCCCACTTCGCAGAGATCCGTTTACGCAAATAAAGCTACTAATAACTGGAGGTCGCCAGGTATCCAGAAAGCTCCGTTTGCAACTGGGTTTTGTTAAATGGGCTCCCAGCCTGGTAATTTGTTGGTACGGGTAGCATAATACCTTAAACCGGAGCTGCCCCACACGTAGGTCAAATGCACACCCGTTCCTAACGAACGAGGACCTGAAGGCGACGACACTGGGAGGCAAGTACTTCTCGAATTAAGTACACTATGATTATTTGAACGTTCATATAAAGACAATACTGGCACAACGCTTTTTCTCGTCCTATGATCTTGCGTCAACCCGCTCTTTAAGGCCTTAGGAAGATTTGTAGACAGATTTTTTAGAAACTTATCTCTGTTGCCATTCAATAACGTGCGCATTATCGCCTGATAGATTCGGTTTACCCTTTTGAAGTCCTATGTGAAGGTTGTGAAGTCCTTTCTTCTCAGATAAAGATTTGAATATATTGTCTGAACAAGTTCCCTTGGCCCTTCTCTTTTTGAGCAGACTTTTACCAGTTTCGAAGGCCCCGAAAGAAAGCTCTGCAGCTTTTCGCCAAACCAGACTCAAAAGCAACCAATGTAACACTGCGGATCTGATTTATAGTACAAGGACTACCATAAAATCAAACTACTCGCCCTACAGACCAAAATCGAAAAACGTGCCGCCCTACATTCAAAGTGTTAATTAATTATCAAATTAATAAAATGGTAATTTGTTAAAAATTTACACAATTTTCATTAATTTTTCACTCTCGTTTGTAAAATCTTTGGTGTCGGTATCATTACTCATCAGTTTTTGATGCGATGGAAAGATTGCGAGAGGCAAAAAACTAAAATGGGAACGATGATGGCAGCTTATAAAAATGACGAAGCATTTTTTTTTGTTGCGAGATCACAGTCACACATTAGGATGTGCTTATATATTATACATACACGCTTGTCTAGATGTGTATATATCCAAAGTGGTTTTATAACGTATCAGAAAAACATTTCGTGTTATCTCGTATCAGACACTGGGTATAACATTGTTGTTGTTTTTGTTGTTGGCATATTTGCCTAATCTTTTAAGTCGTTCATCGATTGTAAAGTAGCGTTTCTTGTATTCGTCACCCATTTCTTTCGTCGATATATTGTAACATCATCCCTTCTCCGTTGTATTATGATGTAGATGGATGTGTACAGTCCTTATTTCACATGATATTTTCTTTTTCAAATCTCAACTGTATACTCGTGTATATATATAGAGAGGAGATGAGCTTCCTTATCGATTGATTATTTCATCCAATTTAAGTGATTATCCTTTTTATTTTCGTCGTCGTCGATTTTTTATTCAATGCTACCAAAAATGTATCCTTTTTATTGTTTTCTTTTCTGCCTTATCATGGAATTGTATATGCCTTTAGCTTTTTGCGAGTATTATTGTTTTGATACCAACGAGAGGATTCGAAGAATCATCGACATTTTTTCATTCTGCTTTTGTCGAAGTTAAGTTGATTATAAACATACGGATCAATATACACGTATCTCAAGAAATGCGGACAAAGGACCTCGATATCCTTTTGACTAAGTGAAATTGATATGTCTGTTTGGTTACCAGGTTCTTGATTTCGAGATAATTCACTCCTATATAGGTGACAGAATATAAGTATTATCTTCATTTTTTCTGTCAAAGTACAAAATCAAGACTTAAGTGACGATATTTCGAACCAAGAATATCAAACCAATCTAAGAGGCATATCCCAAATTGCTGTGCCACATTTATTGGGTTGTATCTGGTCAAGCTTGAGTACCTTCAAAAGTTTTAATTCATTTATATAGGATGAGTGTTCTATGTTTCATAAATGAGAGTTAAAAGCTCCAGGAAAACTCAAAAGTAATCGTAGCACAATGAGGATAAGTGTCATCCCACAAACTGCATACAGTATTGCATAGCATTAACATAAGGCTTATTGTGTCTTGTTCGATCGTCAAAGTGGTTGGGTCTTGCCTTGAATTGTTCCGTGGTACCATATATACTGTCGCAACAGTCGGAATAAATATGCTGCATTGATCTAAATACATAAGCAAATTAACCATGTTAATTATGCTACAAACATAAACTGCAAATACCCAATCACACCCCAATCAACGACCGTGCATTATGCAATTATAAAGCTGCAGGTTGCACCAACAAAATTTAATTTATAATTTTTGGTCAATAGTTTTTACACATAATTGACAAACCCACACACACACAACACACTATATACACAAATATGTTTACAAATTAATATTTATTATAATACTACAAATTATTAATAATTGATTATTTATTTGTTTTTAATTAAATTATAATTTATGTCGATAAAAACGAGACGTGATATAGCATATTGTGCTCGGGCATAGTTGGTAATCATATAACTGCGGTCATATATGAACGCAGCTGGTAGCTGTTGAACTATATAACATATATTATTTTTTAAATATGTTTTATGATTTATGATTTATGTACTCGCGGTTACCAGCTGAAATTTTTTTTTCATTAAAATTATTAGATTTAGTTAGCTGTGAACAATATTATAACCCATATTGCCTCCATTGATAGAGTTTACGTTTTTCCACACCCAACATACCGGTTGATTTATTTTTACATAATTGTGTGACATAATGATGAGCCCTGTCTAGTTATGGGCTCAATAATTAACGTACCAACGATTTTAATTTTTGAATGCCCGACTTTTTAGGCACCACCACAAGGTAAGAAACCCCCCACCTTTTTTGTACTTTTATGGAAACTAACGTATCATAAAAAAATAAATTTTTTCTAATCAATGTTGATAAGGTCACGAAGTATATCTAAATATGAGGTTACTCTGAGACGCCTATTCCTTCCGTAATAAAAATTTGATGAATCTTGAAATCTCATAAATTACTCATCTATCTGAAAAATATGTGACAGATAAGAGAAATAGCTTAACAGACTGGATGCAATTTTATTGCTTCTGGGAACTTAACAAAGTTTGAGTTAACTAATTAGTCCTGACGATGTTTTATCAAAATTTGGTCGAGATTTCCATTTGGTGGGAAGTGAGCTTAATTTTAACTAAACGGTTCTGTAATCAATCTAAAGTTCTCCGTCATAGGTCTCTATATCGTCTGAGTTGTTCCAGGCGTTGTGAAGCTTGCTAATATCATCAGTATGCTAGCATTAAATACCACCAATTCCATTGCTATTGTCATCATACTGAGGCCATCAGTAGGGCCATCCAATCCATCTCATTCATTTGAACACTAAAATACTACATATTCTACGGTTCCTATCATGGTATACTGAACAGTTGCTTATATCATCTTTTTCTGAACGCCATCTGCATAGAGTGAGACTAGGGTAGAATTCTTTTTGTTAGTTATGCTACACATCAAGGCATAAAGCTCTTATTCACGTTCATGCTTCGTTCACTCTTCTTTTCTAGAAATAATCATTATACTCTACACTCTTTTTCTACTAGTGATTACGACTGCCATTTGTGCTATTGTAAAATTTCAAGAAAACACAGGCTGGTCTAAATTGGATGTGTCTCTAGACAGCTGCAATTTCCAGCTTTAGTTCATGAACTAAATAATTTTACATGAAATGTGCTCAACATACAAATTTATAGTGAGAACCTTATAAGAACTTTCTACCTTGCAAGAACTTTCTTCTTCGATGTCTTAAACGATCTCATTTAAATAACACTGAAATAAACTGCATACTTCACTTTTTCAAATCTCGCACAATTTTTGTCAAGCTCTGAATTTCACCTGAACCGATCTTAATTTCAACTTACTGATTTTCTATATACAATCTAGGAGTCTCCAAAAACTATATAGTCTTTATAACGTCTGAAAAATGCCCATAGGTGGCGCAGTAGTTAAAGCAACGGCAAATGAAGCGGGAAGTACCATCGTGTGGGCACCGCCCGATCAATGGTGTGAATGAACACATCTGATATCCCCTGTTGGAGTGCAGAATCCTTGGGCCAACCCATCTTCCATGTCAGTACTATAGGCTGGCATGGAGCTATGCAATATGCAGATGGTTGTAAAATCGGACCTATGGCCGAACCTCAAGTTAAAGTGGAATGTCACAATGAGCCAAATTGTGCCTGAGTGATGGATAACACAAAAAAAATATCGTCTGACTCGTTTTGTGTCATAAAAGCGTTGGGATGCTTGCTAATATCATGTGTGCTAGAATTAAATCATGCCGATTCCAATTCTATTGGCATCATACTGAGAATGACCAATTAACATCTGGGTGGACTAGAACAAGAAATGACTAGTTTCAATTACTGTTTGTTTGTTTGTTTTTATCTTTCCAATCTTTTTTGGGGCACAAGGCACCTCAACTCTTTCGCGGTTCGCTTATTTAGTCCCACCTTACGCTATTACAGCCATTACAACCCATTCTCTAGGACGTACGGCTGTATAGGTCCGATTTATGTAGAACCATCTGCACATTGCATAGCTCCATGTCAGCTTATTGTACTAACATGGAGAATGGGTTGATCCATGAATTATGCACTCCAACAGGGAGTCATATATGTGTTCATCCTCACCATCGATCGTAATCAGATGGTGAAAAATCACTTTTGCATCCTGCTCCTATCGCGATTCGAACCTGGTGTGCCGGAGCTTTAACCATTTGGTCGGTAAGTTTTGATTAGACCCTGGGATCTTAACACTTTTTGTTTCACTCAAATATCTTTGAGTAGTTTTATAAGAAAATCAGATTTTGGTAGAACCGCAAAATCCCCGGAGCTAAACAGTCAATTGGTACTATTTTACAAGACAGGTCCAACTGCAGCTGGATCCTATTCAGCTAAACTTAACTCATAATCCGTAAGACCATCATTTTCGGACTTTACTTCATCTACTTTATTTATGGCCACACATTCTCGCCGAAAGTCTTGACTCCCTGGGATTGATCACCCCACTCTTTTTCTACTAGTAATTACGACTGCCATTTGTATAGGCTGGCTCAGGACAGTACAGGCAATTTCCATGAACTGAATTATTTTGTGCATTAAGCCTCATCCAATTGGTCCTTGTCATATAAACCTGTTTATCTTCTTTCAAGTAATTCCTATACAATAGCTTAACGCATGAGACCCTTTACACAAATACAAACTACAACCCCCGTGATACAGACCAAGCCACAAATCAAATACGTGACGGTTATTATAAACTGAAAGCAAATTTATAACAGAATCCCTATTCGAGTAAATGGTTTATGTCACATGACACTAAATCCAAGTCTTGTTTCCCTATACTCGTATATACCAAAGATGTCCCTTCGAAAAAGTACAGCAAAGCAATAAATTTCAATATCCCGATTCTCGTCTTACACATAAATTTAAAAAAAATCCACCACATCCAAATATTTCCCTCGAAAGCATCCAATCCGAAATTCCTCCCAACCTATACATACTCGTACAATCAAATTATTTTTCTTATTAAAATAAAATCGATGAGCTATCATCTTTTCTATTTCTAGTATACGCAGCGTGTGCCCTACCCCATATCCACTCGATTGGTTTCAACCAAGAACACACATCCAACAAACGCAACCAAATTTTATTGTTTTCTTGTACCGGGAAATAATAAAAAATTTGTATTGCTGATATTTATAAATATCTCGTAGCTGCGGAGAGACCATATTATGTATCGTCTATATACCAAAGACCAAAAAAAAAATTTTTTCCCAAACTTTTACATTTTTTGTTGTTGTATTTAATCTAAAAATTACGTGATCATCTTCAAAGATTAGATTTTCTGTTGCTATTGTTGTTCTTGGTTCTGGTTGACGTTAGTTCAAAAAATATAAGAAGATTTTGGTTCAATATGGTGAATGTTCGATGAAAGTCGTGATGTATCATCGACCCATTCCATCCCATATACTCGTATATATAAAGTAAAACTTTGAGTATTTGTGGTCTGCACAGTTCCTCATGCAAATGGACGAGGGTTATGAGTACAAAATATGTGATCAATTAGAATTTTTGGTCACCAAAAAATTTATCGTATCTATGCTCGAGCATAATCATCCCGAGATCTGGGCTATGTTACACTGCCTTCCACTTTCAAAACACATTGATTTCACGGCTATCAATATAAGCATGGAGTTGTACCACCATAAACAAATCGATCACTTCAGTCACTGACAGTTTTTTTACCAGGTTCGAGCTGCTTCGTATTCAAATTTTTAGCTTTATCGGAGAGGATCTCTTAAAATAGTGGAATTCGAAATTCAGATATAGACCAGACAATTGCACCTCTTCACCTAGCGAACAAAAAAGTTAAAAAAGCTCTCCTTTCAAAATAGGTCAGTCCGAATAAACATGAAAAGTATGACTGAACCAGCATATGCAATCAATTGAGTTCAAGCACGCTGTTGAATCGAAATCGGTACGTATCAATTGCCAGTATAAGTTAACCCTTATGTATATAAGAAAGTTATGTAAATGATAAAACATATTACAAACCCTCAGGTTCATACATTTTGAATCAACACGTATGGCCAATTTGGGATTAGACGTGACCTTAAGGAAAACAATTAGTATACGTTTGAACACGTTGTTAAATCTCATATGCAAGCCGAAACACAACAACACATAGCTTAACCCTTTCCGCACACAGTTTGTTACACGATACGACCATATTACAGGGCAAATGAGGATGCAACTTGACATGTCAATTTTCCCTTCTAGTCTGCAAGCTTTTAAATAATTTGCCAGTTATCCTGATCCTTTATAAGGACCATAACCATACGACGACCGCCTAGGTGGCGCAGTGGTAAAAACTGCGGCAGTTGGAGCGGGAGGTACCGGGTTCGAATCCCGATAGGGGCAGATTGCAAAAGGGATTTTTCACCATACGATTACGATCGGTGGTGTGAATGAACACAACTATGACCCCTCATTGGAGTGCAGAATCCATGGGCCGACCAATCTTCCATGGCAGTACTATAGGCTGGCATGGAGCTATGCAATGTGCGGATGGTTAGTTAAATCGGACCTATAGTTGTAAGTCCTCGATTTGGCTGCAAAGCGTAAGGTAAGGACGTAAATAAGCGAACCGCGAAAGAGTTGGGAGTGCCTTGAGCCCCAAAACAGATGGCATAGAAATAAACGAAAAAAAAACTATACGATGACTGATAAACCTGCTATACTAAGAATACCTGACGCCACCTTAGCGTGTTTCTATGTGGAAGCTTTTTACTGTACCAATCCGTTTGATTTCGCATCTTAAAGGGACCCAGGTATCCTGATCCCTGCTGCATCTCATTATTGACAAGTGAAAGTGTTACCTTTCCTACCAGTTTCTTTATTTGAGTACCCTTCAGTCCCTTCACCCGCCACTTGATAGTGTACTCCTTATCGACATCTTTGTCCTCTTCCTACCACGTTATTTTTTGTTTTGGCAATTAATGGCACTAAGAACCATCACAAAGCCAAATTTAAAATATGACACTATGACCTATTTATGACATTGGGATACCCAACGGACACCTCTTGGATAACCCAACGGATTATCTATGGAAGAGTACAACAAGCTGCTATAACTTTTGCCACCTCGATAACTCAAATACTTCGTTTAGCTTTTGACAAAACCAAGAAGCCGATTCAAAGGCAGCTTAGCACTGTCTGGAAAGGTAGTCATTTTGTGAACAGAGTACCTCGCAGTGCTCAGTGGGGCTGCTTTCCATGGTCAAATTTCTTCAACTATGTTGTCTAGCCAGTACTGCTGATTAAAAACCAGCCACTTCTGTAATGGCTCCCAGAAATAGTAGGCTTCAAGATTTTGTCCTTCTGCTCGAATACTTCTTCCAGAATGCTTTCCTGGCGAAGTTTCATTTTTCGATACGTAACTTTAAATTCTGGGAATGCCACTAAAAGGATTCATATACTTGAGGGTCCCAAAATCTGAATACTTTCCTCGAACGACTTCATTTTTTGGGTTTTCTTTGGAGCTGGCGAAGTGGTGTCATCGATCGGCTTCTTGTTCATTCCAAGACAGAAACTTTGTCTCTCTTCCTGATGTTTTTCTTGTACTTCATTGTTTCTGGATGTTCAATTATGATTCTCAGAAATCTCCAGGATAAGGGTTAGTTGCCAACTAACTATTCAACTTTTGTCAATCGCTGTTCGACTATAAATTAGAGGATTTATGTCAGGTTAACTTACGTAACCCTAGTGATAAGAAGACTCCTAAAAGAGATGCCACACACAGATTTAGACTCCTTCAAGATCACCCACACCATAAACAGACCAGCACAGGCTACCAAACCGAAAGAAACGGCCTCTAGAGTAGATTCCATCTATCACATGCACCAAAACTAACTTATCCAATGTTATTCATCTAATCATTTAATCGATGGACTTAAAAAGGTAAATTTCTTATTGATTCCATGAGGTTAAGTAGTGATGAAAGCTCGACACATCCTATAGGTTTTACTTTGTGTGATAAAGCTTTTACATTCATATTAGTACTTGTATCTATAGTTTGACCTTGAGAAGTTTTGTGTGAATATGCCTATGGTTAAAACAAATGTACTATAAAAGGCACTAGTCGAGCTTGGCAGTCATGATCCATAATCTCCATTGCGTAGCTACAGCTTTTGGATATCTCAAACTTTAAAGCCATCAAAAAGCTTGCTTCTGGTTAACATTATACCAACATTACATCTTAAGACATGGATGGTCAATATATTGACTTGCTATACACACACAGTGTGTAAAGTCCATTTAACACCTCATTTCGTTCATCATCGGCACGTTACACAATCGTACAGACAAGTGAAATGCAAAATCAATTAACACATTTTTTGTCTCTTTCGCTTCTGGTCTTCCTCCGTGTTGATTTGAATTTTAATTTGATTTTAATTATTTAATCCAATAAAAGCTCTCGTTTATTTGTGTGTGTGTGTATTTTAATTACATTTTTGTTGGTGTTGTCGTTGTATGGGTATAAAATTTTTTGTGTGCTTTTACAATATTAATGATTAGTTAAGATATTGATGTTGTGTCGTCATTATCTCATTGTCGCCATATTTTAGTGTGAAAAAAGATTCGGGAAAAAAAATTTTCACGCACAAATTGCCCATCACATCCCCTCAACATCTTTAATTTAAACTTAACGACAAGAAGATAGATTTCGGTTTTATATATGTATGCGATGATGACAACGAGAAAAAGCTCATTTTGTTTAGTGAAATATGTTGTGAAAGACATATTTATATAAATTGAAGAAGCTTTCGTAGATTTTCTCGTAGTTACTATCACTATATACTATACGGCTGCTGCTGGTGCTGCTTACTACATAAATACATACATAGTTGTGTTGTAACAGCGCGTAATCAGATTGTGTTCGGGATAATAACAATAAAATTCTTGAACTTTTTTTTTTCATCTTATTTTGCGTTTTTTGTACTTTTTATAGACTTAAAAATAACGAAAAAAAGCTCATCATCATCTTTCTTGTGTGTGTGTGCGCGCGGGCGGGCGGACGATTGGTGTGGAGTAATTTTTAGTTATTTCATTAGGAGGTGGGTGGGTGTTAGATGCGCGCTGGAAAAAAATAATTTAGCAAACAAATCTCTAATATTCCTGCAGATATTATAATTTTTGGTGTTGCGAGATTGAATGTAATTTGGATGAATTATGTGTGAATATTAAAGATGGGAAGCTTTCGTTATTTGTTGTTTTTTTGTGCTTTGGTTGTATTAACAGATTGACGTCGGATTACTGTTGGGAACGTATAGTTGTGTAACTTTTTTGTTTACGAGACCAAATTTACTATACATTTTGGGTTAGGTTATATAATGTAAAATATGCCACATTCACTATATATTAAGACATTTATCCCAAATTGACAAGAAGCTTTTATCTGTACATATGTGAGTTTTGACAAAATCTTTATTTCACTCTCTCCTAATGAACCAATGCATCCAAATGTTAAATATTTCTCATATTCAAAATGGTCCGTTTATGTCCATATCGACAAGACACTACCTCATCCGCAGTACTACGTCATCTAATCTCATTATAGCCTTATATGCAATACATACGTCCTGAAAAATTGGCCAAGAGTACTTTACTAGCGTGGTACAGGTTTATTTACATGGACTTTTGACTGTCCTGATCTATTCGACTCGACATCTTGAACAAACATATGTGTTCTAGTGATTGGCCCTGGTACAACTTATTCCTGACAGGTAAACATTTTTGCTTTCCTGGCAGTTTCATAATTTGAGTACTCTTAAGTTCTTTCATTCCACCACTTGAAAGTGAATCCTTATCGACGTGTTAGTCCTTGTTCTAGCGTTATTGCTCCTTTTTGACAATTATTGACACTCCATAGATGAAGTATCCAAACGGATACATCATCTATGGAAAGTATACAAAAAGCTGATCTAATGAATCGTTCATATATAGGATTTTGAAAAAACAACAAGCCGATTTATAGGCAGCTCACCACTGACTGGAAAGAATTTGTGAACGAGACCCTCGAAATTCTCAGACAAACTTCTTTCCATGGTCAAATTGCTTCAACTATGCTATCTTTAGTCAGAACAACCTTCTCAGGAATCTAGTAGAGTCAAGTGCAGCAAGAGCAGCAAAAAATGCAATAAATTTGTTGCTGCTCTTGCTGCAGTATTGTTAGAGTGTCGCCTAACTATTATTGTTGAGCAGCATACTATGTGTCTGATCCTACATTGGTAGAGTTGGTGTGGTCGATTTTCCGCATGAGCATACCTGATAACCGGTCCTAGGGGAAATACCCCTTATACTTCTTTTAAAGCGGAGGTAATTCGAGTTCTGGGCGAGTCGGAAAAGACCAAGTTGAACAACTTGATGCATGGTTTGGCTCTTGGAGACAGGAAGCCGTCTCAACTGTTGAGCGCCATGAAGTTGAATGCTGGGAACAATTTCAACGAAGCAACCCTTCGTCAACTTTGGATGAAGAGGTTGCCCCAGACCGTTCAAATGGTGCTTACACCATTTGAAAATGACGTCTCACTGTCGGTCCTTGCAGAACGGGCTGACAATGTGCATGAAACAATGAATCACTTGCGAGTTGATGCTATAGAGACTTCTGTTTCCTGCAGTTCTACTCCGAATTCAAATTTTGCCATGGACCAAAAGCTTTCGGAATTTAAAAGAACATTGCTATCGGAAATTGCGGAAATTGTAAATCAAAATTATAGATCTCGGTCTGTTTCAAATTCACGAAGTCCTAATCATTCTAGGTCGAATTCAAAAAATAACTACTCTCGGAACAATTCTCCAAATCATAGAAATACATTTTATGGCAATCCTTCAGTCGAAAATAATTTTATTTGCTTCTATCACCATCATTTCGGCACAAAAGCTTTAAAATGCAAGCCAAATTGTAAATTTAGTTCAAACAAGTTATCCGATAGCAATGTTCCAAAAAACTAAATTGTCATTCACAAGTGGCGGGGTGTAATGACATTACTAAAACTAACCGCCTATTAATTTTCGAAATTTTTCTTCAGACACATTTTTTAATAGACACAGGCGCAGATGTCTCTGTATTGCCAGCCCGTTTTGTTCGGAACCCAAGGGTCGATCCATCCTTCAAGTTGTTTGCTGCGAACGGTTCTTCAGTTGACGCTTACGGTACAAAATTTTTAAGACTAGACATTGGACTGCGCCGCGAATTCACCTGGGAGTTTATTGTTGCTGACGTGTCGATGCCTATTATCGGCGCGGATTTTTTGTGTAAAACTGGTCTGCTGGTTGATATACAGAAGCAAAGACTTTTTGATCCGCTAACCTCGTTGTATACAACCGGTACTACTTCCAGCTATGACCAAACTACTGTATCTAGGATCGACAGGTCAGCAATGGATCCAGGAGTTTTCAACGTTGTTTCAAAATTTTCAACAGTCATTCATGGTAACATAAACATTGATTCTTTAAAACATGACGTGACTCATAAAATAGAAACGAACGGACCACCGGTTGCATGCAGACCACGACGACTAGCACCAGACAAATTCATTATCGCGAAGACAGAATTCGAAAAAATGATGAAGCTCGGGATTGGTCGACCTAGTAGCAGCCCTTGGTCAAGTCCATTGCATATGGTCCCTAAAAAGAATGGAGAGTGGAGACCTTGTGGAGACTTTCGTGCGCTTAATAAAGTCACAATTCCGGACAGGTACCCAATTCCACACATTCAAGATTTTACGCAACGACTCGAGGGTTGCACTATATTTACAACAATAGATCTTGTCCAGGCCTACCATCAAATTCCCATTGAACCGACAAACATTCCGAAGACAGCAATTTCGACACCTTTTGGACTTTTTGAATTTTGCAGAATGACTTTCGGCCTGAGGAATGCAGCACAGTCGTTCCAAAGGCTTATGCATGCAGCACTACGCGGTCTGGATTTCTGCTTTGTTTATTTGGACGATGTGCTCATTGCCTCTCGAAATTATGACGAACATCTCGAACATATTAAATTGACTTTTACTAAATTAGAGGAATACGGACTAGTAATTAATGTTGACAAATGTGTTTTTGCAAAAACGAAAATTACCTTTTTAGGCCATTTAGTAACTGGACAAGGTTTATTACCGTCACATGAACGGGTTCAAGTCATCAAAAATTTCGAACGACCACTGACTGTTAAACAACTGAAACGATTTTTAGGCATGATAAACTTTTATCGCCGCTTCATTCCTGGTGCTGCTGCTGACCAGGAATTGTTGAATGACTACCTGAAAGGGTATACTAAGAACAGTCAAGTTCCAATTAAATGGTCAGTTGCGGCTACTGAAGCATTTGAAAATTGTAAAACGAAACTTACGGACGCGACTTTACTCTGTCATCCATTATCATCAGCTCCTCTGGCCATCATGGTTGACGCTTCCGATACTGCAATCGGAGCAGTGGTTCAGCAGCTTGTTTCGGATACTTGGAAACCACTCGGTTTCTTTTCGGTACGTCTCAATGATACGCAAAAAAGATATAGTGCTTATGATCGTGAACTTCTCGCGGCTTATTCGGGTATAAAACATTTTCGACATTTTCTTGAAGGTCGTATTTTTACGCTCTATACCGATCATAAACCACTTATCTACGCTTTTAATCAGAAACTGGAAAAAGCATCTCCTCGACAATTTCGACACTTAGATTTCATTGGTCAATTCACGACCGATATTCAACACATTTCTGGTCTGGACAACGTAGTCGCAGATACACTTTCACGCATTAATCAAATTTCTATCCCTGAAAGCATTGATTATGCTATCATCGCAGATGCTCAAACCAATGATGAGGAACTTCAAGAACTTTTAAGGAGTAACTCTGTTATCAAATTTGAGAAATTTCCCGTTTCCTTCAATTCGAAACAATTAATTTATTGCGATACTTCTTGTAGCACACCTAGGCCATTCATACCCTTAAATTTCCGAAAACAAGTTTTCGATGCTTTTCATAATCTGTCTCATCCTGGCGTCAAAGCTTCCATCAAACTTTTGACTCAGAATATAATCTGGCCGTCAATCAAAAAAGACGTGCAGAAGATGGCTCAAAGTTGTGTCGCTTGCCAAAAGGCTACAGTTTCTCGTCATACAAAATCTCCGCTTGGTACTTACAAATTAACTTCTCAACGCTTTTCGATTATTCATCTGGATATCATTGGTCCGTTACCTGTTTCTGATAATCAGCGGTATTGCGTTACATTGATTGATAGATACACACGCTGGCCCGATTCCAGTGGCTGATATAACTGCTGCAACTGTTGCTTTTGCTGTCTATTCGCATTGGATAGCTCGCTTTGGTGTGCCAGAGTCCATTGTTACGGACCAAGGCATGCAATTCGAATCACAACTATTTCACGAACTGGCTAACTTACTCGGTTTTGAACGAAGGAGAACAACTAGTTACAATCCTAAATGTAACGGCATGATGTCATCGTGTCATCAAATCTGCCATTATGTGCTACAACCGATCTGATTGGACTAGTGTTCTTCCCTCAATCTTACTAGGATTACGAACGACTTACAGTGACGAACTAAAAGCTACTCCAGCTGAACTGGTTTACGGATGTACGACTCGAGTTCCTGGAACATTTTTAGACGCTACGAACGATCAAATTTTACAATCTGACTTTATTACTAATTTAAGACGACACTTTGATGAAATTCGACCTGTACCAGCTTCTCGACATACTTCGGATAAAATTTTCATCAGTAACGATCTTCTGACTAGCTCGCATGTTTTTTTACGAACGGATGCGGTACGCAAATCCTTACAACCACCATACACTGGACCGTTTTTAGTTATCGATCGTACAGATAAATTTTACACTTTAGACCTAAACGGACGGCATACGAAAATTTCCATTGACAGACTTAAACCATGCTACTCTGACAATCAATCACAGATTCGACTTGTCACAGAAAACGACAAATATTACAAGGTCAGGTCGTATATCCAGGGCTCCTACCAGATTGATACTTGGTCGATAGATCTTCGATCTCTCTGGGAGGGGAGTATTTGTGGTGTCGCATGGTATTTTGGTGCTTCTTCACACCTCGCTCTTAAATTTATTTGTGATTGATTATCTAAATTTCTGGCACCTTAAATGAATAGTTGAGTATACAACTCATGTAAATAGTTTTTTTTATATAATTCAAGTTAACTTTGAAAAACAATGTTCGTTAGTTTTTCATTGATTTTGTTATAAGTTTTTTTTTGTTCCTTAGTACGATAACTTGTATTAAAAAATGTATATCAAATTTAAATATAACTAATTAAATATCCTGATTATGACACAGAATTCCTTAATCGAATCGAAATAAAAACACGCATCAAAAATACTTCTTAATTAATATAATACACTATAATACAAATATTGTGAATATTTTATGTAAAATATTAGTACAAATAATTTATGTAATTAAATACACCGTGAGTCTTATTTATATGCAACCATTGAAACGAGGAACAAGTCATCACCGTGCTCACCACAAGATTTCACAAACGTATCAAAATCCTAAGGACATGGTTCAATGCGTATTAAGACCACCAAAGAACAAACAATTATTAGATATGTTTATATAGCTTCCTCTTAGTTCTTGTTTAATATCTGTAACAGTGTAACGTAGCATTACAATTTTATTAATTTTTCACAGTGAAATTTTGGGTATCGAATCACATTCGGCCTAGTTCCAATCTCTAATCCAAGTCATAATTGTTAACAATTTACGTGGTATCATATGGTTATATAAACTCGTCTGAGGTAAATAAAGACATGGAAAGGGAACTGGAGAATAGTTGGGAGAGGCTAGAGTCCAAAACAGACTGTATAGTGGACCCGAATCGTATTAATTAAATGAGCCACCTATTACGGCAGACTAATGCTGTTCAACAACACATCTGGTAGCAGATATGCTCAATTTGACAAAAAGTTGTTGTAACAAGTTTTAATCGTTCATTGTAAAAAGGAAAATGTATTCGGTTTATGTAGTAAGAGTGTATAAATGCAGATAAATTGAGAGATCATAATGTCATAATGGTCAAATAGTTGTAGTTCCTTCACAAGGAAGTACAAGCCTCCTGGCTGCCTAGACCCCATTGAAATTGCATTATGAGCGCAACCTTAAAACGGAATGTCGACTTTTAAAGGTGAATTTCCAAACTGCCAAATTTACGAAAGCCAAAATTGAATACCACAAGCTTTTTAGTGTGATATTTCTTGACCGAAGTGTACCCGAAATTTTAATAGTGTAAGGATCTATATTCTGTTGTTGAGTCGGAAACTTTTTACACCTCACAGCAAACAGCTGATATTAATATAAAAATAAGCCAAACTACAGATTTATCCTAATTGAGAATATTATGTAAATCTCAATAAACCAACTTGCAACCTTGAATAAGACAACTCTTATGTGATTACGGTGCGGTACTATGATACTAAACCGAATCCATTCTGTGGGGTCACAAGAGCACACCACAAAGTTGTATAACGGAGCACTGAATAGTTTTAAATGGGCTGCATATTGCACCCAAGTTGAGTCTAAATAACTGCAACACCTTGGAAGAAGAACAATTAAAATGAATTGAGAAAACGAACAAAACCATATTGTGTTGTTGGATGTCAAACCTGGATATTGTTGGTGGTTTCCTAAGCGGTCGTCTAAAATTTTCCAAGTCTAGAATATGATTACAAACGGATTACAATCGGAAACAAAACCTAAGCTATTCGTGCTAGGAAGACAGCCAACCGAATTTGTAGAGAATAAAATCATGATGGCGAAATGAAGCTCTGCCCAAAGAGAGGTGACAGAGTTCTGTCCATGCTACAAAGCAATATCTTGCTCGACCAATCAAGAGGGTGTATGCGATAATTTTTATGCTCATGTTGGCATACATCCTTCGATTTCAAAAGTGACAACGTTTGAAGAAATTGTGAAATTTCGATACTAGCATGTCGCAGGCAATCAGTCTTTATAACCGTAACGACCACTTTGAAATTTCTTGCAAATTCTACAGAGTGTTAATCGAAACCTTGAAATGTTAAACCTTGATGATTGAGTAGAAACGTCTATTCGGCCTAAAATATGACCTAGAAGCGACGATAGTTCTCTGGCTTAAAGAACGGTCTGGCACCTTCTGATTTTTGACCAGAGTATGAAGACCTTAACCGATGGAGCCGTATTGTGTACATGATACGAGTTTATAATGGCCTATAAAAGCCACTCAAACGAGTCCAGTATCATTAATCGTTTAATAGCCAGTTAATCGTCATTATTACATATTTTACGAAAGTGACTTTCCTGTCATATCAATTACAATGTCTGACAATAAACCAAATGTTTAATATTTTATCGAACAACAAAAACAAGCCAATAATTCTTATCGACATGATATCGTACACACAAAAAATATATCGTAAACGTTTATCACAAAAATGAAAAAAAAAACGAAAACTTCGATATATATCATGTCTTGCGGATGGATTGTGGTATAGAATACATGTAATATACCGACATCAACCAGAAAAACCCAATAAATGTCTATTTAATTAATTTAAAGTTCAAACGATAACTTTTTGCCATAAATAACTTTTTCAAATAAACACAAAACTTAAACCACCCTACCGCCCCCACACCATTTATGTTGTGAGACCCGATTTGATTACCACACAGTGTACAGTAGTTTACTGGAACAAAAACCAAATTAACTTCCAGTTGTAACGATATTTCGACGCTGTTCACCGATACATATGTATGTAGACATATAAACCAGATGATTATAGTTTTGTAAAATACACAACAAATATAATAGTTTTGGGGTGGTTCTAGATGGTGGGGTTAAAAATGAGGGCAAAACTAATATTTTCGCTACAGCTAAAATATGTATTGCATTTAATCACGCTAATATTTAATTTACATTTTTTCACAAAACAGAAAATACATTTTCCACCCTACCACCCATTCCGCACGTAAAATATGAAATAAATTTTTTTTTTTGTTAACTCCTCAAACGAGAATCGAGTCGAGAAAAATTATTAAAGGAAAATAGCTACATAGCGACGCTACTATACACACAGTTTAACGTTAAACGAAAGGTTAAGTATGTTTGTATGTATGTAGGTAGGTAGCTGGAATTTTCTTTTGATGAAATTGAAAATATTTCGGGGTGGTAAGCGGTAATGAGCTTAATTTAGTTGAAAAACTAATATTTAATTTTTTTAAATATTTTGTTGGATGAAAATGGAAATTCACTCTCGTTCAACTAAATTGTTATACAGTCTGTACCATTAATCTCGTTTAAAATGTATGTAGTTTTACAGGATGATTGAAGTAATGGGCTACCTTGAAAGGATCGTCCGTCGTATCATGACGTCAAAAGCGGGCACCAAATATTATATTGCTGGCGTTCCGCCCGCTTCATTGGGTAAGTACAGACTAGTTGTTAGAAAAAACGGAAACGGAAACATAATGAACGGAAGAGAAAAAAACGAAACGGACACAACATAAATTTCAGATTTTCAAACACCAAACATATACGTTAGGAGCAACGTATGGGTACCGTAATAAAAACCAATGCAGTATGTGGTGAAGAATTGGCCACTCTTAAATAATGTCTATAGTAAGAATATACAGATCTCTGCAGTTGAAAGAAATGGCATTGAGAACATACTATTTTTTCTGTAAACCTAGACAGTGATAGAATTACGATGATCGCCCTATAGGCATGACTTCACTGCTAATCCAATAAAACGACAACGGATTTTTCTGGGGATCTGGTTAGATCTTAAGATTACCTGTCAAAAAATATGGAAGAAAAATACAAAACATTCCTCTCGAACAATAAGTGGGGTGGAGCGAAAACTCTAAACCGTATAACTGTTGGACTTATTTGGCTTGATATTATGAGAGCTATGCACAAGACATCCACTGCTGTTGAGATGGATCTACCGCTCGCCTACAAGGCAAAGACAATTAATGTAGGAATTATTGGATCAGATGAGCTACAGATATTGTCGTATCTGCATCCTTTCTGACAGCGACGCTACACAGCGAGACTAAAGGATATTGACTCCAATATGGTCAATCGATGTTTTGGAGACAGTTATTGCCTTAAATCAACTAGGCTAGTTGAACTAGGCAGTCTGAACTAAATTAGACTTTACTGGATACCCTGTCACATGGCTTTCAAAAGAAACGTATTGGCCTCCACTTATGTAAGGCATGTCCCTGCTCTAGAGGTGACATTATTATCCCTTAAGAGAGATATCGCATATCACTTTGGTACTGTAGATCAGAAGAGATGGGATACCGTCATCTCTTGTCGCCTATCCAAAATCTCGTGTGGGACAATAAATCAGTAATAATCCCAGCTCTTCTTGAATTACGATAGACGCACTTTGAGGATCTTGCTGGGTATTCTCACAGCTCATTGTTCCCTGAAAAAGAAACTTTTGCGCCCTTCTTGTGCTCCTGCCCTTCAGTCTCTCCTCATTGCACTGCTTTGGATCACGATTCCACTTTGAGAACCAACTGACTACCTTGATGATTTCGGATATCTTCTCTTTAGACTGAGAATGTACGTCTAGGAGAGGATGTTACAGTGGGCCAATGGAACGTGAGTTGCGGAGAAAAAAGAATATAGAGTAAGGAATCTTAAGATAGTTTTTCGATTGACGACAACCTTATTACAAGGTTATTTTACCTCGTATTAAGCAAAGGAAGGACTAAACTGATATCAATATCGCTCTTAAAAGACATTTTGTTTTAGGCCCATTCAGTGCTGTGTGGCTTAGACTCCATGGTTACACAATGTCCAAAGACGTTGAACGTCTTCACTTGCGAAAGGCTTTCGGCATGATAATACAAAGCGTAAAGGGTTGTAAGGTATGCCGGCCCTACAAAAGGTAACATTCATTTTGAAACTGCTCAAACTATTGACACCAATTAATGAGTTTGCGCTATGCATTGTAGAATATATAGCTACAATGTTTTCAAAGGCTATAAAAAAGGTTCTTCTTCAGCATGGCATCGCTTGACCTAATATTGTGCATCAGTAAAAAATTGTTAAATGAGAACACTGTTCCATCTGATTGTCACACATACCGGGCATTGGAAAAATGGACCTGTCAAGTGGACTTCAAAATCAAGTAACTAATATATGAAAATATGAAATTTTGCAGGTATCCCTGGCGACAAGAATAATGATCATTCCTAACAGTTTTTGTTCGAATGGTAAGGTGATGGTACCAAATCGGCAACAGTTCGTATCTTAAGTTTTGAAAATATATCTACCACTTTACTGATTCACTTTACTTATTTAAAGTTTCAGCAACTCAAACAGTCACAGAAGCCAGTGGTGCACCCAAAATATTTTACACGGTTTGGCAACAATAGTAATTCCTCACATCAACACAAAATGAGACACTCCGCTCTTCATATAGTGCCCATTACTGCAATCCAGGACTCCATCAGCAAGGAACAGCGATAGAAGACATGAAGACGGCCTGCAATATATTCGGTTATACAGAGTATACTATCGAAATTAATACATCCTGGAAAATACATTTTTTCCAGGATGAAAATGTATTTGTCTGAAGAAGCGAAATCGGCCTGTACGAGGTTTTAACGTTAGGTGGTTTATTCGGTTTTGGAATCATTATCACTTCTGCAATCTTCCATTGGTATGGGACGTATTTTAGTCTGAATGCTGCGTTTATTAGTTGAAGCAATTTTCGTAAGCCCTTTTCGGGAAGTTGTTTTACTATTTGACCTGAAATTAGGTCATAACCAGGACATTTTTTTGAACTCAAGTTGTTAATAATTTCATATTTTAGCTCTTGTAATGTTACTGGTTTGATGATTAGGTTATCCACTTTTCTAACTGGGTTTATATTTTCTTCCGCTGATTGCCTTGGAAGGGGCTGGAATGTGTTTTCGAGATGGGCTGCAAACAAGACAGCCTTCTCCTTACCATTTCTTGTCCAAGATCCATCGTTCTTTTTGATAGGAGGTATCTGCTTATTTGGTCGTTTAAGTCCTTTCGTTGCTTTCCAGAGTGAATAGTCAGTGTCTTTTTGGCTGGAAAGACCAGTTAGATATTCACTTATCGAATTGTTTTTAATTTCTTTGATTAACTGCTTTAATTTGTTGCTTAAATAATTAAGTCTCGATTTACTTTGTGATGCTCGATTCCGCTGCCAAATTTTTCGAGCTTTCCGCTTTTCACTAACCAAATCTCTCACTTCCAATGAATAGTTGTTTTTCTTTGGCACTTTATATTGACTAATGGGCGTACTCTGCCATGCTGCTTGAAGTATATTATTATTTAATATTTCTACTTGATCATCGAGTTGTGTCGGAGTTTTAATTGGTACTTGTAAAACCGTACTGTTTTCTACTAGCTTCCGGAAAACATCCCAATTTGTTCTCTTGTTTGTTAGTTTAGGCAAATTCACTTTCTTGATTATGGTTGCACTCATTGTCATAATAACAGGTGTGTGTGATCTGACCATATTCCTTCACTGTTTTCTATCACTACATAGTTTTCTGATGCTCCTTTTGTTACAAAGAAGTCTATTAAATCTGGGATTTAGTTTTTATCTGTAGGCCAGTATGTTGGTTTACCCCCAGAATAAAACTCGCAGTTTAATTCTTGTCCTGCCGCATATAGATCTTTACCCTTACGTGTTGACAGTCTCGATCCCCAGTACGTATTCTTAGCATTAAAGTCCCCTCCAATTATGAAGTTGACTCCAAGCGATTTAAATAACGCGATATAATTTTCTTTAGCCAATTGATATCGCGGTGGGCAGTATATAGATGAAATGGTATACTCCTTTTCATTATTGAGTCGAATTTTAATGGTTGATACTTGCATATTTTCCTTTTCTATTTTTACTCCTTCGTAGTATTTGATATTTTCTTTAACGAAAATAGTTGATCCTATCGCTTTTCCTGATGGGTGGATAGCATGGTAGCAGTGATATCCACGAATTTTTACGTACGATATATTTGTGAAATGGGTTTCCGATATTAGACATATGTCTATCTTATCCATGTTTAAGAAAATTTCTAGCTCCGGAATTTGTGGCAATAGGCCATTTTCATTCCAGTTGGCAATTCTTAATGTTCTACTACTATTCATACTAGTAAATCATAGAAGTGAACTCATTCACTGCTGGAAAATACATAATAGTATGCTGATTAGATGTCCCGAACCCAAAAGAAACTTTAGGAGCTACCTCAGTTGTCAAAAACGTGTTTTGATTAGAAGTACAGAAGGAGAGAGGATCCAAATGCTCTACGCCACTGCGACTTTAAATGATTTCTAGAGGTCGTTAATTGGTCGTTGCTCTGACACAGTGAACTCTAACATATTTCATCGAGTCGGTTTCTCCATATGATCAGAAGAATTTATATTTTTTTAAGGAACACACCCTATTTGCTTTAAAAATTTCTACCGTATCTCTGAGTCGGTGGTCGCAACTTGAAGAGTTGCTTCCTCCAATTTTCTGTTGTAAAAATCGAGCCTAAATATGCACTCCTGGGTGTTCCTGTATCATTGCGACACCACACCGGTTAAAGCACCAAAATTATCGAAGCCATAAGTGGTTCAGTTCAACATCAGCCAAACTAGTAGATCAAATTAACCCCACAAATAATGTCTCTTGATCATTTGAAGCGCCGATACTTACTATTGAAAGGGAAGTTCAGTAACTGTGTAATCTCGACAACCCCACTCATGCGATTAGATTTATTATTTTGTATGTGACGTCATACGTGAAAGAGTGGTGAAAAATTGACTCAAAAAAATTAGGTGTACTACACCTGGAATTTTGGCCCCGCATCTCAATTATTCACTACAAATACCTCATTAGAGACCGATTACGAGAATAATTATTGGATTTTGGTTTCTGCAGGATCTATGAGGGCACAGAGAGATGTTGATGGTTCCATTACTTCTCCGCACACAAAAGGCGTTTGTATTTAGGTTGTGATGAACCATACGAATTATCTTACGTTTCACAAGAAGCACAGTACGATCTGTAATGACACAATGAACCGGCCTTTTTATTGTTATCTGTCTTTTTGGTTTAATTTCGGAACATAAAACCGATAACGATGGCCATACTATAAAAACATCTCTCATGTTGTCAACAAGACAAGATTCTTGTCAATTATTTGTCAGGACCATTAAGGACAATTTTTCTCAATTATTACAAAACGCCTACCGTTTTGGTACCGAATTGGTGGATATCTCTCTCATTTTATTATGGTTCCTTTATTTGTACTATAAAAACTAAGAGTTGCCATAAAACATCACCAACTCCTATAAAACAGAAAGAACAACAATAAGACGGATTTTATTTTACTTCGGTTTTTATTTGTTTTATGGTTAATAATTTTTTGTTGTTGTACAGTTTGTTATCCCTGGTACACATATATTTATCCTTTTTATTGTTTATTTTATGGATCCATGAAGAAGCAGCAACAATAAAATAGAAGAAAATTAAAAGGAAATAATTATAAATTTTTCCCCCCCAATTCATTGTGCTAACATGTTACCTGTCTGTGATTGTTGGTAGATTAAATTCTATCACAACGATGGGCCTCAAGATGTTTTTAAATTTGTTAGTGTGTGTGTGTACCTGTTATTACTTAAATTCTTCCTTTTTCTCTTCATGCCTTTTCTTATTATACCATAGTTAACTGTTTTTAAACGAAATTAACGAGATAACTATCTTTGTATACAAAATGATTTGTGATTTGATGGTGTTCCCCTGTAATATGTACTTGGGTTTGCGGAGCTTTGTCTAAAATTTCTAAACAAAAATAAAACAACAACAAAAATTAATGAGGTGTTAAGCTCAATATTTAAATATAAAGTTTATTTAAATTACCCAAGGTAATATATTGCTATACACAGGTATTCGCTCGACTCGATATGTCTTCCATTCTGTAGGAAATTGGGCCATAAATTATTGGCCCGGAATAAGCGAATCATTTATTTTAAATCATATATCCCACTATCACTTGTCTAAATGTGGAGACCATGTATCCCACAGCAGAGATCTTGAGGTTGGCTTTATGATTGGCCCACAGAACAAGACAGCTGTGTTGGACTTCCAAGCAGTCGATAATCGAATGTATAATGTACGATTGTATATGAGGCTATATAATTGTATGTGTTACAATACTTGCGATAATCTGATGGGCTCTATACCTGAACACGATTTCAGATTGGTGATTGGTGAATTTTATACTAGAGCAGGCAAAAATTAGACTCACTTAGGTAATAACTGCGGCCGAAAATGGAGAAAGAATGACACACTTTACGATTGACATCCACGTAATACATCCCGAACCCAAATTGACCATGTGTTGATATCAATAGAGCGGGCGTTCAAGAAGTAAGATCTTATCAGTCTTCAACCAAATTCGTAAGCATTGACCATTACCTGATCATTCCAAAACTACCATAAAAATGTTTGTATACATTTCTGAGAGAGCAGGGGATTATTCAACATAATTTGCTTGTGAAGGTCTAATAAATGAAGAAAATGTTAAAATCTAGTCAGCAATAACAGTCCGATTAATTAAATAACTGATGATTGGTTTGATGATGTTTAGCAACGAAATATAGCCCATAATGACGAGCAAAGTTGCTTCACAATCGCAAGGAGAAATAATACGGTCGTATAGTGGAAGACTAAGGTTCTAAGAGTACAAAAACTTAACTTTAAAAGGAGACATTGACGTATATAGAGTGATTTGACGTATTCTATTATAATTGTTTACAAAAGCATGAAGAGTTGGCTTTTCAACGAAACCACGGTATATCCAACAATGACCTGTAAACCCCGTTAATATATATTCGTTGATACCATTTCTATAGGAGGTGCAATACTGAAGCCAAATATTAATGATGATTATCTCAGACGAATTAAAGGACAGTAGTATATTGGAACTCGGATATTGTTAAAAGAGGATATGTCAAGATAGTATTAATCATTCATTCCTAAAAACATTCATCAGCAACACTCAAAGTATAGTGGTATGGGGTAGTACTCCAATCAATCTAAAAAAAAAACCTCTTGAAAACCTTTTTTTTGTCGGCTTTTACAGGCTATTATTGGCCCGTACCGTGTCAACAATCTGACTCCATCGGTTTCGATCACGAGCCAGCTCTTCATATTGTTGCAAGCAACCAGAAGATGCCAGATCGCTCTCTACGCCGTGGAGCCATCGTCGCCGACAGCGACCTCTTTGCCTACTGAAAGGCGGTTCTCCCTTCCCAGATCACTGTATCATTCGGTTCGGATCAGCACGCAGAACGTGACCGAGTCGGTAAGTGCTATCGACGTCGCGTTTTGGGCCATATATCACACACATGATTCTTCTCTCGAATGTAAGAAGCCATCTTTCGTACTCATCCGTCAAGGTTCAACTCTCACATCCATACATGACAAAGTGTCTGATCAACAATCCGTACAGCTTCAGCTTATCCGCATTTGCAAGATATTTTGATTTCAGCAGTGGACGTAGAGGATACAAAGCCCGATTGCCAGCGGCAAGGCGGACCTTGATATCCTCTCCCACACTATTATCGTGAGTAGTGAGGCATCCAAGATACTTGAATCTCATTACTCCTTCAAACGTGTGGTTACCACTACTGAAATCACTTGCGTCTTGGTCTCTAAAACCAGAGATCATATATATTTTGTTTTGGACTCATTGATTTTGAGACCAAGGAAAGCTGAAAACTGTTTCAGTGGATCAAGTATCTCTTTCACTCCTTTGCCATTTAATCCAATCACACAGATATCATCTGCATAAGCAAGAAGTTGATTGGATTGTCAGAATAAGATATTGTCCTGAGTAGTTTCACTCTTACGAAGGATAAATTCCAAGATGAGATTAAAGAGTATTGAGGACAGCGCATCTTCTTGTCAAACACCAGTAGTGATTGCAAAAGTTCTCGATAGCCTGTTCTCAACTTTAAATATTCAAGTGCATACCATAGTCTCTCTCGATTGATCGAGTATAGGCTTGCTTGAAATCTAGGAACACGTGGTGTATAGTGTGTTTCATAGTACTTGGAAAGAATCACCCGTAGCGAAAATACTTGATCAGTGACTGATCGATTTGGCCGGAATCCTCCTTGGTAGTCACCGATAATTTCCTCCGCCAGAGGAGTAATTCTACCCAAGATAATGTATGACAGTAACTTGTATGCTGTGCAAAGGAGGGCTATACCGCGATAATGCTCGCGTTTCAAGCGATCACCCTTCTTGAAAATTGGGCATAACGCGGCCACTTTCCATTCTTCGGGCATAACTTCATTTCGCCATACCAATCGAACAAGGTCGAAAAGACAGTTCCACAAAGTTAGCCCTCCAAATATCAAGAGCTCTGAATTAATGCAATCAACCCCTTGTGTGCGATTTCTCTTTAGTCTCTGCATGACCATTGTGAATTCCTCATAGGATGGATCCTCAATCAACATCTCTGCGGTCTGTATTTGAGGGTATTCAAATACAGTATCGAGTACCGCATCGACGTTAACACAGAGGTTTCTATCCTGGTCCCGAATGGCAGTTGACCGAGATCTAAGGTATGGTGCAATTCGGTGATTCCTTTAAAGAAACCACGCGAATTGTGCTTATTGCGTTGAGTTGTTTTACTCTTAAGACCTTAGCCTTCCACCATTCTCGCTTCTTCAGTCTACAAATTCGTTTAGCTGTCCTTCTAGCAAGAATTGCTTTGTTTTACCTAGCAATTGTAAACCGAGTCTGCGCTTCATTATAGGCTATATTTCGTTGCTCAACAGCAAGATGACACTCCTCATCAAACCAATCATTTTTGGGCTTAGTTTTCACTATACCGAGAATGTGCTGGGCAGCATCGAAAACCGAAGTTTTCAAAACTTCCCAGACACTGTTCACATCATCAGATTGGTAACTAGATCGTAAAATTCTATTGCTGACAAGATCTTGATATTTTCATTGCGTTTCTTCATTTACCAGACCTTCACAGGAGAATCGCGTTGTATATTCTCCTGTCCTCCCTGACTTGTACGAAAATTTCCATCGTAGCTTTGCAGTGACCAGATAATGGTCTTGGTGACATTTTTAACAGTGATTGTTTTTTACGGATGCTGACGACCCGCCCAGCGATCCAACCAGATTTAGTCGCCTCCTACGACAAGCTCTGGATACTGTGGTGGTATTCTATGGCTTTCATGTTTCATTCGAAATATTTACGTAACATGGATGCACCCAATTATACTGGGCTCAAAACCTTAAGTGATGTTTAACGATACATGTGGTCAGTCAGTGTACCCTTTAGTCAAACATTTCCAATCATTGATTGGAACCTCTGGTTATTTTATCCTAATTCAATATCAATCGGTTAAAAATTACAAATGTCTGAACAAAACTGGCTTCGGAAGACCAGATTTGGTTCGCGCCGAGATGTGAAGAAACCTGTTTGCCCAAAACAAACAAGTTTAGGAGCGAAGGTATTGAATCAATAAATTAGCGATAGACCTATCTGGCAAACGTCGAAATGCATACAAGACAAAGTGCTTCTGGGTACTTTCAATTGTGTCCTACCGAAATCCAATATAATGGTAGCCATATTGACAACATGGACCTTAGGCAGACAAGAAAAAATAATAGCATCAGTCAACCGTTGGCAATTGGATGAGTTGGCACCTAGGTCAGTCAACCGTTGGCAATCGGAAATCAAATATAAAGCAAAGGACGAATGTGACTATATACATATATTGTGGAATACCAAATGTTGTGGAAAGGGCAACAACCACCTATGATTAACCCGCATTTTAAATTTTCAAATTCTTAGCGATGAGAAGGTTTAGCAAAATCGGTGTGAAAAACATCGAACTGTATTTTGGAGATTATCACCAAATAAAACTAAATTTGACGACTAAAGTGACACCCACTTGTGATATAAGGTCCACAATAGTTTAAGTAAATCGGATCAAATGGATATACTACAATAATTGGATAACTCGGATACTTTTCCGAAGACCTTTTGCAACAAAAATCATATATACTTCGTCTGTACTGTAGGTAGGTTAGGTTAGGTTAGGTTGTTGTGGCTGCTATCGCACACTTAGAAGCGATTGGTCCGTTGTGATACCACTCTATGTATAGGTCCAAGTTTTTTCGTAGTACCATCTGCGCATTGCATATAGTACTGACATGGAACGCCCATGGATTCTAAACACGACAGGGGATCCAGATATATGTTCATTTTTCACACCGAACGCACCGCCCAAACGATCGAAGGTGAAAAACCTATTTGCATCCTGCCCCGAATCGGGAACCCGGTACCTACCGCTCCAACTGCGCAGCCTTAACCACTGTGCCACCTGGGCGGTCTGTACTATAAAACTGATGTGATTAAAATTCCGGTTACTAAAGCGATTTGAGTTGATAGGCCGAAGCAAAAAAAAACAGAAATCAATTATACTTGAGGGTGAGTTTGCAACGACATTGATAGCACATGGACGAATCAAACACTATAAGACTTTCTTTTCGTTACTGAAAGTTCGAGGCTTTTCAATCGCCTGAATCCTATCTAATGGAACTTGTGTCACTTACCTCGATCTCTATTATACCATGGTTCGTGAAAATTTTGTATTTAGCTAGTGTGACACATCTCTCAACTCTAGTGTTTGCCAGCGCACATTCAATGATAAAACGGCAACGTTCAAATTTAAACTTTAACATGATCAGTCACGTCGAAAGCTTTAGAAATCTGTGTATAAGGTCTATACCTTCAAATTAGATTCCATGACTCTAACAGTTTTGCTGTAATTACACACTCAGGAAGGTTGCTGGAGGTAGATCGGTCTGATAGCAAATCATATTGGGTTACCGATAAGTACATGGTATAATTATCCTAAATGTGGTACAGATGACTAAATCAAACAAGCGTTGAAATTCTTCTATAGTATATGATATATCAGCTCTTGTCCCAGCATTGAGCTAAGAGGATGTCAAAAAAGTTTTCTCTATAGTTCGGCGTTCCATTGAAAATTTGAATTTATGATCGATATCCTTAATCATTTTGTATATTTTTTGCCACTGATATTTGATTGGTAGACTCTCAGATCCATCTGTGGCAAGAATACTCCTTTTCCAATTTACTCCTTAGCAATACTTACCCAGAATAAATTCGATTTATCTTTCGTGTGGATCTCCCCAGTGGGAAATCAGTTGCTTCAGTAACTTTCGATTTAAACTTTGAATAACTTTATTTAAGAGTAAGTAACTATTATATAGTGACCAGTAACTGAACAAAGAATTTTTAGTGACCATTACGCTATGAAGTGTAGTCATTCATTGTTAATATAAACTTAAATGGAAACCAATTAAGAAACTTTTTAGCTTTTTTCATCTTATTCACTGTTCAAGCAATTTGTACGACCTATGCCTAAAATATAGAAGTAAAGTATAGAAGAAGCAACAAGCACTTTGAAGAGCTAATCTTTTAAGAGCTTCCCCTGTGGTTGGAGGGGGTGTGCATAGAATTCCACCACAGCACCCACTGCTTGTCGTAAGAGGTGACTAAAATGGTTGGATTGTTGGGCTTCATCCACATCCGTAAAACTTTTTATTTTATTTTATTTTTTTTACTTAAAAATTACGCACATCAACATCTTGAATCACGCAGACCCGACACATTAGTGCTAACGGAAACCAAAGTATCTCATAACATCTATGAGAATGAATTCTATTTCAAGCGCTACCAGTTCGAACAAGCATTCGAGTTGCAACGTGGAGTGTGCATATTCATTAAAGACCACATACCGTACGCTCGACATCATAAGTACGAAATTTTCTCAAACTATTGTACTTAAAATATCCCTCCCTAATAAAATCCTTTTTTTAATTAGTTTATATCGATCCCCCAATCAGACGGATTCAGAAACCATGAATTTCTTCGAGGTTTTGTCAGACAAATGTGATGACATTCGCAATCAACATCCCTACTGCGAATTAATTACGGTTGGTGACTTTAATGCCCACCATGAAGAATAGTTGAATCACCAAAATACGAACTGTGTTGGGCGTCAGACGGAGTGGCTTGCTGTTTCGCATGACCTTACGCAGATTGTTAGTGATTCCACATTTGAATGTCAAAATTCTTTAAGTAGTCATATTCTGGATCTCTGTCTTACAACAATTCCGCATTCCATGGAAGCGCGTGTCGAGGCTGGAATTGGAAATTCTGACCACAACCTGATAACAGTAGAAATATCTGTCTCAACACCACCAGAATTTAGACAGCAGCCAAGGCGTCTATGGCATTTTAACGAGGCTGACAATGATGGGTTACGGTCATTTTTTTAACATTTCCCGTGGGAGAACCATTGTTTTTATAACAATCTAATAGACGACGCTGTTTCCAATTTCACCGAAACCGTTCTACATGGAATGAATAAATATATCCCATCATCCTTTTCCAATCCCAATCCTAATTTTAAAATCTTTTCTAAAGAAGCCGCCAAAGCAGCCATACAAAATAAATCTGCTCACAAGAAATATAAGCGCAACGAAATTTCGTTTGAAGAATATAAGGCCACACGTAACAACTGTAAAAAAATCTGCTAAGGAAGCGAAAAGAGCTGACAACAAGAAAGCCGCTAAGGCTTCCGAGTTGAAAATCTCCGATCGCAACTTTTACCAGATGGTCGCATCGGTTGCCAATACTTCCAAAACATCTATTTCAGCATTGAAATGTGAAGATGTCGCTTTGGTGGTTGATCCATATTTGCAGGCCGACTTACTGGCAAATGTCTTCACTTCGAACTCGACCTTAGTTGTCCCAGATGGAGTTACACCTCCGTCAATTCCGTATTGTGGTACCAAAATGGTTCCTGTCAACATCTCGGAGGAAATTGTCTTCAGGAACCTGAAGACAATGGACATAAATAAGGCCACTGGACCTGACGGAATTCCTGTTCGAATATTGAAGGAGTTTGCCAGTGACTTGGCTCCAATATTAACTAAAATTTTTCTCCTTTATAAGCAAGGTAAATACCCGAACGCCTGGAAGAGTGCGTTGGTGCAACCGGTCCTTAAACGTGGTTGTGATAAAACTGACCCTTCAAACTACCGGCCCATATCAATTGTGTCAGCCGTGGCTAAAGTTTTTGAGAAATGCATTAACCAACAACTGGTGAATTATCTTGAGATTAATAAAATAATTTCAGATAAACAATATGGCTTCCGTGAAAGCCGCTCCACAACCGATCTTTTACGTGTGCTACAAACAAACGTTATCTCACCCTTGAGCAACACGGAGAAGCCTTTGCTATCGCTTTGGATATATCCAAGACTTTTGACAAGGTTTGGCATGAGAATCTCATTTGTAAACTTGTGGCATACGGCTTGACAAAACTGAGTCACTCAAGGATCAGTTTTGTCACCAACTTTGTTTTTGTTATACATTAATGACTTGTTGGATAGCACTGTAAACCCTATCCACAGTTTTGCCGATGATGCAACATTGCACTCCTCTATTTCATTCAAAGTCGAGCCTACTCCTTCAGAGTTAAACGGTAAACGGCTGGAAGTTGTCACTTCGCTTAATTCCGATTTAAGTACAATATTTGAGTGGGGAGTTAAAAATCAGGTCAAATTTAACGAGAAAAAAACACAAATATGCACATTCTCGCGTAAAATAAGTCACAACGAATACCCTTTTGTGGTAAAAGGACACGTTCTTGTCGGTGTTGACTCAATTCGTCTGCTTGGTGTTCAGATTACCAACAATCTAAAATGGAATGAAATGTGTTCATCGCATTAGCCAAATCAGCTTCACGTAAACTCGGGTTCCTCAATAGATGCAGACGGTTTTTTAAATCGCATCAGGTTCTCCAAATATATAAAACCTTTATTAGACCGTGCATAGAATATTGCTGTCAAGTTTGGGGTGGAGCATATGGCACTGCTCTCCAGTTGCTGGATAGAGTTCAGTGGCGTGCCATCCGAATAATACGAAACCCCAGACTTACGAAAGATCTAGATTAATAAATGGTAAATGTTCTGCAGAATTAAAGGAGAAAATTCCACCATTTATTACGCCAGGAGGGGTAACACGAGGAACGGTTAATGTGCATAGGTTTACGGTGAAGCTGCCGAAACCTCGAACTGAAGATGCAAAGCGCGAATTTATTTATCGAACATCTAAGAAGTGGAATTCGTTGACTGGTTTTCAATTTCCGTTGAAGTATAAAATGCAAGTTTAAGGCAGCTATCAACCTTTACTTGAAGGATCGCGCGTTGGGTGCATGAGCTCTGACAGTTACAAGGAGCTAGGTCAGTCTAAAAGTCTGCCCTGCACCCAACTAAAACAAAACGTAAAAAAAATCATTAATAAGATAAAACTGGGCTAGTGATGATTAGCTCTTTTGTAGACCATGTTGGCTTTTGACATTTAACATACTACCTCATGTTACAAGCAAGTTCAAATTTATAGGTCGATGAACCATCTGCATTAGGCAATACTTCTTAAATGGTATAATTTTTGCTTGCTTCCTGTTTTGGAATTAAAGCTTTAACCGGCGTAACAAAATTTGTCCTCGTCTTTCTGAACTGACAAACTATTTCAACGGAATAATTTTTGTCAAGTTTTTCAGTTGGCCCACTTCTATCAAATCGACTTAGATTATGACGCAGATCATAACTTAGCCGGCATACTCGCTGCTCGATGATGTATCTGAATTCCCCAGTCCCTGTATTTATTATTCTAGCTTTTAGTATATGGATTGTAAAATCGATCCAAACCGCTGCTTTTTAAATCCGATACCAAGCAAACAACAAAATGCTTAAATAAGATAATATGGCCTAATTGCAAATTATTCCCTCGCGCTATATACACATCCGAAATTATCTTATATGTGTATCCCACCGAATTCTCGCGTACAAATACACGTACTCGTACATCCATTATTTAGCCATTTACGTATCATGCATATGTATACACATTTACGATATAAAATGTATAATTACCATAAAATATACTTAATTGCAGTTAAAATGGATCCACATACCTACAGTGTTTCGATGCCACCATATATACAAGCACAAATTGCCCCAATTTCGGAATGTCAGTAAATCATGATTCGCGACATTTAATGACTGTTTAATAAGGAATTTGATTACGTTTATCGTCAGCTATAAAATCCTATTCATTTAACTGTCGTAATTAAAATCAAAACCGAAATTATAGCCCAATAAAAATGGTTGATAGCCTCTTATAAAAACAAATGAGGGACGACAGTAAGGCGAGATTTATCCTATTTATCTGCCGACCGCCAAAACATGTACCCAACACATTTTTCGGTTTGGTCCATGTAATTATCCTAAAAAATAAATGTAAATTTATTTATTTTTATTTTATAAACAAATTTTAATTATTTACAATTTATTTGTTTAACAGACACAAAAATGGCAATGAAACAGTTGTATACATATATGAGAACAGATGGTATCAAAATCGTGTTCTAAACAAGTGGTTACATGTCAGTGTGATCACTCGACATTTCTGATTAATATCTGACTAAGAATTGTATTTACAGAACCCAGGAGGGCGGTTAAATTGTAGTATATGTGTCAGTCACTCTTATAAAATTGAGAAGAGGAGGCAGTCGAAAAGAGTTAATAAGTATTGTGTCAAACGACTGGATGGAAAACGGTGTGAATTTCATGTGATGTGAATAAACTCATTCTCGGCCCTCTTTTGCAGTGCTGGTTCGATTCATCTTCCATGTCAGTACTAAAAGCTAGCATGGAACTTCGACACCATAACGAAGTACTTATAAACCCTACTCTATCTCAGTGCCATTTTAACGATTTGGAAAAAAATAATCTGTAATGGACGATTTATTAATATCCGAGGATACTGCCTGATGAGATTGTTTCATCTTTTTGGCCAAACAACCATTCAATTATCATTCAGACAATATTACCTTAATAATACAGTTACTGCATTTGAAGTGTCCAATTCAATTTTTTTTATCTGTTCGTTTTCTGCCAATAAATCTGCATTGACATTGCTAAGCTCTACTCGATGCCTCTAAATAGTACATGGAAGATGTATCGATTCCCAAGGCCTGTATCAAACTAGTTGGATCATTTTACCTAGTGGCTCCATGCTTGAATTCTGTCTCCAGGATTTTATATGCTATCTATAGATTGTTAAACTGCCTTTTTGGTTTGGTGCTTCTCGTTGGTATGGCTGTGTTTATCCTACTTATCTTCATTGATTCGATTTCAATTAATTTTCCTCCACTACTATTGCAAAATGAATATTGAGCCCAATTGTTGGTTGATGATAGGTCATGAATGACTTTCACTGAGGTAATTATAGTCTTTGAATAAGGGCCCTCAGAGTTGAGTAATTTTAGTCACTAAATTTGGACATTTTACCATGACAATATTAGAGTCGGAGATTCAGATCACTACGATTCTTTTACGGTTGGCCTATAATCATCCATTTGAATAATTATAATAAATGTATAGGTGGAATTAGGACAGATCTATTAGAGATCGTGGTACTTTGCTGTGACTTGAATCGCATGTATACAATTTTTCTACTTGATGTATGTTCATAAACCAGTGTCATGGAACAACAAGCCAAAAGCTAACAATGTGTGTGCGTATTAGACAAAACCAGGAAGATAATAACTAGATCTCCTAAATCTACTGAATACTGACTCCAGTAATTATGGAACCACCATTGCTTTTTAACGATGGATCCATATACTCATACAGCTCTGTTTCTGTTTTTAATTTTTTTATAGCGGCTTTTACAGGCCATTATTGGCGAGTACCGTGTAAACAATCTGACCCCAATGGTAATACCACGACTCAGCTCTTCATACTGTTGCAAGCAACCATAAGATGCCAGATCCTTCTTTACGCCGTGAAGCCATCGCGAACTCTTCACCTACCGGAACGACGCAGAACGTGACCGAGGTTTCCATCCTGGTCCCGAATGGCAGTTGACCGAGATCATATGGTATGGTGCAATTAGGTGATTCCTTTAAAGAAACCACGCGAATTACGCTCATTGCTGAGTTTTTGTACTCTTAAGACCTTAGCCTTCCGCCATCAGCTGTCCTAGCTGTCGTTTAGCTGTCCTCCTAGCAATAACTGCTTTGTTTTTTTTTGCAATTGTAAACCGAGTTTGCGCTTCATTGTGGGCTACAAAAAGATGTTCGTTGCTCAACAGCAAGACGACACTCCTTATAAAACTAATCATTTTTGGGATTAAGTTTTTAATATACCGAGAATGTGCTGGATAGTATCGACAACCGAGATTTTCAATTGTTCCCAGACATTGTTAGATTGGTAATTGGATCGCAAAATGCTATTGCTGATAGGATCTTGATGCTGACAAGAATCACGTTTGATATTCCCTTGTCCTCCCTGACTTGTACGAAAAGAAATCTATCGTAGCTTTGCAGTAACCAGATAATGGTCACTGCCTACAAATTTTGTTGACGGCCAATAAGATCTCACGTCTTGGACAACCCGAGTCCGCCCTTTAGAAATCAACACATGGTCAATTTGGCTTCGGGGTGTTATTCGTGGATGTGTCCATGTTTCCAAAATGGATGTTTTTATGAGGAAAGAATGTACTTACCACTTTGAGACCATGTGCGATCGCAAAGTACATTATTCTTTCCCCATTTTCGGTCGCAGTTTCGTATCGGGAGTACGGGCCAATATTATTACATAAGTCGGTCTGATTTCTGCCAGCTCTAGTCACCAATCACCAATTTGACATCGTGCTCAGGTGCCTCTCAGATTATCCAGATTATTGTAAAATGAGTCTTTATCTTGGGGTTGGCTTACATCAGTGGATGCATGTAAGCTTACATATTCGATTATCAACCGGCTGGAAATTCAGTACAGCCTTTTTTACCAGTGGCCCAATGAGAAATTCAACTCCAAAATTTCTTAGGTCATCTCCACTGTATAGCAATGTATAGCCCTGGGACGCATGGTCTTCCCTTTTAGGCCATCGAGTTTATTGGAGCGCTACGAGTTCCAGCCGATACTCTTCCGCACATGTGATAAGGCTGTCAAATGCGCCAGATATCCGACTACCGTTCGTAATATTTACGCTATATGAATGCCCTCAATCACAGGGCTGTTATAATATATGAACAGTTATAATACATGTGGTTGAAATTGGGGCAGATCATGGTACTATGCTGTGACTTGAAGGGCCGGCACTATTTTGCTACTTGATATATGTTCATCTCCTGAATGCACTGAATACTGACTGCACTAATTTGATTCGATATACATAAGGACACTTCCTTTGTCTGGCCTTAATTTTACTCAATAAACGATTAAAGACGAGCGTCTTTCGAATCACAAAACCAGTAGCCATCACTACTTCGGCCTATGGAACAACCTTTGTTTTAACGTAATGGATTAATTTCACTGTGAACAAACGCTTCAGCATCCATCTGGTATATAACCTAATAATATAATGGTTTTGTCCCCGACCACACTCCAATTTATTGAAGCAATATCTGATAATACTCAACAAAGGATACGTGCTCCCTTAAAACATCATACAGTTTGATGTCTTCAAACTTTTAATTATCGAAACTGCCAAGTGGCAATGATCAAATGTCAACATTTGAACCATCAAACCAGCGATATCGATGAAAAACTGTAACTAATCTGATTCGTTTCATCCCAGCTAGGTGAAAATGTAACCCTCTTTTGTACTTTATAGTACATGTTGGCGATACATAAATTTATCCCAGAGTAAATTTATCTTACCACTGGTATACTTGTGTACACACACGAAAGATGAATTTTCGAGATTTTTTTTATTTAAGTTTTATAGTTATCTTCTCCAATTGTTTACATAAATTTTTTTTTCTGGTTTTGTGCTGATTTTCCAGAAAACGAAACGGAAAAATCTGTTAACATTAAGATTTTATGTCGTTTTCTCCTCCCCCCGAACCGAAAACATCCTCCTTCGTTTCATTCCGATACAGAAGGATAACTCTGTTAATTTTTTATGAGTTCGTATCACATGTAACCGCAATTCGAATGAATCATACATTTGAGGATGATCCGTTTGCCATATGCTTTACATACATATAACCCTATGTAATGGATTTGTTTGAACAGACGTCACACGTGCGGTGTAATTGTATTTTTTTTGTCTCTTAATCCAAAAATAAGACTAAACTGACATACTCGTTTGTATAATAAGCCATACAAAGGGGTTTATGTCTGACATTATATGAACATAAATCTGATAAGATCGGAGCACATAACAAAATTCGAATGTGAGTAGCGATGGTATGTGCAACAGGCGTCGCTACTCGGATCGTACATCCCAGGAACGACCTTTCTCTGGAATGTTGTAAGCCATGCCTTGTTCCATGGTTCTGACCAGGGTAGATACTGACCAGGGTAGATACTCAGTGTTTCAGATTATTCACGTTTTCAAGATGCATCTCCGAACTTTTACCGAGAATATACTCTAAACTCTAACTATTACCGAGAATATACTCCGTCTGTCGGATTTGGGAGGAACTGATTTACATTAAGGGATGCCAAAAACATTAAATTGGTTATAAAGAATTTTCTTTGCCATTCTTTTCTGTAAGGCCTACGGACACTTAACATTCGATAATTGCTTATTGACAAACCGCGACTCAAATTGGTCAGTCTAGACAAACCAATGCATTATATCTCTTTACATTAAATAACCTGTAGTCCTATCAGATCATAAGGGCTGAGAGGTTATTTTCACTACATACTAAAATAAGCGTGTATACTGTTACAGGAGGCAGTTTTCATTCCAGTCAAAAGAGGTTTGCATGGTAAGTGAATTTCTTCTTCGCCTTTCGTCCAATTCCCTTCTAAATTCAATGGCCAAACGTATAATAACGCGAACTCTATCTGAGAATCTGGCGCCGTTAACATTCGAGTGATAGTTTCACATTGCATGACTTCACGATAAACTTACCGAGAGATACTTATATTGAGTCTTGTAGAATATGATGATAATGATGCTAGGCTAGAATAGAACTGTGTACGTGATAGCTGATGAGAGCTATCCTCCTTTTAAATCTGAGTGGGATTGATTGGCAGTTAGGACGCTGAATCAACCAGCCGTAGCCATTGAAGACTATGCCTTTTGAAATAAATGGCATCTTATAATACGTGATCAGTAATGCTCGTTCGCTAGGCCGGTTTCGATATGATGACGTCATTGATTTGTTGTGTGATCGAAAAGAAGAAATCCATCTCAACCATGTCTGTGTTGCATTTTGTTACTTTATAAGTTGAGAGGCTTTGTTGCAACAGTTTTAGCGAATTACAGAATTTGAATCACAATCCTTGTTCCATTATTTTGTTTTTACTTTACTAGTGTAACCTGACTATTCATTATATAAAGAACGACTTTAAACGCTAGACTTTTCTTTAATAATTGGTATTGGATTTGGACTCCCGTTGTTCTTTCCCTCCAAGCTCTAAGTCTCTAACCAGTGCTACCACAGCTCAGTTTAATCATATAGCTATATCATATAGCGTAAAGGTACTAGGTAGATGTTAAAAACCCTTTACTTACGATCACTTTGGTTTTTTGAAAACTTAAGTCTACAAATTAAAACACAACACAGTGACTAAGATTACAATAAATATGTTTGTATATTTTTTCAACGGTTCAATAGAATTCTTTGGTAAAATTATGTTACAATAAGTCTTACAATGCAAACGAGATACTTGAATTACGCGTATAAGATATAATCGATTCAAATTGAGATACAGAAGAGCTTTCAAAGCTTTTATATATCGCCCCCTTCTAAAATATTCTAATGGTCGTCCTCTTCCTCGAGATCATCATCTTTTATTTCGCTTAATGCTTTTCTAACTAGTTCCGCCAAATAGGGCGGTAAGTCTTCTAATTTTTGGTCATCCTGATCACCACTTTTACAGGTTGGTTCATCTAAATTACCTCGATCGTCTTCATACTCCGATGACAAAATACTTTTGTTCGATTCCTCTTCGGTATTCGACGAGAACGACGATTGATCGATTTGATCGTCCCGGGATATTGTTTTCGAGCAGTCGGATGAACCAGTACCCGAATCAGTGTCGACTTTATGATTTGGTGGTACAATCGATTTTTCCTGGTCCACTGTCGACGATGTATATCCACTCAATAGGTATTGCGATGGAGAAAGAACCGAAATTTCATTTTCATTATGTTCATTCGGTTGGCCATGGACTAGAGCCTGGAGTCTTGTTTCCAGCTCGGAAATTCGTTCGGCCAATATTTTATTGGCCTTCTTTTGATGAGAGTATGCCAAATTTTTATCATTCAAATTATCGAGTAGCGTTAGGCATAATGACTTCAGATCTGATATTGTTGCAGCATTCAAGGGAATTTCGCTCAACGAGCCCCTCTCCAGAAGTGTTTTGACTGAAACGGAATTAAATCTTGGATATATTCTGGTCGCAATTCTTGTTAGTGGCCAAATACCTTGTTTATGGGACATAATCATGTCCGAATTGTTAGTGCCTAGTTTGATTATTCCTTTTTTACGACGACTATCCAACATTGTCTGGTTAGGCATGCATTTAAACCGATGTTAGAACGAGTTAGTTACAAGACAAACATTTAAATTACGAACACTTACCTTATATTTAGCGATTGATTGTTGAGACAGCTCCACTTCGTTTTCCATATTTTTTAGACGTTCTTGAAGATATTTGTTCTCAAGTATGAGGGCATCTATATCGAGAATCTTAGATTGAGCGTTCTCACCCTTAAGCGCAATATTCAGCTCGTGGTTTAGACGATGCACTTTACATTTGAAAGCATCGCGTTCCGTCACAATCTCTTCCTTTTCGTCGAGAAGCGCCCGGAAATCATACTGGAGTTGAGCGTTCTTCTTTTTCAACTGTTCCATTTGACAGATGAGTTTGGATTTTTCCTCATTCCACTCGAACTCCTTATCTCGAATTATATCGTTTCCACTCGCGGATTGCACAATTTTCTTATCGTTTCTGAGCACCGACAGATCTCCTTGCACTTCTTGAAGTTTCTCGCGCAAATTCTCGACCTGAGTACTCAAAGCAATGTTTTTCTCGCGCATTTCACTCAGCATCGCACCAACCTTAGATCGATCACCACTCTCGTAATCCAGCGCTGTGTACTCGTTGCTCGAAATGCTCTTCTTCATAGCAGTATATCGAATTTGAAGTGTTTCGGCCATCAACTTGAACTGATCGCGCTCAGTACGATACTGTTCCAACTCGTTACGCATTATCTTCAGGGCCTCGATTTTACTTTGCAGCTTACGATGGAGAGCAGTATTCTGGAAACAACAACAAAAATATTTTATTTTATATTTTAACCACATCCACAGGATGGAGTGACACACATACCTCTTGACTGAAATTCTCCATATGTTCGTCCAGGAATTTAACATGATTGGTTTTCTCACTCATCAAAGCTCTAGGATGCCACTAGAATTCAGAATATCTTGGTATAATGACGTCTAGTACACGGAGCACAATTTTTTTGACGTCTCGACAAATCGTACAAAAAATCAACAAAAACCAAAACAAAAAACGAAAACACGACAAATTTTTGACATTTCGAATTCGATATCGAATTTTAATTGGGTTTGCGCATGCCCGATTTCTAAATTAGTGCATTGCAACACCACAATTTCAACCGTGGAATTAGCACATCATGAACTCTCTCGGACTTCAATTAAAACTCGTTTCATACAATAAATCAACAATTTTATTTACAAATTTCATGCGTCTTCAGATGCTTGAGCAAACTGCCCGATTGTATAAAATCCTTTCCACAGTATTCACATTTGAACGGTCTTTCACCCGTATGCACTCGCATGTGTTCGGTAAGCGAACCAGGTTGAGTAAAACTTTTTGTACAGACATCACACTTGTAGGGCCGTTCGCCCGTATGAATCCGAATATGTCGACTGAGATGTGGTTTGTGCGAAAACGACTTGCCACATATTTCGCAATGATGAATCTTCACTTTGTCCACTATCCCGAGCGCTTCGGCATGACTCTTCATGTGTGTGATTAGATTTGAACTCTGTGGAAACGATTTGTTGCATATTTTACACTGAAATGGACGTTCGCCGGTATGTGTGCGCTGGTGGATGGTAAACACGGAACAGTGAGAAAAACGTTTGCCACATATTTTACAGTGGAATGGTTTGTCGCCAGTATGCAGCCGCATATGTAGTTTGAGGTTTTTCATCTTTTTGAAATCCTTGCCACAAATTTCGCATTTAAACTCATCCTTTTCGTGTGATTTGTGTCTCAGCCGGTGCTTCTTAAGTCGTTCCCGATTGCTAAGCACCACTTTGCAGGTCTTGCACTGCAGGCTGGTGTCTCCAGTGTGGTAGATTTCATGTTTCAACAATTCCGAAGTTTTACGAAATTCTAGACCACAATATTTACACTTGTACGGATTGACATTGAGATGCACCCTAAGATGGGCCACTAAATTGGTTTTTCTTGTGAAACTGCGATCGCAATGGTCACATTTAAGCCCGTTCTGGTGCGATTTCAGGTGAACCGCTAAGTGAGAGTTTCGCTCGAATCCATCGCCACACTCTTTACATGTGAATGGTTTTATAAAATCACTAACATCAACTTGTTTAATTTCGATCAATAACGGATCTTCCGGAACAACCACTTCAATATCGTCGTCGATCTGAAGAGGGTCTCCGTTGTTCATATCAAAATTTGAGGTTATGTTTGCTCCTATTAATTTACTAATAACAATTAACTATTTTTAAATTACTAACGTTGAGCACTTATCTTTAATCATGTTCTAACGATAAATATTTTTAAAAATTGTGATAATTTTCGCGGTTTTTCAAATTTTTGTAACGCGAATGACATTTTACGTATTGCGTTGCCCAATATTTTTTGTTGATGTATCACTATTTGTTGTACGAATTGGAAACTCGACTGAGTAAATAGTATCGCTAGTCGGTGCTGCGAGGCATCAAGATATATGTGAAACATTACAAATGTCGTTTTTGTATATTATTTGTTGGTACATTTAATCCATGACTTGCGTAGGAACTAAATTGTTCCGTTCAACTGTTGCATGTGTTGCAATGAGTTTTGATTTCAGGATTTAGAATTGAAAATTATGTCAAATAGCAAGGATGTAGTTCCGTCAATTACAGCCACCATGGTCGAGTGGTTATGGCTCGTGCCAGAAAGTAACCTGACACAGTAAGCGCTTGATGATGATTTCAGATGTTAGATAAGCTAATATCATACTATACCAGGTATTATGGGCGTTCGGAATCGATTGACAAGGTAAAGCGTATCCAAATTTGGATAGAGGTAGTTCTGCAAAAGTAAATCATCACTTCGTATACCAGAGTCAGTTGAGGAGCTGAGTTTAGACCTTGTATAAACACAAGTTCAATAACATGAAATTGTCAATTTGCTCCAACAATAGTGTTGTAAGTGATATAAGATTCCAGGTCTTGATAAATACTCGCTGTAACTTCGTGGAGAAATCTGTTGATTAATACTGGACCACTTAGATCTGAGAATATAACTTATAAGCCAGGCTTTGAAGCCTGGAATTTAATAACCAATCTTGACGAGTGCGTGTATATATCCATAAGTACTCGTTGAGAGAGTCGTTAGGTGGAATTATTAATGAAGCATATAACTATGTGCATTGGGGATTGGTTTTAAATTTGGCCGAACCTAATACCCAGTACACTGACTATAATAAGTATTCGCATATGGTCTATTATTAATAGAATTGTGTCCATTATATGTGATTATGCTTGTTCAGGCTTATGGTGGAGCTGGCATCAAAGTTCTATTTTTGGTACTTCTGAGGCATCTGAAAGTAAATGTAAATGGCAAAGTAAAACTATTATGAAACGCGAATTGTAACTTGACAAGGCACTGGATATAGTCTGACTCCAACACTATAGGATGCACTCATAGATTCAGCAACTGATACATGATCAAATTAAGGTAAAATTCGTATTTTCTGAGGGTTGTAAATTATATTAGCCGTTACCCTCGCTCAACCATGTTGGATGGTTGAATCGTGAGAGAAAAGTGAGAATTAATGATATTGCCTTCGAACAAGTGGCGCTGAATGGCTTCTTATCACATATCATAACCATAATACACATACCCACCATACACATGTGCAAGGTTTTACCTTCAACAGTATATTCGGCCGAGCTTATCACATAAAATCTAAATTATCCACCTTTTACGACCAAAACGTAATCTTCCAACTCGAATAAAATCGCAATCTCATCCATAATCATTCCACAATGAGTTTATCCATTTGATACGCGTGTCGCTCGATGATGTGGCACATTAATTTTAAACAGCGACGATGAGATAGTAAAAATGGAAAATAACAAAGTTTTTTTTGTCATTTTTCACAGTTTTTCTTTTCGAAAGAACAAAAATAATAAATCTGTGATGATGACTATCGTACAGTAAATTACACTTCACTATATACCCTATCGAAATCTCCGCACCCATTTCTCGTACTCGTACAACTCATAAATGGAAATGTACAAAAAAAAAATGACAACAATAAAACAGAAAACACTTGTTGGACATTTTCCGTTGTAGTTTTTGTGTTAACATAGGAAATACAATGAAAAATGAAAATCAATTTTCATGAGGTTTTTTATAGTCTTGTAAATAAAATATCCTCAAGTGTTTTTAGGTTTTTCCAAATTTATCAGTTTTATTCATTCGGGCTAACTCTAACATATGTTGCATTTCCCGGATTCAAATATGATTTGGGGCCGAAATACCCGGATTGATGTAATTCTTGGTACGGATCAAATTCTATCACGACATTCTTGTTCTATTTACTCCATTACAAGTTCATTGCACTCAAGCACATATTTCATGGCCACGACCTTACTCAAATTTGACAATATTTTCACCAGTTGCATACATATCAACAAGTGCATAATATCAACAATTGGTCCCCCTACAATTTGTTTACAAACAAACCATTATGCTAACACAAGTCAAACAATCCCATGCCAACCACGGGGTAATCCAATTGCGTAACAACTCCGTTTGATCGATAAGCAAATTTTCCAAAGTTCACAGTAAATTTTCTTCACGTACGATATCATTCTTAAATCAGTTTCGCAATCGAAAAGATTTGGTTTTGTGTTATCAGAATTAAAATTAAAAGAAAATTGTTAAATTGTGAAGTTTTTAACGTCTGTATTCACCTTTGTGGTACGAGGGCATCTTCATCTCAAAAAGAATCGTGGATCTAGATAAAATACAGAACAAACGTAGCAAAAATTTTGGCAACAGAAAATATATTTTTGTGTGATCATGTTTGTCCAACAAGGCATAAAACTTACACACAATTCGAGTTCCGAGGAAGAAGAGGAGGTTATATCACCCGAAGATATAATCCAGGTATGGAGATGTGAAAAATTGGGTTGTGTACCTTTATTTTGTAATAATAAAAATATTTTTGTGTGTTTTATCAAAGTGAATCTCTTCCAGAAGAGATTGGAGTATTGTTTTTGAAGTATTGTTTAACATTTTTTGTTGAAAACATATTTTTTTTGTCTAATCCCGACAAACAATTTTAAAAACACTTTGATTTTGCTTTTTAGTGATTTTTTTTTCATGTGTTATGTAATAAACACAGTGTAGCAAAAAAGTATTTTACCACACGGCACGCACACACCATTTTTGATTAAGCTGCATTTAGTTCTATATCGAGTAGTTCTGCTTTAACTCAAACTATCTCTCTATATCGATAATACAAAATCATATTTATGTGTTTGCTCAAAATCACAAAATCGAAATCAATTTTGTATTCAATTCTTAGCAAATACACGATACAAAATCTAAAAATAAATAGAAAATATTTACTTTCTATTTCCGATTGAACGACATAAGAAGATATAGCCGAAGGAGTAACAAGTTACAAATACAAAAAAAATATCGCAAGAAGTATAAGGATAGGCGTATGTGTGGGGTGGGAAAACCTATAACTATTATTTCACTACATATATTGATATTTCGATATAAATGTGGAATTTGTTTAAGGCAAGTTAAAATGCTAGAACTAACAACAATCAAACTTGTTTGTATTAATAAATGTATATATTATGATTGTTAAAATGTACAACGAAAGATTTCCTCTATGGAACCTAATTTATTTTGTGGAACCAATATTAGTTATACAAGTTTGTTTTATTTTACATATAAGCAACTCATTTGAAATGTTCAGAACACGAATAAAACTATAAATTACATCTATAACGGATGTGGAACGTAATTTCAGTATATAATGAACATCAGTTGTAATCATGCCTAGTCAAAGATCATGATTTATCATAATATATATATATATCTATATATATATATATATATATATATATATATATATATATATATATATATATATATATATATATATATATATATATATATGTATATATATATATATATATATATATATGTATATATATATATATATGTATATATATATATATATATATATATATATATATATATATATATATATATATATATATATATATATATATATATATGTATATATATATATATATATATATACATATATATATATATATATATATATATATATATATATATATTCTGTCCCTCAAGTGAAATATGTTACTGAACCTAGAAATTAGCTTCTGTTAACTTGTGCAACCTAATTAGCATTTCTCGTGCTTTATAATGATCAGATTCATTTATAAAACTAAAAATATTATTTCAGTTGTCAATAATATTAGTTTAATAAATTTTGTGAGTGTGGAATCTACTAAATGTGAGTGTCGAAGAAGTAAATAATAATGTTATCTTTTGCTTTTATATTTCTATAAAAGTTTTTGGAATTGTAAATGTAGATGGAACCTTATTTACTGAATACCCTTATTTTATACTTCTTTTTTGCACAAATCTATTGATTAAGGTGGAACGTAATTCAAGAACGATTATTTAACTTTAACTACATGTTGAAAATAAGATCAACACTCACTGTGGAACCTAATATCCAAGTAAATCCCGGCTTTGTTAATCTTTTAAATATTATAATAGGGCTAATCAAATAATTGGTGTGGAATCTAATTATTTGGAATGTGGTTAATGCAAGTTAAAATGCTAGACCTTAAAACAACCAAACTGTTTTGGATTATGAAAACCTAATTTATATTGTGGAACCTATCTTAGTCATCTAATTTTGTTTCGTTATATATCTTAGCAACTTATTTGAATAATTGATCGAGATATAATGTATATCAGTGGTTACCATACATAGTCTTAAGTGATGTTGACTTCTTAGTTTATTTTATTTTTTCAAAAATAATTATGACCCAACAATAATTCAATTTTTGAAACTTAATTAATACTGTGAATCTGAGATAGTGAAACCAATCTCTGGTCATAACTTGTTTTGATTTAGATATGTCGAAAACAAAATCGACACTAACTGTAGAACCAAATATCGAAGTAAATCCTAGCATTGTAATCGTTTAAATACTATACCAAAGCTAATCAAATAGTGGATGTGAAATCTAATTATTTCGGAAATTGTTATAGATAATACTGTAATTAACAACAACTAAACGTATGTCATCGATTTTTTATGTTTTGGGAATTATTCAAGGGGAACAAATGATTTTATTTGTGGAATCTATCTTAGTTTAGCAATTTTTTTAATAAGCATCTTTTTTTTTTTTTTTTTTTTTTTTTTTTTTTTTTTTTTATTCTATGCTATCTTTTTTGGGGCTCAAGGCTCTCCCAGCTCTTTCGCGGTTCGCTTATTTACGTCCTACTTTACGCCTTAACGGCCAAATCGAGGACGTACGGCTATAGGTCCGATTTTCGTAGAACCATCTGCGCAATGCATAGCTCCATGCCAGCCTATAGTACTGACATGGAAGATGGGTCGGCCCATGAGTTCTGCACTCCAACAGGGGGTCATAGATGTGTTCATTAACACCACCGATCGTAATCAGATGGTGAAAATCCCTTTTGCATCCTGCCCCTATCGGGATTCGAACCCGGTACCTCCCGCTCCAACTGCCACAGCTTTAACCACTGAGCCACCTGGGCGGTAATAAGCATCTTTATTATTTGAAATGTTTAGTGTAAGAATAGAATTACAATGAACATTTATAACGGTTGTGGAACGTAGTTTAAATACTCAAATGTATATATCAGTTTTTTTCATATTCCAAATTATAATGATTTATTATTTTAATTTTATTTTTTCAAAATTATTATAATCAACAATAATGCAATTTGTGGAACTTCATTAATACTATGAATTTTACCTTTGTAAATGTATGATCATCTACATTTCTGTTGAATATAATTTGTGACTATGACGAGCTCAGATTTCCTGATTAAGTTGGTGTGGAATTTAATTTGATATTCACATAGTTCATGGCCATATTTAGCTTTATTGGTGATATTTACTTTTGACGGTTTCGTTTTTAAAGTTTAAGTGGATTGTAGAACGTAATTCGAAAGTATATCAATATTTCAACTGAAATTTATTATTTAAACCAGAAATTAACTTCGATTTGTGGAACCTAATTAAAATTGTATTTTGTTATCTTAGTTTATAATGCACATTAACAGATATACTTAATATAAAAATAAAAAAGTATAAATCATTATGTCAATAATTCCATATTAGATAGATTTTCATAGATCATGTTAGCGTGGAATCTAATTATCCTAATTTTGTGAAGTAAATAATAATTGGACTGTTGATCAAATCATCAGTCCGTATATAATATTAGTAAATAATAATAAGTGTTGATTACACCGAAGAACGTTAAATTTAATACTATAATGTGGAACGTAATAATTGGTAGAAATATTTTTAAACTCATAATCGTGAGCAAGGTGACCGTCCTAGATTTGTAAATTTAAGTTACGAATAGAATGAGTTAGATATTCCGATTATATATAGATTTAGAGCTAATGTGGAATCTAATTATTTCTAAAAGATTTTGTGGAATCTAGCTTACTGAAAATTAACTTATTTTCTATCTTGTGTTTGCAAAAATCTTATTTGATCTAAATTGTTTTTAAAATAATCAGTGTGGAACGTAATTCTACACTCTAATGTAAATATAATTTAATTCTAATTCTAACTTTATAATAAACAACTATAACCATATTATATCTACACAAGTGTAAATTTTTATTAATTCGTGCCTATGTGGAATTTGGTTTTTATTAGACAGTTAAAATTCTGAAACCAATCACTATGTAGCTTGTTTTGAATTGGAACATTCAAATTTATAGATTTATAGTATGTGGAACCTTATTTATAATAACCATAGTGAATCAATAAGTAAGAAGTATGAATGAGTTTTTATAATAAGTAAAAATGTTATCATACAAGTCTGTGAAGACATAGATTGAGTGTGGAACCTATTATATGAAAACGATATTAACCTCCTACACAACAATTTTTTTGATACTTGTGTACGCGTAAATATAAATCACAACCAAAAATCTTCATATTAATATAGATCAAAAGGATTTATACATTTACATTCAAATTTAGAGTATGTCCTTTAGGCCATGTTCGGAAAAATATTTACCAACAACATAAATATTATGATGAAAAAAAACGACAAAAATAGGAAACGAGCTAAACAACGTTCATCCTGTATAATATACTACTCGGTTAAAATATAAATTATGAATCAATTTTTGGGACTACCGTATGTATACCACCTACCAACATATATGTTTTGTACCGTGTCATGTGATTTTGATTAATAATAAAAAATGAGGACATTTTATTAATCGATCGACAGAGGTATAAAATTGTATGATGGAAAACCTCAAAGGAAATTAACTTTTCACATATCCGCTTTTGTCTGAAGAAAAACGTCTATTGTTGGTGTAGGCACAGGGAAGGTATATAATATATATAAATTAAGACATATATAAGTATATAACGATTGGTTCATACTGTATTCACCCCTTCTTGCCCGATCACTATATACTTTATATAAATTGAATGTATCATGATGAAATAAGGACATTGGACTCATATCCGTATCATAGTATTACAATTTGTTGTTGTAGTTTCCATAAATAGAAAATCAATTACATATATCTAATCTATATATATTGTTCGTTTTGTTGTTGATGGTGATATTTGTAATAGTTGTCAACATATCTATCGATATCGTCATAGTTGGATAAACACATGTACATACGATACATATGTACATGTATGTTTTGGCAGAATTTCACATCATGATTGAAATGGAAAATATATATATTTTTTTGCATTTTATTGTATCGATGGATAGTCTTGAAGAAAAACTACATCTAAATACAAGATATCCCGATCCATGTGGAATAAGACATTATAGTTTGCATATTAGCAAAATAAGTGATTTTTATGAATGTTCGAATAAATACTTATTGCATCGAGATAATCGTCTTACTATTTGCTGCAAACTATATAAAATTATTAGATTCAGATTTGGAAATAAATAACTAAAATCCGAATGTTAATTGAATCCTGTTGATAATCTGCTTATGTATAAATATATATAGAGTTTTTAAGAAATAGGTTCCACAATATATACTAACTTTAATTGAGTACCGAGATCGAAATATTGACTATTCTAAAAAGTTGAAAACATATAGAGTTCTTGAACTAGTAGATAAAACTTCCAAAACTGCATGGGAGAGTAACCATTTGAAAGCATAACAACACTCCAACAACAATATTGGTAGAGAGCAGATAGCCTACATCACAACACAACCAATGATCTTCTTGAAAGAATGATTAATCATTAGCGTAGACGAGTCATTTCTGAGTTGGAACAGTCACCTATTGAAGGCAGGTTATCAAACTCATACAAGAAGGTGTAATACCATCACTTATCTACTAATCAATTGAATACTGTTAGAACTGAAGAGAGAATAGTTGGGAGTAATCGCTGACTCAAATAATATACCTGTTTCAGGGAAATATTTAGAAACAATGTGAGGAGTACCAGAACAGTGAGTACCGTAGATAAACCCACAACTCATTCAAATAAGTGATTATGACTAGGCAACATAAGATTAATGTATAGATGTTGAGGTTTTTATATACATCATTACTGTCGTTTGGGGATCCAGAACGAACTTTTTTTGGAAATATGCCCATTAAATGATCTGAAGGAACTCAATGAGCGAGTGTTGTCAGAGATGCTTCACAAAACCCTCAAGCTGGTTCGAGTAAACAATAATATATGGTATGGCTAAAGACCAAGCTGTTTCTATCCCGGTCTCACTGAACTTTATTTCTCGAATAACCTATATATTCTCCATTATTCCAACACTATTATTCCACCTTCTCAAGAATAGAGATATAATCAACCTTATATCGAAATAGGCGTAGGTTCATCAAGAGTTGCTAGTGGTGAAATAGGTTTTGGGTTCAAATTTTAACTTGTGATGTATTTTACTGTTTAATCTTTAACGAGGATTGTCGAAACAGGTAGGCCAATGTTCCCACTTACAATATATTTATTTCAATACGAAGATGAGTTTCAGGAATAATCGAAAGATTACTTACAGTGTCTAATGACGGGAAGCAGAGCGAGATCTGTAATACCAGGTGAAGTGTAGTGGAGCTTTCACTGAACCTATTTAGGGCCATATGAATAGTGGCGGAGTTTCATATTAAATATTTTTAGTCGAATGGGTCGTGTTGAGTTTGTTCTATATAAATAGTAGATACCAATGAATCATCATGCTGAAAATTGTACACATCACTTTAAAGCTTAGATCTATGATAGAAGGTATAAGCTCACCAGCTAATCAATATCATAAGTTCACAAGTATCACAAATCCTTTAGCTTTTATTTTATGTACACACACGTAGCTATAGTTTTGTGTAACCTTTAACCTTAACGCACCTTTAGTAATGCACCTATACATAGTTTTGAAAATCCAATTTGTTAATTTTATAAATACATAAAACATAATCAAATTTGCAAAAACTTAAAATTTCATATTCTTGTCTAATTTCCAGAAGTATAAAATTTAAACAAATAAAAACTTTTATTAACAAACAACACCATCACTCAAAAACTACTACAGCATACATCAATAACTACAGAAAAATTATAAATCAACAACACCCCCACCCGCACGAACCAACAAGAAAATACAAAGTACAACAACAGAAAACACATCAAAAACTTTTGTAAAAAGAAAGCTCGAGCCACAAGCAAACTGTAAAAAGCTTGATTTTTTTCACTTCAGGAATAAATTTTTTTTAAATTATCCAAATCCCTAATTTTCATAGGACTAATTATTTTTATTGCGTTTTGATAGGACTTTTTCAGTTTTCTTGTTTGTAAATTTAATTTTTTTTTTCTGTTTGAGAGGGAAATCCCATTTGGGGAAAACCTTTATACATTATATAATATTTTGTACATACACATTTTTGTTTTTCTTGTGGGATTGTAAAAAATTGTGAAAAATCAAATAAAAAAAATAATAAAATAAAATCTGAAACTTTGTTAAACTTAAAACTAAATACAAACAATATGGCGGAAAATAATAATAACAATAATGATTTGGATGATGCACAGAGACGACGCGAAGAATGCGAACGGAAGGCGAGGCGTGGGGAAATGGACCCCCGATTGGAATTTACATTTCAACTATTGATCGATGGCACCAATTTGCCGCGCCATCAAGTGATGGATTTTATATTCGAGGGGAATATGGTAAGTGAGGATGAAAATTTATAATAACCAAATAATTAGACATTAAAGCTGTTAAACCTCATCAGGCTCTTAAATTAAGATGGCTGTCCTGCAGACTCTGTTGAAACCTTTATCTCTTCCCATGATTTACCAAGTTGTTTCGCAGCTAGCATTGTTCTGTTCGATGTCATCACTGGATGCCTACTTTTCTTTCACCTTGCAGATTTTAGTCAAATGATATCTTCGTTATATCACTTGGTGAAATCCACTATCACCCCCTTATTTCGGTTTTGATGCCTACTAATTGGTTTTTCTAGCAGTTCAATGTTAGACCAGAAGCATTTCAGTATTCGTCGATGACAAATGACCTATAGTTTCTTCTTCACTTTTTCTGTGTGTTTCCAAGTTCAAAACCATACAAACCATAAATAACCAGTGGCATGTGACTGAATGGTTCTGGTTTCTTATTTTTGAATGGAATCTTGCTACTATTACGCTGCTGTTAACTTTTCGTTAACTGCTGTCCATTCCATTAATGCTTTCTTCATTTTATTTGTTGGTATTATGTCCACAGCAATGTTCATGTGTGTCGTCTTTACCTTAGCGTACTTTGTACTTGTCTTGAACCGTTAGAGTTCTCATGGTTCAGTTCCTTGTTCGTGTCCGTGTAATTGATTTAAAATTAATGAATGATTGGTCCCAATGAGCTCCTATTTAGCTCTAAGGTCTGCCTCGATGACGGTGACGGTTTAGTTTCATCCCATTTCAAACCCAAGCAATGGTTGCCTGACCTTAGTGATGCCAGTTTTATCCCTGCTATTCATTTTGAACAGATTAGTCTATAGCTCTTACACAAGATTTGCTATTGGTCCATCTATGTCGTGGCAATCCGTCTTATCTATTTTCATTTCCCACCACACCGAAATAAATTGGCACCTACGATGTTAAACTGATCTATCATCTCGTTTATTAACTAAAGTGTTATTGGACTTATTAGGTTAATTCCTTATACTTCAATCAGGCTAGAGATTCAATCGAGACAGAAAGATTGGTTTCAGACATTCTCATTCATAACGATAAAATTGAAAATGGTCAAAGGCTGAGATTGAATCATACTCAAATGTCTTTCGCGATCTCGATGGACACCTTTTGGCCATCATAGCCATTCAGCACCCGACATATGATGCAAACATAAATAGACCATGATAGTAAACGTCTTAATAATATTGCATCTTGATAGATCCCGCTTAGGGCTTAAAACATCAACACAATACTTAGAAAACTTGACTTCGTCTGCTTAACATTCCATCCCATACCAACTCGTGGAAACCACGAAGATCATTGTTGTTACACGTAAACAAAATTTAATCCGAGTATACCATCTGTCTATAAAATAATATTTCCAAATTCCCACCGACAAATTTTCTATTTTCATGTAGGATATAACCTACTTCTCATTTAATTCTTATGGTTGGTCTTAATTTTTGTACTTAAAAAATATTTAACCTAAAAAAAGGATATTTTTGTAACGAGAAAAAAATTATTTGCTTGAAAATATTCAAAAAATGTTCGTTCTATGTGTACAACAACAGTTAAATTCCTTCAGGTTAAGAAATAATCTTTTATCTTCTTAAACAATGGAAGAAGCTACTTTTTTTCTACAAGTCCTGTTGTTGTTTCTTAATTTTATCCTTTTTGACTTCTTAAGAAAAATATCTTGAGTAGTTTTTTGTTCATAATTGTTGATGGTATATAGATGAATGTCTTCTGGTTTTTCTATTAGACACATATACTTATGTCGTCCTACTCATCTTGTACATCTAACATCTAAAATGACAAACGTAAAATAGTTCTATAAAGTTGTAATAACTAAATACTTAGTATTCACTATTATACGTGTGAATCGTGCCAATCATTAGTCGATGCATTGTAATTCTTATCTCGCGTAAAACGTAAGATTGTATAATGAAGTACGTGAGCAGTATGATACGAATGTGCAAGTGTTAATGGTTTTGATGACCTTCTTAAGAAAAACTATATTTTACCAATCAATCTTAATGTTTGTTTGTACTGTACATATTGTACTTGTATATCCAAAATTCTCAAGGATTTAAAATGTATGTACTCACAATGAACATTAATTTTATAAGGACGAGCGTAGGAATATAAATAGAAGAAAAATTTCTTGTTTATATTCATCTGTTACATCTACAAAATTAAGAACGAAATGAAAACTCTGTGTATATAGATGTAATAAACGACTGGTATTATATATAACTGGGTCGGTGTCTAAAAATAGGAGCCAAAATAGCTTTTTCCCTTATATGCTAAGTGGGGGTACATTATTTAAAAAGAGTGGCCTGGCCATCATTCACTAAAATATATCCCTAAAGTTATGTTACCCCTAAAAGTATTCTATTTTGGCACTTATAAATGAAAAAGTCTTAAATTCTATTTTCATTACTTTGTAAAACTGGCCTAAAGACATCAATTTTGACACAAAGAACGTGTGATGCCAAATAGTTTTGTTTTCTCAAGAAATTGAAATTTAACAAGAAATTCGTTTAAGATGAACATTTATTATAATAATTCTTTATTATTGATGGTCTGTAATGGATTTTCTCTAACTGGAATTAAACGTAAGTATATCGTTAGCCATTTAGATATACGTGTTAGGTTCAATCGTTTGTCAGTTAAGTCGTCCACGTGATTCTAAATTGGCTGTTTTATTCATAGATTTGTCAAATCTTAGTTATATCTCAGTTCAATTGGTCTAATAACTTTTAGATATTGATTTTCTAGTCCAAAAGACTTGTACCAGTCGCAGTTCCATTCAAGTATTGCATTGTGCTTTCTTTGCGATGAAACGTGGATCTGTTGGCGTTTCCATTAACGACTTGTCATACTGCAAACTGGCCTAGTTAGTATATATTTAAACCAAGCTAATTCCTCATCATAATCTCTAACAAGAGATCGGAAAGTATGCACTAAATAGAAAAATTCACAATAAATATTCCATTTACCACGACAGAGTTACAAACGGGGCTTAGCTTGTGTACCATAACGCCTTGATGGTCACCAGCTTTGCACATTGAAATCAGCTAGTATTTTGCCTTTGAAGGTCTAATGGTTGTAGATGGTTGTGAGAGTTAAAGAGGCCATATTAAAAGTGGCTCTGTAAGCTCACATATGACAATAACGTTGGATTTATCTTTTCATACTCTACACCTCTCAAATAAATAAAACTGTTTTTGGTCACATACACATCAATCCGCTGATAACTAGATGACATTGATCGAAATCAGAAGTCAAAAGTGGAGATGTAAATCACATCGAAAAACATAACACGATCATCGATAGATTCAAACAAACAGCGAAACGATGAACGGGTTGCTATACTAGACTGTATAAGTCAAACATCATCTTCCTAAATCGAAACAATGTAATTTCTAGTATTCAAATTTATCATTATGGATTCAAATTTAGATAAGGTTTGGTTAGGCGGTAAATTGTGGCACTATCAGTGATATACTGCTAACAATTTCTCTTTTTCTCTTTTTCAGTCCTATCTTCAAAACCGTGTTCAAACTGTTTGCATTAACAAAATACATAGCGATAAAAAAGTCATTAATGTTGGGGTTCCTCAAGGCTCTGTTTTAGGGCCATTACTATTTTTGATCTATTCTAATTCTATCTTTGATCTGAAACTACATGGTAGTCTGGTTGCGTTTGCGGATGATATGGCGTTTCTATATTCGAGCTCAGATATAAATTCATTAAAATGTGACATTACAAATGACATGAGTTTGCTAAAGAAATGGTTCTACTTACATGATATGGTTCTTAGCTGCAAATCCAAAATTATGCGTTTCAATGTTAGTTGTGCCATCCAAGACCCTAATCCAATATTTTTTCATTCACTGGCTTGCAAAGAGTTTAATTGTAATGCTCTTTGTGTTCCTATTGAAAACGTTACATCATTCAAATATTTAGGTGTGACTTTGGATTCCCAACTGAACTTTAAAGAACATATAGCCAACTTAAAAATGAAACTTAGGCAAACATTAAGAACGTTTTATTATTTGAGAAATATATGTAGTTTAAAATTTTTAAGATGTCTCTATTATGCATTGTTTGATTCGCATCTTCAGTATGGCATTACGTGTTGGGGTGGTATTTACCTGTCAAATATCAAACCCCTAGTGACTATCCAAAAACGAGTATTAAAAATTATGAATAACTTACCAAGGACCACGCCATCTTTTCCTTTGTTCGTGCATTTAAAAATCTTACCTCTGCGCTACCTTTACGTTTTCAAGGTACTAAGAATGTACTATGTGATGAGCGGGCATCGTTTAATTATTTTTAATATTTCTGAGCCGTATATGTTCCGGAACAAAAACAGAATTAAAACTCCACTACCGAATAAAGAACATTTTAAAAAATTTTTCTCATACACTGCTCCGAAATTATATAGCCAAGTACCGACCGACATAGTGAACGCAAATACACTTACTAACTTTAGCCAACTACTAAAAAATTGGTTATTTACAATTAGCAACATCGAAATTTTATTTGAAACATTAATTTAATTTAGTTTAAAAAGTTCATCGTTTAGAACTAGCTTTATTGTATGGTCTCTATTTATTACGCAAATGAATCGTTTTGTAAAAAAAAAATATTTTTATTATTTATTATTTATTATTAGTATTATTATTTTTAGTTTTTTTATAAACTATGCTCGTATGTATATTCAATTTTATTTTTTAAGTATGTATAACTCTACTACATTTAAGATTATTTTAAAATATGTAAGTATATTGAATCGTGACTCCATGGCATTTTAATAAATAAGGAGTACACTAAAATAAATAAAAAAAAAAAAAAAAAAAAATTCTATTTTTCGCATTTGGTCAAACTACGACTCTAAAAATAATCAATAAGATTTACCATTTTGTAAGATGATACATTCTGACTAACAAACAACTTAATTTTACTATGTTATAAAATTACGAATTAATAGTTATGCTCTAGTCTAGTTTGAATGGATTAGTTGTAAACGTATATGTTCATGTTATTTAGAACTATACCACAGAGATGTACCATAACAAATTTCCAAGTATTCTAAATTCTAAACTTTACCTCATTTATATTTCAGTTGGATGATATAAACCAATTATTTTTACCAAATATGAGAAATAAACTTTTATGGTTTTACCAAGAAGTTGATGAACCCGAACCAGCAGTCGTTCAAGATGTTAATAAACCGGGACCATCACGTGCCGCTGTATCGACGGTGTCTAAAACACCTCAAGGTATATATTTGCTTAAATCTCTGTAATTCTGTATTTTTCGATTGAATTCCATCATTATTGTTAGGTACGTCATCAACTGGTGGTGGAACAACAACCTCAACGGATAAAAAGCAAAAACTATTTTTAACCGATGGTTGGACGTGCTGCTTCACTGGCATTTGCATTTATATGTTTCGCATCAATAATTCAAAACAGCTACCCGAGGAAGGATTCCATAAGGATTTGTGAGTAACAGTATTGGTTCACATGTATAGGCACATTATAAAAAATCTACCTTACTCGTCGCTAAATTATAAAACCATATATGTACTCTCGTACGTTCTACATAATATGCAGAACATTTTCATTCAACTGATTATAATTGTGTTATCACAAAGTTTTGAATTTGTGTTAGCTTTGTTGGTTTTCCCGTTTATATGAACGAGTACATACGATACATATGTTTATAAAACACAAATAAAATTTCCTCTTCAGTTCTTAGTTTGTTACCCAATTTGTTTTTCACGTCATAGCTATAAAATGTGGATAAAATAATTGTATTTCATAAAAACTGTATCTTTTTCTAAGTGCAACTGAGGACAGGAAAAAGGAAGGTGAATCTGCCCTCCAAAACAAATTCGGTTTATTGAATGGGTTTTTGCTTTATCAAATTGGAGCTGATAATATTCTATACGAAAACATTCATCACATAAAAATAATTGGTTTTCATGTGGGCACTTATTTTGAAACAGTGACATACTCACGACATTTATTATTAACTATGTTATGTTGCTAGTATATCTGTTTGAAATGTGAATACTTAAAACCAATTCGAGAGATTACCATGTATGATGACTACAAACGAACTGAGTCACTTTAGTTTACCATATGGTTAGGTAACTAGCATTTGCTCATTAAAGATTTTAAAACATCAAAAAATAACGTTTGATAGTAAACCTTCAATCTTCATTTTTCAACCATCAATCTTCCACCTTCAACCTTCAACCTTTAACCTTCAACCTTCAACCTTCAACCTTCAACCTTCAACCTTCAACCTTCAACTTTCAACCTTCAACCTTCAATCTTCATCCTTCAACCTTTCAACTTTTCAACCTTCAACCTTCAATCATCAAACTTTAACCTTCAACCTTCAATTTTCAATCTGCAACATTCATCTTTCATCTTCAACATTTATCCTTCATCATTTAACCTTTAAGCTTCTTTCTTCACCTGTCAGCTTACGTACAATATTTAATACTGAAACCATTATTTCAAAACATATTCTGGAAATGTCGAATAAAATTTTCTCATATTAATTATATTACAACAAAACTGGGAAAACATTTAGTTACGAAAATCCTTATAAGATCATATTTATAGAACTTCTGGGAGTTGAAGCTCTATATCCTTTTTCACACAGCTCTGTGAATTTAATCAATGTGTGCGCTTTTTTATTTTCGGTAATTAGAAAAATTTAATTCATTCTGGTGGCAATTTTCATCAAATTTTCTCTAAGTATAATTTTCCATAACAACACGAAAACCTACCTGACTACCTTTATATGACGTAAGTATTCCATTTTTACATAAAAACAATTTGCATACAATTAAATTGATGTCACCATTCATTAACGTTCAATTAAATCCTTTCAATGTATATTGACCACACCCAACCCACATAAGTCTATACCACACCCATTTTCCAATGTAATCATGAAAAACGTTGAGGAGAAAATTAAAAAGTAATGCATTAATTACGATTCGACATCATCATCATTTAAATGGAAAATTGGAAAAATCAACATCGTCATTATTGAGTGGCGATCGCGTCTCGATTGATTGATGCGATTTGATTGACATTTTAATGAATTTTTTCGTATTATTATTTCAGATACTGTGGCGTTATTGATGCACGTCGCGTCGGTCTTGTTGTCTCGATTGAGCGCATTGTCGAACATGTTTTTATGCAAGCACTTGCTTTTCCCAATCCTGAAGTTGATGACGAGGAAATAAGTTGCACCCTAATTAAAGGTCAACTACTTCCTGGGCTGAGATCATTCTGTAGTGCACTACGTGTTTGCGAACAAGTTTATGCACACGTCAATGTATTCGATGATGGTAAGCTGATGTTTGCTAAAATTGATACGCTCAGCGAAGTGAAGGAGTTATCAAAAAATCAAGAATTTTGTATGGAACTCGAGGAACGGATTAATAATTGGATGAAGGGAATATCTAAAGTTTTAATGGAAAGTGAACAGCTGCGACGTGAGAACGATACGAGTGGACCTCAAGACGAACTCGAATACTGGAAATGTCGTGGAGCACAATTTTCACAGCTATTAGCTCATCTCCAGGACAAAGAAGTTCAATTCACACTAACCTCTTTGTCTATATCTGGCTCGAAAATCCTAAAGCTGTGGAAAGAAACCGATCGCAAAATAACATTTTGCTACAACGAGGCGCGTGACAATTCAAAATTTATTCAAGCAATGGAACAATGTTGTCACTCCCTATATTTAGACGACCCAGTCAATATGAAAGAGTCGATTTTAAGCTTATTACAAACTATCCGGCTTATTTACAGCGTATCACAATTTTATAACACGTCCGAGCGGACATCGACCCTTATGGTCAAGATCACCAATCAAATGATTGAAACATGCAAATCGTATATCACGTGCCGTGGCAAAGAGACTATCTGGTCACAGGATCGTAATTTAATTCGCACCAAGCTTACCAATTGTATTAAACTTAACTATATTTATCGGGAAACTTACTATGCGGTCCGTTCCCAACCGTTTTTACCCGATCAGACACCATTCGGATTTTCCGAAAATTTTGTATTCGGCAAATTTGATACGTTTTGTGATCGGCTTAAAAAAATTATGTCAATGTTTAATCTGATCGATGATTATAATCATTTGTTCGAGAGACGCTTAGAAGGGTTGCTACTTGGAGAGGCTCTGGAAGAAGCAATCGCTACTTTTGAGGAGGCCAAAAAAGATGTTGTGGCCAAAAAATATGATTATTTGGATCATCGCAATGCTGAATTCAATATCGATTTTCAGAGTTTCATAACAAAAACGAACACTTTAAAGGAATCGATCGCTAATATGATCGAATTCAATTTTGATACGGTGTGGGAGACGCCTCAAGGTATTCGATTTTTGGTAAGATTTGAAAAAGTAAGCGAAAAAATTCCGCTCAAAAAGATGGAGGAGAAGTATATGCGCATACTGCGATATTGCGAGCGAGAGGTTGAACGAATCTTGAAATTGTTCCGAAAACAACGTGACGATCCGCCACTACCACGAAACTTTCCACCTATTGCTGGCCGTGTAAAATGGTGTCGATCACTTGAATGCCATTTAGCCGAGCTGATATCAAATGTCTCTTCTCATCCAGTACTCCAAACTCTACCACTAACCAAAGATCTTGAAAATCGTTATAATTCGGTGAAAATTATCCTGTCCGAATACGAATTAGAAATTAAAACTATTTGGCTGAGTCAAGACATCAGTGTCGCCGATTTATGTTTAATTCAACCGATATTGGCGATTTCAGGTGATCGTTTATTCGTTAATCTCCATCCAACCATACCGCTACTTATTCGGGAGGCCAAATGCTTAGCGAAAATGGATATAAAATTACCGATAGTGGCGGCCACGTTGCTGTGCAAACAAAATCATTTCAACACGATTCAAGATTCGCTCAACAGTTTGATCAAAATGTTTTTGACGACGGTGAAAAAAGTAAAACTTGAGGTGAGACCATTGTTCCTACCGCAGCTGGTTCGATTGACCTCACTACTTCGTCCCGGACTTAAAAATATTAACGTAAGTAAGACACGACTAAATTTCTAAATCCGATATTTAAGTTTTTTAAATTTGATATTTTCAGTGGACTGATCCGAAATGGTATGAGTTTTACGAACGATGTAAACAAGCGATCAACACGTTCGATGTACTAGTTTTACGGGTTCATGATATTTACTCGAATCGAATTTTGCATGTTCTACTGTCGATGCAAGATGTCACTTTGCAAACTCTTCCGAACGACGATGAAATGTGGACAGTTGAAGAGTTTTTAGAACGAAACGAGGAAGCTTGTCGTCAAGCGGCTATCGAACTAAACCGCAAGAGTAAAATGGTTGAAGAAGCAGTAGAAGAAGTTTTGGATTTGGTTCAAAATGCAACACAAACATTTAAGAAAATGGGTGGTTGCGAAGATAGTAATATATTTGGGGAAGATGGTAGTGGGGCAGGTAGCTCGGGTAATGCTGGTGGTGGTGATAAATTAGCGCCATCCAGCTCGCCAAAAGATGGAAATTCAGACGTACCGGCATCACCATCCCAACAACAAGATTGGAGTGTATTATGGTCATGTTTTGAAAATCCCGTTCAACTATTGGCGCAACAAAGTGGTGGACTACCGAAAGGGATGCAAGATATGGTCTATAATGCAGTGTCTGAAATGCGTCGCTACTACAGTCGTAAAGTTATTGATGTTTTAATTAAAGTAACTCGAGCAGGACTCGATTCGTTACGAAAAAAATTTTCGACCGAAATGGGTTAATTGACAGACTGTTTGATCGACTAGTTTATAACCGTCTATCTAAATATGTATTTAAATTTTCAGATGGCGAACCAGCGCCAACCATACGAACTACAAACGCTAAGCCAATATTTCTGCTCAACGCCACACTAATGATACCAAACGTAGCAATTCGTCCTAATCTCGATGAACTGCAGGAAGCATTAATACAGGCTGGTAAAAATATAACCGGTGTTGCAAAAGGGGTTGGTCAATGGAACAGTGGCAAGGAAAATTCTCAGATAGCAGCGATAAGCCAGCGACTTGTCAAAAATCAAAAGGACGATAGCAAAACAAGACGTAGACGGGTTTATCGTTTGGTATCCGAGGAGCGTCCACAAATGCCGCATATGACAAAAAGCTTTTATTCGTATATCATGGATAATAAAGAGGTGGTGAAAACTCTGTCTCTCCTATCGACTTGTACACGTAATATAAAACCAGAACTCCAGACATTTGTCAAGAGATGGAAACCATATCACTTTTTGTGGAAAAATGATAAGACGACAAGACAACTAATGGAGTATGGTCTTCAAGAATTTGAATCATCGTTGAGATGTCTGGCGGAATTGGATCAAAATTTAATAATTGAAGCGGATATGGAGTCGTTTGGGCAGTGTATCGCCATTTCGACCGAGAAACTTAAATATGGACTTGCAATCGAAATCAAATGTACAGTGCTTTTGAAACTACTTCATACGATGATCACAATAAGAGCATTCTGGAACTTGATTGGGTTTTTTGAAATACATTTTTTTGCATTTTGTTTAGCCGTGTGTTGTAATCTTGGTTCCAGTTACATCACCACACATTGCACATAAACATTTATAGATACATTTTTTGCACGCTTTAACCATGCACACGTTAACCGGAAATCTATAATCCACCCTTAAATCGGTGTGAACCAGTTTGAATTCCCACATAAATATTTGAACTTATCTATTAGTTAAAATGCGAAAAAATCTTAACCTCAAAATTTTTTGGGTCAAATTTCAAATCGTTCAACCATTTTCCATATACCTAAAACCCTCACATTAAACCAACCTTCAACACCGACCATCCATAATGCTATAAAATTTCTTTGATTTTAATCCGCAGCATGTACCCATAAAGTAGGTCAGGCCATGAAAAAGAAGTATAAACGGGAAATGGATTATGTATATGCAGTCATCAATGAAATGGAACGAAAACTGGATCGTACAATCCGTGATCTAGATGATGTGCGTATGATCATGGACACGCTAGGTAAAATACGCGAACAAGAAGTTGACATGGAGCTGAAAATCGATCCGATCGAAGAAGCTTTCAACGTTCTAACTAAGTATGATGTTGCTGTTGATCGAGAACATTACGATCAAGTGGATAATTTACGATACACATGGCAAAAATTATTGGCCGACGCACTTCAAACCCAAGTCAAACTGCTCGATATGCAACCAACGTTCGAAATGGATTTGAAATCAAACCTTGATCGGTTCCGAACCGATAAAATCGAATATGTTAAAGAATATCGCACCGCTGGCCCAATGCAACCGGGTCTCACACCACGCGAGGCATCAGACAAATTGATATTGTTTCAAAATCGATTCGACGGAATGTGGCGCAAGCTACAAACATACCAATCAGGTGAAGAACTGTTCGGCCTTCCACAAACAGACTATCCAGAGCTGGGCCAAATTCGTAAAGAACTTAATTTGCTACAGAAATTGTATAAACTGTATAATGATGTAATCGACCGAGTATCCAGCTACTACGATATACCATGGGGCGAGGTAGACATTGAAGAGATCAATAATGAGTTGATGGAATTCCAAAATAGATGTCGCAAACTGCCCAAAGGTTTAAAAGAGTGGCCCGCATTTCATGCTCTCAAAAAAACGATCGACGATTTCAATGATATGTGTCCGTTGCTTGAATTGATGGCCAATCGGGCTATGAAACCCCGCCATTGGCAACGTATTATGGAAGTCACGAAATATACTTTTGAATTTGATAGCGAAGGATTTTCGCTTAAAAATATTTTGGAAGCTCCACTATTGAAACACAAAGAGGATATCGAGGACATCTGTATTTCGGCTATGAAAGAGAAAGATATCGAAGCCAAGTTGAAACAAGTAACCAATGAATGGTCTGTTCACGAATTGAGCTTCCAAACCTTCAATAATCGAGGCGAGTTACTTCTTCGAGGGGACACGACCGCCGAAACAATTGGACAACTTGAAGACAGTCTAATGGTTCTTGGTTCACTACTCTCGAATCGATACAATGCACCATTTCGCAAACAAATTCAACAATGGGTGTTTGACCTATCCAACACCAATGACATTTTGGAACGTTGGTTACTCGTACAAAATATGTGGGTTTATCTTGAGGCTGTCTTCGTGGGTGGTGACATTGCCAAACAGCTACCTAAAGAGGCGAAACGATTCTCGAAAATCGATAAATCGTGGCAAAAAATTATGCAGCGTGCTCACGAGACACCAGGTGTCGTGGCCTGTTGTGTGGGAGACGATCTTCTTAAACAACTGCTACCACATCTTCAAGAACAATTGGAATTATGTCAAAAATCGTTAAGCGGTTACCTCGAGAAAAAACGTATGATGTTTCCACGATTCTTTTTCGTCTCGGATCCTGCGCTTCTTGAAATTTTGGGCCAAGCTTCGGATTCACACACGATTCAAAACCATCTCATGTCCATATTTGACAACACGCGGTACGTGAAATTCCACGACATCGAATATAACAAAATGATGGCGATCGTTTCGTCAGAGGGCGAGGTGATCCAATTGGATAGGGCGATTCGTGCAGAAGGTTCTGTTGAAATGTGGCTGACGTCTCTATTAGTCTCATCACAATCGTCACTGCATTCGATAATTCGTCAAGTCCAGATTATGATTAATGATCCAAATTTTAATTTGTTGCCATTCTTAGAAAAAATGCCAGCACAAATAGGATTGCTTGGTATCCAAATGATTTGGACGCGTGACGCAGAATTGGCCTTAATGCAAGCGCGACAGGAAAAGAAAGTTATGGGCGAGACAAATAATAAATTTTTAGAGCTTTTGAATACATTGATCGATCAAACGACTCGCGACCTAACAAAAATCGAGCGAATCAAATTCGAAACGTTGATCACGATTCATGTGCATCAGCGTGATATTTTTGATATTCTGTGTCGAATTAATGTTCGATCAGCTAACGATTTTGAATGGCTCAAGCAGTGTCGATTTTATTTCAAAGAGGATATGGACAAAATGTGGATATCGATCACGGACGTAACGTTTACGTATCAAAATGAGTATTTAGGATGTACCGATCGTTTGGTCATTACACCTCTTACCGATCGTTGTTATATAACATTAGCACAGGCACTAGCCTTGAGTATGGGAGGTGCGCCTTGTGGTCCAGCAGGTACAGGTAAGACAGAAACGGTTAAGGATATGGGTAAGACGCTAGCAAAATATGTTGTTGTATTTAATTGTTCGGACCAAATGGATTATCGAGGCTTGGGACGAATATACAAAGGTCTAGCTCAATCAGGTACATGGGGTTGCTTCGACGAATTCAATCGGATTGAACTTCCTGTATTATCAGTGGCTGCACAGCAAGTAGCGGTTGTGTTAACCGCGCGTAAAGAGAAAAAGAAAAGTTTTCTATTCACCGATGGTGATGCGGTTGAAATGAATCCCGAATTCGGAATATTCATCACAATGGTATAAAATCATCAAGAATTTACAATCGAGACCATAAATAACGTTTTTCTTTTATTTTTATTAGAATCCTGGATATGCGGGCCGCAAAGAACTTCCGGAAAATTTAAAAATTCAATTCCGAACTGTAGCTATGATGGTACCTGATCGACAAATTATTATTCGTGTAAAACTCGCTTCTTGTGGTTTTCTAGAAAATATCACGTTAGCCCGAAAATTTTACACACTGTATAAACTTTGTGAGGAACAGTTGACCAAACAGGTTCATTACGATTTCGGTCTACGTAACATTTTATCGGTTCTTCGTTCGCTAGGCGCATCGAAACGTCAAAACTCAAAAGATAGCGAAAGTACGATCGTAATGAGGGTATTACGTGACATGAACCTGTCGAAATTGATCGACGAAGACGAACCGCTTTTTATATCGTTGGTTGCTGATTTATTCCCCAACCAAATACTGGAGAAAACGGTTTATCCCGAACTCGAAGCGGCTATTTCGACTCAAGTCGAGGAAGCGAGTTTAATTTATCATCCACCGTGGGTCCTTAAATTGATCCAACTATTCGAAACTCAAAAAGTTCGACACGGTATTATGACTCTGGGACCATCAGGTGCGGGCAAAACAACATGCATTCATATATTGATGAAAGCATTGTCGCATATGGGTGACTCGCATCGTGAAATGAGAATGAATCCGAAAGCGATTACAGCGGCCCAAATGTTTGGTCGACTAGATGTCGCCACTAATGATTGGACGGATGGTATTTTTTCGGCCCTATGGCGAAAAACATTAAAAATCAAAAAATCAGATCATGTTTGGTTGGTGCTTGATGGCCCCGTCGATAGTATATGGATCGAAAATTTAAATTCGGTTCTGGATGATAATAAAACACTAACGCTCGCGAATGGTGATCGGTTAATTATGTCGCCTACTTGTAAAATTATATTCGAACCACATAATATTGATAATGCATCGCCAGCCACTGTATCACGAAATGGAATGGTTTATATGAGCTCGTCGGGTCTTGATTGGAAGCCTAGTAATGCTGTGCGTTAATTAAAATTTTGAAATACACTAATTCGGTTTTTCTTCTTTTTAGTACTAAACGCTTGGTTGAAGCAACGTTCGTCTCGTGAAAAATCTACATTCGGTGAATTGTTCGACCTCTCGTTTGCCGCAATGCAACTCTGGTCCAGCCAAAATCTACAACTTATGATGGATGTACTTCAATGCAATATTGTCAAACAAATGATTAACATTCTGGAAGGATTGATCCCGGTGAAATCCGAGGATGAAACAAATCAATCGCAATCCGCACACGAAAGTATCGATGGTAAGTCCGCTCGTATTCAGCTCCGCAATCCGACATTTATCTCAAATATATACTTATAAAATATTCATTCAATCTAAATTGGTTTATGTGTCAAAATTAACTCAAATCTCATATTTTTATTTGATAATCTGGAAAATTATATAAAACAAAAAAACAGGAAATTCAAAAAAAGAAAAGCCACCAACACCAGCACAACTCGCAGACAAAAGTATGCAAATTTTTTGTTGTTGTTTTTGTATTTACAAAAATTCACAAAATATTTTGTTTTTTGAAAATTTTTTGACGAAAAACTAATTTTCCAACTAAGTGGAAAGCTTTCATTTCAATCATTCATTGTTTAGAGTAATAAATTAGAAAATGTAGAATATGTTGTGTGTGACCTACAACTAATGCCTATCTATATAGGTCATGTAGCGTACACTTTGTTATATCAAACACATACTTACACACATACATAAAGAAACACATATAATGACATGTGTATAAAATCCACTCGTACCATTTTATCAAACATTCGAATAATTCCGATTTTCCACAAACATTTCAGATGAAATTGCCGCTGAAGAAAAAAATGAGGAAGAAGCGGAAATGTGTACACCCGAGCATTTACATCGGCTGTATATATTCGCCTTGACATGGGGAATTGGAGCTTTTCTAACAACAGCCGATTGTTCTAAATACGACAACTATATTCGAGAACAATTCCCATCACTCGATCTACCCGTACACGAAGACTATCCGAATGCAACAATATTTGATTTTTTTGTTGCCCAGAACGGTGTGTGGCAACATTGGAGTTCACTAGTTACAAACTATTCGTATCCTGAATACTCAACACCTGACTATCTGAATATACTAGTTCCAATCGTCGATAATGTACGCATCGATTATCTGATCAACACGATCGCAAATCAAGAACGGGCTGTGCTACTGATTGGAGAACAGGGTACCGCAAAAACTGTTATGATGAAAAATTACATGAAAAAATTAAACCCCGAGAACTTTATGGGTCGGTCGTTTAATTTTTCTTCGGCCACCAGTCCATTTCAATTTCAAAAGACAATCGAAAGCTATATCGAGAAACGACTTGGAAATACATTTGGACCACCTGGTGGTCGTAAATTGGTCGTATTCATCGACGATATAAATCTGCCGCAGATCAATGAATGGGGCGACCAGATAACGAATGAAATTGTACGTCAAAATATGGACATGAAGGGTTTCTATAGTTTGGAAAAGCCTGGAGAGTTTACACAAATTGTGGATGTACAATTTGTGGCCGCAATGGGACTACCAGGTGGTGGACGAAATGACATCCCGTCACGTCTTAAGCGACAGTTTAGCGTTTTTAATTGTAACATACCGGATGATGCATCAATCGATACAATATTTCGAGTAGTCGGAGAGGGGCATTATAATACGAAACGTGGTTTTGTTCCCGAAGTGCGTAATTTGATTAAAAAAATGATTCCACTCACGCGTATTTTATGGCAACGAACGCGCAACAAGCTTCTTCCAACACCGGCCAAGTTTCATTACGTGTTCAGTTTGCGCGATTTGTCACGCATTTGGCAAGGAATGATTGGAACACTATCAACGGTAATCACATCCGAAAGTGTAATGATCTCGTTATGGAAGCACGAATGCACTCGAGTATTTTCGGATCGATTTACCGTGTTCCAAGACAAGGAATGGTTTAATACCGAAACTTTGTCGCTAATAAATGAGAAATTGGGTGAAAATTATGTGGACATGGCGAAACCCAATCCCGTTTTTGTAGATTTTATGCGAGATGCGCCCGAGCCAACAGGCGAGGAAGGTGAAGATACCGATATGGAGCTACCTAAAGTTTATGAACCCGTTCTTCAGTATGATGTACTCCGAGAACGGTTAAATATGTTTTTGATCCAATTTAATGAAATGGTTCGTGGCACCGGTATGGATTTGGTGTTTTTCCCCGATGCTATGTTACATTTGGTGAAAATTTCACGAATTATTCGACATCCTCGCGGTAACGTAATGCTGGTTGGTGTCGGTGGTTCTGGAAAACAGAGTTTAACAAAACTGGCCTCGTTCATTGCTGGCTACAAAACATTCCAAATAAGTTTGACTCGATCGTATAATGTGGCCAATTTTCTAGAGGATCTTAAGCTCTTATATCGAACGTGTGGAGTCCAAGGCAAGGGAACAACATTCCTTTTTACCGATCTTGACATTAAAGAGGAAGGATTTTTGGAGTACCTCAATAATATTCTATCCTCTGGAGTGATTTCTAATTTATTCACGCGAGATGAACAAGCAGAAATAGTCTCAGAGTTAACACCAATCATGAAGCGCGAGAATCAGAAAAAAACGGCCACAGCGGAAACTGTTATGGAATACTTCTTGCAGCGAACTTGTCATAATCTGCATGTCGTTTTCTGTTTCTCGCCGGTGGGTGAAGCGTTTAGACAACGTGTGCTTCGGTTTCCAGCTTTGGTATCCGGTTGCACTATCGATTGGTTCCAGCCATGGCCACGCGATGCCTTAGTATCGGTGGCTCAACATTTCTTAAATGATTTCCAACTAGAATGTACCAAAGACGTTAAAAAAGAATTAGTCGATGCCCTTGGTTCGATTCAAGATGTTGTGGCTGAGACGTCGAACGACTATTTCCAGCGATTCCGGCGTGCGACTCATGTCACTCCCAAATCGTATTTAAATTTTATTGCTGGCTACAAAAATATTTACCAACAGAAGCAAAAGGAACTGGGTGATGGCGTGGCCAAAATGGATACGGGTCTTGAAAAATTGGCTGAAGCTTCAGCCTCTGTTGAAATATTAAAAACCGATTTGGCCGTCATGGAAACCGAATTGGCTGAGGCGTCGCAAAAAGCGGAACGTGTACTACTCGAGGTAACGGAGCGTGCAATGCAAGCCGAAATATTCAAGAATCAGGTACAAAAAGTCAAAGAGAAGGCAGAAATTTTGGTCGCCAATATAGCAACGGAAAAACTGTTGGCCGAAGCTAAACTTGAAGCAGCCAAACCGGCGCTCGAAGAAGCCGAAGCAGCACTAAATACAATTAAACCGGCACATATTGCAACTGTGCGAAAGTTGGGTCGTCCGCCTCACTTGATTATGCGAATCATGGATTGTGTCTTGATTTTATTCAAACGTAAAGTTCATCCAGTGATTGTGGATACAACGACGCCGTGCCCTAAGCCATCGTGGCAAGAGTCTTTAAAAATGATGGCCAGTACAACATTCTTGTTGCAACTGCAAAATTATCCCAAGGACACGATTAATGACGAGATGATCGATTTCTTGCAACCATTTTTCCGAATGGAGGACTATAATATGGATACAGCACGACGTGTTTGTGGTGATGTGGCAGGTCTTTTATCATGGACAAAAGCTATGGGCTTCTTCCACGGTGTTAATAAAGAGGTTCTTCCGTTAAAGGCTAATTTAACAATGCAGGAAGCACGATTAAAGGTAAAGAAAACATTTAAGTTTAAATTGGTTGACGTTAACAATGTGAGCCACACCCTTATGCTTATTCTATAACTATCATTAATGATCCTTTATCACTTATTTTTCTGTCTCCTTTACATAACTTTGTTGTTGTAGTTATGAAATGTCCTTTGTAATTTGACAACGAACAATATTTTCGGATTACCCTTACCATCCATTCATCGGTTTGGTTTTCCGAATTGATAATGACGAAAAGGATAATTAAGGATAATGACAATTAATTTTTATACACACTCGTTACAATCTAGTTGGTGTATTTCAGGTTGCAATGGACGATTTGGCGTCTGCTGAACAGCAGCTGGCGGAACGTGAGGGCGCATTGCAGGAGGTCAAGGATCAATATGATAGTGCAGTGGGTGAGAAACAACGACTTACAGATGCAGCTAATAATTGCTTGAGAAAAATGACAGCGGCGACTGCATTGATCAACGGATTGGGGGGCGAGAAACATCGCTGGACACAACAAAGTAAGGAATTCAAAATTCAGTTGAAAAAATTGGTCGGTGATGTCCTTCTGGCCACAGGATTTCTATCATACTGTGGACCATATAATCAAGATTTTCGTGCTAATCTGCTGAAGACCTGGATGACGATTTTAAAAGCGAAAGCCATTCCTTACACGCACAATTTAAACATCATCAATATGTTGGTTGAATCGGCTAACGTGTCCGAGTGGACTTTACAAGGATTACCGAATGATGAACTGTCGATTCAAAACGCTTTGATTGTAACCAAATCGAGCTCCTATTCGCTACTTATCGATCCGCAGAGTCAAGGAAAATTATGGATCAAAAATAAAGAAGATCAAAACGAACTCCAGATAACTTCACTCGATCACAAATACTTCCGTACTCATCTAGAAGATAGTTTATCTCTTGGTCGGCCACTTCTGATCGAAGACGTTGGCATTGAATTAGATCCAGTCATCGATAATGTGCTCGAGAAAAATTTTATCAAATCCGGTTCAATCGAAAAGGTATTAGTCGGTGATAAAGAATGTGATGTAATGCCAGGATTTATGTTGTACATCACCACAAAACTACCTAATCCAGCATTTAGTCCCGAGGTTAGTGCTAAAACCTCGATAATTGATTTTACAGTCACAATGCGTGGTTTGGAAGACCAGCTCTTAGGTCGTGTAATTTTAATGGAGAAATCTGATCTCGAAGCGGAGCGAGTTAATCTGTTTGAAAGTGTTATGAAAAATCAACGGAATATGAAGGAGCTCGAAGCGAATCTATTAAGTCGCTTAACATCATCGGAAGGATCTTTGGTAGATGATGAGGCTTTAATTCAAGTACTGCAGGAGACTAAGACCACGGCCGAAGAAGTTAATCAAAAGTTAAAAATTTCGGAAGTAACCGAAAAGAAAATTATGATCGCTCGTGAAGAGTTTCGTGCTGTCGCAGCTCGTGGCTCGATACTCTATTTTCTGATTGTAGAGATGAGTAATGTCAATGTCATGTACCAAAACTCGTTAAAACAATTTCTGGTCATTTTCGATAATTCTATTACCAAATCGGTCAAGAGTAACATAACCGAGGAACGTATCAACATAATACTGAAATATTTGACATATGAAGTTTGGACTTTTACTAGTCGTTCGCTTTATGAGAGACATAAGCAACTCTTTACTCTAATGTTAGCGATCAAAATCGACTACACCAAAGGAAATATAACGCATGATGAGTTTATGGCGTTTGTAAAAGGTGGTGCATCCCTCGATTTAAACGCGGTTACTCCAAAACCATTTAGATGGATTCTTGATATAACTTGGCTAAATCTGGTCGAGATCAGTAAATTGGGAATATTTTCTGATTTGTTGAAAAAAATCGAGCAAAACGAGAAAGATTGGCGTATGTGGTATGAATCAGAAAAACCCGAGCAAGAAGAGATTCCTTGTAGTTATCAAACAACGCTTGATGTATTCCGTAAACTTTTGTTGATTCGATCGTGGAGTCCGGATCGTACTATATCTCAAGCTAAGAAATATATCGAAGAATCACTTGGACTAGAGTATGGTGAAATGTTAATTCTTGATTTGGAAGTGACATGGGAGGAGTCCGAACCTAGAACCCCATTGATTTGTATTTTATCGATTGGCTCGGATCCGACCAGCCAAATATCGAGTTTGGCTAAATTAAAAACCATTCGTAAGTCGCTTTTAATTCGAATTTCGACTAGATATCCAGTGTATTAATATATTTATATTTTATAGCTTTGAAAGCTGTTTCGATGGGTCAAGGACAAGAGTTTCACGCTCGGAAAATAATAACCGAAAGTATGTCGGGTGGTGGATGGGTTATGCTGCAAAACGTACATCTTTCGATCAGTTTCTGTTCCGAAATTATCGACATATTAATTGAAACGGAGCATGTGCACGAAAGTTTTCGGCTTTGGGTTACGACCGAAGTGCATGAAAAATTTCCAATTGGTCTGCTCCAAATGGCGATTAAATTTACAAACGAACCTCCACAAGGCATCCGAGCATCACTTAAACGAAGCTATCAAGGATTTACTCAAGATTTTCTGGATTATACATCGGCCGTACAGTGGCCCCCACTTTTATATACTGTAGCATTTTTGCATACCGTGTTGCAGGAACGTCGTAAATTCGGTCCACTCGGTTGGAATGTGCCATACGAGTTTAATCAGGCCGATTTCCAGGCTAGTGTGCAATTTATACAAAATCATTTGGACGAAATGGATCCGAAGAAAGGTGTATCATGGCAAACCGTTTGTTATATGCTGGGTGAGGTGCAATACGGTGGTCGAGTTACCGACGATTTCGATAAACGATTATTAATCACATTCACACAAGTATGGCTTTGTGAAGGTCTTTTGTTGCAAGGCTTTGAATTTTATAAAGGCTATCGTGTACCAACGACACGTAACCTAGTCGGATACATCGACTATATTAATTCACTACCGGTCAACGACACTCCCGAAGTGTTCGGGTTACACGGAAACGCGGATATTACATATCAAATTAATACAGCAAAGGGAATTTTGGATACGATTTTATCGGTGCAACCGAAGGAAGGTGGTAGTGATGGTGGTGAAACACGTGAATCAATTGTGTATCAACTGGCTGACGACATGTTGCGAAAACTTCCACCAGCTTACAATGCATTTGAAACACGCGAGGCACTTACCCGCATGGGTATGCTGCTCCCGATGAATATTTTCTTGCGCCAAGAGATCGACCGGATGCAAACAATTATAAAAGCTGTGCGTTCGAGTTTGTGTGATTTAAAATTGGCAATCGATGGTACAATTGTTATGTCGCAGTATTTGCGTGAATCGTTGGATGCCATGTACGATGCCCGTATTCCAGACAAATGGATGAAGGTAAGTTTAGATGTTTTGCTCATTATATGTTAAATAAAAACAAACAACAATCGAAAATGGAAATCTATCTGTTTTTCGCTGTTTTATAATGAAAATTCGTATTGAATTACCACGGTATCGTGAGCTTTTTTCCATTATTTTCCATTGTTCATTTATACTCGTATAATAATGTATTTGTGTTTGAACAAATATTATACGAGGAAATTGAAAACGTCGAAAGTTCATCCAAGCTTTTTGTTACTTATCATAATTTTTGTAATAAAAGAAAATTATTTTTTAAGAAAAGTTTTTCTTGTTGATTTAAATTTTTTGTGCTTTTACGTACTTGTCCCGTGTTCATTTTTTGTTGGCGATAAAGAAAGTTTCTTTTCGGATGTGGAATGATATTGTTACTCATCATCAAAATTATGAATGTAATATAAGCTTGAATGCACAATTTTTTGTTTTTCTTTCGGAAAAGGTCGTTCATTACCGGAAAATTTAATTTTCCTTAAAACGTATGAAGCGTAAATGTAACTTGTTACTAAACATCGTTAATTTAAAACAAAATAAATTCTTATGCTCGTATTACCACTCACCTTAAGCTTCAAACCTCTTCTAAAATTATTCTTAGACCGGTTTCACTTTAAAATTTCCACATCGTACTACCGGTCTTCAACATGTCAACCATTAGAACCTATCTCAAACCTTCGCCAGGATCTCTCTCATTCCTGAATGGCTGTCACTTGTTTTTCGACCGCTCTCATTCAATCGTCCGGTTTCGAGACCCTTTTGTATAACCACATCATAATCATTCCATTGAGAAAACTAAGTTTCATTACGGTCCCGGTATCACTTGCGTATATATTCCACATATACGGCATGTACTTCACTTTACGTACATTTTATCCAAAATAATCGTCCGTACGATTGGCTCTCTGCTGTTCCAGGCAACTCGACACTAGAAAATTAGTTAAAGCTAATTTCTTATAATAGAGTCACGCAATTGTCTTTATTTTCCACTTCGGCTTTCGTTTCACTTCTACACTGTCTTCTTCTAATTTTCCAAATTGTTCCTGCGTTTTCGTAATTCCTGCTGGTGCCAATTGCACTGGTCGTATCAAGACTATTGACCTGCGATGATATTATTCCCAAAAAGGTTTTAAAATCTTTGAATCGTGAGCAGGTTGATTGTCGCAACAAAAGCTTTCTGATAAGATATGTGGCGTTTAGGCATTGACTATAGCTTTTTTCAGGCCCTCTTTCATATACTTAATTACAGATCTTCCCAATATATAGAAGAAACTGGATTCTGGTGACATTATCATTGGTTAAAATTTGTGTTCAAAACCACTCGGTTATTGAGCTTCGTATTTCTTATCAGAACGATAACATTGAAAACATCTTTAAGATTGATATGTTGATAGAGCCGACCAAGTCCGCAACAACTGAACTAAGGTACAATCTCTTATTTAGTTGCATATCTGTGTTATAGCTTATGAGCTTTTTGCTTAAACTATGCGTTTCTACGTAATTGCGATATTGTAGTTAACGTGTGGGAGCTCATTTGATTTTATCGTTACCCATTGTTACTTAAATGGAGAACCAGGTAGTGACCATAGTGCACATCTAACTATAACGACTAGAATCCGAAAGCTTTTAATTTAGTTCGCTATCTAAGAGTAGTTTTTCCACTTCAATCCTCTAGTAAATGTTCCGGTTCATTGGAGTTATGTTAGCCTGTTTCTATTAGCTACCGTAGTGTAGGTATAGTCACGAGAAAGCAGTATGTGCTTTTTTTACAAACAACTCGTGATTTTCAATCCTTGTCGTTTCAATTCTCTTATTTTATTTGAACTTATGTCGTATTATTGTGGTCAATATACCTGACCCATGGTTCTCCATTTTTTTCACATGTATAGATTTGGTTGCTTCAAACACACTAATAGCACGAATGAGGTAGATTTTTTGATCAAAAACGTATTTTATGCTCATTTCATTTAGAGCATTTCATTCCAGCTGTTTGTCCTGTTAGTGCTTTAATATTTTTTAACCTATCGATTTGATTTTCCCTGGTTATTCATTGCATGTCTTATAGCAGCAGGTTTGATCTTGAATTTTTGTGATATAAATTTACTTATCTTGTTGCCTTGACATATTGTAATGAGTAGGAGAATTTCTGGTTAGCTCAAAAAGTTGATTTGGTTTTGTAACAATCAGTCATAGTGAGTAAGTTGTTAATTTATATTGTGATCTTCAAAAATCCGTGTCCATATCCGGAATTTAAGATTATTAATGAAATTACTACCATTCTCACAGCCCTGTATTTTTTTTCGTAAGTGAATTTCTGCCAGATATTTGTGAAAATTGTTCATTCGACCAAATTAAAACACGTTAAAAAATTTGTGCTGTGTCAAAAACGAAAAGTAGGCACATTAGCATGAAGGGTCCAAGATAAGGAAACATTTCCAACAAAATAAGAAAATAATATCATAACCAGAGATCAGAGAGGGTGAATAAAGTAACTTCGTACCCTTTGCCCTAAAAATATAATCATTTTGTGACTTGTGGAGTCAAATGATTTAGAAGAATCTGTATACATTTTCGATTTATATAATAGTGATTGATGCTGGTGAACTCGACAAAGTTTGTTGAGTTTGATGTTTTTGGCACAAAGTCGTGTTGGAATGGAGGTATGTATCGAGTGGCTATGGCTCTGAAAGAGTGTTGTAATAATAAACGAACCACATCCAACTCCAAACGGTTCTAGATCCAAATAAATTTCTTCAGCAATAATTTGTATAAGATATGGACGCCATCGATTGGCCACTGTAATGGGCCAAACTTATTAAAATGTATATCAATACTACTGCTATAGTTAAGTTCATCTGTCTTATTGATCATCATTTAAGTATAGATTTATGTTAGTTGTGCCTGCTTTCGAATTAGTAAAAATGAGATCTAGAAAATTTGACTCCTATAAAAGTCGATATTAAGAAGACGTTTGAAGGAAGCCAAGCTCACTCCAAGACTGCCAGCTAGAGACCTAAAGCTGACAGCACGCCACCGCCAATAACGACTCGGTTTTTCTCGCGAACACATGTGCTGAATATGGCTACATTGCGGCAACCAAGAGATAAATTATGGCCGTGCTCTATTCCTGAAACAGTATTGTACGGCGTCTTTTCATGAATGGTCAGCGACCAGAGCTACACAAGCAACATTTTCGTACCTTGTGTAGGTCTGACCGCTGAACGATATATCGACGACATTCTCTTGAATTATATAGTGCCCTATGCAGGTTGATTTTATATTGATGCATGACAATGCCCGGTGCCACACATTTCGAACCACTCGACAATTTCAAAAACCGAGGGTCCGAGTTAAAAATCCAGTACAATCTTACATCAATGACCTACAGATTGCATTGGATTAGGATCGGAGTGCAAAATAAGATATTCACCTTTATGTGAGCGCTGAAGGTTTGAGTTGATTGAGATGCTATTGAGAATTTATTTCAAGATTCGATTCTGTATGAAGCGTTTGTTATCGTTTTAACACGGCTTGTTCTGTAACTTAAGGAGGTTATACCTTAGTATATGGAACGGATAACATAAAATACGTCAACACAAAGCGTTAGAACAGTGTTATTTACCCGTCTTATTTTTGTTTCTGTAATAATTTTTGACTTCAGCTTCATGACTGATTTGTCTACAACAACACGGTCCTACCAACAAAGGTTACCTTTCATAACCATAACCGAGTGCATAAATTATAATTAAAATAATTTGAATATTCAACTTTACGCAATACTAATCGCAACCGTCTATTTATATACGTGTCGTTTATAACAAAGAGTCCATTAAGGTGCTTTTATATTATATTACCCCAAATAAGCTTTCATACATTTGAACTTATTTAAATTTTTTTTTCAAATATGGAAGGTAAAAATTTAAACAACGCAACAGGTATGCAAACATTTTACCTAATTTATATTATTTTAATGTCTGTCAGTAGAAATGAAATTTTTCCGAAACATCCAGCCCATAAATAATTTTCATTCGAAATACACATTTATTTAGTGTACACCGGAGCGACACCTTATTTTAATTAATTACAAAAATATTTACTTTTATCGTACACAGATATCATGGGAGTCCACAACCCTTGGATTTTGGTATACGGAACTGTTGGAACGTAATGCACAATTCCGCACGTGGCTGGTAACCGATAGGCCAAAGGTAAAGTGTCTCGATTGATTTCACTTTTCACGATAATAATTTTGTTTTTTTTTTTGCAAACCAACTTAAGGTATTCTGGATGACAGGATTTTTTAATCCACAAGGATTTTTAACAGCAATGAGACAGGTAATTTTTAATTATTTTTTGATGTGCACGATGTGTGTTGTCTTTCTTGAGAATTCATCGCCGCGTCATTAATACACATAAAAACAAATTATATGTTAAAATCATGGCAGACAACAACAGATCAAACAACTTATATTGTGTTACATAAAAATTTTCAATTCTTGCAAATCATTATATGGTTTAGGCGAAATGTAATCGAATTTTAAGAACGATATCGTGTTTATGTTTGTATTTTGGCAGGAGGTTACACGGGCGCACAAAGGATGGGCATTGGATTCGGTTGTGCTTCAAAATCAAATTACACGTTACAACAAAGAAGATATAAACGAGGGGCCAAATGAGGGTGTTTACGTATCTGGACTGTTTCTCGAAGGTATAATAACCGCGCATATAGTGCTGCTCTCATATCACCATCCCACTAATATAATATACGAGGGGAATGACAAAAGTTCGCTTAGTTATATTCGTAAAACTAAGCGAACCAAAAAAATTTATATTCGTATTTATTCATCATCTTGATCTCTTTTGCATAGACGAGCAGTGTGAGCTGCCACGTTGTCACGATGTAAAAAGTAGCGCCGCAAATTCTTTGTCTTCTGATTTCCTTAGAAATTTATGAATACTTTTGGTAAGCATTCTTTGTATACCATTTTGCAGTTACCGTCTGAAGCGACTACAATTTTTGATTGGTTGAAGTAAACTGTCATCATTTTTATTGTTGCTGAGCTTTAACGAAGGGACTTGCCCTTGTTGGGCTCCTTACCATGAACTGATGTTTAGTTTCCGAATCTCACTTGTCGAACCAATATTCGTCACCAGTAACGACTTTATTAAAGTTGATAGACTCCCCATTTTCGAATTGATTTAAAAAAAAAATTTGCAGAAATGCACTTGAGCCTCTTTTTGGGAATTTCGTGGAACCTATCGAACAGATTTCTTCGTGTATCCAAGATGACTATTTATATTCGCAAACGCAATTCAAGGCCAATTTATCAGCAATAATTTCTACCTTTTCGAGGCTCGACCTCTACAGAAAAATATCCCGTCTGCAACCTCGTCACCATTTTAACCGATCGTACTCAGTTTTTCAACGAATTCTCATAAAACAATTGCAAAGGATTTGGTATTTCTGGTTTTACTACTCTTATTGAGCGAACCTTTAGTGCTCTCCTCGTATATATAACATTTCGAAACACAAGTCTGAATCATTTTGCTCCAATTAAGTAAATTATATCGTAAAAATTAAGATAAGATTTTATTACGTTTTTATTGCACAACCCTCGCGCATCGCCCATTTTTCAAAAAAAAAAAAACTTCGGCAAAAATTTTATCGAGCAGAAAATTACTTGAAACAATTAGACACAAGTAACGCATTTTTCTATTTATAGACGCATCAAATTAAATCTTAAGTGACCTAAATTTAGTGTTTTCCACCCACCCTATATACATAGATATGATCATCTGTGCTTCCTCCTTATCGCACAAAATTTATTTCAAATTATTTGGAAAAGTCTTTAAGACTCGAGTATAATAATTCATGATGTCTTACACTCGAATGAAGTGTATAATTTTTTTTTTGTTACTCTCAATGTGTTTACTCGATGGATCATCAATCATTTGTACATAAATCATTATGAGATGTTTTTTTCGTGTATACATTGTAGATTTTCTATTTTATGATGAAACGAATGAATGTGGGCGCCCGCGGTTTCGATATCGCATATCTACGAGAATATATACATAATGTTTATAAAAATTTTGGATTTTCCAGTAAATCTCACCAAATTAATTATCTTTCCCGTGTTCGTTTCTATATATATACCGAACAAAATTTGTCAAATTTTACATAAGCCCCATTGAACTCGGCTATATACCAATTGGTTATCGTCGGCTGGAAAGTCAATAATTAAAAAACTCGACAACAAAAAATATATGTTTTAATTACTCGTAATGAAGGACCGTCTAAAATAATTGATTTTCATGTTTTCCCATGTAGAAAATTAAACGAGAGCGTGACGGAGACGGATAGATAATAGGGGTTAAAATTTAGCAGCAGTGTATCAGTACAAAAAAGTCCTTTTTTAATGAAAAAAAATTATGTGCTGTTGAAAACCAGTTGGTACGAGAACTTATTTTTCCTCATAATCATTATAAAAGCTTTAAAAGCTTTATTTTAAGGAATCGTTACATTAAGAAAGGATTAAGTTTTTGGGTTGAACATTTATAATGTAAATTAAATTATGTTTTATTGGTGTCTAGCTGAACGGAAACTTTACATTAATTATAAGGTAGTTTATTGGGATGAACTATACTCGTACGGAACACTATTTGTATAGTATACCCTTTTGTTTCGTACTAGAACAATATACATCTTCCACACTATTATCAAAAGAAATCAGACATTCAAGATATTGTACTTCATCACGCACTGTAACTACTGGTGAATCTTATCCCAAACCGTATTGGCAATCCAGTAATTCCAAGGACAGTAATTGAAAAGTAATATTCTTCTTCCATCCATTAAGCGTCCTACTAGTTCTGGAAGTAGACCAAATAATACCATTATGGCAGATCCGGTTTAAAAGGTAAAGGCCTAAAAAATAGCATCGGAATTTGTTGGACTGAAGCATGAATCACTATAATACTTAATGTGCGATCAAAAAGATCTTGAATAAATAATGTGGTTACATTAAGTCCATCTATTTTAGATTATGGTTCGGTTTATATGAAATAGGCTTTAGACGAGGTGTTCATCCACATCGACGATTGTAATCGAATGACGAAAAATCGTATACATTCTATTAGGATTAACACCCTTAAAAGCTCCTGGCACATCAACTTTCTCATATGAATCTGAATCTAGTTGATAAATTCTCATTTGGTTATGGTTGAATCGCATTCTTTCCACATTAATGTACTCCCCAGACACAAATTGAATTGGTTGTAAAGAATCGAGTCTAAACTGTACTTAATAGAAATGGCCCATAATAGGATATCTCAACATTCCAAGTCCTTCCTCCTCATTTTGGCTTCGAAAAGGCTCACATCAATTTCTCATTATCGCAGGCCATAAATTGTTTGTACAGTTTTAAAATAACCAATCAATAATTATACCATCACAACGGTCATTCCATGAAAAGTACGAAATAGTCTTTAAATCCATCATTTATCGCGATTCATATCCGATACCTTTTCCACCATAATTGATCCAGGTTTAGCCAATGTGATATTTGTTCGGTAGTATATACCTACATATATGTGATCAAAGCTCTAAGCCCAAATATTATAATCCCCATCCCGATTTGTTACAATTTTTACTGGCTACCCCAAAGTACAAAGGACTCGGGAAGGGTTATTATAAAAGGACTGTAGTATATTGTGAAGGGTTTAAAAATTGACCCAACACTTTTGAAAGATATCATAGAGGTAGTTTAGAACCGTATTGGAACCAATTTGAGCTTTTGGTGGAACAGTGAGAGTAGGTATTATGGCTCTTTGTGGTGGGAACTTTTTTCACAGCGTAGGTATATTTTTTGATTGGCAAGTTACTTTTAGCTTGACCTGCCAGTCAATTGTAACTTTTGACACCTGCTTCAATCAATCAGCACTCAACCACATGTCACTATTGGCACCTGTCAATCATCTGTCACAACAGGGGTCAATGAACCGTCAATCAATCATGTCACTTCTGACGCCTGTCAATCACCTGTCACTTTTGACACTTGCTGTCAATCAATCACCTATAACTCACATGTCACTTTTGACATATGTCAATCGCCTAACACTTTTTGACAACTGTTGGCAATCAATCACCTGTATCTCCATCTGTCAGATGTCTCAGATGGCAATCATCTGTCACTTTTAATTGCCACGTCATCAAGTCAATAATTTGTCACTTCTAATTGACCTATCACCTTTGATAGACAATCCACAACGTTCAACTTTAATATTATTATAATTTGAGTTGGTTAGGCCCCTAGATGGAGCCTGTACTCAATACCACAATGGCGTATTGAGAAACCCGAGGATTCTATCCTAATTCGAAAATGAGCTATTCGGTCATGACCCGTAGAATATCGATCAAAATTTTCAAGAATAACCAAACCACCTCATATTTTCCTGACTTGGTATTCCATGAAGTTATTAACTCTTTTCTCAACATTATTCAATGCCACGGGAGCTACTGGTTGAATCACAATCAGTTTCAATCATTTTGCTCTAATAGTCTGTGATCACTATTGTTGGAACAAAGAAATACCTGAGTTTGAAAACTTTGGAAATGGTTAGTGGATTTTGCAATGAATTAAGAACAGCTCAATTGCATAATAAGTGAGTGCTTTAAACTCCACTTATAACGCAGTTCATGGTGCCATTGAATTGATATAAGCGAGGATTAGTCTAACGAAATTGTTCCACGCCCCAATGCATTTCAGTGAAGAGCTATGGAATGTTCAGGTCACTGTAAGATCTTTTAAGGTTATGAAGAAAAAGTGTTCTGAAATCTTTAGGTCTGTTTCAGCCGAACAAGGACTTTTCATCTTCGTCTTTACGCCGTCCAAGAATCGTGAAAAATGACCAGTCGTTTCGAATGCCTACTATTAGTAGTGTTAAATAATTGACAAACAGAATTTTTGTATCCAAAAGTTTGGCGAGTTTTCGAAATTTTATTGATTACTCATCTTGTTATCAGTAAATTCTGGATTAATGTTTCAGCCTAATTCTGGATAATTAATCCAGTTTGACTCTGCAAATATTCTAATATCCTTTACATAATACGTGTTGTGCTAGATAATTCGAGATAGTATATAGAAGTCGATGTATCCTATCTATATATCATTACATGGCCATAGAAGAATAAATTTGACTATCTTGAGTGGATGTACTCAGGAAGACCATACCAATATACTCAAAGGTGGTGTTGATTTTAGTTTGTACACACAATGTATCCGTATACGTTAGCATCACTTGCATGGGTGGAAGTGATATTTTAAGACGTTAACAGCTATTTTTAAACATCATTAAACTAGCAACTTGATTTATATATGCTCATGAGACAACATTCGACGGTATATATGTAGGTCATTTCTTCAAACACATCCTATATAAATTGCTTCTTCAACGTTTAGATAACCAATTAATTTATATTTCGTTCCGATTCTATTCTTACCTAATAAAAATAATGTCCTTAATACCATCAATCCCCCACTGACTATTAAATTAAGGACATAAAATTCCAAATTCAAATACACAAAATATCTTCAATATACACCAACAACAAATCCTCAAAGGATACACATTTAGTATTTATAGTTATACCTTTCGAAGGATTAATGTCATTATTCTCGACACTTGTTGAACTTGGTGTTTTATGCTTAGAGTGTATATCATATATATGTGTGTATACGAAACAGGAGTAGAAATCCTGACAAAGGCGACAAAGAAACGTATATAATAACAAGTAAAAGCTCCCAAATGATAAGTTGGATTCGACATCGCTGTATAAAATTTAAATATTTTTCCTTGAGCTTTGATTGTATATAGCGACCCAACGGACGACTATATAATATGTTTAAACAGGATATGCGATCCCTTTATATTATTTCGTTATCATTTCGACGATGAGACGAAAATCAAGGTAATTCACTCGTCGTATACCTACCTATACACAACATCTAAATATGCTAATGAGATCGTAAACTTTTATATCAAATTTTAATTATATAATTATGAGAGCGAGCATTAAACTTATGCGCGACACATGTAACGCTTTGAATATACGTACTCGTATATAAACCCTAAAATAGTTTTATTAGGGTATATACCGAAGAAATGTTACCGAAATTTATTCTAATTTTTTTTTTGTAGGCGCATCGCTCGAACGCAAAACTGGAAAACTCATCGAATCAAAACCAAAAGTGTTGTACGAACAGATGCCGGTGATTCATATATACGCGATAAATACGACCGCGGGTAAGGATCCACGACTGTACGAGTGTCCTATATATCGTAAACCGCAGCGTACCGATCAAAAGTATGTCGGATCGATAGATTTTGAAACGGAATTTTCACCACGCCACTGGACACTACGCGGTGTCGCCCTTCTGTGCGATATCAAATAAGCACTCGCACTCTTATTGCACTATTTTATCGTTATTGTTGTTGTGGCTTTTGAGACAAGAAATAAAGAAAATTTTATTCTTAAATACTAAGAGATATATACTCGTTATTTTGTGTCGCACACACCTTCTCGAGTCGTACGTACAGGTAAGTGGAATATTTTTTTTTAAATCGAGAATAATCTCGGATGAATTATATGATTTCGAGTTATTTTAAGATTTTCGCTTGAAATTCTTAACGTAAACATAAACAGATTTAAGGTGCACGGGTGAATGAAAGATAATCCACAATTATCAATGCGAATTGTGGAACGATAATACGAGGTGGAGTGTGTGTTCCGACTTAAACACTGCATAGACATGTGTTGTGTGGCAGATTTGGGGAATTTATATTTCAAATTTGAAAAGCACAGAAGAGCAAATCAGATTGTCAAACCCGTAAAGCACGAATTTGGATGTCAACCAATAACTCATATATACATATATATATATATATATATATATATATATATATATATATATATATATATATATATATATATATATATATATATATATATATATATATATATATATATATATATATATATAAAGGTGAATGGAGCAGGAAGTACACTCAAGATCAAACAAACGAATCCATTTTTAGTGCGTAGGTTACCCTTTTCTTAAAGTCACCATGATTAGTCTACCACTCCTAATGTGATGACCCAGAACCCTTCCACGTTTCAAGAAATCTAATTAAATGTGGTGCTGCTTCTATAGTTCCAAACCAATGAGGAAGAATCCACTCTACAGCCTGCTGCAGTAAAGCAACCTCTTGGGATTTAATTACGTAAATCTCAGAAGTTAGGAAATCGGGTCTCAAAATGTAATGTAATACTTTCCAACAGGTTATTATTCTCCACCTGAGTGAGAGCTGTTCTAGTAAGACAGTTTGGCTGTACTCTTAAGGAAACTCGCTGCTTGGCAGTAAATCATTCCCTAACTGATTTATCCCTTTATGAAGCTAACTTAGATCGTCTTATTTCGAGGTTGTATTCGGTGACACCTGGCCTATAATCACTAATTTCCCAATGCATTTGGCACGAACTCAACTAATTGGAAACAAACCCCAAGTCTTCGAGTTGGGGGAGAATGGTTCCTAAGAGCCTTATAAAACACAGTTCTGATTTTTTGGAGCAGTAGTTTTTCCATGGCGGCGCTAAATCATGATTCCGTAAAATCTTATCTAGACCTTGAATAGAATTAGGGTTGTATTGAGTTGATGTTTGGCCTGTCCTATCTTATTTTAGGTAGTTTTAGGTACTTCCGTCCTTATCAGATTCTCGTTGAGTGTACCGTTTAGGGCCTTCTCTTCTCCATCAGCTGAAATACTTCTTATATAGCAAAGGATAAGCACATATCCTTCCCTTTTATATCTTTGTATTCAATTCGCCTTTTCTAGGCCTACCACAAATTCTAACAGCCCCGGTCGTCACGAAAAGTGTGCAGAAGGTTGTTGTGCATTTCACCTTCGGAAAACTATCAAACTTCCTACTTCTACCGAGCTCACTGAAGAGACCTTGTCTCTTTCAGTAATCTCACGGCAGAGAGTTTGGTCTGCTACCTCGATAGTTTTTATTGTATATGATTTCAAAATATGTTGCTGTATTGGTTAGTTCCCTCTAATCCGTTTACCTTTGAACGAGTCCTTCCTCTACATCATGGAAAGGATAAAGTTTTTGGGTATTCATTGAGTGTTATGAAAATATACCAAGTTCTAAAATAAAATCAAGTCTAGATATACAGTAATCTCCAACCGTCCCAACGTTATGAGAGCGACTCATCTGTTAATCAATACTACCATGGTCAGAATTCATCCATAATAACTCTCTCTGATTCTGACATTCTGCAAGAGCATTTAGGACATAACACATCAATCCTTCTGATACTTTTCAATCTTTCTTATACTTTTATTTAATGACGTCATCATATCTAAACTGAGACTACTGAAACTGCGATACAGATCACAAACTATGATACAGTTACCCACCGTTACACAAATCAATTCAAAACGACCCAACGTCGTTTAAAATTTACGACGCCTTGATTGACAACTGATTTTGCTATCCAGTCCTTCTGGTCACAAATGATGTTGGCCTTGAACTTGGATTAAGTTGAAAACGCAATGTCCAGTGTTCGAGTTACATTAATATAGATCACAAAGCCGAACGAATCGTTTTGCTCAAATGGGTTGACATATCTGTGAGTCCATTATTAGCCTAAGATCAATCAATGGCCACCTTGGGGTTTTCGCGTAATTATATTGGCCTTAAAAATGGGGCCGACCAATCTTTGACTAGAATCTGCTCAATAACCGTTAGATAAAAGGGAACTACGACAGAGTTGAGAATGCTTCGATCCAAAAATAGATACATTTAGGATACAAAGTAGTCAATCGTCAATACCAGTGTCACTTTGACCAGGATAGTCGATTAACTCCGGAATATGTTGACGTAGCAAACGACACCTCTATCTTTAAATTTTGATATATTGGCATACGGGCTATTGTTAACAACCCCTTCATAATGACTGACAAACACATAAAATTATGTCGCAAAAATATCCTTTTGTTCGCACACTCGCTTATTACCACCAATCGATCTGCCATAAACATAAAACTTATATTCGTCGACGTCATCGCAATGTATATGTACATCCACCATTACGCACATAGTTAAATTAAGCGAATCAAGATGATAAGACGACAAAATATGCGAGGTGTGAGTAAAGCTCGTATATTAAACCAATATTTACACAAGACTTAGGCGGATAATAGTTTTATAATTAAAATTTTGTCATAATTTTACAGTGTTATTCTTAATAAGGATTTTCAAGACGATGACGTACGTCTATCTATCTTAAACCCACGTTATACGAGTATATATAGACAAAGTGAAAATTTCATTTTTGTCTTAGATATCGATTGGATGGTGTTGACTTTTTTAGGAGTATAGGGCTTCTACTGGACTGGACCATCTTACTCTGTTTGGGACTAAGCCTGTACCTCATCCCATGAGTTACCAAGACGTTTCGCCTCAACTAGCATTGTTCTGTTCCATGTCATTACTGATCTTCCTACTTTTGTTTGCCTTTATATTGAAGTCGGTTTTCTAGCATCCCGATACATTTCTTGTATGAGGTCAATCAATTTCCTTGGGATTTCCATTTCACAAAGTGTGTGCTATATTGCGTTTCTGATATCGTATCAAATGGGCGTTCGAAATCGACTAAGAGCTGGTACAGTGGTGAACTCCAATCACTGGATTATTCAGTGATGATGCGGATTGAGTTGAGATCAGTGCAACTTGGTCTTAAGCCAGCATGTTCGTTTATTAATTTTGCAAGGCTGATTATTGCAAGAATTTGCATTCCCTTAGGTCACCTTTCTTGGGGATTGTAATTGTCAAACCTTCCTTCGATTTTTGTGGTATTCTGCGAGAGTACCAAACTTCTTGAATTATTGGTTTTAGTGGGCTTGCAGCTGTAGACAAATCTATTTTGAATATTTCGACGGTTATATACAGTCTGGTCCAACAGTCTAATTATTAATCAGCTTTTTAATGACACTTTTAACCTGCCTTCTTCTTTAACAGAGATTGATCTATAGCATTCCTTTGAAGATATTTCTTATTTGAGTGTTTCAAAGCTGCTGGCTTGATTCTAAATTTTTCATTAACAGTTGGTAATCGCTGTGTACGTCTGCTCTTATCATTGTTCTGACATCATTTAAATTATACGAGTAAGTCACCACAAATGGAATTAAATAATTAAATACAACAACAATTTGTTTTTCAATTTAAATCCAGCATCTCTGGAAAGGACATCTAAATGACAAAAATTATAATTACTGTATATGTGTATTTACAAAGCATAAAAAGCTCCTTTTTTCGTATCATCTCCGTCCCAGCTGAATTAAACGAGTATGTAGTGTATCCACATAATATAGCTAACACATTTCGAGCACACAAATTGTTTTTGGAAGGTTTAGCAAATTTTTGATAAATACTTCACGTTTCGCAAAATGATACACGCAGGTATTAAATTATTTATTTATACCGGTATTATTAAAAGCTTTAGATGGCTTAATACAAATATTACACTTTTCTAGGTTATCTATGTACACAATAGGAAAAACTACAAAAATATTTTCCACATGTGGGTGGTGATAAAAACCGAAGAGTTAATAAATTTTTGATATACATATTGTATATATGTGTACGTGTACTGCATCTGTAATTTGCACACTTGAAAATTTCAAACTTTTTGGTTGTTGGCTGGTTCGTTTGGTAACGTTTTTATTTGGGAAGAAACAGAATCAAACATTCTTAAAATAATACAACACAAGATACAAAAATTGAATAAAATAAATATTTTTCTTTAATCATAAACCGTAAACGTACTCGTAGAATGAAGTAAACGAAAACCTGAAGGAAAACGAAATATTTTCTTTTGTTTTTGTTTGCGGAGAAAGTTTTCCCATTGCAAATGTAAGATGGGTTTGGATATTTATTAATGTATGGCTTACAGAATGTATAATCAGTTAGACACTGGAAAATTATAGATTGAATTCTGGCATTGGGTACGACCATTCCAATATATTTGTCATGCCAACAAACTGAATCATTCAATTTTAAGATTTGAGTCGATATTTTATTGAAGTGTTTCATAATATCATGTATATGTACCTCCGGATCATAATTCTGAACACCAATCTGTTCGGACTTATTATTCTGCCAGTCTTTACTCAGAACCAGATCATATCTTAAGGCAGTGTGATTCGTAAGGAACCCCGTGAATAGTTCCAAATTAGAAACTGCTTCATTTTATCGATCAAGGTTCATTCTTTTGGATTGTTTGACCTTAATGGAATATTGACGTAATATGTGACATGTCATGAAACACCCGTCAGTACACCACCGCCTTTGCAATGTTCTCTTGTAATCCCTAATCTTGATTTCTAGTTGCTTCATCGAGTTAAAACAATTCCAAACCAGCTTTGAACCATAGTTGTTTGATCTGAATGTTTTATTAGTTGTACCAGCATCTATCATCCTGCTTGCGATATAGCTAGATTCTGGTACAAACAATGTGGTATAGTTCATCCCTAGGATTTTGGTGTGATTTGCATGGCCAAGTTCTACCCAAAAACTTCTAATACCATTTTAAAAGGTTCGTAGAATTCTATTTTGGCATATAGTCCACTTAATTGTCTGTTTTTAACCTCAGATTGCATCTATAATGAAGCATCCCTTTTTAGTTATATATAAGAACTGTCTGTCTGTATAAGGTTGCTCTCTTACTATAATGGTTTTCATTGCTGCAGCTGGTCATAATGGCTATGCATTGTACATTGTTAAGAAAAGTTTCATACGTTGTCTTTATTCAGCAATTTTTTTCACCTATAGTGAATGGCACTATCACTGTTTTACTATGATTGGCGTTAGGCACAGGTGAGGCCTCATTGGCATCTTTGACTGTGCTTATGGTGTTAAAAATTAGATCTGATAACGTTCCATCAGAATTTCTCCATAATTATTATGACAAGATTCAAGGTGGATCAGTCTATATAAAAGCTCATAAATCACCAGAGACAAAGGTAATGGGTAAAATGTCTCCTTTTGAGAAACTCTTCATTTGAGCCGAATCTATTTTGCTTAAATTAGTCACAGTGCATTTACGGAGAAGAGAACTGGTTCTAATGGAAACGATTTCTGGAAAAAAAACCCACTCCTAATGATGTTTTATGCGTTTAATACCACCTCCTACAAGAAGTGGATGTGAACTAGTTTATTCCTCATGTGGAACTTTCCGGCTTAAAAAATTTCGCGGCAGACCTTATATCCTATACGACTTAATAAAAATGTCGCTGTCGTATGCTTGGTTCGATATCATTAAAAAATCTGGAAAGCGGGCTCTTCAGTAAGCTTCTCAGTACAACTATATTCCCTCTTTTGAATGAGGCCTTTTTCATTATTATGATAATTTGATAATATTTTTGGACCCTGTCTACTGAGGGCAGTTCATCAATTCCTTCACACTCCATGTACCTGTCTCTTAAATCGTTTTAGTTTGAAGTTGCATTCTATTAGACTAATTTATATTAACCTCACTCTCTGATGCATTTTGCCCTATTGAAAAGTCTCCTCATCACTTTAGATAAAACAGTCAAACATTAGATAAAACAAGAGATCATCGGCATTATCTGATCTCGAATACCAAAGCAGTAAGTTTATTAGAAATTCGTCAATAACCAAAATTCAAAGCAGATATAAAAGCTCGTCGCCCTGACGAAAACCTCTTGTGTCTCTGGCAGATACCGATAACTCATCTAGTTCCGTTATACGTAGTTTTAACGTGACAACAGTGAGATCAATGCCCAAATAGTTTAAGACCTATATTATCTACTCTCGATCTATCAATTTTCTTTTGATTTGTATAATCTGCATCAGACTTACCTTAAACATAGGGAAATTCAACTGAGAAAATTTCAACAGGACCAACGGCTTTTTAGGGCTAGTTCCCAATAAAGTGATCCATCAAAAATGATGGGCTTTGTGGTAACAAAGTTAGATTTGATAATGCCTCAGACAGAGTAATGAACAACTGTGGCTTTACTGAAATTTAACTAAAGGATTCTCTGAGCGGATCTCATTTTCCCCCGCAGAATTAACCAACAATAGAAGCTGAAGCATTCGAAATAACGTTACGAATTACACGAGCCTGACGGGGATTAAGCCAAAAAATCATAAGGAATGATCTGCATCCTAGTATATAGTTTCGTATTGTGATTTTAAAGAATTAGTAGGGCAACCAAGATTTAGCCCATTGGTCGACCTCTTTGCTTATTTTAGACCCAACAAAATGTTGTACTATATTTTGAACACTTTATGCTATTTAATTGGACCTTTATGTTGTCGATACCTAAGGTGTTGTGATCGGTGGTAGTCCTCAAATAATCTGTAATTGAATCCTATCTTTACTCACCCCATCTCATATCCTTTATGAGTCAGGATTCCGTGTGAGTCGCAAGTAAATGGCCTATCTCAGAGAGGTTTTTCCGAATTGAATATCAAACGCTTATTCACGAACCTTTACGGTTACCCATATCAATTTAATTTCACAATTCGAACTGATTTGAAACCACATCTTCGAGTTGTGGCCTATAAAAATAATCGAAAATATCAACCACCTCATTCGTATACAAATCCGTTGACATTATTTTCGTACTGCCCTCGTTAAAATAGAATTTATATCGTGACAAGTCGATAAATTCATAATCACTCTCTAAATAGTAGACGGTTATGTAGCTTGTAAATCGAAATTCTTTCAGACCCGATTTGGTCAACTGCCGCTTGATCGAATCCATCAAAATGCTGAACGTATATTGATCACTGTTAATTTGAATATATCGATCACCAGATAGACTTTCGAGTAGTACAAAAACATCCGGATCATTCTCCACAAAACACTTGCTCATCATAATTATTTCGAATTTGACATGTTTAAGCGCACGAAGTAGTTTACAACTGATCCGCATTTTCTTGATCGTAATCATACGAACGTCGAGGCCACGAAATATGTACGGGCGATTAATTTTTGTGCCGTCAAATTTGAGATCGAAATTTGGACACTGAGTCCCAATCGTTTGTTTCATCCAATTGAAAAAATTCTCGATAAAATACGACGAATTGGTGCCGACAAATTTTAAATTTCGTCGAGGCAGTAGCGGTACAAGTTTCTCGTAACAAGAACAGTTTTCGACAGCGCATTTTAACTCTCGACTCGTGTCAAACTTAATGATGGGTTGAAATCCAAGATTTTCGTACGACAATATATCAACTAGAACATTCGAATTTGGGCCGTTTAAATCAGTGACATCTATCTGAAGTGTTTTAAAATATCCCGTCAATATATCGTTTATACATTGAATCCGACGCAATGGCACTTTGAAAATACCAAACTCGTGGACCACAACACGTTCGAAATAGCCAGTGTATTGTGATATTAAATATTGGTACATTTCTTCAGAATACCCCGGATAGCCTTGATCTCGATGGTATTCAACCAAATAGAAACGTTTCGCTTTTATGTATATTCTGCGTGCTGAAAGCTCGTTGAGCTTTTGGTACACCAATTTATTAAACTCGCAGTTAACGTATTCGAATCGATTATCATCGATTGCCATTTTCATTGCAATCAAATCGAATAGATTGAAAACCTCGACACCACGTTTCGATTGGGCTCGATGATAATCGAGTAGCAACAAGACTTGAGTAATTGTATCCGAGTTGTATTCGTAGCTTGGGCTGTAGTATTTTAGCCAAGATGGTCTCAAAAATTTAAAAGCTCGCTTTGCATAGAAACTATTTGGAAATTTATACTCATTCAGTTCGAGAAATATTCGAAACTGCCTAACTAAATCTCGCGGCATATCGCTCGTAAATTCTACTATTCTTATGTCATATGGGACACACGAACGGGTCACATCGCTGTACCGATTGTTCATAAATTTTACCAGTTTACAATTTTTGATGAACTGAGCCATCAAATAAAAATACTCGACGGTCGTATAAAGTGTTACATTGGTTTCCCACGGGAATGAGTATTTCGACTCGGACACGATCAGATGAAGTTTCGAATTGACCATTGCATCCATATTTATCCAAACTAAAAACATTTCGTAGGTGTCTTTGCCGATCCGCAAAGTATACGGCCATGTATTTTGATCGGTGATTTGCCATCCTGTGCTCGAGACTTTCTGCAAACGAATATTCTTTAGTTAGATAGTAGTATTGGTTCGATTTCATTGTGCTAACCTCACTAAATTTCGTTAGTATGGCCTTGTTGATAAATATGGCGCCGCCATTGTTACGTTCGTACGGGAAATCATCTAAGAATCGATTAATTTCGTCGACACATGTCACAACGTCTTGGCCTGCCATTTTATAATTCGATTTTTACAAAACAAATAGTTGACCTTTTGGGCGAACTAGAAAGTAGGTTTGAATAAAGGCAAGATTATTGAAAATTTGAACTTTTGTCAATATCGAAGATTACGAGCAGTTTCGCAATGGTTGGAATTAAGCTGTATAGTGTTCATTGTTTGAGCGCCATCTACCGACATGTCTATGCTCGTCATTTCTATGCTGACAGCAGATTAATGAAGAGCCTTGTAATCTCGTCGTGCTTGTTGGATTAAAACTGGAGAGCTCGTATTAATCTGTTTTTTCCAACAATCTAACTCCATCGGTTACAATCACGAGCCTTGATACTGTTGCAAGCAATTAAACGATGCCAGTTCGCTTTCTACGCCGTAGAGCCATCGTTGCCGACAGCGGCCTCTTCGCCTACCGAGCAGCTATGGATATGGATACACGCGCAGAACATGACCGAACCAGCGTAAAATGTTGTCCTTTGATTTCATGCACGATATCAGAAATTCGCATGAAATTCTCGAGATTGAAAAGCACTCAGTATGTGCCATCAACGTCGCGTTTCGGGCTCTCGAATGTTAGAAGCTATCTTTCGTACTAATCCGTGAAGGTTCAACTCTCCAGCTACTTCACATGTTGCAAATTCATCATACCATCAGACATATGTATGTTCTCTGCCGCTCTGTAGTTACCTCGGACCTACAATTAACTGCAGAGATGTGGATTAGTACCAAGAATACGTAAAATTGAGTGTGTGTTTGAAGCAGATATAGTCAGATCTGTGTAGGAGGATTCCAATAGAGGACGACAGTAAATAATCTTAGAATAAGTTGAGACTTTCAGAGAGAGAGAGAGAGAGAGAAAGAGAGAGAGAGAGAGAGAGAGAGAGAGTTGCTTTGTCCAACAGATATAAAATGGGTCGAATATAGGTTGTGTCAATTTTAGAATCGAAATATTAACTGACTATTATTGATTTGGAGAAGTAGCATTTATCTGTAGCAGCTGCAAGAAAGTATATTTTACGAAGAAGGAGTGGTTAGTTGGATTCAAACCGCTACTTGAGTTTTAAGCTTAGTATTCACATAGTAATCCAGTTAAACATAAGATAGATGGTGAAGGCATCATATGCCTGGGCCTCCAACGGTTATCAATACTAAGACCAAGGCAAGCTATAACTTTCGGGAAGGTCCTTGTCTACTCACTACAGATAAGAAAGTCAGAATAAGATCATTCAATATCGATAAAAGTACTGGAGAGACTAAGAACTGGGATTCCTACAAGGTGTATGCTAAAATTAAAAATAGTTAAGCGAGCCACAAAAGTAGTACTGGAGATGAATCTGGGATAGTTGCAAGAATCTGACTTCTCGCCTCAAGAAAATACAATTAAAAAATTAAACCCTACTAGACAGCAGAATAGTCAACATTGAGCTAAAAGAGTCCATATAGTAAGAAGGATAGTCGTGAGGTGGCATGATATCACCTTCACGGAATCATACAGTTGGAACTGTGGAAGAAAAGTATAAGATTATTCGCTTATGTAGGCAATGTATCATTAGCTGTCTACCTGAAAAGGGCAGAAATAGGGTAGGTAATTGCAGCATTAAGGTAAACGCTTAGGAAGATGACTGAAGCCTCGACAAATACTTTAATATGTATAACAAGACAAGTTTGGTCAAATATCATGAAGGACTCAAAATTCTGATTTTGCTTCAAAGACAATTAGGAATCATGCCAGGAACATTTCATGTGTGAAGATTGGTTCTGTTTTTAATTACTTCTGCCAGAGCTATGAGGGCGTGGAGGGAGAAGAGCTGTTGATTTATAACCCAGAATGTATTTGTATTTGGATAGGTACCCGGTGGAGAGCATATGTGAGCTCGGAAATATAGTAATGTGCTAAATTTGTCACGCTTCATTCAAAACTACAAACCGTTTTGTAGTGAGAGCTTTAATTATACAATAGACTCGAAATAGGAGCTGAACTTTAGCATTTTAATTTCTTGACAGGTAGTGATCAAACCCACCTAGAATAGAGAATTCGATATCTCACCAAATACAATCCTAAGATGGACTCTTTGATTTCCTCTTCAGGATACAGATACTCAAGAGTTCCATATAACATAATGGTGCTATTTGTTTTTTGCTCTTTGTATTTGTCCTGTTGAAAACTGCAGCCTCTCTGCCCGCTTATTGCTTATCTCATTCGCTTTCCGACACATTCATGCTTAATGAGTTATGCCACCACCCAAATAGCGTAGTGGTTAAAGCTGAAGTGTGAAAGTTCACTATCTGATTACGACCAGTGGCGAGAATGAGCAAATCTGTAAGCTGGCATGAAGCTATGCAATGTGCAGATTGATCCACGTAAATGAGTTATGACGATTAACAGCTTCGTTACAAACTAATCAATCATTTTACTCGATCTGCAACCAATTCTTTCACAGAGTCATGACTTTTTCAGGCTCATATTTTATTATCGGAAACATAACTGGTTTCTTGTTTGCACCACCAGTTTTTTGGTAGCTACACTCCACTATAGAGATGTGTATCGTGCTAATTTGATATTCACTAGACTTAACAATATTTTGTACACGATCTGCCCACACGATATCCAAACAAAGTATCGCTATTATTTGCAGAACGATTAAACCCAATATCCTGTGTTTATTTATTTTTAGCCAACATAATTTACTTACTTTTGTAATCCATATATCAATCACTCACTCGCCCTGTAAATTGCCAAAAAAAAATTTAATAAAATTTACGGCAACACCTAAATCACTCTTCCACAAAATGATTTAACCTTTTATTGTTTTTTTGGTCCTGCTGTTGTCTGATTCCACTGCCAAGCGAAGGATATAATCGCCGCACCCACACACACACAGACATATATATAAGAACAAACCGATATCCTAATTTAATTTAATTTCAAAGATCTAACATTATTCTTAAACCAATTTATCCTTTTGTTTCGCTCGCTCGACGGTGGCAAATTAAATTAAACGAAGAAACATTTAATTTGCCTCCCGAATTGTAATGCTAGATCCCCACCACCCTCACCGACCTTCGACATCAAAACAACGATTTGATACATTTTCACTCTGACCGCAAAGACAATATGTATGTATGCATACTGTATATCTATATATGTAACTATGTGTGTGTGTTAATTTAAATTGTTTTTCTCGTCGCCTGCTTTTCGTTCGTGAAATTTTCACGAAAAATAAATGACTGTCGAAAAATGTTATTTTTGATATAACAAAACACGGTGCACAAAGGTATAAATAAGTAAGTGGCAAGCGCTTCTTTGTTTTTGGGGGGAAAATTAAATGATATATAAGAAAAACTGCTTACAACATGTACATGAATTTTCCTCTTTTCACAACAAATACTGTCGTTTCATTGTGCGGTATACAAGACAAAACATCGAAAGAGGGAGAAAGAGAAAAATTAAATAAATGTTCATGTTTAACGTGGGAAGTCTTTTGAACAGTTTTGTTTTGTTGTTTTTGCGACTTTGGTCTGAAAATGGACAGGTGGGAAAATCTTTTAAAATTCATTATTATGTTGATTTGAAAAGATGTTGTGTATATACTCGTATATATATTATGTATATAGCGCGATAAAATGGGAACGAAGGTCGCATATATAGACTCTATAACATAAAAAATTAAATTTAATGAGCTTTCATTGTTATTTACGACTGTAAAATATGTGTGGAGCTTTTTTTTGTTCTCTATATAATATATAAGCTCACCAGCGAATAAAGTTCATTTTAATTGAACAAAATGTTGAACATTTTATTTAACATTCTTTATTGTTATATAGGCCGTGTGGGTAGAGGTCATTCGTATTTCGTAAGCTTTTGGTCGAGCTTTTGAGTTATTGATTATAATGGAGTTCAGTCTAAGGATGGCTTAGTATAAACTTTTCCTATAAGGTTAACTTATCGTTTTTGTTATGGAACTGAACACCCATGAACGTCCATCTCTTATGGACGAGTTTCGATGTCATATGTCAATCAAACATGCCTGATCCATTCAAATTACACCACAAATTTCACTCTCCCTTATGATGTAGCAAAACTATGATTTTCGTCTAACAAGACTTATCTTCGAAATAATTCATAAATTGATCCATGTTGAATTTTTGTGTTGTCCGAAAACTAGGAGGTGTGTGTATATTGAGTGCTTGAATGCACTATATTTTTAAGAGCACTCGCTCTCAGACATTTGATGATCATCTTTGATATATCTCCTACGGCTCGCAAAATTGAGCCATGTCTCTTTCTGAGACATTAGCCTGAGGGGAATAGTTAGCTGTAAAAAATTATGAAAATTGGTGTGAATTCATGTTTGGTTCTAGGATGTAGAAAGTCTATATAAAACGTTGCCAGTAAGTTTTACCCATCTCTGGTCTTGTGGTATAATTTACAGCCTTGGAACACATGCAAATCTCACACTCATCAATAACTTTTCTGATTTGTAATGTAATAGCTGGCCAATATAAGTACCTTTGTAGGATTTCGACAGTCCTTGCTATACCTTGATGAGCTGGTCGTAATTGACTCTGGGGTAACAAGCTTCCATTTGTATATGTCTGAATCTTTACCTACCTATTCTAGATCTTGGAAGGCAGTTGAGTCGAGGTTGATATGCAGTATTTCATCATTTGTTTTATCCAGGGAATTAATATAAGCCATTGAACTTTACAGTTAAATAATAACAGAACCTCAATATCCAGTACCGACCCATTTTTTCATAAAATCCCTGGAGAATAAAAAAAGATGGAGATAGTAAAAGCTCGAAAACTCAATTATTTTCGAGCACCTGCCTTAAAACATTTCGGCTTACCTACTATCAATAGGTTTATGATGTTTTAGGTTACTTTGTTCTTACCACAGATGTACACCGGCAGAAATTAGAACATTTCTTAAAAGCTTAAAGTTTACTCCCAATATCTGCTGGTCTATTTTATGACAATTGAGAGAGCATTATCCATTATCTTCTTGATATTTTCCAAATATTTCCAAAGAAAGCTAACAATCCTTTCCCTTCTCAATCCGGACAGTGATTTTTTGCTTAGTATATTTCAGAGCATAAGTGATGCCATCTTACTACCTGCCTTCTTGTGGAGGTAGCATTCAACTTAGAGTTGAAAATCCTGGAATCTCACCGTTGAATTTTCTCACGAGTTATGTGATTTCTCTATAATTCGCATCTAGATATAGACGGCAGTATTCATCGACCTTCCCTTAAGTCATATAGAAAACTTCACCCAGATTTACTTTCACTCAAATACGTAAGGACGATGACGTTTATAAGTCTTAAGTCTTTTGAGTATATATGTGGGCTCTTCCTGGTTTGAGATGAAGATCTCATTGATATTTTAGGAACTTGTAACAGCTTGTCATTTTATCAAGACGATCTAGAACCAAGGAATTACATATAATTTCCAGTTGTTGGCTTATTATGTTCACAACGGGTCACCCCGACCTCTGAAGTTCTCAGAAAACAAAATTTTATGAGGAGTTCCAGATAGATAATGATTTCATATAGTTGATAAGTCGTTTAATGTAATCCGCACTATCCTCCATCCGCATTTATAGGTTTCTATCAGCTTAGGTGCTATTTTCAACTAAATGCTAGCCATACATTCTACGTTCAGCCTATTAATGACCCTGTCAATATTCCTCGCCAGTGTTGAGATCAGTCCATTATAACTTGTTGTTCTGCTTCAAGCGGATACAATCGTCAGCGACAATAGTGGCATATGACATGTTCCACAGATTCCAATTCCGAATCACAAAAACGACAACTTTTGAACGTAATTAGCCCGATTTAGGGTAAGTAAGTCAGTGTATAGCCTCAACTCTGGTTTCTTCAAAGCTAGAAGCCTCTAGATTCTATCAACCAAGTGAGAAACCATTTGCTTAGACTGTTTTAGACTATTCAGCACTTCACCAAAACTCCGCAATATCCTCTTGTGATCCCGCAGAATAGTTCCGGTTAAATAAATAGTTGTACTTTTATCGCATCCACGTGTTTGGTTAAAAAAATGGTAACGTCCATCCCCAAGGTAGAAGATGGCCAGGTCGAGTCCAAAGATACCATGCCAGTTCTAATTTATTCGATACCCTGTCATATTTATTCGTGCACTCTAGTTTGCCAAGTTACAACGGATGTGTACGAGTCACGAAGGGCAGGGGAACATAGAATGCAAAATTATCAAAATTAATTCACATTTTTGTTTCGAGACTATACTTTAGGAGGAATGTAGTACCTCCCATCACGGTTTAATCTTCAAACTCAATTCAGACAACATTCAATTTTGAATGTCACCTTAACAGACCCGTTGACATATAAGGATGTGTGAATTGTCGAGAACACATCGAAATATCTACTCGTTCTGCATGGTAATCCAACCGTACGGCGTACAAAGTTTTAAATAGTGATCTGGTATTTTATGGCACGCCATATATTATAGACACAGTACCAATGTTCTAACCGAACACGTGTCCTCTCAATATCGACAATTATATACAACCGAACTCATTTATTACCCAAATTTTATTCTATTTGTCTTTTAATTACCGGAACGAAATGGAACACAGAAAAGGGGCGAATTAAAGTAAATAAAATTTCCATTATTCGAGAAAAATCATTTGTCATGTTTCCTTTTTATGAACCGACCACCACCCAATCTAACATACCTTTATGTTTGTATTCATTTAGATTCGAAGCAAAATTATTCCGCCACACCACATCTAGTGGATTGTCTTAATTAGTTTAAAGTTTTTAAACTGTTTCGAGTTGGTGGTGGTGGTGATGGTGGGTGGTAATGGTGGCGATGATGTTGTTCTTTCATTTTAAGGATTTAATTTTTATCCTTTAATCTTTCGTTTATATACAGAAAAATCCGAAAAGTTTGTTGAATTTAATTCAGCTGGTTATTTGCCTATAGGGAGTGGAGACTATCGCAATACCGAAGGGACAAATACGAAAGTATATTAAAAATGTAATTGCTATTTTAATAGGTCAATTCAACACGGTCTCATCGGCAGTGATTTCAATATGTGTTCGTAATGAGTAGTATCAAAGCATCCTAAATATATAAAGCCAGAATGAATACTCAGTTTTTGAAATGAGCTTTATTTAGTGTATCAATAATGTACGTTTTATCAAGAAACTCATACGAAACGTACAAATTTCTTTTTAAGTTTTTAGCTATTGCAACTTGGAGCTTTTAAAATTTTATTTCATAAAATGACTAAGAAAGGGTGAAATTAGATGTGAACATATACCATTTTTTTCAAATCAAAATATATCACGATCAAATTTAATTATAAATTGATCTATATTTTTATAAATTTTGTGCTTTTCATTTCAATATAAACGATATCCTCTAAAATATATTTTCCTCGCTCTAATTCTCTATCGGTTGTACCACGAAAGTCAAACTCATTTCTTAATAAATTTAGAAAAATAATATTGACGAAAATACACATAATTGAACGCGAAAACTTAAAAAATTAATAATTAATTTATTTAAATGAAATTATGTATTCGAAAAAATTAACTAAAACCGAATTTTTAAACATAAATCAGTTAAAAAGATATTTTCAACATGCAGTTGTTAATAAATAATATTATCAGCTGATTAATGTTTACACTTCAAAATGAACACATAACCTAATCACAATTTCTATTTTGCTACACATTTATTCACAATCACAGCACAACACTACACTATATTCTTAATCCTGAAATACATCGAATCATTAAAAATGGTTTATTAATGCTGTATCAACATAAAAATAATATTTAATTGCATAATTATGCATTAAATACAAAACCAATTTTCATAATGACATAAATGTCATAACAATGGGAGAGAGAGAATATTTTTTTATATTGAATGATAGTTCGATGAAATGCCATTACTAGCCTTGCTGTTGTATAAAAATTTTGCAAGCCATTCATGTTAAAATCATACATGTGTGCATGTAATCATTAAATCTAGTTAAATGTGTATAGTGTATATGAGATTTTGTACATTGGTATTGTTCATTTTATACATGAAAGCAAAACAAAAATTACAATACAACTTAACATTTAATGAAATTGATTTGTTTGGTGTAAAGTGCCATTTTGATTTATTCTCTTTGTGAGCATACTTAAAATAAAATATAGTTCTCGTAACCTAACTATGTATCTGTCTCTGTTTTCATTTTAAGTTATTAAAATACCATATTTACATTTAATGAATAAAGGAAAATGGAAAAATAAATCGAAAAATGATCAATTTCAGGATGAAATTTGAAATTTCTGTTTTCAATTGAATATAACCTAAGTTAAATTTGAACTACTTTTCATTCAAATATTTACTATATAGTAAAGCCTTACCTTTCATACATTTTGTATGAAACTGACGTTGATTTTTGTATTTTTTGTTACACTAAATAAAGCTCATTTTGATCATTCTTGCTTCGTTTAATCGAGACTGCTTTGGTAGTATCGTACACTGAAAGCTCACCCAACCAATGTTGTTAGGAATTTTTGTCGTCATACTGTTGGATCCATTTTGAGCTTAGCACGAACTAATCTACTTATTTGCATCAACTTTCCAGCCTTATAGTTGATGAAAACTCCGTTGAATGTAACATGATACGTATGCGAGTCTATATGTCAGAACAGAAATCGATCAAAGCTTTCATATTTAATGTTTCATTCTACATATTTCTCTGCAGATATGAAAAAGCATCTCTGTATCGATAATGTTTTTTTCTGGAAAAATTGAAAAATTCGATTTTATAAATTGCATTCTTCTAACAATTCTCGTCTATATGCATGCACTATACATCGATTTACCAAAATTTGTTTGTAACGAAACTTTAATTGGGACGTTAAAAGCATATTCTCGTACTCTTATACATGTTATGCAGCAACAACATATCCTCGATAGATATATATACTGATTGATTTGATACATTACATGAGTAGATTCCAGGAATTTCGACTGTATATGCAGCAATGAGTTAGCATAATTGAAAGCTTTACTATCAGGAACGGGGCGTGCTCAGATGAATCAACAACACCGGAACACAACTGGCAAATAGAAAACGGTCATGCGGGCAGATGATTCAATATATAATCCGAGCAAATATTCCTTGGTTTGATTTTGGATCCGGTTAGCCAGAAAAATAAATGATCTAAGGAATCTTATCTCGTGTCCGGGTACTTAAGCGGGGGTTCGTTTTTTTTTGTTGTTTTGGCGGTATCCGATTTTTTGGTTTTTGTTGACATTTTTAACATTTTTACTACCATCCCGAAGCCAAATTGACCATGTGTTGATTTCAAAACACCCTGCGGGCTCGGGTTGTCCAAGACGTGAGATCGTATCGGTCGTCAACAAAATTCGTAGGCAGTGACCATTATCTAGTGACTGCAAAGCTACGATGGAAATTTTCGTACAAGTCAGGGAGGACAGGAGAATATAAAACGCAATTCTCCTGTGAAGGTCTAATAAATGAAGAAACGCAAAGAAAATATCAAGATCTTGTCAGCAATAGCATTATGCAATCCAATTACCAATCTGATGATGTGAACAGTGTCTGGGAAGTATTGAAAACTTCGGTTGTCGATGCTTCCCAGCACATTCTCGGTGTAGTGAAAACTAAGCCCAAAAATGATTGGTTTGATGAGGAGTGTCGTCTTGCTGTTGAGCAACGTAATATAGCCCACAATGAAGCGCAGACTCGGTTTACAATTGCCAGAAAAAACAAGGCAGTTCTTGCTAGGAGGACAGCTAAACGCATTTGTAGACAGAAGAAGCGCGAATGGTGGAAGGCCAAGGTCTTAAGAGTACAACAACTCAGCAATGAGCACAATTCGCGTGGTTTCTTTAAAGGAATCATTGCACCATACCTTAAGATCTCGGTCAACTGCCATTCGGGACCAGGATGGAAACCTCTGTGTTAACGTCGATGCGGTACTCGATACATGGCTTGAACATTTCTCTGATTTACTTAATGTTCCACATGTATCACAAGCTGTGTTTGAATACCCTCAAATACAGACCGCGGAGATGTTCATTGAGGATCCATCCTATGAGGAATTCACAATGGCCATGCAGAAATTAAAGAAAAATCATTCACCAGGAGTTGATTGCATTAATTCAGAGCTCTTGATATTCGGAGGGCTAACTTTGTGGAACTGTCTTTTCGACCTTGTTCGATTGGTATGGCGAAATAAAGTTATGCCCGAAGAATGGAAAGTGGCCGCGTTATGCCCAATTTTCAAGAAGGGTGATTGCTTGAAATGCGAGAATTATCGCGGTATAGCTCTCCTTTGCACAGCATACAAGTTACTGTCTTACATTATCTTGGGAAGAATTACTCCTCTAGCAGAGGAAATTGTCGGTGACTACCAAGGAGGATTCCGTCCAAATCGGTCAGTCACTGATCAAGTTTTTTCGCTACGGATGATTCTTTCCAAGTATACTACGAAACATCTCGCGATGTACACCAGGTTTTCCTAGATTTCAAGCAAGCTTATGACTCGATCAATCGAGAGAGATTATGGTATGCGCTTGAATATTTAGGAATACCGAAAAAATATGTACATCTCTGTAAAATGACAGTAACGCAGACACAATGCTGTGTTAAAGTTGAGAACAGGCTATCGAGAACTTTTACAATCAATTCCGGTGTTCGACAAGGAGATGCGCTGTCCCCGATACTTTTTGATCTCAGGTTGGAATACATCCTTCGTAAAAGTGAAACACCTCAGGACAACATCTTATTCTGACAATTTAATCAACTTCTTGCTTATGCAGAAGATATCTGTGTGATTGGATTAAATGGCAATCCAATCACACAGATATCTTCGGGCTTTGTATCATCTACGTCCACTGCTGAAATCGAAATTTCTTGCAAATACGGATAAGCTGAAACTGTACAGAGTGTTGATTAGACCCGTTGTCATGTATGGATGTGAGAGTTGGACCTTGACGGATGAGTACGAAAGATGGCTTCTAACATTCGAGAGAAGAATTTATGCGTGTGATATATGGTCCAAAACGCGATGTCGATGGGACTTACCGAGTTCTTTTCAATCACGAGATCAGGAATTTAATGCAAATTCCTGATATCGTGCATGAAATTAAAGGACAGCGAGTACGCTGGCTCGGACACGTTCTGCGTGCTGATCTGAACCGAATGATACAGCGAACCTTTAAGGGAGAACCGCCTTTCGGTAGGCGAACAGGTCGCTGTCGGCGACGATGGCTCCACGGCGTAGAGAGCGATCTGGCATCTTCAAACTGCCTACAACGGTTTGAAGAGCTGGCTCGTGATCGAAACCGATGGAGTCAGATTGTTGACACGGTACGGGCCAATAATGGCCTGTAAAAACCGATAAAAAAAAAAAAAAAAAGGAATCTTATATGCATATTTCTTCATATTAACAGATTGGCAGTCTGAACAGCTAAATATCGGATTATAATCAAAGCTGCGGTAGTAGGAGCACAAGATATCAGGTTCGAATCCCGATAAAGGGAAGAAGGCAAATAGAATCGGTAGTGTAAATGAACACATCTATGACCACATATTGGAGTGCAGAATTATAACCGTGCGTCCCCGATTTAGCAGTAATGGCGTAAAGTAGGACGTCAATTAGCGAACCACGAAAGAGTAGTAAGTACCTTGAGCCTCCACATTTTATTAATATACTCTGGTGATGGTTTCTACCAAAGAGTCTTCCGGCAACTTTTTAATTTCGTGATGCACATCCTGCGTGGCGTACATTGTCACAGCTCTAAGTACTACATATAACCTCCGCAATAATATTAGGATTCTAGCAAGTGTCTGCATATACCGATAACATCTAAAACCCAGTAAGAAATACAGATATTTAGAAGCATATATACAATGAATATTGCCCTATTAAATACAGACTGTATACCCCGACATTTCGAAGATGAACCATACATACTCATGTTGCGATTATTATACAGCAACCATGAAGATATGAGTACAAGTGTATACGTATCGGCGTTAGGTTTCATGGAGGTAGTCAGAGTGGATGTGCTGGTCATGTTTTACTCAACAGTCAGAAGTGAATAAATTGGACCCAATATCTGAATGAACCACTAGATGTACGACCTCCTCAATGGTGAGATTAAACCTAGGCTAATTGTTCAGCAGTCCCAGAGTTGTAACGTTGAATAAATTCATCTACGGTGGAATAGGAAATTCCAAAACCCAGCTGTTCTAATCATTTGAAAAATTTGATTTCTACAAGTTATTAACCCACTCTAGCAACTTTCCAATTTTTGTTCGGAAGATCAGATAACTGATCCATATAATTTTGAGGACTTTGGTAGCATGATTGGGTTCCGCTGGGATCGAGATTCGCGTTATCGGCCTACAATGAATTTCCTTTCGTGATATTTTGATATTCGATGTTGAAACTCAAATCGGACTTGATGCGTCATACTGTTTTCCTTTGATTTACCTTAATTTTTTTCTGCTCCATCAATGTATTGAAACTTATTTTGAAAAAGAAAAACAAACACAAAACTTGAAAAGTTTTTTTTAACGATTATGAACACTAACAAATTACTGCATTCACCTCCATCCAACTTTTTATCTATGATGCAAATAATATTCTTAAAAAGCTTTTAAACTGTAAAAACCCGTAATTAACTGAATTATGCTAAAAAAATAAAAACTTTCTGGAGCTAAGACTAACGAAGTTTAGTTATGCTTTTAACTGTAATAAATATATAAGTTTTGATACGTCACTCAACTAGTATACATAAATAGTCTGAAATTTGACAGAACCATTGCAGTCTATAAGAAGCAATAGTAGCAATAAAGTGGTAAGAAAGGACCAATCCGCAACATGTACTGGCTTTTCAGTAAATTTCAATAATCTCAAAGCGTTCTGTTGAGGTCATTGTTAAACAAAATTGTTAGAGCCACCTATAACAATCAAGCCTCACTGATGTAAAAAATCTGTCACAATACTCTAACTTAGCAACATGGTACTGTTTAATCCAGAAATCATAACATTCCATGAATTTATTATGTGTTCGACGCCATCGTTGGAAGTTAATGGTGCTTTTGGAAGCAAGCTAATTGTCAGAATGACTTTTCAATTGATAACACGTTGAAAAATAATAAGACACAATGACTAGTATGTATATACTAGTCTGTCTGTAGATCACTCAATTTAATAATCGAATCTGAATCCTGGGAGGATCGTGTTAGAATATAGAACAAATGGATAAGGCACACTCGAATACATTTTATATTTCTTTGGTTTACTCTCATTCTTCTCATTTGTCAGATTCTTATCTTGCAAGTGATCAAAGCACCATCAATATTATTTAAATATTCCATTTACACTCGTGTTTAAGTGAATGATTAATCTGTTATGCCCTTCGGCTATCAGTTTTTCGATTATCTGTAACCATAAAATCCTCTTTTTTCACTGTTTGGTTGGCTATTGGGCTATAACAATCGAAGCATAACCGTATCTTGTAGTTTTTTATACTGAAAACAACCAATGATAATATGGTTTCTCTTACAGGATCCATCGTATAGAGTTAAGGTGTGAACTTACCAAATCGTGGCACATTCGTGTTCCTCGTCCCACTGATTCAATACTGAACCGAGTTTGAATTGTTTTCAGAATAGTTTAACCACTTTAGATTAGTCCATCATTATAAACTCTGCGATATGAATAAAGTAAACTACACCAAGTTAAGTCTTTTTATTAGATTAACTCCAAAATTCCCTAGTTTTTTCAATTGGAATAACATATTATTTCAGTGTTGCACCACCGCAATCACAGGTAGTCATATCAAGAGTTCCATAATTTCGGTTCAACCTGTATTTCACTACTTACCTCATCAGCAGAAAAGTTCATAACGGTCTCATCAAACTTGGGTTAGTTTTTTTCGGGAAATCGAAATGTTTTGTTTCCTCTTACACTCATATTAAGAATTTCTTCCAAAAAGCAATTATCACTTACCTCGAAGAAAATATTTTTTTTCTCATTAAAATCAGCAGTTCTTACCCCCTGTCACTAAAACAAAATAACAGCCGGGCCCAACAAAGTAAACAAAATCGAGATGAACCCTCTTAACAAATTGTTTAAAATTATTTCTTTTAAAAAAACAAATTAATTATTTTTTCATTTCTTCATTATACATTGAAACACTTAAAATTTTTTAATTAATTATTTAATTTTTTTGTTTGTTTTTTTAATAATAATAATAATAAATGATTTTTATTTTCATTTTTATTTAACTTTCGTTTTGGTTTAATAAATAAATATATATTTGCTAAATTGCAAAAAAATAAAATTTTTATTTATTAATTTAGGTTTTTAAAATTAAATCATACAAAAAAATTTATTATTTTTATTTTATAACAGTGAACGAGAAAGAGGGAGATAGAATAAAAATACATTATTATATATTATTTGATGTGTTCAAACAGAGATGGCGGGAGTAGTAATTTTTATTTTATGATAAATACTTTATATATAATATATGGAACATCTCACTCACCTCTATCGCCTTCTCTTTTTATATAGAGAGTTTTATTATGAATTTTTGTTTAATATAAAAATAAAAATTAATTTATTTAATATAATTTATAACTTTTATAGAAAATAATAAAAAGCTTATTTATTTGTATTTAATTATTTTTTTTTTGTTTTGTTAAATATTCATTTTAAATCTAATATTTAATAATTTTATTTTTCTCTTTTAATATTTATTTATTTATAATTGTATTTATATATATATATATATTTGTATGTATATATTTATTAAATTTATTTATTTAAATAAATAATTTATAGTTTTTATTCTGTTTGGCTCAATTATTAAATAAAAAATAAAAATAAATTTATTTATTCATAATTATATATCTTTTTTGTGTGTTTTTTTTTGTCAAATAATCAATTAATCAAATAATTAATTAATTATTAATATAGAATAAATTTTTGTTTATTTATATATATAATTTATATAAATTTAATGTGAATAATTATTATTTTTATTACTGTTATTATTATTATTCATATTGTTTGGTTTATTTTTGTGCAGACTGTAAATATATTTTATTTGATAGTCGTCATCATTATCATTAACATTATTATTAACATTATTATTATCCAAATTGTTATTGTTATCATCAATTAAATTATTAATTGTATTATCGTTATTATTATTATTAGTTAGTAGATTTGTGTTCGTATTTAGCGTATTCGTATTTAATAGGTTTTCGTTTAAGTATTTTGCATGATCAGCAACAAGACCCGATGCTATGGCGGCCGCAGCCGATGATGGATCGTGACTATGATGGGCGTAGAGATTCATATTGTTTGGTGGCTGCTGTTGAAATTTTGGATAGGCGCTGTTCTCAACGGGACGATTTAAACTGGCTAGAAGGCTATGATCGATGTCATAGTAGTCCAAATCGTAAAGGCCATCGTCACGTTTACCAACATTCTTGAGAATTTGGCGATTCAATTCAACCTGAAAATAAACAAAAAGGAAATTATTATTTAAATCACTCTTATAGAGGTGGACTGCTCTGCATACGAATCCATCATTTGTCTGAGAAAACTGCGAGCTGAAGTTTTTCAACAGTACGAGTAGAATAGTCAGAGAAATATCACAAGGATTATTGTTGGAATTGAAGAAAATGGAGATTCGGGTACTCGATTATGCAGACGATGAAACTGAATGAGCCAACAGATGTGGATTGTATCAATAAATGCTGTTACTAAGAAATGCAAAGTTTCGTCAGGTGCCAATTGAACGATACTACTTGTATTAGCTTAATAGCGTCATAGCTTTAAGGTCTATACTCATGAAGTTAATTTCCTTGTAGTGGCCAGCACACACAACAAAAATTACATAGAGGAAAAATATTAAAGTAGATGCAAGTATAGTACAGTGATCGATATCAACCATAAAATTTTATTTTTCAATTTTTTGATAATGGTTAAGACTATCTGTTTTATTTTTGCCACAAAAATTTTTGGTCTTCAATTTGAATGAAATCTGTTTCATAATTTTATTTGTTTTGACCTGAGTTTTAGCGCTGGTTTGTTTGTCATTTTCGCTCATACTTTAACTGTCAATATTTAACGAACTGGTTATCGTTCGTTAAATATTGACAGTTAAAGTATGACAGAAAATGACAAACAGAAAAGCGCCAAAACCCAGGTTAAAACAAATATAGTTATAAAACCGAGTACACAACTGTCAATATTTAACGAACTGTTAATATTTAACGAAAGATACCGATTGCAATGTTCTATTATGGGTTGGACATATGAATCGATTATCCACCATAAAATCACAGTGAACGTATAAATTATGCGGTGAAGTTTACATTCAACGACGATTTTCGAAAGACTCTGTTTGCTTTGATGCTGTTAGAGCTAGATAAGCTGCCCGTCGAATAACTTATATAGTTCATCATCGAAAAAAGTGTTTGCCTCAAACAAGGGCACCATTTCAACTTTATATAGAGATTCAATATTCACGTACACACAGTTCTAACAAACACACTACATGTTGACTTTAATTAATGTTACCAAAATGTATACAGATCTTAATTGAATCTCAAAAAATCTACGCCTACGCTATCACAATATACGGTATAATACCAAACCAACAACAACTTGTTTCATTTTCCACCCATCACACCTCTTCACTATATAGCTACACATATTCAAAATAGTTTGTACCACATCCCTTTTCAAACCTAATCTACATCATGTTGTTCACGAGGAACCGCAACAAAGACTAATCCTACTCGAAAAGTCACAACAATTACGAAAAACTAAGATAATCGTTTTAAATCCCATCTTGGTTTTGATAAGTTGTGTTCAAATTTAGATAATCCTTCTGCCTACACTTTTCATCGAATATCATTAAGATGTGAACATCGAAAAGAATTTTTTGGGGGAAATGAAAAGAAAATGGATTGAAACATCGTACATGTATATGCTGATGGGCTTTGAACAACAACAAAAAAATAATTTATCGACCATAAACATTATTAACGCTTAATAAAGTTTTTCATTTAACTTTTCCATCATATCAATTTTGTTTTGGTCTCGAGGACATATCTCGAAATGATAATCCGATAAGATTAAACTTCAGTCAAATGTTTTACGACTGTCGAGTTCGATTCATATAATGACAATTGAATGCGAATAGGGTGCTTGAGGACAATCTTTTTACAAATTCATTGTTTAATAATCCGACTAATAGATGGCAATGACCCTTATGGAATTCAAATCTATACCTGTTTCGTATTCTCTTTCATCTGTCGCCTGGCAATCTCTAACAGTAAACGTTGTCGCAATACATCCAACGGGTTCACAATGGATAGTGATGGTCCAGTTCGTTTTGGTGACAGATAGCTGTCCTGAAAAGTAAAAAAGAAAATGATAACATTATTTACAGGAACGAGATAGTATGATCACCGAATCCAAACTTACTTGCAAATCTCTAGAATTTAAATATCGATAATCTGTCAGCGGTGAACTATAAACACTCTGGCTTATACAAAGCATTGTGCTTACCAATGACCAGAGCCACAGAGTGGCTTTCATATTTATATCTGAAATGAGAAAAACAAAAAAGAAAGAGATGAATAGAGTGCAACACACATATAACAAATTCATTCAACAATATAATTTATAATATTCTGAGAGAGACGGTTAGGAGGAGGTGGTGGTATATAATTATACATTTTATGTCAACCGATTAATTGCCAAATCAGCCCACATTTAATTTTATTTATTTTTAAATTACATGTTATGCTGCGAAATTAAATCAATTGGTGTAATTAAAAATTAAAATTTTCGTCATTTTGGCATAACAAATTTTCTGTTGGCTGATTAGTGTGGGGAAACAGAATAAATCAATTATTGTCACTGTTGTGGTTTAGGTGACTATATACAGTATCAAAGGACAAGCCCTTATTTTAAAATATTTTGTGGTTCCCATCATGAAAAGGGGCATTTCGAGACCACACCTCCGAACGTTAATCTTTCTGCAGTCCATCAGATAGTGCAAGAATCCTTTTGATGTCTTTCTGATAATATTTGACTCTGCGATTTGGTTTACTCATTAAACGGATGAGTAGGGAAATTAGAGCTCTTCGATCTAGACTTTCAAATATATATCACTCATTGATACACAGTGGTTCGAAAATCACACTTTATCGTAGTCCAACTTCGACTTTTGTTATCCTATACAGTTATGTCACAACTTGATAAAATTTGGCCATTTCATTCTGGAATACAATAGCCCATCCCCATCGGGAATCGAACTGATGTTTCGTTTCAATTGCTGGCATAAAATTAGAACACTGGTTTAATTTCCATCCCAAACGAAATAAAGTTTTTGTTTTGTCTCCCAAATAATTTCATCATATTTATAGATACCTAAACCTATAAACAAACACACCCCAATTTACACCTTGCTTACCACCATCATTTACCTTTACCTGGCTTAAAGCTATAAGTAAATAAAAATTACGATGATGAAACACTTTTCATTCATATATACGGATTCATTCACAAAACAGAATCGATAAATGAGAAACACGCGAACAGTTTTTTTTGTAACTCGATAGAGTATTTGCTAGACCTAAAAGTTGTTGGTGGTGCTTCAACACTTACGTCAATTAAAACTTAATATTTATATAAGACTTAGACGAAAATAGATGGTGTTTAGTCATTTAGTTTTTATATTATAAGAGCGAGCTTTATTGGCTTTCGCTTTTCTTTTGTTAGTTTTCCAGCTCCAACGGAAAAAAATAAACAGATTTGTAAATATTTGAAAGGATTTATTTATTCTCTTATAAAATATAAAAATGTGTACAGAAGCAAAAATTAACAAAAAAAAAGGATTTGAATTTGCACTTGGGTTACATCCGGTGCACGAGAGGAAGTTATTTATTTGAAGACGAATTTGACCTTTAACAAAGAATCATAATTAAATTTTGATTTGTTTCGATGCGATTAAATATTTAATTTTTGGTTTTTATATTCGTTCATCGCGTTTATGTCTGAACAAATTACCTTCACTATTCACTCAAAGATGGCAGTGAGATATAAAATTGTTGTTAGGAATACAGGCGACATCTCTGGTTCAGTAGAATGACTGATATGTTAACGAACAAACATCAACATGAATTGCAAAAAGTTGAAGCGGTTTTAATAATCGTATTTGATGTTTAAAATAAAGTAAATCTTATATTGGGTTGAATCCTTGCTAGTTAAAACCATAACAATTGGTAACAGCTCGCTAGGGTTGTCAATTTAAAGAATTGAATGATAGAATAAGAAGGAGCTAGACAGCGCCAATTAAACTGAACTTCAAAACAAAATTTAAACTGGAAGAATATGGAGGGGGAGTAAGATTCTCTTTTACTATCAAAATTGACTTGTGATAAAAACCAAATAAAATAAATTTCTGGAATAAGGACGAAAACAGAGGAGAAACTTAAAGAAAGATGCCAACAACTTGGAGAAACAAGGGATACCATCAGTGTTGTATTGAAGTTCAAGAGAACGGAGCAGAAAATCAAAGGAAAATAGAGTCCTGCAAGATTGCAGTCTCTAAATGTGGAAGTTGACTCCTACAACCAAATATTCCATGATCTTTCCGTTCCTTGATTTGTTCGAGGTGGTGATAACTTGACATTAAGTGGAGACATTAATTAAAGGCCCAGTGTGATCACTTTGGATACACGGACAATGCGGATTGTGTAGATGTATTTGGTTAACGATAATTTTTATCCATTGAGAGGATTAAATTTGCATTTATGAGAATGTTGACTTCTGAAACATAGAGGTTATGTATTGTGGTTGATCAGTAGAGTATCTAAGAAAATATTAGGAGAATTCAGGAGGCACAGTTAGTTTATCCTAACACCAAACTAAAACATTTATAAATCTAGGTTACGGGGCACGCTGTTCGTTTTTCATGGATTTTAAAAAGGAAAGTAAGCTAACAGGAGATTTGACAAACAAGATAAGAAAAAGTTAACCGAAAGGAACGAGTTGTAGGGCAGTAGTATAATGATTAGAGGCTATGGAGAAATAAGTGGTGACTCTCTGATAGAGATTTGAGTTAATGGTTTCGAAGCAAAATAGCGAAAGTTTAGTCAAAAGGGAGGTATCACGAACATGGTGACATCTCTTGATCAGCATAATAATTAAATTTTAAACATATGTTTGTGAATACTTCATTCTAATGTAAAAGAACAAAAGTGTTCGTGTAACATGATTTGCTGAGCTACAAATAATACTACCCACAGCGTTACTAAGGTTAAATATGCGTTTTGCACCACATTAAGGAGTTTAGTTCATACCTCCGGAATGGGCTTTATAAGGAAAAAAGTGCCTGTCTATATTTCATATATCTCTTATTTCTCGAGATCAAATTTACCAGGTATTTTGTATATGAGCACAATTCGTAGCTATCGCTCAGATGAGTTTATAGATGGCATCGTTTGTGTCAACATTGGTGTAATGCTCGATACACACAGTACTATACAGAGTGTTTGGTCAGACCCAGGATACATGTTTTGGATTATAGCGCATTCGGTTGTAAGATTTTTTGTTTAAATTTTAGTCAAAATGGAGGTATCACACACATGGGTGACATCTCTTGATCAGTATAATAATTAAATTGTTATGACAGAAAGTTAATAAACATAAGATTGTGAATACATCAGAATGAAACTTAAGGAACACAGAAAGATAAACAGAAAGTGTTCGTAAAACATGATTTGAATTGAGTTGATACTTTCGCATTGGGCTTCATAAGGACGAAAGGTTCATATATCTCTAACTTCTCGAGAACAAATTTACCAGGCATTTTGTATATGAGAACAATTCGTAGCTATCGTTTAGAGGAGTAGATGGCCTTGTTTGTGTCAACATTGGTGTTACGTTCGATACACACCCAGAAAAGATACAGTGAGTACGATTAGACCCAGGATGAACATTTTGGAACAGAGCACATTCGGTTGTATAAAACAGTATGGGCCAACAGTGGCTCATAAAAACCGTTTTATTATTGTTTTATATTCAAGTTATGTGTCACTTCCTCCGCTTCAAATACGTACAGCATAATTTCAAGCGATTACGATTTTTTTTTTAAATTAAAAATCATTCCACCGAGTATTAATCGTCTGTGGGAAAATGTCGAGATTTTCCATTGTGTGTATAAACAACATTTTTTTGAATTGCTTGTTTTATTATCATCACTGTCGCAATATTATATCAAGACACAGCGAAATTTCTTATTTGTGCTGAGCTTAAACGAGTTGTATATATTCTATACCATCATATAACATGCAGAATGTTTTATATACAAGCGAATTCTATTATTAGGGTCGTATCCGGGACGAATCATTCGAGCATATCGCGGACGTTATTTATCCATCACCTAATATAATCGATGTCGGCATAATTTTTGTTATCTGAATGTTTGCGCTATATACCCCAACCAGAATTGTATTCCGGTTCACTAGACCAAACCAATCGATACATCGATATATATATGTACGTAGGTTATGATAGTTTTCCACGGTGGTTGTTTATCAATTTCCTGTTACAGTTATATACAAAAATTGTACGATAACGCCAAAAGTTGCCCAACCAAATAAAAAAAATCATATATGTAAATCGTACGCTCGGATGTCTTCATCTCAAAACGATATCGCATGATTATCGTCAAATTTCTTAATCTCGTGACGAAAAAAACAAAAATGTTTCATTCTTGATTTGCTTCCGTTGAAATTACTGGGAATCATGTTACAGTTTGTTACACAAAATAACAACATCGAGCCTGCGGGGAACATTTCGTCTGTACAACGAAGAGATATAATATTAGATTGATACACTCGAGGGAATTGTATTCAAGGTGTAAATCGATATCTCGTAAATACCAGTAGACACTTCTTAGAAATTATTCAAGATTTGATTGTTGTATTCTAATTGATTTAGCATTTCGCTATATATGCATAAATATGTAGAGCACACGTGTTGCTATATAGAATTTTAAGAGGTTGTGGCTACCCCATATGCTATATGGGAATGGGAACTTTCCCACCATAAGTATATTATTCACCAATCACGACATAACCTTAACGACATTGTTCGTGTGTATACGTATGTACCATGAATATTTAAGTGTTTTTCTATGGTTATGCGAGATTTTTGGGGGTTGTTATTGTTACACTTAATTTAATATTATATATTAACGTGTGTATGGCATACACAGGTACTCGTAGGTAAATGCTAATGCTTTTAATGAAAATGTTGTTAAAATTTCTAATTTGATTTATTGTTCTTGATAAATATCAATCTATACACAGTCTGCACAGGCGGTATATGTATACTTTGGATGAACCTTCATATAGTGAGTTGCAAAGGTTATAATTTCTGCTGGCGTGGAGTTAGCAGAATCTAAGACAGAAGTAGTCTTAACCACTTTGGAGAGCGTAACGTTGGAGGGTAGTGCCACAGTCACCCAACCGGCGATTAGGTACCTAGGAATAATGATTGATGTTAGACTGTCATATAAGACACATCTCATTACCTCCAGCGAAAGAGCAAGCAGAGTGAACGCAGCATTGACACGGCTCAATAAAGCAGAAGAGTTCTGCTAGCTAACGTATTTACATAACAGAAGAAGTATAGTTATATAACTCTGTTCAGAAATTAAGTGCATTACGAGTTGTATACGTATTGGGTTAAGAGTGGGATGCGCGAATGCATCGCACTGACTATAACTTATATATCTGAAACGTGATTATAGACCATGACATCGTGGCAGAAAACATGGTATGACTCGACCAAAGGTCAATATACTTTTTAAAACCTATATTATCGCCTGATCCTATTGATGGCATGGCTAAGCAGACAACATGGCTAGATGGACTACTCTTAACACAGTTCCTAACGCCATAGATGTTTTACAGGATACCTATCAAGTTCAAGCATGAATAGTCGCCCGAATATGGTCACCTTCTTTGAGTGTCTTCATTTTACCGAAGCAAGAAAAAATATCAGTGCTCCATTGTCATCTAACACTAGCCAACGTTATTGATTTTATGCTGGAATCAGACGGATTGGGTATAGGAGTTGATATGTTTCGAAAGAAGCTGAAACGCGATAAGAACCTAGTTATACCCAAATAGGAGGCATCTTATAGCTGAGCCTGAATCGTGAAGTAATACCTAGCGGTAGTCTCATGAGACCGAACGGGAAAGAAATCTGACACACTCACTTGTGGCATTAGGTGATTGTGTGTCCTATCTGCCTAGATCACAATCAAATTTTAGGTGAACTAATCACTCATTCAGCACTAAAACATAACTACAGTATAATCCACATTAGTTAGATGAGCAAAGCTATATATCATGCTAACCTAGTTTCTACATTCATGAATTTCGATTTGACTATAACGCCCAGGGACTTAAGAACAAGTTCTTAAGGCAACTCATTTAATATTTAGGCCGCATACCTTCATACACAGGTAACTGCTGT